>CP053130.2:10000000-11347500 GCA_022674325.2 Grapholita molesta | reverse complement strand
CGTTGATTTAGGTCTGTTGGTCAGGACTTTTACGTTTATTATCTGATGAGGATTACTGTTCCGTTGAAACCTTCCAACAATCCTATACTTTTCTTGACAAACTGTGATACGATGGAGTGTTCTTTTAACCGGATTTACTAAAATATCTATTGTTTATTAACAATATCAAAATTTCCAAAAATGCCTCTCTAGGTGACGTTTGTTTATCATTATCAGACAACCTTACAAAAATGGGACTATCAACTTTAGAATAGCAAGCAGGACCGCTAAAGTCGACTTATACAAAATCATACCTGCCCTGTGTATGTCCTTATAAAAGACGCGGCACGAAGCATCTTGGCAACACAGCATTAGACAACTTCACAAAAAAAAAAACACGAAATCGAACCTCCGATTCTTCTGACTTTCGTTTTAATGATCAACGTCTTCTGGAGTTACGCACTTATATCGAATAGACTTGTGTATAAAAGATTAACTTCTCTCGGTTAATATTAGGATAATAGCGTCGTTCTATAAACATAAAGATTTGCTAGATAACACAAGAATTACGATTTGTGCTAATGTTACACCATGCACTATAAACTGTGAAAATGATAGCAAAGTTTACATTTGCCGATGGAAATAACTGAGAGTTAAATATATCAAGGCTACGATGTAAAGGATTGAGATTTCTTTTATTTTTCATTTCTGTCACGAGGGCCAGGTATATAGGAAATGAATCGTTGGCCAATTCATTCTCTGTATTTTTTTATAATAAAGATATATTTAACAGCAATAAATAAATAAAAATAAATGAAATTCTATTTTTGTAGTTGTACCATTATTATACCATCTTAGTGGAGATTTTATTCTCGCAATTTATTTACAATTCGGAAACATAATTAAGATATGTTATGACACTTATGACATCTGTTGGAGTGTTCGCCCTTATCAAATGGTCTTTAAAGATTGATGAGACAAAGTGGTATGGGTCTAATAGTGATCGTTGCAACAATTGAATACGCCGCTACCATTGCATCCTCATATTTTACTAATTTTAATAAAACACAAAATTAAAAGCAATAAGTGTAATAACGTGTAGTGCTTTTTGTTATTTAACATTGTAATTAGCATAAATACCACTGTATATGCACTATATCTGTAAAGTAAGTCATTCTAAAACTGACTTGTAAAATTATGTGTTTTACCAATAAAATTCTGATTATGATTCTCTGAATAAGTAAAATATTCAAGTAATATTAAACCTCTTTGGAGAAAAATAGATAAGGCGATGATGGCGGGAGCAAGCAAGAGCAGTTTAAAAAAAGTTGGGGTGTCAAGAAAAAATAAGGATAATTAGAGATATACATCATAATTATTAGTTGGTATTCTGGACATTCTGGTTAGTTACGTGTGAAACTGAAATTTACAAACGTTTAATACAGTAATTATAGTTACTTAAAAGGTACATTTATTCGACGTTTTTGACAAGGAAGCCGGTGGCAATGCAATTAAACTAAACAGACACCGTGGTGTGTGCTATTTGGGCGAGGATTTCAACAATCAATCAGTTAGCTGTCTGTCAATACAGATCGAGGCTCGCGGCTCAACAACTCACCCGGAGCCAACAATCTGGGCCAACGGTACTATGTTAATATGAATGGACATAGCCGGCCAACTGTATGGATGCAACGCGGTAGTGACTGCAAGCCGACAAATGTATCATACCTAACCTATACGTAGGCCGTCCATCATTGTTAAAAACTTAAAGTAAGGACTTACATACTTTAGTCTATAACTTCGGAACAAATTAGAAGTAAAAAAGTCTTAGAAAAATGATTTATATACGGGTCAATTGACTATGTTATGTTACTCGTTGCCATGGTTACGTTCCCCTGGGCCACTCTCAAAACCAAGTTCTACGGCGTCACAATCAAGTTTTATGGCATCTAAATACATATTTGTGGTAGCTATTTGTATGTGACCCTTCCATAATGGGTAACCAACCAAGCGCATTAGTTAATTAATACGTGGTGCTACATTTCTTCTCACTATGATTCTGTTGTCCTCTGAATGATGGGACAGAATAACAACACCAAATAGTTGATTCACCTACATAACATCCTATTATGATCTATATGACGATCCTGGGTTCAAATCCCAGTTAGACATTTATTTGTGTGATGAGCACAGGTAAGTACTTATTTCCGAGTCATGGGTGTTTTCTACGTATTTCAGTATTTGAGTATTATATATTGTTGGTTGAGTACCCATAACAGAAGCTTCTTGAGATTACGGTGGGGTTCAGTCAATAATTTATTAACATTACGTCACGTAACGTTAAAATGGCAAGATAAGTTTCATTGGTTATCTTGTGTGCCGTACCAAAAGATTTTTAAATATCTTAAGAATACGTTCAGTTACAATACACCTAACCTATTACTAACTTTGAAAGAAAAACTATAGAAATTATGTTTCAAGAACACCTTGAAACGGTCAGACTCACCTAATTATCGATAGATAGTGTTAGCAAATTCTTCGCGTGCCAATTTGACCCTCAATTGCCATCATTTATAAAACAGCATGTTGACATTGTTGGAGAAAATGGATATTCAACAATCGTCTGGCAGCTGTGTCAATCGTTTAGTTAACTCATCGTTAGCTGGCACGGCACCGAAGTAAACAAGCTAGCAACAGCTGAGATAGGGGATTTCTTGTGAAAAAAAGTTATTTCTACCCGAATAATTATCCTATCAAAAGGAAAATACGAATTCATTGGTTAGAAGATTTGTTCAATGTCGACAACACTTGGAGATTTATTCATACATTACGTTATATAAGATGTGGATATTAAGATCTTCATAATTTACGACCTACAAAGGATTCTAAGGCGCAGGATCTTGAATAAAATCTGTAGAATATACGAGTATGTTATACGTATAGCTTAATAAAAGGGGTGGGTAATACTCGTATTAGTGAAAAAATTTGAGGTGTCTCTGTTACTGTCATTGACACGTACCTATTTTTTTCTGTTATTAGGGCTCCGTAGTCAACTAGGAATATATTACATAACACGTGCTTAAATTTATATTTCTGCTCTTAAACATATATACTCATATGCAAGTTGCTTGAGCATAACTATATATATCTACTCGTACATATAGGGGTTAGAAAGATTTAGTCATTTTTGTACTTTGGAGGAAAATTTCTCCCAACAGGTTGAAATTGGGCAGCTAAAAAATACGTCTCTTATTTTATGCTTTATAACATACATATATCAAAATAAATCAAATCGGAGCCGGACAGTTGGGTACCTTACTTTGTTAGTAGTTAATTGTTTGTTATGTTTAAACTAGTCCAATCGTAAGTAAGTAAATATATATACTTTAGTATGCATCGTTGTTACAAAAAAAGAATATATACATACACAAAAAACGAAAAACAAGGTCTTAACTCTAAAAAGCGATCTATCCAGACAACCTTTGGATAGCAGGAAAATTTTGTATATAACTTGGAATGGGTAGGGCCGATAAACATACCTATATAAATCTTTAATATCTGTTTCGGTCTCAAGCAGTATTAAACCTATAGATTTATACATATTACATAGTCATAAATAAATAAAGTAAATAATCTAACGGCAACGCATTCCAGCGGAAAAGCACGAAATGTATAAGAGAAGTTACAGAATTTTAATGAAGAAGATGGGGTAGCAAAGAGATGCTTTTCCGTACACCGAATGGACGAAAAATGGAACGTTTTTTTAAGATAAAGAAGGGTAAGGTATTGAAAACTGTATTATAAAGAAGTCCAAAGAATGTGCGAGTTATGGCAAAGACGGATAGGAACCCAGTTGAGCTAGGTACGAAATTCAGAGATGTGGTCCTATTCGCGTAAGACATTTTGAAGGCCCTGAAGTTTATTTTGCTGGTCCTCTGTAAGACTATAGTAGCAAGAATCAGCATAAGCCAAGATAGGGAAAAAAAGAGCTTGAGCTAGCGCAGTTCTGGTAGGGAGTGGGAACAAGTTACGAAGCCTAGGAAGTAACCCTATGGAAGCAAACACCTTCCTACCAATGTCACTAACCTCCGGCAGCTAAGACAATGTCTGATCTACTAGGATTCCAAGATTTTACTTGGCTAAAACATAACTGTATAATGTTCGCTGACGACACAACGTTAATAATAAAACCTGAAAATCTTAGTTCTTTTAATGAAGAGATTAATGACGCCTTGAATAATGTAATTAATCAATTGGCTTGAACATAATAATTTGAAAATAAATATTGATAAAACTTGCTTGATGCAATTTAGGACATACAGAGGCACAGACATAGATTTAAACGTACAATATAAAGGAGACATAGTTAAACAAGTAGACGCAACCAAGTTTTTGGGGATACATATTGACAAGTTTTGCAGTTGGAAGACTCATGTCGCCAATGTACGTGAAAGGCTTGACAAATTTGTTTTTGCTCTCAGGCGACTTAGCACTACTTCTTCGCTGGATGTGGCCTTAGTAGCCTACCATGGACATGTATCATCCATATTAAGTTATGGATTATTAATTTGGGGCAACTCTGTAGATGTCCAAAAAGCATTCTTAGCTCAGAAAAAGTGTATACGTGCCGTTTGCAACGTCCACTATCTGGAACCATGCAGACCTTTGTTTAGGTATACAAAAGTTCTCCCCTTGTCATGCATGTACATTTTGCAGGCGTCTATATTTGTGAAAGAGCACCCTGAATATTTTGAAACCAATAATACTTACTTTCCTAGATCTACTAGACGAAATAATCAAATATTTGTACCCAGAGCCGGAAAAGACGTATTTAAGAACAATGTTTATTTTATGGTCATCCAGATATATAATAAGCTACCAAAACATATAAAAGAATGTCAGCCAAGATTATTTAAAAGCATACTCAATAGATGGCTATTATCCAAATGTTATTATTCCGTACAAGAATTCATGTCTGACCAAAACCAATAGTTAAATTTATTCCTAATTCATTGATTCTTAATTATATTAATATTTTTTTAATTATGTATGTAAACGTAATTAATTAATTAATTAAATTCGTTTGTAAGTTTATAATTTCTATTAAAAGTGTAATGACGATAAACTGTTAGGATTAATTGACGTATGTTGCATGCCTGGCATGGTAGAACATAAGTACGAATATTTACTAGACCAACTGTATTACTATGTTCTTGCAATAAAGAATTTCATTTCATTTAGATTATGGAGTTGAAACACAACCAAACACTATGACAAGAAGGTTATAGGAAAGTCCGAGAAATGAGCGGGGAACTCGCTAAGATCCTAAGTTTTAGATGGATTCACCTTCAGCCGATAGCGTTGACTCCAACGTCTCCGACAAGAAATGTTCTGGTACTAGTGTACTTCTTTAAGTTACTTATCAAAATAATAAATGCTTAATATGCGTAATTAGCTAATTATATAGTAATTACTAGCCCCGTCTCCACACACAACACCCCAGTAAAAAACAGGGTTGATGAAGCTATGTTGACTTTTAACTTAATAATCCGAACTAGGTATATCTAATTACAGCTATTACTTAAAACTGGATAGTTACTATGTGTTAGTATGAATGAGTTTCCGATATTTCGGCACAGTTGCAAGCGCCATCCTCACGGAATCACGGAATCCCGTTTTAAGTAATAGTTGTAATGTGAATGACCATGTTAGCTTAAACTCATATATTAGGTATAAAATTATTTAAAACTAACAAACTACTAATGAATCCATTATTTAAAACTAACAAACTACTAATGAATCCTGTTATTAATAGACATGTTACTCTTATGTTACGGTTATGAGTAGGTATTATGACATTACCTCATCACTGAATACAGTATCATTCAGGGTATCTTTGAGGAACTTGTAGTATGGGAACATGCTGCCATATGTCTTCGGTATACCAAATGACACCATGAGAGGCCTGCGCTCCGCCGGTGACCTGGAGGGACCAGCCCTTTCCTGCCAGGACATGATAAACTTGCGAGATTCCTTAATATCACTAACACTTGCACTGTAGTTCTAATCTTTCTAAAAGTCTGATAACACATTATATGCCATATGGGCATTGGAATTAACGCGTCACCTAGCCTCAACAAATAACTACTTAATGACAGAAACGTCAAAGAATCTGCACAAGTTGGAGGTAGACCAATATTTTGAATTGATGGAAAATTCAGGATAGTGTCCTACCCGAGTGGAAGCGCCGGACTGAGTATTGATAAGATTTGATTGAGGCAACGGTATTAAATAATGTGTGAGCCCTTATCTAAGTTATCGGTCTGTTTGTGGAGCTACACGCTACAAAGTTGTTTGCAGTTGTTGATGCCTACCGTACGTAAGCGACATGACGCTTGTTACACCCCTTGAATTAACTAAGTATAAGAAATATAGATTTAAGAGATAAAAATAATAACAGGAAATAAGAGTAGGTACATTAAATTATTTCATGATAAATGTATAAAAGTTTTCGCGGGCAATCGTTGTATACGGGCGGCACAGGACCGGTCGTTGTGGTAATCATTAGTGGAGGCCTATTTCCAGCAGTGGATATCCTTGCCGTCCTTGGGCTGATGATGATGGTGGTAAAAAGATTCGGATGACGACTAAACGTAAATAAGTAGACGTAGGATAGGATGAATGTTTGGATGGCAATAAGATTGGAGGTACCTGTAATGATATGTGTCTTCTAGCAGCACAAATGTTATAATGATAAGGAAACTCAATTATAAATATAATAAAAGCCGACCATGTTCCATCATTTTGAAATGACACAACTAGCGCCATCTTACGAAGCCACGCTGTACTCCTAACTACAGTCACCTTAGCTGCGCTCGCACAGTAACGATTTGTTTTCATCCTCTTTACAAGTTATCTAAATGCCGTGCTGGAAAAACAGATGGCGTTTCAATATGGCTTAATGTTTAGTTATATGAAATAAAATGACTCAAGTCGACTCAATAAAGTGTGTCCCATATACGAAACTATATTGGTCTTGACCAATAGGATATTGTGTTGATCTAACACATCCGTTTTTCCGTGTAGTACTAATAAGTAAAATGGAAAACGGAAAATGAAAATTGACAAGGTTTTCTTATTTTTTAAGTCTGGAGTCTTATAAGGAAATTTATAACTTTTATAAGTCTTCTAAAGCACAATGGCTCAAATCAAAGCAATAGCAATGTGACGCCTAAACTACAGTAAATTACAAAAATAACATTAAGAATAGTACTCAATTATATATCACAAATATAAAAAGTTATAAGTTATTAGCATCATCTGGAGACGCTGAGATTAGGCGATACCTTAATCGATTTACTTTTTAAAAATAATTCTCCTCCTCGCCAAGCAATCATAAATCGTTGTGAGAGTAAAAATTGTACAGGTATATATAAGACCAGGCTTTATGCTGCTTAATCCCACTACGAGGCCACGGTTATTTGACAAACAAGCCGTAACCATGTTATGAGCTATACCTATCTACGCTATGTCTAGGTATTCAGACTAAGAAGGGATGCCGAGGACGACCCACAAAGCGTTTTGCAACGAGTGAGGTCATAAGACTCAGCCGTCCGTGCCTAGTTGGAAGGGTCCGACATCTAAAAATACTGCAGCTTTGCTATACTTGAAGTTATTCAATTGGTTTGTAGCGGCTGTATTTACGAAGCGTAGTGAACAGAGAAAACAAAGCTCTCCCTGCCATCAGAAACGAATGATTGTTAATGAGGATAACTTGACAATAAGGTACGGTCAGGGACTTTAATTGTTGAGCCATTTAGGGTTCACTTTACATTGGGCATTTCATAGAGTAAGTATTAAACAAAAGAAATACCTTGAACCGTAAGTGGCTCAACAATTAAAGTCTGTGACTGTACTAGGAACATTTATAATAGACAATGTGACATAGATAAGGAAATTCATAGTGTAAAACGAATATTCGGTTAGAATAGTTCCGAAAATTTAAGCGAATAGTAAGTGGGCCATTTTATTTAAAGTTGTACACTCAACTTTTTTTTAATTTGGATTTTTTTGTGTAGATTCTACTCAAAAAATGTGTCCCAAGCTTTTTTATGCCATTCCGTTACTATTTTTCATACATTTCATATGGCGGTAACGGAACGGAAGTAATGAAAAATTTAGGACACTTTTTTCTCCTATCACTATCAGGCTCGAAAGAGCTCATGATTCTGAGTAGAAACCACACAAAAGCATATAAATAAAATAAAAAAAAGTTGAGTGTACAACTTTCAATAAAATGGCCCAAGTGCAAAAACATAAACCGTCTCGTATTTATATGAAAAATATGCCGCTCATGATGGCAATTTCTCCGTTAAGTCCATGCAAGAAGTTGGCGGTGTCGCACTATAGCTAATATACCTATACCTACCTCGTTTAATAAACCTCGACTTCCTCGTTGTAGTTTTTATAAGAACAATAACGGAAACGTAACATAAATTCCAGACACAACGGGAATGTGTACATTGTGTTGTGTGTGTACTGATCCAATACATGGCCTATTAGCAAACGAGTAGACTACTTTGTTGGTTTTTGCAATGTGTTAATTCTTTTCCATTGTGCTACCTAACGAATACATTGTAAAATGCATAATTATGTTTTTAATAGATAAAATTGGTAAATAGATGTGTACTACAAAATAAGTTGGTAGCTCGAGATGCATTTCATACACAGAGAACTACCTATAGAGTCGCAATGTTGTTCATTTTGTTCGCGATACAAGCTGCCAACACAAGAGGTGAAACGTGAGGGGCGGGAGGGCGTTAACGTCGCTGCGATTGGTTGTCTCAAGGACGACGCGCGGCCGCTTGAGCGTGTAGTGATGGGACATGTTTTTTACCGGAAGCCTAACCGGTAGTCATTTATGTTTGGTAAACAAAAGTAACTATAAATATAAATCAGTAGGTATAGTAATATTATTTTAACTTACTTCAAAAGTATAGGTTAAAATACTAAGGGTGTAATAATCTAAAAATTAAATGTGTATGACAGTAATAAGAGCTCCAGAAAAGAGTACAAATTACGATGCGAAATGATACAATTTTTTTGACCAAAATATCGATTATAATATTATGTACGAGAGTGGTTTGTTTGTTCATAAACCACTCTCGTACATATCATAATGTGGGTTAGAATAACTTCTATAATTAACAGCCTATTTTAAAAAATTTCTTTTTGAATTAATTAATTAGTTATTAATTAAATTGTTATTGTATGTAAATAGTGCATTACTGCAAATACTAGTTATCCTGGATGAGTATCAGTTAGGCGACCGGACTGAAGGTGAGGAACGAGGCCAGAATATCATTTGCTGTCTAAACAGTCCCTAATTCAAAAATAGGACAAATTGTATGAATGGAATCTTGCAAATATATTAAAGTTAATACGTTATTTGTATTTTTATAAAAATACAAGGGTTTCAAATAAAATACATATTTAATCACTAGAGATACATTATTCGTATGTTGTTTGTGTAGACACTGTAGACCATAGCTGTGCCCCCTAAGGATTCTCTGTAGACCACCTCGGCCACCATGGACTCCCGTGTTCTTCGGGCGCTGGCCGCTTGTCCCGCCATGCTACGTTAAGTTAAACTATATTCTCAGAAGGGCGCTTGTCAGCGCGAACATCCCCGCCACTCTGGTACACCAGATTGTGCGGGGTCAGATTTCGTTAATACCCGTTGTTGGAGAATGGGTCGCGCACTGGTGTGCTATTCTATGACACTAGACCCAAGGACTCACCAAGTGGATTCTAAAAAGCCCCCATAACATACCTCTATCTCAAACCAGCTATGAGTGCCCTGGGACTTCCTCGAGGTTCATCATCAGGCCCATTCTATGATACTGGACACAAGAACTTACGAAGTGGATTCCAAAAAGCCCCCATAACATACCTCTATCTCAAACCAACTATGAGTGCCCTGGGACTTCTTCGAAATTCATCATCAGGCCCATTCTATGATACTGGACCCAAGTACTCACCAAGTGGATTCTAAAAAGCCCCCATAACATACCTCTATCTCAAACCAGCTATGAGTGCCCTGGGACTTCTTCGAAGTTCATCATCAGGCTCATTCTATGACACTGGACCCAAGGACTCACCAAGTGGATTCTAAAAAGCCCCCATAACATACCTCTATCTCAAACCAGCTATGAGTGCCCTGGGACTTCTTCGAAGTTCATCATCAGGCCAATTCTATGACACTGGACCCAAGTACTCACCAAGTGGATTCTAAAAAGCCCCCATAACATACCTTTATCTCAAACCAGCTATGAGTGCCCTGGGACTTCTTCGAAGTTCATCATCAGGCCAATTCTATGACACTGGACCCAAGTACTCACCAAGTGAATTCTAAAAAGCCCCCATAACATACCTCTATCTCAAACCAGCTATGAGTGCCCTGGGACTTTTTCGAAGTTCATCATCAGACCCATTCAATGACTCTGGACCCCAAGGACTCACCAACCCCCTCTAGTCCACTACATAACTCTACATAAAACTAAGTATGCGTACATACATATTCTACTACTACTAGTTAGTATTAAATATAATAAATATACTATATAAACTACTGAAATTTAAATATATACTCGTATATATATATATATATATATATATATATATATATATATATATATATATATATATATATATATATATATATATTTAGTGCGTATCCCTGATTTCTATTATATTTTGTAAATTCGGTACACCTTCGGTAATCCTAAGCACACGATTACGGTTAATACGGTAACGACATCAGCACATCACTAGAGCTACACGTGGCTTCGTAAGACAGGAATAGCACACTGTATTTACAATATGATGAAAAGAGACGAACAAACTATCTACTTCTGTAAGCGACCAGTATAAATGAACTCCGCTAGGAACAAATAATTTTTCAATAATATAATCATTTTGACTTATCTGTGGAATGTTATACCATCTTTCTTGTAATTTGATGTCTTAGAATTTTTACCACACCATCTTACAGTACAATGACACATGATGTCAACGTTTTTATTATAATTATCTATTTTTTAGTGTAGTAACAATGTGCACTGCGCGCAGGTCAGATACTTGGACGCAACTGAACGGCACTGCGCGCGACCGGGAATTATATAAGCCTTGTATGCCATACGGACTGATGATCGTCAGTGCCCTGCAATACTTGTCTATAGGTTTACTGGTCTGTGATTTCATAAATTAACTGTTTTTCACTTTGGGAACCATTTTGTGAGACTAAATCAATTTATTTTGGACACAACTTTCGTGGTCATCGGGTGGATTGAGGAAAATATTAATTTACCTCCATTCCCTAAAAATTACAAAATGCAAACCTACTCACATATAAATTATTAAACAATTTTGGTGTCTGCACATGGTAATGCACACGCCAGAGGGACTTATTAGAAATGAAAGTTCAAAAATTATAAACTACAAAATACAATGTCCACGCTGTCTAACACTATGGCCTCACAGTATTGCCTGCTGTTTTATTAAATGAACCACAGGATCCCAAGCTGGTGGTACAGAGAAACCATCCACCCTGTTGAAGTTTGGATACTTCTTAATTTCAATAGCCTCTCGCAACATTCTGTGAATAGGTATATCGTTTCTCCGTATTTCTAAACGCAGTTATTAGCACAGACATGGATTATCATTTGCCACATATGACTCTCATGGCTTTTATTAGAAATATAAAGTTTACCTATATAAGAAAAATAAATTAAGAGTTTTCAACGACCCAAGCCACGGGTACAAACTAGTCAGTTATCAATTTATACCAAACGTACGAGTAGTCGAGTCGGTATGATAGCATGTGTATCCTTGAAGAGTTTCCGACAGTGACAAATAAACACAAAACAATTCATTGTTAATAACTGAGTCACGGCATCATAACTCTTCATTGAATTCCGAAGTGTGATAAGGCCTTGCTGTGAGAATCGCAAATAGCACAAGACTGTATAACGTTAGTTAACATTTTACACGACCATGTCCGTACATTACGTTCTACAATCATACATGAAGGATGTAGGTATCAAACGCTATTCTTAATTCTCACTGACTTTGTTATTCAGCAAAATTGATTTGGAATGGATACTCTTATTTCCTAAAATTGTCTAACTCTCATGGACATTTAACCAATCCTAACGTCTGACTATGTGAATGAATTTAAAGTGTGTGTAATTTATCGATCAAACTGAACTGATATATATACAAGTAACTCGGATATCGTATCGGATAGATTTGATATACCTACGCAGTTCTGTAATAAAACTGAACTACGAGTATGTATACGTTTATGTTTGTTTCATATAAAAAGATGTCTTGTGCAAATATCTATAACTACTTTAATGGTATGCGATAATGAGTGCAACGAAACCCTCTTACTTAGATTGCTGTATTCTTATTATTACTTGATACGGGAATCACAAATAAATGAACTCTACTGACTGACGTCTGGTAAAGTGGTTGCATCTGCTAAAAAGAAAATGAAACACCATAATGTACCTAAGTAATGAAATGGCAGCAAAGAGCACAGTCCACAGAAAAACTAAAATATTCTAACCTGTTAATCTAGTACCTACTGTCAAATGCATACATAAATATTTATACACTTTTGCACCTTATTATAATGATGTAAGGATAAAATATGTACACATATTTATGCCTTTGACTGAACAAACTTAGTATTAGGTTTAAACAGAGACTCTAACCAGGTCAACGTTATAAAATTAACAGGTAGAGACGCGAACTAAACTCATCACACATGTTAGATACAAATCTAATCATAAATCATACGACAAGTTTGGCCTAGTGGGTTGTGGCCCTGCCTATGAAGCTGATGGTCCTGGGTTCAAATCCCAGTAAGGAAATTTATTTGTGTGATGAGCACAGATATTTGTTCCTGAGTAATGGTGTGTTATGTATTTAAGTATTTGTATATTATATTATATATCGTTGGATTAGTACCCACAACACAAGCCTTCTAGAGTTTACCGTGGGGCTCAGTTAATTTGTATCAGAATGTCCTGTAATATTTATTATATATCTATTTTATTCACTGCACTAATTAAACTTTGTTACTTATTTGCTTAAACTACTATTTGCTTCCCTTATGCTTAAGCAAGTACGAGTATAACAAATCTATCATATCGAAAACGCTTCGTCGGTCAGAAAATTGAAAATTCTTTATTTACTTACGTTTGTTTACGGTATTGGTTTGTTTATTACTTATTTTAGCAGAAATAAGATAACACACAGGTTTGCGATAAGTTCGAGAGGTAGAGTTGACAGTGACAAATGTTACCTACATATGAAAATAGACTGTACCTACTTATTCATAAAAACAATTTTTTTTAAACACTGAAATTCGTTTCCTAGCTCTTTATCGATTTTTAACATGTCAAACCACGAAGTGTATTCGGTATGATACATTTAAGCGATAATTTGGCAAACCTGACCATAGTTTTCACAAATGTTTTTTAAGATTATTATTATTTTTTTTATGACAAAAGGATATTTTAGCTTTTAAAAAATAGATTGTTATCATTATCAATATGCATGCAGTCGGCATGTAGATATTGTATACTAACGTGGCTGCCATGAATATTAATACAACCACTAGAAGATTCATGCCGTCGCTATCAAACATCCAATTGATCGATTGATTCCTGCTGCGCGTGACTGAGAATAAAACTACGCTATGATTGATTTCTATTGAGACACACATACTATTTTACTAGACCTTGCAGGGATAATACAATTAGCATGTTTCATAATGTGCTGATGACACTTCAATATAACGATAGCTTGATAGGTTGTGATATAAGTTTATGCATTGAACTTAGGCGTCAACTATTTTTTTTATCTTATCTTTTAAATTACCTCAGTCAATGCTTGCTTGTCGACAAGTAATTAGCGTCACAGAGACACAGAGCAAAACGATTAAAGTTACCTCGTAGGTATTCTTGATCATTACCTCGTATAAAATAATAACTAGCTAAGCCAAGGGTACTACTAAATGATCAACTTTGCATTCCTATTAAAGATTACAGAATTATGTCGACTCTGCGATCAATTACGTTGGTACATTCAATATACTTACCTAACGATGTAATTAAAAATATACTCATAGTTTGATGTTAAAGTTAATTCAAGTAATATTAAAAGTTGATATAGATAACATATACTTAAGAAAAAACGACGAGGACCTCCGGTGTTCGAGAACGGATTCAGGCGTCAGCCGCGATAGCTGGAGATGCGGGTTCGAATCCAGTCTCGAACACCACCGGAGGTCCTCGTCGTTTTTTCTTAAGTATATGTTATCTATATCAACTTTTAATTTATATAGTAGTATTACTACTTAAAAATCAAAGCAAATCAAAATATTTCATAAAAAATAATTTGATTTGTTCTTAGTTTCAAGAATAGTCATAAAGAACTTGATGAAAAATCTAATTCAATTATTGGGGAAGGTGTTGTGCCGAGTATACGCAACGCATGCATAGGTAATTTATTGGCGATGAAATTGTTGAATGATCAGGGACTTTCAGGATTATGACCTCGAGAGTTCCACTTATACACATAAAATACGAAAAAAACGTAAACTGTTTCACCAAAACAAAACCAATTATCAAAGTCATTCAAATACTAAATATTGTGTAACCAGATTGCCGAGGCGTGCCGCTAAGTCGGTTGACAAACGAGATAAAGAGTACAGGGCCTATAAATCAGGTAAAACTAGCAGACAAAAAAAGCGAAGCCTTGTAATTGTTCTTGGACAGTTTAAAAACTTGGAAAAATATTTGTTGTAGGAAAAGTAGAAAACAAAAAGTATGGATGAAAAATAGGGTGATTCATTTTTCCAAAAGTTTGATTTTCATGTGACTTTGATTTTCCCCTGGGTCTCACTGGTACAAAAGATAAATAAACCAAATTTCAGGAAGATTGAAGAATATTTAGAGGTTGCACATGTCGACCACTTTCATCTCACACTGGTGAAAACACGAATCAGTCTTAATATTTTAGTTTTTTTTTTAAGTGCGATTTCTGATTGTTCACATATAAATAAAACAATTGTAATTTAAAATGGGAACTAGAGGTATTTGGTTATCAGAAAAAGTTCCTTTTTGGGGTTTTTTTAGGAACTCGCCTTCCTTCAAAAGAACACGTGCCCTTAGTGTTTATTCTTCATCACAAGGTCAACAACGAAAAACTTTCAGAAGCAGATAAATCCACCAGTGCCACAACCAGAAGCCAAATGGTGAAGAAAATTGAAGATTCGATTAACAAAATGAATAATTTTTAGTATTACACTGAGATAGTAAGCTGCTGCCTTCCGTTGCCCAAGGAAATGACTTTGGAAGATAGAGTTGCAATCATAGTAACCGGACAAGATTTCGAAAACTTACTTAGGTTACCTGTTGTCCTTAAATTTACAGGTGAACGTATGTCTGATGCAGTTATCAAAGAAATAGACCATGATAAAATCATCGAATGTCATTTAATACAACATCGTCAAACACAGGTTTAATTCAGGGAGCTTGCATAAAATGCATAAGAATCGAAATATTATTAAATCGAACACGTTGTGGTTGGCATGTCACCATCACACCCACGAACTAATATTGAAAGGAGTGTTGTAAATGTGGTCACCGATAAGTCGTCCTAATATTCAGATAGACCGGAAGTTCCAAAGTCTGTGAAATATACTGGACAAGAAGTCGTATACGACAATGCTAGATGAAGAGACTCCCGATTCCTTCAGCTTTTGACCATTTATCTCGACGCCAACCTGCAATAGTGCTCTCGCAGTTGGCAAAAGGCACCTTTGGTATTTGTCAGAAACAAACGATTAGAGAGTTAAAACCTAACTTTTTAAAGAAAAGACCTGAGAGTGAGATCATTACTATCAAAACAAAGACTTCTCTTCTTTGAGTCTTTTGAATTGTTTGGGGTTCACAATGTGACTGAATACTGTGGTGACTCTCTGAAAAGCTATATATATGCTGTTCAGGTAGTCAATAATGCAGCAGAAAGAGGTATCGCGTTGATTAAAAAGTTTAAGGAATCAGTTTGAGGTGAAACACAAAAACAATTTTTGTTGAAAGTCTTCGAACATCACAGGAAAAATGGGCCTTAGCGAACAAAATAATGCACTGCGTCGTACAAAGTGAATTAATATAAGAACTTAACATTTAATTACAATATTATTTAATTACCTATTATTTATATTTCAGTTGTATTTTAAACACGTAATTTGTAATTTATGGAGTTAATAAAGTTAAAAATACAAATATCATCATTTTTCTTTACTTTTTCATAAGTGACCAATGTGTGCAACCTCTAAATGTAATCCAATCTTCTTGAAATTTGGCATAAATATTGCTTATATCACTGAGACACGAGAGCCGAGCAAAGTCTGTAAAAATATTTAACTTTTTTTTTTGCCTAACAAAATGAAACACCCTAATGAAAAATAATAAATGGGTAGTTAAAAATAAATATTCCTATTTAAAGTGGTGTAATTATAATTTATATATTTTCTTTAGCATAGGGATCAAAATTATGTTAATTATTAGGGGGAAAAAGAGATTGATAAGCGGTCGAAACTCTCGTAATAAGTAACCTAAGGTTAACTATAACTGTCTAACGGATTGCCAATGACACAAATTATCAAATGTATGATTGCATTGATTGCGTCCTAGCTTGTGTTTCGTGCGTATCAAGAAATCGATAATCAATAGGAAACGAAACGTAACATCGACACAACGTTATCACGAAAAGGGTGTAGGCATTACACATTGCAAGTCTCTGATCTATCATCTGGACAGATACGACTTATCACAAGACAGCTGGAAATGTTAAAGTTGCTTATATAATATTTATAAGTATTTATCGATACTTATTTGATACTATATTATATGAGTTATCAAGTGCCAGTTAATCCTAATTTTCATCTTAACGCTTTATTGGTTATAGGTACGTTGGTTGCATATAGCATATAATATATCATGATGAATGCATATAAAAAAAAAACTAGATGTCGTGTCGTTCTTAGGTTTATTCCGTTCCGGGTAATGGATCTTATCAAACAATGGAAAGAGCACGCAGTAAAACTTTTTACCCATCAGCCCGTCAACAAGTAAAAAAAATGAATAGGTATGTGTACCAACAGCCCAAAGTGTAAGTAGGAGGTGCACAGTTCAAAGTGGAGTTAGTGGTGTTAAAAGTAAGAGCCATAGCTCTTAATATAAACTTTACAACATATTTATATGTTCTGTTTTTTGGCAGTTCTAGTGTTGTTCTTCTATGTCATTTACTTTTTTATCATTTTACGTGACGGAAGATTCGTACGACAATAAAATAAAACCGCAAAGAATCGCCAGCCATTACTAAAGACTAACCGTTTGTCCGAATGACGCTCACATTGCTCACAGTGCTGAGAGTGCTAACAGCTCAGTACCTACAGAAAAAAATGCATCGGACCGACCGTGAGCGTGCTCAGTGCTCAAATCGCGATTCGGACCATGGCATATGTATGTAAAGTATGCAACCTCTTTCAATAACAGTTACCTGATATTGTAGTATTAGAAACGTGTAGACTAAACGCGATAAAGGGGAAAAGGGATACCAACATTTTACATAAAAATATAACTTGCTTTAAATCAGCGCAATCAATTCTACTCTCGATTCTGAACTAACAGCATTTGCAATGTTTGGTAATGCAACATTGAAGCATAATCTGATTTCAATTTATCCTTATATTTATATATCACAGTTCGGCTCTAAGGAACTTTACTAGCAGGAAGTCTTATGTAAATAAAGATATTCCAAAAAGGCGTGCTGAAATGAATCACCACATTGTTTATTCACCTATATACCACCTGTGCCTTAGCCTTGGACGAACCGATGCTCCTCAATCATTAGCACTCCCACTAATTAATACTTGAGTGACCACTCGACGGAGAACAACTAAGTCTCAACACTTGCTTAAGGTTGTTGAAGAGATTATTTGTAGCGTTAAGACCGCCTGTTGTTACCTTATTCGTATTCTGTATGATTTCTGTAACTGATTTAATCTATGTACTTATACATAAAGGTTGCGAATCCCACGCTAATTCCTGGCTTTAGAATCTCAAACGGGAAAAATGGAATACCCGCGTAGTACCTACTTCTTATAAGGGACTGTTTTCGCTACGGTATAATTGGTATCTGACTGCTATAAAATTACGATACCTCTTTGTTATTAAGGTAGAACTATACAATACCCCAATATTAGAATATAAATTTACACTACCAGTACAAAATAATTCTCATAAACCTTACCGCCGTATTTCGGTTGTGACAGCGTAGGAGCGGTCCTAGCGTAGAGCCAGCGCCGTTTATAAAACAAACTTTTAAGAAAACCGAATAACTTCGGTCGTTTTGTCGACCTAAATCAATTGATATAACGTCATACAGGTATCGTTTAAGACCATTATATCGGTTATGTAGTCCCTATAGTGCCTATTGTTATCAATATGACCTTATGGCGTTTCACTTTCCGTGCCATAGTATATATGTACATACGTTGCCGGTCTAAGATCAACTTGTACAGCCATGAGAGGCGTGTTAAGGGTCAGAGATGCATCGACCTTTAAATAATATGACAGTATATGGAAAGGCGTATGATGATGATAAATAAAACATTAGATTTGACTTAGAACTGAGTGGGCGGAGATCTATTGCGAATATTCTGAAAGTCTTACTTAAGTCTCTTAGTAAACAACATTATACGTATTCTTTGCTCGCCGATTAGAGGAGATAAGGGGTTCATTATGTAAGTATTAGCAATTTCATGTGTAGTCGAAGCTTGGCTATATATGAGATCTGAAGACTTTTTGACAGTGTGCGTCATTTGGTCTCGTCTTGGTATCATTTTACATGAAAATGTTTTTGGTGCGTCTACATGATTCGTTAAGAAGCAACTTGTAAGTTTAAGTAAGGTTTTCTCTGATCTTATTGGTCATATCATGTTCTGCCATCAGTAAGAGTACCATTAGTAGATGTACCCTACTTTGTAGATGAATATTATTATTTTTACATTGCAGACTACGATACTATTGGCATTTTATTAGCGGATTAGGTTATGTTATATATAATATGTTAAATATATGAAACAAAACATAGTCAACAGTATTAACTTGAGTGCTATTGCTAGCGGTAAAAGCTTTTAGGGGTGGTTATTACGAAGGTTTTGTGTTAATATAAAAACGTCGTCTGCAAAAAATATGTAAGCTTTGATGTCTTTGTGTATATAGGAACGTGACAAGGGTAAAAAGGTTTGCAAACAATGCCTACTAATTTGGAAATGTTTATAAAGAGAATTCTAAATAATGAGGATTGATAAGATAACTTCGTGATTAAAGATTAGATTACTGCGGAATACTATAATTGACAGTGCAGTAAGTGGCAAATAAATCCTAACAATCTTAGTTACGTCAGCGAAGTTAAGTGTGGGTAGGTAAATGATACGTAACTACTCCAAATAGTGTATTTCAAGGTATTAGTGCCAAAAAAGTCTAAGGCTTTCATCATCATTACGTCCAACTACAGCGCAGGTATACGTAATTGGTTAAATATGGGAAGAGAGGCTCCACTTATCCCACTCAAAAGAGGATGTGGCCTACCACGAACCACTTTGTTCTGTCGTTGGTCTATTTAGACCTTTGTTGCGCCCTAAGTTTTTGACTTAATTCTCTGAACACGGGCTCTCTGGTGTCAAGATACTAAGATCCTCTTGTAGGTCCCTAAGCCAAGCTGATGATGAGTCATACGATAAACTTGTAAGATCTATGACTGACCTCGCAAGCTGTCATGATTCCATTATAATAATTAACGAGGCTCGAATCGCTCGAGTTCCGTCTGAGTGACAATTTGAATAGTATATCAATGTAACAACGTGCCAACGAGCTGTCTTTGGCAAACAGTTAAGATGGTGTAACGAAGAGCATAATTAAAACGCGACACCACCTCTCAAAATGATCCCTGTCTCATAGACATATGAAAGTTAAAATAAATGGCGGGACAAAGATGCCACTAACTTTGTGGAGATAACAGATATACATATGTAATATCTTTGACAAAATTCAATAGAGCTATACCTATAACCTGTAAGCTATTCAATAGAGCTAAACCTATAAGCTGATACTAATAACAACGAAGTCATGAATAATGGCAATATGTTAACAGTATGTTATGATATGAGGATGAGGAGTAAACGAATAGAAATGTAACTAGATATATATTCAACATATCGACATCGTAGTTTAAACAATGTAGTCTTTAGATTTTCTGTGAAAACTTTTCCTTTTTAAATCAATTACAGAACTACTATTGCTTAGGCGTTTTATATAAATTAAATTTGTAATTTTAAGTGTACTTAGTGCCGATTAAAGAAATCTAGACATGTTCATTGGAGTATCTAGTCTTAGGAGCGAGTATCAATAGACAACTAATTTAGCTCGTTTAACTGCACGCAGTCTCCAGTTAGGTGTTAATAGATTGTACTAGATGAGACTAAAGTTATAACCGTCGCCTCGGTTCTAATAGAAAATAATATATTATAACGTTTGCCAACATGTTACAATCTTGCAATTGACTTTAATAGCACCATACTACGATTCGGCGTTTAGTTTATCTTTACATTACTTTTTTGTAGTAAATATAATTAGGTTTTTACCATTTCTCAGCGTTTTGGTTGTACCGAAGAGGGACAAAACTTTACTTTTCCCCATAGTACCAACTGAAATGGTACCAGCCACGGTACAGTTTTCAGTCTTCTATGGCCTCATACAAAAGGCAAAGCTATATTGGCTCCATGCCTAAGAAAAAACCTGACCCCTGCCAACGGTAGGTACAGTTGCTATCAGATATATCGGAACGGCCAGGGAGGTCACGAATATCGAAACAACGCCTCTAATGTCATGGTAATAAAGTGCATGTGCCGATATTTTTGATTACCTGGGCTGCTCCGATATATTTGAAGGCGACTGTACCATGCTACATATATGTATTTCCCGGAATACTTTGATACCAGAAGTAATAAGACACGTCCTCGTTTACATTTGAGCACTCGTAACTTTCAGTAGATACATACATTCCTATCTTTAATATACACTAAAAGCGGGAAATGGAACATTTTTACATTATGATGATACATTCAAACACAGAGTAGGTTTCTAACAGATGCAATACGTGAAGCATTAAAAATTCTAATTGGATCGCATTTTGTTGGGTAGGTACGTTTATGTTACACTCGATATCTTAGCAATGACTTAAATTATTTTCGCATTGAATTTAACAGTTCAAACGATAAATTATTTATTTGTGAGAAGATGGGAATCTGTAGGAATTTTAATTAATTAATTTAAAATTACAACGGGAATTATTATCCAGCCTGGCTATTATGGCTTTAATGAGTTAATAGTGTACAAATAAACAGCGAAGTAGAACGAGTCGTCAAATCCGACGGGCCATTGAGGCCATGCCATAACAATAAAAGAACATGGTAAATCTTAAAAATGTCGGAATCAGAAGTGAAGAGGCTTGTGTTGCGCTCTTCCAAAGAGATTTTAATCAGCGGATCGCCTAGACTGTTGTAAAGCCCCTTTTGCTCTATAATATTCTAAATTAAAGCTGCTTTGTGCCTATAATTGGCGGCGTATTGAAAAGGTTTTAAATGATATTAAATCTTAATTATAAGGAAGTTTGCAGACGCAAAAAAAAACATTTTTCAGAACAGACACATGTCTACATGGCACTATCAGGGACACTTGAGAGTTTTAAAAACAATTGTCAAGAACATAGGTAGTACATCGTAGTTATTGTACATACAGCAACACTCTTAGCTGTACATTGGTGGACCTTATTATATAAGGCATAAGGTCCAGCGATATACAGCTAAGAGTGTTGCTGTGTGTACATCACAACGGGCGTCCACATAAAGGAATCAAATAGCATTATTGATGCCATAAAATGCAGGAGTGCTAGTGTCTGCTCAAGTGTCACGAGCCACGGCTCCGGCTTGAATTGGTAGAATTAAATCGAGTACCCGCAGTTCGTTCTTGGTAATTTGTCGGTCTCGTGTCACACAATTATTACAACGCAGCTGCAAACTATTAAACCACGCGTACCTATTTGTTCTCTGACTACTTATGTGTACGATGCGAACTACTATTAAAATATCAGATTAATCACACAACAGTTGGTAAACACTTTCTACCTAGTGTGACACAGATTTACAAACAAGTGGAATGCCGCGATCATCGACGCATTTATTACGGTTTATGGTTTTACCAAAGACCATAAAAGGTTCATGTATTATGATATTACAGCTATAAAGCGATGTGAAGTAGGACGATTCTACTGTTAATATGTCACTTGGTATTTTTAAAACATATTGTTTAATGTGTCAGGCCTATTAGTAAAGTTAATTTTGTTGTTGAGACGTTTTATTAGCTCAAGCGGTTCAATAAAGTAAACAATATATTCTATTCCATGAAAGAGTTTTAAACGTCAGACTTTATAACCACAACAGCTGAAGTTTGTATCGTTGTTTATAATTATCATAACAATCCATTGTATAAGTAGATAACTCGAAGATTCACGCCTGATTACCATGCGTAACTTGACTGTTGGCGTAAATAGGGTAAAAGAAGTAGGTACCTAGTACGAATTAATGTGCAATCAGCATTGTGTTGTGTCGTATAAATATGACCAATGCGGAAGGGTTTCATTGTAGCAGTCCATTGTGTTGGATTCTCAAAATAGAAGCCATAAGTAGGTACTTACTACACGCGTCGAGTTTATCGAATTGCATTAAATTTGTGTCGCAAGGTCAGACTCTTATAGTAATCAAGATTGACCCCGCTTTTTAACTTTATCAACGTGGAACAAAGCCAAGGACATAGAGCAGAGGCCACACAATCACTCAGTTGAATAAACACCAACCAGAATTGAACAGAAAATGTTACTCATGCTGTGTACAAGAGAACTCGTATTTTATAACTACGCTATGACTGTAAAACAAATAGGTATGATAAAACACAACCGAGCTATGAGACAGCACGTTTCAGGTACTTGGTGGAAGAGGTAAATAGGTACGATGACCGAATCGAGTCGAAAAAACGACCATAAAAACAAACAGTAGTTAAGTCAAGTACAACAACACCATGCAATCGAGCATCAGGCGCGTTGTCATGAGCCGATTGTACAGTTGGAAAGTGCATTAACCTCTATACCTCTTGACCTTTATGATGCTCTCCACCCCATATCGTGTCTTTCCAGTGGATGAGTTGGTGCAGATGGTTCATATAGTGGTGGTGGCGCGCAACCACTTTCTTGCGGGAGTCGGTCGGCGACGGGGGAGCCGTGAGGGACTGCCGGCGCCCGCTGGCGGCGGCGACCACGGCCCGAGGAAGCTGGGACGCCAGCAGGCGCTCTGTCTCTGGGCCCTCATCGGACGATATGCTGTCTGTCAGCATTCGCTGATTCCTCACTCTAGGCAAACTACACTGAGAGCCCTGTTTCTTCATGTTCACTCACTGTTTATGTTCGATAGATCGATCGGTTTGATAACATCGCGAGTCCGCGGACACGTGCGGTGCGGCCGGCGTCGGAGCGGAGACAGAGCGCCGCACGCACGTGGGCGCCGCGCCGATAGCCCGGCACCCGGCACCCGGCGACGTCAAAACAACGGCTTCAGTGACCACTCACTACTATGCGGAGTTTTTTTTTTCGTTTGTTTATATCTGTCTCTATAACTCTATTAATACAACTGGAGACTTTTCAGCAGTAGCCCTAGCCTGCCGCCAATTGGTTAACTGAATCAGTATAACTGTCATTTAGATGTTATCAAACTAGTATTGCACAAACTAAGGGGATGTCATTAATTATTGTTTGTCGAGTGACCTGACTATGTACTCTTACAAACAAAGATAACAGAATAGATACTGTGCAAAATATGCCAATAAAATATTTTGCCAATTATATTAAATATCTTATATACCCTTATACTTGTATACACAGTTCTTTAATTTGATTCTATATTTATAAGGCCTTGATGTAATCACAGGAAGAGTCAAAAAGCATAAACTTGAGTAACCTCTGGGACACAAGTTATCACTTAGTTAAAGAGTGGAATCACAACACAGCAGCATAAATATTTGATATAGCTACAGGTGTTGAAAAATTAATTAGATATTTTAAATAGTAATGTAGATAAATATTTTATAATAACTAATCAAGGGAAAGTATTATCTAGTTTGTGATTGAAAATTTAGATGTGAAAGGAAAAGAAATTAGCCTTATGGCGAGTTAAATTAAATGTTTTTTAGATTTTAAGCTATAGGTCATTTGAATTGCAATTTACTATACAATATAAATTAGAATTACAGGGTTATACATACACCTTTTTTTTTATTTGCACTAAATTGGACAGAGAGCTTGGTACATTGACAAAAGCTGTAATATTACATTGTTAAAGGCTGTTGAGTTACTCAGTTACTTCAACACCAATGTTGATGTAAATAGCATATTTAATATAATGATATTGAAGTAACATATAATAATATTATGACTTAATTAGTACCTTTCACAGAAATTTTGCAATTTTAATTAGTTATTCAATATATCAAACATTTATGCAGTTAAAACACTAATGGCTTGGAGAATTCAACTCCAATATCTATATAATTGGCCCTTAATACAAATAAAAAAAAACATGGTGTATCAACTTACTGTGAATGTATTTACAGATTACAGTTCTTTTCATGTTCACTACTTGTTACTGCATTAGTGCATTACCAGTATTTATTAAAGATTGGTAAAAGGCAGCTCACCCGGCTGAGTATCATAAATGAGTCTTGTAAAAAAAAAGTTAAACTATAATTCTTATCAATCAATTTTGTTACAAAATGAATTATATAAATAAGAACAATAAATTTCATGTAGGCTAATGTGAGTCATAATGCTTAGTGGTAAATAATTAAGCCCTTTTACCTTGTTCATGTTCATGTATAAACTTGCACACAATATATTATTCTATGTAATATATTAAACATTTTAGATAATAAGCATAATAAATAATGTAGGTGCTGACATCATAAACTGAGAATATTGGATATGAAGTTCTAATTAATACAGCATGACTCCTACTGCACTGTAACTACAGTACTAACTGCACCTTTATTAGAACATAATATACTTCTTTAACTTCTTAAAGAAGAAAACAAAAAGATGTTGGATTGATAAATAATTCTACCAAAGGTTTATACCTTTAACCCTTTAACCCATATTCAAGCAGGAACAATTGGTAATCTATTGTTCAACAAAGAGTATATTTATTACGGTTACGATATCCGTACAAGGTTACAGCAAATTCACATCTAAAATAATCTTTAAATAGTTGTGTTTAATTATTTTTTTATTTCTTACACCATTCATGATGTTATTGTTCGAAAAACCTATGTTTATTTCAGAGTCGATTACTTTTTTTGATGATTTTACGAAAAGGCGAGCGGTACTAGTATTATCTATTTAAAGGGCAGATTTCAAAATTAACTACCCATTGTGAGGAACAAATATTTAAACGGGAAATCTTTTGAGTTAATATTCTAGTACAAAATCTCAAACACAAATTCAATTTCATAACAAAAGTAATTAAATATATGAAAATTCTCGTTAGGTATTACCTACGTTTAAAAATACCAGGTTTTCGATATGTAAATAATTCGGAAATTGTTTAGAATGATTCACTTACCTGAAGTAGAAACTACAATTTGTGATTACTGGTTAATTGTAGCTACATTATAACAATGTTGGCTTCTTAATCACTGTACTTATGTTAATATAAGCTCATAATTCAATAAAAATCGGAATCCCTTTTCGGAACATACGATGACAGAAATTAGAAATTCCCTGAAATGTCAATACATAATTTGATACGATACGAACGAACGCGAAATTGCTGGATTTGGCTGGAAAGTGATCAAAATAACGATGATTTTTTTGTTTTATTAGCTTATAATAGTTATAATATAAAGAGTATGTAACTAGATAATTTTAACAAGAAATATAAAGTAATCAAAATACCTTTATACATTTTTGAATGCTTTTATTGTATGTAACACTAGGCGGTCAGGTGTAAAATTTTGCAGAATCCGAACGTACCTTATTTCTCGCGCAGCTTGACGGCTGTCGGTGCGTGCCAAGTGCGTGCTTACCGCAAAATTCAAAGATCGAAAAATTTTAGCATCTTTCTCTTTTGCACTAATTAAGGCGTCTTAAGAGTAACACATATAAACATTCGGAATTTGCGAATATCGCTTTTTGCCGTAGCGTAGCGCTGCTGTAATGTCAGTGTCATGTCATGTCAAGTCATTGTCAGCTCGTTCACACATGAGCTGACTACGTAAACAATGTGAATTTCCTACATTCTTATATTCCTCACAACATATTTGTATATTGAAACTGTTAATAATATTAAGAGCCATTGTGTATTGTATGAATTAAATATGGCATTGCCTCAAAAGAAATACTATAGACAGCGTGCACATTCTAACCCTATTGCTGACCACTGTTTTGAGTAGTAAGTCTTAGTTTAATTGCAGAATTGTTATATCTTTGTAATTAACTAATTAAATTAGTCTATTTACTTACGGTAACTTTTTTTAGCCCTGCTCACCCAGATGATTATGATTGGTCAACTTTGTATCCGACACTCAAAGACAATAAGAGAAGCGTTGAATTTTTAGACGTTGGTTGTGGATATGGAGGATTATTAGGTATGTGTAGTTTTGTCAACAAGTATCTTACTGAAAGCCTAGCCCGAAAGAATCATAACATCTTATTTGCATGCTAACTGTATTACCGGAAGAAATAGAAGTGTATAGCTTTTACTTCATGAGGTTTATCATGGTATAGTGGTTATATTATATTGTATGTGCATTAGCATGAAACATTGTATTAACTCAAGTTGGAGACTAGACCAGATTTATATATTTTTATGGATTATGGTCATTATCCCAAAATATAATTTTCTATGGTCACTATTATCATTTATGCTTTGGCCTATGATTTATTAACTTTTTTCTTTACAGTGACTTTATCCCCGATGTTTCCTGACAACCTAATGCTCGGATTGGAAATCAGAGTCAAAGTATCAGATTATGTTAATGATAGAATCAAAGCTCTTAGGATACAGCATCCTAACCAATATCAAAATGTGGCAGTTCTAAGGACAAATGCAATGAAATATTTGCCTAATTTTTTCCACAAGGGCCAGGTACATAAAATACTTGCAAAACAAAATGCACCTTATCTGTGTATAAAATATGTGTACTATCTACTATTTTATTTCAGCTTAAGAAGATGTTCTTCTTATATCCAGATCCCCATTTCAAGAAAGCAAAACATAAATGGAGAATAATAAATAAATGGTTGCTATCAGAATATGCTTATATTCTAGCAGAGCAAGTGAGTAAGAATTTACTAAAGGAATTGCTCCCATCTGTATTGAACAGAAATTTTGCTAAATATTCCACCTAATTTAGTTTCTTAATGTCAATGTTAATCTTTGCATTTGTGTGCTCCTAAGTTCTATATGCACATGCAAAGGACAGAATATAATAAATTTAGTTTTTTTTTTCATAAGTCAAGGTTCTAAAACACACACTCATATATACTGAGAAGTATATAAATAAGTACTTATGTAAATAAACATTGTTATTCCAGGGAATTGTATATACCATCACAGATGTAAAAGATTTGCATGATTGGATGGTGACTCATTTTGAAGATCATCCTCTATTTGAAAAAATATCAGATGAAGAGTTGGTAAGTAGTTAGTCTCCCCTAAGTAAGAGCTAAACAAGCCTTGGCTGACGCCATTCCACGCCAATCAATGTGTCTCGCTCCTACTGCATGAACATAAACATAATGGCGGCTTTAGCCAAATCCGCGTCCACAGAAGAGAAGGCCTATGACAAAATTATTATCACAGCAATAAAATGTAGCATATATAAAAATATGTTTGTTTCAGAAAATTGATCCAATTGTAGAAAAACTTTATGAAAGCACTGAAGAAGGTCAAAAAGTGACTAGAAACAATGGAGACAAGTTTCTTGCAGTATATAGAAGAATTCCAGATCATATGGCAATTATAAAACCTTTAAATTCTTCGTAAAATAAAAATATTTTTATGAATTGATTCAATCTTTTATTTCATTCTAGAAAATATTAAATATTAAAATACATTTATTTGTCCCGAGACATACTGTAACATAATTTATTGCATTATTAGTAACATGCAGGCATTTGTAAAAAATAATTGCTAGAGTAGGGAATGCAATATTGAACCAAGATCAGTTCATTTGAGGTCTCGTCTGTCAAATCAAGACAAAGATTGAGATTTGGTAACTGCATTACTTTCAAATATAAACGTAGCATTAATTACTTCTGTATTAAAATTTTGACATTTCAATTCAGTTCAATTAAGTTTTTCACCTATACCATCAAGGGTTAGGGCGGTGGCACAACAAGGCCAAAAATGATTGACACGATTTTGAACGAAGCCCTACTTAGCTGTGCACAGGTTGTCCCGCAACTGGCATATGGATGGAAGTACATTTAATACATATAATATTTAGATATGAAAATTTACAAAAAAATATTTAAAAAATTTTAAATAATGGTTTTTTGTATGTGAAAAATAGAAACACTGTAATTTCACTCTTACACAAAAAATATTATTTTAGAAATAAATGCTTGTATTATGATTTTATGAATGTAGATCAGTCAAGGCAAAATATATTTATAGGTACGGCTAAGTTACCAAAAAATGTAAGTACGTATATATACATGTACCTTAATACAAAGGCAATAAGGTATACCTACGTATTTTACACATCAATATCTTTTAACATATAATGTTACAGCACGATATATATGTACAGTAAAATTAACTATCTGTTATATTATATCTATTTATGGGTTTCAGACAAGCGGCTGTTTAAAATTCATTGAATGCAGATTGTATAAATATGGCTAATTAAAATGTTCTCTGGTATTGAAGGTCCTTCCATATGTCTCGTGCATGCTCTGTAATTATATGTATATGACCAGTGTCTACACATTATTGAGTATATGCTAATTGCATTCCTCGTTCCAGATATCGAAAATATGAATCTAAATCTCGATCAAGAATTCTAAAAACTGAGATTAAATCTCGCGACTTTGGAAAAGGCATTCCCTATTCTAGAGCATTTAAATGTACTATATAGATATAATAATGTGTCCTTCTTATATTACTTATTATAAGGCCCAAAATCAATTCATTGCTCTGTTAAAAAGGCGTAAAACGGTAAATGCAAAATACATTGTATTAAAAACTAAAACTATATCTTCTTACTTGTTTACCTACTTAGTTTCTTTTCTACAAGGTTAACCCATCTGCTAAGAGAGCGCGAGATTTCTAAATGCCGTCGCATATGGCCCGCAGCAGCCAATAACCACTCCTTCCTATCTGTCCATTTTTTATGTGGCAGAAGTGAAAACAAGAGAGCAGCCCAGATCTCTGAATGATTAGGATACATGTGTAAGCCCTCTTTAGCCAATAAGAAGGCCTTGGCTTGGTTGCCAGCAAAGTGCTCAGCAATGCTGGCAGTAGAAATTATTTCTGCTGGATTACATTTACATTCTCCATAGTGGGCCAGGCATAAGGCTCTTTGAGCGCAACTGCTGGCCTCCTTGGCTCGCTTATTGGATTCTTTGAGGCAGTACTGGGCCATGCAGAACCACAACAGGGCATTACTTGGATGATCATGCAGGGAGTCACTAAGCAATTTTATAGCTCCATCAATGTTTTCATCACATAAGAGAACATAAGACTTCAGAAACCCGATATCAAATCCGAAGTTACTATCCATCTCATATTTTTGCATCTCAGTTACAGCAAGTTTGGAAAGACTTTGATCAGAATGTATAAGTCCTAAGGAGCAAATTGCAAATAAGCTGTATGGTGTGGGCTTTTTTTGTGATATTTGGATGCTATGGAAAAGTAAAGTTTTTGCATCATCTGCTCCTTTGTACATGTAGACAATTCCAGCCATAGCAACAAGAATGTCTGCCTTATCATCATCTTCATTGCTCAGCCAATGCAGTGCCGCATCGTAAGCTGCATATGATTCTTCATAAAGGCCTTTCTTATAGAGGGCGAGAGCTAATCCACATGTAGAGTCCAAGCTGGCTTCTGTTATCGCTTTGTATACTTTCACTGCTTCATCATACCTCTCCATTCTCATCAATATTCTGCCCATATTAAGGAACGTGATATTTCTATTTTCATCATCTGCATACTGCAATGCTTTTTCGTATGATTTATATGCTGCTCTTATAAGTCCGAATCGTTCTTGAAGGATTCCAAGAATAGTGCAGGCGCAAGCATTTTTTGTTTCAAATGTAGAGTACCACTCAACCAGATCTATGGCATATGGGATGGCATGGAGACCATCTATAACATACTTCAATTCTGAATTGTCTTTGTAGTTCTTTCTTAATGTACGGCAGACCCAGTCAGCATAGCCAAGAGCACTTTCAGGGTGGTAACCAAGTCTAGAGGCATGTCTGAAGAGGTCCATAGCTTCTTCTTCTCTAATAACTTCTGCAATCAATGCTTGTCCAATCCAACTCAGAGGATAAGAAGGCAGAGTAGATTGCCCACGCCAAAAACAGTAATTTGCCAGCTTGTGATGGTTTAATTTTAAGTATAGTGTCCCCAAATTACACCAAATTTTGGCAACAGACCACTTTCGGGTAACAACTAAAGCTTTGATAAAACAATGCTGTGCAAGATCATATTTTCTAATAAACAGACATATTTTCCCCAGCAGATTCCAATTCCTCCAATGTGATGGTTTTTCCTTTATGCATTGAAGAGTCAACTTGTATGCTATGTGGCAGTTAACCAATATCCGTGATTCTTGATAGAAAGCAAAATAAGTTGATGCTAATTCATAAGAAGTAGATTGTTGTCTTTTTTTAGCAACAAGGGAGTAAAATGCAATTGCTTTTGGAAATATGTCAAGCTTTTGAAGGGTCTGGATATTCTCATCAGATTGGAGAAACAAATCTGTCATGTACACATAGGCATACTTGTTTGGCAAGGTGGTAACAAAGATTAAAGTATCTGCCAAAAGCTTCCAAAGACAGACAAATTGCTTTTGGTTCTGTAATGCTTTGATAAGGTAATCTATAGCTTGCTGAGCACAATCTCGAGCACTCCCATATGCTTTAGCTATTACCTTTTTCTTAGCAATCCTCATCCATGTTTCTGCTATTCCTTTTAAAGCCAGCATAGAATTGGCATCTATTTTCAATACCTTCTCATATGTAGTGATAGCATCTTCATACTGTGTTAAAAGAGAATGTATGTTTCCTATCTTTGTAAGGCAGTGTGAGCTCCTGCTAGGTTTGGTAGTCATAACTTTATTGTAAGCCCTCAGTGCTGATGTATATGAGCCCCGGGAATAATAAGCATCAGCCAGACATTCAAATGCAGTTATGTTATTCTGATCAGTTTTAATTACACTTCTAAATTGTACAACAGCATTTTCCCATAATCTTTTGGACATATAGTGGAGCCCCAATCTAAAGTTTAACCATGACTCCTGTGTATTATTTTCTGCTGCTGTCAGTAGTTCAAAATCAGCTTCCTTGAGATTTAGTTTTGTGTAAATTTCACTTAGTTTTTTAGTAATTTTGGTGTTGGTACTATCAAGGCTGTGAGCTTTTTCATAACATTTTCTTGATTTTTCTAAATCTTTCTTGTAATGATGATAGAAATTACCTAAATAAAGAAATGTTTCCGGGTGGTATGGGTTCAGTTTTGCTGCCTTTAGCAAATTAATTTGGCATTTTTCATATTCCTCCAATTTCCATAGTGCCTTGCCCAAGTAGAATAAACACAAAGGATCATCATTGATAGGTTTAAGGAGTGTTACAGCTTCAGTATATTTCTGCTGTTTCAGTAAAAGTAAAGCTTGGAGTTGAAGATAATATTGAGTAGACTGAAGCTTTTCCATGATGTGTTCTGCATTTTCATTACTTTCAATGTAACATTGTGTCAGAATAGCTTGTTCAGTAATATTCAGATTATCAGTTGGTATTTCTTGCGTAATTGAAATTGCTTGTTTCCATTTCCTTTGTTTAGCAAGTGATAAGAACAAAAATCTTTTTAAATCCAAGACAAAGTTTACTTCTTTGGCTTTAGGTAGGAAATTTGTAGCTAACTTTTGTACAACAGGCCATTTCTCTAGCTTGATGGCACATTTTATTATAAATGTTGCTTCTGTTACATCTGCTTGATGATAATTTATTAGTGGGACACACTGCTTATAAGCTTCCAGATATTCTGATTTATCAAAACAAATAATAGACTTTAGCAAGCCTGGGTACTTAGAATTTTCAATACCTTCTATTATTTTGTCTACAAGAGTCTCTATTGGTATGTTGTTAAATGAGTTATCTTTAACATATCTATTGCATATGTGTTGGCAGAGGAATTCCCGTAACACAACATTCTGTGAAAAGAATTGAAGGCTTATAATTTCATTAACAGCTTGGGCATAATTACTTTTTTGCAGAATTATTTTGGCATAAAGTAACTCTAGAGAATTGTTCGGATCATTGATGTACAAGTGATCTAAAAGTTTTATTATTGCTGGTATATCACCTTCTTTACATGAAATACCAGACTTAAGAAGTTCCAATAGTTGTTTATCTATTGCTGCTATTAATTTCGCTTCAGTAGTTTTATCTCTATAATTGAGAAGTGTAGTGATAGTTTCATTGTTTTTTAGACTGCAGCCAAGTTGCCCAAGCTTAATAATTATTTCTAAAACTTTGTCTTCTTCAATTTGCAATTTTAATATTTCATCATAGACTGTAATCAGTTTTATCTTTGATGATTCATCATCTTTCCGTTCATAATAGTTTGCAAGACCCTGCCAAGCTAAAGGATGATCTGGTTTGCTTGCTATTGCCTTTTGATATGCCAAGGGTGCTTGATCTGCATCTTGTAGTGATTTCCCGAGTAGAACCAGCGCTATATAGTTTTGTTTATCCTTTCTCAGAATATTTTTACAACATTCTTGTGCATCCTTGTAGTTATTTTCATCTATTAGTTTCCTTGCTTCTTTCAATAATGCTTTTACATCAGCCATCTGTAATTACCAAGCATATTGATATGATTTATTGTGTACATAACGAAAAATATAATAACAGATCGAAATACGTAATGGCAAACAATATCAGAATTATCAACAAATTATTAGCTCGTCGGCTTGCAAAGTAGGGTTATCACATTTTACAATGGATTTATATGCACTTATTAACATGGTAAAACCAGACGTGCATGTTATTTAACCTACCGCAAAAAGAAATCAGGAGTTTCATGAATAACAAATTAATTCAAACGAAAAGATAATACAATCACATTAGGACACCGAATGTACATAGTAATTCGTAATGTCAAGTGAGCAAGTGTCAGTCAAGTGTCACTCTGACGAGTGACGTATTTAAATGACAATGTTGTCATAGAAATAAAGAGAAAAAACGGGAGAATCAGCTTCTGATAAGAAAAGTAAATGCTCTTTCTTTATTCAAAAACAACGTAATACCTAGAAAAACAACTAATTATTATGAGTAACAATAAAATCTAACTAAAACTAAAATAAATCTAAAAAGGGTCCTTGCGGCATGGTACGGAAGGCGCTGGGAGCATTTCCTTACTGAATCGTTAGGCTGATACGCTAAGCAAGGTAGCTGCCAGGTTTTTGGTCACATCTGGCATCTTTCTCTTTAAAAAGTTCCATAAAGAGACTCGGAGCACCAGGGCCCCACGGACCGAGGGCGTCGACCTCGAATGGGATAAAATGTGCTGGTGTGGGATGGAACCTATGTAGACCCAATGGCACTGTTATACGAGGGTCATGCCAAAAGAAATTAGATACTCTCTGGTCATTTGATTGATAGTGGCAAGTTATACACCATTGTTACCGCTAATGATTTACTTATAATTTCAAAAATGGAACACTCGAAAAATCTTAGTAGTATTTTTTTAAATATTTTTTTCATGATGAAATTTGGCGGGAATTTGCCGCAACAATGGAGCTCACTCGACGTGATTTACGTGCTATGATGTATTATGACTATAAAAAAAGTTTAAAGCCTAGAGAGTGTTTTTAACTTTTAGTCACAAGATTTGGCGAGTATGTGTGTTCACGTGCAACTGAATTTAATTGGTTTGCTGAATTTAAAAGTGGATGGGAGAGCTTTGAAGATGAGGCGAAGACAAGACGGCCGCAGTCATACAAGAAAATGTGCAAGCTGTTGAAAAAAATATTCGTGCGACCCGACGTATTATATATGTAGAGCTCGAGCGTGAACTGGGGGTTAGATCAGCAGCATTGAAAACCATCATTCAACTGTCCCTCCATAAGCGTTGTTCGAGATGGGTGTCGCATAGACTCAACGATTTGCAGAAAGGCCGTCGTGTGAATTGGTGTATATTTATGATAATTAAATTTGACGCTGCCGAGAAAAAAAACGTTTATGATATACTGAGAGGTGATGAAACTTGGCTATACAACTACGACCCTGAAACAAAGCAACAGTCCACAGTATGGTGCGTTGAAGATGAGCCGACTCCAACAAAATGTTGCCGAGCACGAAGAACCCAAAGACAAATGGTTGCCTCATTTTTTTGCAAAACGGGACGTACCGCTACGGTGGTGCTCGAAGATCAAAGAACAGTTAATTCAGAATGGTATGTAACAGTTTCTGCCCCAAGGGTACTGTCAGCTTGGTGTCACAAGCGGCCAAAGTCAGGAACTCAGCACCTGCTCTGGCACCACGACAACGTTGCCCTGCACACTTCTGCTAGAACACTCGACTATTTCAGTTCCAAAAACGTCACTATGCGGCCTCACTCCCCATATTCCCCTGACCTAGTACCCTGTGATTTTTTCCTATTTCCAAAAATGAAAGGAAAATTAAAAGGAAAGCGATTAGAGAACAAAGAAGATGCCCTGGCTGCGTATAACTATGAAATTTCTGAGGTATCTAAAGAAGAGTGGTTATTAGTATTTTGCAAGTGGTTTAGACGGATGGAAAAGTGTATACGTGTTCATAGTGAACACTTCGAAAAAATAGATAACTGTAATAACGAATAACCTCTGTAAATTTTGAGTATCTAATTTCTTTTGGCATGACCCTCGTATCTCCATCGAACCTCTTTGAGAGCAGCGGCAGCAGCAGAGGCTGCCGAAACAGTCAAAGTGGAGGTACTACCACCAAAAACGATATTCGTAAATTTCGGACGATTGTCTCTGTCACTCTCAAGACGCCTTAACAGTAGAAAAGGAGAACGAAAGATATCCGAAATATAGAAACTTCAACGTTCGCGGTACTGGGCTAGTCTCGGCGCAGATTACTATTTTATCTCAAAAAAAAAACATGTTTTTCACAAATAATTGTTACTCTTGAAAATTGAACATTTTCAGTTAAAAAATTAAATATACATTTCAAATTTCTATGAAATAATGGAAAACTAAAAGTAGACTATCTGGCAACACTGTATGATGGTTTGAGACACATTTAAAGCCACTGATTTTGCATTTTATTATTCTAGCCTTCGGCAGTAATAAACGCGTTTAATGGGTTGGTCCGGCTGGACATTACAATGTTCGTACAGCGGCGCTACCGCGAAACACGATATTCGTAAATTTCGGACGAACTGTCTCTGTCACTCTTATGATGCCTTTATTGGAGTAAAAGAGAAAGATGCTCGAAATATACGAACTTCGATGTTTGCGGTACCGGCCCTGTACAGAAAGCTGTCAGCTGTCAAGTAAATAGTAAACTCGTCGTTTCGTTATATTTTCAAAAATGTGTAAACAATGTAGGAAAATATTACAGACTCGCTGGAATATATTGAACTTATAGGATATTTTATAACTAGTACAAGTGTATATACCTCGTACATCATGACTTCTACTGAATATTTATCAAATTATATCAAGAAATTGGGTGAGTGAATTTACACACAAAACTATCGTGAGATGCATGTATATTAATTGTATAGAAGCAATATTCGACTAATAAATCGTGAGTTACCCGTTTCTATACAATTAATGTGAGTGAACTTACAGTTTAAAGTTTCTATGTGCTCTCTATACACTATTTTATATTTATGATGAACAAATTTCCTTCAGGTCATCCCATTAGAGAAATACGCGAGCGATCATTGCAGTTATTGACCGCTAAGCTTCGCCTGGGTTGGGAAATTGAAGATGAGTTGTCTGATACGCGTATGCTCTTGGAGGCTTTACTGGCTTGGTTCCATGTTAAAGAACCAACACTCCAACGAGAGGCTCTTCAGTTATTAATTAATACAGTAATGGTAACTATTTAAGATATTCTAGAATTGGGTATAACTCAGTTTACTATATCCTATCAATCTATGTTGTCTACAAAAAAATAATGTTATCTTTAATTTTAAATTATAGACTAAAGCAGGTAATTATATTGTCAAAGAGTATGGAGTGAGGAGACTTTTGTCTAGATTGGATACACTGAAGCCTACAATAGACCCAGACGCATCTGATGTTTACAGAGAGCTGATTGAAAGTATTCAGTTCCTCAACACAGTGGAAGATGAAAACAATGTAAATGTGCCACGCTTGACTATACCTTCTGTTACTAGGTGAGAAAAGCAAAGCCTATAAAATTTGTCTATTGATGTACAAAATGTTACGTAAAATATTTTATGACTTCATTTTTAACTGTATATTGTATATAAAATAAAACAGGTACAGGTTGATTCACAATAGTTGGTGTGAGTTTTGTATTCAACTACATTTATATAGATGTACGGTGCCAACTCTTATGAATCAAACTTTTTGATCAATTGTAATTACTTGTTTTGCACACACACTATGTACTGAATTTAATTATTATAACATTTGATTGTTTATTAGTTATCATGTTACAAACTTTGGTACTGCTAGATGTACTAGTTTCCACACTTATTACACAAGGTCAGAATTAGGCAGGCTGCTTATTGCTAGATCCTGTTATTAAGCCGAGACTGAGACGTGGGTACAGTGTACTGCTAAGTCAGGACATTTAATTTAATATACTTAGGTATACCTATATTAGGTGTAAAGAGTGCCTCATTAAATAAATTGAAAAATAGAGATCAATTTTTTGATATACATATAGTAACAAATATTAAAAAGATTTTAATATTATGAGTTATGTACTATTATTATGACCTATTATGTAATTTATATGTTTGTTTATTTAAAATACCATATAATGTAAACCTTTGATTTTAAAGAACAGTGAAAGATTGTTTTAATTTTTCAGTTCTGAAAGTGGTAAAGATTCAAATAAGGACTATTTGACAGGCCTGAGAAATGATTACCAATCATCAGGAGATGGTTCCATTTCAAATGAAGACCCTATAAATGAGTAAGTATTGTTGAAGCAACCATAAACACTCTCAGTTGAAGCCTGTTAAAATGAGAGTGACACCAGTCCTCGTTGGCTGTCACTGAAAGTGCCCCTTTTCGTACCTACCAGTGGCCGTAGCTATTTTTTTTCTTAGGTTTTGTTTTTTCTTCACCGGCACAAAGAGAACTGAATTGTTTCAAAGCTATTTAAAGTGATGACTGATGGGAATACATTTATGTATATCACTGCTGCTGCTGCTACCCACCATACATTTGTCCTCTTTAAATCTTATTCACCATTAAATAAATAAGTAATTAATATGTCTGTATTTGGGGGTGAAATGATAATCAAAAGTATGGTTTGAGGATAAAAAACTGACAATCGCTACTTATATAAAAAAAATTGTGCTTTGCCTTTTTACAGAACCAATGAACAAAATGGCGTCCAGTTACTTCTCTTCCCGTGGGTATTGCTGACGTCATCAGACTCCAAAACCGTATTGCTGGTAGAGGATGCGTTGAAGCTGCTAAAATCTACACGACGTTGCTGTCGTTTCATATGCGACGTGTTTCTAAGGGATTTCCCGCCTGAAATATTTTTGAATCGACCGTCAATTGTAAAGGTATATAAAAATATCGAATACCTCTATAGTTTACCAGTTTGCCTACTTAATTATACCTGTCTGCACCGATATTTCCACTAAGCGAAATCTACTGTAACAGGATTAAACTATATTAATACTACCCCGTACCGGAAGTCCTAGCGTTAGGGATAGACCGACTGTCTGGTCATGGTCGCGAGAAATCGGGACCGGTCGTTGTGGAAATCATTGGGGGAGACCTTTTCCATCAGTGGAAGTTTTTTGGCTGATGATGATGACTACCATCTCAACATCTCCATCTCACTGTTCACAGTCACCAGTGGCAAGTTATTTCTGCTGCAGTGTAAATCCTTCAAATTTTTTTTTTCTTTTAGAACCTGCTAATGATGGCCGATACTGGGAAGGGTGGAGGTCCAAATGAGGCTTTACTAGTTCTGCTGAGTATTACCCGAGCTCTAAATAAAAGAGTCTTTGAATTATCTTCTGTTGATTTGGTCAATGATGCATATAAGGTATGGAATCCATTATCTATAGAGTTTACCTGACTAAATACTAATCAGCAAGACAATCTAAGTGCTAAATTCCACATAATAAATACTTGTATTGTCATATTTACCGTTCATCAGTCCACTAAAATCCGCCTTAATTCAATCGACATAGTCCAACAGTAAGCTCCGGAAGGCTTGTGTTTTGACTACGTGACTAGACGTCCATTTAATTATGTAGGTATGCGAGATAGATGTAAATGAATATCGTCAGTATACTTTGAAAAAATCTCGTATCACACTGCTACTCCAAATTTAAAAGCAGTAACTCTGTATGCGTTCCATAAGCTGTTACGACATTTTACTTTTAATTTACACATGAAGACACGAGTATTTTTCAAAGTAGTGACGATATTAAATTACTTTGAGTGGCGGGAGGGTGGATTTCTTGTTCGTATCTAGTTGCTTTCCGAGGAATCGTAACACATGGCAAACCTTGGCACGGAAGGCTATGTGCCTTTTATTGTATCAAAACATTCAGCAACAATTATACGCAAAAAACATAAATAAGAGTGCCCTAACCAGGTTAAGAACCGGGAACCTCCTGCTTCATAATCTTGCAGTGCTTCAAACTAGGAGCCTGTATTATTAGTTGTAATCATAATTTGTTTATACAGTTATTTATTTTTATGGGGTTTTATCTGATATAAACCAAGGAACCTAAGATTAGCTAGCCAAGTCATAACCTAAACACATTGAAATTTTATTTGCTTGCGAATATTTTAGTTGACCAATGTTTAATTATTTCAACTGTTCTAACAGAACACAGATGCCAAAGAAACAGATGACGGTATGAACGCAGAACTTCGAGAGTTAGCCGGCAACACTTCCCCCGAGTTAGTGGACGACACTCTCGCGGCATTGAGACAGTGGCCGGCCCCTATGTACGCACTGGAAACTTGTCATGCGGTGTTTTCTATCATGGCTAGAAGCGTGGTGTTGGTTGATCCGGAGGATAAAACTGAAGTTTTGGATGTGGTAAGACTTGAGCCCTAAAGAGGACTACAGTTATACGGAATAGCCGTGACTGATGCCGTGAATGCTTAGAAGTAACTAATATTTGGAATAAACACAATTGATTTTGAACCTTATTATAATGAAACTAAACACCAGATTGTAAGTAACCATGTGGTCGTTAAATCGCTTCTTGAGTAGCTTCTCGGTGTTTAGTACCCTTTTACGGCGTTCGTGGTCGCCAGACTGAAAAGAGTAGTCTGTGTTTCAATGCCGAAAAACGAAACAAAATTTTAAAGAATTCAATATAATATAATTATGCGACATAATATGCCTTTTTTGTAATAATAATCACAATATTAAATATCCATACTAATATTATAAATGCGAAAGTGTGTCTGTTTTCTTGTCCGTGCGGCATTCACGGCAAAACGGAGCGACGAATTGACATGATTTTTTAAGTGGAGGTAGTTGAAGTGATGGAAAGTGACATAGGCTACTTTTTCCAGCGGGAAAACATCTCATTCCCACGGAAACACTCAATATGTTACATTCTCCTCTAACCATGCGGACGAAGCCGCAGGCATCATCTAGTATAATATAAATTTATTTCAGTTATACGTACCGACATATTTTTTTTCAGAAAAGTTTAAATACGTGCCTTAGCCTAGTGGAGTCCCTCATTCAGCTCCTACTGGAATGTGTAACGGAAGCTTTCTGGACAGCGGATCACACGTCTAAAACGCATCGGGATATAGCGCACAAGAGCTGTATGGTCATGAGACTGCTTGGAGATCTGTTGACGAAATACAAGTTAGTTTTATACGTCTACCGTCTATCACCTGATTTATTTAGTTGTAATTAAAAAAAGAAAATACGTTAATTAGCACACAAATACACAATCACTTACAAAAAACATGGATACATAACAAAATAAATACGTTATTTGTGCGCTAAATGGGCCTCACTCAGCTTAATGTCAGAGAGTAAGCCAGATGGCATACTCTGCAACGCCAGTGTTCGTATTTTAAGCTAAAAGTAATTAAGTACTTTGCTAGTGGTAAAGTCAGCAGCAAAAGTGGCTGAGGGGGTGAAGTGTTCAAAATGACCTACAATGAGCTCTTATTCTCTTGACAATAGAGATGTGTTGACCTAATTTTGATCACCTTAACCGCTTAGCCACTTCTGCTGCTGACTGTAATGTACTTTCGATGTACTACCTAATTGTATGTTTATTGCACCATCTTGCCAGTTCACTCAAAGCCATTAGGGTTGCCACAACAATGTTTACTTTATCTCTTCGTCAATAATGTACTGTTGTATAACTATTTCAGAAACTCATACACTAATTACCCAGACATGAACCACCACCGAGCCGCTTGGTTCCGCCTCGTGCGGTGCGCACAACAGCTGTTGCGCTGGGCACGGCGCTCTGCACTCCCCCCCTCATCGATCGTGGCCGCTTTGCAGGCCGCACTGCTCGACCCGGCTCTAGAACTGTTCTATCCCAGCCTGTGTGAGGATGTTGGTGAGGTTTTACAAGTAAGTATGATACCAGTGGCAGCAAGGTTCTGCTAAGTACGGTGTGCAGTGTTGCGCCCTCTGTGGCTCGCCTATGTCGCTCGCGGCCACCGCACAGGCCGCCCGGATAGACCCTAGAACGTTCTGTGCGATTCTTATACATTATTACAATTGAATACCGTTCTCAAAGCGTCTATACTAAATTACTAATATTATAAAGGCGAAAGTTTGTGAGTGTGTATAATTTGTTACTTCTTCACGTCTAAACGGCTGGAGCGATTTAAATAAAATTTGGTATGGAATTAGCTGATACCCTGGATTAACACATAGGCTACGTTTTTTCTTTAATAAACCGCGGGTAACACCGCGGGGCACAGCTAGTTGTAGATAATTGTAATCATGTTTGTAAGGTTTTATGGGTGAGTGAGCTATGACTATGAGGAATCTGTATTTTGAAAAGGCATATAGGTAAGTGAAGCAATGCATTTGCACTTAGGGCTCCTGGTATCCGTGATGTACGCCGACCCGTAGCTACGTGTTCTTAACACCGCCGGTACTAAGATCACGAATTTCACGAACACGGCCAGGTACGTGTCACGTACCTGCGTTCGCATCCGGATTCACGTGACACGCCGTGACACGTAGCCCGTACCTGCGTCCGTGTGTGGACCTTCGGGCTTGATTCCGTTGGATACTTATCGCACGTTTCGAAATTTCGCCACGCCCGGGAATATAATAAATAAGGACTAAGTTTTATTCTTAAGATACGTGAAGGCGTGATCACGCCTACACGGATCTACACGGATACACGTACCCTAATTTCACGTAACCGAATGTCACGTGCGGAACCGACCAGAAAACCGTTGCCGGGATTCACGAAACCAGGCGCACGGCTACGGGTTAACGAATCACGGACACGACCGCGAGCCCTAATTTTCACCACGCATAAATGTTTCAGTGGCGCATCTTAGTCTAAGTTCCCTGTTTTTTATTAGTACGATATGATATAAAAAAAAGGTATGTCACGTTGAGTGAACCTATGGATTGCTAAAGACTTAAATCTCGTCGCCACAAAGCTGTTTCCTAGAAACCAAGACGTCATATACCGCTTTACAGTATCATGCTTAAGAAATGTTTGTTACTTGGGGCTACACGGAGTCTTGGGCGGGCAAAAAGTTTTTAGTTAATTTTCAATAATTCACTTACAGAATACTAAAATAGCTACAAATAACGAATTCAAGACAAAATATCGAGAGCTAACCAGACTCTTAGAAGCAATGGACGAGGCAGTTGCATTTATGAAAAACAAAAACTCGTGTCGAAGGAACAAGCACGTTTTGAAGATCATTAAAAAATCCTTGCCGGTCATAGAAATACACCTAAACGGGGCTTTTTTAGACGAAATTGCTGATATAATACTGAAAAAGGCCATATACATGGAATTGACAAATGAAGATTGGACTTTGGCCCGAAGTATAGCCCTAACTCTCATGGCGCACAATGTGAATTGGGTTTCCATTAAGTTTTACAGTCAAATGGCAGAAATGGTGAAGTCAGTATTGGTGGATGAAAACATAAATCAGATTGACGATGAGAAGTGCCTTACATTGCTTTGTGATGTTAGTATTCTGACTGAAATATGTTGTCACGGGATGTCGTCCAACGTCAAAGAAGTAAGTGTAAATATTTTAGAGTATTGCATGTATACAAATGTACGTGATACATAAAAAATAATTTCAAACAGCTATTTAGCTTGAGGGCTCTAAGTAAGTAAATGTAAATACCCTTGTTCCACTTAAAGTAGTTTAGCCAGAGAGATTGAAGGCACTGGTCCCACCGCGAGTTAGTAAGCTATCAGCTATTTCAAGGGACAAAAGATAATCGCTCCCGTGCAAATAAAAGAGAAAGATATTTATAGCTCATCGCCCGGCGATGAACTGTAATCGCCTGGCTATGATATATATATATATTTCTTATTTACACGGGATCAATTATCTTTTGTCCCTTGAAATTGTAAGCTCATAGCTTACTAGCTCGCGGTCGGACCAGTGCCTTATACTGTATTTTTCTTATAATCGCATGGTCTTAAAGATGACTGTAGATTTTAATTTCCTATTCAAAAAATTGTCTTGTGAGACTGAAAAAAGTTTAACAGTAACTTTTTGAACAGGTTGGCTCATACGCCACTGATATCATGTTATACCTCCTCCGCGGTCGTCTGGTGCTGACTGAGAGCTGCTGGTGGCGCCTCTTGGCCAGCATTCTACCCATCCTGCCACTGCTGCATGCTTATGCGGCTCATGATACGGAAATAGGTAGGATATCTTCTGAAATTGTGGAAATCACCTTACTTGCTGATCCTTATTGTGTAGACCTGTAGCAAGGCGGAGGCGCGTCTACACTAAATTTCATCACTAATTTCTACTCAATTGAAAATTATTTTAAGTATATTTTTACATTTTACTTTCAGGTCTTTTCCAGGTACCGTACATAAAATTAAATTAATTGTAGATTTAGACTCATGCAATGCAAATGTATTTGTGGTTTCATATCATTGCACATATTGTTATTATATATAAAAACCTTACTCTCAATTCATTTTGTCAATTTTAAACACAAATCTATCATGAGATTCAACCATATTAATTGTATAGAAGCGGGTAACTCACGTTTTTTTAGTCGAATATTGCTCGACATGTTTCACTCTGTAACCAGGAGCTTAATCATGAGCCGTTCGTGTGCCCGGTCGCAGTGAGCTCCGGTCCGCAGTCTTCGTTGGTCAGCCAACGCGCACGGCTCAGGACTTTCGTTACGTAGTGAAACGTGTCGAGGAATATTCGACTTATAAAACGTTCATTCTGTCAATAGATGATTTTCTCATTCAAATGATCAATGTATGATAAATAAATGCAAGCTATGGGAGCGGTCGCAGTTAGGGTTGCCAACTATTTCTGGGGGAGTTATAGTATTTCTCAAAAAAAAAAATGGTAAAAGTATAGTACACCGTAAAAAATATAGTACTTTAAAACCAACTCTTTAGTTTGGGGTAAATCATGCTATTTAGCAAGTGTACTTGTAGTCATTTGACTATAAGTACACTTGCTATTTTAAAAGTACCCCCCAATATATTGTATTTTTGCGTACTATATATTTCTTCAACAGTATATAGTACAGAGAGTCGAAATATAGTAAAATACTATAAAATATAGTACGGTTGGCAACCCTAGTCGCAGTGCACGCCGCTCAAAAGCGAACTTGTTTTTAATATGTATTTAATACATTAATTCGATGTGTAAATCCCCAGGGCAAGCAATATGCAAGTCTCTAGAACCAGAGATAGCGGAATGTATGGGCGTTAGTGCGCTGGAAAACACGATGGGTCTCGTGCGGTTGCTGTTCGTGCAATGCGTGGCCGTGCGGATGGAGGCCGCGCACCAACTCTGCCAGCTCTTAGGTACGTTATGAACCTTGTTCTGTATGACTTAAGGTTCAATATGCAAGCCGCTGAATAATGATGAATGGGCGTGGCGGTGTGGCGTTGAACGGAGACCGGGTGGTTTGCTAGCCGTTGCGTTATAAACCTTGTTAGGCATAACTTAACATACAATTTGCTGGGAACTCTACTCTTAAGTATTCTATATAGTAATAGGGGTGTGACTTTGGGAACATTTTGGGGCTTGTCTGCTGGTATACGTGACTGTGGGGACGATGGCAACCTCCGGCCTCTGCCGAAGGGCGTTATACGATTACTTGTATAACGCCCTTCGGCAGAGGTACCATAAGGTTACCCTTATTATATAAAACTTAGGTAATGTACACTATGTATTTCCTTTCATGATTCTCTTATGCTGTTCCTTAGACATAAAGTTCGATAAAACTTTAGAATTACTTAAATATGTACACTAAATTATTTCAGATGATCACAGATATTTACCTCCGAGAGAGTCCTTACGAACAGACGTATTACTAAACGCGCTAAGAAGAATAAAACCAGAGAACTTCAACGTCGATTATTCTAGCTCTCCAACAAAGAGTCATCAGGTAGGTTTTTAAAATGATATATTACTATGCTATGAAACTTTGGCCCTTATAGCTGACCTTAGGTTTTTTTATATAGATAATTATTACTTTTAAGTTATAGTATTGAATATATTTTGTGTAAAAATTAAGTAACCTCTATTTGTTACTTGTATAGTGCATATTATGTATATTTTTGATGAATACTTAATACAATACTCTTAGAAGAAAACTAAGATTTCATTCAATTACATTGCAGCTCACTGGTCTCGCACAAATACTTGACGTATTAAAGCAGGACATAGTACTAGACGAAAACGGTACAGAATACGTGACAAGATCAACGCGACCTACCCTAGAGCCGTCACTTCGCAGAAGCTCTCTGCAACAACTATCAGTATTAATCCGACAGCAGGGCGCGCATGATGCTTTTGTGCGGTGCGACGGGATACAGCTTATTGTCGCTATACTTAGGTAAGATTACATGGCGACCCTGATGCCAATGCGTGAGGTATCAGTTTTTCTTTATACAAGACTGACCAGCGTTTGACCTCAGTTGCACCTGATGGTAAGTGTCGACGAGGTCGATGGTGTAGCACGCTGGTTCAGTAACAGCCTATTCACTCTTGCCTTGAAAAGACCCAAATTATATCTTATCAGTACGGCTTTAGAGACATTGTAGTGTCTCGAGAACTATCAGTATTGATGCGGAAGCAGGGTGCGAATGTAGTGTTCCAGCGATGGATACACCTCATTGTTGCTATAATTAGGTATGATGGCGACCCTGCCAAGCATGTGATCTCGTAACCACAGTGTTTTTATTATGCCATATGTTTTCAGAATGTCTTTGATGGTGGACGACTATTTAGCTTTTCCTGAGTGCGCCATTAGTTGCGTATCAATACTCAATAGTGTATGCTTCGCTAGCCGACATATTTTAGCGAAGATACACGATCTACCAGCACTTTTGATAAGAGGTAAAGTAGAACTCCTTTTTGTTTTGAGCTACGATTGACGTAGTCACGAGGAAAAGCTTAATATACGAGTATTATATAGAACACATTACTCAGACGGATTTCATCATTCATTCCGTAACAGCTGTATATTGGGTTTCGACGGACGACGAAAAAACCCAGGAATGGGCAGTCGCTTATTCTTGGGTTTTTCCCTTTGTCGCCTTTTACGAAAAACGTGGGATTGATATTAAAATCTTAATTTCTCTTTTTAGTAATACTGGTATTCCCGGCCAACGATTCGGCAGTGTTACTGGCAGCGCAGGTACTAGCTCTAATGGCGTGGTCAGGGTTCGCTCTTCAGGAGTTGGATGCCAATCGCTGCCAAGTGCCAGCCCTGCCTTTAAGTGTTGTGGAGCGGACTGTACTGCCTTTTAACGTTAATAACTACTGGAGCATTAGTCCTAACGCGGTACATTCTGTTGTAGGTAAGTGAATGATTAGTCGAAACAATAGTCCACTTAAAAAATCTTTTACGGAATTAAGTCGCGTTTAGTTAGACGATGTTTTTTTTTATTTCCCTTCACTTTATAGTCCTATTTACAATACATACTGCTAGTCACAAAATCTACTCCTATTTATTGGAATCCGGAGAAAGCCACCTGGCTATTTCAAATTACATGACACATGGGCCAGAAATGTTAACACTTGGTTCATAAAACTGGCTCAATCATTTTGACTCGATAGACACACGACAAACTAACCAAAATAAAGTGACCCTGCCTATAAATCAGGAGGTCTCGGGAACGAATCCTGGTGAGAGCATTTGTTTGTGCCTTAATCACTAATGTATGCCTGGTATATGGAAGTTCTCTATATAATTAAGTAACACAATACTTAAGCATTCGAGCAAGCAAGTATGCCCTACAATTCGAGTAAGCAGAAATGCCCTAACTCGATGTATGTAAGTCTCCCAGAATATTTATTTATATCATAGACATACCCATTTAACTAGTCTCACATATTTTTGTTGCACTCCAAACTGAACTTTCAAAGTTGGAGGGATACAAACAAAGACAATTGGAGTTTTCTTGTGTTTTCAACCGAAGTTGCGGTAATTAATACAGAATAAGCTAATATTTTAGCTATAAAGAGTGACCTGTAAAGCAAAACTGTAGTGAATTGTTACATTTTGGGCTGCAAAAGCCAAAATATCACTGGCGCTCGGGAATGCGTTCTCCAGCCATTATTCCTCCTATTTATATCATACCTACTCTAGAATGGCTGCTCTCCGACGACGACTGGCGCGCCTCCGTCCGCGTCCGCTGGCTGTGCGCCTGGACTCGCCCCGCCAGCGTGCTGAGGGGTGCCCTGCCGCCCGCGCCGCTGGCCCTGCGCCCCACTGCTGACGACCTCACCTTGCTGCGGACCGCCTCGCCTGTCCACGAGGCCACTAAAGCCTTGCTAGCGTTGGAGAACGCCACGTCACATAGGCAGGTCAATGAGGCACTCGATATTCTTGAAAGGTATGTTGTTATCATCATCATTAATTAACTTATAATCTTGCTTACATTTCAACCGTATGCAGTCCACTGTTGGATATAGGGATCCCACAAATATGACTTGTATCATCTTGGGGGGGAGTTGCCATAGTCGCCACGTTTGACAGGCGGGTTAGCGACCGCAGTAGCTGTAGATTGGGTTTCGACGGACGCTGCTGCCCGTCCGTAGGATTTTTCCCTTTCTGTTTATGGTGTTGTTTCTATCCCGTTGACATTAGTTGTTTGAAGGAATGTTAATACTTATGTACCGAGGTCTACTACATGCTTACTAGAAATGCAAATAAAATACATACTAAGACAGTCCTAACTATATGTATATGGTACATATTTCACAGTTAAAATAAACTCTCGAGTTAGAACTAAGACTCAGATTCTAAGTAATTGTATGTGGTCTGTAACATAAAAAGGCTAACATATCCATTATTTGTCCCAAAGCTACACTCATCTGGTAAAATGGTCCTCGGAATGCGCAGACTTCGGTGCCTTGCCGTGGCAGCACATGCGACGGTTCCTCTGCGCGCCGCCTGCGTCGCCGCGCGACACGGGGCTTTTAATCGCCCTGTTGCATTTTATAGTTGCCTACATGGATAACGTGCCTGGCGAAGGTACAGTGAATAAGACAAGATATCACTTCATCTTTACTTGTAAAATAAACTAACTGTACCTCAGACTGTATCGCTCCGCTCCGATATCGCTGTCAATCGTAATAGAACTAGTCAAGTTTTCACCATCTATCACCATCCAAAACAATAACGTATATGGATCTAGAGAGAGTCCATCCCCATTAATCTTTTGAATATTATTATATTAGGGTATTGTTAGTGTCACCTTGGCAAATCTTGAGACAGTTGAGATCGATTAATACAAGAGATTCGGTTTTTTATTTTTACATAGGTATGTTTGAGAACAGTACTAAAAATATAACGTATAATTTTTTGTAACTTAACTACTACTACGAAAATCTAGACTAACCCAACTTAACTGAGTTTCTAAAAGATTAGTCTTAATAATAATAATTTAATTCATTTAGATGGAGCGCATTTATGGATAAAATCATGCTTCCTGGGCAAAGATACATCTGTAATAGCTCTGCTGAGCCGCGATAGATTGTTTCCCCAACAAACTACGCAAGACAACATTGAAATCACGCAGTTGCACATCCACATAATAAAGGTGTTGCTCCGATGCATCGTACTTCTGGAATCCTATGATGATTTCGACAGCAGCAGATTGGAGAGTCTTGTGAAGATACTGCTTGCGTGTTTGGAAAAGGTTGATTTGAGAAATTTTCATATGCTTGGTAAGTGTAAGTGGCTAGATACTGGCGATTCACCCTACTTTTAACTTTATTTTTATTTGGACTGTATGCTCTCTATTTGTTGATTGATTTATAAAGGAGCAAAGTTAGTGTTTACCTTCTCGTGCTAAAATTGTGACAACAAAATTAAACCACGGGCATAGCGAGTGGTTCAAAGAGTTGAATCTTGAGCGTTGGTAGGTTGAGGGACAAACTTTGTTGCCGAGTGAAACGCAAAATGGCAAAAACACATTAATTTGCTCCCTTGTGAATAAAATACAGCTTTACTATCTGTTTTTAAAGATAGAAAACAGTATTTCCGAGCTAGTGCGGTGATAAGCAATTTATCGATTTCTTGTTATCACGTGTTTTACTGAAACTCCTAATTTGTTTAAGGGCCGATACAGGAGGCTGAATGTAAACTAATTGTAATTTGTATAGAAACAGTTGCAGTCGGCGTGCATTGGCCCTGACTCATTTGAGTTTCTTTTAGGTTATTTAAACGATTTGATGCGCTGCATACGATACGCTCTCAACTCCCGGTACTGCAAGCTGTCAGCGGACACAAGCAACTCCTGCCTCGCGCTAGTGGCTCGCACGCTGAGCGGGTGCTGCGCGGGCACCGGCCGCAAGGGCGAGGCGTGTCGACTGGACGCTGTACTCACCATCATGGCCTTGTTGAGGCAGATCCACGAAGAGGGCATACCGCCGCAGGTGAGCAAGGCAAGAGTGGCAGGAAAGTGCCTCGCGTTCGGTGACGAAATATATATAGACCCGGCTCACCATAAAAAAATGCTTTCCAAAAGCGACCCCTCTACCCTTACCATACATTGAGGTTTTCGATAACGAGTATCGAGTTTACTATCTGTGCATCTCGCTTCTACTATTTTAATGCGAACGAGATGCACAGATAGTAAACTCGATACACGTTATCGAAAACATCAAAGTCACAACTCATGGTAAGGGTACAGGCGCGCGGACACTGACGACTATCCCCTCTCCATAAATATATCCGAGCAGCTTAGAATTAATCCGATACACAATTTAACGCTATTAACAAATGTTATGAATTGTAATTGGTTAATAGAAGTTTTATTGGCTGTAATAGAATCTAAGCGTCAAACCTCATACGCCGCGTTACAATATTATGGTGTCGTCAAACCTTACAGGGATTTTACTAACATTCAGGGGTTACTACATACATACTACATACAGGGGTTCCATTATGGAACCAATTTATACAGATATTATTCTGACGTAGATTACATGTGTAATCTTAATAATAAATTCGCGTCCATACTTTGCAAGTATGGACGCGAATATGTATCGGTAACAATGTATTGTAAAACACAGATTTGACCTTTCACGATTTTGCGTTTCGGCATTGCCTCAGTCTAGTTTCTCTGGCCTGACGTATTTTTTGAGCTCGAGTCAGGTTTCTAAAGTATTCCTAGCTCACAAATAGAGATGGACAGACGCGCTAGTAAAGCTCAAAAAACTGAGTTGTAACTGGTTTGTCGGTAGTAATTGTGACTTTAAATCCAATGGCAGCTGATTTGAACCCCGGTTAGTCATTTTCTAGAAACTTGTGTACGAAATGTCATTAAATATTTAATAATCGTTTTTTTCCTGAAGGACAATATCGTGAGGAAACAAGACTTAACCTCAAAAGGCTTTTCCATTTAGTTTGAAATATCAGATGGCTCTAGCTCTCTTAAAAAGAGTCTCAGGACTCAAATTTTTGAATTAGACCCCTTTAAATGCGCTTTATACAGCCGTGCAGTTCTGGTTCTCTATCTTTTAATTAGATACTTACTTATTTATTTTCGCTCTCTGGATAGATTCTATCATGAAATAGTAAGGAACACGTATTTTTCTTTTTTTTTACATAAGCCACAAATTACAAAGTTGAAATGAAATGTCACCCTTGGTAATTCTATTTACTTCGACTTTGACACACTTTATGATTTTCTTGTTTTGGTTGATTGACTGATGAAGCAATTCAAAATTTTATTTTGAAACAGAAGCTTGGAAATAAAGGAAAAATGGAAAAATTATTGCCCGGGACAGTTTATTTTTCCATTTTTCTAAGAAAAAACACTAGTTTTCGTTTTCGATAACTGACATATGTACAAATGATTATAATTACTTTTCTTCACCCAGTAATCATCCTATTTCATAGAATAAGAGGCTTGATGTATACCGTATGTCATGTGTGGTGTGTGGTGGTATACCGTGTGTCAATCGCAGCGTTGGAGTGAAGCGTGGTCGGGCGACGCGGTGCGCTGCGTGGTAGAGTGCGCAGGGGCCGCACGCGTCGCATTGCGCGTCGCTGCGTTACGCGTTATTGCGCAGTTGGCACGCTACGCGCAACTTGCTCCGCAATTACTCCAAGGTACATAACTACTGTTTTGTTGCAGAAACTCTCCTTCCAGCATCATACCCGAACTACCAAAGTATCTTCCACTTTAATATTTCTTTAAGACCCTACTTAATAGTATTCCAAGAATGCTCGATCAGATCGTTTTTTTAAAGCATTAGACCCGAGAAAGAGTGCAAGTATATAGGTGAGAAACAAGGTCTTGGTTGAAATAGAAATATAAAGTCTTGTAAATTATTGCTGAAAAGAAAGATAAATATATTAGGTATATAATGAATATAATGATTTAAACTTTCACGGTTGATTTTTACACATTTTTACAAATAATTATTTTAATAGTTAACATATGCGGTTTTGTCTCGTTTCTTTGTAATAAAACCTATTATTATTGTGTAACATCCCGTATTCATTGTTTACAATCTTACAAGTATGATCTGACTAGTCAAGGTTAAGACCTAAAGTTATTTACCGTACCGATTAAACGCGTGAAACTAAAACTTGTGTTTGGCCTTGAATTAACTAAATACTCCTTAGACAATAAAATGATTTTATTTCATGTCTAGCGATTTCATCGGACTCCATGGCACAGTACGCCTTGAGCATCATCTCAAATGAGCGCGAAGCTAACGCGGTGCGCGCCGCGGCTGCGACTCTGCTGACCGTCGTGGCTTCGCGTCCGTCGCAGTACACCGACGTAAGTACATGTTTAATACAATTACATTATGAATCTCTCATAATAGTAGTTTATGTATCTATGCATAATGAAGGGCATTACAACAAGAGTGTGGGTTTATGAAACGAGCCGAAGGCGAGTTTCATAATAATATCACACGATTGTTGTAATGCCTAATTATGTATAGATACATACACTACTTTATCTACACACATATCATTAAGTGTTTTAAGATGGGTTCAGAAACCGTAGGGAAATGACTTATTACTAGGGTTACTTGTAAATATTAAAAAAGTCAACGAACAAAACAAATGACAGCTTGGAACGGCGGCGTTGCGTATTTCGTATCTCAGTCATTTTTTTTTTAAACCATAGACAAGCGTATGAACTCTCTATTCTACTGTCACTCGAGTTCAAATGTCGTTCGATTTATATTAAAAAAACATAACGAATTGGCGTTTCGTATCAATGGCTGTTTTAATATCTATAGATACTAGATTAGACACCCCACTTGAATTTGACAGCTGTTCCAAATTTAAATTCATAACCTACTGATTTCAGTAGGTAATGTTAACATTACCTACTGAAATCTTTCTGATGGTTGGTAATGCTGGTCATTGCCTACGGTTTCCGGACGCATTTTAGAGCACTTATGACATGTACGTAGATAAAACAACTTAACTATTGGTAGACGTATTTAAGGCAAGTCGAGATCGTCCCATAAGTCATAATATTTGGCGACCGGTCTGACTCGGTGGGCAGTGACCCTGCCTATGAAGCCGATGGTCCTGGATTCGATTCCCAGTCAGGGCATTTATTTGTGTGATGAGCACAGATATTTGTTCTTGAGTCATGGGTGTTTTCTATGTATTTAAGTATTTATGTGTATCTATCTATCATATTAATATATCGTCGTCTAGTACTTACAACACAAGCCTTACTGAGCTTACCGTAGGACTAGTTCGATTTGTGTAAGATTGTCCCGAAATATTTATTTATTTATAAGCGCTGCTGTACAAAATTTAATGCCCTACTTTCAGTTGGCTTGTAAATAAACAGTTTAAGGAACTTGAGCTGTTGAATTGTGTATGAAATTGATGTTTTATCCCACTCCTAGTTCCACGAAATGCCAATTTCACTGGTAAATAAACAATACAAAATATGGGATAATACTCTAAAATGCAACCACAGCTGGCGACGCATTTTAATTGTCACCAGTAATTTTACGATTACTTAATATTATGATAATTTGAGTTGATGACATCTTCATATAAGCAGCCAACTAACTCCCTCGTCTTATTGAATGTCTAGAGGACCAAGCGCACATAAGTTCAAATTTACGATCTGATCAAAATAAAGATATATATTTATCGTCATCATAAATATAATCCCTATTGGGATTCGAATTCCAGCTTAGTTGACGATCGATGTTCCTAACATTACACCGATTACGTTTAAGTGGTCGTAAATAAGTGAAGAATAGATCTATATGACCAGGGAGCGAAACTATGGTTCCGGTGACGTCATTATGACGCAAAGTCGTATAGGATGTTTTTGTTTAAATCGACATTGTTACACCACAATAATTCTTAATAATGTACTAATGTATAAATATTATAGTATATTTTATTGACATTTGTATTATGATCTTTTTTTGTACTGAATAAAATTATAATGATGGTTTATTAGTAAAAATTTTGGTTTTTATACATAGAATAATGTAATGAATCGCACTGACGGATGAAAGTTTCCATGCCATTATCTACCGCGTGTCTCCGACATTGGGGCTTGAAATGTAAGGACTGAGCTACTTTTAGTCTACAACTTTTGAAAATTACTCGTAATACAGTTCAAAATTTATTTGAGCAAGCAATGTATTGCAAAATCATCACTTTTTTAAGTGTTACAGACGATGTAATGTGGTTAATTGGATGTCGTAAGAAACATTTTTTAGGAAACGTCAGTTCACAATTAAAAAATGTGTACTTGACAGCAACTCTGTAGCTTGACGTCATACGTCTTTCTTCGGCACCATAGTTTCGCTCCCTGTATATGACTTATGGTTTCTTAATTGCCCGAATATGTTCTTTGATAGAGGTTAATCGAATAATCGATGTGAGTTGTCCAATTAAATATTTGGGGTGTATTCTGTACTTCGAAGGTTAAGTCAGAAGGTTCTGAGTAAAGTCATTTGGCATATTATATTTTTATCTACGAGTAGCGCACATCGATAGAAAAAAACCGGCCAATTGCGTGTTGGACCAAAGGTTCCCTAGATGTATTTTCAAAAGGTCGCATCTGCCCACGGAAAACATTTTCTGGAGATAACTTGAAAACGCCTTCACCTATAATGTTCAAAACCATTTTAAAGATACGTAGTTTTAAATATTTTGGTTCAAATATTTTCGAGAGACAGAAGAAAGAGAAAGTTAGCAGCTGCTTACTGATTTAAACTCTCACGGTTTTTTCACATTATTACTAATTTGCTTTATGCATTCAAAATGCACCTTATGTTGAAATTTTATTAAGATATGTTTAACAGTTTCCGAGTTAGTAAAATGGCTGTAACATACGGATAGACATGACCAAACTATAAGGGTACCGTTTTTGCCATTTTGGCTGCGGAACCCAAAAAATTGAAGTATATGAAAGATGAACGAAATATCACGTGATCATTGCCATATGTTATCGTTTCGATTGAGTTTTCCATAAACATGTCAATTTGGCAATATTTCTCTTGACACCATCAATGTGCCTGCTCTTCTTGAGCCGACCGGCATTGTCAGAGATGATGGCAAGAGGCCTGATGGAGTGTCTTTGGTTCCTTGGAGCTTGGGACGGATGCTGGTGTGGGATGCTACCTGCGTAGACACCCTAGCGCCGTCCCATCTCCAACGAACTAATATAAAATCGGGTGCAGCGGCGGAAAGTGCCGAAATTCTTAAACGTAACAAATATAAAAGCCTGGGCAGAGAGTACCATTTTGTACCGTTTGGCGTAGACGCTAGATCCATGGGGACCCAGCGCGCACAAACTTTTTGCAGAAATCGCGAAGTATCTGATTGATGTAACTGGTGACCGAAGAGCTGGCGGCTTCCTCGCACAACGTATCAGCATGCGATACAACGAGAAAACGCCGCCAGCATCCTTGGTACAATGCCTCAAGGGCCTTTTTTAGATTTTATACTGTAACTAGTTAAGTACTTGTAGTTATCATAATACGATTGTAATTTCTGTAAATGAAAACTATCTTATTTGGCAAAATCGTTTAATTTTATAATTTAGTGTAAACAGCTAATGGAACAGGAAAATGTCTGTGTTCCGCGAAACTTGATTTTATCGTAAACGTTAAGTCAGACGCAATAAATTGAATATGATTGAACATGATAAACTGTATCATAAGAATTCTTAGAACTTGAACTACATTAATATACGGCTGAAAAAGAAATGTCGATATATTTGAATCATGTATGTTGACGAGAAGTGAAATGTGGATAATATACCTACTTATAAAACTTCCTCTTATAAAGTTCTGATCGGTGAAAAACGCATACTTGATTTCTTGTATTAAATAAGTTTCAGAGTGAGGTCCGATCGTAAATTTTATTGTCTGGGCCGAGGCCCAAAATATATGTAATAATAAAAAATAAAAGTATTTTGGGCACTCATTATTGGCTCAAAACAAAAGTACGAGTATTAGTGGAAAACATTAGTTTTCATGTTGTAACATTTTAATGTTTCATTGATCAGTTTTTTGTTATAGGAAATCAACAGTAATTTCATTCCTTACATTTACAAAATAAAAAGTATATGAACACTTCAATGCTTTTGTGTATCGAATATAACACTACATAGATACTTGTACATTTTACGAACTTAACTACAGTACAGAGATTGCGGAGACTAAGATACCGTACCGACTTGATTACTTTAATTTATTCTCAATGTAGTTCAAACCCTGATTTATCTCTTATAGCTTGCCAGTGATCGTCTGTACCGATATAATGAGACCGTCCCAGTACCCTTACCGTGAGTTGTGACGTTAGGGTTTTCAATAACTAGTATCGAGCTTACTATCTGTGCATCTCGTTCGCAATAAAATAGTACAAGCGAGATGCACAGATAGTAAACTCGATACTCGTTATCGAAAACCTCAATGTCACAACTCATGGTAAGGGTACAGTAATTTATGAAACTGTACGTTGATCTACATACTGTACTGACCACCATTACCACTGTGAACTTGTATCTCACACGAACGATAAAACATAGTCAACTCAGGTAAATGTTATCATAAAATGCAAATAACCGAAATAACGAGAAAACTTGTTATCGTTCACATCATTGCATTATGTAAACTGTTATTTATGTAGTTGCTATATGTGCCTACTTACAAGATGTATTTTTAAAAGACCGTAATAGTTAATTACATTTAAACTTGAATTATTTATTATACAAGGGAGGAAATTTACCATTGCCGGTCGTAGTTATAAATAAGCCCGATGAAGTTAAAGTTAAGAAAGTGAATACTCAAGTCTCAAGTATTCAAAAATTCGTAACGGGTAAACAAAATTCGCTGCCTAGTGTAACATTTTTTGCAAGACAATCGCGGAAAGACAAGTTATAATTATAAATCAGTACAAATAAATGAAGTATAACAAAACAAATAAAAATGTTTTTACTATACATTGTTTTCATAACGATTGCCTTCATGACCGTAGGCACTCGAGAGGAGATCGATGTGACTTTTATTTTTATGTCTAAACCTAGTAGTTCTGTGAACCATAGACTGCGGAGCATTTCCTATGAGTGAATGTATGGTATATATATATTTTTTTTATTGCCGATTTTTTTTACCTATTCGAAAACCTATTTAGCCTTTTCTCCTCCTCTACCCTCATGCAAAGAAGCTTCATAGTACCTATCCTAATCAGTCAAAAAGGGGAAACCCCTTTTCCCCCTCATTTAAACCCCAATCAAAAAAATGGCTCGACAATTTTTGCCAAATAAATCAAGGAACGTTCATGCCAAGTTTAATCAGAATCAGATGAAAAATGCGAACTCTAGACCGACACTGACCAACCAACCAACCAACACACACATAAATCGTCGTACCAGTGAGAGTTAAAACGGAGACGTTCGTCGCCTCGCTTCGCTCGGCTCCTCAGTCGACTACAGCAACAGTGTCAATTTCGTTTTCGATTGCTTATTTTGAGAAATATATTAGTATTATTTTATTTTCTCATTATCCCTAGTCTTAATTTTTTCTGTTATTTATAATATGTTCTTTATTAGAAACTACTCTGTTTAGAGAAAACGAATCACGATAAGCAGTTCATTGCTTTAATTGCTAATTACTTGTATAATGGCCCTTAGACCACCAACGAATACTGCAACGTAACCTATTAGGTTGATCGCAGTGTTTGTATGCAAGCCGCTTGTTAATGGCGCTGCGGAGCGTAGCGGTGCGACATTTGTTAACACCCATAACTTCATAAGTTAATTAACACATTCTTAAAACGAGATCTGTTTTGATTTAGACTCACTATGCTTGTTAGAATTAAATAACTCAGAGCCTTGTGTGAGATATACCTAACACTCAAAGGAGAAGGGAGGATTGGTTTATACAAAGTCCTAAGTAGTGTTCCTTTGTAACAGTAAATTTTTACCAAAATTGATTAAATAGTATATAAAAAGTCACTTTATTTTGACCCATGTGTTACTTACTCACTATTGCCATATTTAAAACTCACTGAGTAATACGCCATTGTGGCAATCTATTCACCTACTTGCAATGGAAATAAGCATTAAGAAATGTGGCTTTTATCTTAACATATTCAATTGTCCATTGTTTGCATAAAATATTTATTTTTATTACTGACACATCATCATCATATCAGCCGAAGGACGTGCAGTGCTGGACATAGGCCTCCCCAAAGCGACCCACAATGCCGGTTTTTAATGAGATATTACGAAAAATTATATAAAAACAACATATCTAATTGACGGGTAACGGCGGTCACATATGTATTGTTGGTATGGCATTTGGAAATATTGGTTCGGGGTTTTTAACGCTCTAGAGAATGTTTTTATTTTATTTATAGCGCATTTAAGTCATAAGTCAAACATTGTCATGAATCAGGTAATGATTTGTTAGGTACTGCGTTAGGTATTGTTTGAAATATGTATTTGTCACAATGTTAATGCGGACAGTTCAGCCAACAATTGTTACAGTAGGTACATAATTCATATAAATACAGTTTTAAATATAAAGTTAATAAATGTACCTATAATAAAAAAAATTATAATAAATAAATAAAAAAAAGTTTTAGATATAATATATATTTTAGACCCGGGTATGTCCTTAAACTACGTCCAACAATGAGAGGTAGGGCACAGCGAAGTACCATCACGCTTCAATCTGGAGCAGCCCAACTGGGGTAATACCTCCTTACAGAAGACCACAGCCATAACAGCACTACTACCTTTCAGGTATGTAGTGTTGTGTTCCTGGTGGTGAGTAAGGTTCCCAGAGCCCCAACCCCCCTTAAAGGCCGGCAACGCGCTTGTGACTCCCCTGGTGTTGCGGGTGCCCATGGGCGGCGGTAATTGCTTACCATCAGGCAATCCGCCTGCTCGTTTGCCACCTTTGTCATAAAAAAGTTTGTTGGATACTTTTATTGAAATAACTATTTATTTTTAAGTCATATTCAATTAAATGTATTATTTCCTGGCTAAATACTTACTATTTTTTTGGAAAACTGTGTATAACATCTTGACAGACTGTAGTTTTGTGACATATGTGGGTAGATTTAGTTATTAGGCGCTGAATGTATGTGGATAGGCATAAATGTTACTGTTGTAATAAATCCTAGGAGGAATAATTACTGGAAAACGCATCCGCTTGCGTCAGTGAGGGACGAAGATATTCTGGGTTTTGTAGCCCAAAATGTAATAATTCATTATAGTTTTGCTTGACAGGACATTCTTTATAACAAAAATATTAGCGTATTCTGTATTAATTACCGCAACTTTGGTTGAAAGAAAACCCAAGAAAACTCCAATTGTAATTGTTTGTTCCCCTCCAAGTTTTACAGTTATGAAGGGTCCAGTTTGGAGGGGAACAAAAATGTGTGAGACTATGACAAGGACGGACGAAAATAGCGCCGTCTCTGCCATACCTACGAAAAGTTACATCAGACCATCCCTTTCGATCGTGGTATTATTATTAGCACGCTCAGTCTAGTTAAATGGTGTCTATGAATAAATCCTATTTGAGATCTTCATAAAGGTAACAAGAAGTTGTCTAATACGCAGTAAAATATACGATATCTCACAAATTTACGGATATTATAGTTTCATGCAATATGAAGGAGATTATTTATGTTTAGTGTATATCTATGCTAAGTTTAGATATCTCCCCGGAACGTGTTTAGTACTTACGTACTCCGGAAGCGGTTTATAAATAGAAACAAAAAATAACGTACGTCAGAATGTCAGGAATCATTAAAAGTGCAATCACGTTACTTGTCCTTAAGTAACTATTTTTATTCAAGATTTTGTTGTCGGGTATGGCAATCGTCCGAGTTAAGCGTTAACCGGCAACCATAATGCATACTTAATGTGATGGTGATTATTGAAGCCATTTATTCCAGAACACAATGGTCAGCGTGGCACACAAGTTAAAGTGTAGTATATGCGAGTCACGGGCGCGGTACGTCAACATTCGCGGCCTTGAGTGCGCGCGCCGGAGCAGTATTATGATCAAAAGAGTAACCTAACTTCAATAAGGAATTCGAGAAATAGGTTCAAATCTTTTACGCAACGATTACTAGTGTCTAGCAATCCAACTTAACTGTCGCCTTGTAGTAGTGGCTAGGCTATTGAGCGCTAATTTAGTTGTTTAGTGATGTACTACTCTGCATACATTACATGTACTCTGCCGGCGCCCGCGCTACGTAGGGCTTATCTAGCCGTTGGCCGCTACACGCTTCGCTCACTCGAGCATCGAACCTCGCCCGCAGGCCACGCCGTCTCGCCCTGCATTTGTTTATTCGCGCTCAAAACGTCGACATACGATAAGCGTCCAATTTTTGATCAACAATTTGAATCAGATAAAATCGGTGGACAATGTGGCTTAGTGTTGTTCTTTTAGTGATTTTAATATCGCTTATTGTTCTACTTGCGGTTTTTCACTACGTCTCAAATGGAAGAAAATATTGGCTTAAAAGAAAAGTACCTTATCGCGAACCGTGTCCTATATTCGGAAACATTGGTGCTACTCTGACAGCCCGGCGCAGCTATGCAGAGATGTTAAAATATTTCTACGAGAAATACAAAAATGAAAAGTATTTTGGTATTTTCCAAGCGCGCCGACCAACGTTAATGGTTCTGGATATGGATTTAGCAAAAGCCATATTTTCAACTGAATTTGCTAGTTTTAGTGATCGGTACGCATCAGGAACGGATACCAGACGAGAGCCGCTGTTGAGGAATGTTTCTAATATGAGCGGTGCTGAGTGGAAGGCTATGCGGCAAATTATCACTCCAACGTTCTCTTCTGCTAAGATGAAGGGGATGTTCCCGCTTATATCAGAGTGCGCTCACAATTTGAGGAATGTCTTGCTACTCTCTCTCGGTGAAGTGGAGGTACCTGAAGTCATGTCTCGCTACACCACAGACGTCATTGGAAGTTGCGCGTTCGGTGTTGATCCTGGATCCCTAAAAGATCCAGAATCACCCTTTTTGAAAATGTCGAAAAAAATGTTTAAATTAAACCTCGCCACTATCCTCAAACGATACTGTCGAGCTTTTTTCCCACGACTTTTTAGGTGGCTGAATTTGAAGACTTACGCTCCAGATGTTGAAGCCTTTTTTACATGTACCATAAGACAGGTGCTTAAAGAAAGACGCTCCGGCGTCCAAAGAAATGACTTTCTACAATTGATGTTGAACGTTCAAGAGACTGAAAAAGAATTTGAAATGACGGATGCCCTAATTACATCTAATTCGTTTATATTCATGTTAGCGGGGCTGGAGTCGTCTGCAACTGCATTATCGTTTTGTTTGTATCAGTTAGCTAAAGACAAAGAAATACAGGATCGGATTAGAGCGGAGATAATGGAATGTATGGAAAAGCATAGTGGCTTGAACTATGAGGCTGTGACTGCTATGAAGTTTACTGCTCAGGCGGTAACAGAGACGCTGCGCTTGCACCCGCCAACACCGCTCGTGACGCGTCTTTGCACAGCTCCTTGTATGCTTCCTGGCACTGACCTCAAATTTGAACTCGGAAACTCAGTCCTCATACCAATTCAGTGCATGCAACGTGATCAACGTTACTTCCCCGAACCTGACCAGTTTGATCCAGAACGCTTCAACGATCCACATCCACCAGCCATTTTTTCATTTGGCGGCGGTCCGAAAAGTTGTCCAGGTATGCACATCAATAATCTTTGTGATATTTTTTTTATACAAACATCCTTTGTTCGTGCAGTGCATATTTTAAAAAGATATTCTGTCATTCTCATAATTGTTTAAAAAACTATCTGTAAACACTACGCCGTATACGCTCGGTGTCTTGATAAGTAATCAGTATTTAATTTGCGCATCAATATAGTTTAAGTACATGTAATCTTTAATTAAACGAAGCTATAAATATGCATTGCAGGTGGTCGTTTCGCTTACCTGTCGATGGTGGCGGCTCTTGCAGCCATGCTGAGCAAGCTGGAAGTGGTGCCAAGCGCGCGAACTACACGTATAGAATACGATCCCAGAAGTGTAATGCTGAAAAACAAGGGCAGCATATATCTTGAGTTTAAGGCTTTATAAATAAAATACTGCCTGTTTAAAGTCTATTTACTATAAGCGATTAGGTACTAAAAATAATCTTTCTCAGTTAAGTGTGAAATGTGTACTTAAAAGTAAATAAGTTGGGGTTTACCCGCGAGTAAAACTAGCTAGACGATTCATTACTCTCCGGCATGTACTATTAGGAAAGGCAATCGCCCTGAATCTCCTTTCGTGTTAATGTTTAACAAAAAACTGGTGCGAGATTTGTACTGAGACATTAATATTTCCATACACATTCGGACCTACATAACTCTTAGGAATTTACCTTTATGTAATAATAATAAAACTGAAAAGGTAACCGCCATGTAGAAAGTTGATTCGACGATCATTGTATAGATAGTTGTTTCCGCGAACGGTCTCATAGCGAAGACTCTCGACCAACATCTTGAGTCTCTCGCTACGTGGTTGTCGTTGGATCGAAGGTCAGATTCAGAAGGCGGTAATCGTGGACACGGCATGGTTCCGCAGCTAATCACCGTCAGCCTGGGCCCTGTCCCGCTGCAGGCGGCATCATAGGTTAGGTTTTTTAAATAATGTTTTATTGCTTTTATATGTTCTAAATGTATTTTTATATTTTACTTTTATAAAAATATTATAATACCTAATGTAAGAAACAGAAAAGAGATAAATAAAGAAATAAATGAAATATAACTATGAGAGCTGGGTAGAAACAATGCAACTATTATCATGGTTTGTGGTTATGAATGGAATGATTTAACCATTTTTCAATGATGTACTTGCTAAGTTATTGCTTATTGCTTGCAACATTGTTCATATTCAAGTCAGCGTAAAAATAAATTATATCATTTATCAGTATTTCAATATCTGAATAATTAAGGTCAATTGAGTTCAGAGCATGGTACTACTGTGTCACTAAAGTTAACCTTCCTTCTTCAAAACTGCAGAAACTAAAACGATATGGCTGATGTTTACTACTATTAAAATACATTTGCTTCTAATTCTTCAATTGTTAAAACTTATTACTTGGATTTGATAAATACAAGTATTACCTTATGTCAAAATCATTCTTAAAGAAATTAATATATCACGGTACCTACCCATCTATATTCACACGTTCCATTTTGTGACAAAATTTAGCTACTTAGTAATGTTAAATAGATACATACATGACGAGCAATTTATCCTTATAAAGTAAAAATTATCAATCTACAAAAATATTTTTAAAGTTAGAGAATATTGCCACATTTTACTTTTCACGGTCGATTTCGAAATATCGATTTCAAAACATGAGTGTCGTAATTTATACCGTGTGTTGCCTACAACTAGAGCAATAAATTAAAACGCAGATTCTTCTCCTTAAACCATGTAACTTTTAAAAATGATGTAGTTTGTAGATTTCTTCTTTTTCATACAAACTAAATAGCATTTTCAATGTACGTTAAAATCAATCAAACTGACATCGCTTGTCACGATACTGACAAAGACAATTTCGAAGTACATTGCGTCTCCGAATAGAGTTTAAAGTGTTCTCAAACCCAAACTACAAGTTATTTTTAAAAGTCGCTGAACAAATGTTGTTCAGTTGAAGGAGTACAGCCTCCAGTTTAATTTATTGCTCCAGTTACAGGAAACACCCGGTATGTATCATTTTGTAAAGACTAATGAGCTTTTCCAGCGGAAAACGCGAATCACATTCCAAAGTTTTATAGCTATTGATCATGTATATAAAATTTCCTACGATAAACCAATCGATTGATGCCACAAATAAAATACAACATACATAACGTTTCTTACTATTTATATAGTTTAAGCATTCATGTATTTTTATACTAGGATTAGTACTATTGTCATTTCATTGAACGAAAAAGTAAACGTTATAATCAAGATCGATGGACCAACTTATTCCTGAGCCCCTTTCCCTGTAGCCATAGTGTAGCAATAAACAAATGGCAATAGGTGACCTCAAGATGTCAAGATAGAGGGAACTACCATCTACATTTTAAGTATCTGCTTTTACAGTTATTTAGTTATTTACAGAGTGGCTAAGTCTACCGTAACACGTCCTTACTGCTAATCAAATAAAATCTGGCTCCGTTGGCTACTCCTTTAAACTTCTGTAAAATTCAAGCAGTGGCAGCATTGCTAATAAATAATTTCTCTTGCGGTTTTTCTTGGTACGGACAATCAATTCCAACGAATACACGCTCTTAATAAATCAATAAATATTATGGGACATTCTTACACAAATTAACTGAGCCCCACGGTAAGTTCAAGAAGGCTTGTGTTGTGGGTACACAGACAACGATCTGCCTAATTGTATTATATTAATACATAATAACACTTATATTTATAGATACATAAAACTATTGCAATAGATTTATGAACCTGCCTTCGAAAATGCATATTATATTCAAATTAATAAATAAAGGTACAAAAGCAAACTTATCCCATTAGGGGATCTTATTATTATATTTTTAGATACGTTTGGAATCATTAATAAAAATGTATTTATATTCTAGGTATTGGAAAGTGAAATCTTACAACAGCTTCAAGAATACAACTTTTTAGAAACTTGCATCGAAGTATTCGTGGAGTTTTGCAATGAAAAAAAATACCAGAACCGAATTGGTAAGTTCGTAAGCGCGCAAACAATTTTGGTTGTAGTTGTCGTTGTGTGTTTATGGTCATAACTGACTGACTGATATTGTGAACTGCGAAACTGGGATTGTACCTATAAGTATTGTAAGTGAATAAGTAGGCTTCGCATGATTATGTCCATAATCGCAAACCACAAATATTCATCTTTCTTAGACTAAAGAGACTAATCGTACCAGTTCTTGTCTTCGTCATCATCATGTCAGTCGAAAGACGTCTAGTGCTGGGCATAGGCCTCCCACAAAACGACCCAAAAAGACCGGCCCCGCGCCTTCCATATCCAGCGGTATCCCGCGACCTTCATCAGGTCGTCGGTCCACCTTGTGGGGGCCTACCTACGCGGCGTCTTTCAATTCGTAGTTGCCACTTCAGAACCTTTCCGCCTCATCGGTCATCGGTTCTGCGAGCAATGTGGCCCACCTACTGCCACTTAAGTTTGGCGATCCGGGGGGCTATATCGTTGACTTTGGTTCTACTGCGGATGACATCATTCGTGATGCGATCACGCAGAGACACTCCCAACATAGCCCTCTCCATTGCCCTTTGGGTGACTTTGAGCCTTCTTATAAACATCGTATAATAATCGTTCTTGCCTTAAGCATTTTAAAATAAATAATAAATAAATAAATATTACAGGATATTCTTACTTTTAGGCATTTTTATTAAGAAATAATTTAGAAAAAACTCATAAGAGTACTATCGAAAATATTGTTTGTTTGTATAGAAAATACTACAATTTCTACTTTAACATATATGTTTAAAAAACTTTTTTCTCATTCAGAATTACACACAATTCACTTATATGAGAATTTGTAAGTAAACAAAAACACTAAGCACACTGTTTAATGCCACAAATGTTTGATGATAAATCATAGTGGGTAGAAATTCATTACTTTATTTAATACTAGTTAACACGTATATTACCGTGACACCTTTTTGTACTGAGAGTACATTGATGTGCGCAGAAGTCTGCGCTGGGTGGATGTGGCGATATGATCAGGTGTGCTCAGAACAGTTATGCAGTTTAGTTATAATGTATTATTAAAATATTATAATGTTTTAGGGGCTTTGGATTTGGGGTATGGTATAAATACAGATTACTGTCTTGTTTGATGTTTATATCAACGTATAATATTGTTTTTTAAATTAAATTTATATACGAGTCACTAGAAACACTCTGAACACTCACTGAACTAAGGCGCAAGCAAGTTACATCTACTTCATGCTTTTTTTTTCTTTTTATTATTATTTCATTGTTATGGACACGGTAGTATATTATTTTATATGTAAAATGTTAGGTTCACGATTTTTGGAACTGGGCATAGGCATTGGTTGTTTAATGTCTCTAGGTAATGGAATATTTTAACTCCTATAATATAATAAACAAATGTTTTATTATCTTAATATTACAACAATGCTTTTTGTGAAAGAATTTATCTAAATCAGATTATTGCACAGTTAGTTGTGTACATTTAAATTGCTAATACGTATTAAAATACCGATTGTTTGCACCACAAGCATATTTACTATTTAGTGTTCTTGTAAAGCACCATTACGATAATAAAAATCTATTGTTTTAAATCAATCATTTTAATACTTTACATACTTAGCTATTCTGTCCTGGAATATAACATTACTAACTTGTATAATTCAATTTCAGAACCTAACGTCCCAATTTCCTTACTGGAACGTCGTTCGGAACTCGAAGTACGCGCCGAGAAATGCGCCGACGTGCGTATATCGCCGTCTATCGGCGCGCCGTCCCGCCGCGCGCCGACTGCGTCGCTGGTTGGGGCGCTCGCCGATGTTCTACACAATGTAGCTGCATTCAAACGATGCCCGGTGCAAGCGTGGAATGAGCAAGGGCTGTATCGCCTTCTGTTCAGGTATAACTGACTTTCAGAGGCTTTTTTGGACATGGCGGCTTATTAGAGCGGTCGGACTACGGTGCGGAAGGTAGCCTAGGGAAAATCCAGGACCCCTCCACCCTAGACTTTATTGTTACTACTGTAATACTCCTACTTAGTTTGCGCTTCCAGCGAGATTGGTTTAGGCGGTCTCCACTGAATCGAGAGGTTCTCAACCAAATGTTCAGTCATATGATTCTCGGGTACTTTTACATCAGGATATTCTAAACTATCAATATGCCTTATGCCTGGCGCTTACCGTTGTTCAGAACAACAAGCGGAAAATATATGCATATAGAGATATCGTAGTCTATGGACGCGCTCTGCGTCGCCCGCCGTAGTCGCTGGTTTCGCGCTCGGCGTTCTCCTAAACAACGTAACTATAGAGCCTTATAATTCATAGTCACACATACGCAAGAATAATCTAAGCCTGATTTATCGATGTGTGTATGTCGCCGACGATCAGTACGCTCGCATGCCCATACCGTCGCTAACTTCCAAATGGTACACAATCCAAAGGTGAAAAATACTCAGCCAGTTTGATTGCTGTGTTGGTATGAATAATATCAGGGCTCTTTGTATTTTAACTACATACTCCTACTAAAGTATAATACGTGATGCACCGCATATGTGGCGCTTTGAATTTTGTAATCCTCTTGTAAATTGCATCAATTTATGGTTTTAGATGCGCGTCGTGGTCTCGGAGCTCAGCGCTGGACAACTGTCGCGTCCGCGCCGCGTCGTGCCGCGCGCTGGTCGCCGCCGCACCGCACAAATGCGTGCGTTCTGCATTAGCCGCTACCAAGGACTGCTTGCACAAACTGATGATGACACTCACACCGTTGGATGAGGGTATGTTTTGGTAAAAGTTCATTGGGTGTTTGAATTCGTCCTTTCACTGCAAATACAATAGCCAAGTTTATGACAAGGCGTAGAGTACTCTAGATATGATCGTTTGCTATGTCACTTCGTAATTTTTGTTTGTTTGCCAATCCGTCGGGGAGCCAAACCCTAGTGTTGCAATTGTGTCGCTGCTTTATATGTTATACTAATACTCTCAACAATATTATTCGTTTCTTCGAAATTTCTGGGATTGCCTATTAGCGTTATTACGTGCCGAACTGCGAAATTAAGTTTTTTTTTGTAAAAATAATAAATAAAGGTTAACCTACATAAATATAGAGTTAGCAGTAGGCCAAAATTATAAAATGTATAGTATATTGCCCCTATTTTTCACTATCCCAATGAAATTGTAGTATTTAGTTAAAATACCGGCAATATATTTTTCTCTGATTTGTTTTGTCTTAACAATGAGTTATTAGGAATCATTGTTTGGCGATAATGGCTTCACATTTTTACCGTCGTATTGTTACTGATGTTTACTGATATTATTGCAGGTAAGCATTACGATGATGTCGTCTACGCTGCGACAATCTTTACACAAATCGACCTAGTCCCATAGTAAAAATCCCCTCACCCATATCCCCTCAGCAAGCCTTGATATAGGTACCTTACGTCGATTTATACCTAAATATTTCAATACATAGGTAACCTAACCCAGAAACAAATAGTCCTGATAAACACAAACAAATACCTTTACCAGAATTCGAACCCAATAGCTCAAGCTATGCTAACTATCAACTAAATGAGGAGGCCGTTAAACGTCATTACGTCATTATTTCAGATGAACTGAATGTCGACGCACTCGCAGCTAGAACTCAAGCGTTGCTGCTCCTCGGATCTTTGATGCCAGATCGGTCAACTAGCGACTTCGTATGGACTCAACTCCGGACCGAGCCGGCTACATCGTTCTTCAGTTTACTATCGCAGTGCTTAGAAAGTGATGTCGTAGGTAATAAATCTATGATCATTTTCCTGTCGGCCGTGGATTAGTGTTATGAGAATACTTGAACAATTGTATTATATTACTAATATATTGATAGTCATACACTTGAGGTATATTTCACAACGACACGCGAAAATATATTTTAGGGCTTTCAGAGCGTGTCACATTTTTTTTGCTGCATATGTTATGAAAGATATTGTGCATTTTTCAGACCTTTCATTTTGATATTCTTTAGGGTATAGACATCTACGTCTAAATGTTACGGTTTACAAAACAATTTCTTGGAATCGCTAAATTTCTACATCAATTTTATGTATGTCAACTCGGAGTTTATCCTTTAAAACATAGAAAATACCCTGCTAGTATGGATTTCTAATTATAATTAAAAAATGCCTACCACTACCTTTATCACCTTTTTGTTGTGGGAAGGAATACATGACTTCTTGCATTTTATGCTTTCAGATTTCCAAGATGCAGCCATATTTTATCTCACGCAACTCTCCCAATCTGCTGCAAGCCGCAGACATCCGGATAAGACACAAGACGAATCGTGTATACATTTGTTAGACAACATGAAAGCGCTTCGTTTCGATAGTGAAATCTGCGCTGGCGACGCGCAGGATTGTCAGCCGGAGTATTTAGTAGAGGAGCTCTGCAAGTCACTCATGCAGATATACCAGAATATGGCTCTACAAGGAAATGTTCATGAGTCTAGTCAAGGTAAGATCTTAACTAGAAGACATTTGTATAAGGTTTATATCGTAAGTGTCTAATTCCAAAATATCTTCGGACAACTTTTCCCAAAACAGCGTGGTTTTCGACTAGCACTAAATAGCTAAAGCACTTTCGAAAGAGTATTATGCACAAACGCCCGTGTTTAACGTTTTTAAAATATTTAATGGCAGGATAACTATAAATTCTAAAACGACAGTGAAGGTAAAAAAAAAGTTTTACCAGTCAACGCAAAACGATACATAGAGTGGCGTCATTGAGAAGCTAATGTTCTATTTTGACCTAACCAGTCAGAAGAACAAGAAGAACAAGACCCAACCAGTCATTATTCAAAAAAGTCGTTTGCTAAGATTGGAATAAAATTCGCCTAGTGTATCACAACTTCGCCCACGCCCGGTGCTAATATTAAATTCTTGGGCCAATCTGAAAAGGATTATTATCCTTTTAGATTAATTTAGACTGAAACTGTAAAGGCCCTTATCCGAATAATTTAATTGCAGCTAAGCAAAATGTTAACTATGACAATTCGACTATATGATAATTTGTTTATAAGAGTTACGAAAAACAAGCTAAGCTTTGTCCAAATTACATTCCAAATGCGTTTTTTAAGTATTTATTTCGGAAAAATATTTTTATTATTATACCTGAAGACACTATTTTGTAAACGTCACTTACACGTCTACAAAATATACATAGGCAAAAAACATAATTGCGATGTGTATTACACATAATATTGTTTATTCGTAATTGGTCCTAGTAGTGCATGTGTGTGTGCACATTTGATAAGTTTAAATAATGATCAAAAGGTACAGATAAAGAGTTAAAACAATAATGATCAGCTCCAATGATAGAGTTCTATCATTTGAGTTGATTACATTCCATATATCGATTAGGTCGATCTTGTGAAAGCAATCAGCTGATAAATTAGATAAATCAGGATAAGTTTTTTTCATACTTAAAATATTGAGTTAGATATTAAATATCGTTCAGATGACATGCATACTGTATCGGCTATCTCACGTATCGTCACTCTACGGCCTTCGGTATATTCACGATGTCATCAGTGGTCACTTTAATCGGCCTTCCAGAGCGTTCTGCGTCATTGGCCTGTTTCTCGAACATTTGTAATACAAGCGGTAGTCACTTTGGCCCCTGTTGTTAGAAAGAGGCTTGTATTTACAACTATTATAAGTTACAAGTGCTCGAGAAATAGGCCCCAAAACGAATTTATATATACATACCATTCCATGAGATGCCACAATACTTTTTAAACTGGTCTTCAGTCTCTTTCATAGTTTTGCCAAGTAAAAAATGTTTAGTTAGCCCATGAAAATAAAATTTTCTCCATTTTCCAATAATTTTCCAATCTAATCTGACATGTGATTCGATTTTTTTTCCCAATATTATAAAAAGTAACTACAGCCAGTAACCTCAGAGTTAGAATTTGAATAAAAAGATTGTTTGTGATAAAAAAATTTTTTTTAACTAAAAGTGACGTGACTTGCTGCTCTCATTGGTCAATTTGTGTAAATGGTTGCAAATATTTATTTATGTCAGCTTTACTACCGGCACGGATCCAACCCTCAAATAAGGTTGTGGTCACTAAGCTACTGGGTATAGGATAGGTATCTTGATGTTGTCTCAAGAATCATTAGTATGATGTCACAAGTGTAGTGGAAGTCCCCACAACGGCCCTAGGTTACCTACAGTAGCTATGTTCCCCAGACGAGCGCTGGTGCCGCGTGTGCGCGTGCCTGGCGTGGCTGCTGGCGGCGAGCGGGCGCGCGCGGCGCTACGGCGTGCACCGGCAGCTGACGCGCGCGCTGCTGGCCGCGCTGCAGGCCGTGCGCGACCGGCTGTCCGTGTTGGCGCAGCCCGTTGACGTTATCAGGAACGCGAATAATGTATGTACTTATTGGACACCCAATATCGGAGTTATTTGTATTTAAACTTTCGTGAGACATAGTACAATAATTAATGATTAACACGTTCTACTCAAGTTTATTTATTCGCTCGCGCACTAACGTGCGCCGCTCGCGGACGGACGGATCGGCGAACCGAGCTCAGCACTCTTAGTGCCTGAAACTGAAGGCCTATGTTCTTCGAAACATGTCGCGCGAATGACTAAATAAACGTGAGTAGAACCGTGTTAATCGTTTATTATTATCGGAGTTAATTATTTATTTTTCTCAAACATGCAATGAAATGTCTTCGTTATGTGCGTCGTAATAGGCTTCGAAGTATCACGTTTAGGGCGGATCAACTCCAGAGAACAGGTAACGATTTTCATATAAAATTGATGGCTAAGGCCGCGAAGTAATTTTTTTTTAATCTTTATGTATACCTGGCGTCAGTGTTCATGAAGCCTGTTCAAACAGCGGAATTATATTTTTTTATAATTTTTAGTGACTAAATAAATGATTAGCGGGCTAAAAAATAATCTCGCCTATTTCAGACGAAATGAAGAGATTTATTTTATTTATCATAAATGAAGAATTGAAGATTCATATCATCAGGTTATTACATTATTATACATGCTCTCAATTTTAAAATTAATTGCCGAAATATTGGCAACACCAAACACTACTCCACGCATGCGCGTTTTCGAACGCACGTTTGAGTCAACCAATCACAGGACACGACAGCAGTTCTTTTACTTTTTTTAACAATGGCGGAATGGAAAAGTTTCTCGGCGTGTAAAACTCTGTTTATTAAGACTAAATAGTGGTAAATGGTGTGATTCAATGCTTTTGTGACTTAGATATAGTGTTACGGGTGTATAAAAATTGAATAATCTTACCGGGCCCGGTTTTATGTATCTATATTTTGTTATTGTGCACCGCCAAAGGCAGATGCCGTAGCGCCAATATTTAAAAGGTAAGTGGATTCTTTTTTGGTGGGTTTTAAATGTTGTATATAGTAATTATAGCCAGACTATTAATGACAGTCATAAATCGTCATCGAAGTCAGTCATCGAAGGCAAACATACTATAAAGCGGGATTGGAGGGAAAAATTAAAAAACTTGTCGTGAAGCTGTTTTTTGAGTGGTATTTTTTTATTTATTTCATTGCATTAGTTTGAGAAAAGCACTATACATGCATAGCCGTGAAAGGATCTTGCAGGCTTCGTATACTATTCGGCCTCCCTTCGGTCGGCCGTCCACACAACTCACCCTGCAACCCCCTCTTTCCCGGCGGCTGCAGTAATGTACTATTATTAAAATTCATGTAGTTTGACCATGAGCTTTCTCACGTTGAACATAGACCTATTTATAGTTTTACTTACGGTAGCATTGCCCCAACCCGGATCCGGGTATTGCCGTTAACTCAACCAGAAGCTACCGGAGAACTGACAGGAGCGTCCCTTTGTGCGGTGGAACATACTGCGACCGCCAAGCCACCTGCCAAGCGTGGCGATTATGGCATTCACTCTCCATACTCGGAGATCGCTACCTATCTATGGGAGAGGCCTATGTCCAGCAGTGGACGCTAATGGCTGATGTCACCCTAATAAACGGATCGGATATAGTTTACGTTGTTGGTTTTCAATTGTCAAATTTGGTTTGCCAGACTATATCTAAGGCGACACAAGCGCACAATTTTTTAGCATATCGTCGCTACTTTGAAAATACCTCGTATCTGACACAGATACTCCAAACGCAGTAACTCTGTGCTCATCCCATACATAGTTACGTCATTTTTCTTTTGATTGGCAGAATGAGTTACGAGATGATTTCAAAGTAGCGACGATATGTAAATTACGCCTAAACAAGTTAAATAGCAAGAATTAGCTACTAGATTATGAATCACTAATAATTACGTTAATTCTAGAATCCAACCCTGCGGACGTTGTATTGGGTGTTAACACTGATCACTTGCCTGATGACGGATTGCCCGCAAGCCAAGGAAAGTTTAGCAGAAGACAATATAGCACTATCGCTCAATCGACTCTGGCCTTGGTGCATGATGACTGAACAGCTGAGAGAGGCTGTGGTGCATCTATTGTTGACTTTCACTAATAACTGCCCAAAAGGTGAGTACATTGCGCTGGCTGACATCGTATATTTCTGAAGTCTTTAATTTACAGACACAAAAATAAAATAAAATAGTACATGAGGAAGTTTTAAGTTCAGAGACAAACTTCAGGTTAAATAGAGTGCAAAAATACTGAAATAGTATTTTTCACGACACTGCTTTTCACGCCACGCCGCGCCATTTTTGACATTAGTAACTCTTTAAAACAAAAATTATTAGAGCAACATTACATTTGATTAAAAAATGATAACGTCAAATTCTCTCAGTGAATTTTTGCGATCGTAAGAGTTTTTTATGTAAGTATGTGTAAAACGCCTTTGCACGCATAAAAAAAGTAAAAATTGACAATTAAAAAGGCGGGAAGGAAAAAACATTTCCTTGTCATTCAACAACTGCCCTAATGCGAATATCAATATGACTTTTGATTAAGCTGTGTATTATACTGTGTACTCAACCTGTTTTATTTCCTTACATTAGGCATGAAAAGCACATAGTAATGCCACGGTAGAAAGTGCAATAGATGGACTCGCATCTTCGTCCGCGAACTTACTCGCCCATCTATTGCTTACTTTGTATACCTGGGCAACAATGTACTATTTCTCAAACATGCAATGCAATATTGTCTTTACATTCCTTATAATAGACTTGGAAGTATGGTTTTTTTGGGCGTGGCAACCGAAGGGGACGGAAATGGATGCCTGCAAAGTAACTTTTTTATCGACGATTATCTATACAGAGGCAAAGATGGCGGGGTGTCTTAGCAAACAGCCAATGTTAATTTTTAATACATTTCGATTTCATTGTTAGTTGTGATTTACTAAATTTCGTTTTTCGAAACATTTCTTTTAATTTATTGTATGTTTGAGAAAAGCACTATACATGCCTCGTCGTAAAAACGGATTCCCGGCCTCGTATCACTATACGGCCTCGCTCTCATGCTCGCTCGGCCGTATATACCCACTTGGCCGGAAATCCTCATTTTCCCGGCCTCTGATGTAATGTACTATTTTAATGAGCACTGAAGGAGGCGTAGTCATTTGATGGAATTGTTGTCGTACAGCGTGGAGCGCAATGTGCCTGTGCGTGGGCGGGCGCAGCCTGCTGGCGGAGAGCTGCGCGCTGCTGGCGCGGGAGGCGGCCGCCAGCCGCGCACACTGCGCCGGCGCGCTGCTGGCCTGTCTGCGCGTGCTGCGCCACGTCGTCGACCACCACCACTGCCGCGCCCTCATACTGAAGGTTGACGAATAGCCTGTCTATGTCGAGATAGAACAAAAGAGTATGGTCTCGCGTGACGAAACGGCTCTATTTCTTGCCGTTTCCGACGGTGGCCGGCGTACGTCAGGTTTTAAAAACGAAATTACTTGTTTTTCAATAATCAACTGCTCACATACAACCGATAAAGTTAGAGATGTTAACCGACGTTTTTCCATGACTAAATTACATTAGTTAATTGTGGAAACCTGTAATTGGCGTCACTGATACATTTTTATGTAACCTAGTTTTAATTTCTGCTGCTGCTGTTGCTGTTGATTTTCCAAATAAAATAAAATAAAATAATCATGACATCAAAAAAGCAAAGCAAAATTTTATCTTTCGGTCTGTCTACAGATCATGCCTTTTTTCTATCTTTATTCTGTGTTCGTATCATACGCTCCTTGTACCTTTTTCTCTTCTGTTCAATGCGGTCGTGGAAACAGATGATGTAATAAGTAAAATTTCCCTGCAGAGTGATGCGCTTTCATCGTTGCACAAGATGCGGGCCCGGGCCCGGAGCGGCGCCGCGAGCCGGCAGTGGGCGCTGCTGTGCTGCGCGCTGGCGCGGCACGCGGACGGCGCGGCGGCCGTGCTGGCGCTCAAGCCGCGCTCGGCGCCGCTGGCGGCCGTGGCGCACGCGGCCTGCCACCCGTGTCTGCGTCCCACCTTCCTCAACGACTGTGAGTAAAACTGATTACGAGTGTAAAACCTGAGTGGAAGCGCAGCGTTGCGTCGACTTTCCAAGGGATTTGAGCAGATTTTTTATTTATTTATCATTTATTATACACCCCGTCTGGGCATTAATGCATGCGAAGTGAAGAGTTATTTCTATTTAAGAGCGGTTTTCTAACAGCCTACGGCACTGGTCCCACCGCGAGCTAGTAATCTATGAGCTATCAGCTATTTCAAGGGACAAAAGATTCCCGTGACTCCCGTGTAAATAAAAGAGTTATTTACACGGGATCAATTATCTTTTGTCCCTTGAAATAGCTTACAGCTCATAGCTTACTAGCTCGCGGTGGGACCAGTGCTTACTACTCCTACCAATAAGAATTGTGGCATTATAATTTACAGACATTAAAAGTGGGTCGAACCACGCACTTTCAACGAACTAATTAAAATGTGACTTTGGTACAGCCGACTTAAAACTGTAAAATTTGTCAGTTGTTCTAGTAATGTCAGAACGACGTTTTTGTTAAAAATCTTGTCTTGACAAGATATTTACAAAAAAGGTTCCAAAATAAGCTGTGATCTAGTTACCACATCCGCTAGTGCACTACATGAGTCTACAGCCAAGTCCGATATCCATTCTTGAAACGGATTCAACATTCGCACATTTCATTCCACAAACTCACAATCAGCATCTCACAAGTTGCACACATGTACGCCTCCGTTACTTCGTATCTAGAAAGTGATAATCACTTCCAAAATCATGTTCAACTAATTGTACAGTCCTCATAAAATATATCGTAGCTGTGGATGTGGTCACAAATATTTGAACAACGCCTCTATTGTCAAGGCGATAAAGTGCATGCTTAGATATTGGTAACCACCTCCACAGCTCCGATATATCTGACAACAACTGTAATAAATATATTTCTTCAATGTTTAAATGTAAGTTGTCTCTCGCAATTTTATGAGTTTTCTTTTCTTTCACTGAAATTATTGTAATAAAACTGTACCGTATAATGTATACGTTTATCTTTTCAAGGTCACCTTTGTCAGCTGTCATACATAATTCATAGAGAAACTGTATAATTAATAATGATGTTATACTATTTATGAATGTTTAGCATTTTAGATCGTCGGACTCAGAGCAACACATAATTCATGACATTCTGTGTCCAGCAACAGCTAACAAATACACGTATTATGTATGTGTTTCATTTAGAACCTTATCGACGAGAGAGTAATAAGGACTGGACAAATTTTACAATTCGTAACAAAAATTTGCATATCATAATAAGCGCTAATGTGTACACTATTTGTATATATAAAAAATCTATGTACATCGGGACAATCTTACACAAATCGACCTAGTCCTACTGTAAGCTCAGTAAGGCTTGTGTTGCAGGTATTAGACGACGATTTATTGAATAGATAGATACATATAAATACTTAAATATATAGAAAACACCCATGACTCAGGAACAAATATCACTCATTACACAAATAAATGCCGCGACTGGGATTTGAACCCATCACGACCATCGGCTTCACAGGCAGGGCCATACCCACTAGGCCAGACCGGTCGTCAAAATATATAAATAAATCATCATATAAATAGATCATCTTTAACGCCAGTGGGCTGTATCAATGTCGTATCAATTCCCATTGCAATTAGATTAGAGACTTTACACTCGAAGTTTTAAACGATTATGTATACCTAGGGTAAACTGACCAGTTAGGTAGGTCCAGCTTCCAGAAAGAGGTTAATCGTCGAATCCAATTCGGCTGGGCAGCGTTAGAAACTACGACACATCTTTCATCCAATATTCCGCAGTGTCTCAAGACGAAAGTCTTTGACCAGTGTGTGTTGCCAGTGATGACATATGGTACTGAAACGTAGTGCCTTACTATGGCCCTCATAAGAAGAGAGCTATGCTAGGAGTGTCTCCGCGCGATCGCATCATTTCGCAGCACAACAAAAGTAACCGATATAGCCTCCTGATCGCTAAACTTATGTGGCTGGGGCACATTGCACCTAGAACCGATGAACGTTGGGGCATAATATCCACTGGATGCGGGCTTAACCTGTCACTGTGAATGGCTCTGGGGGAGGCCTATGTCCAGCAGTGGACGTCCTTCGGATCATATTATAATGAGCAGCTTTTAATGCAGTATGAAGTGATTTGATTTCAGTTCTTACCTGGTAGTTATCCTTACCCATGTGTGAGTTACGGGAAGATATTTCGTCGTGACCCATGTATGGCACACTGGACTGTGCATGTGTTCAATTAACTCGTCTCTGGAACTTATTGCCGAAACTAATAAGTACTCAAAAGATCAGTCAGCAACAACTATCCGTCATACCATTATACCTGTCTGTCACTTTGCAGTAACTCGCGAAGCGAATTTTTATTTAAATTGTGACAAACATACGACATTTGCGTAGAACTCAAATATGTACCGTCTATACCTTTGCATGGTAACTTAGGTAAACATTTTTTTAAGGTTATTGTAAAGCCTTGTGGCTGAGGGGATAACATACTTACTCGTGTTTCTCTAAATATTTGAGATGCATTTTTTTTATGTCAACAAAAGTTGATATTTGTGGAAGTACTCGTAGGTAGGCTAAGAGTGTTACTTACTGGGCCGGAATTTCGGTTTATTTCATATATTGTCTGTAAATGGAAATATAGGATTACAATTTTAGTATTATATACCTAATATGAATATAGAGCTTGTTTTTGTCTTCACTTGTTTATGTCATTCTCGTTTGGTTTTGTATCCGCGCGGAGACGTACATGGCGGCACTTCTTTAGTTTGTCTTAATTTAATTTAGTTTTAGTTTAAGTTTTAGTTTTTAAGTCAGGTCCCCACTGACAAGGCATCACGCTGAGTGGGGTATTTTTTAGCGTCTCTGTTGTTTTATGTCATTTTGTTTATTGGCCGTCAGTTCAGGATTTCAATATGTTTGACGCGTGGGTGGGCATTTTTTCGATATTTATTTACTGTTTCTTATTTACTTATACTATTCGCAATACTTTTATTTCTAGAAAATTGGAATACCTCATTGAATTAAGTCCGCCTTTGTACTCTAGTATATTATTCTGTACAGTAATCGTTAAATAAATAACATGGTAAATAAGAAATTGCAACTTTTAGCTGAACTTCTGGAGATGCTGACTGGCAGCCTTCTTGCGGGGGACACTGCCGATATTGTGTCAGCTGCACGCGCCGTCTGGGCCTTGGCTGCCAACAATCATAAGGTATGTGACTTCTTCTTCGTGACTTTATCTATGAATCTAGCGAATACCCCACTAATTAACAAATGTATGCTTAAATATGCTGCAGTATTTGCATAGCATTTGCTAACTCTGGATACAGCTTTAGGTACTCGCAATTAGCGTGAAAATTAGACCCTCACGAAATTATGATAAGTTAATTGATTTTATCCTTGCATGTCTCAACAGTGTTGTATCTTGCTCATTTCTTTTGCGGCGGTTGCTGTTCCGACTGCGTTAACGAGACAGTAGCAAAAATATACAATAATATTTTGGCAACATTTTATTACAGAACATTCTTACACAAATTGACTAACCATTTCTTACATGATACATATGGATTTATTTATTAAAACCAACAATTGAAATGAACCAAACACAGTTATCATTATTACTACTTCGCTGCGACGTGTTGTTGCGGTTTTCCGCCGCCTCGGAATTAATACTACCTATTATTATTGCGCTCGACAGCTAAATAAGCGCGATTTCTGATTTTACTTTACATGCGAATACATCGCAACATTCATCGTCCGATCTAACAATCTAACTAAATCTTCTAGAATCTATGGCTATATCTATATAATACAAAGATTTATATAGAAAATACAATATTAACGTCACATCAGTTAAATTACGCAGGAAAAGTAACAAAAGTAACCAGGATGATAAAACGACTCCCACTCAGAATAATGCAACAGTTAATACTACGAGAGTACTAGTACTAGTAGTAATACGAGAAAGGTGTCGTATTTACTACTTTGTTTCATTGACATAAGGTAAATCTTCGCGTGACATGTATAAGTTTAACAACATATTATTTGCAGGCGAAGCTGCTCCTAAGGAGCGCAAGAGTGCCGCTAGCCGTCCATTCAGCGCAGCAGCGCTTGCAGCGCAGTACCGACCCCTCGGCTGCGCGTGCGCTGCAACTCATTGCGTACACGCGCTCCGTGCTGCACACCACGTGACCACCGAGCCATGGTAACTGTCATTGCCGCAGATAGATGTCCACTGCCAGCTATCCATGTCCAGACATAGGCCTCGCATATAAACAAATGTCCCAAGTTTTTTATTCATTCTGTCGCCATATTTTATAAGTCGGTTAAGGAAACATCATATTGATCATCTTCCTCGCGTTATCCTGGCATTTTGCTACTGTCCATAAGAGCCTGGCGTCCGCATGGCGACTAGTAAATATAAAAACATTTTGGGAAACTTTTTTTCTATCAGGATTTTATCAGAATTCTATCATGATCGAAAGAGCTCGTGATTCTGAGTAGAACGCACCAAAATAAAATCCAAATTACATAAAGTTAGGTAAACAACTTTAAATAAATTTACTTACCTACTAATCCAGTCCTAAACATTCATGATTAAATTGAGAGGCGACATGGTCTTTATATACATTTGTTGCGATTGTATCTAGGCAGTGGCACGGGAAATATCATCTTGTTCCTAATTATTGATCCACGACTGTTCATCATGGAAACCGGCAATCCAAGTACAAAACAAATGGTTATATTATAAAAACTTCTAAAATACAAGCCAACAAGGAAATAAACGTTTAGTGTGCTTTGACCGCAAGTATGTGTAATCGTTTTTTTGTTCTTTATTATCATGATTAACTTCATTGTTTTTGCCATAAAAAACTATCCGGTATTTAAAATTACATGATTACAATAATATGAAGGCCTTGTACTTGTATTTACGATTTAATCATTTAAATCATCATAAACCATACACTGAGATAGTATTAAATTTTATTATGTCCTTTATTCATTTTCATTTAATTTATTGTTATATACATATGACCCTCTACAAATGGAATTATATTACAGTTTCTATCAAAAATCTTGCTTTAGTTTACTTGAAGCATAGTATTGATTAGTACCTAATAAATAGACCTAGTGTATTAGGACCTAATATGGTTGAAAATATAGTAAATACTGCTTGCAATACTGCTGCTTGAACGTTTGACACAACATTCTTCAGCGAATATAATTCTGACTGATTGGCGCAACTGCCCATTTTTAAGAAAATTAAATTCGATGTGTTTTTTTGTTTCAGGCTAAGGAATAATTGTATTCTCAGAACGAAGGATGGCGCTGAACTTAAATGTGTTACGGAAAAAAGTTAGGGCATGTTGAGTATTATTGATTCTAACTATTCGATAACAATACTATTAAAACATGTAAACATAAAAAAGTAAATTGACCGTTGAAGTGCGAAAGCTTATATGCTTAGTTATACGATGTTGACTTTGTAAACAGTACCTATTATCTAAATTGTAATGTGACTTATGATGTTGTTGAATGATCTAAAGTGTAAAATCCACTTAGACGATTAGTATATAATGTGTTTGTATTATAAAATTGATTTGAAATAAATCTGTTAAAATATTTGGTTACTTCGTTTTCTCTCCATCCATCTAATTTAATGCGATAGCCACTGACATGTCTATTCAAGTTTTTAAGATTTTTAATTATTATTGACACGTATCATCATCATCATAAACTTAAGAGTTAGACTCTTGTCGGTGGAGTATCTTCCAGCTTTTCCTATCTTGCGCCAGCTCCTTGACTTTTTGATACGAAACGACCCCAACCTTTTCCTTCACTTGATCCATGTAGCTGCGTCTGGGCTTTCCTCTCCCTCTCTTGCTACACGTATCAAACCATCTCAAATGCAGGGTTTTACAGTATACGAGTAGGTACTCGTATACTGTAAAACCCTGATAAATCCAGGCCCCGCAAAGGTAAGGTAGGTAGGTACCTACCTTACCTTTGCGGGGCCTGGATTTTAGTTTCAACAGAAAAAACCCAAAATGATTAAAATATAATAAGCGTTATAACTTCATACGCTTCCTTTTCATAATCACGAACTCTTTAAATCCTAATAGAAGAATAACATCTGTTCTAAAACTGAAAAACATTTTTCTGCTTACATTTCTTACATTCCGTTTGCTTACATTCAGTTACCGCCTTATGAAGGCTATCAAAAGCAATAACAAAAAAATTTGGCCATCTTTTTCCTCGACCCGGATCACAAGAGCTTGTGATCCTTTGACTTTAAATAGAATGGCCCTGTTACATAAGTCGATAAGCAGTAAGTGTGTTAATTCTTCAACCGGAACTCATACACGGCACTGTGTGCCGTGAACATCTAAATCTCGTTTTATACCGTAAGATTGAGAGAGGTGGATAGTCAATTATCTAAATTACATGTACAGGACTCGTCGGGACTACGTAAATCATTTGTATAGTAGACTAGCGGACCCGACAGACGTCCCGTCTTAACTATGAATATACTGATATCGAATTTAAAGTTTAAATTTTTAGAGGGCAAGGTTACATTAGAAATAATTTAGTATATTTATACTAATATTCCGCTCAATTTTCTTAATTTAGTATTTCATAAGAAACTCACAATAACAAACACAAAAAAAAGAATTAGCGAAATAGGTCCAGACTTTTTTCACGCGTGATGCCGTAACCAAGGCTAATAGGGATTCATTTTTATATTATATAGATTAGATTACATCAAATACCTACCTAAGGCATTTAGGCATTATTATTGAAATTTCTGTATAAGACAAAAGATATAAAGAAATCTTACCAATTAACGGCATGTTACTTTGTTTCTTTTTTTTACTTCGGACGGATGTTGACTCGACATCCTAATACTACGATAATTGGCGTCCTGTTTGACACCTCTGTTTGTTGCTTTGAAATTAGAGAGAAGATTTTGGAGACGATTGTTAGAATTTGGTCACTAATTTGACTTACTTAATTAGTCCATATGACATTGATTTCTTATCGGTAATAATTGAAAGAAGGTCCTTTAAGTATGTTTGCAGAAAAATTTAATATACCTACCTACACGTAAAGGTTAAATTACAAAATGTAGTTCCTATTCAAATTATAAATTGAATTTACTACAAACATTAGTTTTAACGCAGAACATAATGTATAGTGGTCGACTCATAGGAGTATATAAAGCAAATATAAAAAAAAAAATCGGTTTTGCACGATTGGGTACTAATTACCGATGGTTTACTTTGTTATTGTTTATATACGTAGGTAAGTCTATAAATAAACACATCAAGTGCTTCGGCCTACCCACAGTGCGGGCATTGTTCGCGACAAACTGTCAGCTCCCTTCGCCACTTCTGTATCGTCCGCGATAAGGCAAAGGGCGAGCTCAATCGCGAGGGCCCAATACAAACGTAGTACGGGGAAGTTTGCTTTGCTCATTATCGGCGTGTAAAGCGATAATCCGCGTGTGCGGGCGCCGGCGTCGCGTCAGTGTGGTCGCGGTGCCCCTACCCGCCGCGCCCGCGCGCGTCTTCCTTCGCGAAACGTTCAATAAGGAACAATGGATCGCCGGGGCGGCCGCGGCCGGCGGTCTAGCGGTCCTAGTGTTTGACCGCGAGTGTGTGGAACAGTGGGCATGTCGTCGTTCAGTTTCCCGCCGGAGAGGTACTCGGCGGTGTACGACGAGCAGAGCGAAGCTAACGTGAGTAAGGAGCGCGGCCACCGACGCAGCGCCGGCGCACTATCGGCGCGTGGACAAGGTCGCGACGCAAACCGCACTCCGGTGCATTAAACTCGGAATCAATATTTACAAATCATTACCGGCTCGCAGTCTGACCCTTGCCTGCCCATTTAACGATTCCTTTCATAACTGTGAGCGGTGCTTTTACATTGTAATCACACATTTATGGTTATAAACTGAGATATAGAAAACTAAGTTCGGGTTCAACTCTCGTAGTTGTTTGTAAATCATAGTAGGTCACGAATCCGAAAACTAACACATGTCGTCATTAGACTATGTAGATTCAAGTACTTATCTTTTAAGTTTAACGGCTACAAACAATATGAAGTTATAGGTACTTTGCTTTATAATTATAACAGATGAAAAAAACGAAGGAGTTCTCAAGTCATCGCGGATATATTGTTTTAACTTTTTATAATACTTGAGTTCATTTAATATAGTAAGTATGTATATATTTAGACAGCAAAAAATACAACGCGTACTAACATGAATGTGTTTGCAATGAGCCAAGTACATAAAGTTAGGCGCGCTCGTTTAGCGTATGGAGCACGCACTTCGGGCTAAGCCACATCTGCTTTGTTCCTTTGGTTCAATTGTTTCGCCAAGGTTAAATATGCTAAGATACGTCGGTTATTATTATTATCGTAGATGCCATTTGTTAAATTTCATCGTAGGAAATATGACGAATTTGACTACAAACAACATGTTCACACTTCACCGCTAATAGATAGGTAAGTATATCGTTTTTCTTGTTGTTCATTTTGTAACTGTCCACTATAACTAAATAAATGTTCAATGTCGTGCATTCAAAATAACTACGAACTACACAAGTCTTACCTAAGTAGGTATATGCCTAGCCTAGTCGGTATTGAACCTACAAAGTAAAGCTAGGACTCCAATCCTGGCTATAGCATTTGTTTGTGTTTATCACGAACTTTTGTTCTTGTTATGTATTTAAATATACTTACAGACTGATTTCGGGGTTGTGGAGCAAAACAAGGCGTGCCATAGAATGTTTATATAGGTGAATCTAATTATGTTAAACATTAATTATTTATTACCAAAAATTATAATTATGTTTCACGTATTAAGTAGTAAAAAAAAAAACTTACAATTTGGTCATCCTACTCATGTGACGTCTTGTTGTAGGTACCTACTGCGTATGTCAAAGGGCATAAGGTGACCATGTTTTGGCTCGTTATTTTAATTGAATAAAATAAGAAAAGATAATTAACGTTATTTTAATCAAATACTGCCATAATATAATATTGACCAGTTACTGAGTTAGAAAAACTAGTTCTGGGTCAGGACACAGACATCAACCTGTATGTAACGTACTTATCTATATAATTAATGAATATACTTAGATATTTTAATAGCAGGAACGACATTTGCTTAGTGCCTGCCACAATAAAAATATAGACAATCCTGTTGGTTATCGATAAGGACATACTACTTCAACGACAAGACGTGTACACACAGTCTTACATCTACTACCTACCTAGACGCCGCGTGCCACCAATCTTGAACAAATTGAACGTAATCCGTACACTTTTGATCCAATTTACTTTTATCGTTTGCAATGAATAGTTTTCTGAAGTATGTAAAATATAAATATATACAGTGTGTAAGTCTCATACGGGCGAATAAATGTTTGCTGCTTAGAAGTGCAATTAAAATTTTATCCATATAAAAAAATTCGGCCCGCAATGTAATGCAACACACTCGAGTTAAACACTCGTTGACAGTTAGTTTCAATAGCTCATATCGCGTAATGTTCGCAGTACATTACTGCTCAGAAATTTTACAAAAATTAATTACATGTGTATAATAGGAACAATTAAAGAAAAACCTTTTGGTTAATGATTAGACTGGTAAATCCTATGTCTAGTTTAATTCTTCGCCCGTATTAGACTTACACACAGTAGATAGTTTTGTTATTGTTATTTATTTTTAACCCTATTACCCTATATTTGTCTTTGTATTACCTGTACGTCGATGTTTTTATTTTGTCAATCGCTTACAAGAAATCGTTCGTGCTAGAAAAATATGTAGGTATAGTTATGTATAAAATGTAATTAAATATATTTGATTCATCTTCCTTCTTTCTCCTGGCTATTATTATTATTCCGGGATCTAGTTGGGCCGACCCCAACTAGATCCTTCTTAGACCATTACGTCACTTTATTCGGTCTGCTGTAATATGTTTATCTATGCCTGTTCTTTCCATGTCCCTCTTGCGGTGTTTGCCATATTGTCTATGGTCATCCTCGGCCCCGGCCCGTCTCTTGAGTCAAACAGATTGATTAAAACAAAATCGTCTTTTCTGTGGTCAAAAGTTAACAACTTCTGTGATTTCAAGTTATGTTTGTGTATTACGTAAGAAGGGGAGCGGTTTACGTTGATCTTTCATAGAATCACATATTTGGCTTTATAACCCTTAACTTTCCCAATATGCACAAAAAGGCGCGAACCTAATTGTTCTGTATGACCCTCCTATATGTTCAATACAGCCCTCGCCATGAGACATTCATCTCGCCTCATAACGTGCTCATACCACTCCAAGCGATCCTCCATCAATTTAATGTTAGCGACCTTAATTAAATGTACCCCAGACGTAGGTATTTCCTATTCTATTAAGTCTGGTAACACCGCCCGCCCAACGCAGCATCTGCATCTCAGTGGTTTGAAGTTTTTGCTCTCCAGATTTTTTTAATTCCCCATTTCGCGCCATATACAGTAGCACCGGTCTTACGGCTGGTCTAAATATCTGCACCTTAGTTCATGTAGGCATACTGATGGGGAGCATAAAACACCAAAGAGTGTCCTCAACATGAAAGCCAGGCCGCTGAAATTCGTTGCTGGATTTCATTATTTATGCTGGTCTGCGGTGCCATAATTGATTCTAGATATTTAAACGACTCCATCTAATCTGATTGATTATCGTAAAATATTATTACTGTTAGTTTTATACATTAATTGGAGGTAGTCCCGTATTTTTTTCCTGATAAGTTCGGAAAGCCATTATTATTATTTAAAAACAGATAGCGAAACTGCATTGTTTACAAGAGAGCAAATAATTTGATAGTTTTTTTATATGACAAAGGTGGCAAACGAGCAGACGGATTGCCTGATGGTAAGCAATTACAGTCGCCAATGGTCACCCACCAAGGGAGTCACAAGCGCATTGCCAGCCTTTAAGGGGAGTTGGAGCTCCGGCAACCTTACTCACCATCAGGAACAAAACACTACATACCTGGAAGGTAGCATTGCTATTATGGTTGTGCTCAAGCGTGATGGTACTAGTCATAAATACAAATGTTGTGTGTTTCTTTGACGTGAGCTAGTTGTACGGACTTTGAAATAATGGTTTTGAATGATAAATTATTGATACCAATAATTTGGATGAAATTTGTAATGTTTTTAGTACCCATTGTCCTCGCGCCGGTGAGGTAAAAAAAATTGTGTTTCACTTGGCAGTAATATTTGTTCCCCTCTCGTGCCTTGAAACCCTCCCAACGATCTCTCTCGCTGTGCTCGTGGTTTAATTATGGAATATTTCCCTAGCTCGGGTCTCAATACGAGTATTATCACGAGAGGATAAACACTAACTTTACTCCCGTATAAAACACATCACTATTTATCATTTATAAATACGAGCCAGATTCCATGATTGCACTACATAAACAGAAAGTTCAATAATCAAATTAGACCAGTAAAATTACCAAGAACTGGACATTATTCGATAACTGTAATTTTCTTTTTCTATGAAATAAAGTATTGTTAGTTCTTTTTAATACATAAAAAATTAAACATTTTAGGGTACTTATACTGATCTATTTTCGTAATTTTACTGGACTAATTGTAATCCCGATCGTAGCAAATATTCTACACACGAAACAAAACAACTGCAGCTGTGCAGCGAAAACAAATTTTCACTACATCAGAGCGAGGAAATTTAAATGCAAAATAAATGTATTCTACGGAAAAAAAACCACTTGGTTTTGCAGAAATCCAAACAAATAACTTTAGAAATTCCATATGGTAGAAAAAATGTAGGTCAAATTTATTGACACGACATTGACACAACTATTCAGAACATTTAAAACGGCTTGCCCGAATATAAAGGCTGCTTATTGCATTTTGAGATCTCTATATGTGGTTAAACAAAACAGCTTTTAAAACTTTTTATGTTCTGTCACCTGAAAAAAAATATTTAGACCTTAAAACTGTGTTGCTTAACTTCAAACTCGGGTTCGGGAATAGTTATTTGTGCAACAAGAGAGGAAAGTTGTTTTTTCTTGCGAGTGTTTATTTTGAGTCCCGAGTAAGCGAAAGATTCTATAATTGAATCACGAGCGTAGCGAGTGATTCTAGTGTTAGAATCTTGAGCGTAGCGAGGCACTCAAAAACACGAGATGTAAAAGAACTTTACTCTAGTGTGACACATACAACTTTTCACCTCAGTAGTGAGAACATATTAAAGGTTAAATAAGTTGCCAAAAATGTCATTTTTAGTACAAGCTTTTATTGCCGACTGTACTTTTTTTCACAATCGTCATCTACTCTTCGAAAGGATTCTAATATTTCTAATGAGCCTAAAACACGGGTTTATCTTGTGTATTTTAGGAGTTGCTTTTGCTACCTTCTGACTCCAGCATCAGATCAGATCATTGGTATCATAATATTGCATTGTAACCGAAATTACATAAGTGTGCTAAATTTCAGCTCAATCGGTTAAAGATGTCTGCTTCAAAATTGAGTTGCAAGATTCCATCCGGATAAATGTACAAATACATACATAAAGCTAAATAAAATCTTGTAAAAAAATTTACATCAAGTTAACCACAATCATTTAAGTGTTTTATCTGCAACTGCACTGGCTTTATTACTTAATATTTTGTTTAAATATTTTTTTTTTAAATATATGTACATTTCAAAATTATAATATTTGATTAATTTGTGAGGGTCCGAACGTGGTAGTGGTGTTAAGGGAGTCCATTATGTCCTATTATAATAAATAGATACATATAAATACTTAAATACATAGAAAACACCCATGACTTAGGAACAAATATCTGTGCTCATCGCACAAATAAATGGCCTGACTGGGATACGAACCCGGGACCACCGGCTTCTTAGGCAGAGTCATTACCTACTAGGCCAGACCGGTCGTCAATTAAAAAGCTACTTTGTCTCACTCCCTGGAGTGACGAAAGTAGCAACTTTCCTCACTCTCTGATAGTGAGGAAAGTCGCACTTTCCTCACTCCCTGGAGTGAGGAAAGTAGACATGTTCGAGCTGCTGAGGTGAAAAATCAATTCTGTTTTAAGGTTGATTATCTAAAAAAAATGTATAATAATCTGAAAGATGATCAACATTATAGTAGAATGTATTTACCTGAGTGTGAGTTAACCGACACAAATGTACTTTTAAATGATTAAGAAGGGTTTTACGAGCTGTTAGCGAGGTGAAAACAATTAATTAGTTATAAATGTTGCTTTGTAATACTACTATTAGAAAATGCACAAATCAGTGAAAATTACAAACCGTTTAAAAAAACCTTCATTGCCGCAAAACTGGTGAACCGAGTTTTTACCGGTAGTGCGAAATGGTAATATACCACAACAGGATTTAATAAAATTTTAATCACATAGTTTTTTTCAACATGAACACAACATTAGGTACTAACAGAAAACACGTTACAAGCAAAATTAGTATTAGTTAGAATGCTAATAGTTATCAATTAACATGATCATCGAAATGAGAACTTTAGTAATACTTGTAGTGTAAAATTATTACCGTACGAGACAAAAAAGTAGAAGAAATTAAGAAATTTGCAATGCCTAAACGTTACATAGGTACCTATCGAGATATATCATGAACGAATAAATTAGGAGGTCTTTAATGACTATTTTATCTATTTATTTGATAGACAATAAAAATATACACAATAATAGTAAGAATAAACCTAACTATGAAACTATAAATTGATTATCAATAAAAAATGGATACCAAATCGCCCTCGTGGCTCATGGTACCCAGAGGGCTGGCAGCGTTTCTTCTTTGGATGGCTAGGGTTATCCTCTGGCCGAAAAAGCTCTGGTTACCTGTGGCATCACAGTGGCATTGAGTCACCACGGTTCTAGTAGGATACGAGTATCTACGTTACAAATATATAGCCCTCACTGAATAGGTACCAAATATTTGCACCCTTTGCATCGCAGTTATTGTCGCGGCTCCCGCCTTGGAGAAGGTTGCATGTAAGTAAGACGGTGCAAGCGCGCGAACGCATGTATTTAGCGTCCCACACAAGCGTCCTTCCCAGCGTCAACGGAATGAGGGTCGTCTATTAAAAATAAGCGTTTTCTTTTCAGTACACGCAAATTATCAACAAGACTGCCTCACACCTTTAGTTAGTGTCATGTGACATGTTTCGGAGAACATAATATAGGTCTCCATTATCAAGCACAAAAGTACCGAGCCTTTAAGATTTCTTTACGGTGCGGTGTTTTCCTACACAACTCAAAATCATTTGCTATTATAGCAGATAGGTACCCTGAATTAAATTATCTATTACGAATAAATGCAAATAATTTTAGTTGTAAATATAACCTTTCTCTTACCAATTGTTGTCTGGTGCTATCTATCAATAGCGCCTTTGAAAATTATTTGTTCACCTGCGTGAAATATATTAACTGTCGACAGGGCACAGTCTCATCCATCAACGAGGCAGTCGAAGAATCTAGTCCAACTTCAGTCCGTGCCGGTCCAAGTTCTGCACTCTTCAGCTGCTTCCAGTGTGCGGTAAGTTGTCGACTACATATCTGAGTAGGTTTATTTTTTGCCCCCGCCCAAATGGTATGTGTAGTTGTCGTTACACATACCTATACCGTTAGAGTCGAGCCAATGGGCTGGGGGGCGATTCTTGAGAGAGTACTAGGATTCAAAAAACTTTGGGTAAAAAAATAATGGTTATCATAAAATAAAATTTCATGTATTTAGTGGTTTCATACCTACCTAAACCTCCAAGCCAACATGAGCTCCTGTTTAACAAAAGATGACATTTGTTTTGAGATAAGCCCTTTTATTGACTACTAGCTGACCCGGCAAACTTCGTACCGCCTAAAAAGCGACAAAAGTAGTGATAGCTTTTAATTAGCTAAAACATATATTTTAATTCATATTTGATTGAGGTCATATTTATTTTTCGACATCACGGGATTTTTGACTTTTTAATGCGTAATGTCTCAATCAGGGCTGTGACGATTCCAACCAATCCAAAATCATTTTAATCTGTTCAGCCGTTCTCGAGTTATAAGCGGTTGAACAAACCCCAAAAAAACACATTGTCCTAATATATTCATCAACTAACAATTCATTTAAAAATATATATATTTTTACACTAATTTATAAAACCACTCATCAAATGAACTGTAAGCTATATTTCTGTGTTTTCTATATGTAAATGATGAAATACACATTTAAGTTATCCTTGACGAAGTTCTATACGATTTTATGATATATTGAGTATTGAGTATTATTTTGCTCCACATAAACAGAAACGACCCAATGAACTACTCTGCTTGTCAATGGGGCCCTAAAACAAGTTATTCTTCTATACACTTCGCAGAATAAAATGTATGCCGTAGATAATTAAATACCTTTATAACCAGTTTACTCAGTAGGTACAGTCGTTTGTGCACGAGATAACCAGAAACACCTATTTTCTTTAACCTTGACATATTTAAGTAAATTAAGATACCATTTAAACCAAATATGAACAGCTGTTGATAACAAAGAGACTAATCGACACGAGTATAACATTAATACAATTAAAACTGTTGTGAGCCATGTTACTACTACTTAGTTACAAACGGATAAACTCACATGTAATGAGTGAAAGCAGTGAGTGATACACCCTCATCGCGATCGGTGTGTCCTGACTCGGCTTGAAGATGGGTACCAGAGCTTACCCGAAACATGTCGCCTAGTGCGATATAATTACATGTGAGTTTATCCGTTTGTAACTAAGTACGAGTATAACATTTTAACCATTAATATATCTCCATTTTTTATACGATGATACCTAAGTTCTATTGTTCCCTAATACTTCCTGAATTACTAAACAGACTCCAACGATAGCTAGGATATCCCATAAAGACCTGCACGTGAGACCCTGGCATTCATCTGTCAAGTCTGGTACAAAATGACGCACAAGCCTCCGAGAATCTTTCTAGGTGAAAGAATTAATTAGCCAGGCAAACAGTCTGCCTAAACATCGATCTGGCTTAATGAATTAAACTAATATCTAAAGTCAAACAATAAGATAAGATAACACAAACAAAATGGAATTAATACACAACTACAAAAAATCAAATTTAACAATACCGGCCACTCACAGTCGAACAAAGAACACAAATTCAAGTCTAAGCAATACAAGGATATTGTCCTTAGCAAGGCCCAACAACGAGTCGGTGTAAAGTACTTTTTCCCCTCACTAGCTCGTAAAGCGCTTGTTTATCCTTTAATACGAGAGGGTAGAAACGCATTTTATCCACTAATGATTAAAGTAAGTTGACTTCTCATATTGCTATGGTTTTAAAGTCTAAATTCGCGAAGTACAGCTCACTTGCCCCCGCGGCGGCGGCGGCGGGCGCGGGCGAGCCTCGCTAACGCACCGAGTTGAAAATCGAATTAGAACATTCGAATATCGTACTGGCCACCACAAGCTAACCAAGCTAAAGGCACCTTTTGTAAAAATGTTGAATGTATCTAAACGCAAAGAAAAAGTCAATGCGATTTCAAAACGTTTTTTTTTGCATGTTTCACTTTCCTCGCTGTAGTGAGGGGAAAAGTTTTGTGTTACACACGGGTGCAATTGTAATTTACTTCTCGTGTATTAAAACACTCGCTACGCTCAGGATTCTATTTTAAAACCACTTGCTTTGCTCGTGGTTAAACTATAGAATCCATTCGCTTGCTCGAGTTTAAATCCCACACTCGCCTTAAAATACCTACAATTTTGCACCCTTGTATAAAAAATAACTATTAATTAAAAGAACGGTTATAGACTTTAAATAAAAGAAAATGGCCTGCCGTCACGATGCTGCAAAATGTAGAATGGCAATAAAGCAAACTTTGCCGGCCTAGGCCGACAATGTTAACCTTAACGACCTCTCATCTAGCCAAATTTGAAACGAGATACTTCGCAGCCAATATCAACATTGTAGTCCATATTTGAGAAAAGTTTAGTGTCAATAATGATCATCAAGGCGGTACCCAGTTTGGGAGTCAGGAATCACGTTTTAATAAATTATAATGGCAGCATAAAATTGATGAAGATTGTAAGTTTTTCCGTTATTATATTTGAACCGAAAGAAAAATAGAAAAAATTGACTCGCAGCGGGACTCGAACCCATAACCACTAGATTTTTTCCGTTATTATAGAAAATAAATAAATTTTCAATATTTCCCTACATAAAACGATTTACTGTACCGAGTACTTGAGTACCTAAATACCTAAACTCTATTTAAACTGTATCTAGTTGTGATAATATCATACAATAGACATAAAATTATATATTCGAGCCATAATTTAAGATACTTATTCTTCTTACAGATTCCGAAACGTCTTAGATGCATACGCAAACAAAAAAATGATGCAAATCATAAGGTAAGAAAACTTTTCACAATGCACAGTCAACCAATTTGGTTTATGGGCCACTTCGTTCCTTGTCACATTGAAAATCTATATGAAAGACGCAAAAGATCTCTTATTAACGTCACTGGGACAAGGTTCGAAGTGGCCTAGAAATCAAATTGGTTGACTATATATACCTACTTATGAACGACCACCTCTGGACCACCTCGACCAACCGAACCCTACACCTCAGATTGTATTTCCGACAAGAAACTCAGAGGGACCTACTCTTCTATAACTTGTAAAGTGTACGTAAAGTAGGACTTGGTTATGGATAAGACTAAGCTTATCTGAAAAAGGTTAACCTGCCTAAGATAATCGCATACCTAATTTTTACACATGCTGATTTAATAGGCATCCTGTAACGGTTTTTAAGGTAATTACCTAGTTATGTTTCGCGAATCAATGGACGTGAATTATGTATTATAATTTGACAAATATTTGAGGGCATTTGTTTGACAATCAATGATTCACGGTTAGGCCGTGGCATGCGCCTGTTGATAAGTACCCAAAACAGATTAAAATGTCCCACATGGTATGACAATATAAAACGCATACGCTCTTTCAAAGTTGTAGAACATTCTGCATGTGATTAACTGGCTCTTGGTGGCATTAAACAAATATCTTCGGAAACGTTGGGATTTCTCACAAATATCAATATTTGGCTCTTGTATGAGTGCTGATACTAAGTTATCCTAAGGTTTGTGGATTAATGAAGGATAGGATATTTTTTATGAGATTCTTTTTACATATAAATGCGCATGTCTGGATGACTGGCTGGCTCATTCAACACAGATTCGAAACTGTAAAGTTAGAAAGTTGTATAGGAAATATAACTAGATATGTAGAAAATATGCAAGTAAAACGAAAAGGTTTTGTAAAAATCAATTCCTAATTAAGAGATGATAATAGCTCTATTTAGTAATAAATTATTTTAATAAATAAATATTACAAGACATCTTTACACAGATTGAAAAGGCCTCAGTAGGTACTCAGCCAACGAGATGCCCATACTGGGATTTGAACTAAGAACCGTTGGCTTCATAGGCAGGGTCACTTACCATCATGACTCTCTTCTCCTAAGGCGCGGGTGCCCGGCTATTGCCAGCTGGGCTGCCGGGGAGTGTCACCGTCGAGTGCGATCGTGATCCAGTGGCACTCCCCCAAACGGCAATGCGGACGTCGCCGCTGGGTTTTTAGTGGGTATTCTCCTCCCCTCCTCTTGGCTAGCAAGAGGAGCAGCGAGGAGAGAGTCCCGCATACCCCCTCACTACCATCATGGCCCTACCCCAGGCCCGGAAGGATGCGCAAACGCATTTTCCCAGCGACAAAAAAAAAAAAAAGGGTCACTTACCATTTAGGCCAGACCTGTCGTCAAAATACTAATATATTAATTTGGATTATCAATTATCATTTGAAAGTGATGACTTGAAGTATTTTGTTAGATTGGTGGTTTTACACCCTATACTGACACACATATAGGTAGGAATATATTAATATAATAAGCATATATTTAACTTAAAAGTACCTACGTATATAAATTAATTATCTATGCAGTTGAATTGTCATGCATTATTTTTTTTCATTTAGTTTTTAATACAATTTTCTAATTACACCAACCTTGTTTATTCACTTAGGTCTTGATCTTGATAAGTAAACTATTATTATAGTTTATCTTTCTTTCCCGTCTAGACGGGCTTACTTGTATTGATGTGACTACTCCGTCTAAAGTTTTTTCACGCTATTTAAAGTCTGTGAATATTGCAATAAATAGCGTAACTTTTAGTGGATCACTACTTAATTTATAGACGTACTTTGCTAAGTGTTTACTCGATATTTATAATTTGTTCAAAGACGACACGGAATTTCACATTTTTTTGGTATGTTTGATTATTTAAATGTGGGTATTCCCTATACTCGTATATTTCATAAATTAACTACATGTTACCTAGCGTAATCATAAAAATCTTGCAGATAAATTGAACGTTACAGATAGTCTAAATGAATGTGACAAATATCTGATCGAGAATAAAATATCAGTGAGAAATAGTAATTTGTGACACAAGGGAGCAAAAGTTAGTGTTTACCTTCTCGTGCTAAAATTGAGAACCGAGCTAGCGAATGATTCCAATATTGTCGACGTCGTTTTCACTCATCTGTGGGACCTAAATACAACGTTTATTACACATTGCGCACCTCTGATCACTGTTGGATTTGCCTAAGCAGGTAGAAACCGTCAAAATTTGACTATTCCATTTCACGAATATACAACAACTACCGGAGGAATGGTGACAAATTCTATACTACACGGCGTTCCTGTCCGCTTTTCCACTGGATGCTGCGTATTTAAGAATCAATATACTCACTTCATTTACGCATACCCGGCGCAGTCTTAGCGGAAACAATTCCATAACTAAAAGTAACTATTCCATATTGTTTGTTTACTTTCATTTGTCGCTTAAACTTTATCCCACGTGAGTAAAGTCCACTTACTTGCGTCGGTAACCGTTGCTACACACATTGCATCACGATGTCAATTTAACTAATTATCGCAGCATTAATAATGTTTGTCTGATTGATGTTTAGTCTATTAGTTATCTATGGAATCTCTGCGACGCGCGTCATTTATCTTGTAACTTCCTGTGTACAAATAATCTAGTGTTACATAATCGTATTCCAGATATTAATATGCTTGTTATATGTATTTCTGAGTGCTCGTTTTGTATTAGTCATGAATGTCATGATATTATAACGTTACACTTTCATAATAAACTTAGTTACGCCGAGTGTATGAGATAGTATATATCATCATCATCATCAGCCGAAAGACGTCCACTGCTGGACCCCAAGCGACACATAATGAGCAGATTTGCGCCAACCGCATCCAGTGGCTTCTCTCGAACTTTGCCATGTCGTCGGTTCACCTTGTGGGAGTCTGCCCACGTTGCGCCTTTCGGTATGTGGTCGCTACTTGAGAACCTTTTCGCACTAAGGGCCATCGGTTCCTCGTGCAATGTGCCCCACTCACTGCTACTTAATATCGGTTACTCTGGTTCTGCTGCGAATGACATCATTTCTGATGCGATCGCTCTGACACTACCAGCATAGCCCTCTCAATTGCCCTTGGGGTGAGTTTGAGCCTTATGAGGTCCACATAGTACGTTTCAGTTCCATGTATCATCACTGGCTGTGTTGCCAGCACTGGTCAAAACACTTTCGTCTTAAGAAACTACGGTTTATTATTGTCTTCGGTTGCCGCGATAATTACTCATGAAATAAAACAACTAAAACGGATTAAATCGCGTATACTAATTTAAACTTCATCCCGACGTTTCGAACCCTTTAGCAGTGTTCGTGGTCATCGGGTGGACACTAACGGTTTATTGGGAGAAAAGATGTGTTGTACGAGTAGCTTCCCGAACGAACTTAAATCACCGTGCGAAAGTCACGTTTTCGCACGAGACTTTCGCGTCATTTGACTTTCGCGCGAACTCTCCGGTCACGGAACTCGAATCGCATTTCTCCGCCTCATTAAATATACTTACATATTAAGCATTTACATAAAAGTGTTGGTCGCGCAACGGTGACCGACCTCGTGCCTAATAAATCCTCACGTGTGCTCCATGGGTCATGCACGTGGGATTTACATCATTATTTAAATTAAAGGATCACCGTTTTGAAATCGAGAATTAATTATTCTATTGTAACTGTAAAATTAGGTACACCTAGTGTGAAAATAAATTACTTCCCATCCGATTCACAGATAAACAAGTGCCCAAGCTTTTTTCGCAAGTTGTTTTATAAGAGTTGAAATAGATGACATATACTTACTAAGAAAAAGCGACGAGGAGCCGCGATAGCTGGAGATGCGGGTTCGTGTCCCGTCTCGAACGCTGAAGGTCGTAAAATGTGAGGAATAAAATCGTTACTGTGTTGTAAGGAAATAGGAAAACTTTTAATATATATAGTAGTATTACTACTTAAAAATCAAAGCAAATCAAATCATTTTTGTTTTATAAGGTTTAGGTATCTACCTGCGTTTACAATACGAGACGAAGATCAATCAATGTATAGTTCGAATAGATATCATCTAGCCACTTGGCAGCAAAGTTTGTTCCTTGGTTTTCGATTCTTTCGAATGTTCTAGTAGCTGACACGGCCCTTGAGCGTGGTAGCCGGGCTAGGGCACTATGTTCCGGGTTTGAGTATGCACGGGAGGTGAGGGTGAGTGACCGTCGGGGCAGGATGAAACTCACGTGCCGCGCTGATGGAAACAGAATCTCTCATAAAAAAAAACATATTATACGCTCACGCTGTGATATATTGCCAAGTTTTAATCGTCTATATAAAAATTCTACTTGTTAGACCGCATATAAAACTAAAAATAGATTTTTTTAAACATTCAAGAAATCAAGAAGTTTTTATTCTTAATCTGCTTGAATGTGTTTTGTGAACTGACCTATAAATACCTACATGATGAGGTGACGTTGATTATTAAGTGCTTTTAAAAAGAATCTCGATAGTTTCTTGTTTTAGATCTAGATTTTTCTGGGCTCATTCTGCTCCGAATCGTCTGTATTTTCTATAACTACAATTACAAAAAGTGTCCGTTCTTATAACGTCACGTTAGTGAGAACGGTTTCTTTTTTCCTATGAACGTGACGTACCTACTAGTGGAAACTTAGATATATATGGAAATATAGGCACATTTTTTAACTATAACTTAATCAGCATCTTAAGGTTATACGCTCGTCTCATGATTCTGAGTAAAAGGACCCCATAAAAGTAAAGATTTGAAAGGGCTTACCGGAATTGTTAAAAACCAAATTACATACACATGATAATACTTAAAACATTTAAGTGACTGAAATTCATTGAACACTATCTACTTTAAATTTTAAGTATTAAGATTATGCGCACGTGCTACAGTCGACGTCAAAATATGTTGACACTTTTGCACCTTATTACAAAGCAGTGAGATAAGATATATTTGACGCCCCCTATCTGTAGGTACAAGTACATACCCACCTACACGCGAAACACGTGATCTGCGCAAAAACAATTTTCATAATTTAAATAAGCTAATATTCATATATTTGAATTATTTCTTTTTTTTCATTCGCTGGCACCATAGGATCGTTAATTTTCATAATATTTTAGTCACCAGAATGACTCTGGACAGCTTATAACGCTAATTGTGTGTTTTCAAAATCACATGTCATACGTCAAGGCTACTAAATTTCGTTACAGAAAATAAAAATTAAATTGTGTTTACAGTGGTCCCTAGAGTTGACAACTTCCTCGCTCAACACAAAAGTATTGGGATTTCAGATAGGGAATTCTGTCAGTATTATAGGGGCCATTCCATAAAGGGTATATTTTAATCGATTATCTTTTATTAGTGTTTTCTCCTTACCGTTACATTAGGTCTCGCCCTGGCTGTGTTGTACTATGTTGCTCTCCGCGAACGGTACAGAGAGTAGGGATCTCTTTTCCTACGGACTGTAAAAAAAGAAAGCTTAATTGACTCTAGCTTACCTATAAAGATGATTAACGCGCAGTAACTTTTACTCAAAGACAGTGACTATTAAAATCCTGAATCTAATAACGTATACAAATATCTACGTCGGTGTATGTATCCTCACAGCTAGTTAGTACATCTTAATGCGCCGACTTCTGGTGATAATGAAGTGTTAATAGAGAAACTAATTATGAATGTATCAAGGTAAAGCACACCGAACGTAACATTTGAAAACCGGCCAGTGCGAGTAGAGCTCGCGCACCGAGGGTTCCGTACAAACCTATAACAAGCAAAAATTGAAGTAACTTTACTACTAAATGAAAATGAAATTCGTAACATTACAATGTGGAATCCTGGGGGAGCATAAATTTATACAGGGTCACTTTATCAATTTAGTAATCCTTTATTTTATTTTTATTACCACATTACCTGAAATACCTACACTAGATTTGCAGCAGGCTGGCAAAACTTATTTTACAAACGTTATCTAAGTTGTACTAACTCGTGTAGTGCTAGTGCTTATTAAGGGAAACATGTTTATGGATGAAAAATATTTAATTCTAAAATCGATATTGAAATCTCCCACAACAATCAAAAGGGAACACTTTGAACTTTGTGACCTCTACGCGATAAAGAGGAAAAAGGTAGTGTGTTTAAAATAAAAAATAAAAAAATTGTATGATTTTACTAAAAATGTTTACTTTTCGTAATTTTTCCTTTGTCTGTGCTATATAACGTTGCTTCGTGCCAAATGTCAAGTTTCTGAGTTCACGGGAAGTAGTAGCTTTTGCAAGTGCCGAAAAACTCGACAATTTATAGCATAAACGACTGTATCTTTTGATTACGTTGGCTTTTAAGTTTGATTTTTACACGGCTCCAAGGAACAATAGATATGATTGATACCTTCTCGCGTTCCTGAGAATGGTCTTGACAGACGGATAATATAATGATCATATAAGGGTTCCGTTTTTTCCTTTTGAGGTACGGAACCCCAAAAACCGATGTAAGAATCAATAATCATCATATAACACAACAGTTCTATCTGGACAGACCTTATGCCGAATTATGTATTCATTCTCCGTCTGTTATTCCAAAAGATCTCAGTGACGATGCCCTCTGAATCATGGATCCTACATGTAGCTAAAGGTAGTGCAAATTCGTCCAGCTTTAACACGGAGGGTAAGTAGGTACGTAAATGTTGCAACCATCAAACATACCAGGAATCATACAGGACAGGAAAATAGTGGACTGCTACACAGTACTTATACCAAACTAAGTAGTAAGCTTCTTGTTAAATAAATCGAATTATGTAAATGATGAGGCTTATTTAAACAGACTGAAATATAGTATGCGGCGTACGTGTTCCTTAATTTTTTACATTCGACTGAATCGACTTCCTATTTAAAAACTACGCATACCGCTAGCTGCGTGACGTTATTAAGCGCGCTAAATGCGAAGTAGTCAATTTATATGCCCGCTCAGTATGTGGAGTAAGGCAGATAAGCAGGCTGAGGCAGCGCTTGCCAGAGGTCAGTATTGACGTCAATGGAGTCACGTGGTCCGAGCGCGCAGGCGCGGCGCGGCGCATCCTGCGCGGACGCCTCACACATGCCTCCTTCCTAATGTTTCGATGTTCATATTTCTAAACATAACATAACGTGTCCTTATATTACTAGCCCAAGATTCACGGAAAACTGCAGATGCATTAGAGACAGGATTAATAAAACTGCGTTTAAAATAATTAGTTACAAAAATCTAAATATATTAAAGATTAAGTATTTTGAAAAAGAAATAGAACTGGTCTAATCACACATTAAATTTATTTACATTGAGCTCCGACGTTTTGACACGAGTATCACTGGTCATTGACTGGTTCTATTTTAGATAATTTATGTGTATAAAATGCGAAACTTACAAAAGTTTGATTAGAAAAAGAGTATTAATATTTTTAGTTCCCGAAGTCTTTACTTAGCCTAACAGTTAACATAAAAAAATATTCTTCCTGAGATATCTAATTAAAGGGGAAATATTTAAAGAGTTAGCGTTATTTGCTTTTTTTTTAAATGAACATGTCTGTTGTAGTTATGTGGGCTACGGCATGATACTGAAGACGATGGTAGCAAGTAGGTAACTCAGGTATAAAATTTATCTAACGAAATATAACAAAAATGGAAAGTAGATATTTACCTATTATGCCAATACGCGTATTGAGATCAAATTTTGAAACCGAGTGCAAAACATGTGTCACAACACAAGCGCAAGGATATCGCCAGCTGTGGATAAACCATTACAAATCTAATCTTCAAGAGGCCTTTACACTTACCTTGACACCTGATGCCATCCACCGTAAAAACATGTCTTCAATATCTTGGGTCAGAATCTTACTTTCGTCAGACATAAAAAACCAAGTCATAACTTGAATATGTTTTCAATAAGATGTGGTGAAAGTGTAATTATATCGTTTTAATAGAGTTACATTGCACCAATGTTAATCTGTGCGTAGTAGGTATACCTATTGCTGTTGCACTGATGTGCAAGCGTGACACACCGAGATTAGTGTCAACTAAAGTAAATCTGTACGAGTAAATTTAAACTTACTCCGTACTTGAATATAGACACGATATCTCAGAGTAATTATCAATTACGTTATCAATAGAGTGGCAACTATGTCATTAAACAGTCTGATGGGTTTTATGGGTGGCTCCTTTGGTAATCAAACCTATGATAAGATGTAATTGCTGGCTATTAACCTTGCGGTCATTAAAGCTTTCTTTGTATGTGAACCATTTATTTAAGGCTATCATCATCATCATCATCTCAGCCATAAGACGTCCACTGCTGAACATAGGCCTCCCCCTTGGATCTCCACATGTACCGGTTGGAAGCAACCTGCATCCAGCGTCTTCCGGCGACTTTAATGAGGTCGTCATTTAAGGCTATGGTACTACTAAATTAATCCGTTATGGTTTATATTAAGACAGTTATTTTGTGATAGCTTTATATTTAGGTATATTTACTCAGGCTGCAGTCTCTTGAAGCTGTGAGTAAATCAAACTTATACTTAAGTTGATATAAAATAAAGCGTTTATGCTGCAAAAATAAAACATAGGTTTATTTCGACAATCTCAAAGGAAACAACATTTATAAGAACTAGAAGAAATTTGGCTAATAATGCCGTTTCTATACTAGTTATACAACGATACATTTGCATACTAATATAAGCTGCATTGATATCAATGAAACACATAAAAATAGTTTTTATTTTATGTATATGAACTTGGTGAGTTGAACTATCGACTCAAGTTCGAGGTCCAATTTTTTTAATACAGAATTAATTCAGATGTACGGATGATGTAGGTTATGGACGATAAGGCCTTAAGCCATCGCGATTCATATTTTACAGCCGAACGCCTACTGATCGGATATTAGCAACAATGTATCTTTTCAGCGTCCATTGTTAACCTCCAGAGGCAACATTGCAACTTTACATAAAAAGGCGTATGCATGGAAATATATCATAGGTATCTACTTGTAGGTATATAAGTTATACGTAAAGCATAGGTAGGTAAAATCTGATGAACTTATGAGTTACTTATGTTACATTATAACATTGCCGACATGATAATGATGCATTTATTTTTAAGTACCTGACAATAAAAAAAATAGCAATTTCGTAATGAATTATATCGAAACGAGATGGAAATTTTTCAAGCATATCTCTGGTGTTTAGTTTAAGCTTTTCCCGCGGCTTTACACGCACAGAAGAATACCTGTAACCGGTAGCAATTATTACTGTTTTTTCTTTTTAATTAAGCAAGGAATTTAAACACAACGTTTAAAATTTCTTAGTTGTCTGACCTCTTAGAGGAAGAATTAAAAAAAAAACGCTGTAATCACTTTTCTTGTATTCGAATAAGGAGTGTTTACACGAAATTTCAAGCCTCTCGCTTTAAATTTGACACAATCCCCCTACAAACTTTCAACCCTCGTTTTGCACCCTTAATGGTGGAATTTCCAAAAATCCGTTCTTAGTGGGTCCTTACGGTAAGTATATAAACTACCTATTGTAAAAAAATCATTGTGAAATATTGTGAAATATGTATATATAATATATATTACTTCTGATGTGTTTAGCACTAAATAATTGCTATCTTGCGGTTTTAAACATATTTTGACGGTGTCCAAACATGTAATATTATTTATTTGGGATACAAAACCTATTTAGCTATCGTATGAGACATTTTTTTTTTCGATATTTAAATCGAAAGAAAAATAGAAAAATTTGACTCGCAGCGCATTTTCTATTTTTCTTTCGATTTAAATATCGAAGATATTCGTTAGCAGTCGTTTCTAAATAATAAAAAATATTTTTTTTTTGTTGACCACCACCGAAGTAAAATAGTACATTAGATCAGAGGCCGGGAAAATGAGGATTTCGGATAGTGATACGAGGCCGGGAATCCGTTTTCACGACGAGGCATGTATAGTGCTTTACTCAAACATAAGTACAATGAAATAAAAGAAATGCTTCAAAAAATTACACTTGCAAAATGACGAGTAACAATGAAATCGAAATGTATTAAAAATTAACATCAGCTGTTTGATAATTGATAATCGTCGAAAAAAAAGTTACTTTGCAGGCCTGCAAAGTTATATGAAATTCCATTTCCCTCTACAGTTGCCGGGCCCGAAAAACTATAATTCCGAGTCTAAGAAAAACAAGTTCCGAGTTTGAGAAAAATATTTTTTTGTGGCAACTGGCAACAAATAAAAAAAACAATGCTTAACTTAGGCTCAAGTCAATATTGATAAAGTGTCCTTTGCTGGTGCATAACTTAAATAAATTATAATCGACCGCTTGACGTCAGTTTTCATTAGTATCTTGCCTTTATTATATAGGTAGGTACTTTAAAAACCTGTATACGAGAAAAACATAGTAATTTAGCAAATATTTGTGAAATAATTCATAGCTCATAAAATTTTTTTAAACAATATACTTAACATACCTATTGGTTATTTGCGATACCTAATCAATTTAGAACTTGTGAAATACGCGGCGTAGTACCTCAAAATATGCTCTCGTATATATGGAAATAAATAAAAACTGAAATTGGAATTTAAATTGAAAAGGTGCGTTGAATTCAGCCTTGGTAGGAAAAGGACCATTTTCCAAGTAACTGAATTTTTAAAAGAAAATCTTCCAGTAATATTTTTATGTATTCTCGCTCGTTTTTAGAGTTCTGTAGTCAACTAGGAACCCACATAGTTTCGCCATGTTTGTTTGTCTGTCTGTCCCCGGCTATGGTCAGTGACCGTTAGTCCTAGAGAACTGTAATTTGGTATGGATATGTACTCGTAAATCAACCACGCGGACAAATTGGTCAAATAAAAAAATTGGGTATTTTCCTACATGTGAAGTGGTAGGGTATTTTTTTTCGGTTCAAACCTAAAGTGTGAGGTGTCGTTAGTTTGAACTTGATCGGTTGGACCGTTTTTGAGCTACAGATCGAATACTACGGAACCCTACACTAAGCAGCTCACATAGCTCGACATGCTCTTGGCTGGTAATTTTTTTATAATTATTAGAGTGAATATTATTAACATAAAGGACATTTAAACTTTCACGGTTTGTACATATTATTATACATGAACGGAACTTAAGGAAAGTCGCCAGGTGAACAAGTCTGCTGTTGCGGAGTATTTACTAGACTCAGGACCAAACCACTGGATTGAGCTTCATAATCCTAAAATCCTTTACGGATCGTCGTTTTTATAGTAGAAAAGTTCGTGAAGCCATTGAAATAAAAAAACATTATAATTTCAATCGGGGCGATGGTTTTAGGATCTCATCTTCATGGAATCCAGTGATTAGTAAATGCAGACGTCAAATACCACAAGTTAAAAATTCCGATATCGTTAGTGTAGTGTGTCGACCGAGTGACATCCCTAGTACGCTAAACGTTCAAGTTGATAAACAAGATCAAGTGCGGGTAGTTCTAAAAACTAGAAGATGTTGATGTGAACGTCGGAGGTAAATTTTAAAGTTAATATACGCGGTTAAGTCCCGTTCATGTATAACAATAAAGGACATTATTAGACCGAATTCCTATGAATTAAACGTGTACCTACTTAATGGGAAATATACATAGAATTGGGACCACGTTCCGTGGCTATGTACTCGTATCATCGTTCATTGTATTCCACGAACGTAGATTTTTCCACTAATACAAACTGTTTGACAAACTCTGAAAGTTACAACGGCCATATGTATGATGACATTTCGGGAAATCCTTGCATGCGAATATCAAGTTATAAATAAGGTGCGTTGTAAGTAGAAGTTATTTTTTTCTTTTGTTTTGTTCTTTGTTAGGTATACCTAACTATAGAACTTAAGCTAGTTTAGTATTTGTACAGTTCTTGCATCTTCCATAAAAAACCGTGAAACGTTTATTAAAGGTGTTATTATTTCTCCGTGATAAGGTAAAGAAATATTGACGGTATTATTTTGCACCGTGATGTATTTACGTCCTTTCTAAAACGTAATCTGTGCCGACGTAAATGTGGTTTCATTAATTTGTTGTGTATCGAAGGCAATTTAGGCTAAGCTAGTATCTGAGCCGTAGGCTCTGCTCAAAGTCACGTAGACCCTCTGCCAAGTGACGTGTCGCGTGCCTCCTAATATGTAAATGTTGAGTTTATGCAGCATCTTAGCATAATAAATTAATTTTATAATATTTTATTATTCATTTATTATTGCCTTGCTTTTTCTGACTCATGTTGACAAGTTGATGTGCGAAATTTTGACGAAACGTTGGAATCGTGCAGCCTGTTGGATCCTACTACTACCGTTCTGAAAGAAAAAATCCTTTGGAAGGTTGGAATAAGTGTGACCAAAAACTTTATCCATGTACACATTGATGCAATTATTGACTACCGTACTTGTTTTCATTGCTACCCATACAAGGATCTTTTAAAGCCTAAGGTTTAGAAATACTTGTGGATCGCAACGGCTGAAAACATACTGAACGACTTGGCTCTGACTTGGAAATTCTTGAACATTCACTGTAGTATTATAGTGGATATATTTAAAAAGAAAAACAGAAGAATAGTTTTGTAATATTCTGTGTTTTGCATGGTATTTAACAGAACGTATTTTTTTAATTCAGCTTATAGTTTATACTCGAAAAAGCATTCCCTCAAGTCCTTCGAGGAGATCTTTTCTGTGTGTATATTTCATAACCTGAATATTTTTCTTTTAGAGCAATAATAGCACCTAGCATCCCAAGATACTAAATCCTGGCTACTTTCGTGTTACAATTCTATAAATTTCAAAAGTAATACATAGTGCCATCCACGTCTCATGCGTCAGCTAACGAGTTAATTACAACGCATTAGTCGTGATTACTCGTAATATGATCAAAATTGCGGACCGATATTAGGACAATGATTTTTTTTATTGCCGGTTTCATTAATGCCAATAGTCATTAGTTATAAATACATGGGGATGCGTACGTGACAAACCGAACTGTGTCACGTCGTTAATCGGAGAATGCTGCTTCGGTAACCGGGGTTACTAATTGGTTCTTAATTATACCAAACCAAACGATATTTGGTTATAGTTTTCCTTATAAATCTGTGACCGTCATGAATTCAACAACGTTAATATGTAAATAATGAAAGAATAAGGTGGAAATTGTTTCTTTCAAAAATTTTTTTTATCTCCAGCACCGATTGTTATCTGGTCTAGTTTTCGTACCATTCAGAACCTGTTTGCCACTATTACCAATGACAGTACATTACACCTAAGAAGGATCTCTATACATTCAGCATTAAGGGTTATTTGTCTCAAATTTTATCTTCTATATTTATAAAAATGAAATGCGTTTGTTAGTTACCCATAAACTCGACAATCGCTGAATCAATTTAGGTAATTTTGGTATTGAAATGTTTGTATTAGACCGCAGAAGGTTTAGGCAGTGTAAAACACGGAAATATTGTCACGATAATTAGAAAACAGTGTATTTTTTCCCAAAAAATTGTTCCTACCTGTCAATCATTGACATTCCAATTTATAACATAATAAGATAAAAAGAGAAGTTACGGGTGTTACGAAGTTCAACGGGTCATCTAGTATTCAATTATTTCGAGGATTAATCGTGGCCGTAGTATGAGAGGTATCAATGAACCCATAGCGAGCCAACGCATAGTCGCTTCCGCTCTGGTCGTTTCCATTTCCATCCAATTTCCAGAGTGTACTCGCGAGGTGGTTGACGCGCAGGCCACAGGACAAAGGGCAATGCTTCGGCGGCGCAGACGGCGGGGTAAACGATCGGCCGGAGACGATGCATTATTCAGCCCTGCATTGACGGCTTACGGGCTGATTCCATTTGTTTTCATCAATCCTGACGGCCGATTTGCAATGTTTAATGTAAATCAGAATGCAGGTTATTTTTGAGGAAAAGTCTTATTCCATTTAAACGAATAGACAGGTCAATATCTATAGTGTAAAGAAATCAGGTAGCACTAAAATACCATGTAGCAGTGCACGTGGCGGTGGGTCATTTATTTTCTTAGGTATGATATGACTTCTTCCAATTAGATAATACAAAATGTCTTGTATTATAGACTTAAAGCTAAGAACTCAATTGATAATAAGACTTACGATCTAGAATTGAAAACATCTTGAATATAATAAGATAACATTTTCTTATTTTACATTAAATAAATCTTACAGTAACATATATTTTATTTATTTATATAATCTTTATTGCACAAAAAAGTGAGCAAGGGGCGGCCTTATGGAAATTTCTACCATTCAGGCTTTGGATCAAACTGAAACGTATAATTGGTGCAGGATCGAAAAATAGGAAATGTACCAACTATGAACACAAATCCACATTACTATTTATTTATCTGCACAGACAAAAATATAGCATAAACATACATTCACATACATCATATATACATACCGGATGTGGCCTGTAATAAGAGCAATAACTTTAAGGGTCGTTCTACAGCACAATAGTCTGGTTGACATTTACTGTCAGCCTAGAAACTTCATAGTATTCACATTACATTGCTCAGCATTGTGAATTACAAAATAATCAATCTTACATCAACTCCATCTTTTTAGGAATGCCATTTATAGTTTTTCAAGCATTAACTTTTACTCCAATTAAATCGTAATTAAAATGACACAGACAATCGTCCGAAATTTACGAATCGATTTTCACAGTTCCGCTTCTGAACAGGTGTAAAACTAGTATTGTCTTGGAGTTTCGTTTTATACACACTACGTACTTAAATTAGAAAGATCTTTAATATAGTTCACGAACGCGATGAACCAGTTTTATAAAGCAATTTATTAATTTGTTATTTTTCCCCTCTCAGTCAGTCAGTTGTTCAATTGATTTGTTATTTCAGAACAATCATGACATTTATTACAAATGTTCCATGTTCAGCTATGGTATGTTTTTACATAACTCTATTGGGTACAATAGAATAGAATAGAAATCATTTATTGGAGACATACACAGAAATAACAGAAGATAGAAAAATACATAAATTAAAAGATATATGTCACGAAATGGTCCCTACTCAGCATGAAGCTGGTGTGGTAACCAGTGCTGGTCCTCCGTAGGAACCATTTAAATTTAATTGATATCACGGCAGACAACATAAACAGTTTAAATACAGTAACTAAAAACAAAGACTAATAAAAATAAAATTCACAGAGTTTAACAGTGTATGCGCGGCTTAAACAAAAAGAACTGCAATTTTTTTATTATTTCTGTACGCTCTACCACACTGACAAGCAAAACTGAAAACACAAATAAAAGAAGCAAAATGGAAGAATAATGGTCTGGGTCAAGCCGGCCAATACATTTAAATCATTTTATATAACATTATTTTGTATGATATACCGTTAAGTACCTATACGTTTGGACCCGGGTATGTCCTTAAACTACGTCCAGCAATGAGAGGTAGGGCACAGCGATGACCATCACGCTTGAATCTGGGGCAGCCCAACTGGGGAAGTACCTCCTCCTTACAGAAGGCCATAGCCATAATAGCACTGCTACCTTTCAGGTATATAGTGTTGTGTTCCTGATGGTGAGTAAGGTTCCCAGAGCTCCAACCGCCTTTAAAGGCCGGCAACGCGCTTGTGACTCCCCTGGTGTTGCGGGTGCCCATGGGCGACGGTAATTGCTTACCACCAGGCAATCCGTCTACTCGTTTGCCGCCTATGTCATAAAATTAAAAACCTATACGTTACTTACCAGATAAAACATCGTAATATATTTTTAGTTGTATAACTTATATAATTTTAATTTGTATGTCTCTCCCGTACACGGAACAATGGTCCGGACATTTGGGTGGCGTACGCGGAGCCGGATAGAGCCAACGTGCAGAGGCCCTTTCGACAATTTAATGAAATGTAAGAGGGTACACTAAGCGGATGTTGCCCCTGTCCGTATCATGGTACGCGCACAGACCTGCCTTGGTGTAAGGACTATTCGAGTTTTAATGGAATCTAATTAACATGTATTAGGCTATTGGGTGAAAAAGATGGACTAGCTACTGGGCTAAATATGAAGTGATATTTAGTTTTTTCCTAAAACGGCTAACATTTAAATGACGCTGTTAGGTTAGGTATGTATTTATCTCTGGGTTAGACGGCTTCCTGTTTCCTTTTATTTATCTCAACTGCGTAGTTGTTCCCTATCGCTTGTTTACTTCGTTGGTTGACGGGCTCGTAATTCTCGGTAGCATTAATATATTTTGGAGCATCATTTACTTGGGATGATGTTTACATTTAACGCCCAAGGGCCTGCACTGGGTTCAATGCTCGTGTTTTCCTAACCATATGTAAAGTATGGGATAAGGGTGTTCAACTCTTGTTTTGATCCAGCTTTCGTAAACGTAGTCTGATCCAGGCAACCAACAGTGTGAATATACAATTATGTATCCCTTGTATATTGTATTCAGGTACGATCCAATAGTTATTGTGAAGTTGAAATGAAAACGTACCTAAACATATAGGTTCTTTACTAGTCGTGTATCTAATGTAGTGATACATTTCTGATTGAATTACATAACTTTGCCTTTAATAGCTAAAATTATAACAACAATAGTGGGCAGTGTAATTAAAACTATTCTTTTTTTAGCAATTTATATTGGAAATTTACGAATTAACAATATCGTATTGATGAATTGTATAAACTTACATCAATTTTATAAAATTTAAAATAAAACAAAGATTTAGTTCCATTGGTCAGACAATATGACATATATTTATCGTCGGTCGCAATAATTATAGTATTGCCTTGTAATAATAATTAATAGTTATTACAAGGCATTACGTATTATAATTTATAATTCCCAAGTAGGTATGTCTTTTGTGAAATTCATTTCATGCGGAATTTGACTACTATTTTCATCACACCAAATAATAACCCTAGAAGGAAACTTAATTGTTGCTTGCAATTGTTTAGATCATGTTGTTATATTTTGTGGGGGTCGTACTAGTACCAATCAAGCTACGTTTCTGGTGGTTGTTTGGTTTTAGGGGTATCATGATTTTCCTAAAGTTCAGGCATATCATGAACTTTGTAGGCTTTTGAAATGCCTACCCTTTTTTCAATATGCTTAAACTTGCTAGGAAAAAATAGTTTTGAACGATATGGCTATTGTATGCTACGATCGAGTCACGACATGTTCAATGAACTGTTTTTAGGGTTCCGTAACCATAGGGTCAAAACGGGACCCTATTACTAAGACTCCACTGTCGGTCTGTCTATCTGGTTATCCTTGAACCTTGATAGCTGAATAGTTGACATTTCGTTCGGCAACAGAAATATATCACAAATGATATATTTCTGTTGCCGATAGCGGCAACAGCAAATACTAAAAACAGATTAAAATTAAATTTTAAGGGTGGGAATACAACCAACGAGTTTTAATAATATAGTGTCTAATGTAGTATAGATAATAATACGAAACCCATTGTAAGCGACTTCGACTCGCACTAGATTGGTTTTTATGAGTAGTATTCGGGAAATCTCAACTAGTTTTTTTTTTAAATCATTGTATCAAAGTTATATGTGCCGCTGACTTTTACAATCCCTAAAGCCATCTCGTGCAGTCGTTTCAATCGGTCAATCTAACTCACGGAATCACATCGTGCGAAAATAAATCACTCGGCAATTGGGGTTAAATCGTAATTGGGCATGACAGAGTCCTTAAGAGATGTGCGGTAGCACGGCCCGGGCGCGTGCGATAGGGCCAAACGCGCACTGCCATTTCGTATATTAAATTAGTATTTTTTATCTATTAGGAATGTTACTCTAATTTGTTTTAAAGATGCAAGTAATGATTTTTTTAGTAGGGCACGTGGCGTTTATAAATATTTGAATACGTATGTTTTTTGATAATTAAATGATTTCGAAATAAAATTACCTATTAAGTAATCTGTGAAGTGCTTTAGACCCAAAAAAGCATAAATGCACCTACTGGGTTTTTCTGTTTGCCTTTCTGGGAACGTCTTTTAAGGTATCACTGGAAATCCCCTAATTTTCATGGTTGTTCTATTCTGAACATCGTAGACCAAAATTTATATTAAGTTTGGGTTTAAATCTTTTGTAGTAGGTACTCGATTACGTCATTATTTTTTGCCATGTCGATATCGGTACCTTACAATAGTGACGTAAAATAACTCACCGGAGGTCTGACGGATGATCACGACACATTTTGCATGACTAATAATTGAGGGATTTCTACGAGATTAAAATTAAAAGGTGCTTTGTGAGCGTCGCGCGGTAAAGTCAAGTTCAATCAATCAGCGCAACTAGCCGGCGTGCAACGGCCGCGCTTTATTTACGCGCCACTCTATCAGCGCGCACGCAATAACCTTTATGTTTTATTTATGGCCTAGGAACGTTTGCTTTGACTCCTATATAGGTTTGTAATTATAATCGATTTTTTTCAGCCCTTGTATGTTTGTTTGTCTGTTTCTTAGCAACATGCCGTAAATAATCTGGCCCAGAACGGCTACAATGGATGCCATTTTATCGTCTATCGCGCTATCCGTCACTTTCGCAATCATATACTTGTTGGAGCGTGACAGAAGTTGTGAAAAATGATAAAAACCTGGCCATATTAGGCGAGCCGATTTATTTATTTATTTAATAGTTTATTTGAAGAAATGAACAAAGTCACTGTCATATCAGTATTATAAAGATATCTTTATCTTTAATTGCGCATATAGTGTCTACTGGGTAGCAGACTTACCGATTCGACATCTTTATCAACGCAGAGCCGAAACTACCAAAGCTTTATTAGCAATATGAAATTTAGATGTCCCGTATGTAAACAAATACATAATATTATCAAGTTCCACAGGGTTGAAAGACGTTGAAAATGTGTATAGAGCGTGCATTTTTAAACGTTTAGATTAGAAAAACTTAATAAATACAAGAATTGAGATAAAAATCCACGCAAAAGTAATTACGGGCAACGGCTATAAACGCATAAATTTTAATATAACATATAACCCTTGTATGATATCCAACGTATGTAAAGATATAAAACTAGTTTTTAACTGGATAGTGTTTATATATCGAACGGTGCATTGCAACTTTTAGCATAATATGATTAACAATATTACTGTGCTTTTGCCTATGAAGCCGACGGTCCTGGGTTCAAATCCCAGTAAGTGCATTTATTTGTGTGACAGGTAGTTGGCAGCATTAATTCCTGAGTCATGGGTGTTTTATATGCATTTAAGTATTTGTATATTACATAAATGTATGTATCATTGGATGAGCAGGTACCCACAACACAAGCCTTCTTGAGCTTACCGTGGGGCTCAGTCAATTTGTTTAAGGATGTCCCGTTATATTTATTTATATTTACATTATTTATAGTAAGAGCTAATAGCGGTAAGAGCGTGCGACTTGCAATCCGGATTAATCCGCAGGTTAAAATGATAAAACCCCGGCTAGTACCAATTTTGGTTCGAACCAGTACGATTTTCGTTGAAGGAAAACATTGTGAGGAAACCTGACTAATCCCAATAGTTTACGCTCCTAGTTGGAGAGTCAGGTGGCAGTCGCTACATAAAACGGGTACCCACGCCAATTCCTGGGATTTGTTTCCAAGTGGACTCCAGGCTCGCATGAGTGATTTCATTTCTAATAAGCGTGATTCCAGTTTAGTAATTTTGACATAATTTTGATTGTACCATAGATTAAAAATGAAACAGTTCGGGACAAACAAGTTTAGTCCTTTGCCATCATCGTTCGATTTGGACCTATTACAGGACAACTCGCTCTTCGTCATTAAGCTTTGTTGGCAGGCAAAGTGCCTCTGCTGTCACGAACTATTATATTATACGCGTCATTATATACTTATTATTTAGTGGGGGGCATTTTAAAACGATGTCCATTAATATTAAAGTTGTGACGCTGCATATTCAGCGCGGCCTCGGCCATGGACCGGTCATTCTGCCGGGCGCGTGGCGCGGGTCAACGAATCTCCTCAACTACAAACCCCAGCACTACGCACATACCAAGTTATTGTAATGTATGCTCCGCAGTGACCTATCATTTTTTAACCATAGACGCCGACAATGAGACGCGGACCACCATGACGACAACGTTTATATAAATAATAATTTTATCACTCAATCTAGTCAGTGCGGTCAAACGGTCATAAACCGATGCGGTCTATTATAGATAATACCTATACTTTTACGTGGAATTTAAGAAGTTCGAAAAAATTATTAAGCATTTTTTTAGAATAACCAACAATTTACAGATCAATACAACGTTAACAATAAAAAGATAATTAGATAAAAATAATAATAGAAATTTAAAAAACGTCGTTAAATACTTAATTTTCCTTAAGGCCATAGGATACGCACGTCGATACTTTTGGGGTTTTTGAGGAAGTTTGTTGTCAAAATCAAAGCGTAGATATTGCATGTTGTCGAGGTGCATATTCTAGTACATAACCTAAGTAGTTGATTCCTGAGTGGAAGTCCTCGGCTTATAGGATAGGATACTATATAGAAGTTGGTTTTTTAACGGGTTAGTATAATAGCTACAAGGTCCCACTGGCGATACTCTTGGACTAAACACTTCTATATTTGAACTCTGTCCTCTATTGCTTCCAGCGTGTTCTTGCGCTCAGAGTTCATACTGTGAGGGGCCTGTGGAACCTACGGTCCTGGGTCAAATCCCAGTTAAGGGCATTTATTTTCGTGACGAGCGCAGGTATTTATTTGTACCTGAATCATGGTGTTTTCTAATTATTAAAGTATTTCTACATTCTATAAATATATCGTTAGCTGAGTAGTGAGTACCCACAGCCATAACACAAGCCTTCTTGATCTACCGTGAGGCTCAGTATTATATATCATATTGATATTATAATTGATTTATGTATTAAATTATTTATAGGTCTTAGAAAATTCAACTTCAGTTATTTAAATCTACAAAAACTGTGGTGGTTTCTTTATTTAATACCTACATATAATTTAGTTTATATATAAATAATTTTCTTTTATATAAAAAACAATTCAAACCACTTAATTATCATCTTATATTTTCATATTTGTTTACGTATCATTGAATTCCGTATTCCATTCTTGACTAATACGAGGGCTCGGTTTTTTCGTATAAAGTAATAATATAGAACGTGGCACACTATAATCAAATGTATATTATCGTTTGACAACTTTAGTATGAAAACTGCTATTATTATTTGTATATGTCTCTTCCGTACACGGAACAATGGTGTTCCGGACATTTGGGAGGCGTACGCGGAGCCAGATCGAGCCAACGCGCAGAGGCCCTTTCGACAATTTAATGAAATGTAAGGGGTACACTAAGCGGATGTTGCCCCTGTCCGTATCATGGGACGCGCACAGAGGCAGCACCCGCCATGGTGTAAGGACTATTGAGTTATAATGGAATCTAGAATGTACTAGGCTATTGGGTGGAAAGGATGGACTAGCTACTGGGCTATTGGATAAAAAACCGGACGTCTGCCTAATAAAATGGTATTCAATTTTATTTCCGGCAGACGGTGACTCGCCCTATGCGAGATGGGCCCCCACAAATAGCGACATCAAAGATGGCTCAAGGGCAACACCGGTGCATAGGGGTAGAGAGGTGTCACTGGACTTTAAACATATAGCCAACTCGCCACTTAGGTTTCCACATCTACCCTCGAGAACGCAGCTCTCGCGACCCCACTCTGGACGGCCGGTGAAGGCAAGCCAGAGGCAGGGGACCTGTCCCACCTGTCCGACAGGGCACCCCAGGGGCACTCAGGTACGTGGAGTCGCTAACCCTCCAACAGCTCGCCACAAGCTGCCCTGCGTTGACTGATTGCACTGGAGAAAACCAGTGGGCGATGGGGTCATCACATCCCTACGCCTATAATTATTATTATTAAATAAGAAAGGAACTTGATTTTAATCATCCTTACATAAAAGTTGTCGAGAATACTAAGTAATATAGGATTTTTTATCCGATCCGATACATTCCCTATTCATAAGTAGCAAAATATCATAAAATTTACTAGCATCGTCTATTGAATACTAAATCAGCATGCTTACTGTACCAGGCCCGCCCAAGTAGCTCACTAAACAATATAATGGAATGTAAATTCGTCGACTTCTAATGTTGTTAGCAAACATTTGTCTTCATATCTATGTTGGAGTTCAGTCCGAAGTTTTAGCAAACCTGTATTTTTCTGCTCTGTCTGGCTTGTCTGACATATTTTTCATGAGCTGACACCGTTGGGCTGCTTTAGTAACTACTGAAATTAAAAGTAGAAACACAATACGTTGATGCGTTTGAGTTAACAGTTTGTCAAAGGGTGTAAAACCCTTATGTGTGATGATATTCGGTGTAAGAATTCATCACCTTTCTGACGTTTATCCTGTTTTTTACCACGATGGTCGGTCCACACAAAAACCTATTTCCAAGATTTGATATAGAAACTAATTTTTAGAATAGCGCCTGCCATGTGAGTCATGTGACCATCCAATGTAGAGGGAAAATTTTGGCCTAATGTGTCGAAAAATTCAGTAGTACGAGGTGCGAGCCGTTTTACTCCAGAGATTGTGTTTTACCACTCGTTTACCCACGCATATGAAACGATATCTTAATTGTGTGTAATACTTACTTTAACTGGTAAATCGTATAAAAAAAGATTCCGAAGCTCCTTATTATATATGTACGAAAAGTTTCATATACTCGTACCTGCTTACAGCATTTTGTTTAACTTATCCATCGGCTTTAAAAACACATTAAGATAAGCGCATTTGCTTTTCTACATTCCCAGCCAGCAGTCAAAATATTATCAAATTCGGCGTGTACGCTCTGTCGTTTTTAAAGCAGCAAAAAACGAGTTAATCTGTTACGGTGAAACCAAACGAAATTCTTGGTATATTACTCATATTACAAGGATGTGCTTGAACAGATTGTAAAGATCAAAGATTGGTGATTCATACCAAGATTTTATTCAAGATGCGTCAGTCACTAGGTTGCTAAAGCTAATTGACAATTACGTGTATATGTGAATAACCTACTAATTCCCATACTTAATATTCGGTAGGCACAATATAAATGTCAAAGACTTGTTATTTTTGAACCTGGAGTAAGTAAATTGTACGTGTGTGTATTGTTTCTTTGTATGGCTGCTAAAAGTTTTGAGTACAAGCAATCCTGACCAATAGAACAAACCTTTAAGCATTTTTTGTTGCTTAGAATCACTGCTCAAATCAAAACACTGCTTGGTTGTTGTTAATTATACTGATGTAATAAATAGATTGTGCACAATACGAATCGAAATACAATTGACTCAAGTCTGTATTTCATTATTAAGGCGTTACTCGAGACCGTCAGCTTCGCTCTACAGGCAATATGTCTCTATCCATAGTATCCATCCCTCATCAGCATCACCGATACCTGGGTTTATATCGAACTCTTTCTCTGAACAGGTAGCGCGCGCCTTTCAATTAGTATCATTTTTTTCCAAATAGCTCTCTTGACTATTTAGTACAATGAAGGGTTCTTAGTTGGTATATTTTATCTACATTTATTTATGTATTTAATATTCAATATGTATAGTATATATATTAGGGTGTTGCTTAAAAATCAAATTTCTTAAAGTTCTTGTCTCGCCCCGCCATTGCGTTCTACTACCTTTTTTTCGGGTCGCTACTGACAGATAAAGTTTAACAAAATAAAACATTTTGTAGGTACCATCCCATGCAACTTGTCACCACTCACAATTTTGTATTTATTTTACTTTTCTGAACGCATAACGGTATAACGAGTAAAGGAAAGTCCCGAATAATCGTCTGGGACTCCCCTTCATTTAACATACCCGCATTCGCTCACAAAAAAAATTACGTTGGTCTCATAAAAATTGAATTTTACTTTACTGATGCGAAATTGTCACAATATTATTTGATTTTAATAAAAGTTTTAAAAATTAATAATTCCAAAATTTAAACAGCTGGTAGCAACCCTTAAATTAATTACATAATAAAAAAATGAGCATCAACGACAATTTCTCCGTTTTGCCTACAGGTTGACCGGTAGAGAATGCTTTATAGCATAAAGTAATAATAAATAAAAAAAGGCCAAGAGTAAGATATTAATTTGTGCAATAAATATTAAATAACTAAATATTAAATATAAATAAAAATAAACATATCTTAATAACTCCTCATTCTCGTAACATTAATTTTACTCCGGATATGAATATTTTACGGCTGTTTGGATTAAGACCTGGTTAAAGGGACAGATTCTATATATCTATGCACGCTGGCATAACCAACCAAATTGATAAGCTCAATATTGTAGGGGATTAATCTTACACCGCCACATAGCACCAATAAGTAATAACACACAGTAATCTCTATAAGGCCTGGACACAGGACATGGACATAGGTACGCGTTAAAAATAAAATATTATCTCGTAGAGATGGTATGATATTACTTATATGACAATTCTGTTATTGCCTTCGCTAAGTTTCAATTTATTTGTTCCTTAAGTTAGGTGAGTTACTATGTTTTTACATATGCTAATATGTAAAAACATAGTAACTATAGAAGTGCTAACTTCTATACATTTCTGCCTTATGTTTCTTTACTTACAAACGGTCGTGATTCATGAAATAAGCACAAGGGTAGAAGTAAAGTTGTGTCCCCAATATGAATACTTACTGAATATTAATAAGATGAGTTGCATATAGAAGTAAATTAAACGAAAAGTGTAATTAAATTTAAAGGTCGTCGAACGAAGCTTGTTTACCATTTGTCAAAACAAAAGCTGGTATTTTGTTTTGTAATTAAGTGTACAGTAGTTGCATATTCATTTGTTTTTAACCTGTCTCCTTGATATTTCTTTACGTTACACACCAGATTTGTAGTTCGTGAAACTCTGACAACCCTCATAATTTAACATTTCAGTGATAGTAAAACTTTTTTTATTATAGAATTGCCAATTACATTAAGTACAATTATATTGTAGTAAGTCGTTAAGTAAGATGGCATTGACCATATACATTATCATATTATCATTTTTTCATATATGTATAGGTAAGGTTATCTTTATTAGACACCAGTAGGCGCCTAAGAATATAACGTTACGTTACGAGTCTCCAAATATATCTTGACTGGCCCCCGCTGGACAGTAGCTAATCTGTAGGAAATTAATTTGCTATTTTTATGTTTATTACGATTGTTTGTTTCTATATAAACGTTAACTATCTATTTTTATGTATTTAATATATGGTAGACTAGTACGAGTGTATTCATTACAAGGCTATTGACCAAATGTAGGACTAGGTTGATTATATATTTATTTAAGTACTTAAAATATTTTTGCGTTATAAGTAATTTTGGTATTTACCCAAGGACATTTAAAAAAGGACAGGGGTCCTTTTTTTTCTTTTCAAGTAAGTACCTATATTGGGAAATGGGTTGAAGTGTAATTTAACATTTGTGATACTGATGTGATGTGACATTACAGTCCTATTTAGCGTAAGTTTTAGTCCGTCCCGTCATTTTTGCCCTGCGTATCAGAAATACTTTTTAAGTTTGCTAATACGTAAAACGTTCCTGGCTACACAAAAACACTGTTACATACACTTACATGAGTCACGGCTTAGTGTTACGTAAGTTTGGTAAAGTCAGACGTACTTTCGCGTAAACAACATTCCGTGAATGGCGTAGTGCATTTTCAAAGTAAAAACAACATGATTGTAAGCATTTTTTAATGCTATGACGTCAAGGATTCGATTTATATAATTATTAGATATATTCATTTAGATTTATGGACGGCTTGAATTGTTTTTACCAATGAGGCCTTAATTTAACATTTTATGCGTTACGGGATATTAAAATTAAATTTAAATGCCAGCCCCATAACATTTATATGTTCCGAGGCTCTAGTGTAACTTTTTTTTGACGTAAAAAAACGTCTCGAACGTGTAAGTGATAATGGGTAACTCTAACGCGATGGTAAAGTAATATTACGTTAAAAACTTACCCTAGAACCTCCGAAATAGAACCTAGTGATGGATTACGAACAGCTGGAACTAGAGTGGATTTAAAATTGTTTCAGATATACTTTCTCTAACGCTTAGTCAGCAATAAAATGTGACATGTGGGTCGATTACCTACTTGATGAAGTTTGGTAGATTTCTAACTTGTATTTGCTTATATTGCGAATATTAACTGGCTTAAAAGTTGTATAGTATTGATAATTACTTTTTAAGCAAACTAAACAAGCAACCTGTTAAAATAGCATTATTCATCTGCATCAAATCTAAATCAAATCTATTATATTAGATGTTACCCGTGTATCGCATGAGATTTAACTCAACTTGCTATGGAGTATAATGATTTGTCTCTGCTCTCCTGTAAGAAATGTATGTTACAGCCGGTCGCCTAAAAGCAAACACGACTATTAATTGTAAAACATAGAGCCGCATTGTTCAGTGAATCGAACTTAATTCATTGCTGTACGAGTAGTATGCACTGGTACTAACTAGTTGCCGGCACACATTTGTGGCACTAGTAGTAAGAAACAACAAGTTTAACATTAACTGTGGCGATAGTTTTATTAAATTGGTTTATGAAATAAATCAACTAAAACGGATTAAATCGCGTATACTAATTTTAACTTCATCCCGACGTTTAGTTTAAATTAGTTTATGTCCAGTGCAATTATCGGGCCGTGCAGCAGTGCAATTTATAAAAATAAATTGTGTTAAGTGTGTTAATAGTGTATTTTTGCTGTCCAACTAAATATGTATTTATTTTTAATCTAGCAGTGACCCACGTGACTTTTTTGAACTTATGGAATCGGCCTTTTGCTTAATACTGTATTCGTATGTTTGGTTAATAATAGATGATCAAACGAACTTCTAAAGCGAAGTTCGATCATTATTATATGAGTCGTTTCATTCGAAGATATATCATATACCGGGTAGTTCTTTGAACCTACAGGCGACTTCTGCACAATATTAAAAGACAGTCAGTTGACTATTGAACTGAATTTTTGTTAAATCATTCATTCCCCTACCTTTCCCGGTCACCGCGCCCTCCTACTTGCTCATTATCTTTAGAGAGAAACGTAAAACTTTAAGTTATTGGGTTTTAAAGGGTGGGAGGGCCATTATATCTTCGAATGAAACGACTCATATAATAATGATCGAACTTCGCTTTAGAAGTTCGTTTGATCATCTATTATATTTCGTCGTTTCATTCTTCAGATATATCATATACCAGGTAGATGTTTAGAGTGTTAAAGTTTTACTTAAGGTGGAATGAAACAATATCTCGACACGAAATTATATATATTTACTTCGTAAAGTCGACATATTCGACTATAATCTTAATTATCGCTATTGTCAACAAATCAATCTACAGATAATCATTTAAATATCATTGCTAGAAATCGACAAGCAAACGGATCTGGCGAATAGCCCTTCCTCCGATAACGGTCGATTATAGAAGCGGGCGAACGTGGTTGACGCCGCGCTCCAGCCCGCGGTGCGGCGGATGGTGTCGACGCTGGCGCCGGCGCGCGCGGCCGACGTGGCGGCGTGGCGCGCACTGTGCGCGCTGAACACTGTCATGTCGATGCCGCTTTCGGACAAAACGTCTTTGATCCATCTACTGATGGTTTGCGATGTTGCAGGTCTGTGGGGCCTTTTATATGTCATTAAAAGCTGCCCTTCACTGCCGGCTCTCGTATTTTCTGTTACAAAAATATAATGTCTGAGAGCCGTAGCAGGGCAGATAGAGACATTATCTTTAAAATATGGTAGGAAGAGAACAGGTTGTTCTCGTCCTGCGGCAGATGTTTTGATGACGTCAGTTATTCCAATTTTAACGCCGTTTGTGGAAATAATTATGTTTTCGATTTTAATAAGCGCTAAAGTTTGAACCCTGTGCGCCGTGCAGATGGCCAGCAATGTCACTAGTTTTTCCGACAGGCTTTGAAGACCGACGCTTGGATTGGGATACCAATGAGAGATGTGATTTAGAACCACCTGGGGGTCCCATGTATGATTATACTTCGGTCCACTAGGTTTCTGTTTGTACGCACCTTTGAGAAGACGTTTCACGCAATCGTCTGAACCCACATTGTTTCCCAATAACAAAGATAGGGCTGAACGATGACTATTGATAGTGCCATATGCACATTTTTTGTTAAATTGTTCTGTTAGAAATGACAGTACTGAAGCTGTCGCGGGTTCAAACACACTAATATTATTTACAATGCAAAATTGCCACCACAGCTTGTATGTAACATCGTATTGTTTTATTGTTTTGTCGGAAAGAGATGCCAACATCAGTGTTAGCGCTTCGGGCGGTGAGCCCCTCCGAGCGAAGGACTGTTGCAGAGCCTCGCGACACCCAGTGTAAGTCCCCTGTGTAGGGGGTGGCAGTCCCTGAAATGGGAATGAAGTAAATTTTTATTTGGGTTCAGAAACATTATGTCTGAATTAAGAAGGCTCTGCAATAGGGGGAACCATGGCTGCGATGGCCAGTAAGGAAACACCAAGATTCCATTTGCTTGATCGTCTACAATTTTTCTGAGACATTTTAAGACTAATGAAAACGGAGGAAAGGCGTAGAAATAATTTTCGCTCCAGTTAATTGTAAATGCATCAACTGCTACCGCATCGGGGTCAGGTTTCCACGATACAAAACATGAACATTTGGTATTGGATCGAGAGGCGAATAAATCTATCTTTGGTTGACCGAAGCGTTTCACTATTGACTCGAACGCTCTGTCTGACAGTTCCCATTCAGTGTCAGGGTTAACCTTCCTAGACTCGGGATCGGCAATATTTTCTTTTGTATTTATGTAAGACGCAAAGATAAATACATTTCGCTTCTCGCACCACTGCCAAATTGTTCGAGACAAATCGTTTAGGTGTGGAAACTGTATGCCCCCCATGCGATTTATATAACTTATTGCGGTCGTATTATCGACCCGCAACAAAATTGCACAGATTATTCACGTTCTGAGCGAAACTTTTAAGCCAAGGTATACCGCCAGCAATTCCAAATAATTAATATGGAGATCCCGTTCAGAAGATTTCCACATGCCGTTAACCTTATTGTCTCCTGAAACGGCACCCCAACCTGTATTGGATGCATCACTATATATTTCAAGTTGAAATTTAGTGTGTCTCATAAAGTTATTTGACGTGTAAATATTATTTATCCACCATTTTAAATCATCTTGTATAGCAATATCAGGTTTTATTTTTGCCTCAAAGTTATTATTGTTTTTTAATAACTCTAAATGTTTTTGCCGTTCTAAGGTTTTTGTGTAAACCCAACCGTATTTTACAGCTGGGCAGGCTGACACCAAAACTCCTATCAGTTGTGCAAACTCCCGAATAGTACACCTCGGGAGCGCTAGAAATTTGTGAGTTAATTGTGCAATTTTGTTCCGCTTATCTTCTGGTAAGGCTAAGGTCAAATTTTGAGTATTAAATTGAAAGCCTAAAAATTTACAAGTTTGTTTTGGAAGTAAGGAACTTTTGTTGTTATTAACAACGAATCCTAGACATTGCAGTAACTTTAAGGTTTCATTAACATTATTTTGACAATCCTGAAAACTATCCCCTATACAAAGGATGTCGTCTAAATATATAACCGATTTGAGGCCTCGAGATCTTAGGTTAGACACTACTTCTTTCATAATTTTTGTGAAGACTCTGGGCGCTACGGACAAACCATATGGTAATGCGGAGAATTCATATGTCGAGCCCTCAAATTGAAACCTTAAGTATTTCCTGTGGTTTTTATTTATAGGTATAAGCAGGTACGCTTCCGTCAAGTCTATAGTGGCTAGAAAACCATTCCGAGGAATGAGTTTAGAGGCCGTGCGTTAATCCTCCATTTTAAAATGACAGGGAGCGATAAATTTATTAAGGCTTTTAAATTTAGGATAAAGCGTTTTCCTCCGTTAGGTTTTGGGGCAAGAAATATCTTAGATATGAATTGGTTATTAACCTCGATGCACTCAGATATGGCTCCTAAATCAAAAAGCTTTTGTATAGCTAGTTTCATATCAGTCACTTCGTCCTGAGCAAACGTATTTACTGGAATAAACGTTTGTTTTACGTCTGACTCAAATGGGATTGAGTAGCCATATCTGACCCAGTCCAAAACCATTTTATTCGAAGTTATTTTTAGCCAACAGTTATAAAAATAGCTTATTCGACCTGCATGTACCTGTATTACGGTGCCTGAGCATGTGCCTTGGTCGAGGTCGATGCCTTGGTTGGTTGCGAAGCTGGGAACTTCCGTTGCGGGTAGTTCGTCTGCCTGCGAGCTCCTCTCCGGCCCCTGTTCGACGCGTAACGAGGGGCGCTGACCAGTTTCCAGTACGGTGGTCGACTGCTCGTAGGCTGAGCTGGAGTAGGTTTCTTTGGTGACGCTTTCTTAATTTGAAGACCTTGTTTTCAATGGTCTTTGACGCCTTTATTTTTTCTGACAATTTATTGCCAAATACGGTATCGTCGCGTTCCGAGTCCTGAATAACTTGTAGGAACGTCTTATCCAGACTAGGGGTAATGAGTTTTATGCGGCTCTGAGTGGAGGACGCATGGAGGTCACACAAAATGCGGCAACCGTTACTAAGGTGTTTCATAGCTTCGATTCCGTTGGTATCGGTCCCTTTAATTAGAATATCCATGGCCCTGTTCAGGGCCGTGATCCCGTGGCCTAGTTGCTGCTGCACTGCTGCCAGATTCTTATCCCTGTTCCGGACCATATCGGGAACCGCCGCTGAAATCTCGACGTTCAATTTTGGTGCTTGTAACAAACGACAGTTATCGGGCACAAGGTATTCTTTTTGAATCTTGTCCTTACTTTCCTTTGTCATACCTTTCTTTAGCAAAGGTAGCCAAAGCTTTGTTAAATTGTCGTGTATTTTGTTACTAAATTCGGGGGTGTCATCGGTTGATTCCCCAAGAGCCAAGAGCATTTCTGGATCGAGCTCAGGTTGGTCTAACGACATAGCTACGTCCGCCTGATTTTCAGGTGGCGAAATCGTGTTGCTAGGGCCTGGCGTCGATACGTCACCAGTATTATCTGGTGCGTTTGATTGTAATTCCGGTACAACAGGATCATGAGCCGGTATGGAATCATCTAGAATGTCTAGATTATGTTCCATTACATTGTCTACAACAATAAAAGGTGATTAATATTTTATATGAAAATATTTTCTTTTGGGGGTAGGTTAAGAAAATATTTGTGTCGCAGAGTAACGCGCATCTACTGAAGATTGCGCGTGTGTTCTGCTTTGTTACATCGTTGGAGACTCGCAGTCAACCCCGATGTTAATTTGATCATAGTTAGAGACTCGCGGTCAATCCCTATGTCGGCTTTTTTAATCACTTCTCAACATAAAGTTATAGAACAAATAACTTACCTTCGTCTTCCGATGAGGACGTTGTATAAATTATTCTGTACCGTTTCTTATGATCTTCAAGTTTTTTAACTTTTTTACGGTAATAGTTTAACTTCTCCTTAGCTGTGCGTTTCGGCATGATTGTAGGCTTTGCCGGATAGCTAAAGAGGCGCGTGCGTTCGTCGCCGTGCACGAAAAAAGAATGAGCAAGTAGGAGGGCGCGGTGACCGGGAAAGGTAGGGGAATGAATGATTTAACAAAAATTCAGTTCAATAGTCAACTGACTGTCTTTTAATATTGTGCAGAAGTCGCCTGTAGGTTCAAAGAACTACCTGGTATATGATATATCTGAAGAATGAAACGACGAAATATAATTACTAGGTTTTAGTATTTGTTTTACATATAATATATCGTTTAGTATTTTCATTATGTTATTTATTAAGTAACTCAAATGTTATTGTACACATGAAAAGGTAGCTTTCGGTTACATAAAGATTGTTTTGTCAGTTTATTAATTAGTTTCAGTAAAACTTGTACTATATACCCTGATCATCTATCTGTAAAGAATTTTGAATCTATTTCAATATGATCATCTCACACGTGGTCCCCTTTTTAAATATTTATGGAGAAAATTTATCGCCATTGTTCGTATCGCCAAAGTAAATCGATAGTAATAAGTACCTACCAGTACCTACTGTGGCCGCGAACATAACGTCCGATGACTGACGAGTCAGAGAAAGTTATGTTAATCCGATCGCTGTTCGAGTATTCGATTCAGCTCAACTAGTACAATGGTAACCTTAGGCCGGTCACAACTTTGACCGTTGACTATACTGGTTCGTTGACGGAAAATGCTAGTTGGCGATTGAGAACCGGTATCAATCCTCAGCCAGGGTGGCGCTGTTTGACGTCAAATGATGGCTGTTTCATAATCAACAAGTTGTGCTTAGGAAATCGCTTCCTCAGCTGTGTCTTCATCACTGATACCGACTTGAAATATTAGCCGTCTAACGCAACTCGTCAAACAATTCGGTTCCGCGCAGGGAATAATCACGTCTCATACTGTTTTGAAATAAGAAACCATGGAATATTATGAAGTTGGTGTATGTCATTAATCGTGGTAAAGTACCTAGCTAAATAGTAGGTAATTAATAATAGTAGGTACTATTTTATTGTGTAATGGATTTATTATAATTCTACTCAAGTAGTATGTGCGAAATAGATTCCACCAAAATATCGGTTTATGCTATATATACATAATATTTTATAATTTCGCTGTTTCATTATATGACCATATTAAATTACCTGCAGTTTTTTTCTGTATTTTTACTAATTTATCAACTTCCGCTTAAATAATACAAATTCTTACATTATCGTATATTATTCTTATCCTTAAAATAACAAATTAGATCAGGTTATTATATAATTTAATTTATTGAACCAGACCTTACTTTACGGAAATCTCTATATGATTTTCAACGTTTCTGCATCTTGTACTAGGTTCACTCAATGAAACATTTATCCGCACAGAAAATAACTTTCATTAATCGATTATTTGGTGCGAAATAAATTTAATTTAGTTTTATTATATGTGTCTCTTGGTAGGCTTGCGTGGCGTACTGATTCGACACGTAGAAATATTTTTTCTATGTAGTCAATTCTTGCGTAAGGGTTTGATCTAAACTTTTGACGCCGTACCCTGCGTCAAGTTTATTATTTTATCGAAATAATGATCTATGTCTACAGTATCACTAATATTTACAACTCAAGTGACGTGGGAGAACTCTTCCTTCGACGCCTGATCCATAAACATAAAGTGCATTGCTTGCGTAGATGCAAAAATGAAACATGGAACTTGTAACGCAAACTCGTCACGTTGCGATCATTGCCTGTAGGTACCTACGCGATTTAAGTAGGACTAGCTATGTTGTTTCACCAGTAATATATCAGCATTATCAGCATACATAATATAGTATTTTATGTTGTTGTATTATATTAGAGTTGCCATTAATTGCTATAAGGCTTTAATTATGATGAAAGTTTCAAAGATTAATAGGTATATATGTTTTATGGTGCCTAACAAATGAAGCAAAAGGGTTTAGAATATTGACAATTATATAATTTGACAATTATATCATTTTGTAGGGTAGTTTCCATAGTCGCCACTCGTTTTCGCTTTCGACGGACGCTGCTGCCCATCTGTCTTTTTTTCCCTATATCGCCTCTTACGACACCCGCGGGAAGAGACATGGGGATGTTTACTTATTTTTAAAACATTCGTTTGTTTTTAAACTTTTGCATACATTATTCATAACTTACTATCCCTGCCATCGTCGGGCTATTATTTCTTCGATGAAAACTTGTAAACAAAAGAAATCGATGCTTTGTGTTAATACAATGGCGCATTTATTTACTCCATGCAATTACACGTTGACCGTAAACATACAATTCATTAATCATTATAGTTTACAAGGTTTCTTCAAGGCCAATTAGTGCTAATTAGAGTTTCTGAAATAGGATTTGTATACATATATACTTATACGATAATGAAACAAACTAAATCAAGCAGGCCACTTGGCGTCTTGTTACCTACTACTCGTAGTTACTATGGATCCGTAATCTTCTTTATTAAGTACGGCTCCCATCGAAAGGGCGCGCTGGAGTGCATCTTACTGGTTGTCCTAGGAATACATATAGAGCGTCACAACAGTAATCAGATTACTTTTTTTTATGTTGTTGACTCCGCTGCCAAACGATCAGGCGCGCGGATACGGACGGTGGCGCTCGGATGTCGTCGCGTATAAAATAGGTGGGTAGTATTATTTGTGAAAGTATTGACTGGATTAGAAATCCCCACATAGGTACTTAAATACCTTTCCAAAACATAAAATCTGTGTTTGTTTAACTAACTTGTCGTCGTTAAAATATATGCTTATTCCCAACGGGTAGGGTTAGGAATGTTGGTTTCTAGTGCTTAACGAGTTCAATGGATAGATAGACGAACGGAAGCGTATATCTACGTCATTGGGAAACTCACAATTCAATATATTTATTTCTACTGAATTATTACATTGCCTATAAGGAAACACTTAATACGATACGCGCTGCACTTCCTTCCTCTGTATCGTTGAATACCTATTAGCAGTTTTTTGTTAGAAATTCTGAAAAGTTTACGAACACTACCGGACCTCATTAATATTTACCATTTGAGAGAATACGTATATTAAATATATTATGAGGATACATTGGAAAGACTAAAATGGAAAACTTGTTTGTTCTACCCAAAGTTCCCAGAATTATGGTACGTAATTCATGAACGTGAGCTGCGCAGCAGGTACTTACCTACTCAATTCCAAATCTCTATTTTTAATACTATATACAGTGTGTAAATCTTATACGAGCGGATCTCTTAACGGAGGGTAGAATAGAACATAAGAAATATATTTAGATAACTTTCGCTTAGAAGTACAATTAAAACTATATCCATATAAAAAAAAACCGGCCAAGTGCGAGTCGGACTCGCGCACCGAGGGTTCCGTACAAACCTGCAAGGTTTACAAAGTTCGTTCATTAAAAAATATATTTTTGTAATGTAACTAAAAATTTAAGGTTTTCGGAATTTTTCCTTTATGTGTGCTATAAAACGTTGCTTCATGCCAAATTTCAAGATTCTAGGTCGACTGGAAGTACCCTTTAGGTTTTGATTCCCTTGCGAGTACTTGCGAGTTTCAAAATATGCAGCTTAAATTGCTGTTTCTTTTGATTGCGTTGACATAGAAGTTTGATTTTGCTACAGCTTAAAGGTATTATAGACCTGAGTATTTGGTATGAATTTCAATTTAATACCTCTACGCGTTTATGAGGAAATGGGTAGTAAGTTTAAAATTATTAAAAAAAAAAATATTATGTGATGTAACTAAAAATTTATGGTTTTCGTAATTTTTCCTTTATCTATGCTATAAGACGTTGCTTCGTACCAAATTTCAAGATTCTGAGTTCACGGGAAGCACCCTGTAGGTTTTGATTCCCTTGCAAGTGTCGAAAATTTGCGGCATAAACGGCTGTATCTTTTGATTGCGTTGGCTTAGAAGTTTGATTTTTTCACAGCTTCAAGGGACAGTAGACCTGAGTAATTGATATAAATTTCAGCTTCATACCTCCACGCGTTCCTGAGAAAAAGGGTCTTGACAGACGGACGGACGGACAGACGGACAACAAAGTGATCCTATAAGGGTTCCGTTTTTTCCTTTTGAGGTACGGAACCCTAAAAAATTGGCCCGCAATGTAATGCAACACACTCGAGTTAAACACTCGTTGACAGTTAGTTTCAAAAGCTCATATTAAGTAATATTCGCAGTACATTACTGCTCAAAAATTTTACAAAAATTAATTACATATGTATAATAGGAACAATTAAAGAAAAACCTTTTGGTTAATGATGGATACTGGTAAATCCTATGTCTGGTTTCATTCTTCGCCCGTATTAGACTTACACACAGTATTTTGTGTGCGTATGTTAATTTTGTTAATAGCTCTAGTTTGTGTTATGTATACGTACATATTTTATTACTCAATTATTAACAGTCTTCATCGTGTGCCGACATTTTGCAAGGCTTAATAGAACTTAGGGTCCGCTAGAACAAGATTTCTGCCAAATTGGCCCTACTCGTATTAGGTTCAGTTTCCTCAAAATATTTTCTTTCAAGACCTCTTCCTTAAAAAGTAGACAGGTAAAATGTTATTTCATCCTTAAGTTTGAAACAACTCAGTGGTAAAAGTCACAAGTGCGGACCGCTCGGATTTAACGTAATCCTTAATAGTCTAAATTAAAGCTAACCTTATTTATTTAGAAAATACGTGATTATACGTTTGAAAGTTCCAGGTTTTACGAGCAAAGGATCAGCATAATTTTATTTGCGTGTAGTTACTACAGGTCCTATATAAGAAAACGGTATCCACGTCATCTTTATCATTCAGCGATAAAAAAAAGTTGATAAAAAGACAACATGGGTCTTTTTTCAATTTAGCGACATTACAATGCACTTATAAATATCATAATCCACCGCCGGTTCTACCCCACCTCTGACCCGAGAATATTAATACCGCCAAAAAACTCGGCGGGACTTATTTTTTCAAAACAGTAACTCGTCATATGATAAGGTACATAATTATGCGTCTTCTAAGGGCTGAGAAGAGTAATTTTTGAAGGCGTTATCTTGTTATAGAAATAGAAATGAATACATTGTTCAAAAAATTATTTGTAAACTTTACGCACACGACACTTTCTGATAGCAAGCTTATTTCTATTTATAGTTATGGATATTACAATTATTGGTAATCAACTGCAAGTTTTTAATAACATATAGGTATTGGCAAGCTACAATCAATATATTAATTTATTTAAATAGTTTTCTAACAAATGCACCGGCTTTTAAGTCATACATAAAACGAAAACGTACATAATGATACGTTGTGTAAAAAGTCAACATGTGATAATTATCTTTCGTGTATTCTATTTGCGTCTAACAAATCTTTTATTAAAACATGTTGAATGCTAATGTTCCGATTCAATCGGGAATGCCTTGCTCTTACTACGTATTTAGATGAATTCTTTTCAATATTAATACGAGATGTATGTCTAGGAATTCTCTAGAGCGTGGTTTATATGCAGTACATTAGGAAGAGGGTAAACGCCCTGCCGAGTCGTCGCAGGACGCGGCAGCAGCGCCCGCGCATTCTGTATGCCCCTGCACTGCGGAGGCCGTTGACGTCAATCACAACATACATATTTATTGGAGCACGCAAGTAATTATTCATCTCGAGTCGCTAAATCGACACAGACCTCTTGGGCACAGGTAGCTGCTTAAATATATAATATAATGATATATTCGCATCTAGGCGCGTGTAGGGCTGTAGACGGCACCCAACATTTTGTAACTTCTGGTAATTTGCGTAATAAGTACTTAAATTACTTTTCGTAACTATATAACATGTTAGTGTTCCGGACTATATTTTGTATGTCCAAACTGTTTTCATAAGGGTTCGAGCCGGTACTGGTTTCCCCCTCTCTGCTGCTGTAATCTTTTTCGCGGCACCAGAATTAATAAAGGTAAACTACCTATAATAAAGGTTTCAGAGTACCTATTATCTAATAAGATAACGTCTCTCAAATCTACATTAGTTGGATTATGTTTTGTCTGTATTTTATAAACACAATTGTTAGTGAGAGATGAGGACAAAATAAATTTAACTAATGTAGGATTGGCAGCATATTATACCGCGTACCTTCATGTTATAATTATAACAATCCCTGGTCATTGGGCCGGCCGGTTCAAGGTTTATTATTACCATTATGTTATTCCTAGTTTTCATGTTATTTATACATGCCATAATAACTCATATGTACCATAGTTAGTGGAAGGATATTCCCTGTAGAGAAGAATGTACTAATCCTAGGAACACCGACACAGTCTATAACCTTGGTGTGTCTTGGTATACAAACATCACTCATACACAGGCGGTAAGGTTGTTGGTTGTTGTGTCCTACGGCTACGTTATTGGTATTAAGCTAATAACGTGAAAAGACAATATTTCTAAATATGACGGTTTTTCCCACCTTAATCTACTTTTTACCTGTTCATCACAAAGATATTTTTTTTTTACATTTTGTGTTTAATTTAAACGTTAAACAACGATTCATATTGTACCAGACATTTATTTAAAACTTTATTGTGAATATATTTCACTTATACTAATTATTCTTTGTACTAAAAGGCCAAACAGAAATGTATCGATTTTTGTTAATAATATGCGTTTTGTTTTAAGAAGTCTAACCTAATATAGCGGGTAGCTAACCTGCTAATTGAATAACATTGGTACCTACATTGAAATTCAACTCAAGCCAGTGCAGTCATCAGCAAATACAGACGTCATAGAGATGTATTAACCTTTTCACTTTTACAATATGACTCCGGGTTTCAATGTGAATATAATTATTAACTAAGACATATGTCTTTGAACATTTTAAAATTAGAGATGACGTATTGATAACATGTTTACTTACCGACATGTTCGGCGACCATACAGTGCATCTCCTTGCTTGCTTTTAGATAATCTAACTTACTTAGTAAAACATCGTAACGTAAGTAAGTTACGATGTTTTACTAAGTAAGTTAGATTATCTAAAAGCAAGCAAGGAGGGATAATTGGTCGCCGAAAAAAGCATGATACAATACATCGGTGAAAGCCCCAAGTTGGAGATAAAATAGTCGCCGGATATAGATGGTTAAAGGCCTTACTTCCTACATCGATTTGCGTTAACCACAACCAAGTTAGAGACACATTTATGGTTATCATGCATGGAAAAAACGATATGCAAGACTCTTTAATAGTGCATTTTTTTAACAATTCGTTATAAATTTTACAGTTAGTTACTAGGTTCGGTATAGTGAAATATAAGGTTGTCAGAAAATAAGCTAAGGAAAATAAGGAATAAGAGGATCCAACTTTGTTTTTTTTCTATCAAGAAAATTCTCAACAATCGTACTTTGGTTTCTATTACATACCAAAATATATAGCTAAAAACATATCCGAAAAAATGACATGTTTCTTATCCCATTCGGAGGTAGTATTGCTAGAAAAAGTTATGATGCAAAAAGTGGAGTCGAAAGCCATCGTCCTGTGTTGATAAACGGCTTCTGGGTTTAAATCATAATTAATCAGTCTATGACCAACGTATCTGTCGAGGTTCGACTGGAGATGAACAAGATTATGATATGACCTTACACGTAGTAGTAGAACCGAGAAACATGGAGAATCGATTGTGTTTGTCCATGGGTATCTGTACTTGTGCTGATCAGCATCCTTCCAGGCACGTCAGGAGAAGGACGGACTAAAAACCACCTGGAGTTTGACCAGGAAACGTGGACATACGTCCATACTACTAGTGTTCGCTAAAGCGGTATAACGCAGCATATATTACGTGTCCACCTGATTATTCGCCAGATCCTGCCGGCGGAGGCAAGACAAGCTTTCACTCTTGAGAAAATGGCCAGAGCATGTTCAAGAGCAATATTCGGGATGCTCTTGAACAATGGCAAAACTTTCTCCCACTACTGGGCACTTAATAATATATCTAACTTGAAAACAACAGATCATGATAAATATTTTATATTTGCTTTGATTTTGAAGTAGTTTCACTACTATATAAATTATTTACAATAATTACAAAATTACGATTACGTAACTATTTATTACATTTTATTTAAAAAAGGCCCTAGGGGCATTGTATCAAGGATGCTGGCGTAATTTCCTCGTTGTATCGCAATGCTGATACATTGTGTATTTCCAGCCGGTCATGATTTTAATATACAGTAGCGACAGTATTCGCAAGATTACCTTTTGATATAGTTCTTGTTTAACCCTTGAACGTCCAAAAGTCACTGAGGTCGTGCGTTCAAGCCTCCTCGCGGCTTGATTGTCCTAATGATTCTTGTTAAGAAAAAAATACAAACAGACTATGTTGTTGGGTGGTCATTTTTACATTGCAATTTTGAAGTTGCCCTATAAAGGGTTAAATGAATAGGTGTGCCAGAATGAAGGTTAAATATGGGTTAATACGAGTAGAACCTAAAATTGATAATTTATCCTACAACAATAACCTTGTAATAAATATTTACGAATCCTACGAAGATTAATATCGGGTGTCAAATTTATTCAATACTTAATGTATTGTTTTTCTATTGTTTGTTTAACATACTTTAGAAAAATATCTTGTGCTGTAAATAACATTAATATTTACCTACTGTCCTTTATTCAGAGTTAGTCTTAGGTTAGGTTATAAAATAATACGATAATATAAAAGTAAAATAGAAAACAAATTAATAACAATGTATTAATAATATACGTATTATTAACTTAATCGACAAATCTTAGCAATCAGTACTTTAATTTACCTGAATGTATGTATATTCACTTTAACTTACGATATAAATGTATTATATTAGAAGTAGGTACTGTTGTGTTTTTACATAGTGTAAGTGACACGTGTATAAGTACTTGATATGTTTTACCGTCTAAATAACTTACCAATAAACAAACACAGAGTTTTGATGGTAAAACATATGCTGGTAGAATTTATAGATGTTTGCTTCTAAAATATATTTTTTGCATAAGTATTTCAGCGACTAGCGTGCACGCTCAAAGCGTGCGTGTCACAACCACGGCGTAAGCACGCATTTTATTTTGTGAACTTCAACGTTATTTATAGTAAAACAATAAAAAAGTTAGTAAAAACAAAGTAATATAAAATAACGGTGTAGGTAGTTGACATTCAGTTAATGTCAAACAAGCGAACTACATACCTGAGAATAACCATGAAACTTAGCCTTAGTGTGGTGTGTGGAATCACATGCGTGTTGTTGAGATCCTAAAACTTATTAAATCGTACTTTAATTACCATGAAACAACTAGCTGGACAATTTAGATAAGGAGGTCTTTTCAGTCTAGAAAGTTCAGCTTGTCGCTGGAATGTTAGTTCCATAAATACTCTGCTGAACATGTATACCTGCCGCAAGTCTCGGCAAAACGGCCGGTCTCGCGCTGTTTGCGGCCAATGGACGTCTGAAATGATGACAATGATGATGATGAAATGACTCACTTTTTATTAAAAAGCTGCATAACTGTAATGAAAATGACTCATATACGTGTAAATCCGTACCCATTACTTATTCAATTAAATTGTTACTGTTTCGGGTCGATAGGTATGAGAACAAATAGCCACACGACTTCGAAAATGTTTTTACTATTGAATGACGCACGTCGATCGACATAATTACAATAAGTAATGAGTCGGACTCCTTTGCGGGATTCTAGTTTGTTCGACGAGTGCTAACAAACGGGGCTCTTCGCAAACCCCGACGCAGAGCACCAGTGTAAACTTAACCACACTGTACGGATTAGGATGATCAATTGATCACCATTATTTCTTCTATCGTATCTCGCGTCACTCTCTCACTTATGCTTATAACGAGACGGCCACGGTGACAAACGATTAGAGCGCGACCATCTTAGAGCCACTTAATACAACATTAAAATATTAACGATATCGGGATAAACTAATACTGGAGGACACGGTCAAGATAGAATATTTGTGAATGTTGACTGTACCATATTGACGAACTTCCTTTTCAGTACTAGTGACGTTTTTCGCATATCAAATAACAATGTTTTCGTAACAATTACCAAATGAGTTACCAGCACCTACGAACCACAGAACTAAGTAAGTTGTTCATACCTTGCTGCAATCTATTTATAAAAGTATGAATTGGGGACTTGGATAAAAAGCAGAAATAAAGAAGTGCTTCGTTGTCCATGTGGCTATATTCAGTACTGTCATAAGACTCATATGCAATATCCAGTAGGATACTAGGTATAGAGAGGAAATTATTATTTTTTATGCTTTTTGTTATGTAGGTACATACGCTTAATGTTTAGGTATAGAGTGATATTTTAAAAATGAGTTATACAGCTAAATATATTCGATTTAAAGTCTTAACAAGGAAGGCATTTCGTGCCAAATTAATACTTTTTTGGTATCAATGTACTTTATTTACTTAACATGTATCTATGAATAAATCATTTCACTTTTCATCAGAAGAGTTCAATGACGTATGTAATTGGGCAATTTCACTTTCAGGGACACCCAATTACCTTAATTGTCAAATAAAAGTTTAGTGACGACAATTAAGCTTGAAATATTTATGTAAATCATCTTTATTCGCATTTTTCTATTACGAGTACAATAACACGTATTATTTATGGATTAAACATAAAACAGTAGATTATATTTTAATTTAAAGCTTAATTGTCGTCACTAAACTGACCACTGATTTAACTTTTATTTGACAATTAAGTTAATTGGGTGTCCCTGAAAGTGAAATTGCCCATCTATGAATAAATAATTTCACTTTTCATCAGAAAAGTTCAATGACGTATGTTATTGAGTTAAATAACTTATACCTACTACGTAGCCGTAACAAGCGCAATCGATACGAAAATAATGTACGTGACTCTTTGTTCGATATGTTACTCTAATAACGGAATCCGATTTACAAAACGCTATCGAAAATATATGTACATTCTTCTTTTTTTTATTGCATTTTCTATAACCGATTGACATCTTGGCTGTGACCCCGAGTGAAGACACGTTTGTGACTCCGAGATAAACAGAGCCCTGAGTGTAAGCTTTTAACCTAACTTTACGTCACGAACGCGTTTGCGTTTCCCATATAAAAAACATTATCACTTACGCGTTCGTAAACGTTTTTTTACGTCAAAAGAAACTTACGCTAGAGCCTCTGAAAAGAAGGTGGGGCACTTCCCTTTGCGCTAATCGATTCGCCTTATTTCTTAACCCTCATAGCTTCGCCCAAGATAACATGTTATGATCAATATCAACTAAGGCAAGTCAACAAGCACTCGAGTAGGCACTTGCTTTGTTTTCAGGTGCGTATCAACTAATTAATATTTATTTAGAACGTTAAAAATATACTCGTACGATATGTTAAGGTCGGCGTTTCGGGTTCAGCCATTGTTCACAAATTTCTCACATTCCTGCAATACACACACCTTTTTGTGACTCATACACCTATAGTATGTATTTCGTTTGTGGGAAGGGCGCACACAAAATAACAATAGTGTCAAAGTGCATAAAGGAGTTGGAGTAATTGACTTTTCTCTCTGTTCTGACCTGGTCCTGATCTATCCAAAATATCAATGACGTTCTAAGTACTTTACCTAAATCTTGGCGTCTTTGCGTCCTCGGACTAAAATATTTATTTTTTTCTATTCAGAGTTTCTAGTTCTGAAATCATCCTCAAGTTTCTGACTATCAAAATCGAAGCAGAAATCAATAAAGATTGTCAGGTATCGATACACCTCAGTCATTGTCTAGAATCTAAGAAGAGGTAAGCTTTAAGTGAATAAATGAAAACTCTAAGAAATGTAATGAAACAGTAAGATAATTTAATTGGGTAGAAGCGCCAAGCACTAATCCATGTCAGGGTCGCTAGACGTCGCGAGCGCCGTCTGCCGATAAGGGGTCCCCTCGTCTAGGACCGTCTTATGTTATGATACCGAGTGACCAGGCAGTAATGACATACACCGATGTCATCATGATTGCAAAGATGTTCAAATAAGAAAAAAAAATCTTGCGTTCAGTCACTGCAACAACGTTCCACCCTATTTAATGACACAACGATATGAATAAAACGTGATAGACGTCATTATGTCTGCGCAGCTCTTAAGCGGAAAATTGTGCCCTGGATGCTATGATATGGGTCATAACTGTCATAAGTAGGTATGACTGTAATTTTTTTTTATTAAACAAAACTGACCAGCGTTTGACCTCAGTCGCACCTAATGGTAAGTGTACATGGAATACATGATATTCAAATTGTTGTGGGGTTGTGATTTTAATCTCACTTTGCTTTATATGGACTCAGGTCCCCGAGAAATCAAATCGACATTCTCGTATCTAGATCTTAGCCAGAAACTGCTTGCTGTATAAATGAGAACAAGAGACGGCGTGTGACCGGAAAGAGTGCGATAAACCTGTGAGAATGTTTACTATTATGTGCCACAAACACAATCACAATACGCCAGATATTGCTTGTAGCGCGTTTTGTAAACATGTCAGTAAGGCGCCCCACGACGTACTAATATGTTATCCTCCTGTATCTGTGTTCATGATGGAAATGGTTTCGGTTACACAACCTTTGCCATCCACGATTTTCTGAAACTATTAGAGTTTTCAAGTAAATCTAGCTTTTATGCATTGTTTTTGCTGTCAATATACATGTATGTATATTGTATACGTATATTTATAAAAGCGTATGTATTTTTCAGTAAGTACAAAGATATCTTTTAATTTATTTTTTGTTAGTGGGATATACTATCTACTTTTATATTGTCTATTTTTGGTTACTTCTTTATTCGAGCCCCACCGGCGTGGTAGAATACTGAAAAGGCGTAGAAATTAAGAAATTAGTTCAACATCATATTAATAATTGATAATTATTGTTTTGTTACCAATATTGTAAGAATTTGAACTGATTAGCTACAGTAGGTATAATAATTATAGACATTAACAAATGTTAATAGAGTTAGAGACAAAATAATAAGTACTCTGTTGATTTTTAAAATGAAACTTACATTATTTTTATAACTAAGCAACGCAGTTTCTATTTAATTACATATCATGTCAATTACTAGTTCTTAAAACAAGCATTTGCATATGTTTTAATTGCGATTCTCCCAATCTCGCGAGATCCCGTAATTTGCGAGATCTCGCGAGACTGGGTTTTGAGTCTCGCGAGATCTCGCTAGGCGGAAATCTCGTACGAGATTGCATTCCCTAGTACGTACATTTCCTACACATTCATACAACATCAATGGGATTGACGTAAATTGGATTGGGGATTGGACTGTGTCGACTATTTTGTAATTATGTAGGTACTTTCAGTCCAAAACAGTCCGTGTATATAAATATAAGTAGTTAATAGCTTAGTACCTAATTACATTATTGTATAAACTTTCGTGGGATCTTCTAACATTTTATGAATGCCTCTAGATTATTTAGTCTCTCGGGCGACATGTATCTGCCGTGTGTGAGAGAATTGAAGCCGTGTTGGCTGTTCATAAAATGTAGCTTTAGTAACGGTAGGTTACATACCTATACTCATAGCTACTTAAGTAGCTTGCTTAAGCGAAGTCCTGCTCTACTAAATCGATTTGTCCATATATATTTAGTTAACATATATTATATTGAAGATAACAACATTAAACATAATAATATTAGGTAAATAAGTGATAAACTAAAACAAAATATGAGACACAGGTCTAATTAACCCAAACAACCTGTAGTTAAAATAAAACTGGTTAGTAACCAGTGGTTACCCTGATTACACTTCAAGTGTGCGTGACCGAGCGATGCGCAAATCTTTAATTATTTGTAAACTTAATTTGATTGATAATAATTCTACTATCACAGTGACTAAGGTAATTATGTCATATTTCATACTGTCCGTCAGTGATAGTAGAATTGTAGATAACGCACAAATAATTAATGAATCGTTAAGGTAGTCATACATCATTTAATAATTGGATTGATACACGTAGAAGTATATGTGCAAACGTGTATTTTCTTATAATACATTATACGTATTGTTATAAAGTTCCATTGTAATGCTGCAGCGAACGCTGACATGACGGGAGTCCTGAGAACAAAGTCGAGACATAAAGTAACTGCTGATTTGAGTACTGATAATACGTGTCGCTTTATATGACTAATATTACAATATTACGGATAGTTTATGAATATACCTAGATATTTTTCTAGCAGGAACGGCATTTGTTTAGTGCTTGCCACAATAAAAATATCGACAATCCTGTTATCGATAAGTACATACTAATTCAACGTCAAGATGTACACACAGTCTTATATCGGCTATCTACCTAGACGCCGCGTGCCACCGATCTTGCGCAAATTAAACGTAATCCGTATACTTTTGATCCAATTTACCTTTATAATTTGCTATGAATAGTTCCAAATTGTTTTCTGAAGTATTTAAATATAAATAAATTGAGTTTTATTATTGTTAGATATTTTTAACCCTATTACCCTATATTTGTCTTTGTATTACCTGTATGTAAATTGAAGGGGTACTTATCGATAACAGGACTGTCGATGTTTTTAATTTGTCAATCACTTACAAGAAATCGTTCGTGCTAGAAAAATATCTAGGTATATTTATGAATGATGCTGCGTTGAGTAACTATTCTTTAGACACTAAGTACTTAATGGTAAATCAGTTCCCACTGCTTTATGTAATTCAATATTTTGTTTGACGAATGCCTTCAGGTAGGTATCATACGCCACCTCTGATACCTACCTGCCAATCCATACAAGCCGATTGCCGGCTAACGGCTTAACTAACGTTCCCGCAGCTTTCCTTGGGCTCGTGAAGAAAAGGCAAAGCTATAATGGCCCCGGCGTGCCTAAACTGTCCCGCTGCCAGTGATATGTATCCTAATTATCTCGTAGACCCATGCTCGGTTTGTATGAAATCACGTTCCATGTGACGTTATATGCCAATCTAGTGTAGAGGTTAGATAGTAGAATGCGTGTTTTAGTAGGTACTTGTGTCACTCAAGAGAAGCGTGTTTCAATGGAAAGAGCCACCAGCACTGGAGCTCTGTGATAACCCGCTTAATATACGCCAAACATACGGTCACGTGGCTCTAGCTGGCAGCTCAGTTACAGTGCCACTGCACTTACTGCGATACTGCACGTCGAGCTAATATAAGTAACATAAAATGTATATTAAATAGTTGTGACATTAAATATAGATTCGTAAGGTTAAATTATAATGATAGAAGATACACCTTATCGGACCTGAAATATGTACCATGACTAAATGAAATTATAATTATAATCGTCGAATAGTAACAAAAGCTAGCTCAAGATTTCTTCTGAAATGTAATAAAGTCTATCGATATTTGGCGCAACCTCATATGAATTTATCGACATATACCTGTGTAACAAAAATACAAACAATTAACATTTTATGAATGAAAATGACGGTTTTCATCACATGGCAGTTAGTAACTTGCGCGGCAAGTTCCGGAGAGCTTAGTTCTCCATTTTCAAGCACTAAGAGCGCCCACTGTCTGTTCGCGTATGCGCACGCGCCGGCGTCATGTTCATTCATAAAATATTACAATGACTCACGAAAGTTTAAATACAAATATAATGAACCTCAAAATAGCTATCCACTTGCGCGTAGATAATTACCTATTATTTTATACAAATAGAGGTATTTTTAGTAGAGGAGGATAATTTCTCCCAATAGGTTGAGTTTGGACAGCTAAAAAAAACTGTTATTAAAGTTATTTTAAACTACTCTATAACATACATTATATATATACAGGGTGGAAAAATCGAATGCCACATGGATGATAACTACCTTAAATATTATAAATAGCACATTTTGTGTAAGGGAGGCTTTCTTTTGTTTTAAAAAACAATAAATTCTACATTTAAGGATTAATGAATAATCGCTTGCCTCAGCCGGGACTCGAACCGTTCAAATGTGACAAAAAATAAAGTGCCGTATTTTATGATGCAGATTGAAAGGGTCACTGGTAAGGTTCTTTTTTTTCTAAGTAACAAATACAATCAGAATAACGGAAGGCCATGAAAATTGTAAACGAAAAATTTAAACACACAAAATAAAACAATATTCATTTAATAACCTTACTAAAACCTTGCTAACTAAAGCAGTAGTTCAAAATGCAGAACTTATTGTTTTTAAAAACAAAGGAAAGTCTCCCTTATACAAAATGTGCTATTTACAATATTTAAGGTAGTTGCCATCCATGTGGCATTCGATCTTTCCACCCTGTATATATAAATAAATCAAAACGTAGCCGGTCAGTTGGGTACATTTCCTAGTAAGTATTTTTCCAAGGTTCATTGCAATCTTTGCCTCATTTGCTTGCTACATTATGAGTACATTAACACACCTAATTAAATAAATAAAAACTGTTTATCTATAGTTACAATAATAAGTGCAAAGTCAACCTTTTCAGTCGTGCTGCATGATAATCACGGTAAAGGTAGATGAATGAGGCTGCGGTACGGGCTGTAGGCAAGTAATAAAATTGTTTCATTATGCTTACATGTGCATGCGAGGCCATATATATGTATACACTTTGTCATCCTATCTCATCGCTATAAGGTAAAAAGTGTATACATATTTATACCCTTCACTATACTTGTTATCGTCAAAAATATAATGTTTCAGTCATATAAAAGTTGATTATGTATAATAATGCCGTAATACTTTTGCTATAATTACCTACTTTATTATATTAACCTGGTATTGTGGATATTAATGAATTAATTAATTTCATCTTTCATATTAATGCTGTTAAGTTTGTTGAAGTGTAGTTAATAAAACAAATCTAGTTCAATCGGTGTACTACCGCAATTTGCATTTATACAGAGACATTAACATTTATAAACAGAAGCCGTAAAAAACAAACGTTACACTGAATGCTATACAATAATAAATTACAACAGATAAATGACAAATTTACAGCGGTTGCATATAATGAACGAAGCGAAAGATTTAAAAATAACATACCAGCGGGGAGAAAAGCATCTTATAAGTGATGTGAAAAATATAATACTCGTTTCATTATTATACAAACCAGTCTAGGCGTATTAGCAACGATTTTAAGATAAAAAAAAAACCATTTTTTTTTTATGACATAAGTTGGCAAACGAGCAGACAGATTGCCTGATGGTAAGCAATTACCGTCGCCCATGGGCACCCGCAACACCAGGGGAGTCACAAGCGCGTTGCCGACCTTTAAGGGGGGTTGGAGCTCTGGGAACCTTACTCACCATCAGGAAACACAACACTACATACCTGAAAGGTAGCAGTGCTATTATGGCTGTGGTCTTCTGTAAGGAGGAGGTACTTCCCCAGTTGGGCTTCTCCAGAATCGAGCGTGATGGTACTTCGCTTCGCTGTGCCCTACCTCTCATTGTCGGACGTAGTTTAAGGACATACCCGGGTCCAATTGCAATTTCTAATCGGTTGTTAAAACATTCTTGTTTTGCCTACGCTAATATATATGAAATAATAATGTAAATAAAATAATGCATCTACCTATGTAAGTATGTACATGAACTGCTGAACGCGTGCAATGTAGAACTACTGTGGTGCACAAGCGCATTAATCCTGTCTCACGTGTACGCTCACACCGAAATTTTGGTAATTCAAATTGAATGTCCATTCGTTAAAATTATTTACCATTACAAACACCAAGTACGTTTTTTTTTTTTTTATGACATAGTTGGCAAACGAGCAGACGGATTGCCTGGTGTTAAGCAATTACCATCGCCCATGGGCACTCGCAACATCAGGGGAGTCACAAGCGCGTTGCCGGCCTTTAAGGGGGGTTGGAGCTCTGGGAACCTTACTCACAATCAGGAACACAACACTACATACCTGAAAGGTGGCAGTGCTATTATGGCTGTGGTCTTCTGTAAGGAGGAGGTACTTCCCCAGTTGGGCTGCCCCAGATTCAAGCGTGATGGTCAACGCTGTGCCCTACCTCTCATTGTTGGACGTAGTTTAAGGACATACCCGGGTCCAAATACGTACGTACGGTACAAGTACCAATGCGATGCTAGTCGAAATATATACAACTATAAGGCAGGTCGGTTTTTCATGAGACTCAAGTCTCTACAATCGGACGATACAGAAATAATTCGTGCCTTAATTTGAATCCTCATTTTAATTGCAATGAACGAGTTCATTGGAATATATATTTTTGGATCGGTTTACGTCATATTATTGATAGATTACGCAAAAAGGTTCTAGCTGGACAAGGTACCTATCTTTACTCATGGAACATAGATTTAAGCAATTGATCAGGGCGATTACAAAATAAAGTGTTCCGTTTAAAATTCGAATCACAATTTCGCACTACTTCGACTATCTTTAATGTATGACAAAGGAACTAAAAGGTATGACGCGGTGTAATTTGTTTGCTAATAAAATCCTCAATAGTAAATCCAATATTTCAGTTTGGACAAGGTATTGAATCAACAACTCGCATTTATAAGATGCAGGTCTAATTATTATTTAATATCTAGGTAATATGAACAACTGCACTAGGAGGGATTTGCTCGCTACGAATAAGGTCATAGAGGCGCCAGTTAAATTGTGTAAGATAGATAAATACACGAAGCGCATTCGTAAATAGATTGTTATGGTTTGGGCGTCGTCGGAAGCTGCAGCGGGTCAGGGCAGGGCGCCGGCGCCGATACGGCAGCTATCTAGTTCAAACCGCTCCCGATATGAATATACTTATACAACATACTAATTACAAGCCATTCGGTATAATCGCTCAAGCTCGATTGATGACGTAAGTGGGGGCCATTATATCCATTATAACATTCACGTTTATGCAAATTAATCGATATTATATGTCTATATCACGCGAACATATGCCTGTTCACAGCGGAATTGACTGTATTGATACTTAAAACATAAGAATAAGTACTTTATGTCAATGCATGATCAGATCTCAAAAAATAGAATAAATATAATATGTCGAATTAGTGGCGATTCTCTAAATAAACAAAAAATAATATTTTTCTTTTTTTTTCTTTAAAGAAATTTGTTTGACTGTCCAACAAATTGATAAAACGGTATTACAATAATATTTATATTCAAATCGTAATACCTTCGTTTTTTCTTCGGGCAGGTACCTGGGACTTTGTCCAACAAGACCAGAGACTAATTCTTTTTTTCTTAATGTCCGTTAATATAGTTATTTATTTTATTTATTTGTTTATTTTATATAATTCGATCAAATAATTTGGTAATTACTCGCTTATTTTTTTATTGGATCATCGTTAATATTTATAGATCCGATTTCATTTTAGATCCGGCAAATGTTTTTATCCGGTTGTAATTTTCCTACCAGCAGGGGCAGTAGGTATAAAAATGCTAATGAAATGACTTCTTTAATCATTAAGGCGACTTATCCATTTAATCATTATGTTCTTATAACCTGTAATAAGTTGATACTTACATATATTATAAAATAAAAGTACCTTCAGACCGGATTTTGCTCTATCTATATTTTCGTAGAAATAAGTGACAAAAAATATTTAGATTAAAGCCTGTTTGTAGAAAAACATTTTGATTGCATCTTCTTAAGTCAAAACTGTTTATCCTGAAGAGTGTGCAAAATTATAATTGAGCTCTGTTTCCATAAACCAATTTTAAATAAGGAAAATTGACTTCGTTTGGTGCCGATTTAAAGCAAAAAGAAGAAGGAAGCTAAAAGCCAATTTAGATTCTAAATAATATATTTATCTATTTATTTAAACTATTTCACAAAACGAAAAATATGCAAATGGTGGACTTAATGCTCAATTATAGGTACTGATAGGTATATCTGATTTTCTTGTTTCAGCAGTTGCTTATGTAGCATTAGCTTAAAAGCATTGCTTGAATCTTGTCGTCTATTATTGAGACGAAACGAAATCCATAGACGAGTTGCCTGGACGACAAAGGAGTTAATCATAAAACCCGAGTGGTGAAAGATAGATGATCAATTTATTCGTGTGAGCCAGCGATTTGGAGACGCAAAAGCCGCCGCGGAGTTATAATAGATGGTACGAAATAATGCAAATATGCATTGACTACAACGAAACATCCTACGAAAAACAATACATCATAATTTTATGTATAATCTGGAGCTTGAGTGTGGAGCTTTGATTATTAATCAAAGGTATTGTTGTGAGCAAATCGAGAAACACAGCAGAGCAAAGGTTCGCGGAGGCTAATGGCGTCGGATCAGCTCATTGACGTCACACTGGCCACTAAAACCGCCGGTCTGTTCAAAACGCTAAATATAGAAACAATCTAAAAAGAAGTAGAAACTTAAACGAACTGTTATGTTGGCAATAAAAAATAAATCAGAGTCTGTTTTTGTGTTTTTCATCTACTTAGTTCCTTCAGATTTTCGTCATGCAAAATGCAGAATAACCTGTTTACTTGAAACAATATGACGATAAATAAAATGTAATATATTGTAAGTCAATTCATCACATTATACTTGGCGTCGAACGTCTATGAAAATGTTATCACTTAAATACATATCAAGCATATCATGCACCAGCTTTTGTATTCATTAAGTATAATGAATAAATAGTTAAGATTTAGAAGTAAATTACATATGTTGTAAGTTACGTTTGGGATCAAGTAGATACAGAATCTACCTTATGTTATGACAGTTATGACCCAAGCATAAATTAGACAAACCTTAATTAACAATAAAGAAAATAATAACCCAAAAGGGACAAATGAAGCTTTCCATCTTTTTGGGTGAACAGAAGTTTATAAGAAGTAAGGTTATTATTATTACCGATGTATATAACTGTGTATTGAAAATATAATGTATGTAAAAAGGCTAATTTCAGTTGCATTAGGTACTTAAGCGTGGTCATTAGGTCATTACGTACATTCAGACAACTTAGTGTCATAATCTGTAAGTATTGAAGTCAGCTCACATTTACTGGTAACATCAAACAGTGGAACTCTACTCAATATCAAATATTTAACCCAGGGCAAACTTAAAAGGTCAGTCACCATTTTTTGTAAGCCAATGTCACTTATTGCCAGAATCGTAACTCAGTCCGCACGTCGGGGTACCTCACAAACATAAACATTTTCAGTTTCCTCGCTCCATTGTATCTGTTTTGTTTTGGTCTCTATCTTTTGTTTGACGCTTAGCTATCCGCCGTGTCTAATCGCTTCAGGATAGAATGACATAATTAAGAATATTCTTGAACTTCATGTCTTTGGTAGAAGGATCAAAGTTGACTGTTTAAAATTGTAAAGCATTTACTTTTGTATTTATACATTCATAAACATTATGCCACGTGGGTGTTAAAACTAAGATAAAACCTTTATCTGGACTGTTGATATAGTATTCTTGTTGTATGAAATCATATATAATTATATGAAATTGAGGTTTTTTCGAACTAACTGTCTGACAAAACGTCAATTTCATAGGTAAGGACACCCAATATTATGTATATTATATATTGGGTGTTTATTGTATACATATATCGTACCCTTGTTAAATAACAAATAACGCAGTATCTATTGCTACAGAAAGCGTAACTATATAGTATTGTAGATTCTGCGTTATGTGCGTATTTTGTGTGCCGTAAAAAATACTATAAAGGTGTAACAATTACCTGTAATAAAAAACGTTTTTGGTTTAAAGCATTTAGAAGATAACTTATGTCTCAAAAGAAAGTGTTTCTTTAGAGCTATATTACTTTTTAATTGCCTTTCTCACCTGTCCTCTCATTAGACACTCCTACTTTCATTTACCTCTCCAGTATAATCTTAACGACCTGCCTTCACTTTCTCCAAATGCCCCGACTCGCGACCTATCTTAACCGACAATGAAGTTAATTTAACTTTAACGCTCCCACAGTCTTACAGATAGGGACTTAATATTTTTAAAACAAAATGTTATCTTTATCTCGAGTCAGAACTTGCAGTTGGGATTTGACGATCTGTTTTGAACTTTACGACAATGGTGGTTAGGTTACGTTTGGTCTGGCCGGTGATAGAGCCCCATCCCGCGAAGCGTGCCTGGCCTATAATAAGAATAACCGTGCTTTGCAACGGGCGGGGAGGCCGGGGTCCATGGACTCGCCATTAGTGCACGCTGCGAGCTTAATCTCTCTTTGCAAGATTACATAAATTAATGTGATTAAATCGACGTGTTGTGGTGCATTAGTTATCAGTGACAGCCCATCAGCAAGTGTGATATAAATTACAAATAAAAACTTGATACTGACTGATATATTGAAGTGTTGAAAGAGTGAGGTTATGTTGACAAAGCAAAAGATGATTACATGCGTGAGTATATTCTACGTAAATCGGTTAATATTTTGTTGGCTCGTATTTTTTTACATGGGGGGTTTTTAAGGATCTTATACTATTAAATTTGTAAGTATTTACGCGATAAACGATTACTTTTTGCTAAGACAATTCATTCGCTGACAATCGCTATTACAGCCAAGTAACTATAATTAATGCACACCAAATTTTAATACTACTTGTTAATTGAATATCAACATGAATTTTATAAGATTAATTTAACGTTGGCATTTACCTATAATGTGAACGGCCGATTACCTGACGTAAGTAGTCGAATGAATAATATTTTTGTTATAACAATGATTACACTAATCAATAAACAAAATCGTCGCGGGCGATGTCCGTTAGATGCTCATTAAAAACTTGTCCAAGAAAGGAAGAGTTGGCGATGACTCGCAGCACGTAGGCCGCGCCGAGTCGCTGCGCCAACTCGTGGATTAGCGATAAAATCAAGTTTTGACTGCCGTCATCACTTACTATGCAAAAAATTCCTTTTAATTTTAACTACATATTTTTAATTATCTCAAATATAACCAGTCTTCTGATTTTTCTGAATTTATTTTAATCTGATTGGTTGATCTTCTCTAATTTGATTAGAAGCATCAGATCTAAGTAGAGTAAATTCGTTTATTTGCAACGATTTAAAGTATTCTTTGTGTTCGATTACTTTAGCTAGTAAGTACCCTAAGCTTTTATAAAATGTATGTATTGAATTGGTATGAGAATAAAAACTATAAATCAAGTGGATAAGAGACATAATTATAAGTAAGTACATATGTACCTACACAATCGAAGAAATGTCATGTATGAACCTATGTGATTATGTTATAGGTGTAACTATACGTGCTTAACTTACGAGTAACTGTTCTATGGTTGTATGGCACACCAAATACGAAAAGTCATATAAACGTTATTTGACAACGTTGTCGTAAAGTTGTCGATTTTTTTATATATAGGATCTACATATCTATAGGTACCCAGAGTCAAAAAAATTAATTTAGCGGCCAAGAAGCAATATCACAAATCAGAAAATGATTAAAAACTTGACAATGAGAATAAAATGAAAACGGGACACTCAAAGTTGTGTCAAGTTTTCAATTAAAGGCCCATTTAGACGATACAAGTTTCTTGCACATTCAATACAAGAAAGTTAAGGCAATAAAAAAATTGCACTGTATAAACATAACGTGCCATTATTGTATTCAAGCAGCAAATTGAATTCAATACTGGTATGCATGTAAACATAGCCTAGGCAGTTAATTGAATACAAGAAATGTGAATCAAATCATTTTTTTTTTCACAATGTATTCCGTGCGTGAAGGTGTGGTCCTTGTCGCTGCTGTCATAGCAACTGTGCTACGGGAAAAACTAGTCGAAAAACGTCGCATAAAAGATTGTGTACAAGAAAATGGATACACAGAAGAAGCATGCTGGGGGCTTCAAACACTCTGTGCGTGGAACTCAGAGCTGAAGAAGATGCCGTGTTCAAAAACATGTTTCGTGTGAACAAAGCTCAGTTTTCATACTTGCTCGATGAAATCACTCCCACAATTCAAAGACGGAATATACTTTAGTTTTTTCATTATCTCTTTTGGACCGAAACCTTCTACCCCGAATTCTTTAGAAAAAGCTGCAAGGGCAGTGTCACGAGCCTCACGGTTTTTATAGTTTTTATTTTCTGTGTCCCAGAGACATTCGTCACCTCTATAAATTTCTATTAATTTAATTATCTCCGAACCCTCAGCGAACGTTCAATATTGAATGAAAATCTGCCAATGCAAATCGGTTCAATTCTTGCTTCAATACGCCATAGTTGATTCAACTCAAAGTTTAGACGTGTCGATACTTGCGAGCAAATATTGCCGTACAATAAATGTCCGTGGTGTAAACAAGATACGGTCAAGAAAATTGACTGTCAAGAATGGTATACAATAATTTCATTCAAGATTTTGGTTATTGCTCATGTGTAAACACTTTGATTCAATTCTTGAATTCAATTATTGAATGGCAAAACTTGCATACAATTATTGCGGATTTTTGTTCAAGAATCTTGTATCGTGTAAATGAGCCTTAAGTGTTATATAGAGATTATCAAGTTCATTTCTGTAAGTTTTATCACTATGACGCCTCATAAGCGAACGGATTCGAACTAACGCACGCGTGCTTGGCCTATTATACCCATGTGTGGTCGAAGCGTCTCATCTCTCGATTCTGGGCCAATGTTTAGAAGTATGGACTCGAGTTGTAAATAGTTAACGAATGAAGAGGTTGGATTTATTTAAAAGTTCGCCTTCGTTTGCAGAATAATACAGAGCTTGTTCCGTTATAATGGTAGCATGTGTCATGAACATAGTAATTAAACGTATTCATGTACCGAGTCAACTATGTACACATATATGTGCGTCTAGACTCGCATGGTCGTGTACAGCGAACAAAGAAATATAATGAACATGCTCGTACTTCCCACTTAGGTAGAGTTAGTGAGACCTGGATGGGTTTTGAAAAGGAGTATGTCTACTCTTCGAGACATCCTGAAATATGTCTTGACTTTAACTTTGTTTTTTTCCTCTCTATGAGAACGTAATTTATGTACCTAGTTAATAATTATAAAAGTATAAATTATGACTTACCTAAATGTTAAAACCATTAAGTTACTAAACTCACTTGCCTGATGTTTCTACATCAATTTATACCTACCGGTTTTTGCTAATAACTATAACTAGTTTTGTTGTTAAATGACGATAGATAATGTTAACAGCTACATACATTTATTGCGCAAACCTACACATCTTACTGCACATATGTTGCTTATTGGATCATTACGACATGGTGATCTTGGAAAAAAACTAAGTAAAGATGTGTAGGGAGATACTTCAAATGGTCTTTTCTTGGGTTCCATTGTAAGGTCAAGGATCGACTAACTATCAAAATTACAATAATAACAGCTCTTGAAAGTGTTAAGTTAGCTACATACAATCAATAAGCACGTAACGAAGCCAAGGCATGGCAAGTTCATTGACTTAGTGGTCGAGGTTGTCGACGGAATGGATAGCAAACAGCGTCGAGCGACGGGACATGGACCTTTAATACTAGCTCAGTACAAGCATTCGAAGTCCTGAAGGCCTTAGCCTTGCAGATTTAGGCTTCAAGAACGTTTATTGCAAAAGCGGGTCAGGTCGGCGTCCGGCGTCGTGGTGCAAGGAAAGCCGCTGGTCGTGGTTTTCTTTTTGCAAGCGCTCGACGCATGCGCGGGGGGCGCGCGTACGTCAGTGTTGCGTGGGGCCGACGTTCACTTCGGACGCGCTGCTGGCGCTCGCCCATGACGGTATCACTCGAACAGTGCTTAGGAAGGACCAGTGTTGTGTGTGAAGGGTGCCATGAGCGGCGGCGGCGCGGACGTGGCGTCCCGTGCGCGGGCGGGCCGCGCCACCCCGCCTGTCGAGTTCCCCGTCCGACTGTACATGAGGGCGTTACGCCAGTACCAGAAGCTGGTCGATCTCAGGCTACTCACTTCCAAAGATAAAGTAAGTTCGACATCACGAAAGGACGGTGTTTATGTATGCGTAGCATGTGCGGTGACCGACGTGCTCTCAGTCGCAATGCATAAATAATTTAGATTGTAGAAATAGTTAAACTCTTTAAACTTTTGTATAAATAATTGTTTATTAGTAATTCAAAAACATTATAAGTAACTCAACAATTTTAGCATTTGTATTGTAAACAGGAGTGAAATTCATTATTCAAATCGCATGTTCAATTTTGACCCATGTTGAGAATATTTGTACAGCCCGTCACTATTTTTCTTTAATGACCATAATGATTAATTCGAAAATGATTCTAAGCTTCGGTTATGCTTGTGAATCTTGTGATGATGTTAGCATCTTTCCAAGATTCACAACACACATAAAACACTATGTAAACGTTAGACGAAGGGTTTAATACTTATATATGTACTTTCAAACGTAGTTAATATCTTCCAGTTGCAGCCAATCCTCGATGTTCAGATATTGTACATATTTTGTTGTGGATATAGCCTAACCTTGGCAAAGCACTTTTGATAAAAAAACTTAAGATACTTTCAAGTATCACGTTTTAATCACGGTAAACCTATTTACATTAAGATACGTGTGTTGTATTTGTAAATATGATAATTGTACCTATTGATATTTTTTTTACTTATACCATAATCGTGACGTATGTCTTTTTTATTGCAAGGTTATGTAGGTAGGTACCTACTTTATGTAATTGATACTTACCTACTCACACTTAATAAAAAATATGGGACGATAAAAAATAAATGTTAATTACCTTTATGTCTGTTTAAATCGGAACTGGTTATTAGATATATACTTCACAGGCGACCCGCCCGGCTTTGCATGCTTGACTTGTATTATCAATTTATATACCTATGTTAATTATATTTATTCATAGAAATTACAATCGTATTATGATAACTACAAGTACTTAACTAGTTACAGTATAAAATCTAAAAAAGGCCCTTGAGGCATTACCAAGTACCAAGGATGCTGGCGGCATTTCCTCGTTGTATCGCAATGCTGATACGTTGTGCGAGGAAGCCTCCAGCTCTTCGGTACCTATGTTAATTGTCCCAAAATAAATAAGTTTATTTGTTGATGAAAACTCATAAAATTGGATTGCGTAGTTTAGTGACCTAAGTATGCATACTTACATCAATGTCGAATTTAAAATATATTTTTGATAAAAATGTAGGTAGCTACATTTCGATACAAGTGCGCAAAGGATTTTGTTAGTTTACGAGTCAGCTAGAGTAAGACAATGATATATATTTTTGGATCATCAACAACTAATACCTTAATTTGTTGAACCAGCACACTTCCCTCTTTTTAAGGCACAACCATAACAACGATAGTATTTTTCATATTTCATTTGCGTGCTTTATCAGGCTATGAAGTAATTGTTTCTATATTTGTAAGTAGATAGTGTAGTTACACAGATAAGCCCGTGGGGGAGTGGAATGGGCAAACAACGGAGCGTAGATAGTGTCGTGGTTTATTAATAGTTATACTTGCTATAGTAAAATGGTACCAAGCCCAAACTAGAACTATGTACATATAAGTTGTTTATTGCGGTCTCATACTAAATAAGTCAGGAATATAAAAATGTGACCAATGGTTACTAGCACCATGGACAACATGGCAGATACATCGCTGGTATAATAATAGTAAACACGGTAAATAAAAATAATTGTTTTTAGCAATATGATATAATGGTAAATGAAAATAATGGTTTTTAGTAGGTACATACAACAGCATGCAACCGCAATTAAATGCAATAATTGAATTAGAAATCATAAAGAAGAAACTATACGGTTATTACCTTTACACAGAATGTGCTACATATTAAAAAAATTAAAGCAGTTGCCATCCATGTAGCATTCGATCTTTCCACCCCTGTACACATAGTTTTCTATAACGTTTACTAGAATTTGCGTTAGCAACAAATTTAAGCCATGAAATTTAAAACAATAATCTCAGATTACTGAGATTAGAAGTCTTTTTCCGTTATTAAACGGAAAAAGACTTCTGTAAGAAGACGTTAATGGGTATAGTTTAGAAATGGTTTTATTATAGTGGTACTTAAGATGATACTAACACACACTGTAGGTAAAATTGGAAAAATATGATTAAATAACAACTTATTAAAATGGCTACAACCGGGTACATTTGAATTGTAAATGATTTCTGCATTAAATGTATGTAATTATGCAAGTTCTGATTTTAGCAACCTAGGTCACGGCAAGCCGTGGTAAACATTAACGGTCTAATATAATATAACTTATTCCACTTTCTCGAATAAAAAATGGGATTATTACACGTGTCGCTATCATTTCTGTTTAATATTTTGTAAGAGCGGTTTCACAATCCTACAATCAGTAGCAGCATTGACTTTATCGCTCGCATGTGCAGTACGCGGCGTGTGATAATTAAGGCATACGAGTAAAATGCTCCTTTCATGCATTGAACATTTTAGTACTAAATAAGGCTTGTGTTGTGGGTACTGCATGTATTGTAGGTCATAAAACAAAAATGGATCTAACAAGATTATGCAAATTATAAGTTTCTTCGCCTATTAAAAACATACAAACAAATATACACCAACCATTTCAGAATGCTACAGAATTTGTACCGCATTAGCAAGTGTCATTGAAGTAAATATGGAAACCCAATCGTGTATTGTTCATGAATAAAAAACTATGACTATGACTATAACGGAGTGGATAAAAATAAACCTAACGAATACGGCAGCGCGTTAAACGAAGGTTCAAAGTTAAAAGATGCTAAAAACACTCTTTGTTCCGTAATTGGTAACATTACTTGTTTCGAACGTCTGTCATTACCTTCTTAAAATAGCTCTCAAAACTTGTTAGTGCGTTGTGTATTAGTGGCACAAAGCTGCGATATAAACTTGGTCGTAACGCGTGGCTGAACCAAGGCTGCATCTGGCCCGCGGCGGACGGCGATTGGTAACGACCGATTGTATTAGTAGGTATAGTTATTTATTTAAGTGTACGAGCTAATTCGTGGGAGCTACTGAAGGCCTCAGCTATTTAAAACTAAGCAAAGGTTGCTTGAATTCTGTCTGTTTATATTTAATCACTTGAATAGGAATTTTGACATTCGAAAGCCTCTGAACGTTAGGGGTGCTTGCATTTGGAGAACAATATCAAAACTACATGTTTTTGATGTTGAGGTTACTTCGTAATTTGTGACAATAGTAAGTCACGAATCCTAATTTCATTGATTTTAGTCATAGGTAATATAGGAAAGCTCTTTAAAGAACCAATCAATGTTAACTAGCAGTATATACTTAAATTCATTTAGGAAAACAAATGGTATAATAAGGTGTAAACCCCTTCGTGACTTGACATTGAAATTTTGATTCAAAAAATTATTTTTAAATTAGATTAGTTTTTAATACCACATCAACTATAGTGACAAAAAATATCATAATATTTATATGTATATTATTTAGAAAATACGAACCTAGTACAGAATTTATACTTAACAGATAGTTTTAATATAAAAAAAAAATAAGTACTAGTTTTACTGTATGTAGTTTTAGGCTATTGGTAATAGGAATAAATTGGCGAAAAGGGTGATTTGGATTTTCTTTTCGCATACGGATTTCTAGTGCATATTAAAAATCGTAAAAAAAAATTGCTCTGTCTATGGTGTCCTTTATATTTAACGGCAAGAACGAATCTCGGTCGTCCAGCTGTGTGGCTAGCATTTCCGGCTTGTCCGCGCTAGGCAGTCGGCACTTCCTGGCCCCTCGCCGCACCGCTGTCCGATTAGACACTTCCGCTCGTAAACACAAGGGTTCCATTCCAATCGCTTATGGAGAAACAAAGTCAAACGTTCCAGCGAAAACGCAGCGAGCAATATTAACGCACTAGTCCTATTATATTTTCGTGTGCCGTACCATTAAGTATCCACTAATCTTCGCTTGGTTAAAATAAGACAAGGTGGGCACGGGAGATAATGAACTTGAAAAATAATAAGAAGTTCAAATAAATAAATGAATTAAAAATACACTCTTATTTATACTATTAGTTTAAATAAATAAATATTTTGAGATCACATTTTGGGCTTGCCTTGTGGAGTTGTAGGTGATAGGCGACGATAAAAATGAATACAATTAATATAATTATTCATATTTATATATTTCCTGCCTGCGCACTACGGATTAAATAGGCTGGGACAATTACAAAACCCGGAGGCATACGCAGTTGTACTAGCCGTATAATAGAAGAATATCTTATAAATGCCTGAATTAAACACGATATGCCCATTAATAGCAGCAGCCAACTGATATCGTGAGAACGGACGTTCCACTAATAGCCTGTATTTATCATTTATTCAGACTTTATACTATTTTATGAACAGGTTAATTTTGTTGTGTGAATCAGCGCAGCAAAATAGTCACACCCTATGTTCAATTAGAAATTAGAACTCTTAGGAAAATGTACAAATTACAGTTTGACAGTAGTACGAATATGACAGATAGAAAGGGAAGGTCGTGAGTTCAAACCTCCATGGCACACACTTGTACGTGCACACAGTATGTACTCGTACACTATAATTGACAGTGCCAAATAAAGGGTTAACCTTGAGGTGTATTAGCATATGTTACAAATTAGTTGGATTTCTTTTTTTTTCTCCTCCCCGTCTAAGTACGATTAACACGTACCACAGATAACAAAAATCAAATTAAGCATGTTCCATGGGTTTTCTTGTGTTTTGACTTGATTTATGCAAACCGCATGAATTAATTGAGTCATTGACTTGTTCAAACTGTACGTAGCGTAAACTCGTAGAAAATAGAAATAATGTAATGAGACATCGTTGTTGATTGCTTAAGCAGACAAGCATTTTATTCATAGATATATATTTATACGTCCATATGTATGGTACTTTAGGTATAGCATATAAGAAAGTTAATGCAATATATGAATATAACTATATATTAATTATACATATTTCGCGTTCAATTAAGAACCAAAAACAAAGGAGGAGGTCCGTTTTTTGCGTCGGTTAAAAATCAGCTGCTAACTAACCTATAAGAAATGAGGGGAATAATATTAGAATGTAGTAGACATTGTACTTATAAACCGATGGCCGTTGGGAGGTAAAGGTTCTCGAGTGGTGCCTACGTACCGGCAAGACAAAATAAAATGTCCAAAATAGGTGAAAAAAAGAATTTGGAAAAAATAATTGATCGAGATAAAAGTCGACAAAACTGATATGTAACTATTACATAAATCAGCTAGATACCATATCGTTTACTAATAATACGAACATGAATATGAATATACCTAATGTATACAAGGCCTCAAATTATTATCCAGCCCAAGTTATTATCGACTGTGGCCATTTTTTACAGTTTTACTTACGTACTTTTGTGTGTTCCGTACATTTAATTAGGTATTTATACTCAACCTTTCTAGAATAGACTATGACTTCCTATTCCTATCATTATCTGTGTATGTATAATTCGTTTGTCACTAATCGTGAACTTATCGACACACATGGATATTAGTTTGCTCTACATAATGTTAACATACGAATTCAGGAAATTTGCCAATGTACATTTCTTCCGGTTGCAGTTTAAAACTAATGTCAAGTTTGACCATGGAATTTATATGTCCTTACATACTAAACACATATACATATATTTCAGTCAGGGGAGTAATTTAGACTCTATTCGGCTTATAACTATAGACGTACACGTATGAATTTCATTTCACAATTGGCCATTGAAGTTATCTCTGCTTTTCTATATTCCAAATTCATTTGATATCGTCACTCCATTGATAGTAGTTTATATTATAGATCATTCAATCGACGTTTACGTTCGCGATTCTGTTGTAAATGCTTTCATATTGATGATGACTATTAAGTACGCATATACGTCAGTAATACTAATTTCCATTGTATGTAAACCGGCTTTAATACAAAGGAAATCAGTATTCGTTCCACTTTCTCTGGCCAGACCTCCGGCTCATAAATACCCGCCTTTGTTTCACCGCCGGGATTACGAATGCCACACCACAGCCATTTTATTTCATTCGTCTATTTTTAGCCAAGTTGAAATTTATTCATTTTAAGACATCTTAATAGTTAAGGTTAGCTCAGCAGATCAACAGCCGACAAGGTCGATTTATTATCACTGTAATGATCAAATTAGTAAATAACTGTTTACTCATCTGATGCACCTCATCTGACTGTACTTAGTTATATTAGTGAAATTAAATTTATGAATAACTTTATTTTTGACGATAGGTCTGGCCTAGTGGGCAGTGAACCCTGCCTATGAAGCCGACGGTCCTGGGTTCAATCCCAGTAAGTGTGTTTTTCTGTGATTTTCACAGTTTCCTGGGTCATGGGTGTTTTCTATGTATATTATATAACTCGTATATCGTTAAGCTAAATACCCACAACACAAGGTATCTTCTTGAGCCTACCGTGGGGTTCGGTGAATTTGTATATTAGTCATCTGTTACATACTCATGTATTAAAAGGGCGTACAAATAAATATTCATAAATAAAATCTGTCAAATCTTAACTAAACCTAAAACTTATATACTTACTTATATGTTCATGTTACATTTTGTTACTAAACTAATTCACGTGAAACTAAATATGAACATTTTTCTATATAAATAATTAGTAAATTCTCAATTAATATCATTTCTGAGACAACAATACTTTCTAGTGATACATTTAATGTGCCAGAGTGGTCTGTATTGTGATACCACACTACAGAGATCGCTCGACACGACACCATATTCACTTTCTTTACACATTACTTTTTCTGGCCTTGAGCGCTGATTGACTGGCCAGATCAAGATAATGTCGACTTTCTCCCATTGTTTAAAATTGCTTAAGAGTTCTTAGACATCTTATAATAAAAAATATCTTATATTTTATAGATAAATGAAATGGTGGTCATAAAATGAAATTACTGCAATCGTACTAATCATCCAACTGTTTAATACATACCTAGTACTTAACTAATGTTGTGATGTTTATCAAATTGTAAGTAGGCACATGCCTTGCTTTACTACTAAACAAAGGCTGTAGCCGTGTGTCTATACAAAATTTGCCACTCTATCAAATGTTCTAGTTATTTAATTTTTTAAATACTCCTTGTAAGGAGCATTTTTAAAATGTTCGCTTTGGTACTTCATGCCAAAAACTAACTACAAATAAAGTTAACTATAAATAAATGTCAAAAAGAAACAAACTTTCAAAACTGTCAAATATAAAAATAGGATATAGGTACTCGATTTTGCGCTTGTCAATATTATTTCTAATATTAAAAATATGACATGTACGGCCTTTAGCATTTTGGCTAGTACTACAAGTAATAAGTATTATTATTTTTTATGGAGAGTGACGGTGCGGCACACACCCATCCCACGATATTCGATTCATAACTCAAGTCTATTGCGGAAGGGAGAATCCAGGAGGATTTTCCTCAAGCTTCCTTCCCCTACGCAGTCCGATCGCTCTAATGTGCCGAACAAGTCAGGTTCAAAAAAACGATTTATAACTCCCAGAACATGTGATCGTGAACATGTTTACGTACACGTGCATACCTCGGGTTACGCGTGCTCCGAAAAATAATTTCATGTCTCTCATGTAAATAAAGCAGTTTAAGCAGTTCGAATTAAGCAGTTTTTTTTGTCGGATATTATTTTTGAACATGAGACGGTGGTTTTGTACAAATGATCTTATTTTTGCAGCTGAAACATTTCATCAGCTTCGTTACAATAATATTGTCAGACCATACTCGTATGACACTTGGCGATAGTGGCCAGAGATAACTTTAGGCGCTCAGAAATAGATTGTTACTTCAGTTTTGTGAAGTTCGATATGATAACCTTTGTTCTAAACGATCAAAATAAGAACGCATGTCCGATAAGTGCCATTGAAGGTTAATAGTGGATTTTCCCTGACATTTTTTTAATTCCATTTCTATTTGTTATATTTAGAACACGATCTTTTCTACTAATAGAACACGCAAATCAATGTTGATTGTTGTAAGTCTATAGCACTGATCTGAGGATGTGGATAATGAGAAAAAAACTAAGTTAATTCAGTCGTCTGCCACCTAATTAATGTTAATGGGCTTGGTAACTTTTTTATGGCGGTACCTATATGACACCTAGATCAATTTATAATTGATATATGTGTTACCTATTATTAAAAAACTAACGCGCCTTAGAATATTTACTTTCATTTGTTCGTTCTTAAACTTTCAGTACGTACTCACAAAAAGTAGGCAAAGTTCTACTCGCAAATCACCAAAAAATCTTTACCAGCTTCACAATGAAACATTAAATCTATTCTCGAACTATATTTTACAATGTATAAATAAAATTGTCTTTTTATTTCATTTCATGTTTACATAAGAGCTGATACAATTGGAGAACATGAGTAATTCTGTTGATTGTCTCAATACAATTTTACCATACTGTACCAGTGATAACTGTTATAATTTCTATGTTTACAACATGTATATATTAACGGTCTTCTTTAACGTTACATTGTGTGAACGCGACAATTAAAATAATGAGGCCTGAAGCGCGGTTTCCGCGCTAAAAATATTTTACCCTGTAATCTAATAACATCTTAAGCTGTATTAAAAGGTCATTACATATCTCAACACTAACAAATGGCATCTATTTAGTTACGTGGCAGTGTACAGAGTAGCCTTCAACATGATACTGATTGGTCGACATCTGCGGGGGTGACGTCACTGTCCGTCACCCACATTGTTTATTGTACAATACAACATCCGATACACTCAATTCATAATATTTCAAATGAGTATGACGTCAATTAATATTAATTAATTGCTTACGGCTTATTTCTAATTATGCACATTAGATTACTTACGCAATTATATAATAATATTGGTAAAAGTATCCTAATCTCTTTAGGTTCTTTTTGATTGTGGAACCTTTTTCTGTGTTAGTTACGTGTGAAAGCTATACATAGATTTGTGTGTGTTAAATTCAGCTAATTAAATGAAATTATCATTTGGCCGAGTACAAGTAAATAAAACGTTCAATATGTTTCATTTTCCTTTGTGGGTCTGATTTCCAAAAACATTCACTTAGTAGATTTTGACCTTACACCTGTAGATTAGGAAAAAAAAATAGTTGAACAATCTAGCTCCAATTATTTAGATTGTGCCTTGCGGCCTTACGCAAGGTATCACCGTGCGGAAAATGCTGCGTTACTTGCATTTCCGCTGGGACGTCTTCAATGTTATCGCGAACCTAAAAGGTTAATCATGAATATGCTAAACAATCTCCAAACAGAATTTTAGGTAGGTACATAAACCTGATCGCATGACGTAGGCTATAAAGCAGCATACGTTACCAACACCGATCTCATGTATGTGTGAATATTTTATATTTTTATAACTCACTCGGCATATGCAGTTTTATGGCGGTAGGTAATCCTATAATTTTTTATCAGAGTGTCCGATCAGCTGAACTTGCATTCCAACAAGCATATCCAATTTAGATCTTATTATCAGTGATTTGTACGTGCAGACAAGCTTGCATGTATATTGACGTCAGCGACTGTACGTTTACCAATGTAACTGTAATCTAATTTAGTTAAGAACTAATAATTAAATAAACTATCTGCGAGTCCCAAAATAAGATTACTTATAGGTGTATCTACATTGCCTAGGTGTGATGAGCAGGAACGCAGATTTATAACTGCTACAAGTTTCGTGCATTCGATGAAGTAAAAATTATGCAATTCCACTACTCATGTATAAGCAATTCCACATAAATATATGCAGGTGAACCCTGGGCGCATCCTCTATTTATCCTCAAATGGCTTGCAATCTGTTAGTGCCTTAGATAATAATAGTATCCATTATCTTAGATGTCTAGACTGTCGCGATATTTTTATACATGACCTGAAGCGACGGAAGAATCTCATTCAGGTTGTTTAACCAGGTAGATACGCTAAAGTACTAATATAAGTTAACAATTTACAATCTTATTCCGTAGACATAAGGTTGGGATTTTGTCTAACTATATTATTCTGTGTTGTGGGAGATGATTCCATGATTCTGACAAAACAGCCACCCACTACTGCTTCCAAAGACGGACGCAACACTTTGCGCTTCATTAGATGATCTCTGTAACTCATTATCTCTTTATTCGTAAAAAAATATTTAAATGCTTATAGTTACTTATCTAATCTAATATGAAATATGTTCAAATGGTCAATGGGGAAATTGGTACCTATACAATGTGCAAAAGGAAAAATTGTTTTGTAAATTAATATGGTTTCTAATTCCCGTAGTTAGATTTCACGTGTCTTGTTTAAATAAAACACACCATTTTTATTTATTTTTGGACACTAAAAAACGTAGGTATTTCAAATCTCCTTTTGCGTCAATAAGTTCCTGCAATGTTGCGACTAAGGAAGTTCCCAACGACGGTTTCTATGTCAAGGCAGATATTCTTCTATCCAACGTCATCAAGCAAGTCTATTCTAAGTTTTGGCGATCCTTTGTTTGCTTGCGTCACGAGCCAGTATTGCACGCTTACGTATGGCGTAGTATACGCTAAGTTCACGAGGTTCGTAGTTCATAATGATTCAACTACTCCGGGAGTTCCAATACGCGGGCCTTTACCTTTCTTAGAATATTTACAAATGAAATATCCGTTGAAATTTTAAGTAAAATGTTAGATATAACATATAAATTACGATAAAAGTAATTAATTTGTAATGGGTTTGTGGAATTGTATCTTATTTACTGCCAAAGTCAAACCATTTTTTCTCCAGGTAGGCGTCAAGGGCGATTTTACATCCCATAGACCATTAATGCAGACATAATTGCATATTAAATTGTCGAATACTTACAAGTACCTACTAAAGCATAAAATGTGACATATCTACAGATGGACAGACAAATAATTAATAAATATATTAGGATAAGCTTAAAATAATCTACTTAGTCCTACAGTACGAGTAAGCAACGCTTGTGTTACGACGTGTGACGATGTATATAATAGATAAGTACAGAATTATAATGACTTAAATACACAGAAAACATTCATAACCCAGGAAGGGATCTCCCTATGATATCCCTTCCTGGGATAAATACATAGCCTGGCCAGAATCCTGTCACTACCTGTTCTTACCGACCAAGCGAGGAGGCCGTCAAAACACTACACAAATATTAAATAAACTTATAAAAATCTACCGTAAACTCGCGTTACTATCGCTCAAATATCGTGTTAAGTAATAGCCATTAAATGGTTAATCAAATGTTGAGATGTGTATAGGTTCAGTGTAAACAAGTTTACCTTTTGTTTGTCACATGCGTAGCACATTAAAGCAGCGCGGGCGCCGGCGCGGGCGCAACAAGTGGCCGCGGTTACACAATCAATATCGTAATGTATACGCCACGAGGAGCTTAGTGTCCTATTGAAATTTTGACATGTTTTTTAAAATTAAAACATTCTGTCGTGGCGCTTCATTTTAAATCATAGGTAATATTTTACTACACGGAGTCTGATGTTCGGTACCGGTTCTCATACGGAGTGTTGCAAAATGTTCGTACCTACTTACTTTTAAAAATTATTCCAGTCACCTGCAAGTTTTAAGTTAGAGGATGTTCCTATTCTATCCCTACAGACTCCAATATTTTTATCTTCAAAAGCATTCTCTTGAGATACTTCTGTTGAAACATGGAGTGCCTACAACATACCTAAGAGTAAATTATTATTTATATGTCGAAATGTTGCAAAATACTTTCGGTAGTGGACTATTAGAAACAATTTCAGAAAAATCTAAATCATTAGTTTTCGAGTTAATAAAAGTAAAAGACGATACAAATTAAATTAATTACTAGGTCCATAAGATTCTGATTTTAAAATATACGAGGAGAATTTGTAATAAGTAGAAGATTCAAAAAACTAATTGTTGTCATGGTAAACATGCTGATGTTTTCTTTACTTTACAAAGTAAGGTATTTTTCGGTTTGAATGCTTATTATTTGCTTTCCGCACTGACTTGTATGATTGACATGTCAATCAAACTGGCAGCATCATATAAAAACATAAGCAAGTGTCTGGATATCTGAAATACAGGTGAAATATATCGACTTTATATTTTGTCTGTTTGTAGTACGCGTAGCAGCTACGGACCTGTCGCTACGGTTGTAACGGCTCGACGCGGCCAATTGTAAATTTTCGTCCAATGCTCTTAGTTTGGTTAATATGTACCCATACATATATAATAATGGACATCTAAAATATGCTGTTTAATAAAATATCACTCAAGCAACAGAATCATTTTAGACGAAAGAGATTTTTAATGAGATACGTGGTTATGAGGTGCTAGTAAAAGACAAAACTTTGCAAAACTTATCTTGTTTATAGAAAATAGCTATAGGTAGGTACTCATATAATCAAGTGTATGCTATACGGATCAAAAACATACCTTAGGATAAAAAAGAGATACATATTTAATGTGTCCAGAAGTCAATAAACTTAACATGATAATGTTGAAACGATTTGTGAATAATTTGAAATGTGACGCACAAGATAGCCTTGCGAGCGTGAGGCGAGATGCGAGATGCGTCCTATTTCATAACCCGCGTGGCCGGCGCGTCGCGGAGGTGCACGGTCTAACTCATGCATGGAAATTACTGCATAAGTTGCACGCAGGGAGCAGGGATAAGGTAAACGGGGATAAACTTGGTTTTCCTGCACAACTTTACAATACATGAATCAATTAAATCGGTAACCAAAGTTCAGGATGCAAAAAAGGAAAAGATACAGGAAAAACCTAACCGAAATCGGTATTTAATCTTTTCAAAACATATTTTTGCGAAATACTTTGCCAGTCGCCAATTTTAATGATTCTCTGCATGTACCTTCATACCTACTACCGCTTCCCTCTTCCGTGGTGTAGTCAGAATTTCAATTATATTAATTAATCGCACAAAATGTTTACAAAGCTCTATCTTCAGATAAATTACTGCAGATAGATATATTAAGAAGCTCTGTTGAATCCTGAACTTAATTGAAACTATAAACGACGTTTAAACAAACGTTAGTGAGCGTGGCGCGCGGACCTAATACACAAAGTAGATTCGATAAATGTATTCGTAGTGAAAGTGGCTTCACTTTTCTTCTAGGCGGATAGCGTCGAAGGTCCTGTCTCGTGTAAGGTCGCACGCTCAATTTTACCTTAACTGGACCACCTTGACCCTGATAGTTATCCTCAAAGTACGAGCGTTTCCGGTATGGTATGGTATGTCCACGGACCACGCTACATTTCGTATTCGCGCTGCAGGTTTCCGCTTGCCGATATTATTAACGTCTGACCCCGAATTGATTGAGCCGACTAAAACCATCGTCATGTAGTTATTACAAATTTGTTTATTTACAAATTACAACTGATTACAATTGTGTTCATTCGATTCAATCTGTCGATAAACATCGGTAATCGAGTTTTATAAATCACCTACTCTGCTAGGGTACTTATGAAACAACCTGATTTAAATTTCGCACATTATTTCCCACGTGAGAGTATTTACGTTGGAGAGTATTGTTTATTTAAAAAGAGTTTTTGAATTTAAATTAAACCTAAAAGCATGTAAAATTATAATCATTTGTAATAATCGCGCTCATGTAAGTGAAATTTGCATTTTGTTATTCACGTATTTTGGATTTTATGTAATCTGATTTGACGATGACTCGTAATGACTACAAATGCCATCATCATCATGTAATGCTTATCTACCAGTAACACATCTATTCAGGTTATTTACCCTGACCACCGTTTGAAGTCACCATGTAACATGTATACATTATATTGTTTGAACACATTTCACAACTGACAACATTTTCAAGTAAAATACTTACGTGTAGGTTCTACGTAGTAGGTTGGTGAGTGTCGAGGTTTAGGCTATAGGTTTTATACTGTTTTACTGTTTTGTCTATGTCTTTATTTTTGAATCCTGTTTTTGTACATATTCTTTTAGTTGTCATTATATTTTTCTGCCATACGGTCGCCTTTAGTATTCAGCCCATTTTTAATACTCTTCTAGCTATCGAATTCTCTACAGTGAGTATATCTATTTATGTATGACGCCAGACCCGAAACTGGCCGGCTGCATAGCTGCATGCCTGAGCAGCGTTTCCTGTCCACTAACTACCCATTGTGAGCATCTCGTGACTAACTGCATATTTCTATGTTTCATTCCATACCTTTAACTTTCTTAAATAGCTAAATGTAGTTATTGTTTCTTTCATTGACGTCACTTTTGACTGTTTGGATATTTTAGTCGATGCTTATTTAACCTCCTTGCGCACGTCAGACACGTCAAGTTCAACGTTCGTCAGTATTCCCAAAGAAAATAACGATTAAAAAACATATGTAGGTACGTGCAAGAACCATAAGTGCAAGTGGTTTCCGCTGATGCAGCATGAGTCATGGGGGTTGAGTTGTGGTTCGAAGTGGAAACCGTCGCGGCGTTGGCGGCGCCCGCAGCTGGTCAAACACCAGCACCTGCGCCAACAGCTCGCCCTGCGTCATGCGGCTAATTCGATAGAACACAACATGAGCGTTGAATAACATTACAACAGTCATTAAGCAAAAGTATTATTCATCGGTATCGTGAAAAACCCAAATGACGTTACTTTTAAACCAACTGCTGTGAAATGAATGAAATTAGTCCACCATTTCTTTTCTTGTATGGTTGTTGAGACGTGATATTGCGAGTACTTCAGGTAAAGAGCGTTCACAGGAGTCTTGCAACAGGGCAAAATACGAATTGGAAATTACTACACGTAGCATGCAGTTGCTTTCTTTATTTAGATTTAGCTTTTTGCTATTATATATTAATATAATATTTGACGATAATATAGGATCCGATATTAGATTTTAGCTATTGATATACCATGAAATTAAATGCACAGGATCCGATGACTTTAAAAATGAATAACTGGCTTTGTATATTTTTTTATATTTTTATAGTCGTCATTTTAATACGGACTAAGTTTTATTAGACATTAAAAAGTATTATAAAGTATCCAACCACTAAATACTTTTTACGGGGGAAGATAAGATCCTCGTCTCCACCGCGCCTGTTAGGCTGTTGTCACCCATGCTTCGAATTTCGGATGCGACGACGGCGTGGGAAAGAGATAGCGTAATGCGTTTTCATACCAATGACTCGTTCGCGTTACGCTCCGTCGCGAAATTTACATATTGTGTGACATTTATGTATGACGCGCTTAGATATTTTTAAATAATATGCCAAGCTAGTCAAATGTTGTATGTATCTACAAAAATAAGACGTTATTACGGCCCAAAAGCAGGTAACAAATATTTAAAAACAAACTCCCTATTCGCGCCGCGCGAGAAACCGCGACCTACTTTATCCTCCCCTCACTTGATGTCGCTGAACCTATTAAACCTTCAAAGCAATACCAGTACTTAAAATATTTATGACAGCTACCCCATAGAGTGCCTGGCTTCCACAGTTGAGTCTTCAGCTGAGGAAGTCAGTCCCCACTCGGTCTTAGGAGCTGTTCACATGGCATTAGGGCACGATGTGGAGACGACATATGGAACTTACGTCAAAATTTGTATATACTCGTAAAAAGCCGACATGCGTGTACAGACACGTTACTACTACACAGGCCACGTGCTTTAGCTAAGTTTTTCACCTGTTAATGACGTATGACGACCGCAAATGTCTTTCATTTGATGATGAGGAAATATTATAATCTCATAATTGTATAGCAAATTTAAACCAGTGACGTCTGTAGTTATTAGTTTCCAAAATCGAGCTAATTGGTAAATCCAAGGAGCATGTGTCACTAAACAATATCCAATATAGTTTCGGGCGGGTAATTTGGAAACAAATGAGCTCTAACCGATCTTCGCACGTATTCGCAAGAAGGTCAAAGGTCCCCGTAACAATGTGTTTGGGTTTTTACACACTATTAGCTGACCTAATGAGGACTAAATATATTAACACAAGTTAGGAAACTGGAATTATGGATAGTGAAGCAACCCCGATAACCGCATACTATCCGAGTACTAACGGTATAAATAAACTTTTAACAAAAAATAAACCTGACTTCAAATTTGTACTAAAGAGCAACAAATAATTGTTTTCTTTATTGGTTGATAAGTACTTTTGGATTATTTAGAACAAATAAATTTCGCAGGACAATTATATACAATTATTTTTGGTTTTGGTGTTGGTGCCAGCCACGCTAATCAACATACAATTGAAACTCAGATTTTTTACACCGCTGCACGTGCATGTTAGCTGTTTTGATTTGGATTGATTGACAAATGGACTAAGAAAAAATATAGTACTTACATACATATATATATATAGTGCAGAGTGCACCGAGGAGGCAGTGAAATATTAAAACATATCAATTTATTCACGACTGCCGAAGGCTTCTGGAAACGAGTGCTGAATGGTAATGGAGTTCTTGATAAAAACACAAAAATCACCATATGCTCCTTTAAGATTTGAGGAGTTCCCTCGATTCCTCAGGATCCCATCATCAGATACCGACTTAGTGCCAACGGGACCAACTTGGAGTTATACCCTTTCGATTAAAAAAATAATGAAATACGGTTGACGGTTCTCGGAGATATCGAGTAACGTACATACAAAAAAATTGTTCGAATTGAGAACCTCCTCCTTTTTTTGAATCGGTTAAAAAGGCAATCCTTATCTTTCAAATATACAAAACAGCACTCAGAACTTCCATTCGATCCGTCATACTAAATAGATAAAGTTATGCCCTTCCAAAAAATGTAAGTAACTAAAATAGTCTATGCTCATAGATATTACTGTTTCCTTTATGCAGAAGTGTTCATATGTCTACGCCCTCCCAAAATCATCCTGCAAAAGCGTGACTAAACGCTCACAGAGTGACTAAAACACCTTTACTATTACTCAAATACCTACTGGTGATACATGTCTCATGAAAGTCATGAAGCCTAATCACAAACATGTAGTTCAACGACACGCGAAAGTTGGAAGCCTTGTTGAAAGTTGATATAGTTCGGGCATTGAGCTATACCTAGTTATATTAAGCTAGTATTGAAACCTATGAAGAATTACATAATTTTTAAAGTGAGATTTAGGTCCATATAAGTATAATTTTTGCTTGTCTTTGGAATCGTTCCGGACATTTGGGAGATGTACGCGGAGACGAAGCCTTCTGCGCGCAGTGGCCGTTTGATATGTACGTGTGGGGAATTCGATAGCTACAATAGAGAAAAAAGAAAAAAAGGCATAGACAAACAGTAGAATAGTATAAAAACGTATAGTCTTAACCTCAACAGTAAGGCCGATCTAAGCGGATGCCGCCCGTGTCCATTAGGCACGCCCAGAGACCTGGCATGGTGTAAGGACTATTGAGATTTAATGGAATGTAAAATGTACTAGGCTATTGGGTGAAAAGGGTGGACTAGCCACTGGGCTATTTGATGAAATAAGTATATTATTATTATTTGTGGGATTCAAGGCCAATTAACTTCCTGGACATTTCGCAATAGACTTGAGTGTGAAACACCTGGATCCCATATGTCGATTTTTTCTACATGTTACTAAAAATGGGCTCCAGCATGTGTATTAGTAGTATTCTTTAGCCCAACAGGCGGTGACATTATTGTAATTATATATGTAAAAGAGAAGTGACTTTTGCCCTCATAAGCCGATAAGTGGTATCTGATTACAATATTGGTTTGCTAATATGTATTTTGATGCTACATGACAATTCATTTCTCTTCCAAATATTTTTCTTAGATACCAATTATGTGGGCAAACTACTCGTATGGTGTTAAAATTTTCCTGGATCAAAAGATTGGACTATTAAAAAAGAAGTCCGCTAAAGTCCCCTAAATAGCGACATGCAAACATAGTAGCATTGAGTTAAGTAGGTATCTATAATTTAAAAGTTTCTTAAACCTATACATTATAGTACCTGTCGTTCATAAACATAATTAGAGCAACTACGAGTAGTAATATTGTAAAGTGTTCTACATGATTTTTTCTTTTTTCTTGCTTGCCTTGTCTCAACATACATTGTAAAACATACATACATTATTTAACGTATGTTTTAAGTATACATGATGTACATACATTGTATACAATAAATAAGAAATAAATAAAGCATGTCATTTATGGGGGTATTCATAAATGGTTATCAAATCTAAAACAACGTTTAGAAATCGCATGTAGCTGCCCGCCTTTTTTTTATTTAAGTGATATTTGGTTATAAAAACGCCAGTTTTCAATACGAAGTTTTATGAAAATCTTTGTATTAAATACGCAACTCCCGTTGTGGTTAAAGTGGATTCTGTTAACAGTCGCAGACAATACAATATGCACGAGCCAGGAGAGCAAACTCAGCGTAATCCATTAGCTGCTATTAACGGTGTTTGATCTCGACATAAGCACGTCGCATGTAGCGCCGGCTACGTAGCACCGCAAACATTGGAAAAGTACTAAACTCGACCACAACAATGCAATATCTTCTTTTGTTTCTCGTTATGTCCTTTCTTGCGTAGAACCCTAAGATCTGATTGCAACATTTAGTAGTATTGAGATGACATTAAAGAACTCTGCGGGTTTCAAATACGTGTACGAGTAATACCTATGCTAATAAATTCAGTATGACCTAACTCACCGTCTCACCAATAATGTATTTTATTTGACGACATAACATCGTTACCTAACTTGGTGAATTTAGTAATAATCGAATCACGTTGTGGGAATAAAACAGAATTTTATATCAGTATTTATTTTAGTTTCAATGACCTTTGTTTTTCATGAAAATTATGCAACTTGTTGATTTTCAATATGATATTAGCATTTTTATTTTTAGATATAATCGTTGGCCCGTATTAATATACATATGGCATACAGAATTGGAAAATTCAATGAAAACATTTTGTATTCCATTGGAAATGTGAAATTTCACAAGATATTTGATCACGTGAATAAATCTCAAGATCACGTGCTGATTGATGATCCGTAAATAGCATAGCTTTGATTTTAATACTCAGGTATTTGACTTTTGCCTGGTCTTTTGTGAGATAACACATGTGTGCCTAATTTGGTACAGCAATTTTGTTTTATGTACCTATTCTTTTTATTGTTTTATATTGTTTCATGAAAACTTAACTGCACAACGTAAACACTTCTAAATGAGAGACTTAATGGGACTCTGGGCATTTTCGACTAGTCAATTGTAAACAGAAATTCTTCGAAGTGGGTGTTGTGATCATGCTGATTTATTCTTAGTATAATTACTATTTGTATCTAATCATTATTTTAATATTATATATTTACTAATTCGACACAACATAAAGTATTTAAACTACACAAATATATAGTTACATATATTATAGAAACATAGGTTCATGTATATTATAATGCATATGATATGCGCAAAGGGGAATAACTTATTCAGTATTCACGGTAGGCTTAATTTATCAGGTGCCTGTGAACTGGCTTGGGGCTTGACTTATTTTGTTACCGCACAATTTAATGCTATATTGGCAGACGAATAGCTTGGACCCTGGTCAGTAGAAGAAGAAAGACAAATGCTTCGTACTGTATGATGTACTGTAAGCTTAAATTATATAAGTAAGACATAATTTGTACGGGGCGTTCTCAGAAACCTGTTAGCATATACCGCACTAAAATAGTACAATCGAGATGCACAGATAGTAAACTCGATACTCGTTATGGAAAACCTTAGTGTCACAACTCATACTTAGTAAGGGTACTGAGAGACACATTTATGGGTCTCGTGCACGAAATAACGAGATGCAAGGCTGTTTAGTTGTAATTATTTTAACAGTTCACGAAAAGATTGTTAAATTGTAATTTTGAGCATTTGTGTTTTGTGTTTGTGTGGCAGAAGCCAGTCTTTGCATAAAACAGAATACAATCTATTTAACAATTACCGATGTTTATATTGCACAGTTAGAGTAATCTAAAGAAAATAAGGAATAAAACCTGAATCCACATCGTGTTTGAGCTTCTACTCGTATCAGTTACTGAAATGTATAGCTAAGAAATATACCCAAAATTAAAGTAAGCGCTCACGTTCCTAAACTAAGTTGGGAGAGCCCAGTGTTTGCCACAAATGAGTTGACCTCTCTATTTTGTATCTTGTAATTGCGCACGCTGTAGCCATAGTTAATCGCTTTTCGTTGATAAAATGTGCATTGTATAAAAATGCATTATGCGATAATGAATGGTATAAAGTAAATTTGATCATAGGGTAAGATCAATCTTTGTAGTGTATGCACCGCTCGGCCTCGAGACGCGTATTAAAGCCACGCGCTGTCTGCGCATAATGCACCAGATACCGCAAGACACTGCACTTTCTTAAGGCCTACCTCTACCTTGTGAAATGCAGGCTGGTATATGGCTGGCTGGTTTGCCGGTTTCACTCTAATTACTAATTACAGGTACATGTTTTGATTTCATAATAGATATCAAAAATTGGGTATATATCGGGTGGTCGAAAATTGTTTAGTACCTATATTTTTCTTTGCCACATATTTTTTTGCATACCAACGATTGGTCGAATTACTAAAATGACATATGACAATAAATGTTTTGGTCAAAATTGTTGAGCATGAAATATTATATGGTTGAAAAATTGTTTATTATAACATTTATACGAAATAACAAACATCTGATTTCTCTTGTACAAATGAAGTACATACCAACTTAGGTACCTTATATAAGCCTGTGATGTGATTCAGAAAAAAAAGAACTGCAGCTTAAATCTATTGACTGACCCTGACCTGACCTACCAGTAGTATGCAGTTATGTATATAGAGGGGGTGTCCAGCGTAAGTGATATGTGTGAATACATCTATTCTATGCAGAAATCCATCAGAAATTATAATAAAAAATATCCGAGAAGTTACAAACTCGTGCAAGAAATTGCCCGTAGGTTAGACCGTTTGAGAAGTATTTTAAAAACAGAAATACAAAAGATATTGGGTGTTAATATACCTATTTTGACTATGGCTAATTTCGTTTGCATACAAGAAAGATTATACGCTTAGGAAACGAACTTATCAGCTGTTATCTGTCCACACATTCGTTCTCCAAGTATGCATACGTATGAGCAATCCCTGAATATAGCTACTCAGTATTTAATTGGTCTCACACATTCCTCCTTTTATATTTTTTTGGATTAACGGTGAAATAAAATTAGGAATTTCCAGTTTTGAACCCTTGGGAGCCATTAACGGCGCGTCTCACGAGAAGATAAGGACAGGACCAACGGATGTTTCATGTCATGAATGCAGCGATTGTATCTGTTATAAGTTATAAAGCTAATGTAGCCCTATCGACCTTTCTCGTTAATAATACGACGTAATAGAATTGTATATTTTATTGATATATTTTATACGATTTTCGATCACCTCTACGTTAGTCCTCTCTATCACTAAATTCTAAATAAAGGCTTTCAATAGCAAGAATAATGCAATACATATTTCCTTCTTATCGTTAAGGCGCCTATAGAACTAATATATTAACCTATATACAACTTCATGTAGGTACGCAATGAGGCATTAAAGTAGCCTTATTTAATAAAAGAATGTTTCTTTCCTTATTTTATTATTTATTATTACCTAATCTGTTTTGTTTGTCTGCTTTGTCTCTAAAACCATGTCAACTCTGTTAGACAATTTCTTCTTTTTCTACAATCTCTACGTACTATATCATTATAATTAATAATTATACAGTTTGAAAAACAAATAAAAATATAAAATTACAGTCCAAAAACAAATCTGTCAATTATCAAAATACTATATCTAAGCGAATATTGCAACAGCTTCATTATTAATATGTATAGGTGAAATAAAACAACTAAAACGGATTAAATCGCGTATACTAATTTAAACTTCATCCCGACGTTACGAAGCCTTTAGCAGCGTTCGTGGTCATCGGGTGAGTCGACAGTATACGCGATTTAATCCGTTTTAGTTGTTTTATTTCACCTATAGATATTATAATGAAGCTGTTGCAATATTAGTAATGTAGGTGTTTAAATAGCTAGAATCCGATGACTATTTCAATGCCTCCTCAGTCCTCACCATATTTGTTACCATAATTGATACAGTAAATAGTAAATGTAACTAAATTGTGTTTAAAATAATCATGCGCCCGTATGCTCTACTCGTAAAACATAATCTTATTCATTGCTACTTAGGGCTCGGAATAGCGGTATTTTTTGTATAGGCAATTGGGGAATTTCTGTATATAGTCTAATTATGTAGCTAAAAGTGATATACTACGCGCATTCGGCACATACATTATGTAAGGTATCCTACCAAATATTTCGTTACTTTTATCCGTTATATTTCGTTTTTTTATTAACCATAACTAGTTAAGTATACGTAATTTAAAGTATAAAGGTAAAAGGTTTCTATCCAGATAATTGTAAAGTCTTCACTTGAATATTTTATTATTATATTGAAATTCCACCCTTTACATGGTGTAGTTAGACGCGTAACATATCTATTGTGAATGCAAGTGCAGATCGTGCATTTGTCAGGCTCCACGACGTCGCGGCGTGGAGATTGTTAGTCTCCCAGTACGTCACTGCACCGCTCGGGTGGCCGCTTGCACACCGTGCACGTCATCGTATGTCACTGCACGAGTAACAATCATTCTCATCTAAGACCTCCGGTTTACGATCTATATGTTCTATTACTTTCCATAATGAGAATCTTTGTGTGTGGCCGCAGCTATCCGGTTGTATTATTCGCGATATAAGCGGCCTAATGCGTTATTGATGATTGTAAATTAGGCATGCGCATAGTTTGTCTGACTAATTCTTTTACAATTGGATGCAAGTACTGGATGGAAGCTTTAACAAGGGGTTAGAAAAATAATGTAATATTTTAGCCGATGCATTATAAATGAGGACCCTCAAAATATGAGCATTGTTCTATGAAATAATTATCTTAATGATCTGGCATTAATTATAAATTGAATTTGCTAGCGAAAATAGTTATTTGTTCAACAAGAGAGGAAAGTTGTTTTTTCTTGCGAGTGTTTATTTTGAGTCCCGAGTAAGCGAAAGATTCTATAATTGAATCACGAGCGTAGCGAGTGATTCTAGTGTTAGAATCTTGAGCGTAGCGAGGCACTCAAAAACACGAGATGTAAAATAACTTTACTCTAGTGTGAGACATACAACTTTTCACCTCAGTAGTGAGAACATATTAAAGGTTAAATAAGTTGCCAAAAATGTCATTTTTAGTACAAGCTTTTATTGCCGACTGTACTTTTTTTCACACTCGTCATCTACTCTTCGAAAGGATTCTAATGAGCCTAAAACACCACGGGTTTATCTTGTGTATTTTAGGTGTTGCTTTTGCTACCTTCTGACTCCAGCATCAGATCAGATCAGTGGTACCATAATATTGCATTGTAACCGAAATTACATAAATTTGTGTGCTAAATTTCAGCTCAATAGGTTAAAGATGTCTGCTTCAAAATTGAGTTGCAAGATTCCACCCGGATAAATATACAAATACATACATCAAGTTAAATAAAATCTTGTAAAAAAATTAACATCAAGTTAACCACATTTAAGTGTTTTATTTAAGTTAACACGTTCACTGCGGTACGGGGTTCATTCGACCCCGTACAAGTATGGTTAATTGCGAAGTTAACTAATTGCCGCAGCGAAGGTGTTAAGTGTTTTATCTGCAACTGCACTGGCTTCATTACTTAATATTTTGTTAACATAATTTTCATTTTAAAATATATGTACATTTCAAAATTATAATATTTGATTAATTTGTGAGGGTCCGAACGTGGTAGTGGTGTTAAGGGAGTCCATTATGTCCTATTGTAATAAATAGATACATATAAATACTTAAATACATAGAAAACACCCATGACTTAGGAACAAATATCTGTGCTCATCGCACAAATAAATGACCTGACTGGGATTCGAACCCGGGACCACCGGCTTCTTAGGCAGGGTCATTACCTACTAGGCCAGACCGGTCGTCAATTAAAAAGCTACTTTGTCTCACTCCCTGGAGTGAGGAAAGTAAACATGTTCGAGCTGCTGAGGTGAAAAATAATTTTCCCTGTGTGACTGTTTATTCGAATTATAATATTTTTAAAGCTAGCCACGCACGCGCACTAAATACATACAGAACCTAAATAACTATACGATTATGCGCCGTTTAATTTTTAAGTATATGTGAAAAACATAAGATTCATGAGACTTTAAATCAGTACATACATGAGAGATTCAGCATATTCTATGAAACTAGTTTATCGAAATTAAAGCTATTATTATAATAAGATAACACTATTGTTTTATACTTCTTACAGTTGAATATTAAGTACTTGTATTTTTTTATAACGTGAAATAACATAACGGAATACAGTACCTAACTATAACATAGCTAAATACGATTTAAAAAGAATAGCTATAGAATATCTTGGAAATTATGGCTTTATTAATGTGGCAATACATACATCTTTATTTCATTAATAAATGAGTGATTTTCAAGTTGGTGCAGTATTGTTGGATGCTTATAACAAGGATCGTTACCGGTATTACTAAAAACTTAAATATATTCGTTAAAAAAACATTATATTTTAAAATGGTATTTGGGTAAGGAGAATACTTTATCTGATTAGCACAATAAAATGCATAAATATGCAATAAGAACCGAGATACCGAAATGGAATACCGGTTAATTTGTATGAAACTAATACCGGTATTCTATCCCGGGCTTATAATATTACATATACAAGTAGTAGCTTCAAAGGGCATAGGTATATGGGCAAGTCTTATAAAGGAAATGTGACAGAAAATGTGTTTAAATCACAGCAGCAAGTAGTTGCTAAATTATTTAATTTTAAACAGTTTCTCAGCAGCATAATGCTCAAACACCGGCATTGCAATGCGACTGGGAATATAAAACATGTAAATACTTCTACTACTCTATAAGAAAACTTGGTAACATATAATAATCCTTAAAACTAGGTAGATCATATACGACGTGTTTTATAGTAAATTAATAAACTTGATTAGAAAGTTCAAGGTAACATTGAAAGTTTTAAACATCCATCACAAATGAAAATGAAAATGAAAAAAATACAATTTAGATTATTCTTAGGTACTTATAATATTAAGAAGTTATGATACAATTATATGTTGTCATGTTATTTATATTTTTTACAACAGGTAAATTTTACTTTAATTAAATAGGTACGGGGAATAACTTCTATGTTATAATATCCTTAGTAGGTTTGTGTTCATTTTTGTTACATACACTTTATTGATATCTACATACCTACTTATGTTAGTAAGGGTAAGTTAATGTTATTGGTAGTTAGTTCTGCTTCCTTAAATGTAGTATGTAATGCTAATATTAGATGCTAAGCTATCTTCATAGTTATTTCTCTTAAATATCCCGCTGTTACATTTTGAGATTTGGATGGAACTAAGTTAGTACAATTCTTTAGTAGGATTAATTTTTGCTGTGTTTTTTTTACTTTAAAAACTACAGAAGCACTAGATCATTAATTAAAAAAAATTGCTAGCGAATAAATAATTTTTCACCTCAGCAGCTCGAACATGTCTACTTTCCTCACTCCAGGGAGTGAGGAAAGTGCGACTTTCCTCACACTCAGGGAGTGAGGAAAGTTGCTACTTTCGTCACTCCAGGGAGTGAGACAAAGTAGCTTTTTAATTGACAACCGGTCTGGCCTAGTAGGTAATGACCCTGCCTATGAAACCCGTGGTCCTGGGTTCGAATCCCGGTCAGGCCATTTATTTGTGTGATGAGCACAGATATTTGTTACTGAGTCATGGGTGTTTCCTATGTATTTAAGTATTTATATGTATCTATCTATTATAATAGGACATAATGGACCCGCTAAACACCACTAACACGTTCGGACCCTCACAAATTAATCAAATATTATAATTTTGAAATGTAGGTACATATTTTAAAATGAAAGATATTTAAACAAAATATTAAGTAATGAAGCCAGTGCAGTTGCAGATAAAACACTTAAATGAATGTGAATAACTTGATGTTAATTTTTTTACAACCTTTTTTTAAACTTGATATGCATGTATTTGTATATTAGTTCGGGTGGAATATTATGATACCATTGATCTGATCTGATGCTGGAGCCAGAAGGTAGCATAAGCAACTATCCGAAACACAAGCAGTGCTTATGCTACCTTCTGGCTCCAGCATCAGATCAGATCAATGGTATCATAATATTACATTGTCACCGAACTTACATAAGTGTGCTAAATTTCAGGTCAATCGGTTAAAGATGTCTGCTTCAAAATTGAGGTGCAAGATTCCACCCGAATTAATATACAAATACATGCATATCAAGTTAAAAAAAAGGTTGTAAAAAAATTAACATCAAATACACAAGATAACCCCGTGGTGTTTTAGGCTCATAAGAATCCTTTCGAAAAGTAGATGACAATTGTGCAAAAAAGTACAGTCGGCAATAAAAGCTTTAATATGTTCTCACTACTGAGGTGAAAAGTTGTATGTGTCACACTAGAGTAAAGTTATTTTACATCTCGTGTTTTTGAGTGCCTCGCTACGCTCAAGATTCTAACACTAGAATCACTCGCTACGCTCGTGATTCAATTATAGAATCTTTCGCTTACTCGGGACTCAAAATAAACACTCGCAAGAAAAAGCAACTTTCCTCTCTTGTTGCACAAATAACTATTCCCTATGTGACTGATTCCGATTACAATATTTTTAAAAATAACCACGCACTAAATAGACAAAACCTAAATAACAATACAATTATGTCCCATTTAATTTTTAACCTACCTATATGTGAAAATCATGAGATTCATGAGACTTTAAATCAGTATATACATGAGAGATTCAGCATATAGGTACAAGAGAAATCAAATGTGTATAACGTAATTGTATATACCCTTAAGTGCTCTCGAGTGCGTGTGGCGGAGGCAGAGGCCTATCAATGCATGTGTCGCACCGTGGTGAGCATACGTGAAAAATACGAGGCGCCAGGAAAATCGAGAGACGAAGCGCGGGCTGAAGAGCCGTGACGTCATGAGAAAGCCGAGTTCTCTATATATACGGTGCAGACCCTCCCACCGGCATCACTCGCAGGCTAGCAGTCGCTCGCTCACGTCGCTCGCTGCCCTCGCATTGATACTCTCTGTCGCCGCTCACTCGCGCTCGCGCCTCCGTCACACGCACTCGCGCCATGACCGTCACGAGCAAGATGAACAGTGTTTCCCGCCAGTCGGTGCTCAGCCGACTCGGCCCTGGTGGACTTCTTTATGCCGCTAATAAAATTATAGCGGTACGTTTCAATTTGTGTGTGGATTTTTTAAAGTGCTGTCTCGAAACGTGATAATTGATAAAGTGAAACGTGATATTTAGATGGTTGTTTGAACGAGTGTTTTGGTTGTCCACAGGTCGCTGTGCCTGGCAAGGATGAAGACCGCTGGCGTGGCAAGGAGGATGGCGTCCTGTTCAAGCGCTGGCGCCGCTCCTCGCCTGAGGCTGCACCTCCTACCACCCCCGCACAGCCATCGGAGCTTCTCAAGTTTCTAGCTATTGTAAGTACATATCTATACCTACTCTAATTAAGAACCTTTTTCTTTAACATTACATCTATTTATTTCTAATTAAAAATGACGGAAGTAAATTGGCGACCAAAACCGTCACTTAATTATTAATTAATTACAATAAGTACTTACCCGCATTTTTACTTTACAATTCACTACGTACCTATAATAAAGAAGAAATTAAAAATGACTCATGGTAATAGTTTTGTAATTGGTACTAATGCTTCTTTTCATTGTTTACAGAATGCGCTAGAACTATCAGCCCCGGCATCAGACGCGTTGCTGAAATCCCGGTCATCGGAATGGTTCCAGTTGGCGGGTCATCCCGGGTCCTTGGCGCCCGCAGGCCCCGGCACGGTGTGGAAGCGTCGCTCGCCCGGCGACCACCCGCACCACAACCCCGAGCGAGACACCTACGAGGCGCTCGCTGCCTGCCCCCACATGTGCTCCGCCATCCCTCGCTACTACCGCGAGCTCGAGTACGGCGGCGAGAGTTTCATCGAGCTCCAGGACCTTCTGCACGGCTTCCGCGACCCGCACGTCATGGACGTCAAAATGGGAACCCGCACCTTCCTCGAAGACGAGGTTAGCAACGCTCGCGCTCGAACAGACCTCTATGACAAAATGGTTCGTCTGGACCCCAACGCGCCAACCGAGGCAGAGCACGAGGCACGCGCCGTCACCAAGCTGCGCTACATGCAGTTCCGCGAGCAGCGTTCCTCTTCTGCCGAACAGGGGTTCCGTATCGAAGCCGTCAAGCTACCGGGTGAACCGCCTCTGACAGACCTGCAGAACGTGCGGGAACCGGACCAGGTGGCCGCGACCGTAGCCCGATTCCTTGGCAAGAATGACCGCGCTCGTCGCGCCATCGCTACGCGCCTACGTGAAATTAGAGACCTGTTTGAACGCTCAGATTTCTTTAAGAAACATGAGATCGTCGGTAGCAGCATTTTCATTATTTATGACGAAGAGCGCGCCGGAGCCTGGTTAATCGACTTCGCTAAGACGAGAAGCGTACCGGACGGCGCCGTAGTGACCCACCGCTCGCCTTGGGAGCAAGGCAACCACGAGGAAGGCTTTCTTTACGGATTAGATAGACTGATAGACATGATAGAGGCAGCGGACATGCCGGCCAGGGACGACGACGCGACGGAGCCCGACGTGTCGCGTTGAACGTTCGGCGGGAGGACCCTGGACTCGCCTCGCGACGATAGTCGCTCGCTCACATGAGCCCGTGCGTGCCGCGTTCCAAGCGCCCGAGGTGCCGCAAGGAGATATGCACACAAAATTATATGCTATTTGTGAATATGAGAGAATTGCAATTTATACTTGATCTAGTCCCGTTTTGTATTGATATAAAAAAATCTTAACTTTTAATACTTGTTTTAATACCTAATACCTGCACATTATACCTACTTTCGGAAGCTTAAAGATACAGTGCTTAATCTTTGTAGGGAGCTTAAGAGCTATCATTTGTAGTTAACTAGGATAGTAGATACATAACTGTTCATAAGTTATACAGAAAAATGGAGATTCACTATACCTAGATTAGATTTTGATAGAATTATACGATGATGATGATGATACAAGAGGTTTCCTTAAATAAATAGACAGTCATTGTATTCGTTTGTCTATGACATCCTGACAAGCGCTACGAGTAGTAAGCCAAAAGGTATGAATCCCACCCGAATCATAACATAACGATTTACAACTAATAATACTTAGATACTGATTAGCGCAAGTCTATTTTTGGGCGTTTTCACGAAATATTGAATCAAGTGTTAGTCGCATTTTGAGATAAACCACACTATTTCTAATCAAAATCGAAAGTAATTTATAACTATGTAAGTCTTATTGAGCTTACCGTATTTGTGTATTATTGTCTCAAAATATTGGTTTATTTATTTACCTACATACATAGATAGAAACATATAAATACCCACTGCCCACTACACACATACAAATGACAACCGGCCTAGTGGGCAGTGACCCTGCCTATGAACCCGATGGTCCTGGGTTCAAATCCCAGTCAGGGCATTTATTTATGTGATGAGCACATATATTTGTTCCTGAGTCATGGGTGTTTTCTATGTATTTAAGTATATATATGTATCTATTTATTATATATATCGTCGTCTACTACCTACAATACAAGCCTTACTAAGCTTAGCGTAGGACTAGGTCGACTTGTGTAAGATGGACCCAAAATATTTATTTATTCGATATAAACATACCTACCTACACCATGCCCTGGACCAGCTGGCCAGCCCGTCCGGCTTCGTAGACATGACCACCGAAAAACCTCGTTTCTTACAAATATGCCTGGAGGCACTAGCCCTAACTCACCACCAGCTACAAACAGTGCTACATAAAAGCCAGCTCGTTTACCTTACTAATTCGGAAAACCCTACGACGACGACCCCTTTATCATTAGAAATTTCTAACATTAAGTAGGTACCTATAGATAATTATAATTTAGTCTAAATTTAGTTTTATTAAATGATTTGAATTTATACATCCTGCGCCCTAGAAACTTTTACTTATTATTTTAAACAAGGGTCCCGGTAAATGTAGGTATTTAATAAAAGTGAGTTCAAATCTCAGTAAGGGCGTTTATTTGTGTGATGTGTTTTCTATGTATTATTATTTATAGTACTTATACATTATACATATCGTTGGCAGAGTTCCCACAATACAAGCCTTCTTGAGCTTACCATGGGGCTCAGTCAATTTGTGTAAGGATGTCCTGTAAGATTTATTATTTATATATAGTGCGTAGAAAACCATTTCTACGCTAAGGATTTTTCAACCTGTAGTTATATAATCATAAGATGCTCTTGCTTGCCCGTGTTTCGATTCCATACTGGTCTGTGGATTCCATGCTCGTGAGAAAGTACAACTTAGCACAATACAAATAACAATTGGTGCATGACTAGATTAATTGTAAAAACACATAAATATAGCTAGACCTAGAATTAAAACATAAACCTAACGATAACGATAGAGAAGTCTCCTCTACCTCGGTAAAGCCAACCCACCTGCAAAGCGTGGTGATTATATCATTAAATCCCTCATTCTGCTTATGGCGGGATATGGGGGAGGCCCGTGTCCGGCAGAGGACACCCGTGGCTGAAGTAGTAGTTCATTTTTATGTTAATTACTTATATAGGGAGTTACTTAATTAACAAATGCAAATTCATATCTTTTTCTTCCATCCCTTACAGATGTGGGGGGAATCACATATATATTGGAATTATAAATAAGTGATGCCATCTATTTGCAGTGCTAAGAAATACGTTTATATAATTTCGTTCTAGAGGTCCCTCTCAGATAATCGAGATACTGCAAAATTCCGCTAGATGGCTTGAAAAGTAAATAATTTAAATAGAGTAGTTTGTTTTTTTTTCATCGAAAACTTTGAATTTATTTTGTTAAATCAATATAGTGGGCTGACTGGCATAAGCCTGCACGTCGCAATAAAAGTAATAAAATCCGCTTTTATAAACTTTATACACCAATAGAGAACGTGCACGATGATGCTGGCGCCGCCTATTGACCTTAATCGGAACTATTTACGCTGTCATAACCGGGATCCCTTTGATTCCCATAATTTTATTATTCCGATTTTCGAAAGTCAGAAATTGTTACCCATATTTTTTTAAGTCATAACTATCATTAGTCATAATAGTTATCAGACATACAACTAAATAAATATAATAATTAAATGCAATAATGTTACACGTCATATAAGACAAAAATCATAAAACTAATCAGCATAATATCAAAATTCATAATCCTACAGAAACGAACTGTTACCAGAAAAATGGGTTAGGTTAGGTTAGAACTGCGACCCCACAGAAACGAACTGTTACCAGAAAATGGGTTAGGATAGATTAGAACTGCGACCCCCACAGAAACGAACTGTTACCAGAAAAGTGGGTTAGGGTTGAACTGCGACCCCTACAGATACAAACTGTTACCAGAAAAGTGGGTTAGGTTAGGTTAGAACTGCGACCCCCACAGACACGAACTGTTACCAGAAAAGTGGGTTAGGTTAGGTTAGAACTGCGACCCCCACAGACACGAACTGTTACCAGAGAAGTGGGTTAGGTTAGGTTAGAACTGTGATCCCCCACAGATCCAACCTGTTACCAGAAAAATGGGTTAGGTTAGAACTGCGTCCCCCACTGACACGAACTGTTACCATAAAAGTGGGTTAGGTTAGGTTAGAACTGCGACCCCCAAAGATCCAACTAGTATGCCTTTTGACTTTCTACCTTTCAATACAATTACTATATTGAACGTTATGACCAATAACGGTATGAAATTCAATAGTTATGACTAATGATAATTGGTAAAAGAAAATTCTGACTTTTGTAGTTATGACTAATGACAATATGGCTACCAACGAGTATGACAAACATCGGTATGGATAAAAAAAATCGAAAGTTTAACATTATGGGAGTCAATATAGACCCGTACAGCGATACAGCTCCGTATATTTTATAATTTTAAAATTAATTGCGTGAAGGAAACAATTTCAGTTCAGTTTTTATCTATTTAACATGGCGTAGCAGACAAGTGAAAATGCTATCTAGCTTCAGTTTCCGGTAGCAGCAACAAAAAAACCAGTGTTTTTGTGAGGTGACAGTGACTATTGGCACAACAGCTACGAGGCACATACACGCAGTGAAACAAATGCACAGTTTTTACTTTTGGGTCGTATCGATATCGACGCACTATATTCCAGTCACGGGTGATAAACGTTTGGTGTATTATACAAGTGAAAGAATCCTTTGGCGAACGACTCAATTAGTGCTTAGAGCAGAGGGTATGCTTGTAAAAATTATGATATCATACCGCTCGATCATCATATGCAGTAGAACGGAATTTACGTCCTCTACGTCATCGGCTGCTTTGGACGAGTCGGTAGTGCGCATGGTTTACAACGCATCGCTCTAGGTGGGCGCAGGATCAAATCCGCAACATGGAAGCCAAGAACTTTCTTTTTTCTTTTTTTTTCTTTTTTTTTTTTGTGTTATGGAACGATGAATTTAATTTAGTTAATTTTAATTTATTATGTGATATATAATATTCAATTAATTTTTTATATTTTAATTTTATAATTTTGTTTATATTCAGTAAGGAATTTTTTTTTAACTTTGTTTAGAAATGTTAAGTTAATTTTGTTACGTTGTGGTCTTTGCTTTTGTGACATACCTTCTTTTTTATTGTAAGATTTTAATTTTGTCCTTTATTTTATTTTGTTTGGTGCTGATTTTATTTGTGACTTTTATACTTAATTGTGTTTTTGACATTGGCTTAATTTTATTCGTAACTTTTTGACATTTGCATTATAATAATATGGTTTTGTTGCACTGAATTTTTGTCTCAAGATTTTGTGAAATGAGCAGCCCTGCTAGAGTAACTTGCCCGTATTGCCCAGGGTCGCCTAGGCTGTATGTAGTGCCTCGGGGTCTGAATGTCCACATAAGTAAAGTACATAAGGATGTGGCACGTAGTCCTATTACTCTGGGGGTTCCTGACTCAAATACTGTGCCCCGGGCGGTCCCGATCACTACGAATGCAGCAGCCTCACCGCAGACGCAGGCAATTAATTGGGAGGATTTGCCGTCTTTAAAATCGAATGTACGAGTTTTGAAACATATTCCGAAGGGCGCGAGAAGTTTAGCTGCTCTAAAGCTTTCTCAAGTTATCAGAAAGGCTTTAAACACAAACGGTGTAGAAGATTGGTTTGCTTTATTGACTTTTTGTTTCTCAGCTTTGCGAGTGCCAGAGAGCAAGAAAGATAGTAGGTCTCTAACAACCAAGGTGAAGGAGAATATAGAGAGATTGGGTTTGTTTTTCTCCGAGGACCGCGTAACTCACACATCAGGCTCTAAGTACCGCGCTATAGAGGCTAAAGTGCACGAAGGAGATTTGAGGGGGGCTGTCCGTTTGCTTCTTTCTGATTCATCGCTGGCTCCAATGGACCAAGATACTTTGGGCGCCTTACGGCAGAAGCACCCTTCTCCATCCAGACCGCTTTGTTTTCCCCCAGAGCCGGACAGTAATAGTAACTTTTTGTCTGCAACACCTCGTGAGGTAGCTAAGGCTCTAGGTTCTTTTTATAATGGTTCGGCGTCTGGATTGGACGGTTTGCGTCCGCAACACCTTAAGGAGCTTACTTCTTCATCCGCAGGTGATAATGGGCGGCGTCTGTTGGAGGCACTCACGGACTTGTGCAATTTCCTATTGAAAGGCATGCTCAATTTGGAGGTGAGGCCCTACCTCTACGGCGCTTCTTTGTGTGCGCTTGCGAAGAAGGATGGTGGCATAAGGCCGATAGCTGTGGGTAGCGTAATTCGGCGCCTCACTGCGAAGTTGGGATGTTATGAGGTTAGGGAGGCCATGTCGGAACACCTGCAACCTAAACAGGTTGGCTTTGGTACGACTAGGGGGTGCGAGGCGGCCATACATGCAACTAGGGCTTTCGTCATGGAGCAAGACAACTCGGATAGTGTCGTTGTCAAAATAGACTTAAAAACGCGTTTAATTGCGTTGACAGGGACGTTATGTTAAAGGAGGTTCTAGATATGGTGCCGCAACTCTATCCTTTCTTGTACCAGTGCTACTCGAGTGCGAGTAACCTGTTTCTTCGGGAAACCTTAATAGCGTCGCAGGTTGGGGCTCAGCAGGGCGACCCTTTGGGACCTCTGATTTTTTGCTTGGCGATACAAAAGGCTATAGTCGCGTTAGATTCTCCACTGAATGTGTGGTACCTAGACGATGGTACTATTGGTGGGAAACCGGAAACAGTGCTGGAGGATTTGAGAAAGCTAATACCAGCTCTTAAAGAGGTTGGCTTGGAATTGAACCCAGCAAAAGGTGGGCTTTTGGTTGCCGGACCCATAACCGAATCTTCACAAAGAGCTTTGCAAACATTGTTGCCAGGTATTCAGAGGGTGGATAGAGCGGGTTTTGCTGGGTGCGCCAATCTTTCCGGAGGGAGTCGCTGCTGCATTACAGTCTAAAAAGGAGTCTCTTGCTGCAGTTCGGACCCATTTGCCTAATTTATCGTCTCATGTCTCCTTAACTTTACTGCGCAACTGTTTTGCCACGCCACGAATGATTTACATCTTGAGGACGTCTCCAACTTGGCTTTTCCCTCGTGAGACTAGAGATTTGGATATGGAGCTAAAACTTACGTTGGAGTTGGTACTGAACGTGGATTTGAGCCAAGCACAGTGGGTTCAGGCTGCACTTCCCATTCGATATGGTGGTTTGGGAATACGACGAGTTGAGGACTTAGGACTAATTGCGTTCCTGGCGTCTGCTCATGGTTCTGTGGGTCTTGTCACTCGCATTTTATCGATAAATGGTGGCAATTCCCCGGTTCCATTTGTCTCTCAGGCACTTTCAAGATGGTCGGTTGTAGTCCCGGGCGATGTGCGGCCTGACAGCCCTCTAGTGCAGCGGCAATGGGATGATGTGTTTAGTAAACGCTTGTACGTTTCTTTGTTGTCTGGTGCCGTGGGGGTGGACCAAGCGCGTCTTAAAGCACTCGCGGAACCGGAATCCGGGGCTTGGTTACATGCCTTGCCATCTCCCCAGCTGGGTACTATGCTCGACAATGACTCGTTGAGGATAGCAGTAGCGCTCAGATTGGGTGCAAAGGTGTGCGAGCCCCATCGTTGTGTTTGCGGGGTTTTAGTGACGGAGGAAGGTCACCACGGTTTGAGTTGCCAAAGGTGTGCTGGTCGTTTCCCCAGGCATCACTCAATAAATGAGATTGTGCGACGTGCCATGGTATCAGCTAACGTGCCGTGTGTCCTTGAGCCGCCAGGTCTTAGCCGCACAGATTATAAGAGGCCTGATGGTCTCACGCTGGTACCCTGGCGGCGGGGGCGATGCCTCTTGTGGGACGCCACTTGCGTGAGCACTTTTGCGGCGTCCCATTTGGGGCAGACCACGCGTCACGCTGGTTCAGCGGCAGAGTCTGCCGCTAAGCTTAAGCATACCAAGTACGCAGAGCTAGAGTTAGGGTATGATTTTGTACCGGTGGCAGTGGAAACAGCAGGGCCCTGGGGCTCGGAAGCCCGCCAGCTGTTTAGGGATTTAGGCCAGCGTCTGCGGGAGAGAGGTGGCGATCCCCGCTCTGGGTCGTACCTGGTTCAACAGGTCTCCATAGCAATTCAGCGTGGTAATGCTGCAGGTGTCATGGGGACCTTCGAGCCTGGTACGATGCAGGGTGGTGTGTTTTAGATTTCAGTTAGCTTAGTTACATTGTAAGTATTATTTGATTATTTGTTTATTAATTGTATTTTGATTGTGTTGTAATAACTAAATATAATATAGACCCGTCATAACCTAATGTTGTCCAATATGTTACCAGTTAAAAATACTATTCTGGCTAATTTTAATGTCCTCTTGCATTTTTATATGCACTAACACATCCATAAAATATTGACACAAATTAAATGGCTTATAATTTTATTGCTTTCCAAGTCATAATACGCACATGCCACGGTTATATAAAAACGCCATAAATGGATTAATGCAGTAAACAGACATAGGTTACTTACAGTCTTAAGATGGTTTTAAGTATTTAGAAACAATCTGTAACATTATTAGTGAACACCCAGGTTTTGTATTTAGTACATTATGTATTGTCAATCTAACTGTTCAGAAAACATCCGAATGATTGGTTTCTACGTATATGTATACGACACTATCAGTGCTATCACAAAATCCTGTCTGTGTTGCAGTCAAGGTGAAAAGTTGATAACTTAAATAAATTTGAAACACAAAACTATCGTGAGATTCAAACAAAGGTCTTAATAGTATAGAAGCAGATAACTTACGTTTTATAAGTCGAATATTGCTCGACATGTTAAAGCTTGAATCTGGGGCAGCCCAACTGGAGAAGTACCTCCTCCTTACTGAAGACCACAGCCATAATAGCACTGCTACCTTTCAGGTATGCAGTGTTGTGTTCCTGATGGTGAGTAAGGTTCCCAGAGCTCCAACCCCCCTTAAAGGCCGGCAACGCGCTTGTGACTCCTCTGGTGTTACGGGTGCCCATGGGCGACGGTAATTGCTTACCACCAGGCAATCCGTCTGCTCGTTTGCCGCCTATGTCATAAAAAAAAAAAGCTAGTCAGTCTGCGTCGACTGGCCAACGCGAATGGCTCATCATGCTCCTCGTTACGGAGTGAAACAATTAACTTCCCTGTCCCGTGAGTCATGTGACATGTGACTCATGGACGCCTTACGGAAACAAGATAGAGTTCACAATAAACTTTGGGACAGTGAAAATGTTAAATAGATATTAACTTTAAGGTTTTCTACTAATATGAACTACTTTGAAAATATTGTATAAAGATGAGAAAGTCATTCAGGCAATTATTAAACTTTATTTTTAAATCGTTAATAGTAGATGTTTTGGTTTAAGCGATAGTTTTACCTGTTACAATAGCCTCTTGTTCTTGGTAAACTATTACTTCGACCTGCATACATGGCCGGGCTCAGAAGTTTTTGACCTTTTGTCATAAGTTGGTCACATTCCAAATCGTTTTTAATGGGCCCACACCTGTAGTTCACCATTTATCATATTGATGAATAATAAAATTTGTATGAAAAGTATTGACAGCTCGAATATTACATAAACAGCGGCGCTACCGCGAACAACGATATTCGTAAATTTGGGACGATTGTCTCTGTCACTCGACTCTTAACGCCTTAATTGGGGTAACAGAGAGATGCTCGAAATATACGAACTTCGATGTTCTACCGGGCCAGTTCCTTTGGAATCCGCGTGCTGTCGCTTTGAACATTTAGTGCTGCCACCTATAGTTAGCGCATGTTCCCTATCCTCCCCACAAATGCACGATTAACCGTGGTTAATGATGCAACAGGCAGACATCGGATAAATCTGCGTACACAATACACATATATATATAGAAAATAATCTTATTTTCTTTTAATACATCTAAAGATATATTTGTGTAATTTTATAGACCAGCTAATATAAAATAATTAAGTGAATAATAAATTATAGAGTCATGTCCACATTGTTTCGAGCAATGACGCAAATTGTCCGATCTCTGGATATAGGTCAGGACTTCAGGAGGACCGAAATGTGTTTAGGCAAAATACAAGTGTATAATTAATTAATACATTATATTAACAGTAATAAAGAACATTACAGATACAATACGACATAATTACTCGTGTTCACCAGTAAACTGATTAGACAAAACTAAAGCAAGTAATATTAAATGTTAAAACTTTATCTACAAACTACTGGGTCTATTTAAACGATTACGGTCCAGCTAAAGGGCGTTTAATAAGAAAGAAATATTTTTAATTTATAGCAATATAAATGAGTTTATAATTTTTTTTAAATGACCTTTCATACAGTCTTGTAAGGAGGTCCTAAAACTGCGGTCATAAATTTTCATCAAAATTAAAGTTAAATTTATTGATGCAATTATGTTTTTAAACCGTATGGTAAAATGTTCTTTGAAAACGTCTAATAACTTGAACTTAAATAGGCCCATTAAAGAATTACAATATTAAACATGTCAATAAGATAATATCAATAATATAAACTACGTGTCAACCATTGTTAGGTTCTTCTTAGCTTTCGTTGTTCGGCAGCTGTTAACTTTTGTCGCAAAGCGTAACGAGTTGAGAGTCTCGCCAAAGCATTCATCGAATTGGTTGATATTGACCAACATGAGGGTTTTGGAGTTGCCGCCAAGGCTTGGCATCAGCAAGTGAGTTAATTTCGAATTTCTGTACGGAATATGGGACTGATTGGTCTGCAAAGATAGAATTACTTTAGACAGCTCTGATAATGATCTGTTGATGTGCTTGGTTTCATCCATTCTCTGTGTGGTCTTGCCACTCTCAGACCCGGCTAGATCCACCAAGTTCAAGTGGCTAGTGTACTTCTCCTTCCGTATTTCGTTGATAGCAGAAATCTTAATTTGTGTAACTGAATGAGACCTGGAGCTGCGCTCGTTGTTGAGTGTCGCGGCGGTTTGTCTGTTACGTTGGGCATATATCATCAGTTTGATGAAATCATGGGAGCTCTTAACTTCTTCTTCTTTCAAGTTTGAAACATAGAGATCAGTGCCTTTGGAATTAACCATCTTAATGTCATGGCTCAGTTGATCTTTGCAGGAATTAAGCAGATCATAAATTACTTCATTGTATATTTCCAGGAAGGATGCTTTTATGTTCAACTGCCAGCCCATTCTCTTCAGATCCTCCATGCATGTGAACATAAAGTTAAATGCTCGTGGTATTATACCATATTGGTCTGATCCGCATCCTCCTTCCATTGTGTAAGTTTTTCCAGATCCAGTTTGTCCATATGCAAAGATGCACACATTGTATCCATCAAGTGCTGATTGTATCATATTAGAAACTTCCTCAAACACTATCTCTTGGGTTGAGTGTGGTGTAAATATACCATCAAAGCTGAAGGTATGTTGAGATTTTCCTTTCCTAGTTGATTGGGACAGTGCATTCAACTCAACTTTTTCCACCTCTATAGTACAGGCATCCACAACATTTAGATTAAACAATGGTTTGGTTGTCTCTGAGTCTAATGGTGGTCGTACTCTGCAATATACTCTAATATTACCTTTAAGATCTTGAATAGTGTTTCTCAGATCTCTTTGACCCTGGTACATGCCAGCTAAAATATTTTGCAATTTCTCCACATCAGTTTCATATGATGATATTTTCTTTTTTGCTTCTTCATAGTCAACAGTAAGCTTATCATAATCTTCAGATAGAGTAGCAAGTTTTTCAGACTTCTCTCGTAATATTTTGGCCTCCGCCTGGAGAGCATTATGACGCCGGGTCAGTTCATTGAATTCATCTTGTAGTGTATCAAATTCTGAAGATTTTTTATTTAAATTAAAAGTCACTTCAGCCAAAACTTTAGTTTTACGTACCAATTCTTCATTTTCACGCTTTTGTATTTCATGGTCAAGCTTAATACTATCTAATTCAGTTGTCCTTTCTCTTAAGTCATTTAGAGCATTCAGTAGTTTATCCTTTAACATGTCTTTCTCTCTACTATTACTCTCAACAGATTCTTTAATCTTTTCATAGTCATCAGCAACTTCTTCATGTTTGTATTTCAAATCATTATAATCATTTTTGATTACCTTGTGTTTTTCCAACAAGTCATTAAACCTTGCTTTGTAATCATAAGGTGGAATTTTAGGTGCAACTGTTGGAGGTTTTCTTTCTACCTTTGTAACTTTTGCTGCATTGGTGGAAGGTGCTGGTGCAGTAGCAGCCCTCTTCAGCCGTGCCCCAGTTGTGGAAGAAGCTGGGCCAGTTTGCACAGCTGGCTTAGTGTGGTTCAGTAACAAATTCTTCTTGTCATCTGCACTAAGACCATTGACTGTCCTTGATATCGGACGCCTGTTGATGAGTCCAGGTCTATTTTCTTTTGCTGGTACTGGCAACTTTGGTATTCTCGACATCTGTAATAGGAAACAGAATGCTTAAAAAATTAAAGGTACTCAAGGAATAATATAATTTTGCCACTAAATCAGTGTAATATTTCATCTTGCAAATTTGGTATTCAGAACAAAAAGCATAAAAATGGAGCAGTTACATTTTTTATTTTTAACCTGTGTAATAAAATAAAGCTCAAAACTTCCAAATAGTTAATAATTATATATATTTACTTTGAACCATCTTTTAACTAAGTTTAGGCATCATTTATCAAATTCAGTGATAAAACAGAATCTCATTACAGTTATGAGAGCTGTGAAATTGTCTAAAGAGAATGAAATTAATGGAAATAGCCTTTATTCTTAAAGCATAACTTAATTTATTAACATAAATTAATAAATGTAATATTGGAATATTACTACTGCTCTATTTTTATTTTTGTTCTCCATCCACAACTTCAATTAGTCTATAGTCATATGCCTCTTTTAAAGTTTTCCCAGAGTGTGGTCTCTTGCTTTTCTAAGCCAGTCTACTGCATACATATATATATGTAAATGCCCAAAATATATTTAATCTGTTAACAAAAAATATCTAAGTTACATCTTAAACCATTTCTTTAAACAAGTATCTAACCTGGTGGTGGACAAATCCAGGGAGACCCAGATCTAAAGCAAATCTTTAATCAGTTATTGCAAGTTTAAACAGAATAAACCATACAGCATTGATAGTTGATATTGCACTCGATATACATTGTCTAAACGTGAAGGTTTTCTTTTCAAATCGAAAGCGGTTTCGAAAATGTATTAATGACATAGAAAATACAGTTTAACTTTAGTGTCACTCATTATTTGTATACAATGTAAAGGAACCAGAACCTTATAAGTATAAACAGTGTGCAAAAACGTATCTTCAAATAGTAAAGGAATAAAATAATGAAATGATAGCAATATTAGAACCAAAGAGATGTTCCCTCAGATAGGCCAACGTATTAAACTTAAGGAATAATTATTGCGAACAAGTCTCCATAAATATTACAACTATTAATTAAAAACAGAAAATATAATACAATTATACCGAATACTTACGTTAATATCACATGTAATTAATTAACTTAAAATAATTCACCACTGCACTAATACACTAAACAACTTCAGTCAGTCAGTTTTCAAGCCGTGAACGGTTTTATTTTCAAAATTTAAAAGTGACGCTTTATCAGTGTGACCAGCATAGTCAGTACAAATGAGTGTTTTATAGTGCCCGTATTTTATTCATTTTCTGCTAGGCTTTAAATGGTATGTCTATCATTTTCTGTGAACTTTCGTTTCGATAACAAATTCGACCACACTCATACCACACTGCACTACATCGACCCGACTAACTCTACGCCAACTTCGCAAGCGCAAAATGTGAAAAACCCAGCATAAACAACATGAAGTGGAAATTCACATGAAGCCGGGCTGAATCCCATTAACCTGTTAGTCGTAAATTGACGAAGTAAAGTTTTCTGGCAACGAATGAAGTTATTAGTTTCCTTTAGAATTATGGAACTATTTACACGCATTTTTTTTAGTCCGTTAGTAACTATTTACAAAAGATGCCAAGCCCACAGCCGCGCACACGCCCGCGTCAAATATGTTCCGTAGAGTCAGCGACGCAACCGCGAAAAACGATATTCGTAAATTTCGGACGATTTTCTCTGTCACTCTTATGACGCCTTAATTGGAGTAAAAGAGAAAGATGCTCAAAATATACGAACTTCGATGTTCGCGGTACCTCCGCAGAATTAGGTTTACCGTATAATACCAATGTGAGTGAGAAAAATAGAATTATCTGATTTACTTTCTATTCTAGTTTATTTCCTTGTATCCATACAAATATTATAAAGAAAAATAACTCTTTATTTTCTATTGGTCTGTCTGTTACCTTTTCATGCTCAAACTGCTGAACCACTTTAGTTAGGACGTACAGTTTTTATCACTGACCTACCTTAATTATATTATCAAACAGTGCTTAATTGAATTGAATGTCTGATGATGAATGAATGAATGGTCTCACATGGTGTATTACTAACAAGTAATGTATGACAAAAAGGTTGGTAATAGTATACCTACCTATCTAACCTACTTAATTAATATTGTGTGTATAGGGTTGTTTCCACATACAAAACTTATTCTTTTTCATTATAATATCACTTAAAATGACTATTCAGGGATCACTCAGCATATTTTTAAAAATATTTAATTGATACCTTATGACACGTGTCACGTGACCCAATTCGAAACGTCATAAACGACATAAAAATAGCATATTTTATTACATTAGATTACCAGGTTCCTGGAAATTTGACACTTCACTGTCCGGATATATGTCCTATATAGGACAAATTCACAAAATAAATATTTATTTCTTTGCCTTTTCGAAGCAAAACTTGAATTGTGGGGCAATACCCTCATAAAATTAAATGCTATAATTCACCATTTCGCAAAATGTGTTTTTTTTTACTGTATACTTTTCAGGACTTTTTGAAGCATCATCCTGTTCAATTTATTAGGTTACGTTTGTTTTATAGTAACCTTGAAAAATCGTCAGTTTCAGATAAACACACATTATGCAGAATTATGAATTATGCCAATAATTTTGTTTCAAGACAATAGTACCTAAACGCATTTCATGAGAAAAGTATTGACCTAAACTTGGTCCACTATTGTCTTGCAGAATATTTATTGCGATAAAATATCCTTTGGCATAATTCATCATTTCGCATAATGTGTTTTCGTATGAAACTGCAGACTTTTCAGGACTATTATAAAACTATATTCTTTGCAAAAAGTGATCACTATAAAATACTTTTATTAGAGCTAGCAACATTGTTACCAGTTTACTGCGGTCTCGTTTAATCAAATATTAACAGGGTGTGCTACTATTGGTGCGTTGTGTTCAATATTTTTCATATTAACCAATGACGTGCCCGGAAATCGAGTTGAGGTCACTACAACGTGGTTGTAGAAAACAATATAACTCATGAATAAATAGCCATTTCTGCTGCTTTGCGTGTGGTGCGAATTATATGGAAAGTGTGCTGTTTTATTGACATCTTTGTTAGAAGCGAGGCTTAATTTGCCACATACTTCGTAGAAACCCTTGTTTTTTGTGTAAAAAGTTATTTGTTTCAAAATCGGTTTCTTTTAACAACAACAAACGGCGTTGTTAACCTGTTTATGAACAGTGACGGATGGAAGGCCTTGCACATTCTGCAGAGTCCTCTAATGGCGGTAAATTCAAGTTTGAAATATTTTTAATGTAACATGTAAGTGTATTGTGCATAGTTTACGTGAGATGGGTAGTCCAAAAGAAGAAGTTATTGCCTCTGAAAGCAATTGTGAAGTAAAGAGTGCAGAAAATGAAGTTGTTGGTGAAATATCGGATAGTGAAACGGCTACAGCTACGGACTCTTCCGTAAATATTTCTGCGAATCAGTCAGTGTGTGAGTCTAACACTTCGAAAGATGGAGATAACACTGTAGGAGTCAGTAAGAAGGGTAAGAAAAAGTCTCGTCATGGAAAGAAGGGCTATTTGCCTTCAAAAGATAATTCCGACCGAAGTACAGTGCGCAGAGTGCATTACGCTAATAGTGCTAAATTTAAGCAAGGTAGGAAAAGGGCACAAAGTTTCCCTTCTATATCAAAGTTCTTTCTTCCATATAAAAGACCTCGTAAGGAGGCCTTCATTCCACCCACAAAGTTTCTCCTAGGAGGCAATATATCAGATCCCTTGAATCTTAATAGTTTGCAAGATGAAGATATTAACAGGGCAATGAATGCTGTTACTCCGGAATCATCTCCACTGCCCACACCTCCTCGACACAAGGCTAAAATAGATGTTATCATTCCACCTAATATCAGAGATCCTTTAAATCTCTTGGAGCCATTGGATAATGAAGAGTATGAGAAACGTCTTGAAATGCAACAGCGCAAGCCACGCAAGAAGCCCCGTTTAAGGCGGAGGACAACTGAGAACATAGACAATGCTCAAGTAGTTGAAAAGATTGCAGAAGTGAAACCAGATGCTATTAAAGAGCCTCCTCCGCCAGAACCATCTACATCAGCATCAAAATCAACATCAACAGTGGCTTCTAAAGCAAGAAAGAGGTCTTGCAGTGAAAGTGAAAATTCTCAAAAAGGAAAGGATTCTAAGAAGTTGCGCCGCATGGACTCCCTAGATAAAATAGTCAGTCCTGTAGTACCCCAGCCAGGGACATGGAAGCGAGTTAGACCACACCCGCGGCCAGCACCAGCTGAGCGTCCCATCTCACCTCACAAACAAAGTAAGGCTGAAGGAGAACAGAAATTGCCCACATTTCACCCAAAAAACACAAAATACCAGTATGGAAACTATGACAGGTAACTTTAATATTTATACTCTTACCATTTGCATGCAGTTGACCTACTTTTGATGTAAGACTATTAACAACTCTTTAACAATGATAATCATCACTAATTAAATGGTAACTTGCTAAACACATAAAAAAGCATTGAGAGAGTCTTAAGTATTTATGAAGGGTTTCTGAAATGAAAATGAAAATCTATATTTTTTAACAAACTGCAAGGAAATTTTAAATAAATGAACTAGAATATAACATAATTCATAATTGGTTTTGAAGATTATATAAACTTTTGTTAAGATAATATGATCAGTGATCGGAACTTCGGGAGTAAAACTTTAACAAACTTGCCAAATGGACGTTTTATGTAGTTGTTAGCTATGAAAATAATAATATTTGTGTAATTAAAATCTTTTTAATATACAGTTAACTTGAGTACTGATCTGCCAATAATATTCTTGTGTTTTTTTCTTTCATTTATGCCAATTTAAAGGTTCTGTCAAAAGTTTTGCTAAAGTTTTACTCCCGCAGTTCCGATCACTGAATATGATCAAGGAATAAAGGGCTTTTTTATTTATTTTATTTTATTTATAACTTTAATGATAATGTGGAACGCATAAGAAACATTTTAACAATGAGTCTATTGTTCATCCCAAAAAATATCTAAATGAAATAGAATAATAATTTTGCTTCATGTCTGTATTTCAGGTATTATGGTTACCGTAACCTGAATGCGATGATGGATGTCCGCTTGCAAGTGTTTGAGATGCACCGACACCTATTCCAGAATAAGGATGTGCTGGATATAGGCTGTAATGTCGGACACGTGTCCATCGCCGTCGCCCGCACTCTCGGGGCTCGCTCTGTCGTTGGGATTGACATTGATCCAGTACTTATTGGTTAGTATCATTTTCTATCAAATGTATTATACCTTATATCTACTGTATACAGAAACTGTTATACTCTCCTGGCAAATGGATATCAAAATTTGTCAGCTTAAACATAACTGTCAAATTGACAGAAGAACCAAAACTGTACATAAACTCAGGTCTTCTGTACAGTCAGCAGCAAAAGTTGCTAAGCGTTTGAAGTGTTCAAAATGACCTACAAGCGCTCTTATTCTCTTGACAATAGAGACGTGTTGACCTCATTTTGAACACCTCAAATGCTTAGCTACTTCTGCTGCTGACTATACTAGTGTGTCTCGTGTAGGATGCTGGTTGCCAGCAGGATACAACAGCCTCCCGGCTGTTTGTAATGGTATTGGTAAACATCTCATTTCTAACAAAAGGAATTGGAAAGAGCCTTCACATACATGTTGTTATGCAATTGACCCCTTTATGTTTTATGTAAAGTACCTATTAGTAATAGTAATAGTAGAGAATGGCAATTTATATACTATAATATACTTAACATCGTATAATAAAATAATTCTTTATTGAACACCACAGCTCACATAAACTCATACAGAGGCAAGATAGTAGTGGTAGAACACCAGGCGGCCTCAATGCTAAAGATCAATCTCTTCCAGAAAACTTATATAATTATTTTACTGAACTACTATGATTCCAGGTCGCGCGAGAAAAAATCTAAAATCGTTTATACCCGTCCCTATGGAGCCGAAGGCGGAAGACGATAAGAAAACGGAAATAGACGACGAAAAAAAGGATTGCGACAAATGTACTGAACAAAAATGTATAGAATGTAGCATGTCCGTGGTGAAAACTGCAGAAGACAAGAAGGAGCAAGGGAAGAAGGAAGTGAGGAAAGTTAAGAAGCCGCGTAAGAACCGGAAGGCGGGGAAGCAGGAGCAGCGGTGCTACTTCCCGATGTCTATGTCGATGCTGTACGGGCCGCTGGGCAGCACCCTGGAGCCCACGCCGCCCGTCTTCCCGCATAATGTTACCTTCAAGCAGGTAAGTTTCAAATATATGGCATTATCAATGAAAAGGGACCTTATTGTCGATGGCGCTTACGTCGAACGGAACTGGATTTGTACTGCGCCATTATTAACAAAAGCATAAGCGCCATCGACAATAAGGCCCCTTTTCATTGATAATGAATGACACAAATAAGTTTAGTATGAACACTCCTAACAACATTTCGTACCATTGGTAAAATAATGCAGCATCAGCTACGGGAAGCCAATGTTAATGATTTTACCAAGGATACGATTTAATGATGAACCGATAGGCCGAGACCGAGTAGAACGTAGATAATTTTCAAGCTTTACTTTAAGGAATATATTGCATAGTTTATTTAGGAAGACAGATTGCCAGTTTTAATTGTCAGCCATTTTTTTCACGAAAAATGTTTATTGTAAATAGTGGTTCGCCATCCCTGGTTTGAGTGGTTTGTATTTCGTAATGGTTATTTTTGTGGTTTCTATTATTTTTATCGTAAACTTTATCGGATGGTTATAAAACTCATTGTATTCGAATATTTTATAACAATCCATACTTAATATTATAAATGTGAAAGTGTGTCTGTCTGTCTGTTTGTTTGTCCGTCTTTCACGGTCTAACGGGGCGACGAATCGACGTGATTTTTAAACTGGAGGTAGATGAAGGGATGGAGAGTGACATAGGCAACTTTTTGTCCCTTTGTAACAGCCCACTTTCCTAAAATGGGGGGTAGAAGTTTGTATGGAGCTTTCCGCAAAGGGGAGGGGGGACTCTTATTTCCACTTTGGAAGTGTGTCTCGCGCTAACTATTTAGTTTAAAAATATCATCATTACATTTATTTAACCATAAATCAATCAGGTTTTGAGAAAAAAAAAACATTCGAAATATAAATGTTTCTCATGGATCCCAATAAATGGCGCTGATAGGGTTATGAAACATGCTAACGTTGTGTGCTCTCGATTTGTACTTAAGTGCGGGCATCGGCTCGCGCTTCGCTATACAGTGCATACGGTACCTACACTCTGTTACTTGAATTTGACGATTGATTAACAGTAGTATACACTTATATTCTTGATATTCTTGATTCGACTGCTTTCGATTTTTGACTATTCGTGTTTAGCTTTGCGATTTGGTATTGTTGTCTTGGTTTGGTTTTCCCATTTAAAAAAACCCGGTTTCGGATTGAATTAAATCATTTACTTAAAATTTATAATATTCCTCGACTTTTTTAAGGAATACAACAATCACTTTGGTTTTGGAATTAGTTTAGCATCGTGGTTTTATTTTTTTTGGTTTATTTCGAGACTTCGTGTCACACAACTTGGCCGCAATATCATTAGCGCCACTATCTTAACCGGTGTAGGAAAGGGTGAAAATGTGATGATCCCACGAATCCCAATAATTCCTACAGATCTCCCGTTCCAATTTAAAAGACTACAATTTCCTCTTAAACTTAGTTTCGCAATGACTATCAACAAAGCGCAAGGACAAACATTAAAGGTGGCTGGGGTGAACTTAGAAAAGCCGTGCTTCTCCCATGGACAATTGTATGTAGCATGTTCGCGTGTATCCAATGCCCAAAATCTTTACATTCTATCCCCAAATGGTAAGACATATAATATCGTCTACAGAAGCGTATTAAAATAATAATCTGTTGCGATTTCTACATCAGGAAAGGGGAACCGTGTTACCCCGAATTAACTCGAGTGAAGCCGCAGGTAAAAGCTAAATTATAAATGCGAAAGTGTGTCTGTCTGTCTGTCTGGCTGTCTGTTTGTCTGCCTGTCTGTCTCTTTGTTTGTCCGGCTTCACTACAAAACGGAGCCATGAACTGACGTGATTTTTTAAGTGGAGGTACTTGAAAGGATGGAGAGTGACAAAGGCTACTTTCTAACGCGAGCGAAGCCGCGGGCAAAAGCTAGTATTATAATATTACAATGAAGTATGTCCTATTAAATAATACCACCAGCTGGGGAGGAGATTTTAAAGTGTTTATTAAATAACCTTGCAGATGTTTACAATAAGGAACATTTGTTGTTCTGTACTCATACTTAAACATTTAATTCGTCACTACTTTGAAAAAACCTTGTAACTCATTATAGCATTCAAAATAAAAATGACACAACTATGTATGGGATGAGAGTTACTGCGTTTCAACGTTATCCTTGTCAGATACGAGGTTTTTTCAAAGTAGTGACGAATTATAACTAGGCTAGGGACTTTTGGATGCTCACTTTTTGAGAGACCGGTATGAATAAGTAGGTTAGAAGTTACAAATAATATAAGTTATATCAATTGAAAAATTATATATTTTTTTAGTTTATTGTATAGTTTTTATTTGTGCATTTTTATGTTAAATTTGTAATATATAGTTTAATTTTGACTTCTGATTTTTTTATATATATGACGACTCCATGGATTCTAGGACGGCGATCATCCAAAAGCTCCAAGCCTAATTATACCATGTACAGAAAAGTGTATGACACGTCACACGTCACCCGTTTCCAGGGCAACTACGTGCCCCGCGAGGACACGCCGCTGGGCGCGGAGAGCCCGCAGTTCGACCTGATCCTCTGCCTGTCCACCACCAAGTGGCTGCACCTGAACTGGGGCGACGCGGGGCTGAAGCGCGCCTTCCGCCGCATGTTCGCCGACCTGCGGCCCGGCGGCAAGCTGGTTATCGAGGCGCAGAATTGGGCCAGTTACAAGCGGAAGAAGCGTTTGACGGTGAGTCAAAGTGTAAAAACTAATCGAACGAATGTTCCGAAACAAATATGCGGCGGTACCTAGGGTTGCCAACTATTACTGGGGGAGTTATAGTATTTCTTTATAAAAATGGTAAAAATATAGTACACTGTAAAAAATACAGTACCTACTTTATTATACATAAATGTAACTTAACCGCGTATATTAACTTTAAAATTTAACTCCGACGTTTCGAAGACGACGTTGTCCTCGTGGTCCTGTTTATGTATAATAATATAGTACTTTGAAAAAACTCTTTAGTTTGCGGTAAATCATGGAAAATGACTATACACTTACTATTTTAGAAGAACCCCCAAAATATAGTATTTTTGCGTACTATATATTGCTTCAACAGTATATAGTACAGAGAGTCGAAATATAGTAAAATACTATAAAATATAGTACGGTTGGCAACCCTCGCTGTACCCTTACCATGAGGTTGTGGTCATTGAGGTTTCCGATAACGAGTATCGAGTTTACTATCCGTGCATCTCGCTTGTACTATTTTAGTGCGAACGAGATCATAAATAATCACCCAAAACACAAAAACAAGTTTCTACATGTTGGCGTGCTTCGCTACGCGTATGTTTTTGTCCTACTCCACCCTCCCCGAGCGACCACAACCCGCGTTAGCCCTAGGACTCGTGACATTTCCGCTTGTCGTGTTTGCCCTTCCTCTTTTCCACAGAAGGTACTTTTCATACAGTAAGTATGTCAACTTGCTAAAACCATTTATTCAAATCTGCTACTCTAATACTGCTAGTGGTCGGGTTTTCATTTGTCACAATATCTGCCACGCTCGCTCCAACAAATATGTGAGTGTGAAAGTGACGGATAGCGCCATAGAAGATAAAATGGCAACCATGCTATCCGTTCAGGGTATGTCTAGGCGATAAATAGCGTTGCGGTATACATACATATTATGAAAATCATAACGTGTTTTTGGATTTCTAATTGAAAAAAAAAAAGCTATTTATGGTTCCATAGCATCCTCTATTATTTGTTTACAATAGCACCGTCACATTGAATATAATTTTCTTGTCATTCGATTGCTAACTAAACTTTTTTGTTGGAATAATGAAGAAAAAAAAAACTGTCAATGAAGTGTCCTCAGTGAAATTGAAATGAAATAAGTTGCATGGATCGATGCTATTAATACGTAATAGTAAGAAATTTCTATTTTTACCACTTTTGAGGTGAGCAAGCTCAAGTAATTTGAGGATAAATAAAATAAAATAATTTAAATTAAATCAAATCAATAGACGTTGCTCGCCTGAAAGTGTTAAGTTGTAGTTAAGAAGTATAAGACGACGCCTATAGACTTTGCTCATCTGAAGGGTTAATTGTAGTTAAGAAGTATAAGATGACGCCTATAGACTTTGCTCATCTGAAGGGTTAATTGTAGTTAAGAAGTATAAGATGACGCCTATAGACTTTGCTCATCTGAAGGGTTAAGTTATAGTTAAGAAGTATAAGACGACGCCTATAGACTTTGCTCATCTGAATGGTTAACAGAACTCTTAACATGATAATTTGAAAGCACTTTTGCTGCCACGTTTATTTACTTAACAGTATTATCAGACAGGTTTGAAAAAATAAGTTATTAATTAAATTTTATGTAAAATACCAACATGAAACATATTAATAATGGATTTTTGATCATCTGTCAACAATACGTCATAGGTGACAATTTAAGACTAATGATCAACTGGTTTAAAGATATGGTTTTAGTAAGTTTACATACTGTATTTATTCATTATTGATTATATTAGTTGACTACGTAAAACACTAAAGCACGAAGAAGTGCTAACATTGGTTAACACGCTTGAATGCTTCCATTGTGTTACGACGGTACTCTGACGTATACGTTGAACGCGCGAAAAATAAAGTTTAATAAGCCTTCAAGTTTATATAAAGTACAATTCAGAGTTCCGTTCCGTTTCATATTTTGGGACAAAGCACTTACGGCTTGCTTGAGGCCGCCGTCCCGTAGCTATTGTCCCGGCTGTTATCTAATCTGAGGTAGTAAAACTTGTTTCTTAACCGATAAGGAATGGAGGTGTACATAACTGTGGGAACATGTCACCTTACTTTGATTTGAAGTTGTTTAATATAAAATATCAGTGTCAAAAAATGTATATCCTTATTCGTAAAATGTATTTAAACTCTGTAAAATTATATCATTTGCGTAACAAACACGATGTTAGATTAAATAATCTATGCTTTGTACAGTCAGCAGCAAAAGTAACGAAGCGTTTTAAGTGTTCCAAATTACCTACACGCGCTCTTATTCTCTTGATAATAGAGATGTGTTGACCCCATTTTGAACACCACAAACGCTTAGCCACTTCTGCTGCTGACTGTACCTAAATATAACATTAAGAAATATTTCTTAGACTATTTTTACCGAGCTGCACAAAAATCCTCATTTTATAAACTTCATTTTTGGAAACGTGCTGGGCAATTATAATGAATAAGTTTATCATTGTGGGAAACTAACATCAGAATTTGATTGCAGCAAACCATTTACGAGAATTTCAACGCCATCGAGATGGTCCCGCAGAAGTTCCGCGAGTACCTGCTGTCGCCCGACGTGGGCTTCAGCAAGTGCTGCGTGCTCGGCGTGCCGCAGCACGCCAGCAAGGGCTTCCGCCGCCCCATCCAGCTGTACATCAAGGGCGACTTCACGCCCAGCAAGGTATCTAACACTGGGTTATCATAGCGTGTACTGAAATTATTCAGTAATTACTGACGTGGACACTTTGTTTTGTTTTTGTGGAAGCCTTTGGAGCATTTAATGACTTCTTTTTGTGGAAACTATTGTATTTGTTTTTGTTATCATAAAATCCTTATTTATTTTACACATTTTTCGTTAACAGTATACTTTTTTAAGTATTTATTTTTAAAATTGCCTTTAATCATCGAAAATGTTTATCTCACATAACGGTACGTGACGTACGTTGCAGGCGCGCTGGTCGGACGCGCACGCGCCGTCGTCGGCGCACCGGCCGGAGCCGGGCCCGGCGCGGCGCACGGTGTACGCGCCGGTGGCGCCGGCCTGGCGGCCCAGCGACGACGCGCCGTCCGTGGGCGCCGCCACGCCCTTCTCGCCCAACCTCGACTGCTCGGCCGACGACTCGCCCTTCTACAACCCGCGCAGCGACTCGTACGCGCCGTCCTACCAGCCGCCGCGGCCCACGGTGTACGCCACGCTGCCGTCGCCGCGCGGCGCCGCGTCCCCGCCGCGTCGCCGCGCCCGCCGCCGGAGCCGGAGGCGGCGGCCGCGCGCGCCGTCGTCGAGCCCGCAAGGGACGACTGAACCCGGGCTCGGTCGTCTCCTGCGAGTCTCCGCCCCGGCGACTTCCCGGTCGAGACTGGAGCCGAACGATCGAACTTGGAGTGTGAACCGACCGACCGGACGGCGAATGTCGTTACATGAAGACTGATGACTTTTTTCGATCTTCTTTTCGGTAGGCGGTCTAGTCGCGTAGTATCAGTTTAAACGTCTCAAACGGAAGCCGAAACCAAAAACGGGCAACATTTGTTAGTCCGGGAATACCCAAAATCGCTCGAGCGCCTTAACTCCAAACCCTCCAAAAAACACGAGTTAGAAATGGCGAGAAAGGTTCATTATCATATATATCAGATTTTCAGAAACTTTCTACTAGTGCCGTAGGCTCGAAGAGGAGGTCGAGTTAGTTAGAATTATAACTTGAAATTTCGCTGTTGCAGTATTAGGTACCTTTTAATTTAAACAAAAGTAATAAAGCCGGGAGAAACTTGCAAAAATTCTTTCGATTGTAAACTATATATTTTAGTTTAACGATTACACATTGACTTTAACCCTGAATACTGCAACACGTAATATTCCACGCGGTCGCCTTTACCTTGTCTATTCAAAATAATAATGCACACATTAGTAGTAGAATAGAATAGAATCCTATATTATTTTCCTCCAACTAATTCTGTACCTTTCTTTCCCTTTGGATGTCTAAACGACATAACATAATAGGTATTATATACATGTTTACTTCATACGTTACGATTCACAACAAAACGGCTGAAATCGGCGCGCGCTTTAGTAGAACCAAAGACACTTAAATATTTGGACATAGAAGAGCAATCCCCTATTTGTAATAGCGTTATTGAGCCGCGCAGCATCCTCGCGCAGGCTCGCGAATATTACTGTGGCAAATGAAGTGAAAAATAAAATGTAACATGTACAGCAGGTTAAAAATTTAATTAATGCTCGGCCGCGGCCGTTTGTTGTGAGTTTTAAATGAAATCACAGTTGTATTGATCAGTGACCGTCTCAGTGTAACTCGACCAGCGCTAGAAACAACACATCTAACTATCGACTGTTAGACTTTTTTATTTATTAAAAGGTCTACGAATTGACAGTGTATTGTGTCGACGATCCGTCTTTTATCACAAATGATAGGACTTGAGCAATTAAATTGTCGTTCTAAATTCAATGTTGGCGGTTTAACCGCACACTTCCTGAGATCTATTTGGGCGACTAACAAGAAGTTTGTTAAAGATATAGTAGGTATATAACTATTAATATATACATGGTGATAAAGTTTGTTACTCGCTCAGTAGGCTGATCGGTTTATAATATTTGATGTAAATATCGCTGTAGATTCCCTAGGATTATGTTTCAGTTGATAAAAGTATTTTATATTATACTCGTAACGTTTTAATCTATGAATAGTTTTATTTCGGTTACCTTTCGGTCCTGGCAGTCAGTGCAGTGAGTATATGAGAATACTCACAAATATAATCACAGGCATGGTGTTTTTTATGCGAAAAGTCAATTTTAATATAGGTAGTTTACCTTGACATCAGAAAAGGAAACTACAGATTTTTTTTGTAATAAATAAATATTACATTCTTACACTAATTGACTGAGCCTCGCGGTAAGCTCAAAAAGGCTTGTGTTATGGGTAGTGGCCATCAGATATATCGGAGCTGTGAAGGTGGTCAAAATTATCTGAACAACGGTATCGTCAAGGTGACAAAGCGACTACTCTGCCAATACAATTATTATTGTATATTATATAACGTGAATCTGTTATACCTGTGCGCGACTATATTCTAACAAAACATACCACGAAACAAAAATACTTGAAAAGTACTTATTTGATTTGAAAATTAATTAAATATGTATTTGACTTTGACTTGAATCTTAATTTTCTTTGACTTCTAATTAGAAGAACTAGTAATAAATAACGTGTTGTTTTTAAATATTGGTCTCCTAGTAGGTACGTTATTTTCATGAAGTAGCACCACGAACTAAACAGGCAGATCGTGAGCTTTTTAGTATCTGTATTCATTTTATAGCATGAGAAGTGAAAAATAGTGTTTGACTAGTCATACAATCTACTGTTATATATTCTAATTTTAACAGTTTTTCTAGACACGCAACGCTTAATACCATAATCCGTCGGTCTCTTGCCACCATCAATGTGCCTGCTCTTCTTGAGCCAACCGGCATTGTCAGAGATGATGGCAAGAGGCCTGATGGAGTGCCTTTGGTTCCTTGGAGCTTGGGACGGATGCTGGTGTGGGATGCTACCTGCGTGGACACCCTAGCGCCGTCCCATCGCCAACGAACAATGTAAAAGCGGGTGCAGCGGCGGAAAATGCCGAAATTCTTAAACGTAACAAATATAAAAGCCGAGGCAGAGAGTACCATTTTGTACCGTTTGGCGTAGAGACGCTAGGTCCATGGGGTCCCAGCGCGCACAAACTTTTTGCAGAAATCGCGAAGCGTCTGGTTGATGTAACTGGTGACCGAAGAGCTGGCGGCTTCCTCGCACAACGTATCAGCATTGCGATACAACGAGGAAATGCCGCCAGCATCCTTGGTACAATGCCTCAAGGGCCTTTTTTAGATTTTATACTGTAAGTAGTTAAGTACTTGTAGTTATCATAATACGATTGTAATTTCTGTAAATAAATGAATAACAGGGTATTTTAACATAGAGTTGTGTTATGCGTTATATTCGTCATCAATAAAGTTATTGTTTGAACGTTTCATTATATTTAAACTGCGAATCGACAAAACTGTAAAAACCAGTACTTAAACCAATTGTTTGTGATGTTCCTCTGAACTAGTGAACGGAACCTCCCCCTTTAAGTGCCGCAGCTCGATAGATACCCTTACGCTCGTAGCGTTTTCCCCCGCTGTAGACGAAATCTATTATCAACAAAGGGCCCCGTCACTTGATATGTTAATATTGTTCTTATTCTTACCATTTACGACCGGTCTGGCCTAGTGCGTAGCGACCCTGCCTATGAAGCCGATGGTCCTGGGTTCGAATCCCAGTCGGGGCATTTATTTGTGTGATGAGCACAGATATTTGTTCCTGAGTCATGGGTGTTTTCTATGTATTTAAATATTTATTTGTATCTATCTATTATCTAACTACTTACTAGTAAGCTACTATTAGTTATATAGTATGGCATATTATATTATTATGTACTTATTGATTTGGTACTTATTGTGGATAAAGCGCGTGTAACTACGCATTTGGGGTGAAGCCGTAAGGTGAGACAATGCTTAATTATCCACTTCTAACGTTACCATAAATGCCTTACAATTACCCAAGGACGAAGCTAGCTGGGTCTCGGAGTATACTCGCCGTTCGGTAAATGTCACCCATTTCTTAGTATGCATGTTCACAAAGAAAAATTAAAACCACAAGCAGTCGTGAGAATGAAATGTAGTATCCACAGTCAGGCAAGTAACAAATTAGTTATGTGTGTAAATAAGTTGGGAACAAACAGATAGCGATCGATGTAAATAAATAATAATAAATAAATATTTCGGGACAATCTTACAGAAATCGACCTAGTTCTACGTTAAGCTCAGTAAGGCTTGTGTTGTAGGTACTAGACGACGATATATATAATACATAGAAACATATAAATTATTAAATACATAAAAAAGAAAACATTCATGACCCAGGAACAAATATATATCTGTGCTCATCACACAAATAAATGTTACGGCTGGGATTTGAACCCACTACGCCAGGCCGGTGAAATCGGTATATATTTTTATAGATATAACAGCGCTTGGAGGATTTACTTTGTGATCTTGAAAAGTCTGCACCGTGAACATCGAATTTCGTATATTTCGAGCATCTTTCTCTTTTACTCCAATTAAGGCGTGATAAGAGTGACAGAGACAATCGTCCAAAATTTACGAATATCGTGTTCTGCGGTAGCGCCCCAGGATTACTGGGTACGTTAATCTATAGGTACCTGCACGTTTATTGATGCAGGTCGCTGGTGGAAAAGAAGCAGTTATTATCTTATTATCGACTAAATTACTAGAGTCCTCTTTTTAGGGTTCCGTAGTCAACTAGGAACCCTTATAGTTTCGCCATGTCTGTCCGTCCGGCCGTCCGTCCGTCCGTCCGCGGATAATCTCAGTGACCGTTAGCACTGCAAAGCTGAAATTTGGTAGCAATATGTATATCAATCACGCCGACAAAGTGCAAAAATAAAAAGTGGAAAAAAATGTTTTCTTAGGGTACCTCCCCTATACGTGAAGTGGGGAGTGATTTTTTTCTTCATTTTAATCCTAACGTGTGATATATTGTTGGGTAGGTATTTAAAAATGAATATGGGTTTACTAACATCATTTTTTGATAATGTCAATATTTTCGGAAATAATCGCTCCAGAAGTAAAAAAAAGTGCGTCTCCCCCCTCTAACTTTTGAACCACAAGTTTCAAAAATATGAAAAAAATCTCAAAAGTAGAACTTTACATAAACTTTCTAGGAAAATTATTTTGAACTTGATAGGTTCAATGGTTTTTGAAAAAAGCTATATGTATAAAAATGAACCCCTATTTCTCTTGGTCACGCTATAACTTGCGAACGGCTTTACCGATTTGACTAATTTTGGTCTTGAAATATTTGTAGTAGCTCAGGGAAGGTTTAAACGGTGAGAAAGTATGAAAAATGATCGAGTAACATACTAAAAAACGAAAATATTGTTCCCACATACAAACTTATCAACTCGAAAAAACTGTAAGTGCCGCAGGATTTCATACATCTTACGCGTTTTTGGTAAAATGGTCTCTGCTTTCACTCGAGAAAGACGGAAGCGCCGCAGGATTGCATATATCTTAGGCTTTTTTGCGAGCATAATAGGTACTTTATACTATTCCAGCACTAAAGTCGTTAAGGCGATTGTTTCTTACAAATTGTTAATAAATTAGCCCTTATTCCCTAAGATATGGCTGTCAAAATCTCTATTGAATGACAAGACACACTTCCTCACTTCAGGCCCGGTACGGCGAAGATCGAAGTTCGTATATGTCGAGCATTTCTCTTGTAGGTACTCCAATTAAGGCGTCAAGAGTGACAGAGACAATCGTCCGAAATTTACGAATATCGTTGTTCGCGGTAGCTCCGCCGTTTTATATATAATTTCGCGTTTAGTTTTAACCATAAATAAGAATCTGCACTAATATTCATCGCCAAATGCGACCGTCCCCTCCGTTGTCTTACTGCTTCAGATGGGTACTGAGTGTGAGTGAAGTAGTGAGACAAATACGAACATTTCCGAGAAAATACGATAGGAAAGGATTATTCCCTACACTGAGCCCCGAGTCACCCGAGTGTATGTTTTTAACGTAACGAAACGTCACCATTAGCGTTAGTTACCCATATTATATCAGTATCACTTACGCATTCGAGACATTTTTTACGTCAAAAGAAACTTACACTAGAGCTTCTGTACTTTAAGCCCCCGCGCAGATTCTTTCTGAATAATGGGGTCGGAGCATACATGCCCGTACATTAGGTTGAAACTGACTGACTGACTTCAAATGACGCTGGCTGGTTATCACTCCATGTTACAACCCCTTCTTACTACTCGTGGTGGGACTGAAATTGACAATATTTTTTCGAATTTTCCATGTATAGTTGGGATCTGTTGGTTGCGTGAGCTTATTCGCAATAAATAAAACGGGAGCCGTGCAAAATATAGCCAATTTTATTCAACTGACATTAATGACAACCAAAAATAGACAAAAATCCTAGAAAAGTAAAAATATAACATTAACAAGGTGCACTCTAAAAAAGCCGTCATCAACACTCCCCACCCTAGTGCGCAAACTAGCACTAACTAGCTAAGGGTACAGGAGCCACGCGCGCCGCAGACCGGCGCAGCACGCCTGTAGCGGTGCTGACATCCACTACTCTGATGCGGCCGTTTTTGCCAGGCAGAACACTCTTGATAAGGCCCCGTGGCCATACGTTTCTAGGTGAATCGGGGTCGACAACGAGCACAAGGTCACCGACACGGAGTGGCTTCTGTTCCTGCTGCCACTTCTTCCTCGGTAAAAGTAGCGGGAGGAACTCTTTCATCCAACGTTTCCAGTACATGTCGGCCAAACGCTGCGCTATCCGCCATTGCTTTCTTAAGGCTAGATCAGAATCGTCAAACATTCCTTGTATTGGTAAAACGGATGATAAGCCTAGAATAAAATGGTTGGGCGTAAGCGCTTCAGAAGAGCCAGGCTCTACAGACACGTGTGTCAAAGGTCGTCCGTTGGCTATAGCTTCCACTTCCGCTAGGAGAGTTATTAAAGTTTCATCCCGTGGCGCTCGTTCTTTTAAAATGACGCGCAGAGATCGCTTTATGGTCCTAATCAAACGCTCCCAGGCCCCACCCCAATGGGGACTGGCGGGCGGGATGAAAGTCCAACGGGCTTGGTTGTTAAGAGCTTCGGCTCTTAGACATTCTTCGTCGAGCTCTTGTATAGCATTCCGAAGTTCCACGTCTGCTCCACGTAGGTTGGTGCCGTTGTCGGAATTAATGTGTAACGGCCACCTACGTCGGGACGCCATTCGGCGGAGAGCCATGATTAACGAGTCAGTAGTAAGTGCGTGGACGATTTCTATATGAACCGCACGAACAGTTAGACAGGTGAACAAAACGCCGTAACGTTTCTCCCGACGTCTGCCGACTGTGACCTCCATGGGTCCAAATAGGTCGATTCCGCAATAGGTGAAGGGGCGCTGATGATGCGCCATGCGCGGTTGAGGCAGATCTCCCATGCGAGGCACTTGAGGAGTAGCCTTTCTTAACCTGCAGAGCATGCAACGAGACGCAACATATTTGACAGTAGGTCGCAGCTGAATAATCCAATAATCTTGTTTCAAGTCGTTAACTACTGCTTCCTGGTGTCCATGTGCTGCCTTCACGTGATAGTGTCTCACCAAAAGTCGGGTAGTAGGATGACGTCCGTCAAGAATAGGCCTTTTCGCTTCCTGGGGTACGTCACAAACAGCATCTATGCGGCCACTCATGCGTAAAACGTGATTTTCGTCTAAATAAGGCGATAGATTTCTCAGGCGACTATCGCGTGACAATCCTTTATCATTTTTCAATGCTTGGATATCAACATCAAACGAATCTTCTTGAGCTTGCCGCAAGAGTAGTCGCTTGGCTTGCTCCATCAGAGCGTAGTCATCAAGTGCGACACCCTTACATTTATTTACATACTTCAGAACAAACATGGTAGATCGCAGGAACCTGAGCCACGAAGAAAAACGTTCAGGGTCAGGAACTGAGAGACGCGTAGACGAAGTTTGTACTACGTTTAAGCAAGCTTCAGTGCAGTCTATATTTTCAGCATCCAAGATGTTCGCTGGCCATTGAGCTTCCTGGCTGTACAGAAACGCCGGTCCTTTGAACCACTCATTCAAAAAAGATTGATAATTGAACGTCTCTCTTGTAGCAATATCTGCCACGTTAAGTCCTGTAGATACATATCTCCATTCAGAGGGTTTTGACAGATCATCAATTTCACCTAATCTGTTGGCTTCAAAAGTCTTGTACTGGCGAGTGTTATTGCGTATCCAATGAAGTACCGTACTTGAATCGTACCAAAAGTATCGCCGGGTGACGTGCAAACGATGTGCCCTCGCTATTGAGTCAGCCAGGCGAGCTGCCAGCAATGCAGCTTGAAGTTCCAAACGTGGCACGGTTTGCGGTTTCACCGATGCAACTCGGCTTTTGCTGGCAACAAACGCGACAAATATCTCACCGTTACTCTTCCAGCGCCAATACGCAACCGCTGACATTGCTTTAAGAGATGCGTCACTAAATAAATGTAACTCCAAATCATTGTACCTTTGCTCAGTCACAGAAATATTTGGAACAGAGGCAATCAAGCTATCTAATTCATTAGATTGAACTGCGCAAGACTGGTACCATCTTGGCAACCTAATTTCTCCAACCATCTTCAATAGTTCCAACCAACTACACCACTTTTTATATAAATCGTTGGGAATAATATCGTCCCAATCGATATGCAGACGCCAAGTATCCTGTAGCATAATTTTACCTTGCGTTGTAAAAGGCGTCAAGAATCCAAAAATGTCAAAAATTGACATTATCACACGCAACATGACTCTTTTCGTAGGTCTTTTTTCGCCTGTGATAACGCTGTCGGGAATACGCTTAAATGTGACATCAAAACCTAGTTCATCCTTAGTGGGATACCAGATTAGTCCAAGAGTACGCTCACCGTCCTGTTCATCCAGTCCAAACTTTATAGCTGTGTCTAGAATATCCTTAGGTATAGTGTCGAGCACGGTAGCGCTATTACACGTCCAGTTGCGGATCTCAAAACCTCCCGCACTGTGAATATGTCGAATATTCTTAACCATACTGATGGCGGTGGGTTCATCCGGCAGACTATCAATATAGTCGTCCATGTAGTGCTGGTGGTGTATAGCAGCGACGGCAGCTGGCAGCGTGGACTCGAACCTACTAGCGTTCTTGTTCTTAATATACTGGGCAATAAAAGGCGAACAGTTAGCCCCAAAAATCAGAGATGTCATCGCGTATGTTTTCACTGGTCCTGCGGGTTTACTGCCTCTCCACAGGAATCTGAGAGCGTTCTGGTCTACAGAGTTAATTTTAATTCTTAAAAACATATCTTTTATGTCACCTGTCACAGCTACTCTATCTTCTCGAAAACGAACCATAATGCCGAACAAGGAAGCGAGTAAATCCGGACCCGTGAGAAGAAAATCGTTAAGTGACTTGCCTTGACTTTTAGCTGCTGCGTCATAAACTAAGCGCAGCTTCTTTTTATTCGGATTGTCGACTCCAAAATGCGGTAAGTACCACGTGTTAGGCGTGAGTGACGTGTCGGCCATTTCCCGGGCGAAATCATTTTCAAACAAATGGTTGACACGTTCCTCGTACCTAGATCCATAGCCGATGTAGCTAGCATCTTCTTCTCCACACCTTGCAGTCGCTTATATGCGGTAGGATAGCTGTCAGGCAAAGTGACATGCGGATCTTTCCAAGGTAAGCCCACCGTCCACCTGCCGTTAACAAGTACGGCGGACTTCTCTAACATTTCCTTCGCTCTCACATCATCGGCATTCTCTCTAGGCTTACCTGCAACACCCAAGGCGTCGATCGCAAACGAGCGGCGCATCTCATCGTGTAGCTCGCGCAGTGCGAGCGCGGCGTCGTCTTCTTCGGGCACGACGCAGAGGTTGAGTGTGGCGTGCGGCGACCCCGCGGAGCGTACGGCGCGAGACGCGCGCGTCACCTGTACCGGTCCGTGTACTGACCAACCTAAGGGAGTTCGTGTTGCTGACGGCTCGTTATCCTGACCTATACATATTTCTAAAGGCAACAACAAATTATAATTGTCCTGACCAATTAGTAGCTCTGGTTTACTAATCGTTTTAAAATGCAGTTGAGATTTTAGTTTTTTTAAATGGTCGTACTTATTGCAATCTACTAATTTAACATGTTGTTCAGGTATACCTAAATGTTGAACGCTACGTACATTTATATCATGCGTACTACCACTAACGCTAGAAATACGTAAAGTCAGTGCGGTTGCTTCGTGGACAAGCTCGTCGTCCTTCCAGGCGCCGCACACGCGCAGGGTCTCGCTGCGGCCGCGGAGGCCGGCGCGCGCAGCCAACTCGGCGCTAAGGAGAGACACGGATGAGCCGTCATCCAGGAATGCCGTCGCAGTGAACACGCCGTTCGGTCCGTGAACGTTGACAGGAACTACTTTCAATAGTACATGCTTTTCATTACCAATAGAGCATGTCGCAGCTTCTGTCATAACCGACGATTGTTCAGAACTCGATGTTGTGGGCAACGTGATTGGCTTATTCGACTCCGACGTGGCGCTGATGCCTATATCAGCCGGGCGGGTAGGCGAAGCTTTTCTATCATTGCGGGTGTTATCAAAGTGCAACAGATTGTGGTGTGCTCCGCCGCACCCGAGTTTGTCGCATACAGGAGCGGAACATGTTTCGCGGTCGTGACGTTGCACTAGACATTTAAAACAAAGTCTGTACTTTTTAACGTGGCGCCATCTATCTTTACGCAAAGCACGTTTGAACTTCTTACAATCCGGTAAGTGATGATATTGTGTACGGCAAAATGGGCATTTATTACCTTTCAGTTCATCGTCGCGTTGCTCAGATTGCAGTAGTAGTGCTTGTCCTTTTGGCGAGGCTTTAATAGTGTCGTGCTGCTTTTGTTTATTTTGTTCAGGTCGACCTTGCAGATGAACGTTAGCGGTGGTTGAAATCTTGAGAGCTTCCATGTAGAGAAAGTCTGAAATAATATTCAAGCGTGACTTTGCTCCGTCTTTAATTAGTGGATAGCTATAGTCAGACCACTTAGAAACGAGTACTGGAGGTAATTTTGATATAAGCAACGGAACTATACTGAGCCCTTGCACGTACTCTTCGCGACCCACTGTCTTCACAGACTCCACGAAGTTTTGGACTTTGACAGAAAAGTGTACAATATCTTTCTGATACTCTAGGGACATGGGCTGAAGTTTCTTGATGTCATTAATAAGCTTGCTTATAATACACTCGGGGTCGCCGTGGCGAAGTTCAAGTGTCGCCATAATACGGTCAGGCGAGGCGGCACTCATAAGTTGAGCTGACACTGTTTCCTTAGCTTGCCCATGTAGGCACTTACGTAACCTCCATAGGTTTTCTTTCGGAGTAAATTTACAGACGTCAGTTGACTCCTCGAACGCTTGTTTGAATTGCAGCCATTCGAGCGGATCGCCGGAATATTTAGGTAGATCCCGCGGCGTACAAATGCGGCTCAAAAGGTTAGTGTGTGACTTATTTTGAGTGGAGGCGATTGTCAAATTGTTTAGTGCTGTTGCGAGTAACTTGACAGTTCCATCAGTGTCGGCAGTGGGAGCTGCCGGCTGTTCGCAGGCGCCCAAACTATATTCTTCCTCGGGGGCGGGCTGCAATTGGTCAAGTTTTCGCGCACTACGGTCCACCCAGTCTTCAACATCTTGACGCGTATTCTTACTCACATGCGAACTGTGACGTGTGCTATCACTGGCACTACTCACGTGTGACTGTATTTTCTCTCTAGGTCGGCTAGGTCAGCCTCGAACTTTAAATCTAATAATTTTTTATCAATCTGTGCCTTCTCTTTCGCACGCTCATATTCTAGCCGTTTTTTAAGTGCAGACGATGATCTCGACTTATAAGATACCTTACTGTGCGTTGGCAGCGAATGTGGCGCATCGTTGTTCACCAGCGATGGCGCCGAAGTTTCCATCTGGCTGCTGCCAGCGACGAACGTCGTGTCTGCCGGTCGTTTAGCTAGAGATGCAGGCGAGGATGCAGATACTTTTGCGGTCTTCAGTAGTTTTGCATCGCGCTCTGCGCGAGTCAGACTTCGCGTTTTTACCGGGGTGCGAAACATTTGCAGCTCGGCGCTCTGTGCACGGTTCATAAACAACAACAGGACCGGCTCGAAGACCAATGTTGGTTGCGTGAGCTTATTCGCAATAAATAAAACGGGAGCCGTGCAAAATATAGCCAATTTTATTCAACTGACATTAATGACAACCAAAAATAGACAAAAATCCTAGAAAAGTAAAAATATAACATTAACAAGGTGCACTCTAAAAAAGCCGTCATCAACAGGATCTATAACTCTTTCTTTAGTTGTCAGCGTCCTTTGTGGGCCCGTTTTTAGGGTTCTGTACTTAATTAGACCGTGTAATTAGACCGTGGTGACCAAGTCGATGCAGTGTATACGGACTACAGCAAGGCGTTTGACCGCATAGACCATATTTTGTTATTAAATAAACTTCTATTAGTAGGTATAAGAGGAGACCTCTTTCGATGGTTCTCTTCCTATGTATTGAACAGGTCTCAAGCAGTTGTGCTGAATGGATTTTCCTCATCTTGGGTGGAAATTTCTTCAGGGGTGCCGCAAGGATCTTTGCTTGGGCCGTTATTATTCATAATTTTTATTCACGACATCTCAAAATGCTTTAAACACTTGAACATCCTTTTATTTGCTGATGATATGAAGGTATTCCGGACGGTCAATAACACTTTTGATTCCAATAACCTCCAGGAAGATCTGATAAGATTAGATAGTTACTGTGCTGACAATAAACTTGACATAAATGTGTCCAAATGTTTTACCATCTCATTTACTCGTAAGCACAATGTCTTCAATTCCAACTATTCATTAAAAAATGTAGGTATTTCTAAGTGTAATGAAATAAGGGACTTGGGTGTCATAATGGATAACAAGCTGATCTTCGATCGGCACGTTGATTCAATAGTCAACAAAGCTTTTAGGTCACTTGGTTTTATTATAAGATCGTGTAAGAATCTCAAAAGAATAAAATCTATAAAAATTGTCTACTGCGCATTTGTGAGGAGCCATCTCGAATACGCTTCTCAGGTATGGAACCCATGCTATGATTTATATATTGCTAAAATTGAAAAAATTCAGAAAAAGTTTATTCGTTTCCTGAGGTACAAATTCCGAATCCCCAAACAAAGTTATGAGCATCACTGTGCAAAACTCCACCTACTGCCTCTGTACACTCGGCGTAAAATCTCTGACGTGACTTACGTGATGAAAATTGCCCAGAATGACGTTGACTGTCCAGATTTGCTATCGAAGTTAAAGTTCTCAGTCCCTTCACGCCTGTCCTCTCGTAGCAAATCATCACTTCATGTTCCCTTCGCTCACAATAATTATAGGAAGAATTCGTTTCTATTAAGAGCTGCACGATCTTTTAATCAGCTTTGCAAACATCACGATAGCATCGATCTGTTCTGTGATGGCCTCACCTCAATACGTAGGCTAATGATTAATGATTTCTCTTTCACTAGTATATAGGCTTGTCCACTTCTTTCTCTATGTATTTTATATTATAAAATTTTATTCCTGCTGTCAAGCAACTGAAAAGCATGTATTTACTCTGGCACACTTTGTACTTTGTACTTTGTATTTTTGTACTTTCGTTTTTACGCAGTTTCTACCTGTGGAAACTTGTAATTGGCTCTCTGCTTTTATATTACTATACTCTATGGAACCTTAGCTGTAAGTTTTCCTATGTAATAAAATAAAATAAAATAATAAAATAATATTAATATATCAACAACAATGTATCAAATAGCCCATTTTTAACTCTTAAGTGGGAACACTTACTGTGACGGACGAAAAACTACGGAACCCTACACTGAGCGTGGCCCGACACGCTCTTGGCCGGTTTTCTAGCATTACCTTGTTGGCAAAGTTCCTCTTCTGTCTCAAAAACCGGTGAGAAATGACTTTTACATATTGTTTATAAAATTATTACAATATGAGTAGGTACCTAAAACATAGGTACATTATAGGATACGAGTACTTAAAAGTTGAGAAGGATTTGGTTGTTGAGATTAATGTAAGATACCTACTTACCTATTTATACATGAAAAACGCTTAAGTAAAATATTAAACTTGTTAAATAATTAAACCAAAGTAGGTAGGTAATGTATGAGCTAGAACAAGTTTACTTTAAGTTACTGAATTGGTACTGAATTGCCTGAACTTATACATATATTTGGATTTAGTTAACATTTTATTTCATTGTACCTATGTCTGAGAAATTAACCTATAATACGCTCACTTGACTGTTAATCCTTATTTTTCCGACTTGACCTGATTGTCTTTTATATCGCATTCCATAAAATATTATTTATTTCTATTTGTTCCGAGTTGAAAAGAAGTAGGGGAAAATATGTTTTTATAGTTATTTATTACTTATAATTGTTACGAGTAAGTACATGGTTAAAAGGCGACCTAGTTAGTAATTTTAAGTATTTTTTTTTTAAGTTGTGGGCTTCATGTCAAAGAGGCTACTGGACCAAGACAAGAAAGAAACCTTTGCTTGCTGAAGTACTTGATGGTATGTCTGAGGAGTATATCCACTCGACATTTCCTCTTCCAATGTTTCAGCTTACAGTGAGAGTTACGTGAAGTTTTACACTGTAGTTTAGAATGAGTTGTGAACTCAAAACGCACTTACAATATCAATGCCCTTTATAATGATGTCATTCAAGAACTAAATAGAAAATATTTTAATTATAATAACACCGATAACACCGATGCGTCGAAATGCGGTCAAAAATAGGAGCTGCGTTTTTTGATCCATTCAATTCAATAAAATCGCAATTTAAAATAACTACGGGAATATCTATAACGACCGCGGAGCTGAGTGCGATCTATCAGGCTTTACTGTACATCATTGATCAAAATTATTATAGTGTGGTGATCTTTACGGACAGCAAAAGCTCCATTCAACATTTAACCCGATGTACTTCTGGTGAACGGTGCTTTTCGCTGGCATATAAAATTTTGGAACAAATAATAAAATTACAAAATTCCGGAATATGTGTAAAAGTACAGTGGGTTCCGTCACATATTGGCTTGACTGGGAACGAGGAGGCTGACCGGTTAGCTGCGACGGCTGCTTCTGAGGGAAATGTGTTCAATGTTGCACCAGATTTCTCAGAGGTAGTCTCTCGGTATAGGGGAAAGCTGTATGGTCACTGGAAAGAATACTTTGACGTAAGATCCCAAGAGAAAGGCATCTGGTACAGGACCATACAGTGCGAGCCTCCTCGGGTTCCTTGGTGGGATTGTGAAGTTGACGGGAAAAAGATTGTCCGTGCCCACAGACTTCGATCCGGACACATTCTATTGAACAAGTTTGCACACCTCACGAGCAAATCAGAATCCTCTAACTGCGATGTCTGCGGAACGATTGAGGATATTCAACACTTCTTAATGGAATGTGTCAAAACTCAAGCAAAGAGGGAGCAGCTATTTCGGTGTTGGGGTTACTCAATGACCGATGTAGGAGTCTTACCGTCAATATTGGCGGAACCCCTGTCGAAACCAGCAATATTTATTTATACTTTTTTTGACACCTGACCGATTGACTATTGTAATTTTTTTGTTTTTTTTTTTTTAATTTTTATATATTTTCATAATATTAATATAATGAGTTAATGAGGATACTATTCTATGTAGAGGTCAAACGTAGCCGACATGATCTTAGAGACCAAGGCTCCTAAACAAAGAAGATTAAAAAAAGTAAATATGAAACCTTAAAATTAAAACCAATTTCAGCTAACCAACGTGGGATATAACACATGAGGAGGTTTTCTTGCGGATTCGAAATATTACACAATGAAGATATTATACGGGTAATATATGAGCTGGCTTACTACACAATGTGCGTAGATAAATTAGAGACGAGGATTGCGTAGCAAAAATGGCAAAAATAAGTGTTGTATTAGATTTTTGCGTAAATGGGACTTATACCTGGACATCAAGCTTGAGGTATTTCCGAACCGATTCGACTTGCAAACCTTCAAGAAAATAGCGTACCCACCTTGAAGGCCAGCAACGTGCCTGTGACCCTGGCGGTTAAGGTGTCCATGGGTGGCGGTAGTTGCTTACTATCAGGCTATTCATCTGGTTGTTTGCCTTCTATGTCATAAAAAAAAATAAACAAAATTATCATTGAAGCGTATTTAATGAGTTTAAATTGATAGATTTGTGAGAACTTGAGAAGACAATAAGCATAATTTACTTAGATAAAAGTTAAATAAGAGTCCAGAGAATTATTATTTAACGCACTAAACTTAAAATTTGTACACAGACTAGATAGTAGTCATCTTAAACTGAGGTCCATTCTAGGTCGGTGTAAGTCGGCGTTTGCCAGCGTCTGCCGATCATCATAAAGTGAGTTGGGCATCGAGCTTGTACGCTCAGTGTGCGTAGCTAAAAAACGCTGCACTGCTTGCTTAATATGGTCGGGTTTTTATCACTTGTCACAATATCTGTCACGCTCTAACAAGTATGGGAGTGCGAAAGTGATAGATAGTGCGAAAATCGATAAAATGTCAACCATGGTAGACGTATGATAAATATACGGCATTCGCCCATAACTTAGGGATGCCATTGTCTCTCTCGGTTCTAAATGAATAAAGTCTCTAATAAAGAAGGTAAGTATCCCTGCATGCACACCTGGGATTAAGTGCTACTTTGCGCTACTTTATGACCAAACCCTAGATAATAAACTAGGAACTTTACTGCAAATACGGATCCACGAGAATTTTCGTTCGAATGTCCATGGTATCCAGCAAATAGATCATAAAACTGGTGATTCGCATTTTCCTTCGTAAATTCGTAATTGTGAGGATTGACTGTCGACTGACTGAACCGTTAATTCAGTTATCTGACTTCTAAGTTTGAATTTGTTGACTTCGGAGGGTGCGTGTTTAATTGAAATTTCTCGATTAAATATTTAAAGAATACTTTCGTTCGTGGTTTGCCCTGTTTTCTGAAGAGTTGATTGGAATTACTAAACTATTTAACACAAAATAACCGTGTACTTGTGGTAACGTCGAAATATATTGATTAATTTATGGTAAGGGTAGTGGGTAATGGTAGTGACCCTGCCTAATAAACCGATGGTCCAGGGTTCTAATCCCAGGGCGTTTCATCAGGGCGTTTATTTGTGTAATGAGCACAGATATTTATTCCTGAGTAATGGGGGTTTTCTATGTATTTAAGTATGTATTTATATGTAGATACATATCTATTCCCATCTATTATTTTCTGCTACAACACAAGCCTTACTGAGCTTACCATAGGACTAGGTGTCGATTTGTGTAAGATTGTCCTGAAATATTTTATTTATTTATTAACAACTAGCGGTTTTGCCGGTTCCAGTGACAATATTGGTATCTGTTTTTTTAATTCTAAGAATTATTAGGGTTACGATTCCAGCTGAAATTTTAGGAACGTCGTATTTATTTACAAATAGGTAAAAAGTTTTATTGATAGTGACTTGTTATTGTACATAGCTGGTCTTATACTAATTGATTGTTATGTTTATGGTCGTTGATCAGTTTTTTTTAGAAGACTATCAGATGCGATTTTTGGAACGAATACTCGGCTATGATTATTAACATGTAATTTTATATATAATTATTGGTTTAATACATATTCTTCTTATCACTCTAAAGTTAAGTTGTTTGTCGAGTGATGTAAGCAAAAGTTTATATAAAATAGCAAATTAGATTCGTTACTATTTTTGGCATGAAATTTGAAGTCCTTATAAGTAAATTTTCATGGAATTGCATCATCAGATCCAGACGGGGTTGCAATGGGACCACCTCAGGAGTATACAGCAGGGAGGAGCACCTCAGGAGCAAAGTAAAACTAGTGCCTACGCCAAATCCTGGGTTTAGTTGCCAAGCGGACTCCAGGCTCCCATGAGCCGTGGCAAAACTGCCGGGACAACGCGACGAAGGTGATTTAATTAAGTTATCTTATAATTTATAATCAATAACAATAAAATAAATAAAGGCGGAAGGATGTGACGACCCCATCGCCCACTGGTTTTCTCCAGTGCAATAAGTCAACGCAGGGCAACAAGTAGCGAGCTGTGGAGAGTATCGACTCCACGTACCTGACTGCCCCTGAGGGAGGCCCTGTCGGACAGGTGGGACAGGTCCCCTGCCTCCGGCTTGTGTTAACCTGCTGTCCAGAGTGGGGTCGCTAGAACTAATACGTACTCGAGGGTAGATGTGGAAACCTAAGCGGCGAGTTAGCTATATGTTTAAAGTCCAGCGACACCTCTCTACCCTTAGCCCTTGACAGCGGTGTTGCCCTTGAGCCATCTTTTTGTGGGGCCCATCTCGCGGAGGGCAAGTCACCGTCTGCCGGAAATAAAATTGTACACCATTTTATTAGGCAGGCGTCCGGTTTTTTTACCCACTAGCCCAGTAAATAGTCCATCCTTTCCTCATAATAGCCTAGTACATTTTAGATTTCAATAGTCCTTACATCAAGGCGGGTGCTGTGCGCGTCCCATGACACGGACAGGGCAACATCCGCTTAGTGTACCCCTTACATATTAATGAATTGTCGAAAGAGCCTCTGCGCTGCGCGTTGACTCGATTCGGCATACGCCCTCCAAATGTCCGGAACACCATTGTTCCGTGCAAGGAAGAGACATACAAATAAATAAATACAGCTAACTATACCCTCCTAAGGCCCACCCTACATGTAAACTGCTACTCGAATTCGTTCTTTATAGTGTAGGTAATAAAGTATAATTTCTTTTGTGTCAAAATCGAAAGACTAATGAAATTCAACTCTGTTCCAATTTTATAAAATTCCATTTTCTTAAAAGTAATTAGTTCAACAGGAAGGCCCGAGGGCTTTACGATGATATGAGCAAAAATAGTACCCCACCCAACAAGTACCTCTTCGGCATGGACCCTATAACGCAGGCTGCGTTACCTCTCTGCACCGTTAGGGCGATACGCTGGGAGAAGTACGAGCTAGCTATGGATCCCCTGTGGTGATGACCAGCCGCGCCCACAGAGCCCTTACGATTATTTCATGTGGTCCAACCAGGGGCCCAGGGTCTCAACAGCGAGCGCTGTGAACTCGTAGTAACGCTCCTTGAATAACAAAGAGAATTTACGGCGCTTGAGAATCCGCTACGCCAGCCTTTGTGTGGCTTAACTGGAACATATTTGACTATCCCAAATAAACTTTATGTTAACACACAGAGGGTTAAAACAAACTTAGGGCTATTCAAATTCAAGTTATTTTTCACAAGACTTATATTTTCAATAAAAAAAAAACAAATAAACTGAATCATCTACCGTGTATTAGGTTAGGCTAGGTACTCTTAGATGAGATGTGCTAATTGCTAGCTAATTGAAGAAAAAATGATTTATAATTCGTTTCTATCAGTTTCTGTACGTTTTTTTATGTAAAAGTTACCAATACCAATTAGTCTTATTCTTTAGGCATTGACAGTTTATCTGTGGAAAACCTGCTCGATTGAAAAATCGTTTCTTAAGAACCCTAAAAATATTTGCAAAAGTTCAGCGCGCTCAATTCTAATACGACCGCTGTCCCTGACGTGAAGGACCGCGTGAAAAAATTTACTATAAAATATTTGGAAGGCATAGGAAGCTCTTTGTGTCTGCTCGTTATGTATAAGAGGGTCGTACACAAGTCGGACATTTTAAGTAAATTTTATATTAAAGAAGTCACGCGTGTTTTGTATTTTATCTGATTAGTGCCACCCACCATCATTAAACTTTGTGTCCGTAGTTCAGCTGAATTTTCCTTCAGCTTCGTCAATTTACTTCTAAAACTAACTCGTTTGTTTCAATCTTTGAATAGGTTGAGCAGGAAATTTTATGTCACGGATAAAATAGCTTGTGTGCGGGTAGATCAAAGAAATGAATGATAAAAATGTGAGTTTGTAACTTTACGTGCTCTTCTTAGGAGTTTAAAAAAGCACTAAACTAGAGTTACTGGGGGTAAAAATAGATTAAATAAAAATAGTAATATGGTAATACTCAATAAATTTTAAAATTAACAAAATCAGTTATAAAAATTGTCACCACGACAGGTGGTAAATATTATTTTCAAAAGATCAATAAACGTTTACAAGGTTATTTTTTTATAATAATGGTGGCTGTAGACTTTGCTAAGTGATATCGGCTAATCAGGTATCTACGAATCCAGAATGCAGTATTTTTATTGATTACTAAGGTAGGTCAGGCATATAAGGCCCAGCTGGTTACAAGGCCCAGAAGCCAAAAATCACATTTCCAATAGTATAATTCGTTCGACACTTCACGTACACAAAGCAGCAGTCGATAAAACGAGCTGGCAGCAGCGGTTGGATTCGTCCGCCCCGCCATTCTGTCAGTACCTTCCTAACAGTCTTTGGGTGAGGTTGCGGCTGTGCTTGATGTAAATTTTACTAAAAGAAAATTGCGTTTTCTCGAGATTTTTGATTATGCACTGTGTTATTTTTCAATTTGAATCTAAACAGAGGTTAACCTGGCTGTATGTAGAAAGGTAAGTTTTTAGTTTCATGTCTATTTTTATGTTTAATAATCGTCATTATTCTAGAACCTTTACTTTAGCTAATAAGGCCCACTATTCGAGTAGGTAACAAGGCCCGGGCCCCAGGCCTTATTAAACGTATGAGACGTAATGGTAGACTTAAATTTGAAGTGCGTCAATAGATATAAAACAAACAAATAAATAATTAAATAAATAATTTTGACAATTTAACTAAATCAATTTTAATGTTTTTAGACTTTTTCTTTCCAGACAAAAAATGTCGTCACCACATGAACCAGTAAAGAAAAAGCGGGCCGGCTCTATGGCCAGAGAAAAGTTTGGCCGCCGCAAGGACTGCTGTGAGAACCGGAAGTCTTATGCAGCTGCTCAGTAGATACAGAATACCACGCAGAACTCTCAGAAATCACTTTATCAACTGGAAAATCTTCGTCAAAAACACAAGAACAAGATTATTAGCTTCTATATAAAGCCTTTAGTTCAAAAAGGCCCACAAAATTATGGTTGATTGATAATTTATGAGCGGCTCTTTTTTTATTTTTGTTAAATATTTATGTTACCAATGCTGTAACAAATGAAGGTTTAATTTTATGTTAATTCTTACTATTTTAGAGGAAAATCGTTGATTTCTTATAAGTTTAGTATAATAAGGCCCAAAGGCAAATAAAAAGACTAATTATAAATATCATCATGTTATGAAGGTACCAAATATTGTTTCATGTGTAAGTGTGACGTTAAAAAGTTTAAAACCCTGCTATTTACGTTAATATGATCAATTTTTTGGCGGGCTTTATTACCTACATAGTGTTTAATAAGGCCCAAAACAGTAGTTTAAAAAAACTTTCAGTAACCTCAAATACACTAATATTTTCACTGTTATTTTGATTTATGAAGAAATTTAAATAAACGTGTCGTCTATATGGAATGAGTTTTACTTGTTATCCTGATTATATCGACAGATATTTCGTTTTAAATAATGGTGGGCCTTATATACCTAATCTACCTTAGATGACCCGTTGAAGTTCATAGAGTTTGGCCAGTGAAAAAAATTGGTTTACTCACTTAAAGCATAGACGATTGAATCATACCGTCTCTTTCTTTCGCTTGCACTACGACCCCAAAAAAAGGGATGAGTATAGTTTATTTTTTCAACTTTAAGAGTAACAATCGAGTAATAATTGGTTAGCCAGACTCTAATCTTATTATGTCTATGGTTATAAATTGGAATGTCAATGGTTGACAGGTAGGAAATTTTTTGTATGGGAATAAAGAATCACTGTTTTCCTAGTAGTATCGTAGTATCTTCTTAGTAGTCTGTGCTGTTTTCTAATTATCATCACAATATTTCCGTGTTTTTACACTGTCTAAACCTTCTGCGGTCTAATACAAACATTTCAATACCAAAATTACCTACATTGGTTCAGCTATTGTCGAGTTTATGGGTAACTAAGAAACGCATTTCATTTTTATATATATAGCTTTAAAAGTTTTTCTAGATGTGTACATATACCATAAGCACACTATAAGCCATAAATCAACCTTAATAGAACAATAGGTAGATCATAACTTATACTCCATACTTTTAAAGTTTCTAGACATGACAAACTATGATAGATTGCATTGCTACGGCAATGAAATCATAATTAAATAAAAGACTAAACCTTATAGTGAAATTAAGGAAAGTATGAAAAACATCAACAAATGAATTAAATTAAGTACATGACGACGAAAATCAAACGACCACGATTCTGTACGCCTTTAAAAGATTTCAGAGGCTCTACTGTAAGTTTCTTTTGACGTAAAAAAACGTTTACGAACGCGTAAGTAATAATGTTATTTCTATGGGAAACGCAAACGCGTTCGTGACGTAAAGTTGCGTTAAAAACTTACACTTTGGGCTTTGGCCGAAACAATATGGAAAGTCAACGAAAGTGGTGGCATTTGTATCTATTTACATAATTATGTTTTGGGTTTCTCAGAAATTGTAAAATGAGGACGAAAGATTTATAAAAATATTTTACAATCATTCTAGCCAAATGACCCGCTGGATTTGTTAACACGTTCTCGGACAATACGTCGACAGACGTGGCGTAGTCGTTTGTTTCATCATGCGTTCGTGAGCGGGTTAAAACGAGCGTGACCCTGTAACAAATTACCCCATACTAAGTATTCGTCCACATCAGCATTGACATAATGGATATAAAATGTACGCTAATATTTATACAGTCGCCATCAGATATATCGGAGCTGTGGAGGTGGTCACAAATGTCGGAACAACGGCTCTATTGTCAAGGTGATAAAGTGCATGTTCCGATATTTGTGATCACTTCCACAGCTCCGATATATCCGATGGCAACTGTACATAATACGCTACAAGTTATGATATAATGTATAGAGGGTTAATTATCTAAGCGTTAATAAGACTTTATCTGGATTCCAAGGTATGAAGCTACGCTATTTACCTCCCTAATTAATCGCCAAAATGACTAACATTCGAAACATTCCAACATTCTAACATTCAGACCAGTTGTTCTGAGATTAATTATTTGTTTATATTTTGTACTTGTATAATTAGGGCTGAAGCAATTTTCTCAAAACATTAATCAACAAAAGTAGGTACCCGACTCGAAATACTGGTTTTACTCATTTTATAAATTTCTAACGTACTTACAAATTTATGATTTACGTCCAATGGCTACAAGGAAAAGCTTTTATGTTTAGGCGTGTTTCTTTGAAAATGTTTTGTCCTCTTTGTACCACGACGCTGGTTGCAAAACTAGAATTATAAGGACCAGACGGTGACTACAAATTACTTTTCACCTCACTCGCTCGGAAAACCTTAATTTATAGCGCGAAATCTGCGTGGAAAAGCCTATTTTATCCGCTAGCGTGCAAAAGTCATTCGAATTTCGAAGCCGATTGTCGTAATTCTCTGTGGTGCAAATAACTTTTTTTTAAATATAAAACTCCTTCAACGCGTGACTGATGCCGCTACCGCGAAGAATGATATTCGTAAATTTCGGACTATTGTCTCTGCCACTCTCATTGGAGTAAAAGAGAAAGATCCTCGCAATATACGAACTTCGATGTTCGCGGTACCGGACCTGAGTTCATATTAATTAACCATAGATAATAACCAATCAGAAACATGATTTTTGATTACAGATTTTTAACTTCTTTATTTTTACCTACACTTTATTTTATGTCAAATAGGTTTTATTAGAAATACTAATAGTATTTCAGTTTAATTTACATGTTTTGACTAATTGATCCATTAAATAAAACACAATTATATTGTTTATTTGATAAATAAATTGAAATGTACTTAATATTGTAATTTCTGAACGCAACCGAAAACAAAAGAAAAATTTAAAAAGTTTTAAGTTATCACAATTCACGTAATTGCAAATTTGTCGGATTTGTCCTGTACTAAGCTCTTTGAACTCAACGTTTGAACTATAAAAATGAGTGATTCTAGCAGCGATGCCGATATGATTTCTCTGAAAATCGCGCGATAAGTTTATTTTATTATTTTTCTTGCCGCACGAATTTTCCTCGCTGTAGTGAGGTGAAAACTTGTGTGTTCCGCATGGCTGCAAAATTATTTGGCGTCTCGTGTCTTGAAAGCCTCGCTACGCTCAGGAATCTATCTTTGAACCATTCGCTTCGCTCATGGTTCAATCTCAGCTTCCTTCGCTTGCTCAGCTTTCAATTTCAACACTAACGCCAAATAACCACTTTGCAGCCTTGCATAACAAATAACTATAGTATTCTTAAAAATTTTCTTTGTCTTTTTATTAATAACACTGGTTCAATCTGTTCTTGTGACCTTTTGGAAATGAAAACATTAAATATACTTAATTCGTTTATTCTCAAATTATCTCGAGAATTTTACTTAACTAGTAAAAAACAAATTTAAAAAATGTGTTCGTCGGTATTATGACCGGGTGAAAGTTATTGAAACTTTTGTTCCTACATGCTACACAACATTCCTATATAGGGCGACAATTAATAAAGTTTAAGGCTGATATTTTGTTCACTACCCGATGAGCAGAATATCATATTTTAAATTTTATATGTAATATTTCCACTTCGTATCTCGTCACTTAAAATTCCAAGGGATTTTAAGGTCCTACGTCGATTTGCGTTTACCACATGGAAGGCTCACGTGCACCACTCCGGGTTAGCCAATTAACCTGAGGTTAACCGGTTAAGTCCATACCTTTTTATCATTATCTCTGGAGTTACCGGTTAACCCTGAGTGGCGCAAGTGGGCCTAAGAGACACATCTATGGCTCTTCTGCAGTATAAAGTAAGATGATGATGGTATAATCTTGTCTGGTATCGGATTTTTTTGTCTTGGGTGAATGAGTGGAAATCATTGTTTTCAAGTTTTTAAATTCGTTCGTCCGTCCGGTTTTCGTTACATACTCTTCACTCGTCGCCTAATGGGGTTTAAGACATGGGCGCCCAATTGGCTGGTTGCTGTGGATATTAATCCCTACTGAGGAAATTACGTAGGTAAATAGATTTTGAAGGTGTCTACTACAGTTTCTGGTTCGCTTGTCAGCCAATTTAAAAGTAATGTGCTAATTTATTGCAGGTCGTTATGCCTATTCGTTAATGATTTTTCATACTCTTTTTCTTTTATCTTTTGAATTTACTGTAAAAAATATAATGTAGTGAATATGTTGGCAGATCAAAATTGTATTCATACTATTGAGAGATGACTGGATAGAGAACCAGTTTGTAGAGTAGTACTACAAGAACTTAGATATTAATCGACGTGCGCGAAGTCGCGGGCAAAAGTTTGTCGTATGTTAAAACTTTCTTAAGCACAACTTTACACGCTATACCTAATCAGGCAGGTTCTTCAATTATAAATATTCACTAAGATTTAAATCCTAAACAATACGATACGCCTTGATACGTACAAGATTTTATTGCTCGTGGGTTAGGTATGTTTATAATTTTATTTTTTTCCTAACTTCGTGTTCCAGTTACTTGCCATCGCTTAAATCGGAAAGTATTGTAAAGTAAATATATAATATACCAATATGCCTAATACTACCCACCAACAGCGCCACCTGTAATATCATTTATCAACCGCTATGTGACTGTCGACTGTCGTATTCCTGCGCGGTAATTCCGAATTCAATTTGATTAGTCAAGGTTCTTACTGCTCTTATGCCTAGTGGATGTAACTGAGAGATTCTATGTTAATTGTAGAATTAATTATTTTCAAAGACCTTTCGCTATGCTTTGGCAAAAAAGTATAAATAGAACTTGATAATGGGAATAGTTCGTTATCACGAAAGTTTATTTTCTTCTTTGTCTTTGTCGTAACTGAAAGTGAAAGTACACATCCCTTAGCTTAAGTTCGTTACCAAAAACTTTGCACTTACGCCCATCTTATCTACTTGGCTATTGTAATACCTATTTATTATATATACTCATATTTTATCGACCCTTCTCCGATTACTTATGATTACTAGACACGATGACTGCCGGGGATTCAAAGCCGCTGAGACCGACTCGCAGAAGTGTGTCTCCTGGGTAATGATACCATCAAAATGTTTGCAGCCTCGTTAAGAAAAGTGCTCTTAATGTAAGGATATTATAAAAATAACAAATAATTAAAACATTAAAATTATAATAAATATTTGTTACGCCGCAGTAAAGCCGATATTTAATTAAAAAATATTTATCGAGTCATTTTATAAATTTTGGGTGTATAATAAATATTCGTAATATTAAGATGTAAGTTAAAGGTAATTTTATTACAGTAATTAAAAACAGTAATATTACAGTAAACCGAAATTGAGAGATGTATATCAAGCAGTCTCAAATAGGAATTTAGGTTAGGAACACCTACAAAATCTTATTTAACATTATATAGGAATACTTACATTTACAATGTGTTCGTCCTTGACTGGTTGGTAGCCAAGATTAACCGACTTTCAAAGATGGGATTATAACACTAATTATATTGGAACACGTGTAGAATTGCCAATACAAAATACACAAATACCATGAATAATTATGTTATGAGGTATTTGACCTGAATGGACTTTACCAGTCTAAATAACGGAATGATAAAAGAGTAAACAAACATAAGAAAAGGTTTTCCTTTCTTCAATTTTATCCAAATAGACACTCTTATAATTCTACACAATTATATTATGAATACTGTGAATATTTTTATTCCATTTATCAGGTTTTTCTCAGATTAGACAATGCTTAATAATCATTTGTTATTTTTGATGTAGGCATTTATTTTATACTCTTCTAAAAATCAATTTCCCTTTTTAACCGCCGTACGTCCAAAATGATTTTTTACATTTCTTTCCACAGATGCTACGAGTTTAAACATGGTCTGAGAATAAAAGGTGTAGTTAAAAGTAAAGAGAGAGAAACTTTATAAATGCTACCGTGTAGGGTCTACTCTTGTAATTAACAACGTATTATAATTTGCTAAATTACGCGGGTGTAAAGGATACCGTATGTTTAAACTATGTATTTACGGAAGGCGGGTGTGCAGTGGATGGAGTGGCAGGGGACCCAGAAGAGTGGCATGAGATAAGTCTTCCAACAGAATTTTGTGATGATTATCCTGTTTTTCGTTGCCCTTACTTAAAACGAAATGTTGTCGTTGTTTCCCCTTTTTCCATGAATATTTTTAAATGGCATTCGTATAAAGACATTAACTGGTTACCTAGCTGAATGATATTCATAAACATGCAACAACAACTGAGATACGGAGATTAAAAACCGGTTCATTTGTATGAAAAACTTAAGGTTATTTGTATGAAGAATTTACAAAAATAGTTCGCTTTCAGTTGGAATTCACGAAATGTCTTTTATATTGGTGGTTACAAAGCATACAATACCAGTAACCGTAAGGGCCTGTACACAAAACTGTGATGCGATGCGATGCGATGCGAATAGCCATCGCCATATAGGTAAGGCCATAGGAGGTTTTTGCGATGCGACGTCGCATTGCAGTTTTAAGTACAGGCCCTAAGTCAGTAGTTAATATAATAAAATATATATAGTAATATAATAAATAATAGTCTGTACTAGTGTCTGTACTTTATTAATTTGTTTGTTAAACTCGTACATTAAAACTTTTAGTATTACAATAGTTTATAAAAATATACTAAAGTATTACTTACTTTTAACAATTACTTATATTGGTTTAAAACTATTTGATAGCTTGGATAGAAACCGATCGTGCGTATAGTCAGCAGCAGAGCAGCAGGAGAGCAGTTCATTATGAGCTTGACTCGACTTTATTGTTAACAGAACATGAGGGTGTTTTGAACGTCTCACTCGGTACTTCTGCTGCTGACTGTACACGAGGTTACACCCACGTAGGTACTCCATATGGAATCCAGTTATTAATAAAGACAGTCGTCAATAAATACTACAACTTCAAAAACCCGATAACGGGAGTATTGTGTGTTGACCAGGTGACATCCCTAGTGGGCATAACGTTCAAGTTGATGAACAATTTATGAGTACAGTAGGTACATGGCAGCACAGGGGGTGCGGGTAGTACGCCAAACTCGCGTGGCTCGATTTCGTGGTTAATTTTAGCTAGTCACTCCTCGGGACTACAGGTGCAATGCTGTTCTAAAACTTAGAATGTATTCTTAAAAATTTTCTTTGTCTTTTTATTAATAACACTGGTTCAATCTGTTCTTGTGACCTTTTGGAAATGAAAACATTAAATATACTTAATTCGTTTATTCTCAAATTATCTCGAGAATTTTACTTAACTAGTAAAAAACAAATTTAAAAAATGTGTTCGTCGGTATTATGACCGGGTGAAAGTTATTGAAACTTTTGTTCCTACATGCTACACAACATTCCTATATAGGGCGACAATTAATAAAGTTTAAGGCTGATATTTTGTTCACTACCCGATGAGCAGAATATCATATTTTAAATTTTATATGTAATATTTCCACTTCGTATCTCGTCACTTAAAATTCCAAGGGATTTTAAGGTCCTACGTCGATTTGCGTTTACCACATGGAAGGCTCACGTGCACCACTCCGGGTTAGCCAATTAACCTGAGGTTAACCGGTTAAGTCCATACCTTTTTATCATTATCTCTGGAGTTACCGGTTAACCCTGAGTGGCGCAAGTGGGCCTAAGAGACACATCTATGGCTCTTCTGCAGTATAAAGTAAGATGATGATGGTATAATCTTGTCTGGTATCGGATTTTTTTGTCTTGGGTGAATGAGTGGAAATCATTGTTTTCAAGTTTTTAAATTCGTTCGTCCGTCCGGTTTTCGTTACATACTCTTCACTCGTCGCCTAATGGGGTTTAAGACATGGGCGCCCAATTGGCTGGTTGCTGTGGATATTAATCCCTACTGAGGAAATTACGTAGGTAAATAGATTTTGAAGGTGTCTACTACAGTTTCTGGTTCGCTTGTCAGCCAATTTAAAAGTAATGTGCTAATTTATTGCAGGTCGTTATGCCTATTCGTTAATGATTTTTCATACTCTTTTTCTTTTATCTTTTGAATTTACTGTAAAAAATATAATGTAGTGAATATGTTGGCAGATCAAAAATTGTATTCATACTATTGAGAGATGACTGGATAGAGAACCAGTTTGTAGAGTAGTACTACAAGAACTTAGATATTAATCGACGTGCGCGAAGTCGCGGGCAAAAGTTTGTCGTATGTTAAAACTTTCTTAAGCACAACTTTACACGCTATACCTAATCAGGCAGGTTCTTCAATTATAAATATTCACTAAGATTTAAATCCTAAACAATACGATACGCCTTGATACGTACAAGATTTTATTGCTCGTGGGTTAGGTATGTTTATAATTTTATTTTTTTCCTAACTTCGTGTTCCAGTTACTTGCCATCGCTTAAATCGGAAAGTATTGTAAAGTAAATATATAATATACCAATATGCCTAATACTACCCACCAACAGCGCCACCTGTAATATCATTTATCAACCGCTATGTGACTGTCGACTGTCGTATTCCTGCGCGGTAATTCCGAATTCAATTTGATTAGTCAAGGTTCTTACTGCTCTTATGCCTAGTGGATGTAACTGAGAGATTCTATGTTAATTGTAGAATTAATTATTTTCAAAGACCTTTCGCTATGCTTTGGCAAAAAAGTATAAATAGAACTTGATAATGGGAATAGTTCGTTATCACGAAAGTTTATTTTCTTCTTTGTCTTTGTCGTAACTGAAAGTGAAAGTACACATCCCTTAGCTTAAGTTCGTTACCAAAAACTTTGCACTTACGCCCATCTTATCTACTTGGCTATTGTAATACCTATTTATTATATATACTCATATTTTATCGACCCTTCTCCGATTACTTATGATTACTAGACACGATGACTGCCGGGGATTCAAAGCCGCTGAGACCGACTCGCAGAAGTGTGTCTCCTGGGTAATGATACCATCAAAATGTTTGCAGCCTCGTTAAGAAAAGTGCTCTTAATGTAAGGATATTATAAAAATAACAAATAATTAAAACATTAAAATTATAATAAATATTTGTTACGCCGCAGTAAAGCCGATATTTAATTAAAAAATATTTATCGAGTCATTTTATAAATTTTGGGTGTATAATAAATATTCGTAATATTAAGATGTAAGTTAAAGGTAATTTTATTACAGTAATTAAAAACAGTAATATTACAGTAAACCGAAATTGAGAGATGTATATCAAGCAGTCTCAAATAGGAATTTAGGTTAGGAACACCTACAAAATCTTATTTAACATTATATAGGAATACTTACATTTACAATGTGTTCGTCCTTGACTGGTTGGTAGCCAAGATTAACCGACTTTCAAAGATGGGATTATAACACTAATTATATTGGAACACGTGTAGAATTGCCAATACAAAATACACAAATACCATGAATAATTATGTTATGAGGTATTTGACCTGAATGGACTTTACCAGTCTAAATAACGGAATGATAAAAGAGTAAACAAACATAAGAAAAGGTTTTCCTTTCTTCAATTTTATCCAAATAGACACTCTTATAATTCTACACAATTATATTATGAATACTGTGAATATTTTTATTCCATTTATCAGGTTTTTCTCAGATTAGACAATGCTTAATAATCATTTGTTATTTTTGATGTAGGCATTTATTTTATACTCTTCTAAAAATCAATTTCCCTTTTTAACCGCCGTACGTCCAAAATGATTTTTTACATTTCTTTCCACAGATGCTACGAGTTTAAACATGGTCTGAGAATAAAAGGTGTAGTTAAAAGTAAAGAGAGAGAAACTTTATAAATGCTACCGTGTAGGGTCTACTCTTGTAATTAACAACGTATTATAATTTGCTAAATTACGCGGGTGTAAAGGATACCGTATGTTTAAACTATGTATTTACGGAAGGCGGGTGTGCAGTGGATGGAGTGGCAGGGGACCCAGAAGAGTGGCATGAGATAAGTCTTCCAACAGAATTTTGTGATGATTATCCTGTTTTTCGTTGCCCTTACTTAAAACGAAATGTTGTCGTTGTTTCCCCTTTTCCATGAATATTTTTAAATGGCATTCGTATAAAGACATTAACTGGTTACCTAGCTGAATGATATTCATAAACATGCAACAACAACTGAGATACGGAGATTAAAACCGGTTCATTTGTATGAAAAACTTAAGGTTATTTGTATGAAGAATTTACAAAAATAGTTCGCTTTCAGTTGGAATTCACGAAATGTCTTTTATATTGGTGGTTACAAAGCATACAATACCAGTAACCGTAAGGGCCTGTACACAAAACTGTGATGCGATGCGATGCGATGCGAATAGCCATCGCCATATAGGTAAGGCCATAGGAGGTTTTGCGATGCGACGTCGCATTGCAGTTTTAAGTACAGGCCCTAAGTCAGTAGTTAATATAATAAAATATATATAGTAATATAATAAATAATAGTCTGTACTAGTGTCTGTACTTTATTAATTTGTTTGTTAAACTCGTACATTAAAACATAAACTTTTAGTATTACAATAGTTTATAAAAATATACTAAAGTATTACTTACTTTTAACAATTACTTATATTGGTTTAAAACTATTTGATAGCTTGGATAGAAACCGATCGTGCGTATAGTCAGCAGCAGAGCAGCAGGAGAGCAGTTCATTATGAGCTTGACTCGACTTTATTGTTAACAGAACATGAGGGTGTTTTGAACGTCTCACTCGGTACTTCTGCTGCTGACTGTACACGAGGTTACACCCACGTAGGTACTCCATATGGAATCCAGTTATTAATAAAGACAGTCGTCAATAAATACTACAACTTCAAAAACCCGATAACGGGAGTATTGTGTGTTGACCAGGTGACATCCCTAGTGGGCATAACGTTCAAGTTGATGAACAATTTATGAGTACAGTAGGTACATGGCAGCACAGGGGGTGCGGGTAGTACGCCAAACTCGCGTGGCTCGATTTCGTGGTTAATTTTAGCTAGTCACTCCTCGGGACTACAGGTGCAATGCTGTTCTAAAACTTAGAATGTTTGCACGTGTACGTCCACTTTTATTGTAATAATGTGTAAAAAGTATAATCAGAGAATAAACAGCTAGGGTCTTTGGTAGCTACCAATCGAGTGTAGATAAAAAATGTACCACAAGAATATTAAATGCGACATGGCATTAACGGGTTAAATGCTTTGCCTCTCGTATAGATACATACTGTATATTGTATTCGACCGCGTGGTGACCTTGGCCTCACTTTATGGACAGGCGAATAACAATTAATCCTGCAAATTGCTTATCCTATCTTTTATATTGAACTGTTCAGGGAATTAATACCCAATATAGATTCCTAACATTTATGTTTGATCGCTCTTAATCGAAGTCGACAATGGTTTTATGATTTGTGGTACCTATCCTTTAAGTTAAATTTTATTTTTTTACTGTCACTTTGCTATAATAAATAAATTTACTTGGTAACCATAACCCATGGAGCACGAACGCAATGGTCTAAACGTCGGGATGTAACTTATGTTTAGTATTCGCGACATATTTTTTTTTTGTTATTTTATTTCATAAGTAGTTTATTGCGGAAACCCTAGACAATGTCACAAATTGTTATTTGTATGTCTTTCCCGTATACGAACATTGCCTTTCCGACAATTGGGAGGCGGACGCGGAGCCAAGCCAACGCTTACCAATTGTCCGAAAACAACAACAAAATAACAACGATCTTCAATTGTTGTCATGTGTGCCAATGCACAGATACCCTTTTGACAATTTTTGTTGTTTTACTTTATAGTTTACGATTGATATAGGTATTTCCATACGATACGACCAAAGAGCCATAAAATGTATATATTATTTTCTTTATTGGAGAAACAACAGAAGCAAGTACAATAATAGGATAAATGATAAGTTATACGTTGCAATAGACGTGTACCTACCTCCTAAAACGCTCTCACTAAGAACCATACATAGTTAATATAGATAGGGTAGTAATGCCAGTAAACAAAGTAAACTTCTAGCGATCGTCTTCTATCGTCTCAAAACTTTAGGTATATGTATACTACATATAGATATTTTGGCACTTAGGCCGTATTGATATTTAAAAAAAAATCGTCTTCAGAAGTAACCGGGACAATATAATGTCTCACGCTCTGAGAGTCGAACAAAGGTTTCGAATTATTTACTTGGAGGCCGACTTTTCTCTAGTCAACAACACTCCAGTCAGATTGAAAGGAAGCCATAAGTAGGTACATACAACCGAGTTACTTTTCGGCTCACGCAGAATTAAAAGTTTCTCTTTAATTCTTGCCACGGTCTGTAATTATTTAAAAGTATATTTTGATATATGGTAAGGTAATGGCACTAATGTCGGACACTTTAAGCTGACAGGCACCAATGATGGACACTTAGTTCTTATTTCAAAAATCATAAAGTTATAAATTATGTCCCAACAAATGCACAACACTTAACTCCTTTGAAATAAGCACTAATGTTCATGATTGGTTCCTTGTCCATTACTGGTGCCGTCACCTTAAGATGTTTTTATTATGATAGGTATGGTCAACCAATTTAATTTCTAGGCCACTTCGACATTGTCACAGTGACGTTAATAAGAGATCTTTTCTTTCTTTTTTTTTAACAACGGCTGTAGTGGCCCATAAATCAAATTGGCTGACTTTACTGGATTAAATAAAAAAAATAAAATTAAACCAGAACGAGTTTTTCTTATCTCTTTGAAGAGTAAAGGTGTAGAATCTTTTACTTACGTAAATAACCGTACGTGTAAAGAATCTCATAACAGTTCTACATATAATGTTCACAATCTAGACCTTTTAGAATTGTTACAATAATACACTGTATTGCATACAAATAAGTATGAAGGCTCTTCATTATCTCAGACTAATTCAAGGGATGAAGTGAAATGATACTAAATATGTATTGATTCCTAACGAGTAGAGTAGAAAAGTGTAAACAACTCAATCGAATATTAAATTCTAGGAATTCAAAAACTTGTCTCTACTATCATTGCGTACGGATGTTCAACCTTTTGCTTGTAAGTTTTCATATCGTATATTTCAATTACCGCGTGTTTTCGCGTGTAATATGTCACTGTGCAAATATTCGCATTCCGTTTCAGCTTAGTGCGAAGTGCGAACTGTGTTTGCTTAAGTTATAAGACGCAGGACTATGGAAGTTGAAGCTTACGCTATTATTTATGATTTGCATACATTTTATAGCTCAGATTTTTATACTTAATATACAGTAATATAAGTCGTCGATTCAAAACTCTTATTTTCTAAAAGTCTCGACTTGATAGCCTCCGCTGCCCCGTCACAACGTCTTCCTAGTGTTTTGAAAAGAGATGTTAAAGTGTGGTAAATATTAAAGAACATTTCATACTTACGTTTCGAAAAAAATATGTGGCACGAGCCCCCGGGTACGTTGCTTGGAACTCATAATGTAGGTACCATCCCGTTTTACTGCCCTACGTTGTAATATAATAACGACGTGAGCTAATTTGCCGCAGGCTGTATGAAGCATAAATTAAAATTGGTCATTTCATAATGCTTATGTAGAAAAACTGTATTAAAATATAAAGGAAGCGAGATGCTGAGCAATAATACAAATATGCAGTACAGAGTTTTTTAAAAAAGGAAACGAGTTTTCAGTCTTGTTTATTAATATTAAATAGCTGCAAACTGCAGATGACTAGTTGGCTGTCTACTTAATTTGATTTACTATGTTTATTACTAGATCTGGGCATCTCGAAGTTATTCACCGTTGGAGGCCTGTCAATAGATATATTTTAAATGAGGTATTTTTAAGCACTTAGGCAATGTTTATGATTCTATATTTGTTTGTAGGTTTGTGGAGGAAGTTTGTGTCGTGGCAGCATCCAAACCCAAACTTTCTGAAAAATACGTCCATCCAAAACCACTAACCCGAACTTTCTGAAAAATATGTTAATGGATTCGAAATACATTTAAACTCAGAAAAAAAAAATCGTTGCTCTTATTACCGTACAACGCTTCACGGGCGTTTCATTTCATTATGAAAGATTCTCGACAATTTGTGACAATAAGAACGCAGGGACTATTTTATGCAGTTTTTTTATCTTTGTTTGAAATTTCATAAGGTATTTAAATTATATCTTCTATAAAGTAGTATAATAGATATACTGCGTGTCTCCGACATTGAGGCTTCAAATGTAAGTATCGATTTAGCTCACAAAACTGAGCTCCTTTTAGTCTGTAATTGTATTATTTTTGTTATTATTCATATTTATAGCTGTGCACAATTGTGCTATAATTTCAGTATGCGCTATTTATTGTGTGTCTCATTTATTTACTCATATAACAACATAATGCCGCAGAGCTAGAACTGGATTATTCTGACATAGTCATATGAAAGCAATGACATACAAGTTAGTTACGGTTATCGTTGTTACACGGTTTTGTATTGAACTAAATGTATACTACTGTAACCATACCTTGATACTCAATATTTCAATTCTCATTTGAGAACAATTTCGCTTCAATTGTTCGTAATTCAGTAACTGGATATTCACCCCTAAATAATTCCAGTTTCAACAAAATTGTAGAGAGATCTTGTAAATTGAATCTTCGTAAGATACTTTGATTCAGATATGATCTGAAAAAGGCAAACTTTGAACTACGGTAAATATTAAAGCCGAGCAGTGTTTTAATTACTTTTGACTCTTGCTCTCTGTAACAATAATCGGCCCTCCTCCCTGGCCCCTCTCCCTGCTGTTAGCGTGTACGTGCCTATAAAAACGTTCCTAAATTTGATTTCTGACAAAAACAGAATTCTCCAAATATTATTTTTTCTGAAACAATAATCATTTCAAAACGGGTTTATTAAAAGCAGTGGCGATTCTCCTTTAGATATATAACCATTTTATAATAAGATATTCCCGGTAAGGCGGTTTAATATAAATTTTGAGGTAGAAAAAAATCAAAGTATGTATTACAATTTTTTTACAAAAGTTTATTGTTTTAGGTGCTTTTCAATTGACTACTAGGTTTACATACTTTTATTTTTTTGTCAAAAAGCCTTCGACAAAAAACTATGTGTGTATGTAATATGAGTTGATTCTTTAAGTAATGAAAGATAATATTCGAAATGCAATTTTGCACACATCGACCTAACCCCAGGCTGAGACTGATCAATCTTATATCGCCAATTACCACAGGTGCTAGGCGATAAAATACATGCAAAATATCATTAACTCAGGATAATATAAAATTTGCGATAAACCCAAAAATCAAAGAAGGCCCTAAAAATTAAAGAGTTAACATTATTTTTCAATAATAAGAAATCAATATTTTTTTACTATACAAGTACATGTAGGTCGACAGCAGTCATATAAATACGACGAAGGCCCTCGAGTGGGTGATAAGGAGTACAATTTGCGTAGCTTCGGGTCGAGTGTGCTCAGGGGTGGCTGTTTTTGTCGCCTGACATCTGAAAAAAGTTTACGACGGTTAAAAGTAACAATTCATGGCCGCTTTTATGTCGACTGTACCAATAGAATCACTAGATACGGGTAAGTAAGGTAAAATAACTGGAATATATATACAACTTTGTTTGAAGTTAACAAAGCTGAAACAACGTTTTAGACATTAAGTATGTTTTACCTTGCTGTCAAACGCACTAGTTAAGTTTTATAGTCGTATACTACGTATACTCAAAAACTATGCAAAATATAATTATACAAAAGATTTTTTTTATCCCTTTTAGTATAAATATGGATATTTAATCAATTCGGCTATTTCAAATAAAGCAGATAGGTATTAGTTCCGAAATTGAATTCAGCTCGCTGCTCAGAATAGGAAATGAGTGTTATAAAAATATGTTCGTATTTCATGCCGTGTGATGCCGGCTGATTAGAATAGCACCACTCCATCTCCTCCCGCGGGTGTCGTAAGAGGTAACAAAGGGTAAAATCCGACGCGCAGCAGCGTCCGTCGAAACCCAATCTACAGCTACTGCGGTCGCCAACCCGCCTGCACCAAGCGTAGCGATTATGGCAACTACCCCCCCAAGATGATACAAGTCATATTTGTGGGAGGCCTATGTCCATCAGTGGACTGCATACGGCTGAAATGTATGTAATGTGTATGTATTACTGTTCTCTATCGGTTTTAGGTCCATTTTGACTGCACTCTATAAACCAACGCCCATTTATTATAATCATTATCCTTGCTTCAGAACATGTTATTTGTAAGTAACTTTGAAAAGTAGCTAAGGATATTATATATATACATTTTTGATTATGAGGTCAAGCATAACATTGTGTTATAATAAAAAGAAGCGGTGTTGTAAATATTCAGGAGGGTGAAAATAAGTTGATAATTTGTATTTGTAGTAGCTAAAAAGTCTATTTTGCTCACTGGGTGACATTTTTAATTTGCACAAGTAAGATCAAGTGCTTTTTAAAAAGTAACTAAGGAACTAGTTTGTGTGTCAGGGTTCAGTTTAAAGTACGGAACTTTACACGTGTTACCAACATTCAATGGGAGTTAAAACGTTGTTTTAATTAAAGGTCATTTGTATAGAAAATAAGTCAGTTTTATACATCCAAATTAGACGTTCTAAGAACAAATCAAATTATTTATTATTCAATATTCTGATTTGCATTGGTTTTAAGTAGTAACGTACTAGTGGGTATTGGTTTTTAAGTAGTAGTACTAAATAAATTATTAATTTAAATAGATGAGAGATGGGTGGTCCAATTTGTTAGGGCATCAGACGCGAAAGCTGGAAATGCGGATTCTGTCTCGGAGGTCAGAGGATGTGGTCACTTTTTCTTAAGTATTTATCGTCTATTTCAATTCGACTATTATAAATAATAACAGAATTTATATGATTCGATTATTCGATCCTGATTATTAAAAAAAAGTCCTAAAATTGTTATACAAATTTTAAAAATTTTAATTTTCCATTACGCGACCATCAGTAAAATATTCATACTAATAGGGCGGCGTAATGGAGCGGGAATTTTGGGACACAATTTTGTAATAATTAAGATCTAAAAAGCTCGTGATTCTGAGATAAATGAGCCCTGGCACGCCCAGATCTGGAAGAATGAGGTTTGGGACAACGTTTTTTGAAAACGCCCAACGCCTTTGGAATCCGCTAGGTGTCGCCTCTGTCGTTTAGTGCTGCCATAGTTCGTGCACGCTCCCTATTGAAATCATGAAATGTAGTTGTAAAAAAATGTCGTTCATGTGTTTTACAGCAATCGTGGCCGTGAGATTTTCTCCACCGTGCGTAATAGCCGTAACAGTCGTCGGACAACTCATTCAATTGTTCATCGTATTTTCGGGGATAAATTATTATTGGAAACACGTGTTACACAAAGTTATTGGACCGAGGCACAATCCTCACGCTCGGTTCACTCCCTTTAGAGAACTTTTTGAGATGATGTGTTTCGGTACTCATTTTATATATCTCATTTTTTTGTACGTAGTTAATACGGTATATTTTAGCATGGTGTAGTTGGTAGCAGTTATAGTGGACGTCCACTAGACAAAGGCCTCCTCCATAGCGTGGGGAATTAACTTATAACACTTGGCAGGCGCATCTACCGTTCTTAAGAGACGATGCTGCCCGTTCTCTCCGGTGGTTCCCGGTTTAACATATCTTTGATAATGTGCGTGTATTTACTGTATAAATGATGTGTACACAAATTCAGTCTACTGACAAATGGCGGACATAAACATCAATGCATTTACCTATAACTTTAAACTATGGTTTACTAGCGCTGGCTCTCCTTGCTTATTAATTATTATCTAATAATTTACAAACAGCTGCTAAATATTATGTTAGTGATTCGGTTCCCAGAGAGAATATACACAAAACCGCCTTGATGGATTATGATCATTGATCATATAAAAGTTACTATTTCTTAATAGTAGTTTAGTAGTAGATACGGTTAAATAATGTAAGTAAGGCATAAAAATACAAGTTTGGTTTATAATATGAAACGAGTATTTATATGCCTAATTATGTACAGTGACATACACGGCTTGATCTACATACGTTATGAGCTCTCTCCTTTCAATAATAACGTCTGTAACAGCAAATGAAAAGTCAAAAAAAACATTTTATACTGGGGCTAATGAAAACTTTTTCCAAGTCGTAGTTTATTTTAAATTCAGAGACAAACTTGAGTCAAGCTCAATTACATCGTTACTATAGTAAGTAAACAATTGTTTTGTTTTTCAGACACGTTGGAAACTTAAAGGTCAACGTTAGGTAACATATTTATTGATTTTGATGTAATAATGTAGCAATTATAACATTTATGTAGTTAGATAAGATATATGTTGCAACAAAATGGTGTACTAATAGGTGTGTGGTTCGTATTTGCTGTTTTTGAACGCATCCTAGAGGGGTTCGGCTTTCGGCTATGTGTATAGATAAATTATATTTACTCTACGATCAGGTTCCTAAAAATCGCTTTAAACGTCTATTCTTTTAATTTAAGAGGTACTTAGAAAATACTAGTAATATCACTTAAAATTTGTACAGTAATTGACACTTTGCACGAATTATAAGGCAAACTGAATTTATTACAGAACGTGAATTTCGCGGCGTCATCTTGGCATTTATGCCAAAATATGTTTTATTTATATATCCGATTATTTCAGTTTTTACGTACTTACCTAATAAGAGATGCCTCAGATTTGTGACGTTTCCTCGCGTAGTTCATGTATTTGATGGTACATTATTTCGAATGAAGGGAATAATATATTATATGGATATATGTATATAGGATATATATAGGTATTTGATATATTTGATACGCATTCCTGGGTGTCGGACTGACTGAGTGATCGGCTTGCCAATGTAAACTACCAAAGCTAGGAATATTTAGACGGTTACCTTTATAATGTTCACAAGTAATAAGGGAGTAAGAAATTTTAAGTTAATATCTAGAAACTTCAGCCTTTAATATTTTTTTAGGTTTCAATTAAATCCGATTTTAAAATTTATTAATAAAATGTTGTTCAGAATTAGAGACCTTTTTTAGGTTATGGATTTTTAATTTATTTCCTTTGCTAATCTAATAAATAATGATATTCTGCCCTGAGAAAGAGGTTAAAAGTTTGGATTAATGCAGGACCCCAATTTGGTACCAAAGATAAAACGTTGATTTTATGCACAACCCGTAACCTTTTAACTTTGTACAGTAAGTAATAAAAATTTTTGCTTTGAAAATTTTTCACTGAAAGTTAAAAATTAAGACGAACAAAGTTAATATTTACCCTCTCGTTCTTATACTTATTGAAAGCACGTGCTAGTGAAACATGTCAAAATAAAAAATGGAATCTTAAGCGTTGGGTGGGTTCAAGTCACGATAATGGAATAAACTTAGCTGCCGAGTGAAACAACATATTTCACCTCACTACCACTATGAAAATACTAACCGTGTTATTGATATCAATAATTTGGATTTAATTGACGATTGATGTTTTACGGTTATTATTGATATCAATAATTTATCGTTCAAAATTATTATTTAAAGTCCACCCAACTAGCTATCGTCAAAAAACATTAAATTTGTATCATTATCATTACATCTTTTTGCACTCTTTTTGGAGAAAATCTAGCATGCTATCTGTTTTTATATTAGGAACTTTTAAATTATAGTTTCGCCATGTTTGTTTCTATAATGGCCCGGTCAACACTATGCGCGACTTGCGGCGCGGCGAGCGTTTTATCTGTTCGTTACGCGGTCAACAACACTGACGCGCAATGCACTGCGGTGGTTAGGTGGTACACGCAATGAACAGATAAAACGCTCGCCGCGCCGCAAGTCGCGCATAGTCGTGGCCGGGCCGTAATGTCCCCGGCTATACTCAGTGACGTAGACAAAGTCGTAAAAAAAATATATTTTGGGCACCTCCCCTACATGTGAAGTGGGAAAAAATATCCCCTTATTTTTGTCGATTCAACCCTAATAGAGATCGGTATTTGAAAAAGAATAGAGGTTTGCCTTAAACATTTTACTTTGAACTTGATCGGTTGAGTGGTTTTCGAGTTACGGATTCAAAATCTCTTGGCCGGTTTTTACACGAATAAGAAAGGGTGTACAGCAGAAGTGGCTAAGTGTTTGAGGTGTTCAATATGAGGTCAACACATCTCTATGTCAAGAGAATAAGAGCGCGTGTAGATCATTATGAACACTTAAAACGCTTAGCGACTTTTGCTGCTGACTGTACACCAAACTAGTGGTCAGAAATTATGTATAATATACTAGAAATTATGTATGTAGTAATGGTATTTTTAATGTTGAAAAGTGTTGAGGCCACAAAAATATTTATTTATTTATTTAAACTTTATTGCACAAAAAACAAGTTTACAGTACAAAAGGCGCACTTAATGCCTAAAGGCATTCTCTACCAGTCAACCATTGGACAAGGCAGAATATATCGCAAATATATCGACAGAGAACACACTTGTGCAACAGAATAAGATGTATGTACATGGGGACGACGAAGCTGAATTTTACGTCGCTCGGGCTCAGTTTCTGTCTAATTTCGATTGTCTTAATACGTTCGTTCTAAAAGGGTCGTGAACTTGTACCATTTAAGTGTGTTGACTAAGTGCTTAACATAGGATTTTAACTTTCATAGATATTAAGGGATCGATAGATGGCGTGTCGTTCGCATGCTATAATAAAATAACCTGGTCAAATTAAATGAAAAATGAGAGGATACTATATTTTTATTCAAGAGTAGGTAATTTATTGTGAAGTAGTTAAATGCAACTATGATATATCATAATTACAATTCAAAAAGGCATTCAATGGGATACTTTTTTATAGGTGTCCGGGCGGCTATAGGTTAGAGTTAAACTGAAAAATAAAATTCCCACTTCACATGTAGAGGAGGTACCCTAAACCATTTTTTTCCATTTTCTTGACCACTTTGTCTGCGTGATTTATTTACATAGTTATACTAAATTACTGTTATCTAGGACTTACAGTCACTGAGCAGAACTGTGACAGATATACAGACACGGTCATGAAACTATAAGGGTTCCTACGGAACCCTAAAAACTTTCAAATCTCAAAATGATACTGGGCTGATACTCGTAGTTGTTAACTAACATTCAATTCTGAAATTATACATTGTCGATTTGGCAAATTTAGTTTACAATGCTTGTTGTATTTGTAAACTATGAAATGAAAACGCAAACGTTCTGCATGTTGATCTATAGTTTCATGATATCGTAATATGTAAGTGTTTATGTTGCATATATTGTGTTTATTTTATAGAGTTCAGTACCCCGACAACAATATCAGGTTCCACTAGCGATTAAACTAAGGACTAGATAGACAAAAATCGTTATGAAATGGCATGAAACTTGATCATTTGCACCCAACTGCTAAGTAGAAGCTCTATAAATATGCAGTATAAGGCAACCTCCCACATTTTATTGAAGCGCAGTAAGAGAAGGTCCCCCTCAAAACAAAGTATACCTACAGGTATATTTTGTTTTGTAATAATTTTAAATCGCATACCCAGTGTTGGCATAATTGTATATAAGCAGAAACTAATCTCGCATAACTTTTTTTCACCGAATTTTATTACGCATAACTATGTAACATAACTATACCGAATGGTTGGTGTTATTAACGTAAGGCAGCCTGTGGCGAGCTGTTGGAGAGTAGCAACGTAACGTACCTGAGCGACATTTTTTGAGCGTCGAGCATTCGACTCTTGACATTAAACTCTGTCAGAAGTGAAGAAATTAATAATTGTGTGTATCAAAATTATACATGTCGTACAAAAACTTTGGTGTGCGATTAATTTAGTCTAAAAAAGCGTTTACATTCGAGCGCGCGACTGTCAAAAATCTGCCTACCGATCGCTCCCTGTGATAACAAAGCTTAAAGTTAACAAGTTACTTTATCTCCTGGAAATCGATTAATATCTGTCGGATTGCTATCACCCAAAACCCGGTGTGGATACGCGTTTCTAACTTCGTTACAAGCAAATTCCCACCCGCAGCAGTTTCTGAGTAACTTGATTATAAATGGGCCAGAACATTTCATGACTATTCGTAGCAATTCGTAGGCGTCGTCATCTTGTACCTAGAATCAAATTAGGCACTTCCCAATTTCAGATTACCCGACTATAGAACCGTAGAATTTGTTTAGCGACCGCCTACTCAGTTACAAAACCATATAGTTCTGCATTAAATTTATGTTAGGTACTCAATTTTTTAATTTGAACTTTGTTTGATATATTTTTTTTGATATTTGTGGACTGCTTGATAACTGTGGGATTGATAATCTGAATTAAAAAGAACAAAAATATCTATGATTTCACTCCGTTTTGAGACTCAAAGTTTGTCTTTGAATCGATTTGTAGATAACCAATAAGAATATCTCATAAGTATAATATTGTCTTCAGTTGCCGTGATAATTACTCATGAAATAAAACAAATACGTAATACGGATTATATCGCGTATATGTTTGTGGTCATCGGGTGGACCCGACGTCCACCGACGTCGACGTAAAAACCGGACGTCTACCTAATATACAATTTTAATTATAATTATTATTACTACTCATTTCTTTACAAACATTTTACCAACAACTAAAATTCCAGTGCCTTTTGAAATTTCAGAAGGTCAGCAATATTGTTTTGACAGTTTGTAGGTCTAAATATAACCTAACGACCTCATGCTCTTTGTAAATATGCTTCATAATAAGGTAAGGGTAAATTGCTACGGAATGTTCGCAGCTGAAGCTTTTATGTAATTTGTTTACCCCTCAAATGTCGGAAGGGTTCACACATTTGTTCTCACTGACATTATAATAGGCATAGATACGGCAAAATGGAGAAGACCGAAGAAAAGCAGTTGTATATTCTGTTTTTATGAATTATGAAACTACACTTTAGATAATAACTAGAAGTTGCCTATTCCTACATCAAATAGTCCTATAGAATTTCAATATCTGTCAACGACCTATGTAGTCCCACCAAGAAATCGAAATTAGCGCGGATATCACTATTCGTTTGAGCGCAATTTGAACATACTCGTATAATAAAAAAATATACAATTACATTATTTTACCGCAGCTGCTAGAAGGGGTATTCTCTTTAAAGCGTTATGGGGAAATACTTTTACCTATTTTATTTATAAATCAATATGTATTTGTCTTGTATGAACCAGTTGTTCTGTTTATGCTCTTCCTATCAAAGAGAACCATGCGTTATCGAACCCTTAAGCAGCATTCGAAAAGAAAATGATAACTTTTCACAAAGAGGTTATTTGTAATATGCAATGAAATGACAGATAACAAGTATTTCAATCCTATTGCTGAAATACAATTTTCGACCTTAAGGCATCGCGAATGTCTAACGACATTTCAATGATTGCCCATTTGGGCAGGAAATTAAATTCCGTGGAAAATATAATTGATAATAAATTATGACGAAAAGCTTACATTTATAGGGTAGGTATTTACTTTTTTAAATAAAAGCAAAAAGCCGACATCTTATGTCATAGAAAGCTTCTGTGCTACTAAAGCTGCTAAACTCCGCCGCGGTTCAGTCGATCGTTCGCGGCACACTAGCCGTGGGGTCATTTTTGAGCTCGAGTCAGGTTTCTATAGTATTACTAGTTCGTTGGTTGGCTATATTTTTAAAGTCCAGTGACACCGCTCTACCCTTAGATCTTTGCACCGGTGTTGCTCTTGTGCCATTTTTGATGTCGCTTTTTGTGGGTCCAGTCTAGCCAAGGGCTGCTCACCGTCTGCCAGAAATAAAAATTTATATAATTTTGTTCGGGAGGCGTCCGGTTTTCTTATCCAATAGCACAACATCTAGTCGATCCTTACCAATCGATAGCCTTGTACATTTTAGTTTCCATTAAAACTCAATAGTCCTTACACCATGGCGGGTGCGTTCTCTGTGCGCGTCCCATGACACGGGCAGGGGCAACATCCACCTAGTGTATCACTTACATTTCGAAAGGGCCTCTGCGTATTGGTTCGATCTTCTCCGCATACGCCTCCCAAATGTCCGGAACACCCTTAATAGCCCTGGTAGATCGCTAAAACACAGATCGTAAACGTTATGCACTGAAGCAACCCGCCTACTTTCATACTGAAGATACTAAAATACAATTCAATTGCAATCCTGTACGGGTTTGTAACAGCTGTTATTGCCACGTTCAACGTTTAAATCAATTGAAATCAAATGAAAAATTTACATTTAACCTCGGTTCAAAACTGAAATTGGATATTTAATATAGGTACATAGTATGAGAGAGCCGAAGTCCGTTGACCACGATTTGTATTCTGTCTAGTAGTTGAGTTGGTCTAAGTTTCAGGATAGCACTTGTCGTAAATAGAAAACTTGGGCAGTATAAGATTACGTACCTACCAAAGCATTATCCTATGCAACTGTATCCAGCGTGTCTAGACTTGGAATGTGCTCGACAGATTTCCTTGAAAGCTCCGTTTTTCTACGAATGAATAGTTTATTCTCATTCAAGAAGTAAGTCTATTTCAGTTAATTATTTATTGTACATAATCATAGCTTACGTTTCTAATTAAAATACGAAATAAAATTGCTTAAATAATTTTCTAGTTAAAGCTAATTTATTTTATCCTCCCAAGAATAAAATGCCCTCCAGAATTAGTATTCTGATTTAGAAGTAGAATTGAAGTTACACACATCAACGTTCAGTAAACTTCAAAGTAAATGTTGAAAATTTCGCCGTTATAGGGAGCGCGCACGATGATGCTGCCACCGCCTAGTGACGTTAATCGGAACTACTTACGTTGTCATAACCTAACTTTGACATTTATGACTAGAAAACAGAATCTATTTTAATTCTAATGCATTGTTGCACTTCTGAAGGCACTTGCCAAATTTCATCACTTTTCACGGAATAACACTTGCTAAGTTATATATATACACCAAAATGGATTAATGCAATAAAGAAAAGTACGTGACTGTAAGTTTTAAGATGTACCCGGGTATGTCTTTAAACTACGTCCAACAATGAGAGATAGGGCACAGCGAAGTACCATCGCGCTTGAGTCTGGAGAAGCCCAACTGGGGAAGCACCTCCTCCTTACAGAAGACCACAGCCATAATAGCACTCCTAACTTTCAGATATGTAGTGATGTGTTCCGGATGGTATTAATATTCCCAGAGCTCCAACTCCCTTGAAGGCCGGCAACGCGCTTGTGACTCCCATGGTGATGCGGGTGCCTATGGGCGACGGTAGTTGCTTACTATCAGGCAATACGTCTGCTCGTTTGCCACCTTTTTGTCATAAAAAATATGTAATGATTAGTGAAAATATCCGTTTTGTAGTTAGTATTGTCCGTCTAACATAACCTATAAAACCATTCAGACAATATCGATACTATTACATTCCACGAACATTTAGCTATCAATATGCAGTGCTTGAAGACAAAGGCAACAAAGAATCCAGTTTTTTCTGTTGCAGTCATGGTGGAAAGGTAAGAATGTATATAAACATTAACTATGTGGGTTACTACAGCATTATAACTACTTTAAAAAAAGTGAACTAATGTCACCGATATAGCCCACCGGGTTAGCAAGCTGAAGTGGCAACGGGCAGGCCATATTGCACGCAGAGAAGATGGCAGATGGGGTCGAAAAGTGCTCAAGTGGAGACCACGGACTAGCAAGCGCAGCGTACGACGTCCACCCACAAGATGGACAGACGACCTCATTAAGGTCGCCGGAAGACGCTGGATGCAGGTCGCTTCCAACCGGTATATGAGGAGGTCCAAGGGTGTTCAGCAATGGACGTCATGTGGCTGAGATGATGATGATGATGATGAAAAAGTAATTTACGCAATAAGGTAGCTTTATGTTTACGTCGTAAAAGTCGTACATATTAGATATTTTGGTTTGAGCGACAATTTTACCTGTTATAATAGCCTCTTGTTCCTGGTTACTTTCCAGATCGTTTGGGCCGTAATCCATATTTAATAACTATTATCATATACATGAATAATAAGATGTATAAGAAAAGTTTTGACACCTCGCAAATAGTTCCTTCGGAATCCACATAGTGTCAATTTTTCATTTAGTGCTGCCCCCTACACGCTCCTTATTTCAGTTAATGAGATCTTTTAATTGCAATAATAAAAAATACTAGTCTCCGCTAACTTCATATCGTCACGTCAGGTAAATGTATAAAAATACCTTAGTAGTTGCCTACTTTATATAAACAGCCAGTTGTATAATATTAAGTTTTGTATATACAAAGGTTTGGGCTATGCGTTGATTTAAGTCAGTTAGCCAGAACTTTAACGTTTATATATTATATGGATTACTGGATCTGTATCTATGTGGGAAGCAGCAATTAAACTTGAAGATTGCGCTAACTGATTTGCGTAAACTGTTTGTAGTTTAACCATTATCCTAAATGTATTCCGCTCGGCTTTATTTGCAGACGTTACCTCGCTAGATACCTATTCGCACTACTTTTTTATGCTAACGCTACATTGCGATTCTATTTTTGTTATTTACGACAGATTTGTTTAATCCGCCAATTACTTCAAGAACATCTTTATACTATAAATTGTAACTACATTTTATGCATTAAATAAATAAATAATATACTAATACTTCTATTTTAGGTATTGAATCTAGGTTACTAGCCTGAATGTACAGTTTATGCCCGAAAAGATGAGAATTTTTGAGTTCTAAAGTTCTGTGACAGGTACTTCCTTAACTTAATTTCGTATATGGATGACCTTTTGAAAGTTATCTTTCTAACCACTATCTAATGAAAAAAAAAAACATTTTCAAGTTTATTAAAAAACAAACCGAACTCTAAAAGTATCACGAAGGATTTATATTTATACTTAAGTATACTCTTAAACACTTAACGCTTGCGTCAATAGACGTCAATGCTCGTCGGCAAAATACGTTTTCACAAAAATGTGAGGTAGCTATATAGCTTGAAAAGAAAGTTCTCCCTTGTAAGGATTATTTACGTCTCAATCACTCATTCCATTTGTTGTTGCGACGTTTTCAAGATGTTTCGTCTTAAAATAACTATTACCCGTTGAGCGTATCAATACTACACGTGGATGTTATTACGTAGAATATTTATGCTCGTTTAGGGGAAGCGGTGGTCAAAAACGACACAAAGGCGATTGTTAGTAATTATGCCAGTAGGCAAGACAAAGTGGGTGGACCATCCTATGCTGCATGCGTGTCCTTGACTGTAGTCACAAAAATGTATGTACGTTGGAAAACTAAAAATATCTTTACGATAACTTGGTCAGAAATGTGTAAGCATTTAAAGGGACATTAAAAATGTATTCGTTAATATGACAAGTAATATACAAGGATTTCAATTTTAGAGTACTTAACTTCTACATTAAATCTATAACAGGCCCTTGAGGCATTGTACCAAGGGTGCTGGTAGCATTTCCTCGTTGTATCGCAATGCTGATACATTGTGCGGGAAAACCGCCAGCTCTTCGGTTACCAGTTACGACAACCAAGCGCTTTGCAAAAAGTTTGTATGTGCTGGGACTCCATGGACATAGCGTTTCTACGCCAAACGGTATAAAATATAGATACACACACAATTATCATATTTATGAAAACAAAACGCGAGCCAATAATATAAATTCAAATTATTTGCCCTTGAATGTACAGTCGCCAACAAATATATCGGAGCAGCCAAGGTATTAAAAAATATCGGAACATGCACTTTATTGCCTTGATAATAGAGGTGTTGTTCTGATATTTGTGACCACCTTGGCCGCTCCGATATATCTGATGGCGACTGTACCTGGCTAAATTAAGTAAAATAAATATGTAGAATCATTACGTAATATACACGGGTATAACATAGTAGTAGAGTAATATAAAAGTCTAATCTATAGTTTTCATTCCAAATTAACAGTTATAGACAAATTAAAGCAGGAATAATTGATAAACTACATCAATTGGTGTTTTATATACCTAACTTTTCACTGTTACTGTACTTTTAAAAGTCTGAAAGGGGACAAAATGAACGATCTGCGAGGTTAAAAGTTCACAACAAACCTCGTTCAATTGATGGATTGCTGTTGCGCAAAATGAACGGAAAATATGAAGTTATTTATTTTACTGTTTCTAAGCCCCTGCAGCGTAGGTAAAGACATTTTGAAGGTTCCACGAGCTATATTTTAGAGCGTCGAAACACGGCCACGAAATTGAGCCATTTACACAGAGCGCCTTATTAAAAAGGTTCAGGTAAAATTGGAGATAAAGAAACGCTACCAAGTTTTAAATAGAATGACGATGAAAATTGAGGAAGTTTAATTATTATTTAATAGCTTCAAATTGTTATAAATTTTATAATATTTCTTTCACTTTTTGTTATATTTTTGTTCGTTTTCATTAACTTAATGTTATACCTACTCGTAATTGTACCTTTTATGAAATCTGTGTTTTCACCAACTTCAAGGGAACGGGAAGGTTATTTCCGAGTTTATTCACAGTGTATGTTGTTCTCCGATCGTTTTAAGCTTCGTTGTTGACTCTACAAGGATAGATAGATATACCTCAAAGATCTTAAATGTTCATCCTGATCGATTTCATAATGGGATGCGGAAATAGGGATATTGGGAACCTTAACATGTTTTTAAACATTTTTCTTAGTAATTCAAGCTTTTTAGGGTTCCGCAAAAATAAAAAGTGGAAAAAAATGTTTTCTTAGGGTACCCCCCCTATACGTAAAGTGGGGAGTGATTTTTTTCTTCATTCTAATCCTAACGTGTGATATATTGTTGAATAGGTATTTAAAAATAAATTGGGGTTTACTAACATTATTTTTTGATAATGTCAATATTTTCGGAAATAATCGCTCCAGAAGTAAAAAAAAGTGCGTCCCCCCCCTCTAACTTTTGAACCACAAGTTTCAAATATATGTAAAAAATTTCAAAAGTAGAACTTTATATAAACTTTCTAGGAAAGTTATTTTGAACTTGATAGGTTCAATGGTTTTTGAAAAAATCTATATATATAAAAATGAACCCCTATTTCTCTTGGTCACGCTATAACTTGCGAACTGCTTTACCGATTTGGCTAATTTTGATCTTGAAATATTTATAGTAGTTCAGGCAAGGTTTAAACGGTGAGAAAGTATGAAAAAAGATCGAGTAATATACTAAAAAACGAACATATTGTTCCCCCATACAAACTTATCAACTCGAAAAAACTGTAAGCGCCGCAGGATTTCATACGTCTTACGCGTTTTTGGTAAAATGGTCTCTGTTTTCACTCGAGAAAGACGGAAGCGCCGCAGGATTGCATATATCTTTTGCATATATTAGGCTTTTTTGCGAGCAAAATAGGTACTATATATTATTCCAGCACTAAAGTCGTTAAGGCGATAGTTTCTTACAAATTGTTAATAAATTAGCCCTTATTCCCTAAGATATAGCTGTCAAAATCTCTATTGAATGACAAGACACACTTCCTCACTTCAGGCCCGGTACCGCGAAGATCGAAGTTCGTATATGTCGAGCATTTCTCTTTTACTCCAATTAAGGTGTTAAGAGTGACAGAGACAATCGTCCGAAATTTACGAATATCGTTATTCGCGGTAGCGCCGCCGTTTTATGTATAATTTCGTGTTTAGTTTTAACCGTAAATAAGAATCTGCACTGATATCCATCGCCCAATGCGACCGTCCCCTCCGTTGTCTTACTACTTCAGATGGGTACTGAGTGTGAGTGAAGTAGTGAGACAAATACGAATATTTCCGAGAAAATACGATAGGAAAGGATTATTCACTACATCTGAGCCCCGAGTGTATGTTTTTAACGTAACGAAACGTCACCATTAGCGTTAGTTACCCATATTATATCAGTATCACTTACGCATTCGAGACATTTTTTACGTCAAAAGAAACTTACACTAGAGCTTCTGTACTTTAAGCTCGCGCGCAGATTTTTTCTGAATAATGGGGTCGGAGTATACATGCCCATACATTAGGTTGAAACTGACTGACTGACTTCAAATGACGCTGGGTGGTTATCACTCCATGTTACAACCCCTTCTTACTACTCGTGGTGGGACTGAAATTGAGAACATTTTTTCGAATTTTCCATGTATAGTTGGGATCTATAACTCTTTCTTTAGTTGTCAGCGTCCTTTGTGGGCCCGTTTTTAGGGTTCTGTACTTAATATTAATATGTCAACAACAATGTATCAAATAGCCCAATTTTAACTCTTAAGTGGGAACACTTACTGTGACGGATGAAAAACTACGGAACCCTACACTGAGCGTGGCCCGACACGCTCTTGGCCGGTTTTTTTTTACCAGTGATCGAAATCCGGTATTATTATCATCCAAATTAACTAGTATAGGCCAGGAATTATTTGATACTTGAGAAAAAAAACTTGGTATCTCGCAATTAAAGACCGGTATTTTTGAATCCACTGTTCCGGTAATCAACAAAAAGAAATACACCCGAATACAGGTGAATTTTTCCAGGAACTACAAGAGCCTAATACTGTACCCATCCTGTACTATTAATGAGATATGCGTGGAAATCTTAGGTTTCAAAATCGTCAAATATCGAAGTACACGTAGGCACCGTAAATAAAATAAAAAACAAAATAAAAATGGTGAGAGACATATTTTTCGATGTTCTCAATTGCTAAAAAGGTTGCGTTCTTGTTTACATCACGCAATAATCGTGGCACGTACACAGACATCGTTTGCTCTATAGTTACTTAGGAAAAAAGACGCGAATACGGCAAACATTAAACCAAGTTATTTACCTTACCTGTTCAAATTCGTTGTTACTTCCGCTGGTATAAGCCATGTTTGCCCTCCTGTATAAAAGTGACGAAAATAGCAAAATATTGCACAGACGTGCCACGAAATCCCTTATTACTCAAAGTATGGTCATGGTTAATCTGGAGAAATTAGCTAAGAGCGAAAGTGATTAATCCCAGGGATGGAATTAAATTATTACAACAAAACTGTATTACATAGGTACCTAACATATATACATTACGTTTTTTGTTTTCTTCATACTAACTCACGCTTGACTAAAACTTATTACTAAAAGTAATCTTATGCTTACTTAACAAATAAATAAATAAATATTTTGACACAATCTTCACAAATCGAGCTAATCCTACAGTAAGAACAATAATTAGGTACTAGACGACGATATATGTCATAGATGGATAAATTTAAATACTATAATACATATGTAACGACCACAACCGAGGAAAATATTATATTAGTGAAAAGCACGCAAATAAATGACCTTGGCCAGGATTCGAACCCAGGACCTCCTGCTTCGCAGGCAGAGTCACTACCGAGTAGGCTGTTAATTAACTACTACAACGAACCAAATTTTAACTCAATTAATTAAGTGGCTTAAGAGCTAATAAAGACTTAACGGACAGATACAAGATTTTTTGCATTTGTAATCTATTACAAATGCAAAAAATCTTTTTTTGCATTTGTAATAGATTATTAGATTTTTTGCATTTGTAGGCTTGCTATTCGAACGGCAGTAGAAATACACACTTTGTACAACATTTCTAGCGTGTACCTGTTGTGATGATGTCTTCGAATATAATTGTATGCGAATACAAATATTATTGTACGGCTCCCTTTGTTTGGGTACCCATGAAACCCTAAAAGCCAGCATATCGACTTACCGTTATGGGTGTTTTATTTCACTGCCTTTTGGTTGTTCCGCTAGGTACACAATAGACCCAATAGCCACCACGCCCATAGGGAAATTAAATGATCAAGGCCATATACACGATAGTAATGAATAATTTTACTTAGAATACATTGGACAATATTGGCTAAATTAGTTATTCTTAGTGCCGCTGGTTTAATATTAAAAACTAAGTTTCGTTGAGGTTAGCTATGGCCGTAATTAGTCTATTCTTTAAATAAAATTGAATTTGGTCAATTATATGTTTATGTTTTATTTATTTGTTTTATAAATCATTGTTGAAAGAGTGACGCGTCTGTAATGGTGTACAATAAAGATTCACTTGACGGGTTTGGCCCGACCTCTTTTCAGCGCTTAGCAGTGTTGTAGTCGTGTGCAAACACGAGCAAAAGCGGCTTATTATGGAGTCAAATTAATCGCTCAGCTGTTTAGTAGCAGTATCCGTAGAGATTTTTTGTCTAAAACTATAAAGTAACTGTGTATTATTTAGCTTAATTAACAGACAAGACGCATTTGATTAATCGTACTAATAATATCTTAAGGCGTGGACATGTGACGACCCCATCGCTCACTGGCTTTCATCAGTGCAAGCAGTCAACACAGGGCAGCTTGTGGCGAACTGTTGGAGAATAGCGCATCCACGTACCTGAGCGCTCCTGGGAGGCCCTTGCGTATAGGTGGGACAGGTCCAGTGCATTTAGCCTGCCATAGCAGTCCGTCCAGAGTGAGATCGCTAGCACAGCGTTCTCGAAGGTAGATGTGGAAACAGAAATAGCGAGTTGGCTATTTAAAATCCAGTGATACCTCTCTACCTTCAGCCTTTTGCACGTGTGTTGCTTCTAAGCTATCTATGATCATCTGAGTAATTACTTAGGTATACTATGGCATGATCTTTGGTACGACGCAACTTACGTATTACGATGAACCGCTTACCTAAATATGTTCATAATATAATCGTGTAATGCAAATCGGGCATGCCACAACTTCGGGAGACGACGGTAAATTCCGAACAATGGCAATTGTCTCAACAATTTAAAAATCCATCGGTAATAATTGTATGGTAAGTTCCAGAATTCCGATGTTAACCAAACAAAAATATACCGGTACTGCACGCCCTAGCTCGGTGGTACACTAGTGGGCCGATTATTACGAGTACTTCAGTGCAAATCAAAGTTATGCACAGGATAAACTTTACTTCCTAGTGTAACGCAACACTGCTGCCAGGTGCAGAAAATCCTAACCAAAATTTGCTATAACGGTACGCTAAACTTTAACTATGAAACGTTTACAACGAGATTTTGTGAAAAGTAGAGTTGATTTGTACATTTGTTTTTTTTAACCCTTATATTTATTTATTTTAATCTTTTTTATGACATAGGCGGCAAACGAGCAGATGGATTGCCTGGTGGTAAGCAATTACCGTCGTCCATGGGCACCCGCAACACCAGGGGAGTCACAAGCGCGTTGCCGGCCTTTAAGGGGGATTGGAGCTCTGGGAACCTTACTCACCATCAGGAACACAACACTACATACCTGAAAGGTAGCAGTGCTATTATGGCTGTGGTCTTCTGTAAGGAGGAGGTACTTCCCCAGTTGGGCTGCCCAGATTCAAGCGTGATGGTCATCGCTGTGCCCTACCTCTCATAAAACTAATCGAAATTATAAAATTATATTTGTTCCTACCTCTCATCTATAATATTATTTTCAAATAATGTACAAGTTAAGCATTACTATAACTAACTTACTTAAAATCTAATAAAGTCCTTGAGGAGTACCAAGGATGATGGCGGCATTCCTTGTTGTATAGCTATGCTGATATGTACCTATGTTGTGCTTAACACTTACGTCAACCAGACGCTATGCAATTTATCCAATGCTATTAATAGTTCCTAAATCAAAATCAGATACCCTCGAGGCATCGATGACACGCTCGCCGCTGTAAATGCAATAAAATCGAAACAAGAGTTTTGGATGTTCTCTTGGCTATTTACCCATTAAGACTCAAGCGGTTGTGTATAATGTTTCGGCTACTTGGGTCTCTTTCCTCCCTTGTTCTATCCATTAATATGTGTTTAAAAATATAAGTAGGCACTGTTATAGAAATGGTGGGTTTAATCGGTGAAAGTGAAGTGAAAAGATACATTAAAAACAATATACAAGAAAAGTAAAATAAAAATAAAAAGAGGTGCGCAATGCACAACATGAGACAATTTCGATTTGTCATTTAATAATAGTCGCTTTTCAGTAAGGGAAAAGTATTCGGAGCCTAGGTTGATTCCAATAAGCTGTATAAAAATTTTAGAAAGTCTTAAATTATTTAGAACTTAACGCAACCATAACCTAATTTAAGCTTGGAGCTTTACTAGTAAGCTCGTAAGGTATACCTATTACCTATTCTACGATGTGTATTTTTGCGTGATCAATTAGCCGTTTTATCGATATGAGAGTATTTTTATATCGTATTTTTTTATGTTGTGTGAATGTAGTTCACTGAATATTTCTTATTATTTGGGTATTCTATGTTTAATATAAATATATAAATTGTGAAAAGAAGATGCAGTACTCATATTTAATGACTTATTGTTAAAAATGGCAGCGCAACATGCTATAGCAAAGCTCAAACTTTTGAAACAAGAATATTTTAACAAGCATGCTACCAATTTTATAGACTGTTTGCAATTGGCCTTTAGTACATTTGCTGTTTTAGTCTCTTAAATTGAGCTGTTTGGATATAATTTAAAGGATCTTTAGAGTTAGCTATACAAAGAGGTATAATGTAGTTTTATGTTTAGTTGGTGGCTCATTATCCCGAGAATACAGAAACTTCAAGGTAAACAGGCAACTAAAATATTGATGCATATTATTTATTCAACTATTAGAAGGTACCAGTAGCCGTAACAAATGAGCATTCTATATTCAAACCTAAATCCTGTTAATCGTGTCCCGCCATTGTATATTACTTGGGCCTGAGAATATTATATTCCATGACAACGGCTGCCTAAGGAGGATATAGTTTTGTCTGAATTCTGCTATAAATAAAACCATTACTACACCACGCTAAATGTACTCGGATTTAATAAATAAAGCAACATCACGCAACTTCGTTGTCGAAAAATTACATTAGTTTTATGTACGAAATTTTCCTTTGGAATAATCTATTTATTTAATTGTGTTGTTTAATTATGTAATGTTATGGCGGCAAACAGGTTTACTAATATGTATCATAGAGTTTATTGTAATGTTTATCATTTGGCATAATGTCTTTTTTTTAATTATAGTTTATTGGATCGTTATAAAACAGTCCTGGGAATTCTACACTTTTAGAAAAAACATACGCTGTAATTCACCCGCGATGTTCATTACCCGCGATTTATAAGGAAAAAAAAAACGCTCCAGCCGTTTAGACGTAACGAAGTAACAAACATACACACTCACAAACTTTCGCCTTTATAATATTAGTGTAGATAGTGTCGATGACGTTGCCCCCTGCAAAAGTCATCATAAGATAAACGAACTGGATTGAACATAATACATTTTATATTATCATAGATACAACCCAAAAAGTACTTATATTACTATAATTAGTTCACGAACAACACTGTAATAGGTCGACATAATTGCACGTTTTGTATTCCAGCCCCATTCCTGTCATTCACGTCCCGCTTTCGTAATCTAGAGTTCCCGGAATATTGTCGCACCCTGTCGCATAAGCTTGCCTTGGATAAGTATTTTTCAGCATTATAATGAAAGTACATTATGATACAAGTGAGCTAGATTGCGTTAGTGGTTATTTAATAACCGAGCACACGTGTTTCATATGACGTTATCATACTTTATTTTTATACACACATGTTCAAAAAATAAAACAGAGAAAAGTTCGCATACTTAATCACTTTTGATACGATCATTTTGTTGTTAAAATGCTTATACGGTATAACTGTGTATCTAAGTATCTTTGTGTTGGTACGTTCACGGGCATTTATTTGTGTCCCACTTAAGGTTGACAGTCCTGTCAAACTGTATTGAAGTTCAAAGGAAATTTATGCGAAATGGGTTACAAATTAAGACACGTGACTGTACTTGGTTATCTGCAAGTTATTTGGAAACCAATAAATCCACACGACTATCTTATTCCAAATTTCATCGATTTCACATATTCACATAACACAACCCCAGATACAACCAATAGTATTTCACCTATTGTGAAAAAATCAGCTATCTAGGTTAAGCGGTTTGGGCTGGGCGTTAATCAGTCAGTCAGTCAGGACTTTCACGTTAATATATGTGACCGTCCATGGCTAAAGGTCCCTTATGGCAGGTATTGAGTTAAGCACAGATCCTTAATCTACATTAAATAAGCTATCTTACACAAAAAAAATCATGACTCTAAGTCCCATACTTTTTTTTATAAAAAACATTAAATTTACAAATGCTAAAACTGCACTTTTGAGAAATCGTCAAAAGAAGTTTGAAACTAGTTTTAAGTGTGTTCCCATTGGAAGTTACATAGATTATGATTGATTTCGTATCTAAAGGGTTTTTTTTTTGGAACCCAGTCATGGTTTTTTTAATGTGACTTTGAATATAGCAACACGCTCATATGGACGAAACTATTAAAAATATTTTTTTCGGCTTTTCCTTTAATATGTTGTAATCAGAATCATTGTATATAGTAGAACATCTTTGAGCTTACATTTTAGGATAGAAACAAAAATCACATAGGCTACAATTTTTTTTTTTAAATTAAAATGTTATTATTGTTATCAGTTACATCTTTCCTAGAACAATAACAAATTTGGTATAGTATGTTCTAAATTATATTTTAATCAGTCCACAGAAGTATCACAAAAGTCTTATTATTATTCTGCAGGTCACGCTTTTTTATTTATACACGATTAAAGTTACGTAAAAATCACAATTTCACTCCCATACATTTGAGAAAAGGGCCCTTATGACCAATCACAGACAAAACATATTGATAATTACAATACGGCACAATATTAACATAATTTATTTGCTAATCTTGTATCAAAACAGCAATCAAAAGAAAAAATGTTATTATACATTTTCTAAAAATATTGATCAGTAATGAGTAATTTTCATTTAAAGTTAACGTTAAATAATTCACTTAGTACCTACCTAGTGATCCCGAAAGCCCAAAGAGAACACAATATCTGTGCTGTTAATAGTCCGTTACCACTAAGGAGCCATTCATAAATCACGTAAGGACATTTTAGGTGATTTTTGATCCCCCTCGCCTTCCCGTGTAGGGGTGTGTATATTGAGGAGGGGGGGGGTTTGAAAAATCACGGTCACACCCCTTACACGCCATCTTTGGCTCTGTATGGATAATCGTCGAAAAAAAGTTACTTTGCAGGCCTAGGCCTTTATATGAAATTCCATCGTTATTATGAAAACACCATTTTGTATTCGGTTTCTGTTACACCACACCACAGTAGCTACATGTAGGTAGGTTTTTTACGTTTTGTAGGTAATATATCTAGTGCAGAAGCCGTCGAGAGATGTTTTGAAGTCAGTCGAAAAATATAGGACCTACCTACACGTAAAGTAAAATTTAAAATGACCGTAGGTACAGTCAGCAGCAGAAGTAGATACGCGTTTGAGGTGTTCAAAATGAGGTAAACAGATCTCTATTGTCAAGAGCATAATAGCGCGTGTAGGTCATTTTGAACACTTCAAACGCTTAGCCACTATTGCTGCTGACTGTACCTAAAGCCCTTTTTGTTATTATACTTATGTATATAACTTAAACTTGTTTATAATATCAGATATGAGTCCCATGGATTTACACGCATTTCGAGGCTGCAGTGACTGCTTAGGTACTATCAGGACGGCCGTATCCTTGTTTGCCACTGACATAGTATACAAAATAAGCAAAAATTGTAAAAAAATACTTGTAAACAATTTTAATTATTTTATCTGTTGAGTTTTGTCATTTTTGTATGCAATTTCCCATAAGGGACCTTTTCTACTAAACTTTGAACTCAATTTTAATAAAGAAAGAATTAACGTACACAGCTGACGCCAAGGTAAAAACACACCCCTATTTGTATATTTTACTATTTTGCATAGAACTAAAAAATGATAATTTGGACGGGTTTTACAAAAACGCCAATATCTCCGTAACTAGAAACTGCCATAAGGGACCTTTTCTTATGGACGGTCACATATATAGATTTAATTTCGTAATACGAGAATACAACCTGCTGATAATTAAAGAATGTAAACTAAATTACTAGTTGGTCTAATTATACAAAGTAAAATGTCATGATTACCAATATTACTATATATTTATAGGAACAAATTGCTTTCTGTTTTCCCCGTTTAAAATAGATTCAAGCCGGCTTAATTTTTTCGAGCAGAAGGACTTTAATGAGAAACGTAGGATCATTGTTTCTGCAAGTACTTTAGCATCCGCTTAGTATAAAATGTACGAGTTCTGCTTTTCACAGTTCGATGATTGCTAATTTACTTTGTAAACATTAGTATTGAATCGAGTGGGCAGGTGAGTTGGTTCCCAGCAGACGTTAAAGATTTTCTAAATGTGGCTCATTGTTTTCGAGTGTGTTTTGTACAAGTTCCCATTCCTATTCAATAAAATTGTTTTACCTATAACATTTGTAAATACATAATGTGAATAATGTCATGTAATTTGTGTTATATTATACCCTCATGAGTTCCTATTCGTATAACTTTTAAACACGGGGACTTGGTAAAGCAGTGGCGTGTCTAGCTCAAATATTTTATTTCATAGTGAGTATTTCTTTCGGACAGACACACATTAATTTACTAGTGTGTTAAGGTACATATATGATATATCTATTCTTATCGTAGCGCACATAGATCATTATACTATTAAATTGAATTTTGTGCACTTATCGTCAATTACATAAACAATACGGTTTTTACTAGAATAATATTTGATAATATTATACAGAATGAGATTAACTGTACAAATTCTAAACTACCTTATATCTAAAAGTCAATCACCCGTTACGTCAACCAGACGCTTCGCGATTTCTGAAAAAACTTTGTGCGCGCTGGGCTATGGCCCTAGTTTCTAGCAATACAGCTTTTTTGTATGGGACATTGTTTGGGGTTTCATTATTGTGCAATGATTTTATCGTGATTTCGTTATTAATACATGACACATCTCACAATGCTTTACACTCGTCTTGTCTGTTCCTACTAATATTATGAACGCGGAAATTTGAAGTATGTATATATAGATGTTTGTTACACGTTCACGCCTAAACTACTGGTAGGATTTTAATGAATTTTTACAGTTATGTAGCTCTTACATGAAAATGGGTTACTTAATGGACTAATCTTGTACAGACGAAGTTACGGGAAGACTACAAAGAGTTCAAGTACCAGTTATGTAAGCTGCCAAAGTCGGAGTACAAACGTTTCTCAAACTTAACGCCGTTTTTACTTTATTCTCAATAATAATTAATGTAACTTAGAACTAAAATATTTCCGTTGCGAGTTCTGCTTGGGTAAGATTTACGATGCTCAAAATATAAAGTCAAACTATTCCACCAAAGCACTTAACACTTTAAATTGTTAATTGTTTACAAAGTTTCTTTTACTGCTTATAATTCTCTTTAAATAAATTGCAATTAAGCTGCTCAAGCTATATACTATACACATACTGTAACTTTAGTTTCAAGTAGTCTATAATAATGCTGGTTATAAAAATGAGAATTAGAGTTTGATAAAGGGAGCCATTCATAATTACTGTATAAAGATTTGAAACGATACCGTAATGACTACATATTTGTATATGCTTTAGTTTGGAATAGTGCAACTAATAATTTTAATTAATAATTTTAAGACAAATAATTAGTTAAGTAAATAAAGTTTTTTAGCTTAAAATAAATATTAGTTTAAGATGCCAATTATATCGTCAGCTTGGTATGCTAGTAGAATAAAAAAAATGGTTAGCAGGTTCCGTAGCTACTTAGCTATTGTTAATTTTTAACGTGTAACCTTTATGACGAAGCGGTGTCGTAGTTCAATAACACTACTGTAGAAACATAAAAACTACCAGCGGTAGGAAATTTCACGAATAACCAGACGGACTTAAAAGCTTTTAAATATTTCAAACTAAATAAAATATAATAAAATGTTTATTATATAGCGTTGATCCTGCTCTTCTACCGCGTTTTACTGAGGGAATCTGTGTCCACTGGGTAATTTGATCCCGGAAATTGAGATAGGTTGTATAAAAGACTGCCATTCTAACCTTCTAAAAAAATAAAAAAGCTTGGGTGTATTTTTACCATATTAGGTGTATTTTTCTGAAATCAATCAAATTAAAATACTTGTGTTTCGAGTAAGTTTATCAGAATGGCGATTTCGAGATTCGCCTATAAGTGTGGATTATACTCGTACTAATTTTTATTTTTCTTTTGTTTTATTTTTCGAGTTTATGTAACTTAAATTAGGCTAGGTTGAATAGGTCTAACTAGCATATTTCGCTCTAATGTGACCTATTTTATTATTTTCCTAACATAAATAAAGAAAAAACGATGATTGCACTGCACAAGCGATATTGAATATTGATAAAATATAATAGATTATGCTAAGATATTTTAATTTCCCTACTAGTGAATGACGTATATTCGTATAGAAGATCGAGAGTAGATTAAAAAGCTACAAAGAAAATTCCTTAATAGGTTGTCATGTTAGTGTACAGACATGTAGCCTTGATAGCTGTTTTGCATAAAGTTCTGAGGGGACCTAGTTTTTAAGTAATTTACCCTGCATCGGGACGGAGCCTGTTAATGTAAATAACTATCAGTGGCGGCTGGTCAATGATTTTCTAAGGCAAGACGGAGCTAGTATGGTTTTGCCTTTTGTTCACGAGCTCAAGGAAAACTGTTGGACAGTCGGAAAGTTAGATAAACCGGTGGGAATCGGCCTATATGGACGCGCCGCTGCTGATATCTATATTTTTATAATCTTTGCAAAAAGTTGCTTAAATAAGTAAAATGTTTTGCCATATCCCAGGGTATTTCCTCTTGTTATACCCATGAGCGCACAGTCTTCCTATTATTCATAGACATGTAAATACTAAACAGGTGAAAGCGGATTATCGCAATGTAAAGAGTTAAGATAGGTGGCTTGAGAGCATCATATTTAGCCCCGGAACTAGTCGCCACCCTAAGCCAAGGAGCTTAGAAAACTATCAAATATGAAATAATATCTTTATTTACAATGATATAATAACTACGAGTACTTAACAACTTACTACATTCAATCTAAAAAAGGCCCTTGAGGCATTGTACTAAGGATGCTGGCGGCATTTCCTCACTGTATCGCAATACTGATACGTTGAGCGAGGAAGCCGCCAGCTCTTCGGTCACCAGTTACGTCAACCAGACGCTTCGCGATTTCTGCAAAAAGCTTGTGCGCGCTGGGTCACAAGCTGGGTAGCGCTTCTATATCAGATATGATGTACGCAGTAGCGATTTGGTGAATAATCCTGAAACAAAACTTGCGAAAAGCGACTTATAATTTGATATTAAGATAACCGAAGTATTACCGGCTTAGCGTCAAGTTGCTTCGAGTTCGTAAATACCGGTCTCTAAATAACAACTCTTTAATAATATTATTTTTCGCCCCTAACCGCTACGGCATTATAATACTCTCTTAATTAAACCAGCCTTTCAAGTGAGTAGTAACAACAACCTGCGGTAAATAAGCGTATTAATCCTAATCTAATTACACGGACGAATTTTGTAGGTAAAACATACATAATATAAAATAAATGAAGAATAAAGTAGTATAATATCAGTGAATATAAAATAATATGGTCAGACATGCATATGTTACCGGAAGTTTGTATAATCTAATATTCTATGGAATTACTCAGACTAAGGTAGTTCCTAGTTATTATTATTCAATGCCCAAAACGTAAATGCAGGGTATGAAATACAAATTAATTCACACTATGCATTGCTGATGAGGTAGTGCTGAATAGATGGACAGCTCTATCAGGTAGATAGTATTGCTGGTATGAGTACCTATATAATAATATGAGTAAGAGTTGTTGTTGTGAACTATTGTTTGGTATTTTTACTAGATCTGAGCATCTGGTATCTAGAGAGGATTTAAAGCAATTTAGAACAAAACCACCTACTTATGACCAAATGTTTAAAATGGCTTAACGTATAGACACAAATTATCAGGGTTTCAAAGCACGGGAGGGGAACACACTTTTCTATCGAGTGAAAGACATAATTATTCCCCTCAATAGCGAGAGCAAAAAAAAAATTAAAACTTTAAAAAGGTATTCAAAATGATCGGCATCTATCATTTATTATTTAAACACATTAAATAAAAGAACATCCAACCAGCTAACATAAGAAAACTCTCGATTATTTAATAAACAATTTGTATTAAATTACATTGCACTCATGTGAATGCAATTTTGCTATCTGCTTTAATAAAACAGGTATTTCCGAGCTAGTGAGGTGAAAAAATATAAACCATTCCCTTTCAAACGTTATTTTCCGGCTACACGGCACCGGTAGCATAATTATTTATTATTGACATGTTCAATTCTTTTCAGTACCAAAATATAACCAACACAATTCTTTCACAAGGCCCCATAGTACCTACTCTTGGTACGTATTGAGTAATTCGATACAGAAAGGATTGGCCGAGGGCGAAGTAAATGAAAATATTCGATCGTCTGTTTCGGGAAGCGTGTAACAGGACGGCTCACTATTCGATTCATTTATTTCCTTGTCAAGCCGCATCACCCGCACGGCTACACATCGTAATAGCTGCCCTACCCTCCCCCCTTTTCAAGACCGAACCGAGATGTTATGTGCATTCAGTTTTCTTTTTAATATTTAGTGTCCTAAATACTGCATGTAAACGAATGTTCCCATTTATTATCTTTCCATTTCTCCTTATATAGTTTCCGTACATCTACGTGTATTTCTCTCTTGTAGAAGTTGTTTACCTACGGTTTTGTGACAAAAGAGATTCACCGGCGATGGATCTTGGAAAACTATTAAACTAATTAGAGTTTTTTTAATAGTCTTCTATTTTTTTTTTTTTTTTAATTGGAGAAACAACAGAAGTATGCGACAGTATAAACATTTTACAATTAACAAAATAAAAACTTGATGTAAACACAACTCCTTACGCGCTCTCACTAAAGACATACGGATTCGTAAACTGCGGATTTTCGAATGAGAAAGCAAATATCGCTGCCACTAGGCAAGGTGCCTATACGGCTAGCTGTGTCGCTTCGCCATATCGCTACGGGAGCAATTGCTTTAAAGCTACTTAAACAAAAATCTGAAACGCGCACGTTCCCTTCAAATCGCTCCGTACAAGTAACTATGACATCACGCCTAGGTCTTCGCCTACATTAAAGCACGGAAAAATAATAAACATGTTATGTTGATAGTAAAATTTGTTACATCGTTTATGTATTACATACATAGGCCGCACTAAAAGTTATGCGCAACTGGCCACTCAGAAACATTTGAATTTCGAATCAGATAATATTTAAAAGTACAGACTTTTGTTTATGGAATCTGATATAAATTGGCGGGAAACGGATCGTCATTTGTTTTTTATGTCATATCGAAGTGAACCGTTCGCATAGAAGATGGATTTGACGTGAAAAGATTTTAGAGTAATGATTTTCTACGATTTTAAAAGTTCTCTTACGCCTCACCAGTGTAGCCCTCGCCTTCAAAATGCTTTTTGGCTTGAAGCACCTCATCTAAGCACTGTGAGGCGACGGTACGCCGAATTTAGTAGGGGTCGTAATACTCTTGACGATGAATTTCGTGAAGGTCGACCGTCCACCACGGTCAATCAAGAAAATGTGGCTGCGGTTACACGACTCGTTTAAGGAAACCGGCGAATCACCTACGACGAAATTCGTAGACAATTGGGGATAGGTATGAGCCAAATACAAAATATTTTACATAATTATTTAAAAGTCAGAAAGCTTTGTTGTCGGTGGATTCCGCATGAACTGACTTCAGTGCAAAAAGACCTGCGAGTAGATTGGTGTACAAAAATGCTGCGAAAATACATGCAAGGGACTTCAAATGCCGTTTACGACATCATTACAGGAGATGAAACTTGGATTTATTGTTACGATCCGGAAAAAAAACAACAGTCCGGTGAATGGGTTTTTGAAGGTGACAGTAGGCCAACGAAAGTTCAACAAGCCAAAAGCATTGCCAAGCAAATGGTAGCCTGTATTTTTTCAAAAACTGGGCATATCAGCACCGTTCTTTTAAATAATAAAAGAACAGTAAATGCCGATCGGTACACCACAGTTTGTTTACCTACAGTTATGAAAAAAGTCCCTGAAAGAAGGCCAAGGAGCCGCATCCTTCTGCATCATGACAATGCGTCTCCCCATACCGCAAAGAAGACTATAGAACTGTTGAATCCGAAAATGTGGAGGCTGTCACTCATCCGGCCTATAGTCCAGACCTTGCACCCTGTGACTTTTATTTATTCCCCAAAATCAAGAATTTAATGAGGGGTTTGGCATTTAAGCCTCCTGAAGTGGCAGTGACAACATTTAATATGCATGTGGAAAACATGCAATCAAGTGAGTGGGCCTCGTGCTTTCAAAAATAGTTCGAGAGGATGAAAAAATGCATAGAATGTAAGGGAGAATATTTTGAGAAGCAGTAAATATATTGTTATTGTTTTAAATTGTTTTTTTTTAAAGTTACGCAAAACTTTCAGTGTGGCCCTCGTAGTTACCATAAATTTTATAAGTTGAAATAGATAACATATATTTAAGAAAAAACGACGAGGACCTCCGGTGTTCGAGACGGGATTCGAACCCGCATCTCCAGCTATCGCGGCTGACGCCTTAACCAATTTGGCCACCCGTACACAGCGGACCACGTCGAAATTAATCAAGTATATGTGATCTTGTTTATTTTTAAACGGTTTTAGGCACCGTTTTACCAGCTCTAAGGTGAAACACTACGTGTTTGCACCTCCTATATGAATACCTTTCGGGATTCTGATATAGCTAGAGAGGTGGTGCTGCCATCTATGAAACTAAGAACAAATCAAATTATTTTTTATGAAATATTTTTGATTTGCTTTGATTTTTAAGTAGTAATACTACTATATAAATTAAAAGTTGAAATAGATAACATATACTTAAGAAAAACGACGAGGACCTCCGGTGTTCGAGACGGGATTCGAACCCGCATCTCCAGCTAAAGCTGGAGAGTAGTAGTATTACTACTTAAAAATCAAAGCTAATCAAAATGTTTCATAAAAAATAATTTGATTTGTTCTTAGTTTCATAAATTTTATATTTCAGAAAAATGTAAGGAAGCGATGAATATACATTTTTTAATTTTTTTTAACCTTAAAGTTTAACATTTTAAGGTCAATTCATTGTCTTTGAAACATTCCAATAGATTTATGTAATATTTTTTTATTTAGTTGTTATTTACTGCTCATAATTATATGTATTTAACTCGATTTTGTTATAATATGTAACATCGTTACGTCATCCCTAATAGGTAGGTATTATCACAATTAGATATGTACCTGATAAGAATAGAGAGTTGACGGTCTGGCTTAGTGGGCAGTAACTCTGACCTATGAAGCCCATGGTCCTCGGTTCGAATCCACCTAAGGTCATTTATTTGTTTGATTTCTATATTGGCTGAGCACCCACAACCCTAGCCTTTTTGAGTTTAAGTGCTAGAAAACTAAATAAACAGGCATTGTGAAGCCCTGTTGTTTTACAGTAGGAATCTTTTCTTTATGTTAAATGTTTTTTTTCTAATTCACACTCATATTGGTCTTTTAATAGAAAACTCCCGTGAGACTCAGACATACTAGAAATATATATAAACGGGTCACTATATATATATTTCTAGTATGTCATATTGGTCTTGGCTAGTTATTATTCTATTCACGGAACCTTCTGCCAAATACAGACAATAAGCGCGAATATTCGCATATCCGAATTTAAGAATTCCTAATAGTACTAGAGCAAAACAGTCTACTAGTTACGAATAGACTAATACTGTTTATATGACCCTATGAGACTTAAACCTTTTAGGCCTTGTCTGTGGCTTAAGCCGCTGTTTCCCTGGATCAAGCAAGGGGTTACGCGGGACGTGCCGGTGCAACGAGGACATTGGAATGAGGTCTGCTTAAGTCTTGTGTTTTGTATGGTTTGTCTATTTTCAAGCACTCAAAAAGTTTTATAATGAAATGGTTCAAAATCAGGACTAATTCAAGTTGTGTTTAAAACGTCTAGTAAGCAAGCTCAGATGTACAAATAGGTATTGTAAAAATCTACATTAATATTATAAAGGCGAAAGTTTGAGAGTGTCAAAATTTGTTGCTTCTTCACGTCTAAACGGCTGGAATGATTTTAATAAAATTTCTTTCTTTCATTTTAGGCTACGTTCTTTCCCTAATAAACCGCGGGTAACACCCACTAGTCAGATATACATTCTAAAGACGATGAAATTTATTCAGTTAATTAATAAAAAAAAGTTAATACCGTTCGTACAGTCACGTTTTGGCATTTTACAAATTATGTTTACCGCAGGGACCCACTTCCTTTGAAGGCTGCGAATAAACGAGCGACATTTATATACATTGTTTTATATTTGTGTTTTGCGGGAAAAAACGACTGGGCAGCAGCGTCTGTAGAAACCCAAAATATAGCTACCGTGGTCGCCAATCCGCCTGCCAAACGTGGCAACTATGACAACTACTCCCCAAGCTGATACATGTCATATTTAGGGGAGGCCAATGTTCAGCAGTGGACGACTTACGGCTGAAATTATGAATGATATTTGTGTACCTATCAACTATTATGATTATTAAATTTCAGATACAAGTCAACGTAGTTTCTGATTATGGTTTCAAAGGATGATCCCTTTCGGTATTAAGCATGAAGTCTTATGGATTTAGGTGGCCACAAAACTTCTTAATAACTTTATTTGAGTATTACTGTACATATGTTAATTTAACTCCTAGCCGCATAATATGAATATTTGTAACACCGCATATGGTTATGAAAACTAATTTATAAAGTTTGTAGTTTAGTAACGTATTTATTTTAGCTGACGGTTAAACCTAAATATTCAAACTATTAGCACAGCTTTGAGACGGGTTCGTGTATACATTAAATCAAAACGTATTTCCGAATCTCAAATTGGCTGACCCTCAGGGGACGAAACTAGTACAGATCAGCCTAAACAAGCATTAAGTGCCGTTTGCTGTCAAAACGTCCAGGAGGCCAGAAGCAATGGTCAAGTTACTTGCAAGAGCTGACTCGGAAATTAGCTGCCAAGATGTTTACTTCTACTTCCGAGGCTCTCAATATCGCCTGCAGAGCTTTATGGGCCAATTGCAATTAGTCTTAAATTAATATTTTTTATTGTATAACGACAGTTAAGCAGTTTTTAAGTTGCCTACATGAAACCGTATTGGTCGTGTATAACCCTTTGAGCGTTAAGAACCCCTAAAATGGTCACGTGATGTCGTGCGTAGGCACCGCCCCCTTAAAGGGCTATGGCGGATACTGTCAATGCAATTTTCCTGTTGACAGATAAGTTTTATATTCGTTCTTTACTAGTTCAGATGTTGGCGTACACGTTACTTTTTGACGCGAGAGAAAAAGGTTAAACATAACATATATGATTATGAATTAAGTACAATTAATAGTTATAAGTATTAATATCCTTAATTGTGGTAAAACAAATGAAATTATTAACTTCATACAAGTCGGGTACAATATTTTTGTAATTCACCCTTATTATATCCAACATATGAAAGTATTAGTCGACAGTTATGGATTTATAACACGACAGTTATTTTACTTGCAACTATCCTATCGACCATAACGAAGCAAATACTTATTGATGTCTTTACACGGGAGTGTTAATTACTTTAAATCATGGCGAATCATAATATACATTTTTAAACACAAAACTATCGTGAGATTGAAACATATTAATTGTATAAAAGCGGGTAACTCACGTTCTATAAGTCGAATATTGCTCGACATGTTTCACTCCGTAACGAGGAGCATAATCATGAGCCATTCGCGTTGGCTAACCGACGCAGACTGCGGGTCGCAGCTCTCCGCGACCGTGCACTCGACGCCGGCAACAGCTGAGGGCGGGGAGGCGAGAAACTACCCTCATTTTCAGCAATATTGTCAATAGTAGGGTTCCACACTACACTTACTACGTCCGTTGGCAAATCAGTTCGTCATAATATACTTAAATGTCGACTGAACTATTTAATTAGGTATTAGGTACAGTCAGCAGCTAAAGTAGCTGAGCGGGCGCTCTTATTCTCTTGACAATAAACATGTGTTGACCTCATTTTCAACACCTCAACCGCTTAGTCACTTCTGCTGCTGTACCAAAGTCGTATGTAAAAAGTTGGACATGCGTAGGTAGGTGTAGAATGTACCATCAATATAGCTCTTCAGGTTTTCTATTGAATAAAATAAAACTAATAGCCTGTAACGTAGCAACACGTAGAACTCTTACGTGCTGATCCATATCTCCTAGTATAAAATAACGTTTAAAACACAGTTTTAACAATACTAACCGTCAGTAACTCTATAGACGTGGAATGTGTTTAAGTGTGGTGTGACGTGCAATGCTTCAGTCTTAAGCTCCACTCTATCAGAGTAAGCTTGTAAGGTCGGCTTTGTTTAGAGGATTGCATTTTACCTGATTGCGTGTGCTTTCAAATAGATTGTTTACTGTAAACTAACAACAATGCGAGCTATACGAGTATATTAGTCTTCACCCAAGAGATGTCATTCATCAGATCTAACCGTGTTATTGCCATTTAAAAGTTTTCTTATATAGATACACTATTTTGACTTCTATATCCAACTCGTAAAACTTTAAAACGTATACCTACTCTTCAAAAAGTGCTAATCTGTTTAATCTAAAAAATCTAAAATATAATTTTGACAGCTATATCCAACTCTTAAAACTTGAAAACTTCTACTCTTCAAAAAGTGTATAATTATAGTAGCTAATCTGAATCATCACTCCCAAGTCGAGTTTCATACTATTCCGCACTTTTTGTTAGTGTTTACCGATTTTATTAGTAACTTCTTTGTTCAACTTATTATGAAAACAGTATTCCATTAATATCTTATTTATAAATACCTATTATTGATGTCACTTCAAGGTCAATTTATTTTCTCAAAATTAAAGGTAAGTAAGCCAATATTATTGGCATGTTTATTACTTGAACCGACGCGACGTTTGATGTTCGATCTTATATTTGACTTGACAGATGATAAGGTTGTAATGTAAATAATGAACACAGCATGTTACACTATAATAATTTATAGTCATTTCTAGCAAAACACATAAACGTATCCTAGTATGTATATGTATTATCAAGTTTTCTATCCATATCTAAACGCAAAAAATATTTTTTTTTTCTACAACAACCTGGTTCGAACAGATTACATGAATTTTTTTTTTAATTTTCAGTAGTTTTTCTTGTCCCTAAAATTTTTGTATGTCTTATAGTTCCAGATTTCCCCATACTGGCCAGATGTAAACGAGACACCCAGTATACTTTTTTTGTGTTAGTGCGTATTGATGTCGGAAATAAAGATTTTTTTATCATGTTTTATAATGAACCCAACAGAAGGAACAGCATTGAGTTCACGTATCGTTCTTTATTCACGAAGCTGCGTAACTCTATGATACCGGAAAATTCAGTTTGACACATTCAGCTAACAATGCGCATATTTTTACAACTACTTTCTCATACGCGTTGATGGATGTACAGAAAGTCAATTATTGAAACGTCATGGATATAAACATTATAGAATTTATAAACCACGGTTAAGAAATACTTAAGTTGTTACAAAATTAAATTCATCATAACATAACATATTATTAACAGGCTGCGGTGACATGATCGCAATTTATAGTGAATTCCTTAGTTCAGGAAATTATATGGCAACTAGAATAGTACGGGTATATGTGTGATTATGTGGCTGCACCAAATCGCTCCTATTACAGCCGGAACATTGCAACGATCGTGATGTGATGGCAGCCGTAAGGGTTGGCACATGCGTGAAATCGGTACAACATTTTGCGATCGTAGATTTACGCGTGGTTCACTCACAATATGGACATAAATAACTCTAACTCCGCTAAGCACAAAAAAGTACTAAGACCAAGCTTCTTTTAGGTATTTTGATAAGACCCCTGATTTTTGCGCATGCAACCAATGAAATCCTGAAACCGCCAATAACAATTATTTCAGAGGAGTTGAAGACCGTGCTGTTTACGCATCAATATGCACAGTCACGAATAGCGGTGTCTGTATAGCACAATGTGTGTTCTATAATAGATGGTAGGCCACTGATGATATAGCAACTAAACTTAAATAGATTATAGTTTAGTTTAGGCAACATTAATTACTCCAATTAGCGCGTCATCGAGTCCATTAACAAACATATCATATGAAACGATCATTTGGTACAATATTCTTGAAACTGTCCTTTGATATCCATCTAGATTTATTCATGTTTCTAAAGGGTTGAGAAATAATCATTTCATATAAATTTACTTGGTTTAATGGAGACCCCTAACATTATCCATTGTGAACATTCGAGTACGGAAATGTTTCATTATTTCATGTAGGCAATAGCTAGTATTTGTTTTACTCGTACCCTTTCTTTCAGTGTACCAATTAAATAGCGAAGGTCGAGTACAATGCAATATGTCCCAACTGATCTCAAAACAATGTCAATAGACGTTGAATCAAATACGCTTTCAAACTGGGTCGAATATGTAGAAGGTGATTTTCTATAAGCGGCTATATGGGTACTTTTACTGATTGCAAAATTATAACAAAAAATAATAGCTAATCTCAGTGTCTGAGGGTTCTTATTTTTAAGACGGTTCAAAAGTTTTCTCTGTAGAAAAAAAATATATATAACACCTCCGGCTTGTTTAGGAAAAAAATTGACTCCCGCTTCTGGTAAATTGTATTTAAAAAAAAAAGTTATTTGTAAAATATGTACGTTTAACTGAAGAATTTCGTGTGGTATTCTGCTACAGCTGCAAAATACGTTAACATGAAAACATACACATAGCTTTTGGAGAACATCCTCCTTCGTTAGCCACTATCTCCTTTAGATCCCGAGAATTTAATTTAGTAAAAGGTAAAGCTGAGAATCAAATTTGAGAAAATTGGATTACCTGCTATTTCTAATATTTGAAACGATTACGTTAATGTGGCTCGTTTATTTAGGATGTATGCACGAGTAAGTATTCAATGAAGAGAAAAAAGTCCTTGATATTGGTGCAAGTATATGTATAGTACAGGGCGTCCGGCGGCTATGCTATGAGTACATGGAGGGAAAATACCTTGGATATTTTAAATGGAACATTTTACCGAAAGAAGACCTTATTTTAATTTAACATTTCCTTCCTATCAACTATGAAATTATTTAAAATTCTATGAATGCAGCTTCAATAATTTTTAAAATAAAATTAATATCTGCTTTTCGCAAAATGTTCCATCTACAATATTTAACGTAGGTACTTTCCCCCCGTGTGGCATAACCATGTGTCGCTTTGTATAAATAAAAGTTGATTTGTGAAATACTTCATTATATATAAAACTTACCTTAAATTACTTATAAATAACATACCTTACAAAATAAAACTATTTCACATAAACCACCCCGAGTATATGTTAAAAAAGAACAACGGTGCCAGATCCCAGCACGGACTGACGTGTGATGGATCGTGGGTATATTGCTACGACCCGTTACGAAGCGACAGTGTACGCAAATATATAATATATATATATATATATATATAATGCTATATAATATATATATATATATATATATAATGCTATATACGTCATCTAAAAACAGGCAAACATAAAATTAATGTAGACTGGGGCATTTTTCTGATACAAAAATAATGTTAAGTGAAATAGTTACTTCACTAATGAAGAACTGTCACCTCGTGACAGTTCTTCTTTCTTCTATAGGGATTGACTGCCACAGTACCAGTATATATATAAAAAAAAAATAGCATATAGCATATAACTAGCAACTCATATAGCAAATACCTGTACTATTTTGCAAAGACGAAATTTTACTTCCTCAATGCATATTTTCTCACTTCCACAGGACCGATATCTTTATTCTTTTTTCAAAAGTTGATGTAGTCGAATGCGTGCCATCAATACTGTAGGATATTACTCGTATTTAGTAAAATTGAGTACTAAAAATATATTTGATAAATATACTAAAAATAGAATAATTATATTTTTAGTATTATGTATTTAAAGTAACTATTCAGAAAAACCCTCGAATCTATTGACCATACGTGGAAAAGTTACTTCAAATGTAGTAGAACGAAAAGGGATTGTGGTTTGGATAGGTTGGCGGGTTGAGAACGATTCGGCACGACAATAGTGCTATTTAGGTGTTTAAGAGATAAGTAAATAAGTAAAAGTAAATCCAAACTTTTTCAAATATAACTAATTTAAATAAATATTTTTTTCGTGTAAGGTTGTAGAACAACAGCCATTATGTTTATAAGATAGAAGAAGTATAGAGGTAAATTGAACTAGAAAACACATCTCTCTCATTATCAGCTCACGAAGGCAGGATCGAGCTAAAACACAAACCGGCGGGCATAAAATCAAATTTATAATTAAACGGAGTAAACTGACAGCAGATTTCATACATTTGACAGGGCGTTTGACAACTTTTGTATGAAAACTGCTGTCAGTTTACTCCGTTTAATTATAAATTTGATTTTAGTCAATATTTAAGTACGCAGATTGGTTTTAAAACACTTCGTTTAATAAATAACTATAAATGATGTGCATCGTCGCAGCTGCACCAAACACCTGATTCTATATTTCGTTCTGGTTTAAAGGATTCAAAATAATATAAGAACATTAAGGTTCTCCTTCTGACAAACAAACTATCTCGCTCACACAATTCCATATCAAGCACACATCGTTTTGTCAGATTTACATCCTACAACTACCTATATTCATTTCTAATGTATTTTTTCTAATGTATTCTATTCTATTTTGCAAAATAGTATATAAAATAAATTTAATTGTTTCTAATAACTACCGAGAATGGGATACACTACTCTTTAACGTAACTAAATCGCACGTAGTTAATAAAATTTTCAAACGAAATATATTTCTTGTCTTACATTATCGCTATTAACCTACAAGTGCTGCATTTTCGACCATGCTATTTCATTTAATATTGACCAACATGTGCATCCTAGCATTCGCACAAATAAAAAAAATGAATACTATTTAAATCAACTATTTACTTAAGATAAGTCTCAGTTTCCTTAAACGTTCCTGCACGAGACATAGGTACGAGACATGGATACGAGACACAGCATTTCTGTTCGGGAATTCTCGAGTTCCGGACTTTATTTTCAATTATAAAGAACGAAGTGCTACGACACTGACCGCGTTTCGGACTAGTTTTTTAAACTTAATAAAAAAATTTAAGCGAAGCCAAATGTTAAATTTAAACATAATTCGCAGCGAAACGGCTTTAATTAAACTACACCGAATGGATTTACAATAGACTATTTCCAGGCAAATCAGCAATATTGTCAACCGCCAAATGTAAATGCAGCCAACTGTGGATACGTATGAATAGAATAATCACCAGCAGTTTTATTCCAAATTCGAATTTCCAGCTAAAAGTGATACTCCATGAGCAACAATAGTAGATTGTTAATCAAGGGTAGAAATGAGTGATTTTTACCCGAGTTAAGCATACTATTTTTCATTTCGAATGCGAGGATAGTAAAATAAGAGCAAGAAGAAAGTAAAAAAAATGTCTCTTAGATAATAAAATGACTGACTAAAAAACTAATCTTACCGCATCAGCTTGTTTAAATTGAAGCATGGAGCTGAAGGTTTAAGTTGTATCGATTAATCATTGAAATATATTTATAAAGGATCAGCACACATTCTTACAAAGATTTCACTATTTTCTCGGACCGCCATTTCATACAAGTTAATAATACGATAACAATACTGATACGATTTTCTATTGTAACTTGCGGTAGGAAGCTTTCCATGATAACTTGACCTTTATTTCTAATTCCGTCAGGTGTTAGGTCGATTTTAGAATCGCTTGAATAACCCGTAATTATTAATTTCAAAATATAACTATACTTTGTTTACTATCCAAGTGTTTTCAATAGTTGCGCGGAATCCAGCCTCTAACTTTTTTCTTGCAGCATAACTGTTTACAGATAATTGTCATAACGCACAGAAACTTTTTTTTTCGCGCGCGTTATTGGCGAATTAATGGGTGTCTTAAACAGCATTTTAGTTTTATAGAAAAACCAAACCCTTTGTTTTTAAAATTTAAGGCTTGTTTTATGTATAAAGTAATAGAATTTGTAATAAAATGGTCCTATTCAATGTAATAATGACTAATAAGAATAAGTAATTAATGTAATTATACATTCATGTTTGGCTGTATAAGTTACTGCCGTTGCTTAGCTGCGCATATGAAAGTTTAAAAAAACTTCGTAGGTTTATTCCTTTTTGTTACTGTAATATAGAGCCAAGACACTTAAAAATTTGAACCGAATAATATAAATATTTGAATTAATTGACATATTTTATGCATTATAATTGTTACAATAAATTGCTATAATTTAAGAGAAAGAACTATTCTCATGTATTTGTTTCTGGCGTCGGTAAATAAGGTTATTTTCGCCACTTTGTTCTACTGAGTGTTCACAGGGGGAGAACTAATAGGAACATGCCAAATTGCGACCCTAGGGCGGAAACGTATCACTTTCCACCCGCATAACAGATAAACAATGACCCACTTTCCGAGCATGAGAAATGAAAACATTTAAATTGCCTAATCATGGTATAACAACTCACCACCAAGAGTCCACGGCTGGACACAGGGCTTAATGATCGATATTTAAATCGAATGAAAAATAGAAAAACTTGACTCGCAGCGGGACTCCCCACAACCACTGGATCACTAGCCCAGTGCACTATCAATTGTGCTATATGAGTACCGCTTAGTCGTGTCAAATTTTTCTATTTATCCCTCGTAGTATAACGTCATCATGGGTGACGTGTAAACACATCTACCGCCAGCGTATTGAACACTTAACAGCATCGAAGTCTTAATTCATTCTTCATTCTTCCTAATGATTTCAACAACCGTCGGTCCTGTGCCATCCAGGTCCAACGATTTCCAGATCTTGAATAGATTATTGATCCTACCAGTTAGGGACCTTCTAATCATATTGTGAACGATAATTTAATGCTAGTAATGCGCCTTTTGAATACATACTGCGGATATTGTCTAAATTATATAGATGGTGACGAATACATTTGATGCCTTATACAACACCTATTACAATTGTAAGCATTTTTATACAGTAGTATACAGTCACAATTGTAAGCATTTTTCATAATAATATATTCACGTGTAATGTGCTACAAAGGATTACGGTACACAACTTGAACATATTTTTTGAATTCAGCATACGATGTAACCGATATGTAATTTATTATTTATTTTTTAAGCAGAAACTGCTAACGGAACTATATAATAATCCAGGGCAAGCCTCTGTAGCTTGGTAGAGTGATGGGCATGTATCGCAGAGCAGAGTCTCGCCCGGGGCAGTTGATTTTTCCATTTTATCTTTAACGATAACAAACTTTTAGTTAAAATTAAACCAACGTAACCTTTATGTCTAACAACCTAAAGCTAAGTATACTTATTTATAACTGTTACCAAATGAATGGTCACAACTTTTACGCTCGGGTCTTTGATGTCGTGGGACGTGATAGAACAAATTACCAACTGAAACCGAGGTGTGCCCACGGGTTCGCCTCAACAATTAACCTTGTCATTGTACGTGCCACGCAATTACTAAGGTTCCGCAATTTCACCGCCATATTTCGTAATGTTTTATAAAAGAACATGCTGCTACTAAAACCGTACTAAGCCTATTGATATCAGATACTAGATTACAATGATTAACGACATTAAGTTATTTCACTTCTTTGATTTTGTAATTTAATTAGGGCAGAAACAGATTTTTTTTAATCATTGAAGATTTAGTTGGTATTCTGTAGAATTATATATGTATCGTGTCTACATAGACTTATTTATTTATTAATTTTAAACTTTATTGCACAAAAAAAAATCGTACAAATGGTGGACGTCAACCATAGGGCAAAACAGAAAAGCATCGAAGTGGGTACAGTGAGAGAAGGTTATATATGTTTAAATTGCGTAAGCAATACATAAATACAAAAATCAAGTAAATAATCTATGTATATCAGCATAGCATGAAACTAAACAATAAATAAGTCAGTAAACATTCATTTAGTATTCAGTGTACTTACTCAGTAAAGGAAACGGAAATTATACTGCCCATTCATAATATCGACAGTGGAAATTTCAAATGTCGTAAGTCGCATATAAAAGTATATCCCTTACGACATTTGAAATTTCCACCGTCGATATATTGACTAATGACTAGTTTTTCTTATATTTACGTTAACAATAAAGATGACTTGTAAAGCCTATGAGATAACTTAATTTTATATTTTCATGTTGTGTAAATCTTACAGCTTTATATCGTTTATGTACGAGTATGTGTCTAGGAAGTAGTACAAAATTATATAGTTTCAACTATTAAATGATTTTCTCGATGTATAATATAGTTTTTTATGAGAGGTAGGGCACAGCGATGGCCATCACGCTTGAATCTGGAGCAGCCCAACTGGGGAAGTACCTCCTCCATACAGAAGGCCACAGGCATAATAGCACTGCTACCTTTCAGGTAAGTAGTGTTGTTTTCCTGATGGTGAGTAAGGTTCCCAGAGCTCCAATCTCCCTTAAAGGCTAGCAACGCGCTTGTGACTCCCCTAGTGTTGCGGGTGCCATGGGCGACGGTAATTGCTTACCACTAGGCAATCCGTTTGCTCGTTTACCACCTATGTCATAAAAAAAAGTTAACTATTTAGTTTTTTCATTTTATTTAATGTAGTTACTATCTAATTAATTAATATCTCTTTATATCTTTGAAGTGGTAGCAAAATCTAATTGTACACAAACATACGAATAGGACTTAGACAAATAGTTGTGCCTTATTTGTAAAACACCAATTTTAACTTATACTGCTTTTTACGTTTAATGTGCATAGCTTTCAAGTTGATGAGTTACAGTACTTATAAATACTTACCTTAATACCACATGATTAGTATTTAACTTATACTCGTATAACATAAAAGGCAGGCCATCTATGAAATATTTACCTGATGCACCCAGTATTGTTTACATAAAACTAGGATATACAAAATATTGTCTTCGGTTGCCGCGATAATTACTCATGAAATAAAACAACTATCGGGGGGACTGATGGCCACGAACGCTGCTAAAGGGTTCAAAACGTCGGGATGAAGATTAAATTAGTATACGCGATTTAATCCCTTTTAGTTGTTTTATTTCTAGGATATACCTATTTACCTGAATAAGTTCTAGCCTGCAATATTCACCGTATAAGCAGGTCAGTCGTAAACTTCACGAATAGGTACTTTAATATTATTTGCATAAGTTTTATTTGTCTGTTTAAGGTTTGCTTGTCACTGTGTAATGATATAAAAAGATCACTGAAACGGTTATAAAAATATATGTGGCTTAAGGAGGAAAATATTATTCTAGTTCTAATGTTGTTCTAATTCGCCAATTATGTACTTTAAAAATGTATTTTTAAAGATATCAACGACCAATGGTTAGCTAAAACTAAAGAACTAGTCTATCACGAATCAAAATTTAATTACCTTGAGTACCGACTCTATAACTGAAATCATTAATTAAGAATATTTCACTAATTATCATCGGCACCTTCATACTGCCTGTTATTGTACAAAAGAGGTATTTTCCAAAGGCCAATATGAATAAAAACATAAAAATCTAGTGTCATATATAACTGTGATAACTGTGCTTTGTGGTTTTAGGGTTATGTATTAAATACTTATACTTAATTCAAACTACTGCGAAATTAGTAGAGTTCCCAAACTTTGTCTAAACAGAATAAATAACTATCGAATACCGAATATCTCTTTGAATATTATAATATTTAATGTATTTAAATACCATTATTTTCTAAAATTACACGAATTATTCAAGAAAAAATAAAGTAAAAATAATAATAAACTAAACTATTAAAATAGCCCACCCCGCGTCGTTCCAGGTACAAAGGTGCCCATTACACTCGCTGCGTTGCCACGTTGAACAGCAATGGACAACCTTTGTAAGAGGAAAGACCCGGAGCGGGGGTCGAGGCCCTTATCTCGTAGGCGGCGTCCCATCTCCTTAAGGAAAACCTTGGCTTCCCCACACCACACACCAGAAGTTTCGACGGCCAGCGGAACGAACAAATATCCGCCGAGTGCCGAATATTTGGCCCTCTTGTGTAGGGCCGCTAGCTCTGCGGCTGCGCCCGCGGCTCGTATTGTGTGACTCAGGTGCGAAGCGGCAAACGTGCTTACGCACGTGGCGTCCCACAGTAGGCACTTCCCCCTTTCCCACGGCACCAGTGTCAAGCCATCGGGCCTTTTGCCATCAGATCGGCTGAGGCCCGGTGGTTCTAGCATGCAGGGGACGTTAGCCGAGACTAGCGCCCTGCGGATGATGTCATTTAGTGCGTGGTGTCGTGGGAACCTCACAACACATCGGCAACAACTCAGCGCGTGGTGACCATTGCTCTCCACCGTGGAACCGCAGATGCATAAATGAGGTTCGCACACATCGCAGCCCAGACGGAGAGCAACGGCCACCCGCAGTGAGTCGTTGTCGAGTAGTGTGCCAATGTTGGGACATGGAAGGGCGTGAAGCCAAGCACCACTGTCAGGACTCGCAGCCGCATTTAACCTGGCTCTGTCTACCCCAACAGCGTTTGCCAGCAAGTGGTTAAAAACTCGCTTCACACCTGCGTCGTCCCAAGACCGCTGATTATTTGGTTTTTCGGGGAGCGGCGAAGTCGGATTGAGTACCGAATATCTTGTATCTTGTATCGAATAACTTGTAGAAATTAATTAATGGGTTTCCTTCCAAAGATATTTGATAAACAATTAACTCAATAAAAATGATGGCAGTATCGTAACCCAGCCGTAAGCCTGCAGTAAGTGGAAGACGAATTTCTTTAAATTCATGTAGATTAAAAAAAAATACCATTGTGAGAAAACTACAAAATCTCTGAATTATTATATACTTTCTAAGAACGCATTAATTAATTAATCAAGATCTAACTAGCACATATCCTATCTGGTAAATGTCAAAATCCAATATATAACTAACAGTATAGGTTACCAACATAAATTTCTGTAGGTAATGTTTCAGTTAATTTTTTTTCTGATTTCCATTTCATTCTAATGTTGTTCTAATTCGCTAATATTGTACTTTAAAAATGTATTTTTTTAAATAACAACCACCAATGGTTAACTAAAAACTTTATTATGAAAGTATTAATAAAATTGGTTGCTGTATAATCAAGTCTCTCGCTTAATAAAGTTACCAAACTATCCGTAATGTCTCATGAATTTAGCTACAAACACAGTCGTGTCGTGGTTGCTTCACTGCGACTGTAACTAATTTTATGTTCATTAATTGCACCTTCTTTTTTTGCGTGTGTAAGCGCTGGTAGCCTAGCGGTAAGAGCGTCCTACTTGCACAATGAGTTTTTCGTACTTTATGTACGAATTATTGGGTACGGTGAGCAGAACCGGACTAATCCCAATAAAGCCTAGTTTACCTTATGGGATGGAATGTCGCTTTCGTTAAACTAGTGCTTACGCCTTTTCGTAAAACTAATCCTGGACTGCCGTGTGATGCCGGCTGACTAGAATAGCACCACCCCATCTCCTCCCGTGGGTGTCGTAAGAGGCGACAAAGGGAAACATCCTACGGACAGGCAGCAGCGTCCGTCGAAACCCAATCTACAGCTACTGTGCTCGCCAACCCGCCTGCCAAGCGTGGCGACTATGGCAACTGCCCCCCAAGATGATACAAGTCATATTTGAGGGAGGCCTGTGTCCAACAGTGGACTGCATACGGCTGATATGTATGTATGTAATCCTGGAATTCGTTGCCAAACGAACTCCAGAGCCCAATGATCCATGGCAAAATGCTGGAACAACACGAGGCAGAAGATAACCTTCTCACTTTTTTATTTATTACAGTCGATTCATTGCGGTTCTGACTTAATACTTAATAAATTGAAATAAAGTAACCACGTGACATTTTTCTCGTCACGTTGTTTATATTTAGCAATTGGTGAGTCGGATTTAATAAAGATAAACGCCATAAAGCCGGAACGTTGAATGGCTCGCCGCTGCTCGGAGATCTGCAGATGTTTGTTCGGTATCCTTACATATTGTGCATACTTACCTACGAACCTCCGTTCTTGTGGCTAACTCAAATATTAAGAAATATGCTACTCGCATTAGCAATTTACGAGTATTTTCATATTGTGGGAATATAAGTTAAAAGTACAGTAAAGTTAAAGTACGATAACGATTAATAATCTATACTCGCCTAATTATGTTTTCATTAATATTAATGTTTTAAGTTTAACCGTACTTTAAAGTTAAACTAGTTTAAAATTTGATATTTTTAAGTAAAACCAATTTTATAAAGTGCCATAGTTAGTAGCCAGCATTTTCCCGTCCGTTCACTTAATGGTATTTTTCTATAGAAATTTCAATATTCTAGCTATCCCGTTATTGTTTTATGGACAGTAATAGTGTAATCAAAGTTTCTACTTACTTTAGGGGGTACTCGTACCAGTACCTACTGACTTTAACAAAGGGGGTTTTATTAAGGGGGTATTATTTTTACTTATTTAGATTAAATGCAGGTTGCTTTGATTAGGTACAGGTGAAATTATACGTCTATGTGGACAGGTAACACGTATATTTGGTACAGTTTGGTGTCATTGAGACGTTGGTTACACGAACAACAGAAATATTAATATTATACTAAATACTACAAATATAATAGAGGGAGGTATAAAATATACAAAAATATTTTTAAAGTAAAAAAAGTAGGTGTCAAGACTGTTTTGCTTAAATAAAAGAATGACATATTTTTATTACTTAAATATTTTAAATGTCAATGTCAATGTTAAATATCAATTTTAGTGATGAATTAATTTGACAAGTAACTTACATACATTCCTTTCAAACATTGATTATTATTCTAAGTTATCAAAATTTGATTAATTTCAATACATATAGTCTACATTGTCAGTCCTATATACCGTCATTGAAATTTACTTACGAGTTACGAGTACCTATATAAGACGGTAAGAAGTAAGTATGTAAATACATTATTTAATGGCATAAGTACTTCCTAAACCACATTCGTAAAGATAATTTCTTTGGACCCTAGGATTAAGACAATGACACAATAAACATTTTATAAGAATTATAAGTATGTATATTAAAGTAAGAGTTAATTAAATTAACTCGTAATATTTTACTAACAATCCGACTAAGAAATATTTTAGTCCTTACTTAATTATCATATTATAAAAATATTAAACAATAATAAAAACTCGAGTTTGTAGATGTTTTGATAGTTTTCGCGTCATGGCTCAAAAGACGCGAAGACTATTTACATCCACTCTTTACCTATAATTTACAACAAATATAACTATCTAGAACACTTCAAGTATATATTTACAAAGTATATATATACATATTTACAGTCATATATCAACTATTTAATTATTATAATAATAAATACACATGCATTTGTACACAGTAGTCTTTATTCTAACATCAGCGTTGATTCACAAAGAGAGCACGTTTATCTGGAATGGAAAATGAAACTTATTAGTAATTAGGCAATATACTTACTCGTACTTACGAGTAGCTAGTCATAATCTACTTTCGCCGTCATCCAATATTAAAAAATACTAAGCAAAATACTAAAATAGTTCACTATTAGTGTATAAGTTTACAAACCGGATATCACTAATTTTATTTAGATCTCTTGCAAAAAAAAAAAATTAAGACTTACGATGTTATATATCAATAGAAAACTAAGCGCAGATAATTTGATCCCTCTACCCTACCTAGACTACACCGCCCACCGGCAGGTAAAGTATACATTAGGGGTCAACAAAAAAGAAAGCTCAACGTCCTTTTCAGTATCTCAAGGCGAAATTAAGTACTTGCATATTGAAGGGTTTACTACTATATAATGATTGTCGTCTTCATTACTTTGACTTATTAATGTTCTCGGCGTTAGTTTATACATCAACATTAGCCCTAAGCGTTTGAGCTATGATGACCAAGCATTATAGCATGTTATCGAATTAAAACCAATTCAATTAAATACCGATAAGCTGTAATACATATTATAACCTATTCTCTAACATCTACGTTTAAGCTGTATCTGTATTGTACCTATTGCAAAATAATTATAAAACTTATTGTGTAGGAGAACCACACTAGAATGAAAATTGAAAGTCGAAGTTTGGTTTCTTATGAACCATTTGTCGAATTTAGATTCTGAATACAAATTGTATGGATATTGTTGGACGAAATGAAAAGATCATTGTGATAGGTCGTATAAAGAAGAAACTACGTCAGAAAATAAACTATAGCTAAGTTCCAATCGATTTTTATTAATATCCTACTCGTAGTTTGTTGATGTTTAAATATTTATAAAACTAGAATATGAACTATACTCATTTATTTTTTATTCAAGATTAAACAAACCGGTATTTACAAAGTGTTGTGTTTCTCAAAACAATTAAATCTTCATGGTGCCACTAATATCTACAGGTTACCCAACATATCCGCTATTTTAATTTGGCAAGCGATGGTCCATGTATGTTGACTCATTACAAATCCATTAATATATTATTGTAATGTAATGTAAGTTCAAGATCAATTTTAAATAATCGCACACGAGTAAAAAAAGTAGATTTAAAGTTTATTCTACACTAGTAACAAAGAGTTTAATGAGATTTTAAGAACTTGCAACACTTACGGACTTACTGGGTGCGTAATTCCAGGTTAATTTGTTAGATTATTCATAATTATCATGTATATACATTCAGCACTAAACAAAAGGATATATACTGATGTTTATGATGTTTGTAATTCTATGCATAAAATTAACTCCCCTAACTCAAAGTGAATTCCACACCATTTGATTTTAGGTCGCTTTAAAGTAACAATAATTTTAATTTGTGCCCAGTTCATTTAAACTTAAGTTGTTTAGCGTTTGATAAATCACTGAAACTTGGTTGAAAATGGTTCGTATCCACCATTTCTGACCTTGGAAAGAGTAAAGTTTCTTAGTTTAAATAAATGTCAGGAATTATATAAAGCACTGCATGGTATTACAAAATAATACCCGTGTAACGACATATTGGTTAGCAACAAAAATAAGTATCGTTTGAGACAATATAATAATATTCTACTTTTCTGGCCGTTTACACATTGTTCCGATAACGGTCCCTGTAGTATACCTAGTTCGCAACGCAATGTGACAGTGCATTAATAATAAATACACATACTGTTTTATTTAAGCTATTTTTTTCCTCTTCTAAATAAATACTCAAACTAGCCATTAATTAGCAAGTTACTTGAAAACCAGTTTCTATAGGAGTTAGAAAATTTGGTAATTTCATAGTACTTTGGAGGACAATCTCTCCGAATATGTTGAGTAAGGGCAGGTATTAAAAGAATGTGTCTGTTATTTTTTAGACTACTGTCTAACATATATAAAAATAAATCAAAACGGACCCGTAGTTTCCTTGTAACCTTTCCTTGTAAGTAGAAAACTTGTTCGAATTAAAGATGATCAATGTTTGGCCAATTAAAGGCTTTGCAGTTATTTCTTTATTATGACATGCAAGCTACTTTATTTATGTAGGTACATGTAAAATTCGCCGAATGAACATGTAGCACATTATTAGAAAATTTATTTAACTGATTTCATTTTAAGATTCTTTTAGTGAGCGTAACCTTTTACCCAGTTAATAATTTCATATCCATAAAAAATAATGTTAACTTTAATGTAGTTCGCCTTAGGCATGATATTGCGAAGAAATTGTTACCCGGCGTCAATATCAGCACACGTCCCAAAAGCCTTATTTTATTTTCCCTACGTTAAGCCAAGTTATATACGCGGCCATTAACGACAAAGGGCAAACATTAAAGGCATAAAGTGCGTGTGTGAGGACAAGGATGAAATAAAGATAAAATTAAACACACTCTTAACTAATATGATATACCAGCTTACCTAGGTAATTTTTTAAATAATACTCTCCTCCACCACCCTTATAAGGGCGGGACTTTGTCGCTATAGCGGCCCGGTCACCTGTGTAAAAACCACTTCGTTATTTAATATTATTAAATGTACTCCCAGTTCACTCATGAATCATGAAGTAATGACACAGATTATCATAGAGAAGTTATCACATCACTCATTTTCTTTCGACTATTTTCTATTATTCATACACGAATTAGCTTACAATGAAACTGGTCACTGTTACACTCGGTTGGTCTAGTTTAATCTGTACATTGCTAGTATGTGAAGTGGATGAAATAAGGCACTACCAATATAATAGTATGGAATAAATCAACGTACGAAAATGTTACTGTATTAAAATATCCATTATATTAAAATATGATACACCCGCACTTGCTTCAACAAAGTACCAGTTTATATAGTAAAATTTAGCACCATGACACGGAACGTATTAGACTTATGTAGATGTGGTTATAGGTTAACGGGTTTGTTCCAGTATGAAGGTTTTGTCGTGAACCTAATGTTCCCAAAGGAGCACCAACGTCATCCATTACCGTCACGTGAAACATGGACTTCGTTGACGTAGCCTAAGTTTGTATAATAAAAAATTGTTATGCTGATACTGGGTACCATAAACATAAAGCTTCTTTTCGAACCTAAGGATTATTATACTCTGGAGCTATAATACTTTAAAGAAAGAAAAAAAGAAAGAAAATACATTTATGTTAACGCCGAAAAAAAGAAAGAAAATACTTTTATTTTAAATATTACATAATATTAAAACAGGGTAAGAAACATATAGAAACAATGGGGCGTTAAAATAGGACCCCCTTTCAGCGTAATGCCAAGGCAAGCCACGGCGCTGGTTTTCAGTGGGGACCTACTTAACCTAACTTAAAACTAAGTAGATCCTATAAAAGGAGTAATTACGACTTACTTAATGCCACAGGCTATTGGCACCTAGATTTTATATTATAACACATTATCTCGTAGCCCTTGTGGGTCGTGGGTAATAAACAACATATATTAAGGGATACCTGCGTCGTGGGTTCTAGCTTCGTGCCGAACTTGTTAGGTTCGTCGGGCGTCGAGAGCATACGGCGCACGAGCCTTGCGAAGGTGCAGCGGAACTGCCGGCTCATGCTGCAGTAGAGCACGAAGTTCACTGATGATGTGAACAGCGCCAGTACGTCCATCAGATCTCCTGTACGAATAAGAAACGAATACCTCAAATTTTTATTAAGAGATAACTCATAAAAACGCTCCCGAGTCCCGACTGTGTCCTCCGTGGTTTTTAACAGCGATTGATATTTAAACACAAATTGAGAGGAATATTTCGTTATTTTTCATATTTTTTAAATGTGTCGGGCTCTTAAACATTGTTTAAAACTTAACTACATTGCAATCAGTCGCCTAGCATTCAAGTTTAATAACATAAAATAAAAATAAAAAAATGTTCGACACTTAATGATTCCTTATCATTCTGTTCCTAAATATTCGTTACTCGAGAAACAAACAGTGGAAAGCGAAAAATGGAATATTTAAATCACCCACTGTTATTATTTGCATCGGTCGTCACCGTGACAGATATATCAATCTCAAAATTTTAAATCTGAGAAAGGACTCCGATACCGTTTCTGTTTTGCCAAAATACGCAACAATAGGTATTGTACGAGAATTTTCGTCAGTTTTTTTTATATTGGTCGGATTTTCTTAACATTAGCTACAGGCTCACTCTCAATCCTATTATAAGGAATTTAATGACTCAATGATAAAAAAATATCATTTTCCAATTCGAAAACTCAATACTTGAAACCAAATTTTAGCCTCCTAAAATTGTTATCAGTAACTTTATACGCGTCCAAAAGTATCTTGTTTTGCGTACCAGGTGTGCAATGAATTCCACAGAGTCGGCCAATTTGCAAACGTAATATCCCCTCAAATAAATGGGTATGTTTTCCTATGAGAAAGCTGAAGTTTCTTGATATTATATTCGAGTCTCGCTTCCGTCTAAAGAACTCCTATATAGTTGGAAAAAATATTGGCGTGAGATGAGCAAATCAAATTATCCTTCACCAGAAAGGTACCTTTCAACACATAGTAATAATAAATATTTTTTTGCAATGGTGTAGTTATTTTGATTAAACAAGTTGTATCAGTAAATAATCGTACCTTACTAAATTTACAAAAAACACATACATACATATATTTTGCATACAGCAGATTCGAAATTGTGCCTAGTAATATGATATTGTGAATTAGACGTAGGAATAGGTATGTTCTAATAGGTATAATCGAATACATGTTTAATTTGACAAATAAAGTGAAAAACCGTTTTTATAATTATTAATATTTAAATATGTTATGCGTGTGATATTTCTTACCCAGTACTTACATTACCTGATACGAAAACCATTAGCAAAAAATAATGAATTTAGCCTTGTTATTTGACTTCTAAAGTTAAGAATTAAAAATGCTTTTTTTTGTTATGTTGTATTGAACATACATACATACCTTTCTAACGGAATACCAAAGCTCAACTACATACGTCGGTCGCTTAACTGTAATTTCTTTAATAAAAAAACTGATATCGACTTCAATAAAAGAAAATAAGCCCGCAGTATAATATTAATGGGAATCGGAATGTGGGTAGTTCAGTTAGTTGCCAACTTTTCACCCTTGTAAGCAGCTTGAATAACTAAACAGGAAGGGGATGAACACAGCGAAAACATAGCAAAGCAGAAACAAATTTGAGTAAACCCCCTAGCGGAAGGCGGGCACCCGCGAAAACTGAGTTTGATCAACTTACGCTTTTTTGATTATAAGTACTTTGGTCTCGCACAAACGTTATGGTAATTGATGCTTGGCATCAGCATATATAATTGGATCGCGTACCATATGGAACATTGCTTTGTAAATATCAAGTTTCATTTTCGTGGCATAATTATGCCTACGAGTACGTATCGCCCGGGTAAAGTTACAGTAAGCTTTTTCTTCTTCGAATGTGCTTTCATGGAACTTTTGGGCCATGAATGGAAGCGAGCGACTTAATACAGGGCTTTAGAATTGAAATTTATATATTTGAAAAGATGAGCGCAATTCAAACATTTTACAAATATTAAGAAAATACTCGAAGCTTCCCATATCCACCTTACTTAATAAGTTGGATGTTTTTCAGAAAATTATACAAGTATTCGGTACCTGAGGTCGATCCACCCGGACAAAATCTATCCTATTACTTAACAGATGTGTAATACAAGTTCTGTTACCTACTTAATAGACAGTCCATCAGTATTACATTTTAATATACATAAGTCGCTTTTAGATTAATCACAGAAATTTTAATAATAATGAAGGTTAATTGTACGCTGGATCAGGGACTTTTGACTCGGGGACCGGTGGCGAATACGTCACCAGAAAGATTAATTTGCTGACAATATTGTTGCTATTGACTCATATGTCTCTACACGTATTCTGACAACAATTATTAAATTTATTATCGTCAATTAATGATACTAATATTAATAATTATGTAGGTATAGTAAATTTACTACAATACTAGTACTAGAGATAGATGAAACGTGGATGAAACATATATCCTAGTGCTTATGCGCATTTAAATATCTGGTTACTAAGAAAGTTAGTAATAATAGTTTATATAATACATCAAAAGTATTACATTTAAATAATATATTTATTTTATTTAACAATGCCATGAAAATAACAATTTATTTACGCATGTCTCAATATTTGACACGTCGTTCAGTCTACGTTGTTTGATGCATTATTGTGTTAAGGTGTTTTAGATTCATTCTTAGTTGTAATAATAACTTTGATTGAGGTTCGTGTTGTGAACATTGCGAATCTCAATTAGTTACTGCTTACAGCTTATACTGCTCCTCCTCTTATATCAAACTTTACTATAAAACGTAACCTGCACTACTACACTTAACTATTGTCCACAGGAAAAACAAACTGTAGATAAGACCATAATAATTTTAAACAACCTGCTTAAATAAGGATTCGATAGAAGTCATAAAATATAGTATGTGTAGTATTACATTTGTGTAGTCCAGAGCCCTGAGTGTAAGTTTTTAACGTAACTTTACGTTACGAACGCTTTTGCGTTTCCCATATAAATAACATTATCACTTACGCGGTCGTAAACGTTTTTTATCTACGTACATGTCATAAGTGCTCTAAAATGCATCCAGAAACCGTAGGCAATGACCAGCATTACCAACCATCAGAAAAAATTCAGTAGGTAATGTTAACATTACCTACTGAAATTAAATTTGAATTATGAATTTAAATTTGGAACAGCTGTCAAATTCAAGTTGGGTGTAATCTAGTATCTATAGACATTAAAACAGCCATAGATACGAAACGCCAATTCGTTATGTTTTTTTAATATAAATCGAACGACATTTGAACTCGAGTGACAGTAGAATAGGGAGTTCATTCGTTAGTCTATGGTTTAAAAAAAAATTGACTGAGATACGAAATACCTACGCAACGCCGCCGTTCCAAGCTGTCATTTGTTTTGTTCGTTGACTTTTTAATGTTTACAAGTAACCCTAGTAATAAGTCATTTCCCTACGATTTCTGAACCCATCTTAAAACACTTAATGATATGTGTGTAGATAAAGTAGTGTATGTAACTATACATAATTAGGCATTACAACAATCGTGTGATATTATTATGAAACTCGCCTTCGGCTCGTTTCATAAACCCACACTCTTGTTGTAATGCCCTTCATTATGCACAGATACATAAACTACTATTACGTCAAAAGAAACTTACACTAGAGCCTCTGTAGATTATTACAATAGTACGAGAATATATGTTAGTAATTTATATTTTCTAACTTAACTATTTACCTACACTTCGTCTGTCATTTTCACACTGTCTCGGTGTTTCAGTTTAGTCTTATTGTTGACTGGTAAATAATGCCATTAGGATTTAAAACCGTCATTTACATATTTTTCTTTTTGTTCACATTTTTTCCAGTCATAAAATAGTTGGTTATATTTATTATGTCTTGATTTCGACCACAACAGCTATTGTCAAAGATTTCAGATTCATCTTCATCTCATTACATTAATCTTTCATCTTCGACAAACTCTACCGAGACGCCGAACCTTATTTTGTTTATATACCTATAGGGAAGTTTGTTACCTTAAACCCACAAGTCAACGTGATGGATGTGTCCCACCCAGACCAATTTAAGGTTGGTAGTTGTGTCAACCACATTACAAATATAACTTTTGAGGACTATGAACATGTTATTATTAATAATACCAGATTTTAGGACCACTGTATCCCTGGCTTGCCGATGATGAACCTCCGGCCTACGGTAAAGGTCTCTTACCCCATTTGTTAATTTCCTCCGTAAAAAAGGACGAGGTCGTACCTACATTGAGTTTTCTTTATGAAAATATAGTAAGGTTCCCTTTCCTTTGATAATACGTAAGTAATAAATCTTCGCATTCAGTATTTTTTATAACTTGTACATTTAAACTTAGGTATGTGTAGTCGACTACAAAGATATGTATACACCTTTGAACCTTATTACACAGGATAAAGGTGAAAAAATGTATACATATCTTTGGACATCAAACAAAAATCATGATTTAGATTAAGGCAGTTAATAAAACAGAATTTTATAATTAACATAATTTAGTTCCACAGGGAAAAATAGGTAGATGTTTTCATTGCGAACAAGACATAGTGAAAAAAAAAAACGTCCACAGGCTGCGGTGACCGCCTATCATCAAGCGGGCCGCATGCTTGTTTGCCACTTTTGTGGTATAAAATTTTTTTATAACTGAAGTGAAAACAAAAACGTGTGAAACATATTATTTGCTGTCGTACAAATGTACGGAATTTCGTGTTTTAATAAATACGTGTCATAATATAAAATAACTCGGCCATCCATCATAATATGTTACATATGTCTATCACTTAGCGCGTTGAAGAATATAACAAAACCAAAATAAACACAAAAGAGAGTGAATCTGTATTTATGTACCAAAGCCACCACGTTCATTCATCCGAATAAAACATAAGTAAGTGTAAATGAATTATGAAAATACATTAGTGTGTTTCTGCAGCATGCAGACTGAAAACCTCATATTTTTTGCGTCTTGCATAATTTTAACCCATATTACGAAACCGTAATAACGCTTTCATAATATTTTCGTACATCATAAAATGAGTTGCCTAAATCTCGTATATTTTCTTAATCATAAACGATACCTCGTATGTAACTCAGCTTTCATTCAATTCAAATGCGTGATGATGGAATAACAAATTTATTAACACTTACTTTTTAAAATGCTGAGTAATCAAAGACAAGACACAGCGCATTGAGACATAAAACGTTTTATGGGGGTAGGTCGACAAAATCTTATCAAATGATGTGTTTTTGGTACTGATATGTACAGAAGCTGACAGGACACACATAAAGGATAAAAATAAATAAATGGATGAAATAAAATACATGAACATAAAGACTGTATCGTTCATTATAAATACTACTATAATTATTTTATCTAAAAAATCCAGACGTGTTTAGTGCTTTAATTATTTTGCTTGATCTCGACGTAAAGCATGAAGTTTAGACAAAATTGACCCAGTTCTCCAGGGTAACAATAGCGATTTCGGGCAAATACCTACCACAAGAAAATTTATAGTTTGCGAATAAAACAAAATCGTGTAAAAAAATCGTACTACGCCAACCGCAATTATACACGACTGGTAAATTGAAGCATCTGGACATAGTCAAAACGTTTCTTTTCTTGAAAAATAATACGTTGGGTTCTCTGAATAGCAGCCTCTTAGAAAATAGATAGATACATATAAATACTTAAATACATAGAAAACACCCATGACTCAGGAACAGATATCTGTGCTCATCATAAAAATAAATGCCCTGACTGGGATTTGAATCGGCTTCATAGGCAGGGTCACTTCCCACTAAGCCAGACCAGTCGACATCTAATATCGAAGAATAAATATTCACGACTTTTATTCCCCAGAAGATTAATTGATCAATTATGAATTAGAGACTTAGACGCCATGTTATGGCAGCATATTTTCTACTTTTTTAAATTAAATCAAGGAGGGCAAGGAGTCCCAAATCTATTATCTACACGATATTAAAAACATGATAAAGTCCGTAAAATGAAAAAATTAACCTTTCTTATATAAAGTATGGCTTGAAAATACCCTATGTATGTAGCAACACAATATAATACTTAAGTCAACAGTTAGACCAAGTTTTATTTGTATTTATAATAAATCATACAATCTTTAGGTATTTATACCTTACGCTTATCTTCGCCATACGCCGCCGCTTCATATACCTAGTGCATCTTTAAGTTTAGCTGTTGGTATTTTGGAGTAACGAAACATTTAACAATGAGTCATCTATGAATGAAACACTTAAAAAATATATATATCCATTTTTTGTATGATTTACTAGGGTAAATTCATGAACAATATTTTTAGGTATATCCAAAAGTATTTAGTATAATAAGCTTAAGATGTACCTTTTCATTTTTTTGAGTAATTTAAAGTATATTTCAGAAGCAAATAAAAATTCTTAATGAATATTAGATGACAATTTTGCACAAAACAAGCTCTGTAAGAAATGTATGTTTGGGTACTGTAAGTAGAATATGACAGCAGCTTTCATTTAGAAATTTGAACAATCAACTGCATATTTAGCCTAGCGGTAAGAGTGTGCGACTTGCAATCCAGAGATGGCAAGTTCAACGGCTCGTACCAATGAGTTTTTCGGAACTTATGTGCGAAATATCATTTGATATTTACCCGGACCGGTCAACGAAATTTCGTGTTTTAATTAATAGAACTAAACCGGACCAATTCCAATAAGGCCTAGTTTACCCTCAGGGTTGGAAGGTCAGATGGCAGTCGCTTTCGTAAAACTAGTGCCTACGTTGCCAAGCGGACCCCAGGCTCCCATGAGCCGTGGCAAAATGCCGGGACAACGAGAGGAAGATGATGAACTGCATATTTACCAAACATTCCATAACAATGGGTGAAGAAGTCTGGTGCGACGGCACTGGCTAGCCCGAGGAGACCCTGGGGTACTTCCGTGGAGAGGAACAGGCCCAGCACGGCCAGCAGCATCCGCGTCGTCCGGTCCGTGCGGCTGGACCTCCGCCCGCACGGCTCTTCGGCTAGGCACTGCTTCTCGGCCTAAAAAAAAAAATGTGTTAGCATAGTACGGCCTCTTAGCCTAGTACGGGTGGTCCCGGGTTTCAATTCTGGCATACGATCGCCTTTCGTACGATATTTAACTACATAACTTGTAGTAACTAGACGACGATGGACATGTAAATGTTTAAATACAGAAACAAATATACGTGAAAAACGCAAATAAATGCGCTTATATTCGGGTTCAATAGAAAACGAAAATAATGTAATCAAACCCATTTACCTTACTATTTTTGCAATTACGCAATTTTATTACATAAACAACAATGGTTTGATGGTCATTGTACATATCAATTTGTTACTTACATTCTTGTTTAGTTCAAATATGTGATAATTTAGCTATTTATTCAGTGCAAACGAACTTCTGTACTAATAATTTGGCATGTGTTAAAATTCAGTCAGCCATATTTGTTTACATTATTTTTGTTTTTTATTGAACCCAAATATAAGCGCATTTATTTGCGTTTTTCACGAATATTTGTTCATGTATTAAAACATTTACATGTCTATCGTCGTCTAGTTACTACAATACTATTGGATACAATATCTTATGGAGTTATTTATCGTACGAAAGGCGATCTTATGCCATAAAACATTATCTGCAAGGACTACCTATACAATTTTTTTTCGATTCGTCTAAAATTGTCCGAAAATAACTATAATAATACAAGTATTATCAAATTCAATAGTCCTTACACCATGGCGGGTGCTGTCTCTGTGCGCGTCCCATGATACGGACAGGGGCAGCATCCGCTTAGTGTACCCCTTATATTTCATTAAAATTGTCGTAAGGGCCTTTGCGCGTTGGCTCTATCCGGCTCCGCGTACGCCTCCCAAATGTCCGGAACACCATTGTTCCGTGTACGGAAGAGTATTATCATGAATCATATAATGCTTAAATATTGACAAAGTTTATTATCATATTAGTTCTGAAACGTGCCCGGCTCCGACTCAAATGCCGGCAGCGTTCTTTTCATTACCTACGTAACATATTTTTATTTACACCGATACTATTATATGCCTAGTAAACAATTGATAACGGTTCCATAGTATACATATAGTACTGGTGTTTCTAAAACGAGATGAAACATATCCATTAAAAGTTTATATAATCAACATGATACCAGTTTGAAGCCAGTGATAAAGATTCTTCATTAATTATCATCCCTCAAAATCCGAAAGACAAATTATGATAAATAACTGGTATAGAGAAACTCCATCACGTGTAATTATTTAAAACTTAGATTATCTAAACCCACAATGTTGGTGTAAATAATTGTTGTTGACATCTTCGTAGTCTTACATGCACTTCTGGTAAACAAAATTGAAATGGGTTTTTATTTGATTAGTAAATGTTTACGTTGATAAATGTTCAAGCGGCCTTAAGTTAATATTAAAAGTATCGAGCTTTTTATCGCTGAAGATGAACATAATGGACGCCTATCAGATATTGAAAATTTTAGGAGTAAAAGTTGAAATAGATAACAATAACTTAAGAAAAAACGACGAGGACCTCCGGTGTTCGAGACGGGATTCGAACCCGCATCTCCAGCTATCGCGGCTGACGCCTTAACCAATTCGGCCACCCGTACACAGCGGAACCCGTCGAAATTAATCAAGTATATGTGATCTTGTTTATTTTAGGAGTAATGATAAAAAAACCTGACGTTTATATTATACTCGTGTACTGAGTTACGGTGTAACGACAATATGCTACTTTATAAGTTTCTTCATAGAACGAAAATCTAGAAAAAATACGGAACGAAGAATAAAAAAATCGGCCAAGAGCATGTCAGGCCATGCTCAGTGTAGGGTTCAGTAGTTATCTATCCGTAACTCAAAAACAGTTCAATCGATCAAGTTCAAAATAATTTTCCTTGAAACTATTTATTAAGCTGTAGGTACTTTTACGATGTTTTCTTTTTTTTTGACTTGTGGTTCTTAAGTTAGAGGTGGTAAGATGATACATTTGATATTAACTTCTGGATTGATTATTTCCGAGAATATTCATGTTATCAAAAAATGTAATAAAAATAATAGTTATCTAACGACACCGTTAGGTTAGGGTTGAACCGTAAAAATAAATTCCATAGGGACATCCTATTTCTTTTTCCATTTTTATTTTACCACTTGTCCGCATGACTGATTTATGTATTATTCATACAAAATTACAGCTTTCTGTAATTATAGGACTAACGGTCACAGAGAATAGCCGGGGACGACAGGCAGACATGGCAAAATGATAAGATAAGGGTTCATAGTTGACTATGGAACCCTCAAATAGCAAGGCCTTCCATTAACTGACGTCCGATATAAAATACTATTAGCACATCAAGTTTTATCTTAATTTTGTCCTTGATTTTAGAAATTGATATTAACGGACTATTTTTTAATTTTAGTGTATTTTATACTATAATTCATCAGATAGACTGATGAATTCATGAGATAGATTTTGGACCCGGGTATGTCCTTAAACTACGTCCAACAATGAGAGGTAGGGCACAGCGATGACCATCACGCTCGAGTCTAGGGCGGCCCAACTGGGGAAGTACCTCCTCCTTACAGAAGACCACAGCCATAATAGCACTGCTACCTTTCAGGTATGTAGTGCTGTGTTCCTGATGGTGAGTAAGGTTCCCAGAGCTCCAACCCACTTATAGGTCGGCAACGCGCTTGTGACTCCCTTGGTGTTGCGAGTGCCCATGGGCGACGGTAATTTCTTACCATCAGGTAATCCGTCTGCTCGTTTGCCACCTTTGTCATAAAAAAAAAAAAAGACACTACCTATCTGATAGGAAAAAAAGTTTTTGGTGTGTTTCGAAACTCTAATGATTCCCGAGTGGCTCTGCTCGGGAAGTTGTCAGATTTTAAATTCGATTAGCATAGTTGAAGCCAGCGTCTGAATTATTAAGCCGCTGAAGGTACGGCGGGGCCCATAGCTCTTTACGTAGCATGCAAATTGGATCTGGTTATACAACCAACTTACCGCAGACACTTAACAGTCTCAGTTTCAATACCCGTCTCCATTTATTGAGCAAAACTATGATTGATTAACCAACATAGTTAATTGGTTTTCTGGCAAGTGGTCTAAGTTTAAATGGTTTCATAGATGATTTATTAGAAAGTGTTTTTAACTTTTATTTTATTACGAAGAATACGATAAAAAAGATACTTCATTTCTTATGGATTTATTAATTAAAATAATAATTTTATTATAATTATTATGGAAACATGCAAATCAAAATAAAATCCGCTCTCGTCGTCTCTAACTATTCTCTAACAAATAAGATGTGAAGGTCTTTAGGGCAAGGACGAATCCTATTTAATATTGTGTTGGCTATCTAAACTAATAACACTGATATTACCTTCAACATAATTACGTATAATACGTGCAAAATTACTTGGTAAATACTCGAGGTATTATTTATATCTTCCCCACTGGCGAGAAATAGTGTCCTGTCCCTTAGGAGTTCTATGCGGTACGGCGCCAAACAAACCGTAGGAATAGAATTTCCTTTAGACAGTTGATATACATAGTTCATGTGCAATATGTTCACCTCGGATGTGTCAAACACATTAAAAATAATTTAATTGGGCAAGACACGTTCCAAGCATTTTATAACTTATTGGTAATTTTGAATACTATGCTAGTTTTAGTTTACTCGATCTATACAATAAATCTACATATGCTTCAGCTTATGCTACACTTTATACCAATGTGAATTTTGGACTTTGTCATCAAATTTCACCCTTGTAGGGGTTGAATTTTCCAAAATCCGCAAACACGTGTTTAATGATGTATTGTTAAAAATGCTCTTGTGAAGGTTGGAATGAAAAAGGTCAACTATTGTTTTTTTTCCATACAAACTTAGAACCCCAATTTCACCCCTTTACGGGGTGAATTTTCGAAAAATCCTTTTTATTGCACCCCTAGACCTTATAAGGAACCTACGTGCCAAATTTGGATTCCCTAGGACCAGCGGTTTGGGCTGTGCGTTGATATGTCAGACAGTCAATCAGTCAGTCAGTTTCTTCTTTTATATATTTAGATATATCAGCGTTGTGGCTTGCCGCATCAACATGCTGAGCCAGCACCTTTTCTTTGCCACGACACATGGCACCATTTTGATGTAATAAACAGAACAATGGTGTTAAAATTACATGCCTTTTATTTGTATGTTTTTGTAAAGTCGTATCTTATAATACCTTAATAAGTAAACGCAGTTTAGAACTAAGTTCACCTTATGTCTAAGTATAAATGTTCAAATTTTATAGACAACTACGTAGGTAGAACAGTCAAAATACTAAGAACTGTACTGGTCGGAGGTATTACTAGAAGAACTAGTTTACACAGACATAAACATATTTATATTGTTTACCTTCTTAAAATTTACAAAAATCTAATTACGTTAAATACGTAATAATATTTATTCTCAATATTGATACAGATACCTATATCCATAAAAACAATACATGTAACTTGTAGATTCTGTTAAAGTTAAATCAAACACGGTGTATGTAATTAAGTAATGGCATAATGTAATTATCTTGTGACTGACACAGACCCGAAAAACTATCAAAGCCAGAAAGTTGAAGATTGTGTTTACTTTTACATTTAATGCATACATGTAAAAAGAAGCGGTTTTGAAATTCATCCCTAAGTCCCTGGATACAATTGAAGCTAAACGAATGGAATCTGCGTGATTTTTTAAAATAATTTTTATGCGGTTAAAAGTGGTTTTTCAAAAGAAATTGGATTGATATTTTAGCCGCTCATACATAGACATTTCTGGCCAAGATATCTTAATACATTTGTTATTTTTATAGCAAATTTTTATTGACCAGTCACCTCACTGAGTTCTCGTAAATATTGGTTTTCCGTTAGTAACTCATTACAATATTTTTATTTTATTAATGTTTTATCAGAGCTTCGAGTTTATCCTTTTCTTTACACACTTTTCCTGTTTATGAGATTCAGGTTTTATTAAATTCACGTACTTAATCAAACTTATAGGCAAATGTTAGAACTGGTACTTAAAGTATCAAAATATTTATAGATCCAACCTACTAGGTATATTGTATACTAGGTATATTGCAGTTTTTCGTTATACATAGACTGCTTCCCATCGACTTCGCACTTATATAGTCGTAATTATTTACTAGCTTTATATAGTAGATTGTGGCACTCACTTGTTACTGTCATTTGAAAAAAAAAATACACGTTTGATAAGTAGTTATTAAACTAACAAGACTAACATATAAGAGCCATATGTGAGAACCTGTCCTAATTGTATATAAAAAAAAATATATAAAAATACTGTCTATCTGTTTTATTGTTATTAATCGAAAATCTAAGTTAAATAAAGTACATAAATATAAAAATATTCAACTTTGTTCATATATTTAATACGCTGGTAGAAATACCGTATGTTATGTTTTACTGTTAAGACAATTTGGCAATACCAGTATTGGTTGCTACTGGGGATCTGCTAGATTATGCCTTTATAGACTGTTTAAATAAACAATCATACTGCAATGTCAGAAAATATAATGCGGTCCCTATGAAAATATTAAACTTTTATGACAGACCGTTAGTACAATAAATTGGTTTTATTTTCGGGAACATAAATATACAATACTGTGCTTATGAAACTGTCTGAAAACGGACAAATGACACGTCCAAAACAAAATGATGTGTCGGATTAATTTGCCCACAAAATGGCTGTTTTTCCAATACGACTGGCAGAACTTTTTATACTAATTTGTTTAGACTTAGAACAGGTACTTTTGCATAACATTTATATGTATTGTTTATCTGGTATCATAAGCGGAAATCTATTAACAATAAAATAAATTGAAAAGAGACATCCGCTGTGTTAATTAAAATCAAATGAAAATTTTACTGCAACAGCATCCGGATTTATTATTAACTAGCTGGCTCCGCGAAAATACAACTTAAAGGCGAATATTTCTATACAGTTTAGATATTTTATGTTTCTCTCGGAGGACAAATTAGGCCTCGTCAAAATCGGTCCAACCATTCTTGAGTTATAAATGGTATGGATAACTCGACTTTACTTTATATTTTTAAATTATCTTTGTCTGCTTTTAAATGCGCAATAGACAGCCCCTATAGTAGGTACATATGTAAATAACTATACGAATAACACGTGGGACGTGTGAGCGTGCTAACGTCAGAGTCCACCTCATTCAGACTCGCGGTGTTAAAATGTGATTATTGTAATGTTACAGTTGTGATTCCGTCAATCTCACGCTCGCTGCTCTTCACATACAGTCAAGGACATACATATGTAAGTATACGCTTTTGTACCTTGCGCCATTACTATAAAGTGAAGTACATCACCGTAAAATTCTAAATGCCGTTAGATTCTAATTAACTAGGTAGATTGTAAACTATTCAAACTCAAACTCAAATGCTTATTCAGTAAGTAGGTCACAAAGGCAATTTTACACGTCGAGTATACAAAAGTAAAAGAGAAAAATAAAAACTACACCGGTTTTAACCCTACACCTCTGACCCGAGAAGCATTTTGACTTTTACGACCGACAAGAAACTCGGCGAGACTTATTTTTTCAAAACAGTATTGCAAAAGATATATTAAACATATTACCTACATAAAAATACGTTATTCTATAAGAAAACATATCCAACAATTACGAAAATTTACGATGGTCATTTAATATATAATTTACGATTATATTAAATTAACGCCGAAGTTCGTTTACGAGCATCTTTCTCTTTTAATCTAATTAACGCGTCATGTCATGACAGTGACGAGAGACAATCGTTCGAAAATTCCGAATATCGATTTTCACAGTAACGCCGCTGAACCAATCTAAGAATACTTACAATATATGTGTTTAGATAAGGTTTAGTAGCAATGTATGCAGTTGTATGACGAGTTGTACATACTCGTAATTTGGCCATAAAACAATTGTGTGACCCTATTATCTCTACGTTCTCTGTTTTATATAACCAATTCTCGTCTTTTCAGGCCCTTCATTATGTATAAATTTCATAAACTACTATTGACGACTATCAATGTATTATAAATAAATCATAATGTCGTATTTCAAATGCACAAACTTAGACCGCGCTCCATACATTAGCGTTATAATTGGTAGCTTTACTTAATGGACTAGACACTGATTAGTTTCAAGAACCGTTTAATGCCTTTGAGCTGATTACGTATCTCCCTATTTATTGATTGGGGAAAATGTTCTACTTGTATGTGTACGACGGCTGATAACAACCATTTAATTTGTTACAAAGAAAGCGTAGGTAATAACTTTTCATAGAAATATAACAAAAGTATTTAGCTAAAATGCCGCAGATTTCCAATTATTTCGGTGATGTTTGCTTGTTAAGCTTTGTTAAAGTTTATAATTGCTTATAAGGCTTCTAAATAGTTTAACTTTGACGATAACAAACATAATGAATAAATGGAGGGTTCCGGATAATTTGTTGATTTCTTCTACCTTAGTCTTTTTCATAGAAACTGTTGGTCGGTAGGTTTATTTTGTTTAAACTTTTTAAGACTTGCCGCCATAGCTGCCTGCTGCTTAATAAAAGGGACCTCGGTACGTAATTATTTATTACCCTTTCTAAAGCAGACTGGCTCACGATTAATTTAAATATAAAGGATTTAGCCGGATAAACCTGGTGAAGCTGCCCTCAGGGAAAAATGAGTTTCCTCTTATCCAGAGCTTAATAATCACGCCAATAGATTTATATCAATTGATTATTATTTATATACGTTTGTGATTTGTATAAGTTAACTTAAAAGGTAATCCGTAATTCATTATAACTTTGTTAACTAAAGGATTAACTGAGCTGAGCTCTGCTCTTACCGGATAATTTGTATTTTTTTTTTTTTTAAATCTTATAAAAGGGTTCAAATAACAAACTTATACCTACCTATAGTTAAGGTTCAAATTACAAAAAGGAACATTAGTAAATATTATATTAATAAATAATATAATATGAGCTAAGTGGAGTATTCAGTTAGTATTTAAAATAAATACCTTTTTAACGATCAATCATTCCCATGCACGCACAGTTCAGTTTTGGAGACTGTTCATAAATTAAGAAAAATAATCCGGTAAATGAAACTCATTTTTTTACTAATGGCCAAGCTCGGATATATCCTTTGCCTACGCTTATCTCTGTTCAATTTAAGTTAGGGTTGAGACAAACGTTGTGCATATTTTGATCAAAGCGGGAGAAAAAATTGGTCAAATATGAGAATATTCTTATAAAAGAACAACTTTTTTATTCATTTACGGAACTACAAAAATTTGCAATATACGACAGCGTTTGATTTTCTGAGCAAAACTAAAACTTGTAGTATTTGGAGGAGAAAGTCCGTGACTGATGATCCTTGGGTATTGTAACATACTCGGCCAACTCGTTTAACGTTTAGTAGTTCAAAATATCTCGTGAATATAAAATATTTTGTAAGCTTTCAAAACATCGACTAAAAATGTTCATTCCTTTGGAATAAACTGCTTAAAAATATATCAAACTATGAATCTGTTGTCGTGTATAAATATTTAGCTCTTGGTTTACAAAGCATGTTGGAGCCATAGCTCATAAATAAACATCTCTATGTATGTGATGTTAAATTTATTTTACTAGCAGTCGCTCTTGACATATAGTTTACATGATATTTAAACGTAAAGTTTAGACTATAAATACTTACCTCGTTTGGTCCCACGGTTGATCGTTTCAAAAGTATCTGCCTTTTTCTTTCCGTGATACTCAATTTTGAAATTAGACACAAACTTAGTATTGATAGCGCTATACTAGGTACGAGTTTTAATATTACACTGTAAATCCACATTATAGCTGTAACTAATTCTACGTTTTTAGACATTTCTAAAACGTAAACAGTCCGATTTTCCGGCAACGCCAAGTCCTCTGCGAATTCGGAATTGTTATGTCGTGTCACTTCACTTGGCACTATATTCATCGCAAAATAAATGGGAAGACAAATAAAAGGGCAAATCACATAAGCGCTCACTATAGCCACAGTAGTGTTTTTCTTGCTACACCATGACCGGTTCTTTTGAGGGTAAGCGATAGCGACGTATCTCCAAACAGCAAGCGTGACAGTCAACCATATGGATATCGTGTGAAAGGTTTGACTAAATATGGAATGAAAGTAGACGAAAACGGCCCACGTGTAGGTGTTCTGATTAATTTGGGGTCCGATTTTGATATTCATGTGTATCACGTAAGGTATGTATTCGATCATGACTAGGAGGTCTGCGACGGCTAGGCCGGTGAGGATGGAGTTCGTGGAGCTGGTCATTTCGCGGCGGCTGAGCACCGCTATGTTGATCGAGTTGGTGGCTGATCCCACTACGCAGATGACCAACGCAATGTAGCCATGCAACCGGCTATACGCCTTGTTGAAATTTGTGGCGCCGGGCACGCAGAATGCATCTGTCACGTTCGCCATGTTGGATGGGTTGTTGCCAGCCGTCACGCTTTGTCATCGATGGGGAGACGATAAAAACGTTCCGGACCAAGCGATAATTTCTCTTAGACCATGTGTCGTCATCACAGCTGAAACAAAAAATATAACTATTAATTTATCAATGAACCAAAACTTATAGTCCAAGTAGATATCGAAAGCACCTTAATACTTAGTATTTTAAAATATTGTTAATAGTAGTTTATGCAAATGAGATAGGGGTCCTTAACACTACGAATGGTAAGGCCTAATTATGTACAGTTGTTTACACTACTTCCAGGTGACATGTATGTCTTATCATGGCAGACGCATAAATGAAAAATAAAAATAAATAGTTTTTTTCAGACTGTATGTATGTACGTACGAGTAGATACAAAGGCTTCATGTATGACATAATTTTAGATACTTTAAGCTATGACATGGACAAATAAAAAAAAAAACAGAAAATGATTAATTATTTACGAATTCTTTACATGTAATCATTTAATGTTACCTATAAAATTGCTGACGTTATTCGGAAGCTTCGACTTGTGTACAACGTAGGATTCAGAAGATTCAAGTAATTGATAATTGTTGTACCGAAATCTCCAAATTTATTCATGCCTGTTTTTTATGTACATGTGTGTACAGTAATTTAGAAACAAATTGTGTTAAAAAGCTGATACGAGTACGATTTTACTTAAACGAAAAACGGCATTACAAATAACAGAAAACAGGCCGCAATTGTAACAGAATTGGGTACCTTAAGTTTTTTAAAGTGGTCCATATTATATTTTTTGTAGTAAGTAAACTGCTAATAGTGTTCAAAACTGTGGATATCCCTTTTTTATTCCTTCCTGTTTTTTTGAAATATTTTTTTTAATACTTCATTTGACAGATGAAGCGGTTGGTGATATGAATAGAGCTCGTGCCTAAGTCTGTAATACGTGTCTTCCATTAAAAAAAAAAAAAAAAAAGTAAAACCGTCAAGTTCTCATTTGACAGATTTGAAACATCGCCGTTATTATTTCGACTTTGTTTGTAACTGCGACATTGGCGGAATCATCAAAAAGTTGATGGGGCCATATCAACAAAAATTGAATTGAATTGACTTTGTTTGTACGCTATGCTCCCTAATTTCAGCTGTTCTCGAGTGTTTTTCAACGGCTTCTGCCTGCCCCTGGATTTTGTAGTGCCCACATCTCACGACGACCACCAACATTCGCTTTACATTCGGAAAGGACGCCTTTACGACGACGACGACGCTCACGTATTTCTGGACAATGATTCCGCTTTTTCGCCGACCATTGCACTGACCTAAGGACTGATTCCCCGGGCTAGTTTAGCAAATAAATTGAGCTTGTCATGGCGGTTATTATGGAATATTCAAGGACTGGCGACAAGCACAACGTTGCTGAGATTCGGGGTGCGAAAACATTGATGAAAGTTGCTTAAGCTTCATGATTGACGTTAAAATGTCTTTTCTATATACATAAAACATTATTATCACTTATAATATGATTGTTTTCTTATTTCTAGGGCTTCTAGAAGTGTTTATGTCCAAAGTGCAACCAACTGCACTGTTTTGCGTAGTAGCGGTGTGGAATCGTTTTGTTCGAACGCCACACTATACGGTAGCAGTGTGGCGTTCGAAACGAATTCAGTATAAAGATATATTTTCACTCATACAAGTGAAAATAAGAAAGCTTTTGTCACTTTATTTATAAGTTGTGTTACTGCAATAAAACAACAAGAAAATGCATCAATCTAGTTTTATTAAATTATCCTGCAAATTTATCAAAGCATAGGCTATGATAATGATAACACTATCATTCAAATATCTGATGTGACTGCGGTTCACTCCAGAGTGAGGTTTCAAATATTTAAACTCCCTCACTCGCCGTATTAGACGCTCGACGTGTATGCGTAAACTAGCTATTACTTTCCCGAGCAAAACTTCTTTTTTGTGGAGGTTTCTTTGGATGAGACACTTCGTGGGTGAAGGAGCTTAACATTTCTTGTCGTTGTTTGTTGTCTTGATCGTTGTCCAGAAATACGTGAGCGTCGTCGTCGTCCTAAAGGCGTCCTTTCCGAATGTAGGTAAAGTGGATATATGGTGGTCGTCGTGAGATGCGGGCACTACAAAATCCAGGGCTAGCCAGTAGCCGTTGAAAAACACTCGAGAACAGGAGAAATTAGGGAGCATAGCGTACAAACAAAGTCGAAATAATAAGTATAATAGCGGCGATGTTTTAAATCTGTCAAATGACAACTTGACGGGTTTACTTTTTTTTTAATGGAAGACACATATTGCAGACTTAGGCGCGAGCTCTATTCATATCACCAACCGCTTCATCTGTCAAATGAGGTATTCAAAAAAATATTTCTAAAAAACAGAAAGGAATAAAAAAAGAATAGCCACAGTTTTGAACACCATTAGCAGTTTACTTACTACAAAAAATATAACATGGACCACTTTAAAAAACTTAAGGTACCCAATTGAGACACTTTAAAAAAATAATAATGCTATTGCCAAATTTAATTCCATAGATAAGGCAAAAGTTAATTTTTTAACTATTTGAACGAGTAGTATTAGTTGGTCATTATCTACGGTTATTGAACACGTTATAGCGATAATAGATACACACAATTTCATTACAACGTCTACTTAAATACATAAGTAAGTACCCTCAATACGATAATTTCGTAAGTACCTACGCGGATAACTTAGCAGACGAGTATCAATAGCCTTTATAGCGATTAATTAATAATGCCAAACTCGATAAACTCAAACAAATTAATGAAACGAATTTTCATTAAATGAACTGTGAGAGCTACGTATTAAGAAATGGTAAATATTTTGGTGAGTTGTTAATTCTCGAAATAACGCCAAGGTCGACGCGTTTGCTACGTAGTTGTTGATACACGCTGTCATATAGGTCACACGTGTGCAAATAGGTCTGAAAAGTTTTTTTGTAATTTGGTAAATATTACCAAATTACAAAATATTATTATTATTAAAACCGGTAAAATAGTATCGCTTGTATCTTAGGGTATATTTACTTGTTATTTCACTGTTATATTTATTTCGCTATCGAGGATGTTCTACATTTCAATAAATATAACAGTGAAATAACAAGTATACCCTAAGATACAAGCGATACCATTTTACCGGTTTTAATAATAATAATATTTTGTAATTTGGTAATATTTACCAAATTACAAAATACCCCATGTTTGGTCATTACCAAACAATTCGCCGCGAGCGTGTCACGATTTCGCCGCGAGTGTAAAGCCCCATTTAGGTGAAAATCGTATACAAGTTCTTGCCTGGTCTAAATGGGGCTTAAGTGTAAAAAGTTACATAACGGATTTCGACGAACTCGTTGCGCAGTCGCGGCGAACTCTCAGCACACTCACAGCGTATACGCGACGCAGTCGCGGCGAATTCGCTATGCACTCGCAGTGAATTCGCTGCGCGCTCGCTTCGATTTCAACTGGCTCGCAAACCGCAAGTGTGATAAGGCCCTAAATATTGCCCCCTAAATTTTCATGTCTGTACTTGACAAATCCTGAAAATAAAACGCTGTTCAGTGTAGAATTACATGTAGTTACCATCTTTCACAGTTGAAGACAGTTAAACATTACAATTTATTTTTTCTGTGAAAAATCATTGCGATATGATATAGGTCAACATCAGAAGTATCTAAGCGGGCCAGGTGTTCCAAATTATCTTAACACGCTCTTGTCCTATTAACAATACAGTCGCGACAAGATCGTTTTGACCACCTTTAGTTTTTTTATACAACGCATTTACATTGCTGCTGACTGTAACTATAACGTGGTGATACTCATACTACATTTCAGTTGTCTAGTGCTAACAGAGAGACAGTTGATAGACGACGAAACGGCATGTATACAAAGTTTACGGATTGTACCTACAGATAATAATTCTTATTCCAATGAAATTATGTTTTCACATTATTTATATTCAAAGACGTAAATGAAATCTTAAATCATAAACCTAATCATATTGCTCTTATAATTGCAATTTAAAATCTGTAAAAATAAATGTACAAGAACGCGAATATTTCCCGGATACTAAATAACTACGTAAAAAAGCTTTTATTTTGGAGACTGTATCGTACATCATTCTCAATAGAATATGACGTTTACTACTAACTTCTCATTATGAACTTTTAGAAGTGCCTCTGTCTAGCTTTGTCCAAACTCTTGCTTCGATTGTAGCAGTTTCAAAAACAAGAGGGTTCACTTAAATAACTTGGTCGTTTTCGGCGTACCTCAGTGACTGCGCCTTTTAGTTCTAAACTCAACGTAGGTGTACCCACGAAAAACTTTACGTTTCACTTGATATGTATAGATACCCATTTGTACGAGAGCTACACCGAAATTACTGATGTGACGGGAATTAAGTGGGTGGGTGAATATTTGAGAATGAACATATTTATTCGAGGTAATTTTTTTTTAAATATCTCTTTGAAATTCAGTTTTTATCTATGGAACTAAAAGATTAATGTATAAGTATGAGAAAAAATTAAAACAAACAGTGACTAGACACTCATTTTTTTTATATTTATGATTGAATTATTTAAACAAACGGGAATAAAAAAAAATGCTAATGGTAATGAGAATTTTACGAATGGTAAGTAGGTTTTATGAATGGTAGTGAGAATACTGATTTAAACTTTCACGGTTTGTACACATTATTATACATGAACGGGACTTAACCGCGTATATTTTCGATTAAAATTCACCTCCGACGTTTCGAAGACGACGTTGTCCTCGTGGTCTTGGATTAAGACTGAGAGTCTTCGAGACAACGTCTGAGAGACAACGTCGTCTTCGTAATACCAAGTCATAATTACCTGAAAAACACCAAACGGTGTGGAGCAAAAAAAAAATTCCAAAACTGATACGGCCCCAGGAGACACAAAATTTTGGCGCGAAATAATGACTGTCACACGTTCAGCCAGCTTGAATAGCGAGCGCGTACCGAGTGCGATCGCCGCGTGGCGAGCTCCAGTATTTAGTTATGGCTGCGGTCAGTCCGATGAATGGTAGTTAGAGGTACCCGCTAGGACATTTTTCAAAGCTCATACTGATGGCTTTATAGTGTTCTTTAAGACCTCTTATTGAAAAGGTAAATCATATACACTATTTTATTACATCAATATTTGCAATCGAAGACTATACTTAAGGCTGGATTGAAATAATTGAGCATTTTATGTTCGTATCTGGGATTTGGGACATTACTGGTAGTGAGATTTCACGACTTTTTTTAATTTTTTAAAAATATTTACATTTAAAGTACATGCATAATATATATAGCATTACATAGCACACGGTACACTTAAAACAATTAAAAAAACACAATGAAATTATGTCCCTTTTTTAGGGGTTCTTTGTCATTTGCCGCGTAATATGTACATCTTCAAATATTCACCCGGGTACTTAATTGGGGCTGACTTCCAATAAGACAATTCCAATTTTTGTCATCAATATAATATATTTATTAATACAATTTCTCAAAAAGTTTAGCTGCATATCATGCGTAAAGTATAATTTTGCTAGTGCTAAAAGGTAATCTGATTGATACTTTTTAAATAAATGCATATTATGCGAGACCCTAAGTATATTACTTGAACAACGCACAATTGAATGAAGCTGTCTTTTGTACACTGCACTTCAGAATGTAAAATAAATAAAGTAACAAGTAGTTTTAACTGCAACTATACAGTGACTAAGATCAATCACTTAATACTGAACAGAAAAATAAGTAAAAAATACTAAAACATTCAGCTTAAATCTCCTAAATGTAAAAATATAACACTTATTAATGGATAAATAGTCAATACTTACTATTTATTTGAAATCTTTATTTTTAACTACTACTATTTTAATTTATTTTAATTATATGTTCGCGTATATACATATACATATATATATATATATATAGATATAGATAGTTCGAGAGTGTGGGCCGTGATACAACATAAAGCGTCACCTTTGAGCAATTAAGGACATATTGTGTTTGATGTTAAACAGCAGTAATGGCAATTACCAATATTCTAGTTATTATATTTATCTACACATAGGTGTGTATGTATATTGAAAATACAGGTACTTTATTAGAATCCTTAGTGTGATTTATATTTTCTGGTTTTATAAATATTTCATGTAAGGCTGACTAGATCACCCCATCTCCTGTGATTAAGGCGACAAACGAAAAAATAAACCGACGGATGGGTAGCATCCGTCGAAACCGAATCAACAGCGGTCGCCAACCCGCCTGCCAAGCGTGGCCACTACCCCCCAAGATGATACAAGTCATATTTGAGGGATGCCTACATGCAGCAGTGGAGGACCTACGGCTTTTTCTTAGGCAAAACGGAGTCAATAACGCTTTGTCTTTTCTTCATAGCCCAAGAAAAACTGTTGAACTGTAGGATACATAATAATATAGTTAATCTAGCGGGAATCGGCTTGTTTGGACGCGCCGCCGCAGGCAGGTACCTAATAATAACGTATTGTGTAATTTTAAAAGTTTATTATTCTACAGCTTTTTGTAATCATGAAATCGCAAAAAGGTCTAGCAGGCTAAGCTAATAAGAGTGGCCCCCACGGGGGATTTGGTAATACTTTAAGGTAGAGTGGAGTGGAGTGGCTGGACTTAAGGACACTATATGCCTAATATCAGCCTTCGACCTTCTTTTGTTACACATTTTTTTACAATAATGCCATAAAAACATGGTAATTATTAAAGTTAACCAATCATGCGAGTGAAACCAAATAAATCCATAACTGAGAAGGATAGAATGGGGTTATAATGTTTATTTTTACAGACCTTGAAAGTAGATAAAAAGAAAAATGTTTTTTTTTTACGTTTCATTTTTTACCATTACTCGCGGAGACACAACTATCGGACAAAAGTATATTTACTATAGTCTATTGGCAAATGAGTAGAGCCCTTCTAAGGTAAATCTATAGTTGTTGTGACCAATACCAGACCAAAGGAACAGGGTCGGTGGACACATTCTATAAAAATATGCATTATTAAACCCGTTTTATCCTCCTCAATTCTGAATTTATTTGGTTTCACTCTCATGACTGGTTAAGCTGAAATAAAAGTTGTTAAATTACCTTGAATTTGTTAACATTATTTAAAAAAATCTGGTACAAAAGAAGGTCACATGCCAATATTAGTACACCACTTTCTATAACGCTCATTTTGGGGGCAAGCTAAAATAGTGATGTTGCTTCACATAATAATTAGACGATTCAAGTTTATCTATAAAATGTATTTGTCATGCAAAAAATATTCTTTATTGAAAGCTCTAGAGATAACTTAGTCATTTCATCGTTTTAATCAGATCGGAGGGCGGCAATTATTGATTGGTTCAGAGGCGGCTTACTAGTTACTAGATGCCTAATGTTGTATGAGCCGGTTTACGTCGGAGGTAAATATTTATTATTAAGTACCCAATTAAGTTCGGTTTTGTTAGTAATTATGTTTTAAATCTGCACAAATTATTAATCAGTTATTAGAAAATAAGGAAGTTGAAATTGAAATTGATAACAGGTTGTAAACAAAAGTTGCATAGAGCATTACAAAAAAACTACAGTTTTTGCCAGTTACATCTGTACTGGTCGAAATATCATTAACATTTTTAAAAATAGATTAGCTGGCGACGAAATCTGACTTCATATAATCTGGAATAAAATATTGTTAATTTATAATTAATCATAAATAATGAGCAAATTTTTTTTTGATAGCAATTCGAAAAAATCACTACATTACACAACAGAGCTCTGAGAAGTATATGAATCAGGGGTTTTCATTTCAAAAATCGCACCCCAGATCTGTTGATATTTTATTGAAGTCAACTTCATTTTTATCTGCCCCATCACAACTGAGCATTACATAACAGGGTGTAGATATTAGGCATACAGTGTTCTTAGGTCCAGCCAGGATACCATCTTAAATTATAGCCGAATCCCTTTTATTAGCATAGCTGCCAGACCCTTTGCTTTACGACAAAATATGAACGATTTTACCCTATTTATGGCTAAATGTTGTAAGTGAAACTCACAGGTAGATATTAGTTGGAACATCTAATTATACTTATTAACGATTGTATTGTAATATTTTAATAAAGATTTCACTTGTGTTCTCGTTCAGATTTCGTGAAAAATAATAAATCACTTTGAAGTTAAAACGGATAAACTCGATTGTTATTATTCTCTAACGCTCATTTAGAAAATTAATTTACGTTTCTATAGGTATTCAAGAATTTTTCATTTTCAAATACTTACAGTTATTTATAAAAAAGATGTTCTCCGAAAACATCAAAGTGATTTCACAAATATCAGTTGCCTGAAGCTAGTTCTTTGTCCCATTGGAAAGAAATAAAAATTCCACCAAATTCGTCCTAGACATAACAATAGTACCTACTTAATAAAGTAGCCAACTTTATGTAATAAATTATTATAATATTTTGATTTACGTAGAGGTTAGTGATATAATTGAATTATTAGGGTTCCGTTCGTATCGAGTGACAATTAGAATCCTATTATCGACTCCTCCTTCTGTCCGTGTATGACAAGGCATATGTGCTCGAGTTGGTCGCTATGGAAGTACAAATATATGATAAAATAAATGAAATATTATGGGTACATTTCGTGGCCTGTATTCGAAGGATGATTGATTTTTGTTCACGTTACAGTAAAAAGTGAGTATATCTTTATGTAAAACATGTATTGTAAAAAAGTCAATAACGTAACAATACTGTATGTTCTATAGTAAATTGAATAGAAAAATGACGTAAGGTTTCGCAACGACACATTAAACTTGTCGTGCGGGTATTATACACGTATTACGAAAAATATAAGAATACTATGATTTTTATTCATGTTCCACAGTTAACCACAAAAGTCACGATGCTTTAATTTTGCTTAGGTCGCAGATGTATTACCTAACCTAACTCGAATAAATGATATTTTTTTAGTGTTTATAGGTGGTCATAAGTCCAACATTGCCAGTAATTTATCGAAGCCCGTTGATGGCGTAGACAGCGTGATCGCTAAAAACTAGTCATCGACTCCGGACGCGAGTCAGTTGCTAGCCCACTTCCACATATCTTCCATGAACAGGGTTAAGTTGGAATAACAAATGATCAGCTGGCGAATTCTCGTACCTGCAAGTCACTTTCGCGTAGGTACTTCTGAAGAAAATGATTCCCCACATTTTTATATATTTAAGACGATAACCGAAATATATAGGTATGTTACAACTTAATGGAAACTAAGCGAGTAGGGCACGTTGCGTAACGAAAATATCTTATTAGATCGAAGATAGTTTACAGTAATGAAAATGAATTAATGAAATCGTTACTTACACAAAGTACTGCTATTTAATACTTTTATCGCACGACAAATGCATAGGTACTATACTTTATATCATACATCAAATTTCAGTGATGTAATCTATATAAATTATATTAACTTATACGAAGAAATAACAAAATCGACACAGAAAACCTATCCACTGTCTCATAATACTGTATTCGAACCCACCTTGGTGTAATTTTTTTCATTGTGATGAGACTACAAAGCCGAGGACTGACGACTTTTGACTGATTGTGTCTATTGTTATGCAATTGAGAATAGGTATACAGCTCGAGAAAAGCGACAGTTACATTCGAGATTAAAATGATCGGAATTGCAGTTACCATGGACTGATAAGAACAAGATCGCAAATATAATGGTACAAGACAGAAACACGTTACACTGTATTTATGTAATTTAGCGGCAAATGCACATTATATAATAAATAAATAAACAATAAATAAACATTTCGGGACATTCTTACACAAATCGACCTAGTCCCACGGTAAGCTCAATAAGGCTTGTGTTGCAGGTACTAGGCGACGATATATATAATAAATAGATACATATAAATACTTGAATACATACAAAACACCCATGACTCAGTAACAAATATCTGTGCTCATCACACAAATAAATGCCCTGACTGGGAATCGAACCCAGGACCTTCGGCTTCATAGGCAGGGTCACTACCCACTAGGCCAGACCGGTCGTCTCATATTGTATGACACTTATCGTCATAAAAATCTTATTATTTCTTATAATTTCGATATTATTGTTCAAAAGTATAGACGCCAAAATCTTGAGAGTAATTTAAACAAACCTTGTTAAACTAACTAGTATGAAACTTATACGCTTTTGGACTAGAGTCACGGATTTATTTACTACTGTATTATACCATATATAAGAACAAATTAAATATTTTTTATTAAATATTCTGATTTGCTAAAATGTTTGATTAAAAAAAATATTTGTTCCTAATCGCATACATGCCTGCACTATTTCTCTGGATACCTATATCTAGTTATTCGAAAAGGAGGTGCAATGCAAGCACATACTGCTTCGCCTTAGAGATAGTCAACGGCGCCGAAAACCTATACTAAAACCTACTATAAATGAAAACACATACTTAGGATATTTTTCTTAAGTATAAGTCATTTATTCCTTATCCTTAGAATACTTACACGTTTGGTAATTAGGCTACTTTAATAAACAGTTTATTGTTTGCTATTTATTGTGTCGTAGGAAACCACTGTACGAATGAATATAACAATATAATATAACTTTTGGTGTTTTAAAACCAAGTAAGCTTTAGGCATTGTTAGCAACTTTGAATTCATATTTCAAATTTTATTATGGGATGGAGCATCCCACATGCAAACCGTTTTGTAGTATGCGCTTTGTATTGTAAGTACTATTTTAAAGACAATAACACGAAAACAACACTACTGAGAACTGTAGTATTGTTTTTGTTTAACCACAAATGTATTAAAAGCATGTTTATAAATATTAGTTCTTTGAAACGCACAAATTTTATTTGGTTGATTATTTTGAGGGTGCAACATTATTCCGATATAAGTATATTCTCGTATTCTTTATGAAAGTACATTATTTACAGGCTAGCGACGACGAAATTCAAATAATTTGTTTTGTAACTTTTGTCGAATACCGAAATTGAACGTTAAGTTGCGTCATTCAGTAGTACCTATTTAAATAAAATTATTTCAAATAGCTGCAAATAAGCCGGACATTTAATTAGACAAAATATGCATGTAATTGCTCACGAAGCACATACAATTTATACTGTTAATGTAAGTAGTGATTCTTTATACAGGTTACATATCCATAATTATCATACAAGATCGAGTTCAGGTACGATCGCAAAATTTATAAAATATGATTTCCACATACTCACATATGCACGAAAACCATGTCCTCTAATTCAAAATAATATAACTTCTATTTTCTTCACCTGTGCAAAGCCTAGAACGTACGTATATTTTATGTTTATTATCTTAGGGAAGGAAAAAGGCTTCGAACGGGCTCTCAAGGCTCCATTAAGCCATCCTTAGTTTGGATTTACAGCCGGCTGTTAACGTGGGCAGTGAGATTTAAACAAGACTAGGGTTTGCATTTTGCAATATCCGCTCAGAATTAGTATTCGGATAATTTGAATAATTGAATATTTGGAAATTTCTGATATTAGTCATAATTTGAGAAAATAACGCAAAATTACGCTTGACATATTAAATAAGTTAACTATTTAGGTTAACATTGACTTTGATGAACATGCGTACAGTGTGCTGCTATTATTAAATAATTACAGCTCGTAAATACAAAAATAGTCTTCTGGGGTAGGTACAAAGTTTTTACATTTTAGTTAATTTTACAGTTTATATATAAGTACTTAGTGACAGTTTCTTTTGAAAATTATGTGCTGTCTCTGTTTACTCTTTGAATGTAACAAGCAAAGGCTGTATGCAAATAATCTTAATGATTCATAAAGTTTAATATAAAATAAATTATAGCACACTTTTTTGTAATATCTATAATATTCGTTTTATTCGGATAATGCATTTTTTTTTTGTTAAAACCAATAATATTTTAAACGGATATTCGGATAATTTGAATATCCGCATATTCGGATTGCAAACCCTAATTAATAAGACTCTTAAAATAGACGCATTTTCCGGAGTTAACGCGACTTCATGCAAGATAAGAAGAACTCGTTTCCATATGTTACATGCATTATACTTAATATACTTATACTTGTATATACATTTTTTCCTGATAATGGAAACAATTATTAAATTTACAATTCATCACTGCAATGAATTTTAATTTAATATCGTTTTTCTTGTAGGCTGTTTTATCAATTTGTGTTAATTAAGTAGGTATAGTAGTCAATAATTAAGTCCTTATCATTCCCAACCCGATATCGCGCGATAGTGAGTTCATTTCGTTTTGCGCAACTAAATATCGTTCTACTTTCATTTATTGCACCCTGTGGACCAATAGAAATAAAATAACTGTTTTGATAAGATAAACGATTTATGGTATCAATATAAATGTATTTATATCGCCAACGATTAAAATGGAAACTAATTATAATAATATGTTACACATTACGTTATATAAATTATTTTTTATTTCCGTTAGATTCAACATATTATAAATACACATACATACAGTACTCAGCCAAAGATATATATAATATACAAATAGGTACTTAAATACACATATAAAACACCCATGACTCAGGAACAAATATCTGTGCTCATCACATAATCTATGTCGCTTTTGGTTTTTCATATTACAATGCAGATAACTAAAGTCATATGTCTTATAGTATTGGCTTTACTATAAGGTACTACTTACTACTTGGCTTACTAAAGCCAATACTTTTGCTATACATAGCTCCGGGAATGGCGTACACAGATTCAGAGATTCTATTTGTTTATTAGATATTGTAGAACGACTATCCACCTGAGATAAAATTATGGGCAAAATCGATCCTTAGTTTAAGCCAAAATGTCGGAGACACGCGATATGCACATATACAACAATGTAACACCATGCCAGAAAACTCCTTCCTTGTTTGCGATCATTTGTTTACGTCGCAGACCTGTCATGCTACTAAATGACCTCGATAGGCAAAAAATTGCTAGATTTTCAGATTGAGTAATTAAAGTTTACCAATCTAATAAAGAGGGCTTCGTTGCTCTCATTATCATGTACCATACCATCTGCCGTGGCCAGCTAGCCGTTTATTAAGACATGTTTATTATTACCAAACATATTAGGAAAGCCAAAATAAAACAAACAATGTTAGGAATCTCAATACATAGGCTAGGAAGGTTATAAGTAGTACGTAACAATGGAAATTTCAATTGTATGGCGTATGTTCGTCTGGCTGCCTTAAGGCATTAAGTACGTTATTTGTACTTTTTTTGTTTATAATTGTATAATACTCGTAAAGTTTAAATAAATAAACAGGTATGTAGGTATACCATTCATAACACGGATTCATCATTAAATACTATTATATATCTTTATTTGATAAAATGTTCGTAGATCTTGTTTAAAACTATATCGTTGTAGAGTTGTAATCTACAGAGTATATTAAAAATACTAAGAAACCAATTGCTCCTTTGAGACTGCTTTGAAGAATTCGTAACTAAAACAATTTACTCCGTATAACAGTATTAACTAGTTGCTCATAAAAAAAAGGCTTTAATTTATTTACTGCCTTGCTTTAATTACAAGATGCCATAACATTAAATGCAGTAAATGCAAACTTACTCATAACGATTATAGTAAAATTGATCACGCAAATTTTATCCACCGCAAAAATACGTCGTCTGTGGAATAGTGAATTGTACCAATTTGAATAATAGAATTTCTCTGATATCTTCATATTTTTTGATGTTTCAACTGAATAAAAGAAACAAATTGAAACCTACAAAAAAATAATTTAAGCGTGAAGGAGGAAGAATCATACATAAGACAGAACACAGAAAAGGGTCTAAAAAACAAAATATAAACTTGACTTAGTCATAGCTCTTTTGTGAAAATGTGAAACATAAAAATTATACAATAATTAAATCCAATATATACGTCATAATATTTCATTTTTACATTACCTAGAGCTTATTCGTAATTAAGAAAATGTAACAAAGATGAAGTTTTTTTACAAGTGAGGTTGATCCAAATGGAAAAATTAGTAACTTAGAATCCAAAACGTCAATAAACACGAGTAAATATTTGGAATTCATTATTTTACATACTTTTGACACAGACTATATATTCTAAGACCTATAACAACTTCTATACTCATATGTCATTTGTTTAACAACGGCCTGCTCCTCGAGTGAGTAGAATTGCCTTAGTTATCCGCTCCACGCTACCACAATCTACAGATCCTTGCACTACAGATTACCTTCGTTTGTTAGAAATAGACTTAAGGCACAAATATATTGTGTCAAAATGTGAACCTAAGTATAACAATAGTGTTTTTTATCAGATGTCATTCAAGCTTTAGTGTAACATCATGTCACAGTATAGTAATAGTCGTAGTCGTATCATGCGACTCATTACTTTAGATTGCAATTATGTTCCTTGTAGTTTTGATAGTAAGTATATAAATTGGATTAATGAGACACTTTTGATCTGTTTAAGTGTGTTATTGGTATATACATATAAATAATATATTAAGCAAAATATTATATAACAGTATTCGTCATTAGTATGCACTTCCCGGCAGACAGTTGAAAATAGAACCCTTGAATAAGTATGGCGCTATGACGTAAACGATGGAAGAGTGAGATTAATCTATTATTTATCGACAACGAAGTATCATAGAACGGTCATCATTATTACATTATAATATTTACAAGTGAAATAAATAATAGATATTTGTTCTTCATAAGTTTTACCGTATTGTAGATACAAATATTTATTTGTTAATACTGAAAGTTCTTAGGATATACCGAGAATTCATTTAACTGGTTATAGTATTTTTAAGGTATACACAATTGTTATTTATTTGCTGCCTTTTTATTTTATACCTTATTGCTACAATTACTATATTATTACAATTTAAAAATAACATTGTTTTGTTAAATGTGATGACTTTCTTGACACGAATATTTTAACGTATTGAAACAATAAGCTCGATGGTTAAATCACAATATTTATACTAAGGCCACCGATAACCTAAAATAACATATCTAAAGAATTTTGAGAGTTTAGGCAGCAAGCTTTTTAGGATAAATCATACACATAGCCCAAAAGAGTTTAGGCAAGTATCGACTTTTTAATAACTTTTGTTTTTCTTATTTTAAAAACTTAACGTTTTTCGTATAAAACTGTTATTTTCTTTAAATATTATTTTAAGATATAGATCTAATGAATTTGTATTGACCGAACAACTGGCGAAAAGGCAGTCTGATTAGATTTGTCTGCGTCAGGTAAATGTGACCGAGGAAATAGGCCTCCGCTGACGTTGGCGTAACGCTTGTCTATATAACTTTTGTATTCGAAATGCTCCACGCTCATTCTTGTAAACAAACAATTTTTGAAGTACTTGCTCGTAAACATGACAATCTTCAAATAAGTCGAGGGTGACATTGTGTAGATGGCTGTAGTTGAATGTTTAAGTTGCACTTTGAAGCTTGATCGGATTTAGTTTCTGATTTAAGCTTAATCCAATGCTAAGTAAGATGTGCAATTTGCGCATGTTTGGAATTACTTCTCTAGAGATCAACTATGCGGCTTTTTGGGACATTCCTGAAAGCCTGAGGAAACTACGGAGAACAGTGGCATTGATAACTGGACAAAACACTTTTAGCAAACATCTCTTTGGTGTATAGGTAGGCCAGACAACCCCATGTGCCGTGTCTTCATGCAGGCAGGGGGCAGGCACAAACACATACTGTCGGAATGCAGTGAGGTAGAAGCATACAGGATTAGACCCCCGCCTTTCACGCAAAACAAACAAACTTAAAGAAAAACTCCCTGATAACTAAATAACTAACTAACCTGAGGTATGAAAAATTCAATAATTGGATGCTCTTTACATTCAGACACTATTTTATCATTTACTCAAAGTTAAAAGGTTCGACGGTAGTTGATTGTTTGTATTTGATATGCATTATGTGCGGAGATGAAAAGAAGAAATATTTTGTAAAAAACAAATGTAAAGCTTTTAGAGACCGCTCGATCAGACGTGTGTTTATAGTGGCTTTCTCCTTCAATCTAAAGTTGTTGATGAAGGCGACGAGCCAATATCTGTTGAAAGTTTTCGAGCAAAATTTATCAACATTTTTAAATGGAATTTATCACAATACAAATTTATAGTAGAATGGTAGAGTGGATTCTTTTGTAGTTTTGAGCTTATTCAGCGCCAGTGATATAACATTATCAAATACGGTTCACCACAGCTATAATCCCAAGAAAACATGTCCTATATAAACTACTATAGGTTAGTACCAACATGAAAGACAGACTTTGCTAAGTACTCGCCTAGAACGTCGTGTTGCTAACTTGCTACATGCTACATAGCATGGTTTTCCTGTACTTGAATGTATTATGTATTATTGCAGAGCGTAAAGTGAATGAAGGTACTACTACTTATCATAAAAAACCCGAAATTTATTAGATATATATTTGTCATTGAGGACCAGAAATTAAAGCCGATGAAAGGCGTTTTCGGGTGTTTTCCAAAAAATCTATTACATTTCAGGGCTCATTCTGCCTACAATCGTCAGGAACGCCCATCATGGTGTAAAGACTATTGAGAGTTAATGACATATTATTTTATAAAACCAAATAAAACCAGATGACAATAATGGAGTAACTTAATGGAAATGAAAATGCAAATACATTTCTCGCGTAAAACAGTTTTTCTTGTGATATTCAATATCGCAACTGTCGGAGCAAGAATTTTCCTTTTCTAAGGCGAATAAAACTACCACATACAAAGGCAGACGGGGATGTAGGTACTAAACTTTAATTGATACTTCTTTCACGCGAGTGACGCGATCTTGTAAGATGGCGGATCAGTCGAAGAAAGAGATCACTGTCACGCACTATTGACGTTCTGTACCACGTGTGGGGTGTATCGGTGATTTAATTTCTTAATTAAAATAAATATGAGTTCAATTATTCAAAAAATTGTTTCAAAAAGTCCTAAGATAAAATATATTGTCTTTTAAAATTTATTTTATAGTTGCAAAAGTTTTTTTTTTTACTTTTTCAAGTGTCACACGCACAATGCTAGCTGAAATCGATTATAATTCTTTACCAATAAAAATAATTAGTTCAAAGTAAAATTTGAGACAAAACTTTGCAGTATAGTAACAAATTTTCTTTTTTTTTTAGAGCCGGTGATGGATGTCTTAATTTGCAAGAAACAAAACTAAGTAGCATTTTGTTTAAAAGCCCATTAAATTAATTAAAATCCCAGTGAAAAATTAACTTACATGATCTATATAAATGTGAGCAACGTAACCACATTTCGGAAGACTTAAGTATGAACTAAATGACAGTAAAAAAAAAACATAAAACACATTATGCCGCATGTTATGGGTTTAAAAGGCTTAATATCATTAAGAATACTAATAAAATACATTTCACTTTGAATTGCAATTGTATAAAACAATAGAATATATTTCATAGACTTTATCTCATACATCTATATGAAATATCGATACATCGAAACAGTAGCAATTTGTGACACTTCAAACAATAAGATGTCAAGTATACTGACACGATCGATCCCTATAGAAACCGTAGACAAGGGGGGCTTTAGCTGTAAGCTTGACGCACTAAAGAGCATGGTGCTCTGTGCTAATGACGTTATTTGTTTGTTGTGGATTTACGAATATTTTGTTGGTATATCAAATCAAATTCATTATCATCATATTATTATTAAAATATGTACGCGTTAACATGAGACCCTCCTCCGTTAGTAACGTTAGATAAATAAATTTAATGTATCAATAGGTTCTAATGTTGACTGCGATATTGTCATTTTATAAATATCTATAAACTTGAATTTCAGACTGGATTTAGTACGATTTTACAATAAACGGAAATATATTGTAGTCTGATACAATAGCTTTCCATTTCTGTTATACAAAGATCTGAGGATATTATTCCTATACATCAGTGAGTAAGCCAATATACAGGTTCGTCGCAATCTGCCACTTGCTCGCAACTTTTACGCAAAATGAGTGCGAGACAAACAAAGTTGATGCTGATTTAAATTTCAGAATGAGCACACATGTTATAAGAGAAAACGTGTGCACGTAGGCGGGGTAGTCAACATGTTCGCACCACTCTGTAATATTATACTCTCAACAAAGCAACTCTCAAGATCAAATTAAGTTGCTTGATTCTTCTAATATGCTCGCAAAAGTGTATGAAAGTAATTATGTTCTACGAATGACGTAATTTACACGTCATGTTTATTTTAGTAAACAAAAGCAAATATTTCGGCTGAAGGACGAATGTTACGATTTGTTTATATATCAGAATGTGAGGTAGGCACGTATATACTTACTTGACCGGTCAGATTATTAGCTCTATAGATGAATAGGTAGTTGTCATATGCGCGGATCCTATTGTAAACACTCTTACTCTCCATTTTCAGCTTGTATATTTAAAATCGTAAAATGTGCAAGACTGCACATCTTTGTTGAGAAATTTACTTTTATTACTTTTTATTGACTTTTTTTTTTAATAAGATATTTGTCTATTACTTTTGACTGACGTTTTAGTATTACGTTTTGTTTTTACCGAAACCACTGCCCTTTTATTAAGTTCCTTATATTATGTATAAACCTTTAAATATATTTCATTTAATGTAATCGATGCATTATTGTTTAGTTTTTAACTAGTTCCTCCTAGGCTCCTACATAGATGAGAACCGACAGCGAATACACACTCTATCGCAATCTCAATTGCTCTAAACGGTTCAATTCGGAGTGTTTCTCGTCAGGGGCTCGTCACTTTTGTCAATTGAACTTACATTATAATAATAAATACTATAATGACCATAGTACATCTATCTAATTTCGGTTGGTTTTATCTGTCACATTTATATATTATGTATGAAAAACTCCATACAGTAAATCAGAAATATACTTGTAACACATGTAATCTGAGGTTGTGGTAACATATGAGATCAAAGTATTTAACATTTTTTACATTACTACATTTTTCTCTAAATCTAATTGAACTGTTGAACCTACCCAGTAAAATATTGTAAAGAATAGTAAATTCACTTTGAATAAAAGCCCACAACCTTTTATCCCGTCGTTTGTTCAATTCTGCTTAGTATATTTATTATTGTATTAGCGACAGATAAAAAGGATTCAACCCTAGCATTTAGGATGCTACCTACATTAAGTATCCTTTGTACCCGCCAATTCCAATGGATATGTATTTAACAAATACTCATTAAAGATTAGAAGGAAGTTGTAAAATTCGAGTTTACATATTTGGGCATATCCTGATCGAGTAAGACCTTATGGGATGGCATTTATATACAGGTGGAGTACAAAGAACTCATTTATCATAATCATTATCCAATCCCAAAATTCATGCCTCGGTTGCTTCGCCAGTGGAGCTTGATGGTAGAGTAGTGGTATAATAAGAAGTAATGAAACCTATATCGATCACTCGTCTATGTTATATTTAGTCTATATATTAATGTGAGGCCCTTTTCAGCGGTCGCGGCCTCTGTCACAGGTCGTAAGTGAGTGTTTAAAATAAAATTTCCAAAATAACCTGTTTCCTCCACATCTAGTTAGATAAAGGCCCGTCCTTATTTTTCAAAATTACGAATATATTTAGAACTGATAATAAAAATGTCCGTAACTTTCCTTACAAAAATGTAAGTTACCACGACGTTATACTTATAGCATAGTCAGTAAACAGATTTTCGTAATATTTTAACACTCCATTACAGTTCGATCTGTAAGTTGGTATTCTAATTGTTCTTATTTTAAGGTGGTAATAATGGCTTTCTAGTCTCGGTTTCTGGAGCTTTAGGGCAGAGTGTCAGAATTTCACAGTAAGATAATCTGTTCAAACCTATGGAATTGTACTAGGAAATTGGTACTATTAATATTAGGGTCGCAATAATTTAGTGACTTTATAGTATTGCAGCTCTCAGAGGTTTGAATAAAGTTGTCTTCAAGTTGTCATGTTAAACTAAGTTCCATTAAGTTTTTACTCGGTTGTGACAGCAACGCTAAATGATAAAGTGAAGTTAGCAGTCTGCAACAAGTATAATACCTTTTAATATAAAGTTTTTACTTAAAGTATTTTATAATTGAATAAGAATATGTTTAAATTGTTAACTAGCAGTGATGTTGAAATATTGGTTATAAGAATGTAATTACTAATTAGTCATTTTAGAACATTAAATTACAAATGTAGTTTCAGGCAGCGATGAAATTCAATTGTATTTATATTATACAAACATACGTATATACGACATAATATAACGTAGCTTTAGGATAGGTATTTAACTTAAGGAAAGTTACAAACATTTAACAATTTTACAATTATTGTGATCAACGGTTATTTTATTAAACAAATTTCTATTATAGATATCGATATGCTAAATTTTATAAAACTTTTGAAAAGATAATAGTAGATTGTTTGACAAGGGGCTAAAGTAGGCCATAGTACTACGAGATGGTTATTTTCCCGAACGAAGTGAGGGAAAATTGTTCGAGGGGTAATATGGCGTTTAGACCCGAGTTATGCATACTAGTTTTCACTTCGATTGCGAGAAAATAAGATAAAATAACATTTCAACAATTAACAAATACAATTTTATTCACCCGCAATGAATTCTGAGTCAAAAATGTTTAATTTGGCAGTCTTTGTATTTTTTCACTGCTTTGATACAGATAGGATATATTATACGCCGTGAATAAATGCCATAGATAGACAACGTATAATTGGGGCTTCAAAGAGTTTGCCAGCGATTTAAACTTTTTTTTAATGCTTGTGAAGTAGGAACTAAAAAGCACCTAATGCTTTGACATGTTGATTGCGTTTCGTCATTGGTCGATTTTAATATTGTGGTATTGTCTGATTGGTTGATACTTTATACAAAGTTTTTTTAATGATTTCACATTTTTAAACAGTATTCGCACCAAAAAAGAATCTAGAGTTGTGATTAAATTCGATATCTGTCGTGATTGGTGGATTTAATACGATGAAGTGTTCTGGTTGGTCAATTTAAAACGTTTTGTATATCATAAATATGTATACATATTTTCCCAAGAGGTTAAATGTATTACTTTAGTCCGCCTTGGCAAGCATAATATGACACACTTTTAGAGCATGAGAAGTGAAAAATTATAACACTCAAGAAAAAAGTACCTCATTTTGTATTTATAAAACGTTAAATCATTGACTATTGCATATACTAATTATTATGGTATGTGTTGATTGGTGTGGCATACTTGCCTGTTAGCACTAGTATATTATGTACAAGTATGCTAGGTTGGTCATTATTTTCGCGGCCATAGTGCGCGCATAACTATTAAATGGTCAAGCACACGCGTTTAATACGATTTTTTCAACAGATTTGCGAATAATAGAACAGAGAAATTACACGAGTAATTAATAACTTTTGATACAATAATTGTTTAATGATAATACGGTATTAAGTTTTATTAGGCAGACGTCCGGTTTTTTATCCAATAGCCCAGTAGCTAGTCCATCCTTTCCACCCAATAGCCTAGTACATTCTAGATTCCATTATAACTCAATAGTCCTTACACCATGGCGGGTGCTGTCTCTGTGCGCGTCCCATGATACGGACAGGGGCAACATCCGCTTAGTGTACCCCTTACATTTCATTAAATTGTCGAAAGGGCCTCTACGCGTTGGCTCGATCTGGCTCCGCGTACGCCTCCCAAATGTCCGAAACACCATTGTTCCGTGTACGGAAGAGATACGGTATTAATATATATTATAACTAATTTTTGCATTGATACTTGATAAGTTCTTTTGAAGGCATTTATTAACCCTTTATAGGGCAACTTCAAAATTGTAATGCAAAACTGATTATCCAACAATATCGTATTTTTGTATTTTTTTCTTAACAACAATCATTAGGACAATCAAGCCGCGAGGAGGCTTGAACGCACGACCACAGTAACTTTTGAGCGTTAAAGGGTTAAATTAGAGTTTTTTTTTTTATAATTACTCAATGAACGTGAGTTTTAGAAATATTAAATTATGTTAGTTTTCTGACTATAATGAACTCCGCGAACTAAATTCCGCTTATTAGGTAGATTGAAACTTTAGACTTTAGTTAGACTATTTTCTGAAAACTCGCAACTAGTAAAGTGATTTAACTATTTTCACCATTAATTCCGCCTATCTTTAAAAAAATCTGCAAATTTAAAGACGTATTTTTACTTGATTTTTAGGACACACTGGAGTATTTCTCAGAGCCTAAAATGTATAATAATTTTTAAATTGTTACTAATTAGAAATTATAATTTTCAAATCACAAAACACACAAACAATGAAACGTAACATTGTAAAAAATATTAAAATAAATAAATAAATAAATAAATATTTTAGGACAATGTGACATAAATCGACCTAGTCCTACGGTAAGCTCAGTAAGGCTTGTGTTGTAGGTACTAGGCGACTATATATATAATAGATAGATACATATAAATACTTAAGAAAAAGTGGCCAGAAGAATCCAGAAAGCGATTCATACCATATAGGAGATGCTATTAGCACGTAGTGTTTCGCCTTCGAGATGGTTCGTTTAAAAAAAAAAATTGTACTTAAGACATTTCGAGGGGTTTGGTTAGGCCGTCAGCCACGAAAGATGAATTTAAAGTTAGTCACGCTGTATATGCAGAGTCCCATGTAGGAAATGTTTATTTAGGTTGTTAGTATATTGTAAAATCTTATTATATCGGAGACAGACTTTGTTCCATTGCGTTACCCCAGCTGTGTTACTTAATATTATGCAGTTAATGAACACATCCGTAGCATTGCTATGAATAAAAACTTCAGTCTGCGATGCGATAGATTTAAACATTGGTAGCCATGTTATTTGTGAAGAGAATAATTAAAAAGAGAATAGGTATGGGTGACTAATAACTAGGTACTCAAGAGTTTGCTGGAAGCTGTCAGATGCGAAATAAAAATAAAAAACACTTTAAAGAGACTGTTAAAAAGATGTACTTACCATTATTACTGATTATTGCAAATTAACAAATATTAATTTGTCTTCGTTACATATCAAAATGTATACTTATGAGACTGAGGATCCCACAATCAAACTGTTTATGCAGTTTTGTGGGGCAATGTTTTAAAGAATATTGTTATTACTGTACCTAATAAAATAAATAAATGAAAATATAGTAATTAAGTACACGCAAACCAATGATTAAACAATTATTGTGGCCATACGATTTGTTACATATAAGCTATATCTAAACAGCGGATTCAAAAAATGTGAAAATAAAGAAATCATATCGTTTAATTCGGCTAGGTCTTCACAGTCATTCATAAAGTAATGCTAGGTTGTATAGGATACACAAATTATATCCCGTCCATACAACATTATATCCCGTGTTTCCAAAAATAAATGAAAGTGAAAAATCTACTTTTTTTTTGTTAAACTTGTTTTTAGGATACCAAACATGGATGCCTTATGGATGTTGAACTTACTTTTGATAAACAAGGATAAACAATGGATTTTTTTTTCATTAAAAACTATTAAGGCAATGAAACATGGTAATGGATTAATCCATCTTGTGATACGCAGGTACTTAAAATAATCCTGTTTTGTGAAACAGGTAATTGCCACGTGCTACACCGCATGTTATTTTTTTTGTATTTTTGTTTGACATCAATGACACGAACTGATACATGTAAATATAAAACTCAGGCTTTAGTAATTGGTAGTAGTCCGACAAAACTTAGAGGTATATGAATTCATTTATAAGTATGTATACACTTTTTACGGCCTCCTAGCTTAGTTGCTAGTGACACTGTCTACGAATTAGGCGGTCCCGGGTTTTTATCCCGGCCACGTATTTGTGCGTTTATTGCGAATATTTGTTCCTGAGTTATGGATGTATTTGAGTATTTATACGTATATCTAATCCAATTTCTATCTCAATCATAAATTTCGTCGTCTAGTACCTGCAACATCAGCCTTATTGAGCTTACTGGTCCTAGTAGAACTAGTCCTAATTACTTCGATTTCTGTATGATTGCCCCAAAAACTATGAATCATTGCTGTTACAGTAATGATATTTAAATGTATACAACAATTGCCTAGAAACTGACAGATATGGCATTAACCATTTAAGGTAGAACCTTGAAACATAAAACTCGTGAATATACACTATCAGAAATTTTATATGTAAATATTTTTCTCTCATAATTGTATAACATTAATATGTCGACATATAACTACCAGAGCTCGCTATGTCACTTCGAATTTGTGTCTATGCGCGTGATTGACAGCGTGGTGTGGGATCTAAATTGAATAAAGAAGAGATTTTAAATTTAGCAGAAGCGTAGACTGAGCATGCCACTTTAAAAATAATCATCTGAGATTATATGTAGATTTCAATATGATATGAGGTTTCAAAGACAAAACGTATCGTAAACGTGTAGTTGGGTATACAATATATCAACATTTAAAAGGTTTACATCCATTTACCCTTAGCTTTGGAATAAATCACATCGTGACCTTTTGACTTTTATTTTAAATTAGACCTCACTGAAACGCTAGTCAGGTAATTTGAATAAAATGTTTATACTGTCCACAGCTACCTATTCAAACATGTTTTGAAAAAGTTCCCTGACGGCTATTCTGCTAATATTCAGTTTCCAAGAGCATCTAAATAAAACATCAATTTTTACAATGTAAAAATAAACACGCTTTTGTAGTGTTAGTTAACACTGCAAAACTTCTGTTTAATAAATAATTTACGCAATTCGTATAATAGTTTGCGCAAGGACCTAAACGCAGTAAACAAATTTTTGTATAAAACAAATGTATGTATGTATACTTTGATGTATAAATGGTCCCTAAAAACAAAAAAATATATAATTTCAGTATACCTATGTCTCACAATTTAAATATTAACTTTATTGATACCCTACAATGCCAGACGTGTTTTGTTTGTCTATTTTATTTTTAATTAAAACGCAATATGTTTAAAAATACTCTATGAAATATTTGAGATTTATAAAAATAACTACAAAGACATATACAGCAATGCAAAAAAAAAACAGACGTAGAACACAGTAGAATATTAAATTCATATGATAACATTCTGAAATTTGTGTATACCTAATGTAATCATAATATTTTATTCGGATAATTTATATTTTTTTACAACTTTCAGGTAATACTTAGTTTAAAATTAAGTTCGAAACCCACTATAAACGACAACACCAGTTACATATACAGCAACATATAAAAATAAAATAAGTACTTACTGAACTGTTTATTAGTGACGGTAAACACTTGTTATCATGAATGGAGTGAGGTGCCCGCAGGGCGAGCGGCGCGGTGTCGGGCGAGCGGCGGCGCCGCGGTCTGTGCGCGCACTGCCGCGCCGCACCGCGAGCCGCGCGCCGCGGACTGTCGGCACGGCACCGCTGTTTGCGAAGCATACTGAAAACAGGCAGCTCAAGAAAATGTTGGTGTAGAAAAAGCATCATTTTACACAATTAACACCAAACACTGTGAGTGTCTTTCATAACGACGCTAATTTTAAGGTCTGAAAGTATAAGTCCTAATGAACTGAAATTAACATATTTATTTATAAAATAAAAAATAAAAAAAATAATATGAATTAATTGGACACGCAATGTATCAGTAATAATTTAATAATTTAAACTTAACAATTGACATGTGATTTCAAATGTTTGCATTACATTGCTGCTAAGATTATTTTTAAATTATTTACTCTTAATTCTAAAATTATATTCTTTTGATAAAACAGCGCTTTAAACTATCGTTACTTAAAACTAATGTCGTTATGAAAGGTATATACATAAGACACACACGGTATATTAATGATAAAGAATAAAGAATGGAAGACGAAACCTTTCACGACTCTTATTTCTGTCTCATCTCATTATAATCAAGAAAGGGAAAATATCATTTGTAATACAGATACATTTTATTGTTAGTTTTAATTATTAATTGATTTCCAAATTGTATTTAAAATATAAATAAATTCTTTCCTAATAATTATCATTTCTAAAATAAGAATCAAAACAATTGTTCATATATAATTTACTTTCCAATCTAGAGTTATGTTATTTGTTAAAATACCCGGGCGTGGGACTTATTTAATACAAAACAAGTTAAGTTTAAGGAGATTTAAAAACCGCCTACGCTTAAAGACTGAACCCGATTATGATAAAACATGTCTAAATTTGGGCTGAATGAACGCAATCAGCGATCGACAACCCACCTGTATCAAACACCTATGTGGATGCACTGAGATGTATTTTGACATGGCCTGGCGTCATCACGCGATATTTACATCATTAGATGTAACACACATAGAATCATTTACTGATTCTAAAAATTCAATTACAGACAGTCATGGTGTTACACCGAACTATTGTCTTAAAACTGCGGCCAGGAACCACCTGACTACTTTTTAAAAATGCTTTTGAATATTGTTACGAGAAATACCACTATTATCGCAAAATCCCGACAAAGGTCTAATCAGTAATCAGTAATCACATGTCTAAAAATATGGTAAATTATTCTGAGGATCGTGACAATTGTCAAGAGTTCTTCACCAAACTACTACCTATTTATTGACGATACGGTATTTTATTCAAAGGCAACGTGTTGGTGACATACAAGCGCACATCCACCCGATGATAAGCGCTTAGTGTAACCAATGGACACCTGCAACGTCAAAAATTTACATATGTTGCGAATTGTGACAACTGTCGGTGTGGTGAAATAGGGGCCAGCAGTGGACGGCCATGGCGGCTATAGGGGTGTTTGTTAACCGCCTAATGTATCCAAAAACTTACCATCTACATATTTTTGAACCGAAGAAGGAAAGCAGCAAAGAAAGTGAGATATACGAATAGTAATACTAATATGATGTTATTAAACTAATTAGTTTTGCACATATCTGTCAACGTTCTTTAGTTCAACGTATTATTATTGCCAGCGCCTAATATAGGAAACTGGAGTTACAAAGTTTGTAGTGTTAATAAAAATGACGGTGTGTCTAACAATATCCGGTTGGTCTATTACTAGAACCCACGCGGTTCATGTTATATAAGAGTTGAAAAATGTAAGAAGTTGGACTTGAAGAGGCTGCAATGGATTGTGTATGATTGCTCTGGTTTTAATAACATTGGTAATCGATCAAAGATTTATTATAATCTATTCAATAGTAATATTTAAAGAAACTCAATAAATTTTTCCTAGTCTATCTCAAAAGATCACAAGAAAGATATTAGATGTTTATTAACTTTTGTTTAGATACATCTAATTGATGTGAATGATAACAGTTATAAGGCTATAAAGTGTGTCCAGTAATATTCATAGAAAAATAGGCGCAATAATTGATTTACAAAACGTTTTTGTCAACTCATTTCATGTAATCACAGGGCCATTTGTGACATGTTAAATTTGTAAGCAATGAATTCTCATTTATGAAAACAAAATCTGCATTATTGATAGCTCCCATTCTGTGCATTTCAGAAGCGACTAAAAATCTAGCTGCACACTTAATCCGCTTTGATGTTTATTAAATATGCAACAACTAAATGTCATTAATAGTTATTAATTGTTATTTGTACTTAACTAGAATATTTTAGTAAATAAAGCATGCATATAGTCGTATTCGTAGAATTAAATTGTATTTTATTTATTTTATTATTTATTACGAGCCCATATTATCCCACTGTTGGGCAAAGGCTTCCCTCTTGCTCTTCCACCTATCCCGATCTTCATTCAAGTTTCTTCGATCAGTTTTCCACCAGTCTCTATCAAAGGCGTCAAGCTCGTCCCGACATCTCCGACGAGGTCTGCCGCAGCGCCTTACAGTTTGTGAGATCCAACGGGTAGATGTGTTGGCCAACAGGTCATCGGGCATACCGCAGACGTGTCCTGTCCAGTCCCTTGTAATACTTAATTTTATTAAAACTCCGTTAGATTATCTTAATTTTGAAAAAAAAAAACAATTATTTTAACCTTAAATATCAATGCTAAGCGTTCATATTATTTTTGTACACTAGAATGATATAATAGGCTAATCTTCTCTAAAGAGCCCACACACTAGCATTTATGACCCGCGTCTTGTCGGCGTTCCCATATAAAATTGCATTCCCATATAGAGTGCTGGAGAGACGCCGCATTCACGCGGCGTACCGATTACTATTTAATCATCAGGAAAATGTCGAATGGCTGTCGATAGTGTGCTCTGGCCCTGGAAGTGATGGTGGTGTGGCAACAAATATTGCAAGTATTTGTACGTGTTACGGTAGAAACCCAAACGAACATTTTTTTTTGCTTTTGAGTGTCTGTCTCAATCAATTTTGATATAATTACAAAAAATATAGCATGGTGGGAACAAGTAACCAGACAGATTTTACAGAGCCTAAAATTTTTTGTAAAAATTCCTGGAATTTTCCTAGTTTCAGAGTTAATACAAATTTAATAAAATTTTATTAATTTAATGAGATGCAAAACAATGTCAATGTCGCCAATATGGAGCCTATTCAAGCCACATTTATTGACTGATATCGAAAGTGACAAGGAACACTTTACTTAAACAAGCTTTTACAAAAAATGTACCAATTTCAGTTACGCCTGAAACGGGTGAAATATTAAGTAAAAAATGTATTAATTAAAAAAAAAGCAGAAGCATTAAGCAAGGCTGTTCTGTATCAATTGAAATAAACGCTTAAGTTATACAACTGTACGATTACATAGCATTTATCTTATTCTGAAATTGTACGAATTCACCCGACATTTTTATACATTACGCGTTGTGAAAAGAAAAACGAATTAAAACTTTTTAAGCTACACGAGTAGAATTTTGTAAAGAAAATCAATGATCCTGACATTGGCTTTTATTATGTTAATACATTGTCCTGGTTTATACGCTCATGAGTCGCTGTTAACAGGTACTATTAAATATTATAAATATTTCAAATATAACACTAAATATAATATTTTTATATATGTACGTATCAAAAACAATATTTAGTTTTACGTATTTCTCGTAGCAAGCTAGAAATGCGGTTCACCCCGACTTTTCAGTGTACAGGTGTAATTCCGTGGGCAATTACTGCCACTTATTGCCCATGAAAGCCCGTACACGCTATCTGAATGGCTCGACTGCGTCTGCTGTCTCTCTTCATTGTCTAAGCTACGGCTGAAATGTACTATCACAGACATTTTTATCTGTTCCTATTCCTTTAACTTGCTACGTAACAATCATATATCTAATAACGTGAATTTCTTTTTCATCAACAAATAATGGCAAGTACATAACAATATTTGTTTAGAACCTTTAGAACCAGAAATGGTTAAATGTATTTCAAAATCTAAGTAGGCATATAATTATGTAGTAGTAGTTAAGTAGATATGTTATGCTAATTGATTGAAAACCTATAATTATATAATCTTGTTATAAGTTTATTTTGTTGGACTAGCATAAGTAGGATAGGTATTTTGGTACTTATAGTTGTTGAGGAATGCTGTTGAGGCTAGCAAGTTCCGTATTCTAAAGACATATTTGCCATTCCTTTTAAGGACGAGGAAGGGAGATTTAGCTACTGTTTCTTATATTCCTAATTATTTATATTATTATTTGGACCCGGGTATGTCCTTAAACTACGCCCAACAATGAGAGGTAGGGCACAGTGATGACCATCACGCTTGAATCTGGGGCAGCCCAACTGGGGAAGTACCTCCTCCTTACAGAAGACCACAGCCATAATAGCACTGCTACCTTTCAGGTATGTAGTGTTGTGTTCCTGATGGTGAGTAAGGTTCCCAGAGCTCCAACCCCCCTTAAAGGCCGGCAACGCGCTTGTGACTCCCCTGGTGTTGCGGGTGCCTATGGGCGACGGTAATTGCTTACCATCAGGCAATCCGTCTGCTCGATTGCCGCCTATGACATAAAAAAAAAAAATCCTTCTTTACTAATAAGTTTTTGTGTTCTAAATACATTAATTGAACTGAGGAATTATTTAAACTAAAATAAGTATAACTCAGAACTAGAAAAAGGTTTCCATAGATATTTTGTATACCTCTGTGATTACTTTTAAGTACTCTTCTTGTAATAATATAGATTATTTGCCTAGAGGTGTGATATATTCGGTCATTGCTAAATATCCCGATTAATTAATTACAGAATCCGCAAGATACAATATGCTAAGTGTATTGAATTGCATTTTATGCTCGCGTTTGTTTAAGCCTATTTTAAGTAATCTCGTTTTTTATTTTTTATTTCTAAGAACTATGGTTTCGTTAGCATAAGTTTATGTCTAAAAAATATATTTTAGTTATGGGGTAGCGCAGCGATTTTTGCCGCTAAATTGTGTCAACACTTTTACGGTAGATGGCGCTAAGCACCTCCTAAGGGCATTGAAGGATATGGTGGAGAAATTCGCAGCCTTTGCGCAAGCCTCTGTAGGTCAGTTGGTAGAGCGATGGGCATGTATCCTAGAATCGCGAGTTCGAGTCTCGCCCGGGACAGTAGATTTTTCTGTTTTTCCATTATACCTAATTCTTTGTTCACATAATTTCTAGTCCCAAGAATACGGATTTGATAATACCTACAAATAAACTCTAAAAATAAATTGATTGATCTTTTTCCGGCCGAACCCATAGTACTTTGTACAAGGGTGACATAATGAATGAATCTTTTCAGTCGAGTCCCGTGTTCAGGCCACGGAATTTTCTGATTGCTCTAAGGGAGGTATTTGTACGAGATTGAAAAGCTTAATTATGTCTTGAATACTCGTAGAAATAGTATTGTTACAATACTATTTCTATTAATGTCGAATAAAAATATATGTATCGGAAGCTTGTATATTGTACAACAAGCGGAAACACTTTTCTGACAAAAGGAGTCAAACCACGACTTCCGCTAGAATTACAAGTTACAATTTATTTTAACTTCCTTAGCGATTATTTTCAAAAACATTCATTTTCTGATTTTTTTAAATTCATATCTAACGGCACTTCATATTTAAGGTTGAACCGAAAAATATCCCTCACTTCGTTTATTATTGACAAATATTCCCATATAAAATATTTTCCATTTTTTATTTTGCCATTTTGCCCGCTTCACTTCACTGAGCAAAGCTGGGCATGTAGACAGACATGCCCATTCTTTCTTATAGGATTCCTTGTTACGTACGGCATCCTAATAATAACGGAGGTACTACGTTTAAAAAACACCCTTTCAGACCGAGTTAACTCCAGAGAAAAACGTTTCAGATTTAGAATACGGCGATGAAAATATTTACCAAAACTTGATTTTGGAAGTGTTTTCATAGGATGTACTGAAGGTGCCTTAATGCGGAATGAAGTAATAGCTGTTGTTTTAGGACACTTCTCATAATTAGGTCAATGAGTTAAATACCTTTTGACGGATAACGTCAGTAGATATTTTATTCGTTTGTAAGCTCTTTTAAAATGATTATTGTTAAAAACGTAATTATTTTCTTTATCTTCAATTTGTATATATAAAAAAAACTATTACCACTTCTATCTTATGTATACATCAGTTCTCAATTTGGTATCTTAGTAAATAAACCATTTATGATTAAGATAAGTAAGTAGTGTTTGATACTTATATAAGTCCCTAGCTTTAAATAGAATGTGTATTATTATTCATTTGGGTAGGTTTATTATCCTTAATTATTCTTAATTATTTATGTACAACATGTTTTATACCGCAGTGCGACTGTAATAGCCCGCGTGGGTTATGGCTTAGCCCATACTATACCTATCTATCAGCTACGAAAGTCTAATGCTGGATACAGACAACCCCAGGTTTAATGCCACAATCTCCACGCTTGGTAAGCGGGTTGGCAATCGCAGTATGATCCACCGTTAAAGTGCCCGTACACCTCACGCAGCTTAAGTACAATACCCGGGGCCACCTGTAGATCTCTATTAAACTGTGAGTTCCGAACCACGGTCGACAAAGTTATAATTCGTAGATACGCTGCGCCTAAACGCTTAATTTAATCCGTTATAAAGGTTTGCACTAATAGTCTAAGCCTATTATAAATTATGTATAAGATAAAAAGTTCACAATGTTTAGTCTCATAATGCCAGTCAATAACCTAACCTTGTTTTCTAATAAAATGTTTAAGAAATACCAAAATAAAGTTCAAAAAAGTTACTAATGATATTGCTATTAGTAGAAAAATATTAACAAGAAAATCTTGCTTATTTTGATTAGTAAACATTTTTCCGAAGAGATTTTTATGCCTGACGTTCATACCTATTTTTTATTTAAATATAGCATGTTTTGTAAATACCTTCGAATGATACTATATTATTATCATTTGCTCATAGTCGTTAAGTTAATGACTGTTAATCAACACAGTGTAGATGACAGAATATTTATGCGACTCTTGTTAAAAATAAAGCTCATTTAGTACACAAATCTTACATCAAAAACGAAACAAAAAACAAACATCAAATGAATTATTGTTATCGCTAACTAAACAATCGTTGTGTCTAGTACCTAAATGCTTGTACGAACATAAATATGAGGTGACTCGTGCGATTATACAAGTACCTACTAACTAACTGCAGTTTTATTTGTACGTACTCACATACAATGACTGACATACAGGCTGACTGAATTTTGACATCTACAGTTATTCATCATCAGGGTCCAGACTGAAGAGACAGTTCGGTCTACTTAAACAGAATTTTAAACGAGCCAAAATGGAGCCATTGTCCATAAGCCGCATATAAATTGGCAAGCGCTTTAGGTGGCTTTTAAAGTGAAAAGTGAATACGCAATTGAACCTATAAGCGTTTAAATGAGACTATATATCTTACCCTTGTTGAAAATTCATCTTATTTGCAAATAAGCAAACTTCATACATATTTATAAACTCGCCGGTACCAGATTGATCTTTACATACCATTGAACGACCATTCAAAATGATACCATATTAGAAACAGAAATGTATTAAAATTTTTACATGAAAATGGTACAATATATTCTTGGCAACATTGCCAAGAATATATCTTACCATCCCTACAAGCGCGGGAGAAACTGGCTGACAACATCACCCAGACCGGAAAGTCTGGGTGATATTGTTCGTCTGGAAAAAATGGCTCTATTGCGATAGTACTATCTGTTGTAAAAATCGGTGTTAAATTTTAAAATTTTCTTTTGTACTTGTTTCATATCTCTACGAAACGATAACGACAATTAGAGTTTATAGTAATTTTGGTAACGGGTAAGTCCCAAAGCATATTTAAATATTGGTAGGCTAGCAGTTACCTCGGAGAATACGATTCTAAAATTATTTTTACTCGGTCTTATATTTTTATTTATGCTTGTATATTACATTATTGTTATTTGTGCGTCTTACTATCTATATCTACTAAATTAAGATTTCCAAAACTTAAAATAAGCTATACCCGCTGCCATGGTACTGTAGGCTCTGGCAACATCGGCAGAAGTATTCAGTCACGCTCGCTATCCTTTATTCCCAGAATGGATAGATCGCTTTCCATTTTATTGGCTATCGCGTTTGCATTACTTTTGCACTTACACACGTATTAGAAAATGGCAACTATTTATGGTGACAGATGACAAAAACCCGACCGTTTTAGGCTAGCAAGTACTTAAATAAGGCGAGGCGATCTATTAGCAGTTGTTTTCCAGTTTAACTAGTATGTGTAAAAGCGCCTTTGTGGCCTATTTACTAAATAAACGTTTGAATTTGAGTTTTAACTATTGGGACAAATACTAAACATGGGACAGAAAATTTCAAGCTTTATTTGACTCGGCAAATAAAATAGTAGCGCAAATAGGCACGCGAAATGTCGGAGTCCGTCTTTTAGAAGCCGATTGATCTAATTGCAAATTTTACTGCCTCGGGAAAGCAAATATCTTTAAAAGTGAAACGAAGGCAATTTAAATGAATACTTTCAAGAATTATTTTCCGCATCAATCAGTCTACTGTATCCAGCTCCTGAGTTCACTAAATTCTAAGAATTATTCAAAGGATTTGTAAAATTGTTTTATTGAGTGTTAATTAATTGCATTGCGTACCTTTGTTTTACAATTTATGTTAAAATATCAGTCATTCTCATTTTACACAAGTAAAAACAATACCAGTCGTTAGAAGTTTGAATTATCGCATACCGCACACTGTTTAAAAAAAAAGATATTTATCAAATATGTACAGCCGACGTCAAAAATTGTTTGCATAAAAGTTTATTTTATATATTTCTGACCTCGACTGTAAAGTGAAGTCAACACAATTAGGGCACAGTTATGTATGTATATGTAAAGAATTTTACACCTTAGTATTGCTTTGAGAATTACTAGACTCAATTGGCAGTGGGCAGGGCACATTGCCAGAAGAACGGATGGCCAAAAACTACTATTGGCGACCACGTAGCGGTAAAGGTGGTGTGGGTAGACCTCCCACAAGATGCTCCAACGACCTAGTCAAGGTCGCGGGAAACCACAACAGAGGACCGCTTGTTTTGGCGAAGCTTGGACTCTCTCTGTAGACGTCTGTCTATGTCCAGCAGTGGACGTCTTTAACTTTGACAAAATTATTACTCTGTCAAACTGATTGAAACCCAAATCTTAATCAAGGTTAAGCTTGTACGTCATGAGGTTATAATTAATGTATTTATAACTACATGACACGTGAATAAAGAGCTCCTTCGGCTTTAATTATGAAATACGGGTTTAGCGGAGCAAATCAAAGGTAATATAAGGTATTGGAATAATAAATTAAAGCGAAGCTGAGTAAAGCGACGCCGTTTAATGTCAACAATGGTTTCTTGCGGGCACAGATAGAGGCATTGTGAGAATTTGGTTATCGAGGTAGACTGTTTTGAGAAGCAACAGGGCGTGGGAGCGGCAGCACGTGACGACTGATCGTTTGCAGCTCTCATAACCGCTTTGGGCTAATTTGCTTTGACAAAGCTAGCTTTTTGGAATTACTGTGCGAAACTGAAATGAACGGTTAAACGGATGAAAGGAATTTAGTTATCTAGTTGCTTACAATTACAACATTTTGTTTTTTTTTACATGTGTCAATAGACAGACAGACACTCGGCCAAAAATGTTCTCTAATGACGGGTATCTTTAGAGAATCGCAGCGTAGGATGACTCTAACAAGGTAAGATCCCAGGAACTGTTGCGTTGGATAAGGACAGCGCATCTTCTTCTGTATTAGACGTTATTTAGTAGATAATGCGTAATAACAAATTTCCAGCGAATTTTCCCTGATGAGTTCTCAATTCATTTAGTTTATAGAGCCTACGCCAACTTGTCAATTAATTGTTCCTTGAAAACAATGGGTGTGAGCAAACGCTAGCGATGCCGAACACGGTTAAATATACCTACATTAATCACTCAAGGGGGAGGGGCTAATTTAATTATCAATTCGCGTGGGTTGCTGGTCGGCGTGTGGTCGGTTCATATTAGAAATATTAATACTAGTTACCTAAAAGACAGAATAATAATTTCTCTATTAAATAGTAATATTCTACTTAGGATTATCTAGATAATTGAAACATTTAATAAAACTTTGTATGTTATAATCACCAAGACAATATGTAAAATACACAATTTACTAATTTGTACGTATACATTCATAATACCAAATAATGTAGATATAAACAAAACGTAAAAGAAATATTTTCAGCAAAATATTTTGAGAAATTAATCAACTAATCATATTTCAGATATATTTTGTTCTAGCGCTCCTATACTAGTTATTATTTGAAGTTTTTTAGATTTCTTGCCGAGGTTTCATAGAAATTACAATTTTTTTGGTTAAAATCCTTTCAGCAACACTAATAATAACATACGTTACTCGTAAAAAGGCTTCCCATACTAGTAACGTTTAAATTAAGTATAATAATACCTCATATACACCGTGTAACATCATCATCATCATCATCATCATCTCAGCCATAAGACGTCCACTGCTGAACATAGGCCTCCCCCTTGGATCTCCACATGTACCGGTTGGAAGCAACCTGCATCCAGCGTCTTCCGGCGACTTTAATGAGGTCGTCTGTCCATCTTGTGGGTGGACGTCCTACGCTGCGCTTGCTAGTCCGTGGTCTCCACTCGAGCACTTTTCGACCCCATCTGCCATCTTCTCTGCGTGCAATGTGGCCTGCCCATTGCAACTTCAGCTTGCTAACCCGGGTAAGTGTAACATAATTACATTAAAAATTTAATTTCAGATCGTACGTTATCCAACGCAGTAGAGGCCATTTTTAGGGTTGCGTAGTGTAGTGTATAGTTGTCTCGAGTACATATGGCAGTCGGTGTCAGGTCGTGACGCAGGACGAACGTGCGGTGTGTATTGGCGAGCCAACCCGAATTATAACACGAATTACAAGGACGTTACAAGTGGCGACGAGGATAAAAGTGAGTACCAAATTAAGGTAGTATTCCAAAATGGATGGAAAACGAAATAAAATATAAAATTGAATAACGACGCGTCACGATGCACCGGTTTCTTGGTCAACAAGTTTTATTACCTGCCATTTAAAGTGATTATTTCAGTACTTCTTTATTTTGGCGGCTTAAAGATAATAATGTAGAATGAGATTATAATATTGACCGAACGAAAATAAGTGCTGACGTACAACAATAGGGAAGTGTTAACAACAGTTGTATTAGGGATATGAATAGTGGATTTAACGAAATAACGGCCATATCATATTAAGTAAAACGTATAATTTTATGGAGATAGTCGAGATATTTAACGACATCATTTAAAACTATCAATATGAGTCCAAGTTATAGAAGAGCCTATCTCAATATAGAATTTGCGTCAGTTATGACCTTCTTGAAAACATAACCAGTTTAGTTTTACTAATGTTGGAAAAAAAAAAAAGTTTTGTTAAATTAAAGAGGACATATGTATAATAAACAACTTCATGTTTAAACTATTATAGACCTCGCTATACGAAAAAAAATACCTACCTACCTAGTAATCACTTATGTACTTACCTAGTTGGTAAGTACCATCATGTTATGTGAGTTTCTACTTTAAGGGATATATTTATATATATATTGTTCTGCCTAAGTGCCTATGTAGCACATACGTGACGTAGGTATTACTTAAGGTATAAACGTAAACATATTGGTATCTCAGTAGCTGTACAATATGGATATCTTTGATGGAATTAGTCTTACGATTTACAGATTATTTATTATACGTATAATATATGAACACAAGTTTTTTTTTATATAATGAAATAATTTTACATGAATTAAATTAACCTGCCTACCCACTAAAGGATAAATCATTATTCATCAAACTTAAATATCCGAATGTGGTGCGTTTTCTTTTTGTTTTATAATATAATAGCTACACTGTAAGCCATTATATACCTACCTTATGAGATTTTTTATTGGATATTGAAAATAGTAAATAAGCATTTATATACTGAGTGCTTAATTTGAAGCAGTTATATCTGAGTATTTAATTACTTTTGCTGGTAAATTTGACCAGTTTATATAGGTATTTCTATGCGCGTAAGTATAGAAATGCCAGGTAGCGGAGGTGCACTCTGTACATTAAATTGTATGGTACGGTTTTGACCATTTAATTGGCATCTGCAATGTAATTCTACATTGAAATGAGGCATTGAATTGCAAATTTAGGTACCAGTAGATAAATACTGAACATTTAATTGTTATAAACAGCAGTTAAATAACAATGACGAAAAGCTGAACATTTAATTGTTGTAAATATCAGCTTCTTGCGCTTGAATGACGCATACATAAGATGAAGTATACTATCTGAATATTTCATTGTCACAGCAGATTGACATAGCTGTTAATCTGAATCATTAAATTGATTGGTTACAGGTTGCCCCAAGAAAGTCCAATATGACCTCTCAATTGTCTTTGGAGACATTTGACAGCGAGGGTGATCCCACATCAGTAGGAGTACGATGGGAGCGCTGGAAAAGAGCACTCTTTATATACCTAGATGCCGCTAATGTCGATCAGAGTGAAAAAAAGAGGGCAAACCTACTTCACTTCGGTGGTTTCGGCCTACAAGAGATTTTTTCAAATATACCTGGAGCGAATGTTGAACCAGCAGAAAACGTAGATGTTTTTAAAGTTGCAATAAATAAGCTCGACGAATATTTTGCACCAAAACAAAGCAAGCTATATGAACGCCATGTGTTCCGTTTAATAAAACAAGAACAAGATGAGAAGTTCGAGAAGTTTATTGTCAGACTTAGACAACAGGCCAATAAATGTCAGTTTAAGGACAAAGAGGATAATATCATTGATCAGCTCACAGAAAAGTGCCTCTCCAAAGAGTTAAGGAAGAAAATTCTTCAAATGGGAGATGATGTTGACCTAGATAAAATAATAAAAGAAGCTAACGCATTAGAGGTCGTCAATAAACAGCTGGAACAATTTGGATCAAACAAAAATGAAGGCGTAAACAAAATCTATTCGAGCGATTCTAAATCAAAACCTAAATTTGAGAGAAAAGAGAGGAAAGTTATGATTTGCGGGCGATGTGGTAATCGTTCACATACCAGTAAAGATTTAAACTGCCCTGCGAGAAATAAGGATTGTCTTAAATGCGGACTACAAGGACATTTCCGACAATATTGTCGAACAAAAAATGTTAATAAGAATGCAGTGAAAAGGAAGTGGGAAGACAATAAAAATACAGAAAATGACAATAAGAAAAAGTTCAAATTAGAGCCAGTAAACAACATAGAGGACAAAACGGAGATATGTAAAGAAAAATACTACGTTTTTCACATTGATGATGACGACGATGAATTACCTTGGACCGTTGGAGGAACCCTGATTAATATACTCGTGGATTCGGGCTGTAAGAAAAACTTAATAACCGAAGAATCATGGGAGGTCATGAAACAAAACAATGTGCAAGTAGACAACCAAATATTAAATCCAGCTACGGAACTCACGGCTAACGGTAGTGACATTTGAAGCTACAATCAAGGTGGGAAATCGAACAGAGAACGCTACATTTTACATAATCGTTAATGACACTAGAAATCTGCTGGGGAAAACAACCGCAATAACTTTAGACGTGTTAAAAATTGGACTCGACGTAAACGTAAATAATGTCAATAGTCCTAGCGTTTTCCCGAAATTTAAGGATATATTGATTGATCTACCAATTGATGATTCAGTATCTCCAGTAACTCAACCCTACAGGTATTAATAATTTCTACCTTACATGTAAAAAAAAAATATATATATATAATAATAATAATAATGTGTTTATTATTTGCTTCGTTATTAAATCGGCAATAATGACTTACATAATTGTACTCTAATAGCAAAATATTGTTAAAATTAATTAATATATATTGTTGGATAAATACATAGATAAATAAATCATATAAATGAATAAATATCTGATTCAATTCTAAAGTAAACATTGTTTCTTTTAGGCGTATACCCATTCCGTTAGAAGAAAAAATTGATGCTAAGATCCAAGATCTAATAGATAGAGATATAATCGAAGAAGTCAGAGGTTCTTCAAAATGGGTATCTCCCATTGTACCCATCCTTAAGGAGGACGGAGAAGTGCGTCTTTGCGTCGACATGAGACGAGCTAATGAAGCAATAGTTCGTGAAAAACATCCTTTGCCTACGATGGACGTGTTACTACCTAAAATACGCGATGCCAAAATTTTCACTAAACTCGACATAAAAGACGCATTTCATCAAATTGAAATAGATCCTGAATCTCGACACATTACCACGTTTATTACAAGTAAAGGTTTGTTCCGTTATAAAAGATTAATGTTCGGAATTTCGTGCGCTCCCGAAATTTTTCAAAAGACAGTGGAACATATGCTACTGGGATGTGATGGGGTCATCAATTTTATTGATGATATATTAGTTTTTGGGAATGATATGGCGGAACACAATGAAAGATTAAGTAAAGTCCTCAAGGTTTTAGAAACCAACAACGTGGTGTTGAGAGAGGATAAATGTGTTTATAGGATGAATAAAGTAAACTTTCTCGGTCACGAATTATCTGAAAAGGGGGTGCGCCCATTACAAAAGTATGTTGAAACTATTCAAGAATTTAGACCCCCTACGAAAGTAGGTGAACTACGGAGTTTTTTAGGTCTAGTTAACTTTGTGAGCAAATGGATACCTGATTTTGCGACACGAACGGAACCCCTTAAAGAATTATTACGCAACAGGAAACATGATGACACGGATATTCAACAAGCTTGGGGATTGGCTCAACAACAAGTATTTGACTTGCTAAAATCGGATTTGACTAATATCCCGACTTTGGGCTATTACGACGTAAAGGACCGTACAATGGTCATTGCCGATGCTAGTCCGGTAGGGTTAGGAGGAGTTTTAGTACAAGTAAACAACAAAGGCCCAAGGATTATTGCGTACGGCCATAAGACATTAACAGATTGCGAACGTAAATATTGTCAGACAGAGAAAGAGGCTCTAGCTCTGGTGTGGGCAACGGAACATTTCCACGTATTTTTATACGGTAAGAATTTTGAGCTCATTACAGATCACAGGCCCTTAGAATTCATTTTCAGCCCGAAATCAAAGCCATGCGCAAGGATTGAACGATGGATCCTTCGCATACAATCATACAAATTCAAAGTAACCTATCAGCCGGGGAAAAATAATATCGCTGACTCTTTATCTAGGCTATGTAAAATACCTAAAATATTACCACCGACTCAAGATGCTCACATCCATCAGATCGTTGAGTATACTCGGCCTATTGCGGTTTCCTTGCAAGAAATTAGAAGGTACTCTTCGGAAGATGAAGAAATTCAGAAGGTCAAGGAAGGGGTTTTCTTCAATAAATGGAACGATGAAGTTAAGTTATATAAAATCTTCCAAAATGAACTATGCTTCTATGAAGGCATTCTATTACGAGGGATGAAGATTGTGGTACCGAGAGATTTGCGTGATCGTGTATTACAAGCAGCTCATGAGGGTCATCCTGGGGTTGTAGCAATGAAGGGGAGATTAAGAACAAAGGTTTGGTGGCCCAAGTGCGACGCAGATGCTGAGAACCTTGTTAAATCTTGTAAAGGTTGCACGTTGGTTTCGGCCCCTAATCCACCAAATCCCCTTAAACGAAGAGAATTACCCGAGGAGCCCTGGGTTGATATCGCCATGGATTTGATGGGCCCGTTACCGAGTGGTGATCATTTGCTAGTTGTAGTGGACTATTTTAGCCGGTACAAGGAAATAAAAGCATGCCGACAAATCACAAGCGCAGTAATTGTATCACACCTAAAAGAAATGTTTAGTCGTTTAGGTTTTCCTTCAACAATTACCGCAGACAACGGCAAACAATTCACAAGCGAAGAGTTTAAATCGTTCTGTAACGAACGAAATATAACCCTTTACAATTCTATACCCTACTGGCCACAGCAAAACGGTGAGGTCGAAAGGCAGAACCGGGATATTCTAAAACGTCTAAAGATTAGTCAGGCGGAAAAACGAAATTGGCAAGAGAGCTTGCAGGAATACTTAATCATGTACAACGGTACCCCACATTCTGTGACAGGAAAAACTCCCTCTGAGCTATTTTTCAAAAGGAAATTCCGAGATAAAATCCCTATGATGTCTGATGCTACTGCTGGACCAAGTATGGAAGTAGTTGAAGTAAAAGACAAAGATCGAGAAATGAAAGAAAAGGGAAAGGAGTATGCAGATCGGAAGAGAAAGGCCAAAGAATGTGAATTAGAGCCGGGCGATAAAGTGTTTGTGAAAAATATGTCCAAAGATAATAAATTAAGTCTTAATTATAATACTACCTCACATACAGTAGAAAGTAGCAAAAACGGAGATGTTCAAGTTCGGAATGATGAAACTGGGCAGACAATTAGAAGAAACGTAGTACATTTAAAAAAAATACACGGCAAATGGAATATTTTAAATGCGGATGATGGTGAGGAAAATGGTGAAGAGACCGATGACATAGATATGGAGAAGAACTAGATAAATGAAGTTATTCACACTGTGTTGATTGAGTTAAGAAGTTCAATTTTATGATTCACAAATATTGAAGAATTATGCGTTATATTTAATACATGCATTTAAATTAAAACTAAATTGACCTTTTATTTAAAGACTCAAATAAAAGAAAAATAAAACAAGAAAGGGATGTAGTGTATAGTTGTCTCGAGTACATATGGCAGTCGGTGTCAGGTCGTGACGCAGGACGAACGTGCGGTGTGTATTGGCGAGCCAACCCGAATTATAACACGAATTACAAGGACGTTACAAGTAGTTAACTTATAGTTTCTCCATGTCTGTCTGTCCCCGGCTAAGCGACTGTTCGTAGTATTTAGAGAGCTGTAATTTGGTATGAATATGTAAAATAGGGAGGTAACCTACATCTGAAGTAGAGGGTAATCTTTTTTTACTGTTTCCTCGAGTTATATGAGGTGTCGTTAAACACGTATTTGAAACTATATTTTTTCACTTACGTTTGCCTTAAATGTAAATATTTGAAGTTGAAATAAATTTGTGCCATTCCAACTTTTGAATTCAAAAATAAATTTTGAGTCTAAATAATATGAGATTATTCATGAAAATACAACGCAATGAAGACCGTCGAGGAAAATTATTTTTAACTTAGTCGGTTTAGGCGCTTTGAGTAATGGATTGAAAACTACGGAACCCTACACTGAACATGGCTCGACAAGCTCTTGGCCAGTTTTATACATTATAATGACTAATTTGATTCAACACATTAAGGTTTAAAGTTCAAAACTAGCAGCTAACCGCTCGCGGTCGGTCGGAAATCTACCGACTCAAAATAAAATCTCAAATTAAAAATATTCCTGATAAAACATAACGTTCGTCGAAACTTGCTTGAATACACTAGTCTACTACATTTGAAACACCTCAACTCGGTAGTCCAGACAACTCATTAAACACGGCCTATATGGAAACAATCCTCAGTGGTTTGTGTTGAATATTGAATGTATAATAAATAAAATAAACTAGTTACTGACTTTTGTGAGCTTAATAAAAAAACCTACTGTAATTAAATCAGTTTGTCAATCAAATATTGAACTCCGACGTACGATCATAGACCATATCGGACCGGAGAGTTGCCTGAGCACAAAAAAAAATCCATGACCAAAAATGAATGGCAATAACTGAAAAGGAAAAGGGTGACCAGCAGAAAAAAATACGGTGTTACACATTTACCAATTAATGTTACCAACTACCTCGTGCAACAGCTTTCTCATCAACCCGAGTTCGGAACTATGTTGGCTACACAGCACGGAAGCCTAACTTTACCGCCCTAACGAACTGTATTTCAACTAAAAATATCTAGTATAAACATGTTAAAAAGACTTATTTTCTTGAAAATACTTGTAAACCACCTTTTATTAATATCCAACCAAATACCAACTTTTACGTTGAGAATCGAGATGAAGCTCGGTAAGCACGTTGATAATACCGATGCCTTCTATAAATGGAAAAATAATACCTACCATAGAAATCAAGGCTATTTATGTCCCGCCTCTAAGCAGTCCATACAAAACGGCTTTTTTTATTTATTCGTCGGATCTGCTTTGACTTCTAAAAGAAAACATAAAAATGAATAAACATTATCAGAGCTTATTAAAATGTTGATTCATATAACAAGTTGGGCTTAATTTGATGGAACATCCCTCTCCAAAGTGAGTGTGAAACTTGAGTGGGCACCTACAACTTGATTAGTTGGAATAGCCTAATGTATAAGGAAAAACGCATCACTTAAGCCCTTTTTGTGCACGAAGTAAGACTGATGCTCGTTAGCTATTAATTAAAGCTTTAGAATTTTAAGAAAGAGGGTAAGTAAATACATTTTTCCAAGATACTTACTTTAACTCACGGTTTGTTGTTAAGGAAGTACCTACCAAATTCTGGTCTATTTTTCACTAAATAAAAAACGCAATCATGGAATGCGCCCGTTGCAAATGTTGTGTGAAATGTGGCTATAATCTTTCTATGACTAGTGCATTAAGAACATCAATAGTTAGGTTATTTGAAAAATTATAAATTAATTTTTATACCATTTTAAAAATCCTTTCTACGAGTATCTACTCGTATGTAACTCTTTTATTATTTAGGGCAGCAGTATTGAAACAAACAAGCAAAGGCCATCTTCCATCATTCTTTTTTACCCAATTCGATGGTATTTATAATGTGCGATTCTTTTTTCTAGGTCAATCAATGATAATGATTATTTTTAGGGTTCTGTTTTGGGGGTCTGTCTGTGTATTCCCGGCTATGCTCAGTGACCGTTAGTCGTATAAATACAACCATAACTTGATATAAATATGTAAATCAATCACACAATTTTTTGTCGTCTGGAACTCCCCTTTCATATTAAAGCTTGGGGTGTTATTAGATAGACATTAGAAAAAAATTAGCCCGCTCCAATTCCAAAAAAGGTTATTTGATACAGTTTTGGAAATAATCACTTAGAAGTAGGAATACGTGTCCCTCTAACTTATGAACACCAAGTCCAAAAAATCATGAAAGTCTAGCTCAAAAAAGACTTACGAGGACATTTATTTATTTTGATTTGATCAGCTGAATCGTTTTTGGCCATGGCCAATGACGGCTGAGTAAGTGAACAATTAATTTTAGCTTATGTTTTATTAGCAAAAGTAGCCAAGCATACAAAACCTTTATAACTTTACAACCTTGTTACCATTTCTTTACAAAGATTGTATTAGGCAGCTACCTTTCCTTTCTTAAAACATTATTAACATTTTAAATTTACTTTAGACTTTATTTCTTTTGAAAAGTTTTTTCATAAGACTTAGGTACCTACTCATAAAACTTGGCTTTCAATTAATGCGTAGAATTCTTTTTATTGAGTCATACAAATCGAGAAGGCTATAACAAGTATAACAGTACTATTTTTTTAAACGTTCAATACTTAGACTTTAAAATACTGATCATCTTTAATTTGGACCCGGGTATGTCCTTAAACTACGTCCAACAATGAGAGGTAGGGCACAGCGTTGACCATCACGCTTGAATCTGGGGCACCCCAACTGGGGAAGTACCTCCTCCTTACAGAAGACCACAGCCATAACAGCACTGCCACCTTTCAGGTATGTAGTGTTGTGTTCCTGATGGTGTGTAAGGTTCCCAGAGCTCCAACCCCCCTTAAAGGCCGGCAACGCGCTTGTGACTGCCCTGGTGTTGCGGGTGCCCATGGGCGACGGTAATTGCTTAACACCAGGCAATCTGTCTGCTCGTTTGCCGCCTATGTCATAAAAAAAATAAAAAAATTTTTGTTATGATAGAAAACAATGAATGTTATTATTTGAATACCTGGCTTACTTCTTTTACATCGACTATAAACAAAAAGGCCGATAAATATTAAGTCTATATTTATTATCAATTTCAATAATTTTGTCTGAAACTTTGTTTCTTCGTCGCTAATATGAAAAAAAAAAGATGTGTAACTCACAGTTCTCACCGAGTAATAATGCAAACTTTGGTTTTACACGCCCTTGACTTCTGTTAAACTCCTGTTTGAATTATTTCTCTTGTGTCATAGAATACCTACATTCACAAATGAGTCAAATGACCCATTCTTTTGACAGCTCAGCAGTACTGTGATTTGATGACGAGTAAATTATATTTTTTGCAAATAATAGAGAATCGTTCTGTTAAAAGAGTTTGATGTTAATTCTTCCGAAAAAATATAGTAAAACTAATTGTGATAATCTCATTTATTTACAGAAAATACAATCGTATTATGATAACTACAAGTACTTAACTAGTTACAGTATAAAATTTAAAAAAGGCCCTTGAGGCATTGTACCAAGCAGATTAAATGTTAAATGTACCTAATTAGATTAAATGTTAACCAAAACTATTCAACTAGGACTCGGAGTATGCATAAACTTATACTTACTTAAACAACGGGCTAGTGGAAACTGTCCACACAGTAGGGTCTAAGTTTTTTAGACCCCGCCGTAAGGATAGACCTCAGAAACTAACCGAGCGAACCTTAAACCCCATGGCTGAACGACGCTCTCTACAGCTGCAGTCTCCCGATGACGCGGAGTCATTTAGGCAGCTCAATAGACGTATATCTAAGTCCTTGCGACATGATTTGCGTCTCTTTAATACTAACCGTATTAAAGAGACTATTGAGCGAAACCAAGGCTCCAAAGTGTTCGTAAAGGATAAGTCTATTGGGCAAAGCCAGCTGACAAAGCTGAAACGGGAAGATGGCAGCATAGCGTCGACCAAAGCAGAGGTTTTAGGCGAGATTGAGAGGTTCTATGGACAGTTATACACTTCGGTTGCAAAGCCCGTTGACAGCTTGGTAGGAGATCCAAGAGCCAAGCTGTCCCGACATTATACCGAAGATAACCCGGACATCAGTCTCTACGAGATTAGGATGGCCCTAAAACAGCTTAAGAACAACAAGGCGACGGGCGAAGACGGAATCACTTCAGAGCTTCTGAGAGCGGGTGGAATACCGGTACTTAAAATCCTCCAGAAGCTCTTTAGCTCCGTTTTGTCCGAGGGCAAAACGCCTGAAACATGGAACAGAGGCGAGGTGGTGCTGTTCTTCAAAAAAGGTGACAATAGCCTATTGAAGAACTACAGACCCATCACGCTTCTGAGCCATGTCTATAAGCTGTTTTCAAGGGTTATCACGAATCGTCTCGAACACAGACTCGATGACTTCCAGCCTCCCGAACAAGCCGGTTTCCGAAAAGGCTATAGTACCATAGACCACATCCATACGCTGCGGCAAGTTATACAGAAGACCGAAGAGTATAACTTGCCATTATGCCTAGCGTTTGTGGACTATGAGAAAGCCTTCGATTCGGTGGAAACATGGGCGGTGCTTGAGTCTCTTCAGCGATGCCATATTGACTATCGGTACATCGAAGTGTTGAAGTGTTTGTATAGTAACGCCACTATGTCAGTCCGAGTACAGGAGCAGAGCACGAAGGCGATTCCATTGCGAAGAGGCGTAAGGCAGGGAGACGTTATCTCTCCGAAACTGTTTACTGCCGTACTTAATGGAAGACGCCTTCAAGCTCCTGGAATGGCAAGGACTTGGCATCAACATCAACGGCGAATACATCACTCACCTTTGGTTTGCCCACGATATTGTAGTCATGGCAAAGTCGATGGAGGAACTCAGCATGATGCTCGATGACCTCAACCGAGTTTCACAACGGGTGGGCTTGAAAATGAACATGGACAAGACGAAAATAATGTCAAATGCCAATGTTGTGCCCACCCCAGTCTTTGTTGGGAACTCGGTACTCGAAGTTGTTGACTCGTATATCTACCTAGGACAAGTAGTCCAATTAGGTAGGTCCAACTTCGAGAAAGAGGTAAACCGCCGAATCCAACTCGGTTGGGCAGCGTTCGGGAAACTACGTAATGTCTTTTCGTCCGACATACCTCAGTGCCTCAAGACGAAAGTATTTAACCAATGTGTGTTACCAGTGATGACTTACGGCTCCGAAACGTGGTCTTTTACTATCGGCCTCATCTCAAGGCTCAAAGTCGCTCAACGAGCTATGGAGAGAGCTATGCTCGGAGTTTCGCTACGAGATCGACTCAGAAATGAGGAGGTCCGTGGGCGAACTAAAGTCACCGACATAGCCCACCGGGTTAGCAAGCTGAAGTGGCAATGGGCAGGCCACATTGCACGCAGAGAAGATGGCAGATGGGGTCGAAAAGTGCTCGAGTGGAGACCACGGAATAGCAAGCGCAGCGTAGGACGTCCACCCACAAGATGGGCAGACGACCTCATTAAAGTCGCCGGAAGACGCTGGATGCAGGTTGCTTCCAACCGGTACTTGTGGAGATCCAAGGGGGAGGCCTATGTTCAGCAGTGGACGTCTTATGGCTGAGATGATGATGATGATGACTTATAAAAATATATTATTAAAAATATTAATTTTGACATTTAAATCAATAAAGTAAAAAGGCAAATGAAGAAATAATTTAGTGGTGGTAAAATTTTAGTAGTGACTGTGATTTTTGTAGTGACTCCAATCTAGTGACGATTTGAAGTTTATACATATGATGTGAATTATATTAGACATTAATAACATTAAAAAATAATTACATGAAAATATCAAATAAAGGAATACCTGTACGAGTACAGCAATCCTATATAAGTTAATGGTCCTAACGGGCAAACATCATGAAACATAGCATGAAAACATGGAAGTACAAAGGAATGTACAGTAAAATTTTATATGAGACATGTTCATCGATTCACATATACTTTAATGCTAGCCTTAACGTAGAAATGATACCAAAACTTACAGTGATCAAATACCTAATTCTCCTAGCTAATGGTGTCTTGTAACATTAAAATTCATTTACAAAATAAATCCCTTTATTAAAGTAAACTTAGTTAAATAATGCGAATTAACTTTTAATATATGTAGGTTCTAGAAAAATATATTGTTAGCTAATTCTAGGAATGGACAACCGAACAACAAGATGACCGAATTCCAAGCTTTAGGAATATTCGTTCAAAAATAAACCCTTCCATATATATACATATCTTGAAAGGGTTTATTTTGTTACAAAAACAACCCTAACATCTGGTGTATTTATATATACACACACACACACACACTTATATATCGCTACTTATTGTATATCGACACAACTTAAAAAACCAGCCAAGAGCATGTCGGGATTTGTTCAGTTTCGTAGTTTTTTGATCCGTAACCCACGGTTCAACCCATCAAGCTTATTTTATTTTTATTTGGTAAAAGTTTTTAAGCTGTACTTGCTTTTTTTTTCTTTTTTTTCAAGGGAAAGACACTATTATTTTATAACTTCCATAGCGATTATTACCGAAAATATTCATTATTCAAAAAATGTTTAAGGCAAACCCTTATTTACAAATATCAATCTAACGACACGTCATATACTGGGGTGAGTCCGAAAAAAATTTATCCCCACTCCACGTGCCGGTACAGTCAGCAGCAAGAGTGACTGAGAGGGTGAAGTTTTAATATGACCCACACGCGCTCTTATTCTCTTGACAATAGAGATGACTGTGTTCACCTCATTTTGAACACCTCAACGGCTTAGCCACTTCTGCTGCTGACCACAGAGTACACCTATTTTTATTAACTTTATACCACTTTTTTGCGAGATTGTTAGCATATACAAAATTACAGCTCTCTAGGACTAACGGCTACTGAGCATACCCAGCAGTGCTCAGAAAATAGCCGCACAGACACATAGACAGGCGAAATCCAAGGGTTTCTAGTTGACTACGGAACCCTAAAAAGGCAATACTTTATTAAGAGGCGCAAAGATTAGTCAACTGTTAAATCGTCACGTTGTCAACTCAACAAGTTAGTCAACTGTTAAATGGTGTTTCCAACGTAGCCACTACTGTAACTTGTGTAGATTCTGCCATGTTCAGCGCTTAATAACATCTCAAAATATCTCCGCTAATTTACCGCAACTTGCGATGCCAGTGGGGTGGTAAAGTGAACTATTTTAGGATAAACCCTAATATTCACAAATAAAAATACAAAGAGTGAAAACTGAGTCACAACTGGTCGCGAATCGCAGTTGTGAAAACGGCTGGAAGGAAAATCTTAACACTTATTCTTTTTTACTGAATCATCATCAGATGATTTACACACGGGTACAATTTGCTCTTTTCGATTGTATAAGAAAATGCTGAAAATATGTAACTGGTGACCGAAGAGCTGCCGGCTTCCTCGCACAACGTATCAGCATTGCGATACAACGAGGAAATGCCGCCAGCATCCTTGGTACAATGCCTCAAGGGCCTTTTTTAGATTTTATACTGTAACTAGTTAAGTAGTTGTAGTTATCATAATACGATTGTAATTTCTGTAAATAAATGTTTTTAAAATTAAGAAAAATGCGAGCAAAAATTATTGGATAATCGTCACTTGTTGTCAAACGTCATTACAAACGATTTTACGTTAACTGCTTAAAATGTACTTAACAACCTTAATTCCTTTTTTTATCTACAATCACTTATGGACATTGTTCAGCCAGCTGTCAATGTTCGTAATAATAACACGTAAACAGATAATGCTGTAATTCAAGTTCCATTTCCTTCTTTTAACTATATTTTTACCACTACTTACTCTTGATTTGCTTTCGATGTGTGAATTGTCTCACGAGGTCGCATGTGAATGCTAGGCTTTAGGCAATATTCCTTATTATTACCACCGCTATGAATAATGTACATTAATTTAAGGCGTTCGAATAATTCATCTTTGTTATAATTTTCCTACGCCAGTAGTTACTGGGCAAAAGCTCAACCATATAATATATAGTATATCAAGTAAATGTATATCATTTAAATTAGTTCCAGTGCTACCTACTTGTTTACCTAATTTCGTTTTTTGTAATCAACAGATAAGATAATAATAGCTATTAGGGGTCGGTATCACCTACATACGGAGTTCATCGAAATATGGCCACAAATGAGAAAACTTATATTTAAATATTACTTGGTAGTATAACAGCGACGGAGCATAAGATAATCATCTCTGAACCGCTTAACGGCAACGTCAAAAATATTCAGGAAAATATTACGTACTTTTAGGGCACTTTGATTTCTACCCACTCAAACAAAATTAACGTTTTTTCCTTTATTCCAACATAAAGCAGGCTATATTTGTATTCTACAAGCTGTCAATAATGTTCCTAATATAATAACAAAAAATAATGTTTGTTGTGTTTGCTAACGGTAAGAGGGCGATTCTTTTGTAATTTTGGCAAGAAAATGAACCAAGACAAGAGTAAAGATTAATGAAATTATTGCGTAATAATTAACGTTCTTTAGTCAAACGTAGATAAATGATTGAATCTGATTAATTTCCTTTTTATTGTAATTCAAACCTACAAAACAAAGCGTTCCCAGATTATGACTATTGTTGAATATCTAAAAGTTTAAAAGGAAATTACGACCGGGGGGCACTTGACGAAAATTATATCCGTCGTACTTTGACTACTTTAAAATCAGTCGGAGAAGAAGCGCCCGGATCTGGTCGATTGTTTTGACTTTGTGTGAAAGTGGCCGGGGTGGATTAAGACTAGGACCGAATTAAAATTCAAGATTAATAAAACATTACTTTAACATCGCAGCCTTCATAAGTATCTAGATTCTTACTCATATACCTTATGATTCCCTAATCTTCTCGTTTGTTTACAGCAGCTTAAATTTTATTAAGGATTTGAAGAACTCAAATGCACCTAAGTTCCAAGGTTTTTTGAAAAATATAAATCATCGATTTAAAACGTCGATTTAAGAGTTTTATTTATTTATTTCGGCAATTTAATATCACGTTAATGATTATATTCGTGGCTCATGCTCTTGAGCATAATCTTTAGCTGTATTAAAGGGATACCAACCTGCACATGACGTGTCTTAGAGAACTTCTCACCCCTGGGAATCATAAACATTAAGTTCTATAATAATTTAGCTACGCAACCTTATTGTATATTCAAACTCTGAGTTTACATTGAATAACTAATAAATTTACAATATCTTAGCTTTTTTTTTATTTCGTACGTTTTTGTGCCGTATAAAAGCTGAGTTAATAAGACTTATCCTTAGGATTATTTTATAATCTTCGGTTGAACATTTAACATGTTGATGTTGTCTGAAATGTGTTGATTAATATTTACTGGCACGTTGGTGGTTTCTTCATTGTCTCCCCATTTAATGAACAGTTATATATTAATTACGCCTATATGAATATCTTAAGTAGATATCCGGTTAATACTAATAGTGGCAGCTAGCTGTTTACATCGAGCTTATCGTCATTAAATATTTATGTCTCAATGTCGTAAGTAACTTTTACCTCATTTGTAATTCTAAACTTTATTGTATACCGAATAGAGTATTTTATGTATATACCTGTATCTATTCATTATGAAATATTAAGGCAGTTGTAGTTCGATACATGCGTACATCAAACGATTTATGAAACCGTTAAGGTGGGTGGTAGATGTACTCGACAACTAATAGATGTACATTATCGTATCAAAATTCTGTTAATTAGGCTTTGGATTAGACGGACTCGTGATTGGAGGTATGATGCCAGTGAACCAATTAACTTACGCGGATGTTAGCGTAGTCTACATAATACTCGTATATTAAGTAGGTATTGCCTTAAAATTTAATTGATTTCATTAGTCAGGAACGGTAGGTACTTAAATTTAATCACGATAGTGGTACCTCTTTATATGTGCCATTATCATGATTAAATTTAAATACTACAATTAGACTTCAGTACTGTTCCTAAATTAACAACATATGCTTTCTCATTAGTCATATGACCATGATAATGGAAATGTTATAAAATGTTAGTAAGTTAAAGCCGAGAACTTTTTGTATAAAATAACATGCAAAGTAACCTAAGTATTCTTTTTTATAATACTACAATGGTGGCAAACAAGCATACTGTACACCTGATGGTAAGCAGTTACCATAACCTATGAACGCCTGCACTTCCACAGGATTCAGACGCGCGCTGCCTACCTTTTAACATACGTATACATGGTATACATTACTTTATTGAAGAACCTCGTACTGTCATTTATGCTGGATTTTCTATAGTGGTGGAATAAAAGTAGGTATAAAGAAAATATAGCATGTAGGGAGTATATGACGTCTTATCATGGCGCTTGGGAACAACATATATTTTTCCGCCATTGACTTTTAAAAAGTTGAATTTCCTAGTTCAACTGTTTCTTACTTAACACTTTCGCTGACAGTACTAGACTTAAGCGTTGTTAAACTCACGAGCACCTCGCTTGACGACGTATTGTTACGCGTTAAATTAATTAGTTCACATAATTACGTTTTGTAAAAGGTTACGAAGCTAACCTGATTAACCGATCTAGCAAGAACATTTCTGTAGGGATCATAAAATAAATTTAAATACTACAGCATATGCTTCCACAAATTGACTGAAACCTGAGAGAGGTAAGTAAAAAAAAAAACTTATGTTGTGGGAAGCCAACGATATGTATTATATACCTACAAATTCTTAAATACATAGAAACCACACATGATCAGGAACAACAAACGGAAGATGAGACATGGCTATACATCTTTATTTATGGAATATCATATCTCCGAAACTTTATTCTTTATATAGTAGTTATAAAGATTCCTGCTCTTTTTTTATAAACCTATTCTATACCCAAACTATAATGTATCGTTACTTAATATATGAAATATTTATAAAATCCTTACTCTTTTTATAATACCTATTCTATACCTTAACAATAAAGGATATATCGTTACTTAATATATCGAATTTAAATTACATAAAAAAGCGTAACTTAAATTATGAACCAAAATTTTATGCTCAATTTTTGTTTGATTATCGAATAACTATTCAGCTACAGTATGAATAATAGATTATTAGGTTTTGTTTGAGATACATTTACAATGTACCTATCAGGTTTGTTTAGGTACAATATCATAGAAAAAAATATGACAAATCGAATGTGAAACGTAGCACCCCCTCATTAGTTTCGCAAAGCAATATCCTTCGTTTGAAACTTTTCGGTACAATACCTCTAATCACGGCAGGTGGTACGAGAATATACGAATACCTAACTTGGTCGGGACGTGTTTTATGGAATGTTTCGTAGCTTTTCATATAATACTTGCACCAATGTACTAATATTGACAAAAATAAATAGTAACCGTTACATCGTGGCTTTTGTGTGTTGAAGTAAATAGAGCCCGTATCATCAATTGCATGTTGAAGGAAGTTCTAATTTTTGATATAATTTTGATATGCATACATAATTATATTCATTATTCAGCGCACTAAAACAAGTTTTTAGTTACTTTGTGAAAAGGCTGATTTATCTGATATTTATTTTATATTTTAGTTGTATGTATATAGTAGATTGTTTGACAAGGGGCTAAAGTAGGCCATAGCACCACGAGATGGTTATTTTCCCGAACGACGTGAGGGAAAATTGTTCGAGGGGTAATATGGCGTTTAGACCCGAGTTATACATACTAGTTCGATTGCGAGAAAAAAAAAAAACATTTTAACAAATATACAATTTTATTCGCCCGCAATGAATTCTGAGCCAAAAATGTTTAATTTGACAGTCTATGTATTTTTTCACTGCTTTGATACAGATAGGATATATCTACGCCGTGAACAAATGCCATAGACAACGTATAATTGGGGCTTCAAAGAGTTTGCCAACGATTTATACTTTTTTTTAATGTTTGTGAAGTAGGAACTAAAAAGCACCTAATGCTTTGAGAATTTGATTGCGTTTCCTCATTGGTCGATTTTAATATTGCGGTATTCTGATTGGTTGATACTTTATACAAAGTTTTGTTTAATGATTTCACATTTTTAAACAGTATTCGCACCAGTTAATCTAGAGTTGCGATTAACTTGGTGGATTTAATAAAGTGAAGTGTTCTGGTTGGTCAATTTAAAACGTTTTGTACCTATATCAGAAATATGTAGACATATTTTCCCAATAGGCATACTTTAGTCGGCCTTGGCAAGCATGAGAAGTGAAAAATTATTATTTCATGCATTAGGTAGGTACTACTTACAATACAACTTTGCAATATGCCTTAAAACTACGGCGATCACACCACCGGTGGATAGGCAGCAGCATCCCTTAAGTGCGGTGGAACCCTGCGATTGCGTACCTAGAAGAGCAGTGTAGAGAACTTTTTGATTATATAAATTAATGTTAGCATATTATGGCTATGAATATAAATTGTACATTTTACCGACTTTTGTTTTTTTACTCAACAAGTACAAGATACGTAAAAAAGAGATCCCTGAATAACAGGAAATGTCTTAGGAACTACTTACGTTATCAATTGTATATGTGTATCAGAAAACAAGGCTTACAAAGGAGACATAAAAGAACTTTTCTATAAATAAAAGTATGTTTACTTTTCTTTTAATGTGAAACGTCCTAGAGAACTTATTTTTTTAATAAAAATAGAATTTTATGGAACCGCCTACGCATGTTTTTGCCGTTTGGTAATATTTAAAATCAATATTTTGAAGTTGAATACGTATACGTAGTTATCGGTATGTAAAAATAAACGTACCAACTCTCCCATTAGTGACTTAGTCCGTCGATAGATGGCGATATACACTCAGTTTTTGCTATCTTGTAAGTATTTTGATTACAAGGTTCGATGCATTTATTTATTATTTATAAAATTTATCAAACTTTGCATTATTTGATTGTTCATGCCTATTAAATGAGGATCGTAAACGCTGAGTTTAGCTTTTAATCAATGGCTTTGAACAATCCATTACCGCTGAGGCTATTTGCGACTTTAATCACTTAATGGTCGTAAAACCTAATATAATCTTATTAACGGTCTTCAAAGTGCTTCATTACATTTTATTGAACCGTCGAAGAGTTCACTTATTTAGGAGTAAATATATGCAAACAAAGCTAGCTCTCAGTGCGTTTAGTTAAAATCTAGGTACCTACGTTTATATTTAAACAATTGAACATGTCAGGCTTATGCTCTGTGCATTTCTTTATTTTCCCGTTCATTCTAAATAGAACAATAAAAATCTTTTATGTTTTTATTTGATAATATACCTGATGGGTTCTGGTAGTTAAATCAGATGGAAGCGATGTGGTAACTATGGAAATACGACATATAAATCCTCATAATATTCCTGCTTAGCTTAGCAAACTATTTATGTTTAAGTTTCCTATACATGGAAGCTTTATCCTAGAGCTAATATATAATACATCGAATTTAGGGCACGGATCATATTCTGTTTCGCCCTTCCACTCCAATTAATCATATCGTGCCAGGTGACTGTGCCATTTTTTTTATCCGATTTTCTGTAGCTATGTATCTTACACATACGATCACTCTATCACGTCTGTTAAGCAATATAACATTTATTTACTTTTTTTTTTATAGTTAGTAACTGTGCAACATGAATTTAAATAGCATCTAAGGCGACACGTTAACTTTGTTACATATATAGAAATACAGTGTTATTTAATTTGTAATATTTGTTATAATAATACATACACAAAATACATAATATACATATACATACTGAATTAAATAACATTAGGTATTATAATTTTTATAAAGCAAAAGCTTATTATGCTAATTTTAATTACTCATCACCTAGCTTTGGGTTTCAATAAGCCTTTGTAATACATATCGTGTTTTGATTAGACGACCTCTTCTGAATCTGGCTTCTATGGTATCGTATTCCTACTTTACCATAAGGGTTATACAGATATTTATATTCCTGATGTGTACATTGTGAAACTAGAGATTAAAAGGTTAAAATCCTTTAGGATATTTTATAAATGATAAACACGGCTCACGACTCACGTTTATTTAGAGTTTAGACACTCGCGCGAAATGTGTCGGAGAACATAGGCTTCCATTTTCAATCACAAAGAGTGCTGGGTATCCGTTCGGTTCGTCGCTCGCGTCGCCGGCCGGTCTCGTACAAAATCCTTTAGGATTTTTACATTAACAAATTATTTATGGAGACGGCCGCTAAATTACGTCTCTCACGTCTCTGATATCCTAGGAAAGCAAAGCTTTAAACACTAACGTCCTAGGAGGATATAACCAATATGGAATAGCCATTAACAGGCGTTCCCCTCTGCCACAATTACTCGGCCGCCGGTCATAATTCTTGAACTTGTGTCAATATAGTTTATGCTAGTGTTTGATCATTTTGTCGTATGCGTGTGTAGCGACGCACGTAAAATGCATTAGTGTTAATATTATTTATGTGTGTTACCTCACCACCGCGCCGAAAACGGCAGAATTTTTCCGATAGAAGTTAGTGCGTGTGTCGGCTCCATATTGGTTATGTCCTCCTAGCTAACGTCGGATACCTACATGGGATAAAGTGACAATGTAAATCACACCTCGTAAATTATGACAGAATGCAAAATGGCGAGATTACTTTTTTGACGTATACCTAGCGGTTAAAATGTTAAAATTGTTTTATTTATTTATATGTACCATGAACCTGTTTAATACTAGGTATGCGATCAAAACATACCATTGCTAGTTAGATATTAGGTTAGTACAGTCACGTCTGAAATTATGGACACATAATATAACACCAATTTGTAGTCATGGCTGGCCTAGCACCACGAACGTCGAAGTTCGTATATTTCGAGTATCTTTCTCTTTTACTCCAATTCGCTACCGTGAAAAACGATATTATTAGCGCCGCTGTTTCGCCATTACGTAAAGTTATCGATACACGCTGTTATGAAATATATCCATATCTTCAGACGTGATCGTAATTATAAAGATTTTCACTAGATGGACGAACTTTGTTTTATTCAGTCGGTAGGCATAACCCATAAGCCACAATCTGTTAACCGATTGTTAAAAAAAAGTATGCAAACAAATTCACCCGATAATTATTTGCTGTTAATTATGGGAAACACGTACTTGCAAAGTTTATCGGGTACAACTTGCAAAATTTTAGCAATGAACGCTATACTCTTAAATACTTTTCATTATATCTTTTCTTTAGTTAGTATTAAATTTTTCATATAATTTCTACACGTTCTTAATGTAGTTAAAGTCATAAATATACATACGTAGACAGAACTTAACGATACATTTTGCATGCTTTTGGTTCTATTTTATTTATTAAGATAACAAACAGACAAAAACTTACTTATGTATCTACAATAAAAGCATTTACCTCCACAGATGTCTTCATCAAGATACTAATTTTCCTCTGTCAGTAACGTTTAATTGGGACTTTATAGCAGTTTTGTGTACTAATTAGTAAAAGAAAATGAACACTTTGTCAATGAAACCGCAATTCAATGTGATTTAAAATTTGTAATCGTATGTAAGGCGATCGATATAAAACAGTTATTTATTCCTGAGCCTCGTGCCACCAGAATTAAAAAAAAATCGTAAGGTAATTTGAACCTTCTGCTATCGTTAATAGGATCGAATTTACTTTGTCATCAAAAATTTAAATTTAACGAGGAAATCACACTTTGTTTTAATAGGAGAGGTATTATCTATAAAGGGTGTTTTTAAATGGGAAGTATGATTTTCCTCCCCAAACTGAGCATGTTTTGTTCTGCAACTTTTTTATGAGTATTTATTTTCAATTTTATTATTGTCATGCAAGTTTAATTGTTTTCAATGTACAAGTCCAACACGAAATAGCTACTGCTTCATTTCACTTTTAAGAAACTTCAAACAAGGTAATGTGGTCCTCATACCATGTCACCATTAGGTACCATTATGATTACATTACACCAATTACCGTCGCCCATGGGTATCCGCAACACCAGGGGAGTAACAAGCGCGTTCCCGGTCCTCAAGACATGTATGACATAACAAAATTAGATAAGTAAAGTGTGTAGAATCGAGCTTTAATTTAAAGCTCCATAAACGGAAGCACGCTGTATACTTGACAAATAATATAGTACCTACACCCTATTATACATTTGGTGTCATAAAGATAATAGACATCTCAAGAACACTTATCAATAAGATGAAAAGTATATTTCATCGTGGGCGCCACGAAATCGGGATTATTTCTTTAATTTCCGTAACTTCAATGGGGTTAGAATTGAATAAGTTTACTGTTCCTCCGAAACACCTACACATGTTTTAATTACAAACAAAGGACCCGTAATTAATACCTTTGGAAAATATATATCATCATTAAAAAGGATACCTACGTATATAAGAGACAGCCATATTCAGTACATATAATTTTTAACACGAGATGTGAATAACAAATGAATACTCGAATTCTACAAAATATATGTTTTTTTAGTATTTGTAGGCTGTAGTTACATGTATTACTAAATTGATGTTTGTCTGTTATTTATTTTACTAGTGTGTAGTGTTCCAATAAAGTTAATTAAAATGCCACCGTGCTCGTGTTGTAGTTGTAACAAGACTAACTACACTTGTAACTAGGTCACTTTAAAATTTTGTCGGGTATTTTCGCCTTATAACACTCAGAGATATAACCAAACCGATCCACCCAACATTTTAAAATTTTCTGCTTTATTACCAGCGTGCACAAAATACCAAAAAATATATCAAGTTCATTTCAGGGTTCCGTTGTCAACTAGGCTATGCTCAGCGACCGTTAGTCGTAGTGGAATTTGGTATGAAAACTTAAATCAATTAAGCGGACAAAGTGTTCAAATAAAGACTGGAAAAAAGCGAGGTGACCTACAAGTGAAGTGTCCATACTTAGTCTGTAGTAGTTAGGGGGGTAACTTTTTTTTCAGTTAAACCCTAAAGTTTGAGAGGTCGTTAAATAAGTATTTGAAAAAGAATAGGGGTTTATTTAGAACATTATTTGATAAAGTGAACATTTACGGAAATTAAAAAAATTGTTTTTACCCACGTCGTCGCATAGCTTACTTCACTACGCTACAGCATATACCACTTTTTGCTCCTAAAAGATAATTTTGGGATTAAAACTATGGTTAATCGTTTCCCAGGATTCATATTTATTTTTATACCAAATTTCAGATTAATCCGTTCAGCGGCTTAATCATTAAGAGGAAAAAGATAGATGCTTGTACAAAAGTTACTATCTAGACTTAAAACTTGAAAGTAAAAATACTTTATAGCATTACGTACCAACTTGTTCTATTATTTTTGTTCTTGCTTGGTCAGTCAGTACAATGTTGAGGATCCGGTGTCAAACCTTGCACGACAAACATTTATCGATATTTTATCACCACTTGTTCTTGCCACAGCGCATTGTTTGCGTGAGAGGTTCTCCAACACTGACATGAATGACGTAGCTGCATTGTCTTATTGCAACAATTAATTGTAATTAGTCAAAAGAACACAAAAGTGCTATACATTGATTACCAATCGGCATCATCGTATGTACTCACGACAAGGATGAAAAAAAAAACAATCATTTGACTAGAAAGAAAATCAGCTCGCATAAAGAGTCAGTCCTTGTTCTTTTACACATTTCGCCTTCGTCGTTGCAGCGACTTCTCTAGCAGAAGAGAGCCCAGCATAGCCATTTCGTTCAAACAAATACAGAGTACTTTTTTTTTATGACATAAGGTGGCAAACGAGCAGACGGATTGCCTGATGGTAAGCAATTACCGTCGCCCATGGGCACCCGCAACACCAGGGGAGTCACAAACGCGTTGCCGACCTTTAAGGGGGGTTGGAGCTCTGGGAACCTTACTCACCATCAGGAACACAACACTACATACCTGAAAGGTAGCAGTGCTAATCTGGCTGTGTGTGTGTACTTACTTTGACTTGCCTCACTAGGTTACCGCCATTTTTTTTTTTTTTATGATATAGGGGGCAAACGAGCAGACGGATTGCCTGGTGGTAAGCAATCACCGTCGCCCATGGGCACCCGCAACACCAGGGGAGTCACAAACGCGTTGCCGACCTTTAAGGGGGGTTGGAGCTCTGGGAACCTTACTCACCATCAGGAACACAACACTACATACCTGAAAGGTAGCAGTGCTAATCTGGCTGTGTGTGTGTACTTACTTTGACTTGCCTCACTAGGTTACCGCCATTTTTTTTTTTTTGATATAGGGGGCAAACGAGCAGACGGATTGCCTGGTGGTAAGCAATCACCGTCGCCCATGGGCACCCGCAACACCAGCGGAGCTCTGGGAACCTTATTCACCATCAGGAACACAACACTACATACCTGAAAGGTAGCAGTGCTATTATGGCTGTGGTCTTCTGTAAGGAGGAGGTACTTCCCCAGTTGGGCTGCTACCCTACCTCTCATAAAATGCTATGTGTGAAGTTGATTCGGGGATCATTATGCCGATAGTTGTTTCCACCAACGGTCTTATAGCGAATATCCATAATCCGGCGGTTCCTTCTCTCTGCAGCCCTAACCACCCTGAGGCAGCCTGAGCCCTGCCTCGTTGCCAGCGGTACCCCAGGTTAGATTTTTTTAAAATATTTTTATCTTTTTGATATGTTTTAGATGCATTTTTATATTTTAATTTTATAAAAATGTTATTTAAGACCTAGTATAAGATTGAAAATTAATAAAATAAATTTTATAAATTTATATCACACAGCTAAGTATATGAAATAGACTGTAGTTATTACGTTATGAATATTATATAATTTGTAATTATTAGTTAAATGGTAATTCTATAATGATCGGCTCGATTGTTCTGTGGACTGTTGCAGGTAAAACACGAAATGCAACAAATTATAAACTTTTTTTATTGAGGCTTGGTTATTTTTTGTATCTTTTTTCACTTAATCATTTTGACGGACCATATTATGTAAATTATTGGGTCCGTTGATCTTCTTCGTCTTAGTTTAATAGGATCATATAATCACACATGTCAAAATCTAAAATATAATATGTAAACCAGTAAAAGATAACTTACAACGTCTAACAACTCACGTGATTGAAATTTCTCAGTGACCTCTATTATTATAATAAAATAAGGGCGACAGCTGGTAACTACAGCTACCAAAAGCACGTGAGTGGATAATGAATAAGTACGTACACGGAATATAAATACATTGATGTCCATTTAGCTAACAACTATTTTTATTAATGTGATTAATTACCATGTTTATTTATGTTTTTGGATTCCCGGTATTTCGGCACTGTTGCGTGCCATCACCACGGACTAACTGTGAGTAGGTATTAGTTGTGGTGTACTAGACCAGTAAAATTACCAAGACCTGGACATAATTCGATAACTTTTTTTGGGTTTTTTACATTGACGCGGAACCCTAAAATGTTTAATTTTTTATATTTTAAAAAGAACTAACAATATTTTATTTTATAGAAAACGAAAATTACAGTTATCGAATTATGTCCAGGTTTCGGTACTTATACTGATCTATTTTCGTAATTTTACTGGACTATACCCGCCCTTTTTGGTTTCACTTACTGCGTCCAGTAGTTGTAAGTCAAGATGTTAGCTTAAATTCGTAGAAGTTTAGATTGTTCAGCTTAGTTAAATTTATAAGTAAACTTTGGGAAAAATATACTTATAAATATATTCAAATTTCAATGGTACTAGTATTATGTACAATAGTTCGACCTAATTTCGCCTAACATGCATGTCGCAGCTGATTAATTTCCGTTTTGTTAGTCATCGTGAAACATTATTCGTGTCATGGCAACTTTAAAGGTTTAACTTTCAGCAGACAAAAGCTTTTACCATTAAGTAAATGAAAATGGTGAGTTCCAAAGTTCCAGGCGCTAATGTCTCGTTGTTAAGGGACTGATAGTAGCGAATGCCCTTGACCGTTCGCGTCTGACAAACTTGCACTGTACTTACACACCGAGGTAGGCGAGAAGCAATGTTAACGGTATTTATATGGCGTTTTAATACGAATTATTTTAAAAAAATCAGCACACAGTCGTATTAGTAGTTATGCAATTTTTTCTCAACTAAAGCAAAATCCAGTTACTAAATAATAAAATGTTGTTAACAAAACTATCAAGATACTTTTGTAAACGCCATTTAAACGTAGTAAAAGTATTAAGTGCTTTATTGTACACAAAAAATAATTACAAAAAATTTTATCATAGTTATGAAGAATCAATGAAAAAAACTGTGTAATTTTTTAATGATGGGTTTATCAATGAAGTTGAAAATTATATTTTTCATTTATGCTTAACGTATCTGTCTATAGCTGTTCATAGTCAGTGGCCGCCAGGTGTCATCGTTGTCAGCGGAGGGCTCTTTTTTAATCCATACACGGTACACGCAAGGACTTAAATAAATTATGACCTACGTGAAACAGAGTTTGTGACAGACAAACAGAGAATATACGTCATTCTGTCATGTTTTGACTAACGCGAATATTAAACATTACAATACATTTTGAATCACAAATAAATATTTGGAACACAAATCGATTCAGTCCTACAGTTAACTCAATAAAGCTTTTACTATAAGTAAAAGAGGACGATACCTATACATATATATAGACAACTATAACGTATAAGTATTTCCATGAAGGACTAAAAGTAAAGTCGATGACCACTTTATTGGACAAAATGGCTTGAATGTGAGCAACAGTCTCCGTTCAATTTGTATCAATACCATTATGTGTCAACGACCATATACAACTGATTTAAATTCTTATGAATCGGTTCTATTCAAATTGGACGGAAGACTCATTGAAACAAGCATAGACTCATGTAGACTTTAGTAGTCACAGTAACAAGGCACAGGAACCATTCCCAGAATAATTATTTTTGAACGATAGCAAATATCTCATAAATGAATCTATATTGAAGTAAATGAAAGAACCATATTATCTGCGAATGCCCACTCACTAAATACCAGGGCAACCCGGTGGACTTGTTCACCCTAAATAACAATGTCACCCAATGGATCCAGCAATTGAGTGTACTGCTATAAATAATACTTCATACGAACGATTGCGCTTTTGCCATACGATTAAATAAATAAATTGAAGTAAATCTATATTGACGAACAATGTTAAATAAATACGAGTAAATTAATCAAATCTCACTGTAAGCTTAATGAGGCACGTGTTGTGACTACTAGCCTAGCTACCAGCTAGATTGTCTTATTGTATAATCATTTAGGTATTGAAAACATGGAAATAACAATGATACCTAATAACAAAAAAAAATACTAAGTAAAAATAAAATAAGATAAAAATTACTGCTAAAATAACTATAAAAAGAATACCCTATCCAGCAAGTCCCCCTGCGGCATAAACCCCCTAAGGTTGTCTTATTATATCGTACCAATATTATAAATGTGAATGTTTTTTTTGATTTCATGATTATCCAATCAATAAAGCCTGAACCAATTTACATGAAACTCGGCGTAGGAGTAGACGAAGATCTGAACTTAGACAAAAAATATGCATTCTCGTGGGATCTTAAGCAGACGAAGTCGCGGGCAGAATCTAGTAATAAAGAAACACGAAGTATTTAGATACATAGAAAATGTTCGTTACTTTGTGGCTGCGACAAAAAACATAATAGCTATAATAAGATCTATCTTTTTTAGTGCCATCTGTTACATTATGGTTTGGCTTACCGGATTCACTCGAGGAGAAGTTAAACCAATTATTATCGATTTTCTACTCGTATTGTATTAAACATATTATTATCCTTATATAATTTATATACCTCTACAAGTAGAAACAATCCTAATTATATTAGTAAATATTTTTATTTGCATTGGTTTTTAATAATAACTCTGGAAATAACACATATGTAACATTGTAATAATATAAAATTGTAAAAATATAAAGCATCAGCTATTAAATTAGGAGTGCCCCAGAGATCGGATCTATACTAGGTTTATATAGTAGAAAAGTTCATGAAGCCACTGAAATAAAAAACATTGTAATTTTAATCAGATTTTAGGATCTCATCCTCATGGAATCCAGTCATTAGTAAATGGAGGCGTCAAATACCACAGGTTAAGAATACCGATTTCGTAAGTGTCGTGTGTCGAACGAGTGACTCGCTAGTGCGCAAATCGTTCAAGTCCATTTGATTAAAAAGATCAAATGCGGGTAGTTCGAAAAACTCGCGCTGCTAGAAGATGTTGATATGAATTTTAGTCAGTCTTTATGCTAGAGTACGAGGACAACGTCGTTCTCGAAACTTAGGAGGTAATTTCTACAGTTAACATACCTGGTTAAGTCCCGTTTATTTGTAAGAATGTGTAAAAAGTTTAAAGCAGTATTTTGTGTAAGTATATTGTGTTTTATTTATTTATTTAATTTTAAGAGATCATTCACAGTAAATGATGAACAGTTAACTTATAAACAACGGAAATGTAAAAAAATCTAATCTAAAATTCACTTGCTCTCATATTTTCTTTCATACATGATATTGATGAAGATCACTTCCTGTTTGTTTTAACTTTGAAGCAATTGCAATAGTTACAATTTGTTTTTGTGCAAACACGTGTCGCAGCGAATGAGACGACCCAAATGTTCCTGATTAGCCCCGAACTCGGCCGAAGTTCTTCTGCGTTTCATTTATCGTATAAACTCAAACGTCAACTAAAGAGGTCCCTTTTCAGACTGTTAATTAATTTATAACTTGTGTTATGTAAAATAAATTGTTTACAAATAAAGAAATATGTACGCTAAAGTTAATATTTCCAATTGGATGGATTATACGAGTAGCACGTAGTGAACTTAAAGCACATCCCTACGTTTTGAACACTTTGCAGTGTTCCTGATCAACGGATTGACACCAGAGCCAGTATACAAAATGTCGTCAATCGAGAACAATATTTTGTATTTCAGTAAACATTTTTTTTGTTTCGAATTTCTTTCCCAATAAAATGCTAATACGTCTAACCTATGGCCAAACTTACACCTGTGCTTATCTGCCCACGAATATTGAATTTCTGTAGGAATATATCTTCATACAGTCCTAGTCGTACCACTTATTAGTAAATAAGGGGTACGACTGATTTAAAAACTACTACTACTAGCTACTAGCGTATAACATTAAATTTACAAAAAAGAAAACGTTTGTATTTTTAACGTTTCCCGTTCGTTCGGGCGGGCTACCGCAAAGCGCACAAGTGCGTGTAAGTGGTTTAAGCTACACTTAAATGCTATTATAACAAAATGGACCATGTTGTCTGACAAATGTATTATAGTTTAAATTGTTGCTGATAATTTGACTTTATGATGCTTCTCATTACCAGAAGGATAATAAAAAAAATCTGAATAAAATTAGTTCTTCTTCTGTTTGTGCCCATGGTTTCAAACTGTGCGGGGCCAGGGGGCCGACTTTGAGCACTCGACGATCGAATCGTGACATTTTAAAGTCTCGCAAACACGAGGAAATGATATATAAGAAGCATGATGATATAAATAAATAATCATGGGTATCGAAACTATACTTTGTGTTCAAAAATAATGGTGAGAAACTTTTGTGTGCGATTATAAATTTCCGTCTTAAAAGTTTTTCGAGCGCACGACTCTCAAAAATCGACCCCTTGAAGATAGATAACGCTTAACACCCTATCTGTCACATCGTGGAAATCCTGCTTAAAGATTTCCGCGTGCTGCCTGACAGGTTGGCATGGGTTTCATTGTTTGGGGGCCCAACCCACATAGGTATTGGGTTTCTAAGCCGCTTAGACCGCTATACCTCTTTTCTGAAAATAAAACAAATTATATTATATTCAAATGGTAAAATAATATCCAGAATGCAGGTATCACTTGTTAAATATGGGAGAAACTTTAAATAAGTATATTATATTGTCTTCGGTTACCGCGATAATTACTCATGAAATCACCATGGACCACCCGATGACCACGAACGCTGTAAAATATCATGTTGTACTCGTATGGTAACATTTATTTTGCAAACCAACCTGGTTAAAAGTTTCAAACAGATTACAAGTTTTTTTTTTAAATCGATGGCATGGTTCCTAAGAACAGATCTTTGTAGGTCTTACTTTCAGATTCTCCCATACTGACCGATCTATATCGGACAGCCTGTATATACGAGTACCTACACCTATCGTATTTTGGTCAATAAACTGTTGAAGCAACAACAACAAAAACAAGATTATTAAATTGAAAAAGGGATTGATTCAAAAAGTAGAATCTCAAATGCTATGTTATCATCAGTTTTAATCAAAGTATTCAGAATCGAGTAAATATTTGTATAATATTTTAAATTTTGACATGACATGCTTAGATAAAAACATGGAGTAACAAACGAACGAAACACGTGCAGAAACATAAAGTTCAAATATTTTTAAAGATGGCCAGCGATATAACAAGTTTTAAAAATGTATAATGTTTTAGATGTGGTATATTGTTATCGATTTCAGGTATATATGTGCCGGCGTGGTAAAAATTTGCACACCGTAAAGTTGCAATACCAATATATTATATGCAGATTTGAATAATATCAGTTTAGACCATTCTTAGAAAAGTACCTACCTACGCATTTTGACTACATGAAGAAATTGTCTTATGTTTTTACAAACTATTATTACATAGTCGTATCTGATCTGAATTTTAAAGTGAATTATTATTATTTTCCCAACATTTGTTTGGTAATAAACAGAGTGTCGCCGTCGTTGTCAAATCTTTTATTTTAAGTAAATGGCAGGTATTTCGCCTCGCCATTATAGTAAATTGAATTTTAAAAGGTTCGTAAATAGAATTCACAAAAATGGTTCATGAATATTGTTTGACTAATTTAATATTATAATTTATAAATTCATGATATGGCTTAAATTTATTGTATTTTGTATTGCTGTGATGTGATAAAATTCCAATTATATTATTAGTGAATGAAAACTGTGTTCATTTAACATGGTTACCTATTTGTTTATAAATATATGACTAAACACATGCTTGAAACATATAATCAACTCGCCACTTACTTTTCCACATCTACCATCGATAACGTAGCTCTGGCAAACCAGAGAAGTATGGGCCTGTCCCGCCTATTGGACAGGACACCCCCGGGTTTTTGTCTACGTGGAGTCGCTACTTTAACAGCTTGCAATATTTAACATACATATGTAACAATGTATCAAAAACCGATAATTGAACTGAATTTTGGAATTGGAATGCAAATGCCGCATTAGAATTGTAGAATTTGTGATTTTACTTTTAAATTTAATCTTTTGCGACACATGCCAAATCGAATTACGTTTCAGTGTAACTACCCGTCAAATTGAGGATTTAGGTATACACGTGTCGACGAAACCCGAACTCTTTACTAGCCAGTACAGTGTGTGGGTTGTCATGTAAACATAAGATGTTTGTGTGGCGCCAAGCCCTTATGGTAATTGAGCCCGATCGAGAGTTGAGGTCGCAGTAAGCCGACACAACTGTCGCGCCTAAACAAAACACTGATATATTAAGAACAAATTGTTAGACAACTTGTGTTTGTACTGTACGAATACAGAATAGCAAAGTTTGAGACAACGTGGAGCTCGAATGGATGGAGGCAGTTTAGAGTATCTGCACTATTTGTTATTTTTTCTTCTAACCGCCCACAGATGAAAAGCTACTTGGTGAAATGCAATTTTTAATTTGTCGTGATTCAAATTCAAAATTACATACAACAGAAGGCCTTTTTATAGGCCTCTGGGCGGTAAGATGCTCAATTCAATTTGCTATAACAGTGTTTAAATTATTTTTTATTATGCAGAAACGTCTGCTAACGAATATCTTCGGTATTTAAATCCTTCGAGTCAAAATTTTTGGTACTCGGATAGCACAATTGGAAGTGCACTGGGCTAGTGATCCAGTGGTTGTGGGTTCGAGTCCCGCTTCGAGTCAAATTTTTCTATTTTTCTTTCGATTTAAATTATTGCTCTCGTCTCACCTCTATTAATATTAATGCTCTACATAATTATTACGGTTCCCCTTGTTTACGCATAATTTGTTTTGTCATAATTTTAAACCGCAATTTTAAACCCAGTGTTGTCATAATTGTATATACGCAGAAACTGATCTCGCATAATTCGTTTTCGCCGAATTCTATTCCGCAGAACTAAACTAAGCCGAATGGTCGGTACGCATAATTTGGAAAGCCCGAATGGTGTTATTACGATTTCTTTTCCCAGGAGTGCGATTCTGTTGCGGTCGCAATTCTAACCTAACCTAACCCACCTTGTTTTTCTGTTGTGATCACAGTTCTAACCTAACCTAACCCACTTTCGGACATTCGGCTTTAATAATAGTATGCCAATATATTTTCGGACAAAGTAGTATTCGGCTAATAAAGAATTAGGCTAAATAAAAATCGGCAACATTAACATTCGGCGTAAATAAATTATGCGAAATTTGGTATGCGTATTAAGATTCGGACAAAACAAATTATGCCAAATAAAGGGAAACCCAATTATTACTACTCGCGCCCGTAACTTCGCCCGTGTATTATCAAACTTAACCCTGTCGTCCCAGGCCGTAAATGAAGAAATTAAGAGGTATGACCTAAATGTCAAACGTCTACTTTTAATAGGTTGTCAATTGTTTTATCTAGAAATTCTGTTTGTTTCGTATTTTTCGTAAGCGTTTTAAAAGTTTCTCTCCGGAGGGTTGGACAACGGGGCAACATTTCGTAATGACGCAGTGCAGCTGGGCAGAGCTTATATTTTGCTCATCTGGTTATATTTATAACATTAAGGTATAAATAATAAAAAGGGATATTGAAAAGTTTAACCCTTAAGACGAGTAGAAGAAGATTAAAACTTGGTAAAGGAGGATCTAATATCAGTTTAAGACTCAGGTTTCAAGTAAATTACTTTTTCAAAACAATGAACAATCCTACCGCCACTTTTGTACAAAAATTGACTATTTTTTGTGATGAAATTGAATTTACTTATTTGTCTTTTAACAAGAAAAATTAAAATATATTATGTCACTTTAGCAAATGAAAATGAAAATGGCATTGATATTTATATTAAGTCAAAACTAAAAGTGTTGAAGCTAATATTTTATTAATTAAGTTACAATTACAACGTGGAATTAGAAGCAGTTTTACAACACTACACCCCCGAGGGGGTAAATTGTATCGATAAGATGTAGTTTCAAGAGAGATTAATAACTTTGTGCACGGACAACTTAAATGTTAAGAAACTAGGACAAACTAATGTTTTAATTTTAACCGTGTGGGAGTTTTACATGGGTTAAATATTTGTATATTAGTAGTTTTAAGAGACTTATTTCGTTCTATTGATTTAATGACTAGTAATTTCAAAACAATGAAACCAAATTCAAGACTTTTTAACTTCATTTCCCAAGTATTTTTTTGAGTTATTTGATTTGTGTTGGGTTTCAAGTAAAGTTCATAATATGCCACGGAGGCCAGTTCATTAGTTAGGTTTTGTCACTTTTTCTAAGGGGTCAATCGGAAGTCGAATGAAGATGCAGTTTTGTAACTACAATCTACTCAATAAGCAACGTGCTCATCAAGACATTAGATTTTTTTTTAAGTAATGATGCCAGTAGACAAATATATTTTTTTAACCCCTAAGGAGTTGTTAATAGTAGTGCGAACTAAAATGAAAAACAGTATATTTTGCACTAGGTTATCAATAACGGACCACTTGCGCCATCTAACGAAAAAGTTGCAAATCTAATTTTCACTAGACACGCAGTGAACACAGCACTGCTCGCGCCCTCTGTGGCTTACGTGATTTAATACAATGATACGCCATTCGCCTGAAGATGTAGAGCATCCTAGATTTTCAAACAGATGATGGGTCCGTCAACTTTCAATAATAGGGATCACTAATTATATTGCATAATTTTCTTCTAACTCTATAAAGAATTAGTAATTAAAATAAAATCAAAATAAATATGTTTTATTTCAGACCGTAGTCAATAGCTGTAATTGACTGCCCCTAAAATCAATCAATATTATATATAGTTATGGAGTTAGAAATATATACTACTATTCACGATTTAAAAATAGGCCTGTATTATTAGAACTAGAATATTATTATATGGATAATAGTATTATTACATTTAACATATTTAAAATTTATATAAATTTTATATATTTTAATTCTTGTATTATTATTTTATTAGAAATATCTATTACTATTTTTTTAAGTTTAAAAACTTATTTTTATTAAAAAAAAAAGTATACAAAGATTACAAATTTATAATAACTACCAAACTACTTACTATATTAAATCTAAAAAAGAGCCCTTGAGGCCTTGTACCAAGAATGTTAGCGGCATTTCCTCGTTGTATCGCAATGCTGATACGTTGTGCAAGGCAGCCACCAGCTATTTATTCGGTGACCTATTGCGTCAAACAGACGCTTCGCGATTTCTGTAAAAAGTTTGCTTTTTTCTAGCTTAGCTATGTATGAAAATCTTATAATTTAGTACGTATCACTTATGACGAATTTTGACGCTTGAGGTGTCATTACATTCATCTTAACTGTGGAAATAATACTGAAAACATTAATTTAGAATTCTAATTCAAATGGGAGTTTTAGGTGGAATCGTGATCCTGGTCTCCAATAAGTACATTAAATTTGTTATGTTATTATGGTGTTTAATTTTAAACTTTAAGTCTAGTGCAATCCTAGGTATATTTGACCTAATTGGCCCGTATATGAAATTGGTTTTGAGTTAGGAACTTGTATTTGGGTTATACGAGTTCAAGAGTGTTCAAGAGTCAGCACTGACGCAGAGACCTAGTCTATTTCTACATTTAGGCCCCTAAACATTGTAGACAAAAACGTACTATATAACTTATCTAGTGGAAAGATATTGTAATTCATAATGCAAAATTTTAGCAGGTAATTTCTATCTGTCAGGCCCTGACGTCCACTGCTGGTGAAATACCAACGCAGAACGCAAAAATATTTGGCATGCTCCAATGTCCAAGTTGTTGTTCCCAAACTGCCACCAGTTTGGGAACAACACCCGGGTCATCGGGTTACAGCACGTTAAATATAATTCTGTTGAAATATAATTTAGAACAAAAATAATAAAACATATCCCAATGAAAATCTTGCATTTGAGCAAGCTCAACCTCACGGCAATGTAAACTTTTTAAATTAGATTTGTTACAATAAGTGGTTAGGATTACAACTTTGTTCTGTTTGAATTAAGATTAAAACACAAATGTATAAAGACCATCCTTTAATAGCAAACCTGAAGCAAAGCAACCAAAAATAATATAGGAAGGACCTAATTTTCGACTGATTCTTCGACACACAATATTTCAACAGCATGTTAAGACGAGATAAAAATATAAGACCTGTTTTTGTAATCTTTCAATTAATATGGGTGTTGTTCACTTGATACTTAATAGACTATTATACAATCAGAATAAATGGAGTCTATCTCCATAAATTTTGCTATAAAACGAAGTTTGTGACCTTAATTATTATTGTGTTATCTTATCTCTGTCGAAGTTGTAAGCCGCAAAATGTAATCAAGTGACTAAAATGTCAAATTTTATTACAGCAACGACGCTGTTATGGTAAACAGATAATTAATATTCACAGTGGGTCCGTCTTCGTCATTTAAACATAATTCAAATCTAATTTGGTCAATACATTTTTTTATACATTTTCCTTATTGGCGATTTCTTAGCCGAAAAGCGTAGAAAAATTATTCCGGACGAACGTACCAAGACGATATAACTATATTTATTGTCTGACACGTCCATCAGTCTTTATTTTTATATAACTTGGTTTTTATGGAAGTCGTTTACAACTGTACCCAGAAAAATTCATTTTCATATCTTTTAAAATATCATCAGCTTAGAGTGTTCGATATTTTGCGAGATGATTGATAGGTGTTCTAGAATTCCAATACATACAAGTATGATCAATATAGGTATTGCTTCACAGTGTGTTAAATATAGGTAAGCCTGTAATGATAATTACATGTTTAGAAATGCAATTCTTTTTCGATGCGAATTTATTGAAAACAATTTGAACTAGATGTGTTTGGTGCAGCATACATTTTAGTGATACGAATACTCGAATAGTCGTATCACTAAAATGTATCAAACTATACATGTAGTACATGTTTGTAGATATACATACATCTAGTACATGTGAATTTAAATGGATTGAATTACATTTTTAATTATGAAAAACATCTTTTTTTGAGTTTAAACCTCGCAATGTCTATAGTGTTAATGAAGCAGGAATAATTACTTTTTAGTGCAGTATTTATCCGATTTAATTAATAAACGTGTCTGCGACATCGTTTGGGAGACTGGTCTTGTAGACAGCCAGGTTACAAGTAATTAATCTTAGTAACACAAATGGTTTCAGCTCCACGCTGGAACAAACAACCGTAATTGAAATCCAAAAGAGGCTATTAAGGGAGCACGTTGTATTGAATCATTATAAGTCCGCCTAGCTCAGTTATCAATTTACAAACATATCATCAAATTTCCAATCACATAGGTTGATTGAATATTTTATTATGATTAATTAATTAAGTACAATCGTAGAATTAAACTTAATATATGCAAAAGAACGTCGTAATGAAGAACTTTTATTTTACAATGGAATCGAAATCGAAACAATACAATCTTAAAACCTATTCAAACTTGCTTTGAATGGTAGAAATTTGAATCAGGTATTAAAATCATTTCATAGACTATTTATAGGCTTTCTATTGAAATTAATTAAATCATCTAGCTTTTAGATTAATTCCTAATCGCCTGGCCACCCACAGGAAAATAAATCATTAATTTGCGATAGATGTTCAAAAGGTACTTCGTTACAAACAGTCCCTTTTGGCACTTCATATTTATATCAATAGTAATTCTTTATATTGGGATTAATCTGACATTATTTAGTGATGATGATGACTCTTGAATCCATTTAGCAAATTTCAACAACTAAAAAATAAAGGTAAATGGTAAAGTTTAATAGCACTGCTACCTTTCAGGTATGTAGTGTTGTGTTCCTGATGGTGAGTAAGGTTCCCAGAGCTCCAACCCCCCTTAAAGGCCGGCAACGCGCTTGTGACTCCCCTGGTGTTGCGGGTGCCCATGGGCGACGGTAATTGCTTACCATCAGGCAATCCGTCTGCTCGTTTGTCGCCTATCACATAAAAACAAAACAAAATGGTAAAACTTAATAACTTTGAGAATTGTAATAGTTCTTGAACTTTTTTAAACTGAAAAAACAATGAAAGTTGGGTAGAACATAGAACTAAATAGTGAAACAAAGAGTGCCTACTCACGACAGTAAACTTTAGGACTTATGACGGATGTCTTTAATATTTCGATGTGTAAAATTCTTTAATGAATTATTTGCAAGCATTTTGGAGAACCTGTATACTAGTTAATGGACTAAAATATATATCACCATTCACATAACTGAAAAATATAATTGCGATTTATTTTTTGTAGACTTTACTACTTCAGAGCTCAGTAAGCATCCTCTAATTTACGGATGGAAATTATTTAACCCTTTATAAGGCCGCAGTTAGACAGATATGCTACGTGAAAGTTAAATACACTCCCATGTTTGTAATGCACTGGCGAACACATCTACGGCAAAAAAAAAACGAAATCATCAATAAAAACATGTGGTCATTATATGCACTCAGCCCGTTAGTGCACTCGAGTTTCCAGATGATCTGTTTCCAATACACCTATTCATTGACAGGTACGTGACAGGCAATACTCAATACTTCTTCATTTGTCATAACTTCATATAATATATATTGAACCTGCTTACTGTAAATGAACAGTTGATGCTTAACCAACATACTACAAAAAATTTGTACGCCTATAATAATTGGGTACCTTAAGTTTTTTAAAGTGGTCCATATTATATTTTTTGTAGTAAGTAAACTGTTAATAGTGTTCAAAACTGTGAATATCCCTTTTTTATTCCTTTCTGTTTTTTAGAAATATTTTTTTGAATACTTCATTTGACAGATGAAGCGGTTGGTGATATGAGTAGAGCTCGTGCCTAAGTCTGTAATACGTGTCTTCCATAAAAAAAAAAGTAAAACCGTCAAGTTGTCATTTGACAGATTTGAAACATCGCCGTTATTATTTCGACTTTGTTTGTAGGGATTCCGCTTGGTAGGTGGTTGTTTGACGCACGTATCCGAGTTTGAATTGTGATAAAATCGGTTTTTTTGTTCTAAAACTCATACAGAATAGGTTATTTCTGTGGGTGGTGGTTATAGAGGGTAGTGGGAAGTAAGTGTTTTACGTTTGTTTGTCTTGGGTCGTTGGAAATGGAGGATTCCGAGCCCCCCGATAGGGGGGCTGGAGCGTCCACTTCCAGTGATCGAAAAATAGGTGAGAAACGTCGTGCGAATTCTGACGAACAAAATGAACTCAGTGAACAGCTTCACGGCAAGAAGTCGAGCCCGCCAAGTGCCTCCATACAACACACGTACGTCAAACCAGGTTACGAAAGTGCATCGGATATTAAGTATACAGAATCTAACATTGGCTTTTAATCGTATGCGTGCATTAAAAATGGCCCAAATAATTTACAATAGCAAAGTAGCAGGCATTAAAGAAATAAAAAGCATAGGTAAAAATAAAATGTGCATATATTTCCACACTGTCTCAGAAGCTAACTCCTTTTTAACACACACAATTTTGTCATCACATAAACTTACAGCTATCATTCCCAGGTTCCAAGTGTCCCGCATGGTTGTAGTCAGGCAAATACCATTAGATTGGACTCTGGAGGAACTAGCTGAAGCTATTGAATGCCCAACGGGTGTAGGCCCGGTTATCAAGGCCCGGAGGCTTAATACAAAAAAAATAATTGATGGGAAAAGGGTTTGGGAACCTTCGGGCACTGTAGTCCTTACACTACTGGGCCAGAAAATACCTGAAAAAGTGTATTGTTTTAATATGTCAATCCCAGTTGATACATATAAGCTTCCCATAATCCAATGCCACAAATGTTGCCGTTTTGGACATATAAAGGACCAGTGCCGGTCCAACCCAAGGTGTGCACGGTGTGCTCAGAATCATGAAGTTTCTGACTGCAAAGTTACCGAAAGTGAAGTTTTATGCCTATTCTGTTCTGGCCCTCATTCTTCTACTGATCCCAAATGTCCTGAATTCTCCCGACAAAGATCAATTAAATCTGCTATGGCAGAAGAAAATATTGGATATATTGAAGCCGCCAGGAAACACCCTCCTGTTCGTACACCTTATGCAGCCAAAGCAAATACTAATTATATAAAACACTCCAACCCTTCTCTTTCTCCATCTAACTCAGGCAATCTCCCCCAAATCATAGCAGCCCCTCCAAATCAATCTTATAGAAAAACTGTTTTTATTGAAAGGCATACCAGACCAGATCATGGGAAGTCTTTGGGTGCTGAGGCACACAGGAAAATTACTTTTACTCCCCAATCAGCCCTACCTAATGGTTGTGCTCTAAGTGATTCTGTATCTTTAACGCCCAATGAAAATCTGGGTGATCTTGTTTCCCAGATGTTACTTAATGTCCTGTCCAAGTGTGCCGACATATTACCGTACACTGTTCTAGAGTCCCTGCAGGGTCAAATTTGTTCCGCTATTAATAAAGCAATTCAAGATGGCCAATTACAAACTAATTCAATGGAATACTAGAAGCATTAAAAATAAAAAACAAGAAATAATCCAACTCATTAATAAACACCACCCGGCCATCCTTGCCATTTCGGAGAAATGGCTGAAACCCGGATCTATCTTTAGGGTAACTGGGTTTTTATGCCTCCGGGATGACAGAGATGATGGTTGGGCTGGTAGTGCTATTCTTGTAAGTAGAAATGTATCCTTTGCTCAAATCAATATTCAACCTCATACTCCTAATCTGAATGTTGTAGCAGTTCGCTGTCTAGATATGTCCATTGTATCAGTTTACATTCCGCATCCGAGCCGTGATGTAATTCAGGAACTTCAGGATATTCTGTTATCTATACCGGTTCCCATTATAGTACTAGGTGACTTTAACTGCCGGCATACATTATGGGGTTCTCATTGTTGTGACTCGGTTTCTAGATTTCTTTTGGAACTTCTTGATGTTGTTAACCTCTGCATCATTAATGATGGCACACCTACGCGTAGGGTATCACCAACCCAAAATGCCAGTGTACCAGATCTGACTCTAGCTTCTCCAAACATACTTCAATCTTTATCTTGGAACGTTTCTACGCTGTCATTAGGTAGTGACCATCTCCCCATAATAACGACAGTGACTTCATCCATTCCACTACTACCCATACAAACTCCTATTCTCAAATATAGAACTTGCCAAGCGGATTGGAAAAAATTTAGGTCAAATATGTCAGAGGTCGTGGAGAACCTTCCTAAAATAACAGATACAAATTACTTAGATGTGTACAATTTATTTACTGCTGGCTTTTTAACGTCTGCTGACAGGTCTATACCCCTAAAGAATTCGGCCCGGCATAAAATACCCTCCCCAGCTTGGTGGGATGCTGATTGTTCAGCCATTGTTAAGGAACGTAATCAAGTAGAGTCTATTTTTGCACGAGATTTATCATTAGAAAACTTCCTAATTTTTCAACGAATAACCGCTCGTAGTAAGAGGCTCCTCCGCAAAAAGAAATTTCAAGGATGGCCGTCTTTTTGCGAGACTTTGTCCCCGAGAACCCCCGCTACTCTAGTATGGAAAAAGATGAAGGCTTTTCGTCATTCCCAAGTAGATAATAACGTCAACACTAATAAATCTTCGTGGCTCGATGGATTCTCTGCCAAACTGGCTCCTCCTTTTGTTCCGCCCCAGGATGGTCTGGGTGGCTACTGTTCGTTATACGCTCCGTTTGAAAGAATGAACGAAATTTTCAATTATGACGAACTTTGTTGTGCGATAGATCACTTGCGTGATTCTACACCAGGTATAGATGGTATCCCATATTCCTTTCTATTGTTTGTTGACTTTATTTAAGGAAGTGACAATAAGACATCAGTTTTAAATATAGCGTATGTAAAAAGTAAAAATATAAACTTTCGATTAGCCAGTTATATACAACATACTCCCCCGTAATCGAAATAAGATTAGGAGCATAAGCCTATACCTTTTATACAACTCTGATGCTTAATACGCGCTAAAGGCTTGGTGAGCACATCAGCCCACATCTCCGTAGTAGGAGTGTAAACGAGATCAATAATATTCTCATTTAATAAATGACGTATAAAATGAAATCGTATATCGATGTGCTTGGTTCTGTTGTGGTGAACCGGATTTAAAGCCAATTTCTGGGCAGACTGTGAATCATTATGTATAAGTACGTTAGTTAACTTACCAGTAACTTCAAACAGCAACCGCCTCAGAAACACAGCATCCTTCGCCGCACTCGACAGGCAAACATATTCAGCTTCGCTAGAAGAACAAGCTATGGTTGATTGCTTTTTACTCTCCCACGAAATAGCTCCACCGGCCATAGAAAAGAAAAATCCTGTGTAGGAACGACGGTCTATAGGACAGTTGGCCCAATCCGCATCTGCATAACCGTGTAAGCTTCCACCACCTTTCCTGTAAATAATTCCCAAATCGATTGTGCCTTTTAAATACTGCAACACTCGCTTTGCGGCGATCCAATGATTTTTGTCATATTTTGTGTTAAATTGACTTAAATATGATATCGCGTGAGCTATATCTGGTCTCGTATTTACAGACAGAAACATAAGTGATCCGATTAATTGTTGATATGGATATTGCAAAGATTTGTTTACATTACCATCTTCACAGGGCAACAATTTCTTTGTTTCCAACGGCGTAGCTACAGTCTTGCAATCCAACATATTAAACTTTTGCAACAGGTCCTTTATGTAAGTTTCTTGAGATATTTTAATCTCGTTAGGTTTGTCACTAATGTTTAAACCTAAATAATAACTCAAAGGGCCTAGCACTTTCAAGCTAAAATATTTCTTCAAGTCAGTTATGACGTTGTCAAGCGTTTGATTTTCTTTATAGAATATGACAATGTCATCGACATGGAAGGCGAGTATTATAAACTCTGTACTAACCTTCTTAGTGTAAATACAGGCTTCAGAAGGGGTTTGTTTAAAACCTATATGGTTCAAGATTTCTGTTAATTTCTTAAACCATGCCCTTGGTGCCTGTTTAAGGCCATAAAGTGAACGCTTTAGCAGGCATACTTTACCTTCTTGTCCTGGTTTTATAAATCCTTGCGGTTGACTCATAAATACCTCTTCATCCAAGTCTCCGTTTAAAAATGCCGTGTCTACGTCTAAATGATGCATCTTCATACCTTTTTCGGCAGCTAGTGCAAATAGCATACGCAGAGAAGAATTGCGAACGACTGGAGAAAAGGTTTCAGAATAATCAACACCATATGTCTGATTATAACCTTTGGCTACAAGCCTTGCTTTATATTTAATTACATCACCATGCTGATTTTTCTTCAGTTTATAGACCCATTTGCAAGGTATGACCTTTTTATCTGATCTGTTAACGAGAACCCACGTTTGCTTTTTAAGCAGTGATTGGTATTCATCTTGCATAGCTTGATGCCACATATCACTATCATCTGCATTCATAGCCTGTGAATAACTTGCAGGCTCATCCATCAGCTTAAGGGATTGCATACATACACAATTGGCAGCAGATTTAGGGTTTCTAGGCCTCAAATTATACCTTGGTTCTGGTGTGTCTATTTCAGAATCTTCTTCATTGGATGTATGTAAAGTAACTCTCTCAACCATCTCACCTTGCGTACTAGCATTGTACCTCGGCTCTGCATTTTCGACATCGGACTCATTGTCTTCGTCTTCATGTGCAATATCAGGTCGGTGATCATCGGTAACTGTACTTACAAGTGGTATATATTCATTTGAACTATTTGATGAGTTCACATCTGAACATAAAATAGGTATATGTGCAGGTTCTGATAAATTAACACCTGACTTATAATTATAACTTCGATCTTTCAAATCTTGAAACTTATTTTCAAAGAATATAACGTCTCTACTTTTAGTTATTTTTCTGGGATATCTTATGTCCCTAAAATAATAACTTCGCGGATCGTCTGAATATCCGACGAAAATGTGTTCACATGCTTTCATATCCAGCTTCTTCCGACTACTATCGGGGACATGGATAAATGCTCTGCATCCAAAAACGCGCAAATGAGATAAGTTTGGTATTTTACCGTACCACATTTCATACGCCGTCTTGCCATTGAGAGCGCGATGAGGCGATCGATTCTTGAGATATACAGCCATCTCTGTAGCATCTTGCCAATAAGCCCGAGAAAGAGAGCATTCAGAAAGCATTGATCTGGCTTTTTCTATAATCGAACGATTTGTTCTTTCTGCGACTGAATTTTGTTGAGGACTGTATGGAACTGTTGTTTGATGCTGAATTCCTTGACTTTTTAAATAGTTTGAAAATTCATCATTAACATATTCTTTTCCGTTGTCACTCTTCAAAGTCTTAATTTTGGCTCCCGTTTCTCGCTCTACCGCGGACTGGAAAATACAGAACATTTTCTTTACTTCAGCTTTTGAATTAATGAAGTAAGCATAAGTCATACGAGAAAAATCATCAATAAAAAATAAAATATACTTATTGCCTTGAAATGACATTTCAGGCAGGGGACCACAAACGTCAGAATGAATGAGCTCTAAAAGTAAAGTTGTCTTTTTATGTGAAACCGACTTAAAGGGTTTTCTACTTTGCTTACCTTCAATACAAGGGATGCAGGGTTCTTTGTCTACCGCTTCGTAGTCAACACCTACGGCGTGACCTTTCTTCAGATGATCCATTCCAATGCGACATAAGTGACCTAAACGTCTATGCCAAAGCTTAAAGCTAGAAACATCGGAGTGTGTCTCAAAAGCGGATAATTGACGCGATGGGTTTACTGTACAGTATAATGAATACAGCCCACCACAAACAGAACCATGCAAAATGACATCACCTTTACAAGAAAAAGCATCAGAATCATAAAAATTACAACCATTTTTATCAAAAACTACGCTAAAACCTTTATCTACCGCCTTCTTTACTGAAATAAGATTACACTTCAAGTTTGGTACGTGAACTACATCCGTAATCTTCTTAACATCAGTATTGTGACCGCAACTGGTGATAGAAATATCTCCAACGCCTTTGCTGGGTAAAACTTCTCCGTTGGCGATGGTCACATTCCCATTTGAAGAACCTCTCATATTGTGCATCCAATCAGCTCTGGAGGCCATGTGTGAGGACGCCCCAGTATCAATATAGAACCTTTCATGCTCAAAACCATCATTGACGTTCAGCGCGCATAGAGAACTCTTGTGGCAAACGGGCTTTCTTTTCTTATCCTTCTTATGGGGACAATCGGGCCGCTTATGTCCTGGCTCCATGCAATCGTAACAGACTATAGGTTTATTCGGTTTCTTTTGGTTCATTCGGGTACGAAAAGCAGAATCAGATTTATCTAAGGCTGGTTTATTTAGCTCATTCAATAACTTTGTTTTAATAAGATCCGTGGTAATGTTTATATTGGAATTTTCCAAAGCCATTACTAAAGGTGCATACTGAGGGCTCAAGCCTCCTAGAAGAATTGCAGCTATTGAAGCATCTTCTATAATTTTGCCTATATCGGCTAAATCTTGCACAGTTGACATTACAGCATTTATGTACATCTCTATATTGGAGTCAAAATCGTCAAGGCAGTACCTGTACAGCTTCCGTTCAAGGCTAATACGTCGCCCTAAACCTTTATCCTCGTAAGCGGACGACAGGGCATCCCAAGCTTCCTTGGCTGTCTTACATGACCTTACATGGGTAATAGCCATACCATCTACAGTGAGACAGATTTTCGATAACGCCTTCTGATCGTTTCGTAATTTCTTCTCAGCTGAGATATCGTTACCTGTAGGGTATCCGACGACGGTCTCCCACAGTTCTTCATGTATGAGGTACATACGGATTTTGAACTTCCACGACGAGTAACCATCTCTGTTCACTAGTGGTTTTATCGCATTAAGCGCATTACAAGACATGTTTACAGCTGTTCAAATGTCACAACAAAAAATATTGAAAAGATGTGAACTATTAATTTTTCACTAAATTTTCAAAAAATATACACGCACATGTTATAAACATTTGCCGATTCACTTTTAATACGAGAATATGCAGTTATTTACGTGTAAATCTATTAAAATAAGCATTCGTGCTGATAACGAATATTGTTTGTTGACTTTATTTAAGGAAGTGACAATAAGACATCAGTTTTAAATATAGCGTATGTAAAAAGTAAAAATATAAACTTTCGATTAGCCAGTTATATACAACACTTTCTGACCCAAAGTTTAAAGTCAACAAAAATGGCATTTTTAGAAATCCTAAATAACATATTCCTAAATGGTAAAGTTCCTGATAGTTGGAAGTCCCAGATCATTATACCCATTTTAAAACCAGGTAAAGACCCAACCGAACCGGCGTCTCATAGACCTATCGCACTATCGTCAGTTCTAGCTAAAATCATGGAACATTTACTTAAAAACAGACTGGAGTGGATTTTGGAGAATAAAAATATGATTTCAAGAACACAATTTGGATTCAGAAGGGGTATGGGAACTATGGATAGCCTCAGCATTCTTACATCTGATATTCGGCTGGCTCTTTCTCGTGGCAAACATGTAATCGGCGCATTCTTGGACATAACAGCAGCTTATGATAATGTAGATCTCCATTTACTCAGGCAGAAAATGCTTAATCTGAGTATTCCTATGAGAATCGTAAACATCATATGTAACATGTTCATGGGTCGCTCCATTGTAGTCAGATCGAACGGTACTTTAAATCCTCCAAATCTGGTTTGGAAGGGGCTCCCACAGGGGTCCGTTCTCAGTCCACTTTTGTATAGCTTGTATACCTCCGATTTAGAAACTTCAGTTAATTGCTTTTGTAAGATTCTGCAATATGCTGATGACATTGCTTTGTATTCGTCTTCTAAAGTTTTTGCAGAGTCTGCACAATCTATTAACAATGCCTTACACTACCTTAACGCATGGCTAACTGAACACGGGCTCGCTTTGTCTGCAGAAAAAAGTAATGTAGTTGTTTTTTCTCGCAAAAGATTAATTCCGGACCTAAATATTCATATTGACGATCAGACTGTAATGATAAAAGATGAAGTCAAATTTTTGGGCGTTATTCTTGACTCTAAGATGTCAGGTATCAGCCACTTGAATTACGTATCTCGAAAGGCTGAAAAAAATATTAACATTTTGCGAGCTTTGTCTGGCGTAAAATGGGACTCTCATCCATATAGTCAGAAGCTTATATATAATGCTATCATTAGAAGTCATTTTGACTATGGTAGTTTCGTACTAGAACCTTGCAGCAAACTGGCCAGCCAGGTTAGATAGAATCCAGGCTAGATGTTTAAGGATTATAACTGGAGCCATGAAATCTTCTCCCACAAACGCTCTTCAAGTAGAATGCATGGATCCACCCTACTCATTGCGCAGACAATATTTAGCGGACCGATTCTTTTTTAAATCTATCCAAACTTCATCACATCTTATTTTCCCAATCCTCGAATCTCTTTATCAGCTCATTGCTGCTTCTCCGTACTGGACGCACAAAGTTTTACCTCTTCTAGTTAATAGCTTCAAAAAGTTTCTTGATCTCCCTGCTTCCGTTTTTCAAACTTACAAGAATCCTATCTTTGAAACGGATTATGACAGTTTAGTTTTGTTCAGTTTCGGCATTGCCAAGAATCAAATCGGTGCTAATGACGCTTTCAACAGAGTGATTTCTGAGAAGTGGGCTGACTATTTGACTATTTATACGGATGCCTCTAAGCTAAGTGAGCATGGACCTGTCGGATCTGCAGTGTGGATACCGAAATACAAAATAATTTTAAACTTCAAACTTCCTGCCGGTACTTCGGTATTTTCAGGGGAATCGATCGCTCTGTTAGAAGCCGTATCATATTATGTTAACTCCCACCGCCTCAATAAATCACTTATCTTAACGGACTCACTAAGCTGCTTACAAGATATTGCAAAACGCCCATTCCATGCAAAAGAAAACTCTCCGGTAACACTACAGATTTAGGAATTGCTGCATAAATGCCATAGGGAAGGGATTGAGGTCGTTCTGGCTTGGATTCCGGGCCATTGTGGTATTTCAGGCAACGAAACTGCGGATCTATACGCAAAGGAAGCCATCTATGTAGGTAGTAACGTTTATGACAAGTGTTTCCCCCGTGATATTAAATCTCTTGCTTTGCTACAAATGCGAGACACTTGGAACACTCGGTGGCAATCTTCCCGTTTAACTGTTGGTAAAAATTACGGCATGCTGCAACCAGAATTGCCGACAAGACCTTGGTTTTTCGCTCACAGATCTGTTCCTAAGAATTTAACTTCGGTAATCATCCGTTTGCGCCTGGGCCACGTATGCACTCCCGTGTTTTTAGCCAAGATGCACATTCGTGACCATTCGTTGTGTGAGTGTGGATTGGCGGAAAGTACACTTGAGCACATGTTTTTTCACTGTAACCGTATTGTCTCTCCCCTCTATGACATCCTTCCCTCCGAAATCCCTCGTCCTGTCAACATTAAGTTCCTATTAACCTTAGTCCACTCCCCCTGTGTGTATGCTATAGCTAAATTTATTCAAATTAATAATTTGTTTCTATAGCATTTGTCTAACAACAAAAGTTTGTTTTTTCTTTTTTTTATAGATTCTCCTTTAAGTGAGCTTGCCATCGATAAACACCGGACCAAGTCGATAAATACGTGTCTCTCTTAACCTCGACGTTGGCGGAATCATCGACACCATCGATGGAGCCATAATACTCACAAAGATTGATTGATTGATTGACTTTGTTTGTACGCTGTGCTCCCTAATTTTTGTTGTTCTCAAGTGTTTTTCAACGGCTTCTGCCTGCCCCTGGATTTTGTAGTGCCCGCATCTCAAGACGACCACCATATATCCACTTTACATTCGGAAAGGACGCCTTACGACGACGCTCACGCATTTCTGTACAACGATTCCGCTTTCTCGCCGACCATTGCACTGACTTAAGGACTGATTCCCCAAACTAGTTTAGCAAATAAATTGAGCTTGTCATGGCGGTTAGTATGGAATATTCAAGGACTGGCGACAAGCACAACGTTGCTGAGATTCGGGGTGCGAAAACATTGATGAAAGTTGCTTAAGCTTTATGATTGACGTTAAAATGTCTTTTCTATATATATAAAACATTATTATCACTTATAATATGATTGTTTTTCTTATTTCTAGGGCTTCTAGAAGTGTTTATGTCCAAAATGCAACCAACTGCACTGTTTTGGGTAGTAGCGGTGTGGAATCGTTTTGTTCGAACGCCACACTTTACGGTAGCAGTGTGGCGTTCGAAACGAATTCAGTATAAACATATATTTTCACTCATACAAGTGAAAATAAGAAAGCTTTTGTCGCTTTATTTATAAGTTGTGTTACTGCAATAAAACAAAAAAAAATCTATCAATCTAGTTTTATTAAATTATTCTGCAAATTTATCAAAGCATAGGCTATGATAAGATGATAACACTATCATTTAAATATCTGATGTGACTGTGGTTCACTCCAGAGTGAGGTTTCAAAAATTTAAACTCTCTCACTCGCCGTATTAGACGCTCGACGTGTATGCGTAAACTAGCTATTACTTTCCGGAGCAAAACTTCTTTTTTGTGGGTGTTTCTTTGGATGAGACACTTCGTGGGTGAAGGAGCTTAACATTTCTTGTCGTTGTCTGTTGTCTTGATCGTTGTCCAGAAATACGTGAGCGTCGTCGTCGTCGTAAAGGCGTCCTTTCCGAATGTAAAGTGGATATATATGGTAGTCGTCGTGAGATTCGGGCACTACAAAATCCAGGGGTAGGCAGAAGCCGTTGAAAAACACTCGAGAACAGCAGAAATTAGGGAGCATAGCGTACAAACAAAGTCGAAATAATAAGTATAATAACGGCGATGTTTTAAATCTGTCAAATGCCAACTTGACGGTTTTACTTTTTTTTTAAATGGAAGACACATATTGCAGACTTAGGCGCGAGCTCTATTCATATCACCAACGGCTTCATCTGTCAAATGAGGTATTCAAAAAAACATTTCTAAAAAACAGAAAGGAATAAAAAAAGAATAGCCTCAGTTTTGAACACCATTAGCAGTTTACTTACTACAAAAAATATAACATGGACCACTTTAAAAAACTTAAGGTACCCAATTGTTTGCATATTTTATGACATAAATACTGTAATGAATAAATGTTGCGGGTTTTGTCCTTGTGCGTTTCGCATCAAGTTCAAGAGATATACGTTTAATTTCAATTGATTTACATGTAGAACAAATTCACTACATATTGACCATAGGTGCCAAGTTTATTCATACATATAATAATAATTACAGTCTCGTAAAGGGATTGTTGAGCCGGGTATGTTCGCAACTTACTTGTGTAGTTCAAGGCGGGCGTGATACACAACGGAAGACATCGGTTATTCCTTACGTGGCTAAGTTATCAACAGAGGCAAGTGGCTTATCAAACACTGTACAGTTCATACAGATCAATTAGGTATGTGTCTTTCCCGTGGACATTGTGAAAATTAAGGCTTTTATAGCCAAATTTCTGATACTATGAAATGTGAACATAAACCGCTCTCCATCTTACGTAATATATCACAAAAACATAATCAGTACTCACATAAGTAGGGAATGCATCATACGAGATTCCGCCTAGCGAGATCTCGCGAGATTGGGAGAACCGCAATTAAAACATGCAATTGCTTGTTTTAGGAACTAACTAGTAATTGACATGATATGTAATTAAATAGAAACTGGGTTGCTTAGTTATAAAAATAATGTAAGTTTTATTTTAAAAATCAACAGAGTACTTCAGAGTACATCTCTAACTCTAATAGTATTTGTTTATGTCTATAATTATTATACCTACTGTAGCTAATCAGTTCAAATTCTTACAATATTGGTAACAAAACAATAATTATCTATATTTAGTCTTTTGTAAATTATTACTTTAGTTTGAATAATTAAGAGTAATAGGAATATTACTTATCTCGTTATCTCGCGAGATATCGTACGAAATTTGACGACATACAATCTCGTAAAATATGGCCGGGATCTCGCGAGATCAGGATCTCGGCGAGACGAGATTACATTCCCTACACATAAGTCGTTAACTATTGATCACAGAAAATATTATTTTTGTTTTAATCAATTTGTTTGACAATCTGTAGGTTTACGTGACTATACGTAATCTAAAGTTGGGTATTTTCACAATCCCAGTTGTCAATTCATAGTATAAAAACAAGTCGCTTCCGATGCCTGTACGCTTACATGTTAGCTGTTTATTAACGAAATAATTCAAAAGGAAGATATAGACGTATGTACGAGTATATAGAAGAATCAGAAGAAGAAGAAACATTTATTCGACGCATACGTACACAATTACATATAGAGAACTAACAGACTAAACTATAATGCCACGAAATGGTCCCGACTCAGCATGGTGCTAACCTGGGTGCCAGCGCTGGTCTTCCGTCGGCCACATGTGAGTGAAGTCATGGAGTATGACACAATCAATTAATGTAACTTATAATATACTTATTTAAATTAATGTAAATAGTACTTGTAACATTGTAACTATTGTAAATAAATACTTCGAAAATTTATAAATTTATTACATAAAAAAACATTTTAAGATTTTATATAATATAAAGTGGCATATACAAAAACAAATTGACGTGGAATTAACTGTATGTTCTATCCAATTTAACTGTTATATTCGTAAATGAACCGTCATCGAATACGTAGAAAGCAGAGATTACATTGCACCATGTTAAACATGTATTAATATGCCAAACTATCGAGATTGAGTGTACCTAGTTCTCAATCTAGGTCAGAACATTGCTTGTGCCATTTGATATATCCCTTGAGAGGTACAGCTTTGAATCATGTTATTGCATTCTTGATTTAAACTAAAGTTATAACCCACTATGTAGCATGATTTTTTAATAGAACTCAGAGCACTATAAGCTAATTTAATACAATTAACTAAGTAATTTAGGTAATAAAAAGCATTTGCAGGTAATGTGAAGCACACGTGGATTAATAGAGGCATAGTGAATGGACTCCACACCCCAGATTGTATGACTAATCTACGTTTTTCAATTAAGGTTGATACGGCATTCAAATTACGTCAATTTGACTGTTTCCCAGGAAATGTTAGTAAACGTAGGTGGAGTTGAAAATTGTGTTTTCATGCATTATAATGTAAATAAAGATTTTATAAATAAATAAATTTTACCTCGATTTTGTTTACAATAAACACGGTGAGCAGGGAGTTATTTATTTTTCGCATCATATTATACTATAAATAAATATCATATAGTATAAAATAAAATAAAAACTGTTATTTCAGATTACACAATCCACATTTGTTAGACCAAAAAAAAAAGTAATCCAAAATAAATTAACGTTAGATGTATAGCAAAATAAAAACAAAAATCAAACATTAATGGCAAAATAAAATAATACATTACAATATTGAACATGAAAATTCTATGTACGACTTTACCAGGATTGGGTAAAATCTTATACCTGCGTTTTGAAAAATATGAAAAAAATGGTTAAAAACAACTAGTTTATTTTCAATTTCACTTTTGTTTAAATACTTATGCTAGTGTATTTAACAGTTCTACAGACATTTATTAACAGTATTATCTAGCCCTCGCTTATTTTTTTAAATAATGGATCTATTCCAGAAACGCACAGATAACAGCTATAATATCTATGAGCCTTGTTGTTATCTAGACAAGCTTTAATTAGCCGTCTAATGTTAATTATCGGATAACTTTTCCCATTACATTTATAAGTTGAGTTTGTTTATGACACCTTCAACGACCCGTTTGCGTGCGCACTAGAGGTCAGCCATTAATCATCTCATACTGTTTGTCATCTAGAATGTCATAAGTTTATCTAAACTGCTATGAGTATACGCCATTCTTGAAATGAACAGCCATATATTGCTATGGGAATAGTTTTCTAAATGTGAAACTGTTTCCTTATTACATTAAAGGTGTGACGTGTGACAAAAATGCATTGATATGATATGTGTTCGCTTGTGTCAAGATGGATTTGACGATGTTTTTATTTTTAAACTTTTTTTTGGAATTTGAGAGCGGTTTGAGATTTGCAAAGGAAATTGCATATAAGTACCTAATAGTGTAAGATTTTTTTTTAAATAAAAATACGTGCAGTCAGTATCGCTATATTATAAAAACTAACAGAGCGACATTAAAAACAATGTAAATTTATACAAATACAATATCGTAGACTTAAATTAAAAAGCGTTTGAAATCATTTTCATATAGCGACATGTGATAATATTGTAGCTGCCCTACTAACATTATTAAGAAAATATTCATCTCTTATATTTCCCTTTAGTTGTATTACTATATGTTGTCCACATATAGTAATACGACTCGCATTATTATAAATTTTGTGTGTGAAATTATGAAATAGTTGTAACGATTTTTAAAGTCTGACCGGGCAGAAATCTACGCTGTCCAACTTATTTTGACATGACAAGTAATACTTACGTTAATTATTATGGACGCTATCCCAATGTATTCATTGGGAGCTTAATGATTATGTATTTAAATAAACCTAATAAAAAACAATGTAAACAGGTCCCCGAGGTTCAATACTAATCGGCACTACAATATACGGTGTGTCATTTTCATACGGACGTATACGTTGTCCACATATAGTATCGAGTAATACGACTCGCATTATGTTAATCATTTTGTTAAATAGTGTTATAAAATAGTATAACCCATTTTGAAAAGTCTGACCAGGCAGAAATTTACGCAGTCCAACTAATTTTGACATGATAACTAATACAATACATTGCGTGCTTAATTATTATGTATAAAAAAATTACTTACTTTATTAACAAACCGAATTTAAATAGGTTCCCGAGGTCCAATACTAACCACCACTACAATATACGCCCGTATGAAAAATACACACTGTATAAGTATGAAAAATACAAACTGTATATCTAAATCTACTGGAGCTAACTAAGCTATATGTTGCTCCAGAGTATATATAAATCTCGTAACTACGTGCTTTGATTTTATTACAGAACTTGAACAAAAACATCCTGATACTCAGTTTTGGCAACAAAATAAACATACTATGGGACAATTTCACACAATTTACTGTAGGCACACAGAAGGTTAATGAAAAGCTAGTGTTGTACCTAAGTAGCTGCTGAATGACTATATATGTACGAGTACTTAATAATTAAATGTAGATCTTGAAAAAAGGGAACGGATTGTATTCCCTATACTGAACTAAAATTACATCCCCGTCATCATCATCGTTATAAGTTCTTTTGTTTCATGAATAATAGTCACGGCAAGCGCAAAAGACAACGCAAAGGAGGTCCCATTACTACTTTCTTTTTATTTTAGGTCCCTTTTTGTGGCCCCTAGCATGTTTTTCAGATTCAGTTTTAGATTCAAGTCAAATCTTCGTGTATTTCAGCAACTATGAGGTAACCACTCGACGGAGCCGGGGCTCCTACTTCTGCTCTAAGGGACATAGGAAACCTAAAGAACTTATCCAGGTTAAAAATAGCTGTCTATTCATGCTAAATAACATATAAGCGTTGATTTACCAACTAGAACTACTACAATAATTTGGGAAGCGAAAAATATTTCGGCCAGATGGCAGTACACCGTGCTCAATATTTCTGGCTAAGGCTGTATGTATAGATATTTTAGTCCAGTACCGTGTTTAGGCCACCAAGCTTGTTAGGAACAAAGGAAGGAAGTGAGGAACAAAATTGAAAACTAGGGCACATTCTACAACTGGAACTATAAATTTGACTACAAATATTCATTGGATCAATGGATCTAACTATAATAACTCTGCGCGAATGATCATTGGGCCAATTTTCCGCCCTCGCGTGCGTACGTGATTGGTCAAAGTTCTTTTCAGTTGACTAAATAATTTTACTGAGTCAGTGGAAAATTCATAGATAAGTATCCACGAAGAGCATGCGTTTGTTGTTTGATTTACAAAGCCTGTATTCAATTTATAAAGACGAGTAGAAAACGTACATTTGACCTCACATACACAAAATACCCGTACCTTTTTTTAAGTGGTACTTATTTTCCGCTTCTCGGAGATACTGCTAAATCATTTTTTACGAATATTTGAGGGGTCAGTAAACTCAACGGTATCTCACACACTCATAATTTGAACTACGTAATTAATATAGGTATTAAATTAAATTGTTTCCTCAATTTACAAACCTGTTCTATGCATCGTCTTGTAAATAGTATGGTCCTCTATGAGATGGGCCAGCCTGTAGAGAGGGTAGTTATTTATATAATCTAAATACAAAAAAATCTTAAAATAAATAATATTCCTGATATCTAGAAATGCTTTTTTTTTTGTACATGTTTTTATTTCATATTAACAATCCGAAACCATTTGGCTTTTGAATATCATTGCAAATGAAAATATGTTGGCTAATTGGATTTCCATTTGAAAATTGATTTAAACTGGCGATGATAGCTTTTGGGCGGCGATTCAGAGGCCGGCGTGGTTCACGCCACGGGAACAATTACCAGCACGATCAATCACGCTCAACACCGCCAAGTAGGTATGATGTCCTCAAACAAAGTGAAACAAAGGAAAACTTTTAAATTTCGCTTACTTAATTATCAAGTCCCTCTTACTATGCTACTAATTAATTTTTAGGAAATTTCACGTCATTTTCACAATCTCATAATACTTATGTAAGCATTTTCAAAGGAGGGTAATTAAGTGCATATTTTACGAACCTAAATTAAGCTTCTTAAAAAACTATAAACTTTAAGATATATGAGTTCTTAAAAACAAACTCTCAAGTTTTATGGACGTAATAATTTTACAACGTTACACGACTGAAGAGAACACTGTATGTAAAAACCTCGTTAAATCTTTTTATATTGGCTCAAAATTTATGTTTACGTAAACGCTTAAATATTTTTAAAACCATACTTAAACGTATAATTTATGATTTCTGATCATGACACGTTAAGTCACCTTTCGGATTTTTACGTCATATCGAAAACTGGCGACCCGACCGAAGCCAAACGGAAGCTCGCAATTGGACCTAATATAAATGTATCTTAAAATAATATATATACATATTATAACTAACCTTCACCTGGGACATTGTACGTTAATATAATATGCAACCCCCATTTATGGGCAAAGTCCTTAAAAATCCGGTTTAGGTAATCAATGACAGTTGAAGAAAATATGTTTCAAATTTTTAAGTTTTGCCTTTACCGTGTTAGTTTTGAATTAAGGTGACTGACACAAATCTGCTTTAACTTTTTTTAAATATAGGTATGAATAGAAAGGTTATTTTTTACGTCAATTTAGACACTATCCCTCATTGACAAACGTCAATGCGGCAAATCATATAATTTATCATTAGCAAACGTCGAAATAAAATAGATAAATTCGTAGAATAATAAAATTTAACAATGCTTACATTACAGCCTAATAAACTCCGATTGAACAAAAGTAAATACTATTATCATTAGTGACGTAACCCACGTCTACACCGCAGTTAATTTCAGAGAGTGCTTCGCCAAACGAACGCTTCGCCAAATGCTAGGCCTATTCCACAAACAAAAAGTTATTCATAATACAACAAAACAACGCAAAACATATTCTCAGTAATATGTTATTAAAATTTGGGTAGGTGGGTATTACTTACGCAATATTAAATAACACGTGGAAAGGTTTATTGTCTAGATTGTGAATAGGATTACGAAATGACATATTTCGTGTCAGGAATTTTATTTATTCTAAGAAGTTTCATTAATACCTTAGTAAAGCGTTTTTTTATTTATCGTGTTACAGTTTTGACATAATAGATTTAAAAGTGTCAATGTGTTTTAGTAGAAAAACCTTTAAAAATAAAAATATACTATAATACATTTCACGCGATTTTATCTAGAATTATCAATTGTTACAAGTATAGCCACTATTCAATTTCCATAGCAGATTTCATCATGATTGGTAGAGAGGTTTAAGTGTGAACAGTTAACATATAGTAGTACTTTCGCTATTACAATATCCGTTTGAATTACTCTTAAATGAATAACTAATCATATGTCTCAGAGAAGTAATGAAGTTACTAAACAGTTAACTTCGCCCTAACGATAAATCGATTCGGTGAGCTAAATAGAAATGATCAAATGACTTAATTGTACCAATAATTGATTTTAAGCCTTTGTTAGATTCATAGTAATATTTTCAATGTATATAAGGATGATTAAGATTGTGTAATTTACGTTTCGTATCATCAACAATAACAACGAAAAAATTTACACCTAACATTGTTTACAAGACTTCAACCAGGTTCGATTCCCGGTTATGTATGAGAAATTTAAAAAAAGTTTGAATGCCATTATTATTAAATCTGAAATCGACGCCATAGTTCCAAATAACAGATCTCGCTATCTCCCATAGTTTCCGACATCTCCATACTGACCCATTTGGATTGTACACCCGTTATAACGTTTAACTACTTTGTATCTAAAAGTTTCAATTTTTAATTCATTTAGAAATACAAAAAACGGAATTTAACATTTTTGTGCTTTACTTATCAGCAAACGGTTTACTACAAGAAATGTACGCATTTGTGCCATCTTATTTCACTTACTTATATACGTTCATAAACAGTTTATCAAATTCACTAAGCTTACTATTCTATCATTAAGATTGTTAACTCTCGGTACGTATAGGATTAAACCATGGAGGCCAAGAGAAGCCTGAAGTTAGCTTAGTTAGTTATTCTAAACACTAACGAGTCTGGAGCCGGAAGTCTGGATACACATTAAACTAAGATTGCAGGCACCACCGCGGCTGCCGCTGGATTCCTGTTTAAACACGCGTTTTAACCTTACTTACTATAATTGTAAAACGAAATAAAAATACAAAATTGGGACACATTTAACTTTCAATATACGCAGGGTACACAAAATATTATGTAATGATATAAAATTATGCTTCTAAGGATTTAGTCTTTACTTTATATCGATTTGACAAGAGAGATAAAATAGGCAACAAATCGTACTAGTTGTTGTCTCTTCTAGCAGTATTTAGCCAATCTTCGGGTAAACCACATGCGAGCGATGAATAGAGGATTTTTTTTTTGGGTTGGTTACAGAACTAGTATAGCTAAAAAAAATCTGTTCCGCTAACCTGTTCTGCAAATAGCACTTTTTTGGCTGATGAAATTAGCGAAAGTTTGTACTTTAGGCGATAGATAAAAATAATTTAAGTCTAGTGACTTATATTATTTCTATCATTCTCCAAGGCCCTGCTACATTTATAATGGGTTTACCTAATATGATACACTTTAGTAAACCAGTTGGTTTACTTTAATGTATGTTTATATAATTAAAAGTTTATAGGTTTCTTTAATTAATAGGTAAATAGGTACTCATCATATTAAATACGAGTATATACTTATTATATTATCAACATTATAACCCAGGTTCACCTTTGAAAGATTACCTCCTAATATTTAATTAATTCGCGTGATCTTTTACATACTTACATTATTTTTAATTTTTGATTGCGTTTCTACGATCGATTGGCACCATGACCAGAGGTCCTAGTAGTAGTAGAACTAAGAATGAATATTTCTGAAAATCAACTATCTCCGTTATCCTAAGTGTGAGCGTGTTATCAGACCCTACTCGTATTTAGCTCTTAGCTTGATTGTTAGGTACATTAACAAAATCTGCTTTGCTTTGGAGGAAATATACTTATACATGTTAGTTAAATAGTGCTCAGCATCAACACATTGCACGCGTAGTGGCCTTATTTGATCTTAATGAATTTTCTTGTGACACGGTTACTAATTTGTTCTTACTATCTGTTGTCACTAATCTTACTGTAGATGTAATGAAAAGACAAATTGAGCATATCCCTCTAAGTAGTGTGCTTTGGGCGTTATTTTACGTACATAAATCTTAGATCTGTCAAATACAAGAGCTCAATTCAAAGAAAGTTGTGAGAATTAAATGCGTTCATACCTTAGGTACATTATCGATTCGTTACCCCATTACACTGTTCGAATATTAGTAGAACACTATTACCGAAGTAGATAGTAGAAACCTCACGTAGTGTAGCCTTAATTAAGTTACTAAGTACGCCAAGTGATGAACTTAGGTATACGTAGTGACAATACATATGCTTTACTTGTTTATCTCCATTAGGTTCAGTACACACAAGATTCTACACTCAAGAGCAAAAAGTGGCGACACTTCCCCAAAAGATATTTTCCTTCTTCATAATAGTAGTTTATGTATCTGTGTAATAATGAAGGGCATTACAACAAGAGTGTGGGTTTATATCACACGTGTGTTGTAATGCCTAATTATGTATAGTTGCATACACTACTTTATCTACACACATATCTCAAGTGTTTTAAAGCATTCACTGCCACCAACGCATATGTGTGCGTTCATTTCCATACATTTTTTGAGGGAGTGGCAGCGATTGTGTTAAGACGGGTTCAGGAACCGTAAGGAAATGACCTGCATTATTTACATTTACATTATAAACATTAAAGTCAACGAACAAAACATATGACAGCTTCGAATGGCGGCGTTTCGTATTTCGTATCTCAGTCAAATATTTTTTTAAACCATAGACGAGCGAATCAACTCCCTATTCTATTGTCACTCGAGTTCAAATGTCGTTTGATACATATTAAAAAACATAACGAATTGGCGTTTCGTATCAATGATAGTTTTAATATCTATAGATACTAGAATAGACACCCCACTTGAATCTGACAGCTGTTCGAAATTTAAACATAACCTACGGTTTTCAGGAGGTAATTTTAACATTACATCTCAATTAATTTCTGATGGTTGGTAATGTTGGTCATTGCCTACGATTTCTGGACGCATTTTAGAGCACTAAATGATATGTACGTAGATAAAGTAAGTTTCTGTAGGTAGTTTGCCGGCACTAAACGTGTTCTTAGAGTGGTTATTTTGTTTTACTCAAAATTAAAACGAATTAATAAACGACAATCATCGATGCACTCTGTCATTCTATAACAAACTGTATAATGCTTCATACAAAAATTGAATTACAATGGTCTGATAACGCACGGTTTTATGCAATTGACCTTAAAAAGGGATTAATTTTATATTGTAGGTACATATATCAACTTTCTAAACTTGCAGATGCACTTTATATTTGATTAATTGACGCATATTGGATTATGTTTTTAATTTGTAAGTAGCATCTTAAATAGGCATAAACATTTTTTCGTGAATCCATACTACATAAAACATAGTTATCATGGGCGAATAAACTATTTGTCACTCGCAACTACTTACTCTGCCAAATCCTTACTTAATAGAGCTTCACGACATATGAAGAATATTATAATAAGAATAATATTGCCAATTGTATGATTTAATATATTCAATAAAGACTAAAGGTGTACGTTTTCTTTCTGTCACACTGTGGATCGTCTGATTCATTTGTTTAGATACATCAGATCAGATCATTTTGTCACTTTCTATTAAACAGAAATTTGGAAAAGACGGAAATGAACACATAAAAAAAAGACAGATGATTTTTATTTTCCAATGTAGCTACATTATAATGCACTTGTCAAACGTCAAAGAAAAATCTAACATGATTATCAAAGTATTGAATAAGTGTCAATTAAATAATGCCACTATTAGTTAAGTTTAGTCTTCAAGTGTATCATATCTTAAACCACCTAGGTTTGAAAACGTTAAAAAAAACGGTACCTTGGACCACTTCAGCTACAATCTCTAATCTTCGTGCCAATATAAATAGAAGATGTTTGTGTTTACTCCATCAATCATTACCTTAATAACTCAAATAACTGAACACGATTGGTTAAGCTTCACTCGTTTTGTAAAGAAATCTATTGAATAACCGTAATCAATTAAAACATTCGACAGTTCTCAAATACACCAGCCAAAGTTGGTTTAACAGGAATTACTCGGATTATAGGCAGCTATTGAAACCATTGTGATAAATGATTGCCATTTTTAGGGATCCTAAGTTGCCAGTATACTTAGTTGAACAATTGCGCTATTATATTATTAGAGTTCCATGAAACGTGTAAAACAATACTAGCCTCTATACGAGTACAAGATACTTGTTATATTGCTTCATATATAAAACAACATACTCATATAGAGAAGCATTTCGAAAAACAACAAAAGTTAATATTGAGACTAGAGAAATTACACGGATTTCGGTGAACCGTTGAATTGTGACGTATTGCTGCTATAATTCAGAAGGAGCGGCGCGACGGCGGTTCAAGGCACCGTTTCCACTAAATGAAATGAGTAATGTAGCTGAGTTCCATGATCATTAATTCACTAAAATTGTAAGTTCTTTCATATTTTAAGAAATTATCTGAAGTTTTATTAAGATACTATCTGATCTCGCGAGATTGTCAACGCCATATAACATTACAACCCCGAATTGACAGCCTTAAGAGTTGAATTTTTAAAAACCGCATTATATTATAAACTGCCAGTTATCAATATTTTAGCTTCCTGTGTACAACACTTTGATCTGGGTGTTGAATCAAGTCAGTCAGTCAGGACTTTCCTACAAATTCTTAGGGTACTAATGATTTCTGTTTTTATTAAATGAATATTAAATAATTTAATATTCATAATTTTTCCCTTATTTTTCCTTATTAGAGCAGACATAAATTTGGTTTAATTATTACTTGTGTGCACTAAACATTCTTCTGTTTTATCATAATTTATGAAACAGTTTTGTTTTTGTTGTATTTTTGTAAATTAAATAATAAAATATAAAAGTCGCCTCAAACACAAATGAAAGTTAAAACCCTACGAGTATATGTGTGCACTCACAAAAGCATTATATGGTAAAACCCTCTTTATTTTCTGAATCACTAATATTTTAGCTCATTTGGGTTTTGAGCAAGATGGATATACCACCGTAAACATGGGGTAAAATGTTTGAATAAATAAGCCTTCATAATTTCAGTACAATAGACACAAAGACCACGCAACAATTGGGGCCTTTTTGTTAACATTACAAACGAAGTATAATTGTTTTCAAATTTTCATAATTTTTATCTTTAATTTTGTTACATATAAAACATGAAAGGAGCGAGGCATTAACCTCATTAGATTCTATTTTCAATCTATTATACTTCTGAAATATTGTGCCAAAGCTCAAAGTAGGTTAAAATAATAGCAATGTGTTCTTATTCATAGTTATTTTTCATTCATATCAAACTGAAGTGTCTGAGCATTATTTTTGTTCGATAGATTGCTAAAACACGAGTTTATTGGCTTAACCCAAACAACAAGCCATTGCCCTTACCAACGCAATCAGCTAAATCTCATATGAACGATTTGAATAATTCAGAACGCAAAATACGCGTTCATATTTCACGTCATTTCTATCTCATGTTTCCCATAAATATACATTTAAAAAGAATTTACATAATGTGTAGGTAACGCAACATAAATATCAACATGCAAATGAGACATAATAAAATTCATATACCTACCCTAATCCTAGCTGGAATGTCGACCGTAATTAACCTGACGAAGTCTAGATACAAATCTTATATTAATATAAACGTATATACGTACCGACATATGTATACGAATGAAGCACCTGCTACTTGGTAAATACCTGGAACTCGGAATACCCATAAAGGGTCTGCGAAAATTTGAGCAGGGTAAAAGGTAACGGTTAAGATAGAGTTAAAAAAATACAGTGTAAGGTTAAAGCGTCAAATATCGTTACGCGTCATAAGATAAGAGCGTCATTGTCTAAACAATAAAACAAAATGACTTGGAATTTACAGATGACTTGACTAAATCTGAAGGACAACGAGAATGCCAGGGGGAACCGGGAAGGGTGCCACTGCGTAATCACTTAACGCAGTTCGAGACAAAGTTCGTGTAAGTAATATTCGACAAAGAAAAACCACGATTTAAAATGCGATGCCCCAAGCCGCACTACTATGCGGTGGCGATGTGGGAGCCAAATAGCGCGATGTCATGTATAGGTAGTGTTGTTTCTTTCGCACATCAGCTGTATCACATTGCCATATTACCGTACGTATTTTACCGTATACTAAACTGAGGTAGGTTAAGTTATATACAATAGTGGCGGCCCTATATGGCTTTGCCTTTTCTTCATGAACCCAAGGAACTCTATTGAACTATGGAAAAGTTAGTTAAGAGGGAACCAGCTTGTATGGGCGCGCCGCTGCTGATATACTATGCAGATATTACTTTGATTTGGTCCTTCCCCTGAAATAAATGCAAAGAGACCGATACCAACACAAAAATTATCATCACTTTTTAAACCAGAGGCTCTAGTGTAAGATTCTTTTGACGTAAAAAAACGTTTACGAACGCGTAAGTGATAATGTTATTTATATGGGAAACGCAAACGCGTTCGTGACGTAGTTACGTTAAAAACTTACACTCAGGGCTCTGTTGTGATGTAATAAGGAGCATGTTTCAACCGACGCTATCACTCCTGCCTACTCGTCCACAATGCAAAACTATTTCTAGCCGGGTTTTCGATCACAAGGAGTAAGCTTAGGCAAGCATTGTACTAATGGACAGAACACGGATCCAGATATATCTTGATATAATCTATTGGCATTTTCTAGTAAAATGAAAAGACTTTTGTTATAGAATGGAAACTGTTCATATCTGAAAGGTGCGGAAACGCAGTCGAGCGTTGAATATTCCTATGGGTTTATTTTCTTTATACTAATAATCAGTCAAGCGAAACAAAAGTAGAAAATATGGTAAAAGAACATTTATCTTTCTTATTTGCCTTATATAATACGCCTGCTTCGAAACTTCTTGTAGATACGAGAACACAAACATGTATTGAATTTAAAATGTAAAGCACTCTCGGTTTGTCATATTCTTGAATCGTTAAATCCCTGCAATATACGAGAAGAAAACAATAACATGAATGTTGCATTTCTGCACTCAGGACCGCATAACTTTTGTTCTTGTTTCTAGCCCGCAGTGCACCAGTATCCATTCAGTTATTGAGTTATTGTTTTATATTTGTTAGCAATAAAGTTATTCATATTCGAATAATTTTAAACACATAGCAAAAACGAACTTTATGAATCCACATTGCTTGCTACTCCTTAATGCTACTCCTGTACTTTAATATATCTATATAACACGTGCATAATAAATATAGGTTTTGTCCTTTTAATATAAACTACTCGCAATGGACTGTTTTACTGCTAATTTAAAACCTTTTAGAAAAAGAAAATACAAATTTAAACAGAAACAACACTCAACTCCGCGATCAGATAGGTATACTAGCTCGTTACTCGCCTCGCTATTCGCCGAACGTTCGACGAAACTTTGTCTATTGAATATTGGCTCTCCTATACGTGAATAAGAAGTTTCAGGTGTCAATGTCAAAACAAAACTAATTATCCATGTTCGCTACGTTTAATTGAGCTTGCTGTTACTTGTATCATAAATGAGTACATTTTAGTTTATAAGATAATTACAACGCACGCTATACTATCACTGCCAATACCGGCATCATCGTGAATATGTGAATACCTCATTAGTCTCACTTCTCGTTTCCTATGACTCGCGCCCGAAAAACCGCCTCCAACGCGAGCGTGCGAAAGCCGATGCGAGGTACGAGACGAATAGCGAGACGTCCGCGCACACATGCGTGCTCGTGTATCGCCTCGTTATTCGCCTCGCTATCCGTGCGAATGTCTGGACATAGCATTGTAGCTTTCGTTTACCTGTCGTACCACCACCACTCGAGCTTATCACAAAACAACCAACATCTGTTTGATAATGGCTCGTTAGAAAATGTAAATGAAGTTGATAGACGATCTTTGGATTTCGATGTTCACGAAAACTCCAGTTTAAATATTTTGATTTCATTGATGTCTTTGTATTTGCTAGCTTTAATATGAAGAGTTCTGTTAACACATAGATAAATATTATACTACAAAAAATGTTAAGTATAAATAAATAAATATCACAGGACATTCTTACATAAATTGACTGAGCCTCACGGTAAGCTCAAGAAGGCTTGTGTTGTGGGTACTCAGCCAACGATACATATGACATTAAAATACATTTATAAACCACCCATGACTCAGGAACCATTTGAACCCAGTACCAGGAAATATTTGAACCCAGTACTTCATAGGCACTACCCACTACGCCAAACCTGTCGTCAATATATGTACATATATATGCAATATTTTATCATGATCAGTGATCGGAACTGCGGGAGTAAAACTTTAGCAAAACTTTTGACAGAACCTTTAAATTGGCATAAATGAAAGAAAAAAACACAAGAATATTACGTATTGGCAGATCAGTACTCAATTTAACTGTATATTAAAAAGATTTTAATTACACAAATATTATTATTTTCGTAGCTAACAACTACATAAAACGTCCATTTGGCAAGTTTGTTAAAGTTTTACTCCCGAAGTTCCGATCACTGATCATGATCATTTATTTAAGAGCTTGGCTCTTGTCGGTGGAGTAATTTCCATTCGGGTCGTTTTATCAATAGGACAATAAATGCTCTTAGTCTTTCTTAACAATTGTTTCATGGCCCCTCTAATGATGTAAACAGATAGTAAAGAAAACTCGGGAATTATAAGAGCAAGTGATTGTGGTCGATCAGTTGTAAGAGATCAATCAACGTCCGTGATACATAAACGCTTAGTGAGCTGTTGAGTCGGCTGATACCAGCTTAATCAGTACTATTCCGTGAGCGTCTAATCTAGCGATGTCTACGGAAAAATGCTGTAAGATAATGGCCACTTTTAAATATACATTCATTCGGCTTTTTTTAATACAATTACCGCATCAACTAATAAATGGTTTTAAAATATCCTCCCATAACTTAATACCATTAAAAATAAATAAATATTACAGCACCTCTTTACACAAATGATGTTCATTTGTTCATTTGTAGTTCATTTGTAAAGTACCCCATGGTAAGCTCAAGAAGGCTTGTGTTGTGAGTACTCAGCCAACGGTATATGTAACATATTATAAAAACTTTACATACAAAGAAAACACGTATAACATGGCGGCTCAGGTAGGGATGGGTGAACCGCTAATAATTTAGGAATTTCCTTCGCAATATTAAAAAAAATAAGACGTATACGTTTTAGACATTAAGTAATTGTCTAATTATTAAAAAACTTATGACCTTATGTTGAGTAATTGCGACGTATTAAGGGAATACTTGCTCTTTTAGAGGTCACTATGGATGTCATTTTTATCATGCAAACTTCAAGTTATCGAATTTCTATACCATATGAATTATTGAGTTCATCCTTAAATATCTAACGCACATAGACAAAGACTAACGAATAACTATACAAAAAAGGAAGCTAACACACTAAATTATGCTGTAATTTCATCGTCGCAGCCTTAACTGTTTTGTAAAACAATACAACCATAATCAAATTTAAGTTCAGTTTTACTATCTGGGTCTTTATAGTAGAAAAACATAACTTGTTATGTAACGGAGTTTATTATGTAGCTTTATCTCAGTCGATGTATCTCCTCGGATTTGTTTTTGATACACCTAAATTCAGTTACTGCGAAGAATAAGACTAAGCCTTCCAGTGACACGCTCACGTTCGTAGAGACTCCGTAAATTGCGTATAGGTATACCTGTCAATATGTGAACTCTAGCCATACTTGACTAGACACACTGCCTTAGGGCTATAAGCTTTGGAATACGAAAAGAAAATAATAAAAGTAACTACGGAGAAAATAATAATTTTCTTTTATGCTTATAGTATTAGAAATTAACATCTAAAATTTATTTGTTTTACAAGGACGCAAAGTTAGTGTTTACCCTCTCGTTCTGATATTAAGACCCGAGTTAGCGTAAGATATCGAGTGGTTCAAAAAGTGGAAACTTGAGCGTTGAGAAGGATTCAAACCATGAGAGGAGAACAAACTTTACCGAGTGAAGCACAACATTTTGCACCTCACTGCCGCGAGGAAAATATAAACTCTTAAACATCACAAATTTAATCCAAATTGCTGAAACCAATTATTTATCATTTCCTATTCGAATATCTTTCGAGATTCTGATACAGCAGGACCTCTTTAATCCGTACCCCTTCTAATCCGAACCCCTCTGTAATCCGAACGGCCCTTCCCAACCGCTTCTTCAGGCGATATGCAGTTTTGTTTTATCTACCCACCCGCGATTTTGGGTTGTTATTGCGTATTATTTGTGCATCTCAACAGTGTACATGTAATTTGTGTTTAAATCATGGCTTCCACGTCAAAGAAAAGAAAACACGTTACTTTGACTATTTCTCAAAAATTTAAACTTCACTATATTGTTTGTTTTATTTCATACAAAATACTCTATAAATTCTCGATACTATAATCCGAACGCTCCACGGATCCGAACGGGGGTAAAATTTTCAGGGTTCGGATTAAAGAGGTCCTAGTGTATATCTGAAGAGATGGTGCTGCCATCTATTCAACTAAGAACAAGTGGAAATTTTGATTAGGCGGTGTTTCGCCTTAGAGATGGTTAAAAGGTGCCCAAAATCCGTTAAAAACCAAGATTATACTTGAGCAATTCCACGAGTTTCGCTGTGTTCAGGTAACCCATTTGGTTATGGCGTCAGCTGGAGATGCAGGTTCAAATCCTGCCTCGAACGCTGGAGATCCTCGTCACTTTTTCTTAAGTATGTCATCTATTTCAACTATGTATATTTGTTACTATTTGAAAATCAAAGCGAAACAAAATATTTAATACAATAATAATTTTGATTTGTTCTTAGTTAGAATATTTCTCACTTGGTCAAATGCAACCATGCAACTTTAGGTTAACACTATTTTAATTGTTCCTACATGAATTGTGACAAATTGAGCATACTTTGATATTTTCCACGACTTTTATTCTAATCGGAACTCACGACTTCTGTACCACTCGGCTGCCGAATACTAAATTATCATAAATAAAACACTGAAAACACTGACGCTGACGTCTTGTGGGCGTTCTGGACACTTCAATAACAGGAAAATAGACAGTCGTATTTGCTCACTTTCCAAATCAAATAAACGTGTTGAAATAATATCAAAGGTTTCCATTATAGTACCACCGAAACTACGTAAACCACCTTGTCAGGGTAAGACACGCAACATGTTTTCCTTGAAATATGGTCCAGTGTTGCTGCTAAATCAACCTACATTTTGATAAAACACTGTTTACACATTTATGTTATACAAATAAAATACACAGTTTATATGTGACGGAGTAATGGAGTAAGTAAAACGGTTGTATCGAGGACGATTAAAAAATCAACATTCGACATAACATATTATTATGCATAATATGCAAATATCTTTAGCGGTTTCTGTATGGACGTTAATTACAAAAAAAAACTGTTACTTACGTTATTATAACATAACGTTAATTTTAGAACTCGCGTTGCCTTAATGGGGTTATAATTTTATAGACCAAGAGTTTTTGAGATTTTGAACCAAAATGTGTAACGGCAAGCTGCCGAGTATTCAAAAAAATTAAACATACCTGGGCCAAATCATATATCAACTTAGGCAATTTATAAATAAAAATAAATAAACAAATATTTAGGGACAATCTTACACAAATCGAACTAGTCCTACGTAGTACGAAAGCTCAGTAAGGGTTGTGTTGTAGGTACCTACTAGACGGCGATATATTATAATAAATAGATACATACAAATACTTAAATACATAGAAAACAACCATGACTCAGGAACAAATATATATGCACATCACACAAATAAATGCCCTGACTAGGATTTGAACCCAGGACCATCGGCTTCATAGGCAGGGTCACTACCCACTAGGCCAGACCGGTCGCCATAAATATATCCTAGGGCTTTTTTCCACCGACATAAGGGCACTAACGCATTTTGTATACATTTCATGCACTCAGTCATGTTAAATATATAAATAAACTAGCTTTTGCCCGCGGCTTCACACGCGCAGAAGAACCCCCTTTTTGACCCCTTAGAGGATGAATTTCAAAAAACGCTGAAATTACTTTTCATGTATTTGTATAAGGAGTGTTTACACAAAATTTCGAGTCTCTAGCTTTAAATTTTACACAATCGCCATACACACTTCCAACCCCATTTCTTATCCCCTTAATGGTGGAATTTCCAAAAATCCTTTCTTAGCGGGTGCTTACGGTATACAAACTACCTATTGTGAAAAAATCTGCCATCTAGGTTAAGCGGTTTGGGCTGGGCGTTGATCAGTCAATCAGTCAGGACTTTCACGTTTATATATATAGATAATACCTACAGGACAACTTTACAGGAATATTAAAGTTGCAATAAACCTTTTCAAAAACTAGATCAAATTTGGCTAAATGTGAAGTATTAGGGAATAAAATCAGGACTACGAGGATTTTATTATTACATATTCTTTTCATGGTATTGAAATCTATACGGATTTTTATCTTTATACAAGTATTTTGTCGCGTCGCTCCGGTATCAATGTAATTGGACGTAAAAAGTGGGTCAACACAATATTGACTGATACAACCGTTAGCTAAACACGTGGTGTTTACGAGTATAATGGCTTCAATGAAGAATTCTATTAATTGGTTTATTGTTATAATATTGTCTTCGATTGCTGAGATAATTACTCATAAATAAATAATAAATAAATAAATATTTCGGGACAAACTTACACATATCGACCTAGTGCTACGGTACGCTCAGTAAATCTGTGTTGTTGGTACTAGACAACGATATATATAAAAGCAGTGTTCATCAGTTCATCAAGCATCAAGCTCAAGCATCAGCGTCATCAGTTCGCCGGTAGACCACGAACGCTGCTCGAAACGTCGTGATGAAGTTTAAATTAGTATACTCGATATAAACCGTTTCAGTTATTTACTTTCATGGTTTATTGTTAGTTAATGTATACTGTCATAAAACTGGCAAAGCACTAAAAATGCTACTATATACATTTTTTCCTTTCGTTTCATTATATATCTTTTTATTATATAAATTACGGGTGTAGAATACATCCAGACAGAATTTACTAGCATTATCACTAAGTAACTTTTATTTTTTTATACTCGGGCATTATGGACATGTAATAGCCAATTTCCGAACAGTAATGTACTGCGAACATTACGCTATATGAGCTTTTGGGTAACTGTCAACTTGCGTTTAACTCGCATGTGTTGATAGATATATATATCATGACGAATGGTCAGGATCATCGTTACATTTTGGAACGACTTGTTTTATATGAATACAATGTTAATTGTAATTGTAAGCAACAGTTATCTTTCTCGGCTGACGACTTAACCAAGTAGACCTGGCGGCTGAATAATTTTGTTAATATAAAAAGGGTGAAAGGGTTAAAAAATGTAAAGCGTAGCACATAACACAACACATTGAAGTAGTTGATAAAGTACTAAGTTTCATAAGGCTTCCTTCACACCGCCGTTGTTACAGAAAAATGAACTATAAATGAGATGAACGCAGTCTAGACACTGGGAGTTATATTAGAATTGTAGAATAAAGCAAGCTAAACAGCATCAGCATTTCGGCAAAATAAAATGGACGCTTATTTGAAATGAAAATAGCCTAAATTGTCTGAGCCCCACGGTAAGTTCAAAAATACTTGTGTGGTACTGTACTTGGCCAACGAGATAAATAATATACAAATACTTAAATACATAGAAAACACACATGACTCAGGAACAAATATCTGTGCTTATCAAACAAATAAATGACCATACTGAGATTCGAACCCAGGACCATAGGCAGGGTCATTACCCACTAGGCCTGACCGGTCGTCATGTTATTTATCTATTTGATACGGAGAGCTACTTAAAACTCACTGTTATTCAAATTTAATTAAAGAAGAAAATTATCAGTCCCACAATCCAGTGGAAATAAAAGTTCTAGCAAATTGAATAACTTAGGTACAGCAAAAAAACCGAGGTAGTTTGAAGTTGTTGCAGTAACTCTCACAAGAATATTTAATAAACATTTTGTCGTTTTTAGTATAATATTTTCCGCAAATATTGTGTTGACTACTGGTGAAACGACCATATCACAACATCGTCAATACTAAAGCTGTTTAAACCAGAAGGAAATGGGCACTAATATCTTGTACAGTAGGTACAGTTCCACTAGTCGTAGGCTCTCAAACCAAGCGGCCTATTCACGAAGTAAATGTTCAAATTTTAATTAAATACGCCTCGCCAATTATCGGTTCTATTATTCCGCAAAATTATTTAGTATTAGTCAAAGAATTCATGCGTGAGACGGAGGGCTATGGCAGATACCAAAGATGCAAAGTAATAAAACCTTTCTAGTAAAATTGAAAACCTCTTTTATTCGGCAATTTGGCAACTATACTTTAGTGGTTGGCCTACCTACATCTGTCAACCACTGCTAAACCAGCTTACAAAATCATTAAAGACGAATAATTTTGAGTCATACCAAACTTACTTTGAATGCCTGCCATATTTTCTGGTTTCCGTGTGTTTTTCCAAGTTCAGAATGTGAAAAATGAGTCCCCGTCACAATCCCTAACACCATTTGTCTTAAAATCACTTGCTTGTTTCCTTTCCTGTCCTAATGGATCAATATGCCTTATGTTATTTAGCGAATATTCGTCGCGATATCTAACAACGTTTGTCCTAAAATCACATGTCCTAAAAGTTTTGTTATCTTACCCTAATGATCAAAACCGCGACCTTCGCAAAACGAACTGTTGTCATAAAAGTGGGTTAGGTTAGAACCTTGATCCGTATAAAAAAGAACCGCTGCTAGAAAATTAGGTCAGGGTAGATTTGTTTAGAACATATAAGCGTAAATAATCATTAGGACAAAATTACTATTATGTCAAATGTCATTAGGATATGGCAACTATTACTAGGAAATATAATATTAGGCTAAAAAAGAAATGTGATATTAGGAAATGAAAAACTAGGATAAAATAACTTTAAGGATCCAAGATCCGTGAAAAATACCAGGTAAAATCAAAATGTTAATAGAAAAATATATTTTTTGGATCTATTCGTGGTTACGATCAACTTTTACTATGGAGTAACAACCAAAAAGAGTTAAAAACGGAGACCCTCCCATATTAGCTGCTAGCTATTAGCTAGCTTGTTGTTAGTATGGGCAGGTCATTTTTTTAACAGATTTTTCAGTTATGGCTCCATAGTAAAAGTTGATCGTAATCATAAATAAATTCAGAAAATATGACGTTATGTCACTATTTTAAATTCACCCGTAGATCTTTTTCATATTTATCCTCGTCAAACTAAATCTTTTTTTTTTCTTGTTACTCATAAAAGCGCACGGATGGCATTGAAATCTTATTCTGATGTACAAACACTGGCATCGCAGCACGTTTCGTTTACACAAAGTTGTTTACAAATGCTAACGAACATACGGGTATTCCAGGATGAGTTGATTACTACGCAATCATAACATCGGGCCCTAGCCCTACTCATACAATCGGGCCCAGGTGGTTTAAGCTCTACGAGAGCGGAAAGGAACGCAAACCAGATGGTAAACAATCCAGCCGATATGAACTGATTGAGTCTCGCAAACATTTGACTGAAAATGGTGATGTCGACTCTAATTGTTACATCCTTTACCAAATGACCATATTTTTTTATAACAAAGGCGGCAAACGAGGAGACGGATTGCCTGATGGTAAGCAATTATCGTCGCCCATGGGCAACCGCAACACCGGGGGAGTCATAAGCGTGTTGCCGGCCTTTAGGGGGGTTGGAGCTCTGGGAACCTTACTCACCATCAGGAACACAACACTATTATGGTTGTGGTCCTCTATAAGGAGCAGGTACTTCCCCATTTGGGCTTCTCCAGACTCAAATTTCAAAAGTAAATAATAACTATTAATTTATTTCATCAAATACAGAGGCTATGCCCATCCTTAGCATATTGCTAAGGCGATGTTTAGGCTTTAAAACAAGGCAAATAAATTAGATTAATAAGAGAACATGTTTCATCAATTATCAGAACTAGAAATGCACGGACACGGAAACTAAGAAAGAGCATCTAGGAACAAATCATATTATTTTACTGAGAACTAGCTTTTGCCCACGGCTCCGCACGCGCAGAAGAATGTCTGTAACAATCATTTCTTATTGTTGTTTAAACAGGCATACCAAGTTGATCATAACGAGACGCAACCTACGTGTGAAACGATAATTATTCGGATAGAAAAATAATTAAATTTACCTTCTTTAAAATAAGTAGTCGAGTCTATCAATCACTTCTTGCGAAAATGCCCATGGGTTCAAAGTTACTTTGCACGCTGCGTACAAACTTGAAACTTTTTTAAGGCCCTTAAGGGATTAATTTCAAAAAGGCTGCCATTTCTATTATTGTATTTTAGTAAGGAGTGTATACAAACGTATCAAATCTCTCGCTTTAAATTTTCCTCCAGATCCATCTGATGGTGATCCACGTGATAGCAAACTACACAACCTTGCGGATAACTCGCTGCCAGCCCTTGGCACCCCGCGGGCGGCTGTAGCCAAAATTTTAGGCGGTGCTGTGGTGCAGCTGTGTCGTTGTCGTGCCGCAACCGTGCCGCTGTAATGTAATACAACCTTAAGCCAAATACCCTCCGGTAAAATAAAGGATGTCATGAGTGTTGTGTGTCGGTCTGGAAACAACACACGGGTTTCCAGACAAAAGATTAATGATATCAAGTGCGGCGGGTGGTTGGAAAAACTTGCACAGCAAGAAGACGTAGCTACCACCCTTCCTCAGTCCAGCCCCGAAAATGGAAGTCATAGCGATGAAGTCCCGTGTAATTATTAGTAACGCTACTATATATAAACTATAAATTAAAATAGATGTCTTAGGTATTCCCTTTTGGGAAAATGATCAATTCGACTGTTCAATATTCGAAGCCGGAATTAAAACGGCATCTTCAGCTTTCACGGCTGACGCTTTGACCTCCAGACCACTCAGTCCCGGCGGAATCTGTCGAAATTTCTCAAGTAAATGCTATCTCCGAAGCAACTGAAAGTCTAAGGGCTACGTAGAATGGCTAACTATATGCTTTTAATGATCAATCTTATAATTTTATATCTTGCAACTATCGATTAATACAATTTATACTGTGATAAAATGTCAGCTTATTATTACTTACTACAGAATTAAAGATGTAGCCCTGTGAAAGACAGTGTAACAGACGGACTTGAACTTTATGATTGTGATAGATGGTGGAATTTTGACAGTTTCCGTAAACATTCGGCGCCAGTTTTCGCAGGGCGCGTCAGTCCCATGCGATTTTATTAACTGCCTGGCAATACTCGCATTTTCATTTGTGGTTTATCTAATGCCTAGCTTTAGTAGCCAGAATGTTAGTAAAAAAGTAAACGAAACTAAAATTTAACGATTACATCTTTACCATATAGTTAAAATCCTAAAGTTAAGTATTAATATCACAGAATAACTAATATGGCACACTACACTTAATTGAAATTTTGGTTAAAAAAATATCCTTACACTCGCCAGAGCTACCCGCCTGTAAGCGAAATTGAAACTTAACCGCGCTTGAACGTGAAACTTCTTTACTCGTCACAATTTTATGAAACTGGTAAGTGTCGGCGCGGTGTTGTCACTTCAGAAGTGTTTGTGCCTTTACCTATAAATAAGTATAAATTATAAACGTCTGTAAACTAATAAAACAAAAATAGGACCGAAGGCCTGTTGACTAGATATTTGTAATGAAATAAAATACAAATAGTCATCATCATCAGCCTATCGCAATCCAATGCTGGACAATAGGCCTATCCTATGAATTAAATAAAATACAAATAAGTAATGTGTTTATTAGAAATTCTTTAAATGGTTTTTGTCCCATTTTAAAATTTCGATTAATCATGAAATATCTTTGAATATTGTCTGGAATTTTGAAAAAATTTATGTTACTTCCGTGTTCTTTCTTTTATTCAGACATCCGTAAACACAATAATATCGGATACGGATTATAAGATCGAGGTATAGAATACAAAGGCATTGTGAGCCAGTGTGTGGGGTTTGATGGTTTCGAATAGCAAAAGTTTGAAATTTGCGCGAGCGCGACGTGACGTGACTACCGTGTGAGAGGAGCGGCAACCCTACGCCACTACGCCGCGCCGGCGCGCCCACAAAATGTACCTAAACTGCGTAGTGACACCCCCTAGTAATATAAGTTCAATTTTGTAAATTTCTAATAGATATAGTTTAGAATGATTTAGAACTGCAACGCTTATACACCCAAATTATATCAAAGAATATCTTGTGTAGTTATTTTGCGGGCGTTTTCCAGCGAACAATTTATATTCAATTGAGATCTATTGCGGCTATGAAAAACTAGATGACACTAGTACCTCAGCCCACAATGCGGGAACGATGTTTTGCATGGGCATTGCTATCCAAGTCTTAGATCATTCTTGGTATAAACGTTAAACGCCTTTGGAAATGTTTTATGTCTTTATGCTATGTGTTATGCCATTGACAGTTTCGTTTGTGTTTTAAAGTTCAAATCCGATTCGTTGATTCATTTTAATTCTCAATGACACAAGTGTAAACAGGTTAAAATTCACAATTAATAATTTTACATTTCAATTTCCGATGTGAATTTAATTAGTAGACCCCAAATTTTACGCGACTTTGAATTAAAAGCAACCGCTCGCAAAACCAGTTGTAGCTTTAAAACAAAGTTCGACGAGTTTCTACGATAACAGAGACCGATGATTCCGCCCGAATAATTACAATGTTTGTGAATTGTTATTATTTATGTGATACCTTTGCATAGATTTTGCTTTGATTTTGGACCCGGGTATGTCCTTAAACTACGTCCAACAATGAGAGGTAGGGCACAGCGATGACCATCACGCTTGAATCTGGAGCAGCCCAACCGGGGAAGTACCTCCTCCTTTACAGAAGACCACAGCCATAATAGCACTGCTACCTTTCAGGTCTGTAGTGTTGTGTTCCTGATGGTGAGTAAGGTTCCCAGAGCTCCAACCCCCCTTAAAGGCCGGCAACGCGCTTGTGACTCCCCTGGTGTTGCGGGTGCCCATGGGCGACGGTAATTGCTTACCACCAGGCAATCCGTCTGCTCGTTTGCCGCCTATGTCATGAAAAAAAAAAGAAAGATATATACATTATTCTAATGAAACCGTGAATAAATTCAGAAACCGATTTAAAATCACTAGAACATTTGTTTCCGATATTGTTTAACTAAACAAACATTATCTCCACGACCTACGCAAAACAAGCGAGGTAAATAACTAGAGAAACACATACCTTTACTAAAGGCAATTTAGTATCAAGAAGTTCGTTAATTAAAAGTTTATCCTTATGACATTGGAACTGAACACATTAAGGCTGAGATAGTCTAATTTATCTTGTAAATTGTACCTAAGTACTTATTCTCAACATAAATATACAAGAAAAGTTACGAGTACGTTGGTATTATACTCAACAATAAACTTAAATTAAGTATTTTGAGAACATTAGTTTATAGCTTTATTGGTACCACTACAAATAATACTAAATAATACGGACCTGTTCTAATCTAAACTGAATAAATCAATTTTAACCGGTAACAATTTTATTATTAATTTCAAAACAGAAATGTTACTGAAAGTTCAAACAACCACGTTGTACAAATAAGAATAATATTTGTTTAGTTAGTTTTGTATAAATTAATATGTATAAATATATACTACAGAAGTTGTTTTTACCGGAACATCGCCAACGTTATCATACCTTGAACACTTCTGTAGTTACTGGTGCATGTACTTTTTGCATCGTTTGTAACACCAACTGAATCATCCTACGCTAACATATATCGATTTCTGTGATAGATAACTTATATATAACTACCACAATTTATACTACCACATTGCTATCATTCCTTATGAGATTGAATAGCGTGGATGTTCGCGTTGCAGCTTACAACCAATTCTCCTATCTTAAATTATATTTGCGCTGAGTGGAAATCCCTCAACAAACAATCAAGAGAATTTTGATTGGTTTTAGATTTTACTTCCTCAATGGCGTCGTGAATGATGAACATAGCTACGCTTTTGTTACGATCACCCATAATTTTAAAAAAGCGGGACTTGTTTAGTTTTCCATGCAATTCAGTTCCATCCATAAACCGTATAGGTATTGAGCGGCCATTGTAGAATTGAAAACAAAAATAACAAATAAGTAACCATTGCAATTATTAAGATAATCGTAAGTATTGTTAGTAATAAAATATTTATAAATACAATTTTTACAGTTTGGTTTAGTAAAGATTTTTCATGCAAGATTTTTCTGGATATTCATTATTACTTTTTAATCCCCCAAATTAAAATGAATATAACGTTATTAAAACTTAACATAATATGTCTAAATTTGATTTTTTTATTTTATAAACTATCTAAATTATTAAAAACATTAGCTGTGGTTTGGCAGTTTCATGAATTTACCACCCTAAAAAAATCTACCATAACAATGACGAAAAATGTTATTAAATTTATCCCATAGCCAACTCATTTTTCAACGTTTATGTTTTTGTTTGCGGTTCCATTTGGATTATGAAAATGCTTTCAATTTTCAACTCTCCGCGCAAAACTCGCCAAACAGCTGTTGATTAGGGTAAATTATTAGGAATACTCGTAATACAAATAAACAAAAAGTAACTAGTAATGAAATGCTCTTTCATAATGCGCATACATATAAGTAAACAGATGTAAAACGTGTGGATTACTCCAAAAAGTTGAATAAATAAGAACCGACAACGGTTTCGTAAGAATGGTAGTGAGTCTATGAGCCTTTACGAAAACGTAGTTTAACAAAATCTCGCGAATTCACTAAGCGCATGTCCTTTTATTGTATAATATTAAATCATTTTCTGCACTATATGTATGTTCTAAATTAGATTTCTCCAATTTCAAGATTCACACAAATTATAAAAATCCTAAAATATCCAAAAATAAATCTGTTACTATTATTATCCTTGCCGGAAATTCATCTATACATGATATCGCCCTTAACAACCCGTGTTCTAGTTGTACAGTTCTCTAGTTCAGTTTTTACTGTGCACACGCTGTAGAATTGCTGATTTTAACAAACACAATTGCGACTAGCGCACTGATTAAAGGCGAACTGTTCCAGATACTTCTATAATAAAATAATACAATGCGCGGATAATAAAACTTAGTACCGTAAACTGAGGTTTCATCAAATCATCACCATTTTTTACCAGAAGTGGTTGGTTTTTATGTAATGGGAGCTTAAGAGTTTAACAATGTGAGTTTTATGTTTAACATAAATACTTTATAAAAACTGTTAAAAGCACATTCTTTACATTATTTTTTATTATGCAGAAACGTCTTCTAGCGACTGGTTGATATGATTGTATGTATGTATGTTTGGTTTTGGGTTCGAGTCCCGCTTCGAGTCAAATTTTTCTATTTTTCTTTTTGATTTAAATATCGAACACATTCTTTACAGTTCAATTCAAAAGTAAATGACCAATGTTACCCCGTGAATCAAAGTAATCCCAGTTTACGGTACGTGCAAATCCTACGTGGTTGATGCTCAGCCATATAGTTTCAACTGATTGTTAAGGATGTTTACGGGATTGAAGACTATTGATTAAAAGTTTTATGACCTCAAACAGTTGATCCTTTCATCAGACCGGGTTGTTAATGTCTAACTTATTTATACGTCACGTCACCTACCATTAGTCGTCTGTGCACCACTTTAATATATGTATATTCAAACGTACCTTACGCAATAACTTAACAACTTTACCTCAACATATTTTTGGGTTCCTTTCTACTAGGATTATTGGAAATAATCGCTCCGGAAAGCTAAGAACCACAAGTCCGAAAAAAATATGCTAGCATATTTTTTTCGGACTTGTGGTGCATAACAATTATTTCTAACCTTATTGGTTAATTTGTTTTTGAGCTACGTATAGAAAACTTCTAAACCCTACACTGAACATCGCCCGACATGATCGTTAACTTCTAAAATTTTGTTTAGTGGGTTTCTGTAAGAAGAAAAAGTAAATATACATGAATGGCACCCTAAACCTTTACCTACACTACATATTCCACTATATACTCAACAATTATGAATAAAATAACCCATTTCAATCCTATGCCTGAGTGAACAAACAACAAAGTATAACATTGTCTTTGGTTGCCGCGATAATTACTCATGAAATAAAACAACTGAAACTGATTATATCGCAAATACCAATTTAAACTTCATTCCGACTACGTTTATTTATATATCGGGTATTGTTTTTTATTTTATTTTAATGTTATTTATATTTAAAAACATAAAACCATCGTCAGATTTAAGCTTATGAATTTGATATAAGCGGATAACTCACGTTTCATAGGAATGCTCCTACCTCCTATGAATCATGACCGTTCGCGTTGGCTAAGCGACGTAGACTGAGGGCCGCATCTCTTTGCAACCGGGCACTCCACGCCGCCCACAGCTGAAGGCAAAGAGGCGAGAAACTACCTTCATATTCAGCAATATTATCAATAGTAGGGCACTACACTTCAACTACGTCAGTAGGATAAGGTCACACAAACCAACGACGTACTACACATAACAGTTCTCCAACTAGGGGGTACTGGCAATCCACAATTACAGTTAAAGGTAGGATGACGACTAATTTCCATTAGAACCAATGGATTGAGATTCATAATTCTAAAATCCTTTATACGGATCGTCGTTTTTACAGTAGAAAAGTTCGTAAAGTTATTGAAATCAATAAACATTGTAATTTCAATCGGGACGATGGTTTTAGGATCTCATCTGCGTGGAATCCAGTCATTAGAAAATGTAGGCGTCAAATACGAATACGAAAGTTAAAGTCGAATTTACATCGGCAAGTTATTGCAGCAAGTTTTGAAACAAAATCATATGCAAGACAAAGATCCCGATAATAGCATTTTTGTTCTCATATGAGTTGGTCTCAAAACTTGCGGCAATAACTTGCAGGTGTGAATTCAGCTTTAGTGTAGCGTGTCAAAATAGTTCTCAAAACGTTCAAGTTGATAAACAAGAATCAAGTGCGCTACAAAAAAATCGCGCCTCTAGATGATCATGTCAACTTTGGCTTCAGTCCGCATCGGAAACCGTGAGGACAATATCGTTCTCGATACGTCGCGTCGGGGGGTAATTTTTGATGTAATATGTGCGTTTCAGTCCCATTTATTTATTATAACATATTTCACTGGTTTTTTGCGACAGTAAGCTGAACCTAAATCATAAAATTACTTACTTAATCACCACGCTTAAAATATATATTCTTTCCAAATGCCGAAACTTTAGCCTCGTCATAAAAGTGAATCATATACTTACATAAACAAAAGTAAGGAAACCACAAGAAGGCTGTAAGAGTTTAGCCATTTTTCACTCCTCAAAATATCATCATAAATTGTAAACAATTCCGGTTGTTTCAGTATAAATGTTTGCTTCTTTTTGAATGAAATAGGTATCTCTCGTTCATTTACCGCCAAAACTGAAACAAAGTAGCAAAAAACAAACAATCTTCAACATTAAAATATTCCTGAATTGGTTTGTGCTTCTGAATATTCAATATGTCCGGAAATTTAAGAAAATATAAACAACCGGTTCGCTTTATTTCCGTTTACGTTTCATTGAGTATATATATAAGAGTATTTTACCGCAGTTGGTCGAGATTTTTTCCTACGGAATGAGAAATACATATAATAATATGGATTAATTTGGATGTACATATATTTAACACATAAAAAATTATTTAAAGTTAAAAAAAAGCTTCTCATATTTATTTCTTCTTAAAACTTGCCTTTCCCGTACACGGAATAATAGTGTTCCGGATATTTGGGAGGCGTATGCGGAGCCGGATCGAGCCAACGCGCAGAGGCCCTTTTGACAAAGTAATATGTAAGGAGTACCCGTGTCCGTGTCATAGGAAGCGCACAGAGACAGCACCTGCCATGGTGTAAGGACTACTGAATTTTAATTAAATCTAGAATGTAATACAAATTGGGTGGAAAGGGCGGACTAGCTAGCTGGGCTATTAAAAAACCGGACACGTGATAGATAAACAATGACCCACTTTCCAAGCATGTAAAATTAAAAATAAAATTAATTCACATAAACTAAGATTACTAAAAATGAATCAAATTTTTTTTTTTCACCATTCACCATTTTAATTTGTTTTTGTGCGATGTAAGAATTATTAAATTTGTATGCCATTAGGCACGACATAGTGATACGAAATATTTCTCTAAGTAACACCTGTATGCCTGTATGTACACCTATGTTGCACAAATAAATCTTTGAATCTATTTTCAATTTATGTTTAATATGGTAGTGTCACTACTTTAATATCAAAGCAAATCAAAATATTAATTAAAATTAATTATATTTGTTCTTTGTTGTATGTTGTACCTACAGTCAGCAGCAGAAGTGGCTAAGCGTTTCAGATGTTCAAAATGAGGTCAACACATCTCTATTGTCAAGAGAATAAGAGCGCGTGTGGGTCATTTTGAACACTTTAAACGCTTAGCCACTTTTTTCTGACTGTATAGATGGTAGCACCATCTCTCTAGCTATATCAGAATCCGAAAAGTAATTCATATAAGAAGGGACAAGCACGAAGATCACCTTAGAGTTGGTAAACCATGCACAAAAACCGTTAAAAATAAACAAGATTATATTTGGCAAATGCCGGGACAACGCGATTAAGATGATGATGATATATACTTGACAAACTTCAACTGGTTCCGCTGTGTTCGGGTGGCCTAATTTGTTAAGGCGTCAGCCGCGATATCTGGAGATGCGGGTTCGAATCCTAATTGCTACAGATATTTCCAATCAATTCTTTATACAAAAAACATCATATCGTAAGTATTCTTCTATTAGGCGACCATGTCATGTCCCTAATTAGAGAAGGCTCGTTGTAGCTAATTCGAAGTTTTGTTTGTTGTTTTAACTACAATTGGGTAATTTTCAGAAAGAAGTAACGGCACAGACATTAGAATTCGATGCTAGAACTGAAACGGATATATACTGTAGCCACTAACCTGAGCGCTGATGATGGAAACCAGGTCCTGGGGCCACGTAGGGAACAAAGGCGCACTGCAATGTCCTTTCTTCACGTCTCACACACGGAATTCGAAAATTCTATATGCCGGCCGGCTGAAATAGTAACTAAAATCCTTCTGAACTAAGATTTTGGACTTTCCATTAAGTACACACGATTAAGATGCACAATTTCGATGTGAACGCGTTGAAGATTCAAAACGGAGTCCTCGTGAGCACTCGATGTTCGGCGTGTGTCGTCTCGCTCGCACTTTGGTGACGAGACATCATTGCATCTCCTTCTATAGTAGCTACAGACGAAGACCAATTGTCAACGTTATCCGATCAGAGCATCGCAAGGAAAAGTGATAATGGCGCGTAAATTTGAATTGCTGTGTTTGAAACGTTAACATACCGCCCACCAAAATACAATGATTTGTATTGTATTTTCTTGAACTTTAGAAATTATGCTACAGACTGGATGACGTGTATGAACAACCTTAATATAATGCATAAAATCAAAAAATGTTTTTTTTTTTTACTAACGACTACCTTATAGCTATAATTATCTTTTAATATTGTAAGATTACTTATTAAACACATGTATTAGGAAGTGGACATAATTTCGCCAATGGGCGCTTGAGAAGAGTTCCATTAGGTGTTCGGATTGTTGCTAAGCGTACAATACCATCCGGCCCAGGGTGTAACTCTACTACGCGAGCTAGAGGCCAGTGCAATGGGATTGTATTCTCAGTTTTAATGATTACAATGGAGTTGACTTCTAAAGGTTGGCAGTGAGAAGTCCACTTTGCACGTTTTGTCAGCGATTGTAAATATTCAGTTTTCCAGCGCTTCCAGAAGTCCTGCTGGAATCTTTGAATTAATTGCCATCGACCCAGACGGTTCAATGTTATTCCTGTAAGATCTTCATCGGGCACTGAAGTAAGGGGTTCGAGCGTTAAGAAATGACCTGGACTCAGTACGGCTATATCGTTTGGGTCAGAGCTCACAGGGCACAGCGGACGCGAGTTCAAAATCGATTCGATCTGAACAAATAAAGTTGATAGCTGTTCAAACGTGAGAGTCTGGTCTCCAACTACACGATATAAATGAGATTTCGCTGCCTTGATTTGAATTTCCCAGACTCCTCCAAAGTGAGGGCTCGATGGGGGGTTGAATCGAAACTCGATGTTTTCAACACCAGCTGCTGATTCCATATAGCTGTTAAGTATGTTGTTAGCACCTATGAAGTTTGTTCCGCAATCAGAATGTATAACGGTTACGCGACCTCTGCGCCCCACGAATCGTCGAAGTGCTGCAATAAAGGCTTCCGAGGATAAATCCGATACAGCTTCGAGGTGAACGGCTTTTGTCGTGAAACACACAAACAGACACAAATAAGCTTTACCTATCCTAGCACCTCGATAAGAACCCAACCGAATACGGAATGGTCCACCAAAGTCGACGCCGACTATAGAGAAAGGTTTGGCTTGATTTACGCGAGTTGCCGGTAGGTCACTCATGAATGGCTCAAGAGGGGCTGGATTTAGTCGGTAACATTTGATACATTTCGATAGACAATGTCTAATTGCACGGATGGGGCTTAGAATCCAGAATTGTTGTGTTAAGAGGTAGTGCATCGTGTTTATTCCTGGGTGACAATTTTCGCGATGAATAGCTTCGATAATGCGGTAAGTAAATGTGGTGTTACGAGGAAGTAAAGCAGGGTGCTTGTGTTCAAATTCAAGTCCAGCTCGCGACAAACGTCCACCAACTCTGAGGATGCCATGTTTATCTACGAATGGGTTTAGTTTACGAATAGATTTCGAAAGAGGTTTCTTAGTTTGCAGACGGATAATTTCGTTGTGAAAATGTTGCGATTGTACGTGTTTTACAATGAGATTTAAGGCCTTATAAATTTCTTTGGAGTTAAGGTAACGGGTTTGGTGATGCATTTGCTCATTACGATTACGCAATTTATTGATAAACCTATAGCAATAAGCTACAATCCTCTGAACTTTCCTTATTGATGAGAATTTTTCTAGTAAATCGTCAAGGAAATGCCTATTTTCTTGGGTGATGAATGCGTGCACCCGCTCTTCAGCCGCGATATGAGAATTGTCAAGGTCGGACACATCAGGTATCTCAGAATTGAACGAGGGCCAATTGTGGGACGGTTCCTGAAGCCACTCTGGCCCCGCCCACCATAAGGAGCTTTGCAACAAATCGGCGGGAAACAAACCTCGAGAGGCTATGTCGGCGGGATTGTCTTCAGATGGTACGTGACCCCACGTTGCATCCGGGATCGACCCTTGGATCTGGCTAACTCTATTAGCAACAAAGGTCTTCCAACGGTGCGATGGCGACTTTATCCACGAAAGCGCGACGGTAGAATCAGACCAGGCAAAGATTTCAAGATTCGGTACTAGTACCGAATAGATTCCTTTTACGTATTTAAGAAGATCAGCCAGTAACACTGCCGCACACAATTCTAGACGAGGGAGAGAAACGCGTTTGAGGGGGGAGACACGAGCCTTTGCTATGATTAGATAGACGTGAATTTTACAATGCGTGTCAGTGACTGTAAGATATACTACAGCTCCATATCCAGCTTCTGAGCTGTCTGCAAAACCGTGAATTTGACAATTTATCATGTTCGCGACGTATAAGCAACGTGGTACTTCTACTTGCTGCAGTGACGATAATTGCTCAGAGAAACGCTCCCATTGTTCAACAATTTCCTTGGGAGGGATTTGATCCCAGCCCACACATGCAATCCACAATCGTTGGATGAAACACTTAGCAAGGAATGTTAATGGAGATAAAAATCCCATTGGATCGAATATACGAGCTAATTCACTGAGAATAGTGCGTTTAGTGCAATTGCGATTTAGAGGTTTAACCTCGAACGTGAATACGTCTTTGATAGGGTTCCATTTTAAGCCTAAAACTTTAAGATTATGATTTTGATCATAGTCTAAAGAGACAAAATCGGTCAAACGGTGTTCAACTGGTAATTCGGCAAGTAATTCAGGACGATTACTGGCCCATTTCCGAAGTTCAAACTGACCTCTTTTCAGTAAAGCTACTACTTGAACAATGGTTTGTTCTGCTTGCTCGAAAGATGGAGAGCCGCTCACAATATCATCGACGTAAACATCGTGTTGTAAGACTGATTGTGCTAACGGAAATTCATCACCTTCATCTTGGGCCAGCTGTTGTATGGTACGGCATGCAAGAAAAGGAGCAGAACTAACGCCGTAAGTGACAGTATTGAGGCGATATTCTTGTATGGGTTCAGACTGATGAAAACGCCAGAAAATTCGTTGATAATCGCGATCATTTTCAGCTAATAGCAGCTGTCGATACATTTGTCGCATGTCAGCGGTGAAGACGATTGGATTTATTCGAAACCGACATAGGATATCAAGGATGCTCGTTTGTAACTTCGGGCCAATCAATAGCGTTTCGTTAAGGGAAATGCCGCGCGCATCTTTTGCTGACGCGTCAAAAACCACACGGAGTTTTGTGGTGACGCTTTCGGGGCGTAATACACAATGATGTGGGATATAAAATTTACCTTGAGATAAATTATCAATGGGAACTAGACTCATATGGCCGCTCTGTAGATAGTCAGCCATAAATTCAGAATATTGGGCATGAAGTTGTTGGTTGTTCAGAAGCTTTCGCTCTAATGAGTGGAATCGTTTTAGCGCCGATTCCCGTGAGCCCGGAAAGTAGAGATCCTTGGCGTTATCTTTAAACGGCAAGGTGACGATGTATCTCCCGGTAGAATCACGGGATAAAGTTTTAGTGTAGTGTTGTTCACATTGGATTTCTTCTGGAGTAAGTTTTGGAACAGCTTGAGGAGCGACGTCGAGCTCCCAAAATCGTTCAACCTGTGAGTTGAGCTGGTCTCCCTCGGAGACAAAAAATGAGCTTATATCGGCTACTTCGGCGACCTTAGTACGACCCATTAAAATCCATCCGAATATTGTATTTAGAGCTGGCGGCTGAGATCCTTCTCCTTCAATCACGCCAGGAAGTAGTATTGGAATAAAAAGTTCCGCGCCTAGCAAAATATCGATGTCACCAGGAAGGTCGCATTTTGGGTCAGCCAATGTCAAATTATTTAGATGAGTCCAACTCGTTCTGTTTAGATTAACGTTCGGCATAGGACCGCATATCCTCTCTAGGGTTAGAGCTTCGATGGTGAATACTGTATTATTATTTACGCCTATTTCCAGTTGAACAGCACCAGATACGGGGGTACGTAACTGACCCAGGCCATTGATGGTGCGGGGAGTTAATGATCGACCGAAACCTAGTCTCGCAGCTGCTCGTTCACTTATAAAATTGGGTTGACTGCCTGGATCAATTAGGGCACGACATAGCTGAAATCTCCCAGCGGAATCCCGAACCTGAATTTGGGCAGTCCCTAGTAGCACGAGAGAATATGAGCGACTATTGGCTACCAGACTGGCGTGTGTACACGTATTCGAAGAGTCAACGGCGTCGCCAACGCTTTCTGCCACGTTAACGTCCAAATTATCAAGATGAAGTAACGTGTGATGACGCTTGTGACATTTCTGGCACTTAAAAATGGACTTACAATCCTTCAAACCATGGGAGGGTTTCAAACAATTGAAACACCAACGGTGTTGTTTAGCATGCTCAATTCGTTCTTGCGGTTGTTTAGATGAAAAAGTTTTACAATGAAGTATTGAGTGATCTTCTCCACAAAATGAGCACTTAATCACAGAAACAGGTGGTGCGGTTTGCTTTACCGATGAAGACGAATGAAGGGTTGTCTCGACTTCGTCTTTCACACTCGAAGATAACAGCGTCGTCGATCCTGGCTTATTTAGATAGCTTGTTTTGTCAAAATGCTTCCCCGAATAAATGGGAGCACGCGTTTTATCGGGTAGACGAGGCTTCTCGGTAGCGCGAGCTTTATCGTTTGCTAAAAAGTGTGTATCACGAACGAGTGCTTCGCATTGTGCATATAAGAACGTTTTAAGTGACTCGTACGTGGGTAGCTCGGCAGTTGACGGCTGTTTTTCGAACAAACATCTAGTTTTCGTATCCAACTTAGAAAGCAAGAGGTACGTTAAAACGAAATCCCATTTATCAGTCGGTAAGTTAAGGCGCGTTAGCATGGTCAAGTTTTCTTGAAACGCATCCAGCGTTCTACGAAACTCGTGAGGCGAGTTTGATTTAAACGTAATATCTAACATTTCTCTCCAACAAGTGAACGCTAAATCACGCTTACCGCGGTAACGTCCTATTAGAGTTTCATACGCAGGGCGGTAATACTCTGCCGCTACAGGGAAGGTGCGGATGAGTGCCAATGCATCGCCCGAAAGGCAAGACACGAGGTAGTACATTCTCTCTGTATCCGATAACGCTTTGTTTTCATGAATAAGTGAGTTAAACATGTCATAAAATTCGGCCCATAGTTTAACATTTCCGCTAAAATTTGGAAGGTTAATTTTAGGGAGTCGTACTTGACTAGCATTATGCGTTGCAGTACATAACAGTTGGTTCGGTTCATCAGAAGTTGCCACGAGTTGCCGGTGCAAAGAAAGAATTTCAAAATGGCATTCATCAAATAGACATCGAATTTCATCCTCCCTATCCTCCAAGTCACTATCAATAATGCTTAAAATATCGGCATGAGCCTCCTCAAATTTACTTACATGTTTTCGAACTTCCGAATAGTAAACAAGAAACGAGTCAATGATATTTAAGTCGCTTTTTGCTTGACGCCCTATCTCTAATGTTTTTTTTACGCGATTAAATGCAAGTGTACGGATACGACGCAGCGCCGGCAAATCGTTAGCTGTGAGACCTGCCACTTCGAACGACTTTGATTTTGTTCCTTTAATTGATCTTCTTTTATGCGAAGCTACGGCCATGTTTCGGCTATATGAGAATACCTACTCGTAATACGTATATGTAAATAACATGTGAAAGTAAAATATATAAGTAAACAAGTTGTTACGCGCCGAATTGTAAAGTTGAAAACAACGTAAATAACTTGTATACCGATACGAGACCCCGGCTACTTACAGAAAACGATACACTTTCAATTCAGTGATGAATTCCCACTATACAGCTATAGATTTACGAGTTAGGAGGAAAAATACTTATTTTATTGTAAACGCAAATCAATTATATGTAGTGAATACCTATTTGCACAAATAATTCAAAGTAATGCAACGAATAACTTAATATTTAGAACGAACAAATAATTATTTCGACAGGATGCAGCGCGACAAAATTTAGAAGGTGACAGTGCAATATGGACTTCTCGTGCGTATTATGCAATTGCAAGGACTGCTCAAATTGGTCGGTTTATAGCTATATGATTTGCAAAAATAGTCGAGATGTTTTACTAAGTACAATTAGTGATTTTATTGTAAACCATTAGTTGTTCATTCACAATTACACCTGTCTTAGCACTTTAGATGAAAGGTTATAATGAAACTTGTAATTATTTATTCCACTTACACTGTTGTCGGTAATAAATGGCGGGTAGGTATTTTATGTCTTGGAATTTTACGATACAGTTTGGAATATATGACAAATGAGTTTAAATAACTGGAATGTGTAAATAAATGTTAATACTTTGATTAGGATCTAAAGATTCCCGGGTTTCGGCACCAAAAAAATATGTAGCTAATTCGAAGTTTTGTTTGTTGTTTTAACTACAATTGGGTAATTTTCAGAAAGAAGTAACGGCACAGACATTAGAATTCGATGCTAGAACTGAAACGGATATATACTGTAGCCACTAACCTGAGCGCTGATGATGGAAACCAGGTCCTGGGGCCACGTAGGGAACAAAGGCGCACTGCAATGTCCTTTCTTCACGTCTCACACACGGAATTCGAAAATTCTATATGCCGGCCGGCTGAAATAGTAACTAAAATCCTTCTGAACTAAGATTTTGGACTTTCCATTAAGTACACACGATTAAGATGCACAATTTCGATGTGAACGCGTTGAAGATTCAAAACGGAGTCCTCGTGAGCACTCGATGTTCGGCGTGTGTCGTCTCGCTCGCACTTTGGTGACGAGACATCATTGCATCTCCTTCTATAGTAGCTACAGACGAAGACCAATTGTCAACGTTATCCGATCAGAGCATCGCAAGGAAAAGTGATAATGGCGCGTAAATTTGAATTGCTGTGTTTGAAACGTTAACACTCGTTTTATTTCCCTGCGGTGTAATTATCTTTGTGATGAGGATAACGAGTCCTCGACCTATTAAGGAAAAACAATATCAACCGAGAATGTAACACATTAAAGGTCGTTTGAAAAATAATGATATGGATTGGATAAATTCGAATAGATTAGAATATACAGGGTGAAATTGTATACCTCGTACAAAGTGAGTATTTGATATACATCAACATCCTATCCACAACTAAAAGTCCCTACGGGGTCAGGTTTTAGTAACATGATTACTGTCCAAGTCTACTATATCATAACTTTTTAGCATGTACCTAAAAACCCTACTATGTATTGATATTATTAAACATTTTGATCTAAATCATATAGATACATTATTTTCTTTAGCAAGTTAATAAATAACATCACAATTGTCAGTTGTTTTATTTCATAATTATTTACGAAATAAAACAACTGACAATTGATTATATCGCTATCATATAATCCGTTATCAGTTGTTTTATTTCATCACAAATTTTATAGTTTTTCAATAGAAATACTTTATAAAAAGTAGAGCTGAGCTGTTCCATGTGGTGCACTTTTGCCTTAAATTATAAAAAAAAAAATCGATGAAATCTTTTATACCTACCCGCACCCTCAAATCTCACCTCGTAGTCTCATAAACCACATTATTAAAAATTTAAGGGATTACGGACAATTTACGGCATCATGAATCATGACCCGTTGTATTTTCATCTGATTGATAAATGCGAAAATAAAGAATTTTGTCAATGGTTACTAGACAAATTGATCATCATATATTAATGTTTGTGGTCAACCGAAGCCATCTTTACTAGAATTGGATTGTTCAACACTTACCGCCAATTCTGGGGGAGTAATGAAAGCTAAGATATTAAACTCGCTTTTCATCGTTTCGTTTAGTGTGTGGGCAGGCACTGTCACAAGAACTTCGTAATGGAACCGCATTTTATCGGAGGAATTCTGAATTGAGCTAAGTATTAGGATTCTCTGAGAAATACATTATGAAGATAACTGCCAGGAGTTCCTAAACATTTAAGAAAGTATGGGGTTCTTCAAAAAACGAGTGTACAGATTTATAAAGGCTCGGCAACGCGCACGTGACACCTCTGGAGTTACAGACGTCCATAGGCTGCGGTAACTGCTTACTTACCATCAGGCAGCCCGTATGCTGGTTTGCCACCGACGTCGTATAAAAAAAAAGGTATGCTTTTCGGAATATGAAGCTCCTACACTCCTTATACCCATAGACCCAATCTAGAGGGATTCGGGAATAATTAAACAAAGAGTTCGCCGACCGATTGATTGTACGCAATGGTCCCATCCTATGATTGTCCCGCAGACCGGTTACCAGGGTTACCCCAACACCGAACTTTTTTTCATTTAGGTCAGACTAAGACACAAGTTTACGAGCGCGAATCTTATATAGTCCAAAAAACTTCATCTAAAATAAGTACAGGCTTGTGAAGCCGTAAGTGTTTGTATCCTGTAGCCGACAATAAATAAAAGAAATGCCAATATAATTGCGATACTGGTTCGTCAAAAGAAAAATTAGAATGCAATGGAACGGAAAGCCTTTTTCATAAAGGTGGGATCGGTTACCTATTTTTTTAGAAATACATTAAACATAGAAATATATTTCTAAGCATTTTTTTTACATATTAAAGACAATGTTCTACTTCGTTTTATTATTTGGTAATTGTGTATCATTCATTAGTGAACGTAGACTGAAAGAGAGATATAATTATAGTTTTTTCAAACACAAGTTAATAATATGTATACAGTAATTAAATGAAATATTTTTATACAGACAGATTGCCGTGTTTTGCCGTCTGAGATTAGCACCACCCCACCTCCTCCCGTGGGCGTCGTAAGAGGCGACAAAGACAAAGGGCCGATCGATGAGCATTTTATTTTATTTTATTATTACATAAGGTGGCAAACGAGCAGAGGGATTGCCTGATGGTAAGCAATTACCATCGCCCATGGGCACCTACAACACCAGGGGAGTCACAAGCGCGTTGCCGACCTTTAAAGGGGGTTGGAGCTCTGGGAACCTTACTCACCATCAGGAACACAACACTACATACCTTTTCAGGTATGTAGTGCTATTATGGCTGTGGTTTTCTGTAAGGAGGAGGTACTTCCCCAGTTGGGCTTCTCCAGAGTGAGAGAGATGAACAGCATCCGTCGAAACTCGTCGAGATCAACATCTACTGTGATCGCCAACCCGCCTGTCAAACGTGGCGACTTTGGAAACTCCCCTCCCCCAAGATGGCACAAGTCATATTTGGGAGACGCCTATTTCCAGCAGTGGAGGTCTTACGGCTGAAATGCAGATGATGATGATACAAACAGACTTCCAACAGGGTGAATAGGTATCATCTATATTTGTGTTTCTCAGTCCCCCATATTTCGCCACAATATTATCAAAAGGAACCGAGCCCGCGTAACATGGTCCCAAATATACTGGTAGCATTTTGTTGAAGGCATCAACTGTATAGCAATGCCTATGAAATAATATATATTAAGCAGAGAAAGATACAAGGTAAAAAAAGGAAACTCAATTTCAATTTCAAAGGCAATCAGGATTTCTTCTTTTGATATGTCCCTTACCTTTAAAAAACATCACGCTTAGCCTAGTTTATACACACCGAGGCCCCTCCTCTTCCCTTCCTTCCCTTATAAAATAGGCTTTTCAATAAAAATGTAGCTACTTGTAAGAATGAGGCAGTGATATTCTTCTCTCATTCTGAACTATAGCTGTGTGCTTAGTTACGTAAAACTTACTCGTACAAGTGTAAATCGATTTCAAATTACTGTAGTTCTTCTCTTCCTTATTCCCTTAAAATATACGATATTTTACAATACATTTTAAATAGGTATATCAATAAACGTGTCAATCATGATTTCTCTATATATCTTACAATCACAATTGTTAAAATTATAGATAAGGAAAAATCATATTTCAACTAAAGTAGCTTTGAGACACGTTTTTGGATAAGCTGTTTAGCAATCAGCATGTTACCTTCATTTTGAACACGTCACCCGCAAACTTCTGCTGCTGACTGTACTGTTGATGCGCAAAATTTTGTAGTCTCTAAACTTGTCCAATATTTTCTATAGGTACGTATTAATTATACTTTACAGTCTTTACACTAATCAATTCTTAATAACTATCATTTACGTTATTTTAAATAATAAGTTATAAATAAATTCCTCTTTATTAAGGGAGCGCCGAGCTTCTCGAGCTACTCAATACTGCGCTCAGTGAATGTGCATATAATATTACTTTTTCCTTTGTCATTGTATGTATTTATGTTTATCTACGTCTATAGTACCATTATAAAGAGGAAAAATTTGTCTGTTTGCTTGATTAAATAGGCTCCGAACCTACTAAAGCGATTTGCAAAATTATTTCACCGTTAGCATCCTACATTATTCTTGATGAGATGATGAGCATAAGCAATATTGTTTTTATTTTTTTATTGAATACTTGTGTCATTCATAACCATTCGTGAATGTAGTTCTACGAAACCCTAAAGGCAGTAATTAAAAAAATGCCAATTTATCATGAGCTAATATAATATGCAAATTACGCTTTCTTTGCAACATTTATTAAAAGTTTTATGAATCAGTCCCATTGCAATGAACGGTTACAAACGTACTGTTTTCTGTACCCATTCTGTACCAATGTATATAACAACTAACTTATACATTTTGTAATAAAGTGTATACTCGAGACGATCCTGCAACGTAATCACTCGAACGACAAGGCAAATAGCGATCCGAGTATGTTAACGACAGACGAAGGAGTATTTAGCTTGTCTCTGCCCACTCATAAGCAACGCATAACCTAAGTATTTCTTACGAGTCTGTGACATAACCATTAGATGGTCTGCGATGTCGACAATCCGCTCCAATGTCCGCTCACAGTTTGCTCGGCATTTGGGTCACTCACAGACAGTTGTAAGTACAACATTTCAAAAAGTTTTTCTTAAGGTATATGGTAAAACCACTTCACGTTCTAAACGTGACAACTCTGACGTCTATTGTGCAGTTTAATGTCAGTCACAAATTAAATATTTATTCACTAGTCTGTGAAATGTCAGTTGACTTAAATGTAAATATATATTAATTACCAAATTATGAATGAAACACTGCATTCAATTACTGTCTAATACAATAATGTCGAAAACTAGTTAAGTGCATCATAGTAATGTCGCTATATATTTGGGTTGTAAAGCAATTTCTCAATAACTCATTTTCATACTTAACGGGAGTATCCGAAAAACGCGTGCAACGTGATAGTGTTAATGATTTCACAGAAAATCCATCAACTTGCGATATATCACAATCAAAATGCGTTCAAGCGGGAAACGGGGTGGTATCGCAACAACATGACGTATCAATTCAGTGCCCCATTTCTTTTTACAAGACAACTGACAGAACTACCAGCGTGCACGAAGTAAAATGCTTTGATCGCTACGTCGGTACACGCCAAATCATTAAAAAAGTCGACGCCTCAATAAATTCTCTGGATAAGAAACTATGTCGCAAACACTGCAAAGTGTATGCCACACTCAAACAATGGTCATCCATCAAAGTACCTCGTACCAAAGAAGATAAATTAACCCAATTAAAATTAAAGCTTATGAGTGCTCTCTATACGTTGTATCCGACAAAGATTCAAAGCCTACCATACAAATATGTCGATAACAGGATAACATGGAGGCTATATAAGTGTGCAAGTATTGAAGAAATTGACCTTAACAAATTTCTTTCGTTCAAAAAACAATAGTATAAAGACAGAAAAAATATGTCAAATATTAAATAAACATTAGTACCTAATTATTCAATAAGTATTATCAAAGCAACAATTCGGAATATTATTTTTATTAATTTAAAGACCGGCAACGCTGGAAAATCTTTGCTTGCCTTTATTCATTTTAAGTAAACGAAACTGAGCAAGGTATATTAAACATTCGCCCCTTTAAATATTAAGATGAAAGAAATTGAAAAGGTTTCTCTATTTTATATTATGCCTCGATGGCATAAGGTAACATTTAATAATAAAAAGGTAACTATTATAACATGATTTTTATAAAATCTGTCATTATGAGGAGCCTTCTCCGATAATTAATTTCAAAATATTCTAATATGTAGAAAAACTAAAAGTGGTACCCTACAAATTCAATATAATAAAAAAGTAGGAAAAAATGTATTCAAATAGGTTCCCATACAAATCATGTCATGTTCAATAAACAATAAACATGTAGTCACTCACCAGTCTGTTTGTGTCACATAACGCAGTTCTGTTGTTGTTTGTGTCATATCCACATAAGAAAATGCTTTCTTTTAATGGACCACGCTTTTTAGGGAAACAGATCCTAATGCCTCTTAGCAGGGATCTGTAACTTTTCTACGGCAAATTACATTAAGATCTCTTGCCCAACCAAACCTTTTTGGAGCAGTATTCCATTATCACGCCATTTTGTAGTGTCTGCACTCTTTTGAATAAGATGCCGACTGAATACTTTGTTTTTCTTCTTGGAAAACTGTTCACTTAATTTTATTTTTATTTCTTGATATTTTTAAATATAGTTATTTCTTTGTTGAGTCATAACTGTGTTTTTATCTGCCTACGTAAGTTTGTATTTTGTTGTTAATAAATTACTTCAAGAATGTCGCTATATAATTTCGTTTTAAAATTTAAGACTAGATACCTACATTTTTTCCTAAGTTACATGCACCTATTTTCTCTCATCAGTGAGCGTCATGTTTTTAAATAAAACATTTAGAATGTGATCTAAACAATTACGTCTTTAGGTACATATAACGAATATTACAAATGAGCCTCATATCTTTTGAGATACTTCTGTCATTTTTAAAAATCTAGTATGCATAGTATTGTAACAATTTATTACTTATGCCATTTATATTTAACAATTGAAATGATATGCTTTTAATGATTCAACCTTACAAATGTACTCTTTAGTTTGCTTCAACTGTTGTCCGGTGGTAAATTGACGTCAAATAAAATTGTATACTGACCTTTTTCACCCTACTTAACACATTTACTGACCCAGAAAGGTATTTGCACCTATTTTGTAAACTCCGTACATAATGCCTTATACACAAAACAGTCTATATATTGTGTATTGTCTCAGCCAGTCAACTATCGTTTGTTAGTCGGGGGCCCACTCAATGCTTCACAGTCCCACGCGTAACGAGTGACCCACGTCAAACACTTCGGTCCCTCGCCAGCAAAATTAACGTACCATTATGCCCTCTCTACTTACTCCGTTTGCAAAACTCCAAGAAGCGCAGTTGGGTTTCATTAATCATTGTTTAAGATGATTATGGTTGATGACGAGTCATAGTGGCCCCCGCCTATGAAGCCCATCGGCATCACCCTGGTTTCGGATCAAAGTAAATGCATTTATATGTCTGATTAGCACAGATATATTTTTTCCTGAGTCATTGGTGTTAGCTGTATAAGTATTTGTATATTACATTATATACCTAAATCGTTGGCTGAGAACAAACAACACAAGCTTTCGTGAGCTTTCTATGGGGCTCAGTCAATTTGTGTACAGCTGTTCTGTAATATTAATTTATTATTTATTTATTCTAACTCCCATCGGCCACTTTTTCAAGAATTATACTGAATTATCTTTTTTATGTCTTCGTAGCTTAGATAATATCGTACCATATATTTGTCTCAACATTCTATTTTAACGGGCCGCTATATCATTTTTCAAAATATGACTACAGGGAAATATTTTTTGAAGAATTGCCATTACCTTTGGACCTACGAGCGATAATCTTGTTTTATATATACCAACCGCCGGGGGACAACTTTCCTACTTTCATTTCCTTAAGCCCCATTTTACAGGTAAAATTCTATAAACAAAATAAACCTCTTTTACTTCAAATAAGGAAATTCATTGTTAGAATACGGGCTATGTAAAACGTCTAATTAACTGTTGAGTAGAAAACCCACTGAAGCGTAATGCCAGAGAGCTATTTAAAATGTCCTGTATTTATTAACCTTGTCTTGTGCTACTTCTAGTCAAAGGTCTTAATTTTATAAACGCTCCTTTAGGAACAATGTCACAAGATTATTATAAAAATTAAGTTGTTTTTTATTTGATTCGGAAGGTGTTATCTGCAGCAGAAAAGTAAGAGAGTTATGTTTTTTTTTTATAAATACAATCAGCTGCACGATATGTACCTAAATAAAAAATGTTAGTACCTATACATCTAGAATATGAAAATAACTACCTACGTACCTATTAGTTCATTCGTTCTAAATGTATACAAGTTAAGTTTTTCAAACAGGTTTTAAGTATATTGTTTGTAAATCGTAACGATTACATACAATACAAACGATTTTGTAAAGTCAAGAGCGCGTGCACAAACCTCGAACAATGTCATTTTCGCAAATTCCTTGTTCATGTTTTATTCAAATTCAATAGCGCCAATTCAATTTACATTGAGGAAACCATTATATTACGACTTCGTATTTTGAATTTACCTCGGTAAGTATTCATCTCGAGTTCTTGTTTAGAAATTGCTGACGATTCATAAACTTTCATAGTATGATTTTACTACAATATAATCATAATCCTCCTTTGTTGGCTGCGAGCTCGGGCCCTCAAAAAATATTCCCTAACAATGTATAAAGGTACAAAAAAGGATAGGTAAATTCACACATAAATGACTTCATTGTCCTTTTTTAAGATTTGTAGATATTGTATCGCCAAATATAACCCTATATTTTCATCGTATACTCGTGTAGATTTATCAAATCGATAGCTTGCTATGACGATGGATATATGTGTATATATCCAGGACCCAGGTACGAGTGTACCTGTTGTCTATGCCGCAAAATCGAATTTGTACGTCCAGCACACGTTTTATAGTTAGTTTACTGTCAGGTACACTCATTCGTTTTTTAAACTGACTTAAAAAAACTAACTCTATGCCGTTAAATTTATTTCACTCGGATTTTCATCAGCCCATTGATCGATAGTAAACATTTGTGATATATGAAAAACATAAATGGAGAACAGAAATATATTTATTAGGAAAAAAAAACGTTAAACTAGATCAAATAATAACAATAGGGTGATTCAAAGGTGTCCCATATGGGAGTGATGGCCAATACAAATAATTGGAGCCATTTTATGCAATTACTTATTGGCCAAGTGGAAGGACCTGGCTTTTCCAATTTGCTTCCTGTCAAGCGTACAAAGTACAAACTAAAATACGGTCAATATTTCAACAAAAATACAATTACTAGATAATTTGTCAACAACAATTTGTCAACAATTGTATAAACGATTTCTATTGGCTATCATTAACCCCAACTGGCCAACTACCCCAGAACCTAGAGCTACTAATCCAGCAAAAAAAAAAATAATATCCGTATTAACTGAGATTTCGCTAAATAATGACTAATTCAATTAATAAGTAAGGCAAAAGTATTGGAACTTGAAATTCGTAACTATCAATCGCATTTGCCATAATTGTTATAGGTAAGTACCACTAAATTTTTAGAGGCCGATGATGAAAAATTCATTGAATTGAAAAACATCGATGTCAAATTATTTACGAATAGATGAACATAATAAATCTTTAGTTAGTTTATAATCTGGCGAGGTAGATTATAATCTAATAGCATTTAACATTATACGGTTACCCTTCTTGACGGTCGAAGCCTGGGAGTCTGGTTACTCGCTACATGGCCGATAGGCCATCCTTCGCCCAATACCGGTACTTTCTTAAATCCGATCTCCCATATGCTGACGACTGGTTTGGGACTTGTAGTTTCGGTACGTACTGGGACATCATGGATTATCTTGTTATGAAGTGCCGATCGTTTTTCTTAAGCCGACCGGTACTTTTTTACCGGGACCAACATCGTCAAATATGATGGCAAGTGGCCTGCTGGGGTCTTTGATTCTTTGAAGCGTGGAATTGATGCTGGTGTGGGATGTTACATGTATAGATATACTAGCGCCATCCCATCTCCTACGAACTAATGCAAAAACGGGCGCAGCGGCGGCGGAAAGTGCAGAAATTTTAAAACGTAACTAATATAGCCTGAGCAGAGAGTACCATTGACAGTGACCGATAACCTATTTTATGAAACTAGATTATTATTAAACACAATACCTTAAGAACTCCCGCGTGGTACTTTTTTGTGTCTATGCTACCCATGATAGTTTTTCCTCTATTTATGAATTCCCTGTGTATTTAGCTGTAGCTGTGCATGAGGTTTATAACATTTTCTTTGTATAGGCATTTAGATAAATTGTTTCTTTTTAACTAATCAATAACGCATACCCTTTAAATATATGCTCTGAATTTCATGTCAAAGGAAGATTTAAAATATGCATTAAAATTAATTAACAAATTGAATCGAAACCAATGCTGAATTGAAATGAAGGACGAAGGTAATTCTTTTAACAGTAACCGGTACTGATTTATGTCCAATTTTCCCCGTACATATTGGAAAAACAATATTACATATCAAGAAGATAAATTGCTCCCATTTTAATAATTTACGGAAATATCCAGGTGTTAACCAAAACAAAAACAATAAAAATTACAACTTAACTATTGCCTATACCAATTCTACATGTAATTTCAGTTGAAAGTGGGTGTAAAGCATTTCAGAGTACTACCTAAACTTTACATTAATAAAGTAAAGAACACCATCATCTTATACATTAATAACCATGGAATGTACTGAAATGGTTACTACATGTGACCTTGTCTGGCCCGGCGTATTATAATGCATTTTGAAGGTTTCTGTATTGTTAATGTATCGATGAATCCTTACAAATAATATACTAAGTATAAATACGGTAGTTAGGTAAAGGGTGAACACTATTAAATTGTCGCAGGTCGAACATGCTACAGACGACAAAATAAAAATCCAAAGTGCTCAAAATTCTTTATATGACTAATTTTATACAGCGTAAAATCATTTTAAAAAATATTAGGGCTATTTCATCGAACGACGAGAAAATTTCCGGACATTACTTTTGACGTGATTCATTGAATTTCGCACGGAATCATCGCTTAACAATTTTGTGCATTTAATCCATTTTCGTTGAAAATCTGGTAATGAAGTGGCAGGTTGGCAAGTTTTTCGCAGTTTAGTTTTTATATTAGCCCAATATTTTTCGATGGGGCGAAGTTCGGGACAGTTAGGTGGGTTACTCTCCTTAGGCACTACCTCGACTGAATTCGCCTTATACCATTCCAAAGTTCGAGACGAATAATGGCAACTTGCTAAATCTGGCCAAAACAATGTTGAGGAAGTGTGTTTCTTTATGAATGGTAACAGTTTCTTTTTCAAGCATTCTGATATATAAATATCGGTGTTAATTGTCCCGGTAGTGATAAATGGTGAGCTCCTCATGCCGCACTGGCATATAGCTTGCCAAACAAAGTATTTTTTTGCAAATTTTTCTACCGGGATCACCTTTTCCGATTCGTCAAGATTCGAGATGTCACGAGAGGAATAGCACTGGTTACCTGGTAAAGACTTGAAATCTGCCTTGACGTAGGTTTCATCGTCAATAATTAGGCAACATTTTTTCTCAATCAACAAGGTATACAATAACCTAGAACGTCTAACCGCACGATTATATTGATCCACAGTTCTCTTGGGAGCCTTTTGCTTCTTATATGTTGTAATGCCGCATTCTTTTTTAATTTTTTGGACATTTGCTTGACTAGTGCCTACTTTTTTCGCCACATCCCGGGAAGAGATACTCGGATTCTTATCAAATAGCTTGCACACCTTTGATTGTAACTTAACATTAGATTTTCTGGTGGGTTGACCTTCACGCCGCTTCCTATCTATAGTTTCACCTTGTTTAATTTTTTTTAGGGTTCGTTGAACCGTCCTCCGAGTTGTTTGACAAGATTTTGCCAGATCTAAAGTTGATAAATGAGGATTTTTACTGAATTCTTGCAAAATTAATTCGCGAACATTTTTTCGTGTAACGCCATTTTCATAAATAAAAAACAAATGAACATTTTATGGTTGTCTAATATATTACGAGCCTTCTAAATTTAAAATTTTAAAAGAATATTCAAAAAAGGTTCGATGCAACACGCTAGCAAAGTAAAAATGTAGGCGACAATTTAATAGTGTTCACCCTTTACACGGCAACAGTTACGCGTTGATTTAAGTAATTTCCTTAGCAAAAATAATAAAATGTGCGTCATTTGTATTTAAACTTACGTGAGACATGTCTGATAAATTAAACATTAACACGGCTCTACTCACGTTTATTTAGTCACTCGCGCGACATGTTTCGGAGAACATAGGCCACAGTGAGTTCGGTGTGTTTAGAGTCATTGTTGGACCAACAATGTTGGTGGACGAATCGAACCCGCGGTCTACCATTACAGCGGCTCCGGTGTCGGACCGCCCTCAACCGGTTTTGACATCAAGAGCGGCGCGAGCAGCGCGGCGCGCGTTAGTGCGCGACGGGCCGGCGACGCGATCGCCGAATCGAACGGACACTCAGCACTCTTAGTGCTTGATAATGGAAGCCTATGTTCTCCGAAACATGTCGCGCGAGTGACTAAATAAACGTGAGTAGAGCCGTGTTAATGTTTAATTTATCAAAATGTGCGTCACTAGTAAATAACAGAGTTGACATTCATAATTAAAAAATATTATATATGGTATAGTGTTTAAATGGGGTTGTTCAAATACGAGGCAAATACGAGCTTCGTTAATAATAAATTTCGCTGAAGACGATAATTGTGAAGCAGGCTCCACAAGCAATTTGAGTGTTTTGACAACGTTATGTATAAATACAATACTTTTTTTACGACTACACGCGTATTTAAATTACTAAATTGGAGAACCACACAATAACTAACAAGAATTATCCTTTTATAACACTGGAAACTGAAATAAACACACATATCGATTTGAAATTCTGAACAGATACCCAAACTTTCACTAAATTAAAACTGAGTAGGTTCTCGCAATTATGGAAATTTGTATAATGCCCTATCTCTGCATTTTTTTTTTGCTCTAAAATTGAGAGAGGGATATAGATCTAAAAAGAGATTTCTATATCTTATTTATCAATTTATCATCGATAGGTTTAAGAGGGGTCGTAACATAACAGTACAGGGTGAGATGAATTAACTACATTGCAAACAATCAACACAACTTTTGAAAATGAATAAAACAAACAACACAGCTGCTCAACCCTTTATAGCACATATTTACTTTCAAAGTAATTCGTAAATAAAGTTTAAATTAGCGTATTTTGTAAGCGACTGTCTCGATGCGTGCTGCCATGAAACCGATTTGTGAGCTTGTTAGCACTTATAAATGTATTCGGATGATGGATTTGTTTGTAAGACATTGTTGATATATGTATATCAACACACACCCACCACACACTTTCCCATTATTATAAACACACACATGTTTGGGAAGTTACGTTGAGTCTTCACATCGTCGATCCCACAGTGCCTAAAGACGGAAGTCTTCAAACTGTGCGTCCTACCCGTCATGACGTATAGAGCCGAAATGTGGGCACTGACGGTAAGGCTCTTTGAAAGTCGCGTAGTGGGCAATGGAAAGGGCTATGCTTCGCGTTTCTCTGCGGGATCGAATCAGAAATGAGGTATTCCGGCAGAGAACCAAAGTCATCGACATAGCTCACCGTATTAGCAAGTTGAAGTGGCAGTGGGCTGGCCTTATTAGCCGTAGAACCGATAACCATTGGGGTAAACGAGTTCTTGAGTGGAGGCCGCGTCTTGGGAAGCGTAGTGTACGACGCCCTCAGGCAAGGTGGACTGACTACTTGCTTACAAGATGGCTGGCAGGAGCTGGATGCGAATAGTCGAAGATCGAACACGATAGCGCGAAATTGGGGAGGCCTATATCCATCATTGGACTGCGCTATCGCTGATGATGATGATGATGACACATGTGTGTATTTATAATAATGGGAAAGTGTGGACTGCTTCGAGGCGTCTTATAGAATACTTCGTCGATTTAACTACCTATTGTGTGTACCTCATGTGCAATGACTCGGCAAACGTGTTAATTAATTTCTACACTAAATCCCTTTTTATAAACATTGTTGGTAACATTATAAATACTTATTTCTATCCAACTTCTTTCGAGATGCGCTTCACTAATTTGGTACGTTTAGGGTTTTTTTATTTATCTAGTTTTAGAAGTGGACTTGATAGACTTCATAAGCATGAAAAACAACCGAAACGCAGGACGGTGAACCCGCGAGTAGAACAAGAAATATAGGTACTAGTAAATCCTTAAAAAATCATACTTTACTTAAAAACCACAGACCGCATAGTTGTTGAAATATTACATGTGTTATCTCATACCTAGTATGAGATAACACATCTATCTACCATGTAACAGAACTCTCCATCCAAGAAGGAAGAAAGGTCTTTGTCTGCTCGTATATCTACAATGTCGAGATCCTTAAGCCTCGTAATCGAGGAGAAATTGGCGTCTTTTGTTTCGTGGTCGCATTCAAATGAATTGCACCATTGCAAATGTATAGGTAACCTGATTTTCTCTAAATCGGGTACAATCAATTTAGGCAGACTGATTCAATTCCTATACGCATAATTATTTATGTATGTGATTGCACCTCACATAAGAGAAGTAGAGTATTTTCAACTAAATTAAACCACCGATAATGTAGAAATATGGCAAAGTGAACTTATGCCATATCTATAGCTTTTAGTCGAGGCATGTAATGTATAATTACGAACTCGTTAAAGTCGCTGAAGCAGTAAATCCCAATAGGTTCTTCGTCCTCGTATTTATAATAGTGAGCGAAAGACAATGCACTAGGAATCGTTAGTTGGTTTCAGTACAGGTCAATGCAACTACGCCGTTGCTGAGGACTGCGAACTTCTTGTGCAACAAATAGGCAACAATTGTATAATGCTGCCGACTCAGAAAATATGTAATATTATAGGACAAGCTTACACAAATTGGCTGAGCACCACGGTAAGTTCAAATACTGAATCAACAAAGCAAAGAAGAATAATTACGATTTATACAAATGTTTTCTTAATACTTACTTCCCCTAGGCTTCTTCTGGAAACGAACTTAATTAACCTCCGTATTTCCTTATCGGATGTCAAAATAATTATATACCGTAATTTATGTAAATAAATAAAGCACTCGTGCTTAAAAGAGACAAGCCGACAACACACAACTTAGTGTTTAAGTTACCATTAAAATGTCATTATTGAGATTAAACCATGATGGAAATTAATATCTAGTTATTTTACGACAATGCGCGAAGGAAGTTGAGTACAAATGGTAATTATATACTCCATATAATTGGCTACCTTAAAGTTATTTTAGACATACCAGAAGGGATAGCTAGGTTGTCACTTACGCACTCACATGCTTGTTGGACTGTGACAGGTATTGTGACAAATGATAAAAACACGATCATATTAGGCTAGCGAGTTACTTTATTTGTCGAAATATATATTTATTTTATTTTTTTATTCATAATACTTAAATCTATCATTACAGGGTACATAATAATATATATTTAATAATAATATATATTTTGGCGTAGGGATGTGACGATGGCGTAGGGATGTGACGACCCCATCGCCCACTGGTTTTCTCCAGTGCAATCAGTCAACGCAGGGCAGCTTGTGGCGAGCTGTTGGGGAGTAGCGACTCCACGTACCTGAGTGCCCCTGGGGTGCCCTGTCGGACAGGTGGGACAGGTCCCCTGCCTGGCTTGCCTTCACCGGCCGTCCAGAGTGGTACAATTTATTTTGATGTTAGTATTAAAATATTATGCTTCAGTATAAATCAAATATTTTAAGAACGTTTAGGTATCTCTTAACTCTAGTCTTAATAGTCTTGGGGGAATTAATTTGTTGTACGTAAAACTTGAATGTATTTATACTCAAAACCTACAATTTTTCTAAAATAGAGAGGTGCAAGAGGTATAATGTCAAAAATACAAGCGTGCGTACTGTATATCAAACCTACAAGAGGACGATAAGAATCTATAAGAAAAACTGAAAAGATTAAGATCTGTACAGTGCGCATAGAGAAAGTTCTAAATTTTTACAGTACTCAATATCTATTGAGTTATATCTAGTTATTTTACGACAATGCGCGAAGGAAGTTGAGTACAAATGGTAATTATATACTCCATATAATTGGCTACCTTAAAGTTATTTTAGACATACCAGAAGGGATAGCCAGGTTGTCACTTACGCACTCACATGCTTGTTGGACTGTGACAGGTATTGTGACAAATGATAAAAACACGATCATATTAGGCTAGCGAGTTACTTTATTTGTCGAAATATATATTTATTTTATTTTTTTATTCATAATACTTAAATCTATCATTACAGGGTACATAATAATATATATTTAATAATAATATATATTTTGGCGTAGGGATGTGACGATGGCGTAGGGATGTGACGACCCCATCGCCCACTGGTTTTCTCCAGTGCAATCAGTCAACGCCGGGCAGCTTGTGGCGAGCTGTTGGGGAGTAGCGACTCCACGTACCTGAGTGCCCCTGGGGTGCCCTGTCGGACAGGTGGGACAGGTCCCCTGCCTGGCTTGCCTTCACCGGCCGTCCAGAGTGGGGTCGCGAGAGCTGCGTTCTCGAGGGTAGATGTGGAAACCTAAGTGGCCAGTTGGCTATATGTTTAAAGTCCAGTGACACCTCTCTACCCTTAGCCCTATGCATCGGTGTTGCCCTAGTGCCATCTTTGATGTCGCTTTTTATGGGGGCCCATCTCGCATAGGGCGAGTCACCGTCTGCCGGAAATAAAATTGAATACCATTTTATTAGGCAGACGTCCGGTTTTTTATCCAATAACCCAGTAGCTAGTCCATCCTTTCCACCCAATAACCTAGTACATTCTAGATTCCATTATAACTCAATAGTCTTTACACCATGGCGGGTGCTGTCTCTGTGCGCGTCCCATGATACGGACAGGGGCAACATCCGCTTAGTGTACCCCTTACATTTCATTAAATTGTCGAAAGGGCCTCTGCGCGTTGGCTCGATCTAGCTCCGCGTACGCCTCCCAAATGTCCGGAACACCATTGTTCCGTGTACGGAAGAGACATATATTTAATAATATATAATTACCCAACTGTACTCAACTTCCATCGTGCATTGTCGTAAAATATATATATACGTGTTGGTCAAGTTGTCCCAATATCTTATGTACATAAATATGAAGTAAGTAATAGAAATCATTTATTGACGTAACGTGGTTATAGATACCTATAGAGGTGAAATCAATTGAACGCATTTTGTACCACATACCCAGCAATAGATCTGACATTATTGTTAATGAATTTAAATACTAAGGTATAATTAATTATAATTAGCGCGCATAAACTTTTTGCAGTAATCCCAAAGCGTCTGGTTGACGTAACTGGTGACCGAAGAACTGGCGGCTTCCTCGCACAATGTATCAGCATTGCGATACAACGAGGAAATGCCGCCAGCATCCTTTGTACAATGCCTCAAGGGCCTTTATTACATTTAATGTAGTTAATAGATAAGTACTCGTAATATTTGTATTATTATAAATAAGGTATGATGTATTTAATGAGGTTTAATTTTTAATGAATACTAATAGCAAGTAATTACAATAATAAGTAATATCTACTTAAGCGTATTTAACAATTTATTTTGATGTTAGTATTAAAATATTATGCTTCAGTATAAATCAAATATTTTAAGAACGTTTAGGTATCTCTTAACTCTAGTCTTAATAGTCTTGGGGGAATTAATTTGTTGTACGTAAAACTTGAATGTATTTATACTCAAAACCTACAATTTTTCTAAAATAGAGAGGTGCAAGAGGTATAATGTCAAAAATACAAGCGTGCGTACTGTATATCAAACCTACAAGAGGACGATAAGAATCTATAAGAAAAACTGAAAAGATTAAGATCTGTACAGTGCGCATAGAGAAAGTTCTAAATTTTTACAGTACTCAATATCTATTGAATCGGTCTTATAACGATGAAGCCTTCTTGTGTTCCCTTCGCCCATAGCAGCAGTAACGCCAACGGCGCTCCATACTTGAATAATTTAAAATTCTACATTTAGACTGCAGCATTACCATACACTACATATACATTAGGGCATTGGTCCGATCAAACCTAGTTCCAAGATTCGGTGTAGCGTGAGAGAGGGGGATGCGCCTGCAAGGATCACAATAGTAAAGATAAAATTTATACTGTATATTATTCTTTTATTCTATTTTATTTATAAGCTATACATTCGACCGACAGTCTAGATTGCATCCCGATGAATGGAAAAACCAACTTTCATCGTCTGACAGAGACGGAACATTATGTTCTCATTTCAAATTATCATTAGGCCAGGATATGAGCATAAATCAATCATAAAATAAAGGCTGTAAAGCTCTTAATCTTTACAGTAGGCACTAGGTTTTTACGAAAGTGATTGCCTCTGACCTTTCAGCCCACAGGAAAAACTGGGCTCGGCTTACATATTATGATTAGGTAAGGTTCCCTAATGATGTTTCTACTTGACTAGTAAATAATTATTTATTAGATGTGTATCCCACTAAAAATAACCCTAACAAGCTTTACTCACATCAGCAGATCTATATCCGTTAAACCTACATGTGCTGTACCGATACTGTAATTCCGAATCCAATATCTAATATCGCTGGTAGCACATTATGCTGCAGCTGTCCACAGTGTGAACTCAAAATGTATCAACATTTTAACGTATTCGCGCTTGCGAAGCCGGAATATTCCCGAACGAATATTGATACGCGAAGAAGGCTATTATCATCTAAAGGAAACATTTTGCCAGTCATGATTTTTTTTATCAATTGCCAAGTGCTGCCGCGTTTTTGATGAGAACAAGCTATTTAAATTTGAAATTCAGGCGTAGTACAATTTATTATAGTAGTAAAAAGACCTGAAGAGTGACCTGTACTTATGTGTAGTGTATGCTAAAGGAGTAGTGTGGAATTTATAATATGTTTTACAATTAAAGTAATTGTAACTTTACCTTTCTTATTTATATCGCGAGCACTGATCAGTAATGATAGGGAATTCTAGTTATGAATTATTTTGAGGTCAAAAACAGATCAGATCTCCGGGATTCGAAAGCTTAAAATTTTACCAAGATTGTACAAACCTAGGAGTTTATCTTGGAAGTTATAATAATTTCCAATCGAACTTATTCAGTTATTTTTTGTTTATTACTTCGTCTGTTAATGTTTAAAACTTAGGTTCAGTGTAGCCACAGACATGCCATGCTAATAATAACACCGTAATCGAATGAGATGGGCTACTAAAAGGCCTTAAGTACAATATAATACCTACATTTGTCACCCTCCACCGCGTACTGAAGGGGAACAGGAAAACCGACTAAATTACGTAAGCTAACGGTGTCCTATCGGCCATCTTGAAATGTGTCGTGAAATTACACATTAGTGTCGAGAATACACGTGTTTCAACTTTATCGTACTTATATAATTCCTTGAGGTTTAACATGACTAGAGCCAATTGGGCAACCTAGCGCGGCTAAATATTATATTTCTCGCGACCGGCAATATCAGCTGGTCCCACATTCGACCGTCTTGTGGGACTGATTTTAGAATTTCAGTACACAGAGGCCTTGCACTGATTCAGCTGGTAAACTATTGTCATTATTCGGATAAGACGGATAATTTTGCCTAAGTATTTATCTAATTACAAGATTTTAAGATTTCAGACAAATCGCTTAAGGTAAATCAATACATATAAGCTTCACGGACACAATTACACTAGATATTCTGATTGAAACGTTCGGTCCCGCTTTTAAACCGTCGGGAGCAACTTGACTTTCCTCGGCTGAACATCGCTGACGACATCATTGTTGTCGCTACACGCCAGGTTACCCCTTTTGCCGTATTTACAAAAAGCAATATGCTGTTGAGGTGTGATTTTCTATAAGTACAAGTACTTATACTGTACTTTTTTTAAATCGCTTTATGTGTCTTCATTTATTACGAATCATTTTGACTGTAACTAAGATTGGTTTGACAAAATAATAATGAAGTTTTATACAAAAGACAAATAAAAATATATTCTATGTATTTATTACACTTTGTTAAGAAATTAACCTACATTACGTTAAAAACTTACACTCAGGGCTCTGGTACAGTCAGCAGCAAAAGTTACTAAGCGTTTGAAGTTTTCAAAATGACCTACACGCCCTCTTATTCTCTTGACTTAAGAGACGTGTTGACCTCATTTTGAACACCTCAAATGCTTAGCTACTTCTGCTGCTGACTGTACTTACCAATGGCGGCGAGCCGAACCCGAAGCTATTTAATTAGGATTCTCTTTTCTTAATTCGCTGTAGGTCAAGTGCAAATAGCTGCAAATCAAACAGGCCCGTAGAAACGGGTGTTCTATCGATGCGCCACAACTAATAATTATTGTATAAGAATGTTTAAGGTAGATATTTATTGCTAATTAAACTCAAACATTTATTGGGTTTTAACAAAATACGAGTACGGTGTCTGTGTAGTTCCGGCTTTAATTATTTAGAAAAACCTTGGCACTTATTGATTGGGTCTCTTCAGATTATATTATCGAATGGTGCGAATTACGGACAAAGTAAAGAATTACGAAAAAGAAGTAATCTATATTTACTTTAATAGCAATGGCTCTTAATGATATGATAATGGATCGATGCTGAATACCAGCCCAGGTACATTTTCATTATTTTGACTATAGTTAACAGAAACATTAACAATTATTAGGTTTGATATGTAGGTAGTAGCTTACCTAGCTGTAGTGACATTCCTGATATAAGCATGTAACCGTCCACGCGTGTTAATTACTCGAGGAAACTATTCCAAATTACAGTAAAACTGTTCATCTGATCAGAGTTTAGTTTCAGACATTAATAATAGGTAAGGTTAATAATAGGTAAAATGGAAACTTGTAAGCCGTTAATAAATAGTGATTAAGTCACTTTTTATTCTATTCCAATTTATTACTTAACTCCCGAGGTAAAAAAATGGATGGTATTGGGGTAGGTATATGATGTTATGTGTGAATCATGAAGGTACGAAGTGAGCCAGGAGCAGTTTGTTTTGTTAGTAGGAATGTACCTGTTCTACTAACATACTTAGTAACTGGCCCGTAATGGAAAGTGCATGATACTACCATAGAAATTAAAGGTTATTCATATGTGGTTTCAATAGTACCTACCTAACCGTAGCGATAACAAGTGACAACTTGATTTAGCCAGATACTCAGATCTTAAGCTCACGGTAATAGCTATTCGCCCTGCCATGGGAATACACGACTTGCACTATAGTTACGTACCTTATCCCATTCGGCCATTACGTGAAATCAATTATTTAGTGCAATGTTGCAGACATTTGAGCTATTATTACAGTCGCCTGCTGAGCCCAGTGCTTTTAGTAACCAGCTTGATTTACTATCAAAACACTTCTATTGTCTTGGTAATAACAGCCATATGGTAAACATAAAATAATACTTTTTTTTACGTACCCTATGTTGTGTCCCACTGCTGGGCAAAGGCCTCCCCTGGCTTTAACCACTCGTCGCGGTCCTGTGCATGCTCTCGCCAATCGCGACAGAAACCATCCAAGTCATCCCGCCATCTCCTTTTAGGTCTGCCTATAAAAATAATACTATGACTTTTTTTTGTTTTAAATGAACAATACTTTATTTACAGAAATTACAATATTATGTTAACTACTAGTACTTAACTGGTTACTGCATAAAATCTAAAGAAGGCCCTTGAGGTATTGCACCAAGGATGCTGGCGGCATTTCCTCGTTGTATCGCAAATGCACGATACATAAATATGTATGTACTATAACTATATTTATGTATTGATTAAACAGGAAATACGGTATGTACGTACTTGTATAGTCAACTAGGATCACATAGTTATGGTTGCCTTTTAATTGCTTAGTCGTAGCTGTCAAGAGTCTGAATAGATTATTTTACTTTACGCTTTAAACTTAAAGCATAAAATATGGATGGTGTCACAAACGAGCAAAATAAAATATTTACGGAGAGGGAGTACGTAAAACCCTAATCGAAGCGAAATCGTCTATGATTGACACCAGTATACCCTTACCATGAGTTGTAACTTTGAGGTTTTCGATAACGATTATCGAGTTTACTGTCTGTGCATCTGTGCACTAAAATAGTACAAGCGAGATGCACAGAAATAGTAAACTCGATACTCGTTATCGAAAACGTCAATGTCACAACTCACGGTAAGGGTACTGAGCATAATGAGATACCTTCTAAGTAAAATTTAAGATACTTACATGTGTAACTGTTCAAGCTATGTATCGTAATGCCGATAAATTCTATATATCTTCGTGTAGCAACACTGTTCGGACTTGCAATAATAATATATCATTTTATTTCAAAACGGAATGTAATATCTTGTTGTACAGGCTACATCAGATATATCGGAACTGTGAAGGTGGTCAGAAAAATATAAACATGCGCTTTATTGCCTTGACAAGGCGTTGTTCATGTATTTGTGACCACCTTAACAGCTCCGATATATCTGATGGGGACTGTGCACTAGAATTACCAGTTGTTTCATAAGTTGACGAGGGTCACTTGGTATTGGACCAACTGTAAGAGGCATACATACTTGATTGTCCAGTTGTAGCATAATTCAATCGACCAATGATACAATGGCTCAAAAATTTAAAAACTGATAAGGTCTTTTTTGGCACCAAGTTATCAGAAATAAGCGAGAAAGGCTAAGAATTAAACCGTGTCTTCATTATTCGCTCATGTAATAGTAGTTTATGTATCTGTGCATAATGAAGGGCATTACAACAAGAGTGTGGGTTTATGAAACGAGCCGAAGGCGAGTTTCATAATAATATCACACGATTGTTGTAATGCCTAATTATGTATAGTTACATACACTACTTTATCTACACACATATCATTAAGTGTTTTAAGATGGGTTCAGAAACCGTAAGGAAATGACTTATCACTAGGGTTACTTGTAAACATTAAAAAGTCAACGAACAAAACAAATGACAGCTTGGAACGGCGGCGTTGCGTATTTCGTATCTCAGTCAATTTTTTTTTTAAACCATAGACAAGCGAATGAACTCCCTATTCTACTGTCACTCGAGTTCAAATGTCGTTCTATTTACGAGTATATTAAAAAAACATAACGAATTGGCGTTTCGTATCAATGGCTGTTTTAATATCTATAGATACTAGATTAGACACCCCACTTGAATTTGACAGCTGTTCCAAATTTAAATTCATAACCTACTGATTTCAGTAGGTAATATTAACATTACCTACTGAAATCTTTCTGATGGTTGGTAATGCTGGTCATTGCCTACGGTTTCTGGACGCATTTTAGATCACTTATGACATGTACGTAGATAAAATTACTTAACTAATTACTATTTTGGCAAGTGCGCACTCTAATTCTATGAATTCTCCGACACTAGTTAGAACATATCTCGTGTGTTAAATAATAGTTGCAATACAGGTTGTTTCAAATGGTATGTATGGTAACAGTATTGTAACTGCGGCCAAGACTTACCATGTGTTTGTCTCTGCCGTACACGTAACAATGCAATGGTGTTCCGTACGGAAAGCCGGATCGAGCCAACGCGCAGAGACCCTTTCGACAATTTAATGAAATGTAAGGGGTACACTAGGCGGATGTTGCCCCTATCCGTATCATGAAACGCGCACAGAGACAGCACCCGCCATTGTGTAAGGACTAATGACTTTTTTTTTTTTTTTCATAATACTTAAATCTATCATTACAGGGTACATCCTAATGCGATAGACAAGAATATAATTAGGAACTACATAATACTAATACATCACAGCACATAATACTTAACCTACTTTACATATAACTCTGTACAAACAAACATAGAGACCTTTGCAAAATCATTCAGGGAGCATGTAAATATATCCAACGAAAGGGCAACTTTGTTGATGGTACGAATCGCCCGCGTTAGCGGTGCTTCTTTTAACGGAATCTAGAATGTACTAGGCTATTGGGTGGAAAGGATGGACTAGTTACTGGGCTATTGGATAAAAAATCGGAACTGTACACTCTTTCTTGAAGAACCCCATACTGTAATCCCTCGGGAAAATCGGGGCAGGGAGTTCTCTCCACAGCTGGATCGTCCACGGGAGGAAGTTCCTCATAAATCGCTTAGTACGCAACCCCCCAGACTCTAATGTGTGAGGATGAATGCCCTGCCGACGGCGAGGTTGCGTTGATAGAATGCGACTGTTGGCACCTTGTGAAATAGCCCTTCAGAGCACAACCCATTGTACAGTCAGCGTCATATAGTTGGTAGCATCCAAAGATTCCAAAGTACTCAAAAAGTTCGGTACACCATAGAATTTGTATGGTGTACCGAACTATTTGAGTACTTTGAATGCTACGAACTATATGAAGCTGACTGTACAAGCAGTAGAACACACATAGGGACGCAAAGACTCTCCTTAGACTTAAAGGCTCAATATCGCAAGTGAGTTTGGGATCGTCGACGATTCGTACAGCGCGTCTTTGGATCGAGTCATGTGCAAGCTGGTATTTTGGAGCTACTGCCCGAATGTGGCAACAGTACTCCATATAGGTAAATTACATCATAGTGTTAACAATAATTCATTAATTTACATTCGCTGATATTTATTTGTAAAAAAGAATAATTTTCTCAAATTATTAATTCTGTTGTAGCTGGAGTGGCAAACAAAAGCTTATGCTCCATAAATATTGAACTTTACCTTTCATCGTTCCCATTTATTGTTTTGACTTGTTATGTTATGACTTATAATTTATTTAAAATTTAATTTTATGTAAACAGTAGCAGAAAGTATTCCAAAGCAAACATGAGCTATTCTGTTAATCATAACAACCCTTTCGCGATCCATTCGAGGCAAGTGTATATAGTATCTCGATTACAAAAACATTTGTACGATACAGTTATTCCACAGAAAAAACGGAGTTCATTCCCAGTATTCGTAACACAGTATAACGTAACATTCGTAGGGATCTCTTGTTAGGGCTAAAAGATATCTAACCATGACTGTGTACTGCGCTCCACATATTATATATATATGTTATATTTATATTTATTAATATGTGTATACAATGGTACTATTAGTAAGAAATTTATACCATATGTAAACTTCTTTTTCAATCCGTAGTTTTTTGCAATCTACTACAAAGGTTTTCTTTCACTCTCATTATTACGATAAGGGAAGGTGTACTGTTAAAGTGCAGTGGGATCTGTCACATATTGGCTTTGCGGGGAGGCACGAGGAGGCTGACCGGTTAGCAGCGGTGGCTGCTTCAGTAATAGTCTAGTTGACATGTACTGTCAGCCTACAAACTGCTAATGCTCATTAGCTCCTAAATAAAACTGATAAACAAGTATATATAAACGAAAAAGGTAAAGATTCAGTACAATTAGCAATTAACACGGGTTTTATAGATATTAACACTTTATATTAGTCAACTTCTCTCTAGTCAAACCTATGTTTCGCTGTTAATTTATAAGGAACATAACAAAAGTATCGTTCGTTTATATATAAATAGCACTTCTTCTTTATTTTTTATCCTTAAAGGGTAGAGTGGAGGTAAACAGTAAGTATATCAGTGTCCATTTGGCTTTACGTTCAAAACATATGTCTGTATTGGGATCAAAGGGCACCTTTGGCCCTCGAGTCAATGTAACCCCTTTTTATTATGGCTACTTGTATTCTAAACGAACGTTTGATTTAAGCATCAATAGAAAAATATACCCGTAGATTGTTTACCCCCTCCTTGCCCAAAGCCCCCTTATAATGCTAAAAGTACATTTAACAATATACATTGATAAATATAGTTGACAGGCATGTCTAGTTTTATTGACGACTGTAATGCGCTGAAATATTTTTCCATCTTAAGACTGTGTAACAATCATACGACCCGCCCAATGGTAATAAATTATCGCAATAACATTATATAACTCTTGTATAATATGATATTATTGTGGTATTATTATAAAGACCTTCGAAAGGGACTTCCATTTATAATTATAAATTAATATAAAATGTTATCAGGTATTATAACTTATAGTTTATCTTATACTCGTAGTATAATTTTGACGATAAGTGGGTATTAGTTACCCTGCCTAGGAAGCCGGTTCAAATCCCAGAGAGAGCTTTTATATGTGTCATAAATACCATTCCTGAGTCAAGGGTGTTTCCTATGTAGGTATTTAATTAGATATTTGTATATTATATGTATATAATATCATTGTTTTAGTTACCCACGGCACAAGCCTTCTCGAGTTTACAGTGTGGGGCTCAGTCAATTTGTGTAAGGATGTCCCGTAATATTTATTTATTTATTTACGTAAATAAATATAGGTACGAGTACCAATATTTATGCGTCTTGTATGAATTTCGTTTGAAAGTATTTTATTCCAAGCATAACAAATTTTATGTGCAAATAAATCAGTAAATTGACATCTGATTCAAGCGTTTCAAAGGGAGGAAATCGAAATATTATATAGCTCGTTATTCGAAATGCCATGATATTTTTAAAGTAAACAGACGAATCTTGTTAAATTGTTTGCAGATTAAATTAAATTTATACGATATATCATTGAGAGATTGAGAGAACAGTAAAACAAGACCGTTTATGACATATTTTATTGCATGCATGGATCGCTAATTGAATAACAGGGTTGCTTTTACGTAATTGTGTTTTGTAACATATCAGCTGGTTGAGAAATTAGTTGAGAAGGGGTCTAATATTCTTAGTCTAATTGTAATGTTCTTTTTTTAAGTCTTTAGCTATAAAATTAATAAAAAATGTTATCATCAGACCACTTTGTCCCCGTTATCGATTCACATAGTCATACTAAATTACAGCCACCTAGGACTAACTGTCAGACTAACTTAGCCGGAAACAAATAGATCGACATGGCGAAATTATAAGTTTTTTTTATAAAACGACGGTGGCAAACAAGCATACGGCTCGCCTGATGTTGTAAGCAGTTACCGTAGTGTATGGATGCCTGCAACTCCAGAGGCATCACATGCCCATTGCCTACTCTAGTTGACTACGGAACCCTAAAAAATATAAAATTATTCGTATAATGATAAAAAGCCAATTTCAAATTCTGAATGTCCAACTTTCGCACAAATGTATAAATAATATTATGCCAACCAACACTTCTGTACTATTAACTTTCATCCAAAACAATTATGCCAAATATATTATGCTAGTTAACAACGTTTTGGGTCACGGAAGTTATGTTAAATATACAGAACCCGAATACTAACGTTTCTTCCATGTTAATTATAAGGGCCTTACTATACACAGTCGGAATTCCGTTTCCATCCCAGTTTCAGTAAATAATCAGTCATCACATACCTACGTCTAATTCAGTTCGGAATAACTATGCTTAGTCGAAATACGTTATTTATTGAGTTAACACGTTTTTACAGCGTTTCATGATGAATAAATTTTGATTGCAATTGCAATGTTACTGTACCTTGCTAAGAAGAAAAAAGAATGGAATGGAATCGAAATTAATCAATGTGCGAAAGATTTTTTTTCCATTCGGTATTCCAATCGCACACTTTACCAGGTGCCTTTGCCAGGTAAAAGTATGTGCATGTGTTTCATGTTAAATTTATATAAATTTAATGCTTCCGAAATCTCGAATCTATATTGTTAATCAAAATTTCTAAACGGGATTCCGACGGTGTGTGGATGCCGCTAAATATGTAAGATGGAGATAAGATGGAGCTAAATATGTCAAGGATAAGGAAATATTTCCTAGTCGTATATTTAAACAAATATGTAACACAAAACGGATATTTAAATGTTATTATTACTTCTTAACTCAAATTATCTACGAAACAAAACTGGCCATATTGCTCACATAGGTGCTAAGAACTGGGAAAGTTAATTATCTAGCGGAAATAAGTTTTCAAAGTAACTATTCAGGTACTCTGTACTTAAACTTCCGAACAACAAGATAACGAACCGCCTCGCCTCCTATACTTGCGATAAACAACAATATCCGAGAAAATGTGCAAGATTCCTGCTAATGGAAAAGTTGAATTACCAGGTCGTCTGTCCACCTTGTGGAGGAGGGTGTTGATCAGTTTATATTTATATGTAACTTAGACCCAGAAGCCTAGCATCGCTATGGAGCTATGGAACGTACTGGGATCGCCAACCCACCTCCAATGCGTGGCAATTATGGCATTGTATCCCCATGCTCAAAGTTGCATCACCATATATTCAGAACGGGACGTGCGTGGCTCAGAGCATACTTGTCGATACTCGTATATCAGCGTACAATAAAATTACATGAAACGGCTATGACTGACGGGTACAATACTGACTTTGTATGTTAAACCGGCGTGAACATTCACAATAAGGTGCAGATGAACGCTCACAAGAAGTTGAATAGGAAAAAAAAACTTTGTGAGTTTTCATGTAACATTTTAGGAGGATGATGGTGACTTTCGGACTGTTTTTTTGGAATATTACATTCAATATTTCCTTTACAATTGCAAGAACTCTTTACAATTTACTTTCTTGAATAATCATTTTATTATAAATCCCTTCTTATTTATTTTAATGTAACCTTGCATGTGGCTGTTTGCTCCATTCGTATTTTTCTATATTTCTTAGTATATCTTGATGTAGACTTTTACTGAAATAGAACTGTTTTGGCTTCGCTCATACGTGTCTAAATAATGGCGTGGAATGGAATTTAGTATTTGCTCAAGACTTTTATCTTGTGATTTTAGAATAATCGAGGTTGCAAAAATATTTTGCTCCAACGCGAGCGCTCTTCGATCTTTGTATAAAAAACCGCCCAAGAACCACGCTCAGTGTAGGGTTCCGTAGTTTTCAATTTTGAACTAAACGGTTTAACCGACCAACTTCAAAATAATTTTAATTGATATTATTTATTAAACTACACATATGTTGTTTTATATATTTATGGTCACTGTTTTATTTACTCCTAGATAGATTATTTCTAAATGTTTTAATAAATCTAAATGTTCAAGGCAAGCCGTTATTCTTTTTCAAATACCTCTCTAATGGCACCGCATACATGCGTTATATAGTGAACCTAAACTTTGATAAGGAAACTAGATTGTTTCAACTAAAGGTAATACAGCTACAGCTCTTACAAATAATGTGACCTATGTACCCCACTCTTCTATAATTAAGTGCGTAGGCACGACCGATAGTTGAGATCATAAGATTTATATATATATGTATCTACACTTTGTGTACGACTGTAACCTGTAACAATTTTAATAAAATGTTATACGAGCGCCAGGTTGTTCTTATTTAATAAGGTTCACCATTTCCACGAAAGTAAAGACGTACAACCACTTCAGTATAGTTTAGGAAGTCAAAATAGTTAAAGAGAACGTACGAGTTAACGGCTGTATTATGAAACTTCCTGATCTTTCTGCTTCGATACAGCTGAAGTTTAGAACGAACGAAAGTTAAGCTAAAACGAAAAGTTTTACTAAATGAAAGACTGGTTGCACACAAAGTTTTAATACTTAATGCATACCTACGAAGAGTAGGATTCAGTTATTTCCTTATGAAAGTTTGAGTAAATTAGTTATATTTAAATGCAACATTTTTTGTAAATAATAACATTTCAGCATGTAAGACTAAGTAATCGGGAACAAAATAGTATTTTTTTTACACAAATTTTTATTATCAGACATTTTTACCATGGATTCAATTATTATTCTGTCCAAATTAACTAATTTAGGTAAATACTGTATATAAAATTATGTTTATTTGAATCGGTTGTCTAAATTCAAGGTAAAGTAACTTACTTACAATCAACATACTTTTCCATTCTTTTTCCATTTCCATGTGTCATTTTTTTATATTTGACAATTACAAACAATAATAATGCTTTGCCCTTATATATATGTAAAATACCTATAAAATATCCCTCAAATCAGTCACTGGATTAGTTTAATAAAAGAAAATTAATTTTATTATTTTTATACTGTTACAAAATAGTACATTTCGATACTAGTGAAAAAAAACTTTTTTTCGACGAGGGTGAACGTTGGAGCCCGAGTGAAACGAGGGTGACAATCACCCGAGTCTTAAAGAGGTTTTTACACGAGTATCGAACCTAATTTTTCATAGCAAGTGCCTTAAAAAGTGAAATTTACGCACGAAGCATGCGAAAAGTGCACTTTTTACGCACTAGTTAGGAAAAATAAGCATTTAGGTAAGCTATTGTAATTAGTAAAATTTTATAGATTTATCATACGAATATACGTGTCAAAGAACATAGCAATTCGGGCTGACCCGTTACTTTAGATGTAACACATACTAAGCTTGGCAATAACTAGATCATCGACAGAGATTTATCGGTAGAATCTGCTACCGCAAAACTTTCGAGAGCCCACTCGACTCGTCGAGCGAATCGAGAAATGCATTTAAGTTTGATTATTGGAAATTGAAGTTTGTTATGAGAAGTGAAACAGGTTCAGTAATGTTCAAACTAGGTTAGGGCAGATAATCTGAACAAAGTGAATAAATATTAGAACGAGTACCACCCTAGAATTGCTTAGAGCTCGAATAAGCGTCGCCATTATACGTGCCACGGGCATTTCGTATCCGCGGCACACGCCACAAATTTAAACACGTGGCAAGATGGCTTGATTTTGATTTGACGACGGTATTGCCCTACCACGTATTCTGATCCTTTTTATGTGTGTCCATGTACTTTGTATATATATGTGTGTGTGTGTGTCTGTATTTGTTCCCACTTTTATATTAATTTATTTTCACAAATTATTAGTTGATATGTAACAGCGGCAGTAGCAGACAGTAATATTTACATAACGAAGCTACGGGTAAGGGATCGGCGATTACAGGCTTATGATATGACAGTAGAGCTTATACAAGCCATCAATTTAATTTCAATTTCCAAAACTGTTTTCGCATAGTCCATAGTAGTTCTGCAACTTACTCGTAAAAGGTGATGTTACTTATATATACGAGTAGACAAGAGTAAATTAAGTAAAGCATGCATGATACTAAAATAAGGAGGATGTATTTGACCAACGTCAAATACATTTAGTGCATTTTATGTGTGTTTTTCCACTTGAACCAATTTTGGTAATGTATTTATTTTTGCAACTTGGTGCTTCTCGTCCATTTCAATTTGAACTGACTAGTGAGTAGTTGTTGAGTTACATTTAATGATGCATATTTACCTATCATCATCAACATATTAATGAATTTCTGATTTAATAACCTTTCTAGGTATAATTTTTATTTATTATAATTAAGATTTAATATTTCTCCGCTTCCAAAGGAAATATGTTTATTTCACGCAATTACGAGTTACGATTACTACAAGACCAATAATTCAATTTGTAAGTATAACAAGGACATTAAATAATGACCATGTTTATTAGCAAAAACAACTAAATACGTATTAATACATACATATATATTAATTGTATTAAAACGGGTACCTCACGTTTTATAAGTCGATTATTGCTCAACATTTTTCACTTCGTAACGTGACGCATAATCATAAGTCGTTGGCGTTGGCTGATCGACGAAGACGGGGTGTATTAGGCTGTTTGTCCACCGCCGCCGTCACCGGGCCGTCGCCGAGAATGAGATTATTTCGGGCCGAGATTAATATGACGTGACGGCGATCGTTTGTCCACCGCGACTGATTTCGCTGGTTCAGTTTGTTCCAAATGTCATGCGTGGTAGTCGCATTTTCGAATAAGTGTGTGGACAAGTTCATACGTGTTTTGTATTGCCGGCACATCGGCCCGTCAAAATCTCGGGCTACGTTCTAGCCCGCAATTTTGGCGGCCGGGATGACGGTGCTCGGGTGACGGATCTGCGGTGGACACGCGGCTTAAGTAAATGTATGTATCGCTACTTCGGCGCCGTCATCTCGTTCTCGGTGACGTGACGGTGACGGTGACGGCGGCGGTGGACAAACAGCCTTACCCCGGACCGAGCACTCGGCGCCGGCGACGGCTGACACCGGGAGGCAAAAAATTACTTTTTACTCTTAGTTACATACCTCTTCATACAGCCAATAGAGGGTTTATAACTCTACGAGTAGGTAGTGTTTATCTGGACAGGCCGATGTACATTTATTTAATGTTCTATATACATAGATTCTGTACTTTATTCAATGAGGCGTCAACTAATATTTGACATACATTTAAAAAGTCCTACGAAAACATAATCCTTAATCAGATTAGCTCGAGTACCTACCTGTTCTCATGATATTGTACCAACGAACAACTCCTTAATATTACAAAGTCTTTCCCAATATTACGTTAGCTGTAAAGATGGATTTTCAATGCTGAAGTTAGAATATAATAACTATTATTTCAGACTAATATCTAATTTCATGTGACTGCTCACCTAGCTACCTAGTCAAGCATGAATAATTAAGCCCGAAGACCGTAGACGAATATTACAATAGCCACAAAAACATTTGAATACATTTTTATCATAGGCACTATAGTTTTTCTCATGAAGTCCATTTAAAAATAAGTATTTCTGGAAAAAAAATATGCAACGTACCGAAATGAATGCATATGCATTTTTTAAGTAATTTGTCGGCAAATTATATTTATTTAATACAATACAAAGTTCGTTTATACATAAAATATTGACAAGAAAGTGACAACCGGGTATGAGAGAAAGGCATGTAATAATGAAATGATGCATAAGGGTCCTGTAAAACCGGAACATAAACCGAGGAGTAAGCAGTACAGATTTAGGTTTTTACCCTGTAGGTACTAAAACACATCTGCTATACCAGTGATTAGCAACTAACAGATGGAGTGATGGTAATCGATATTTGACAAAGTCGTATCGTAACACTATATAGGTAACTACCTCTGCTCATCATAAGTTTATGCAGGCAGTAGAGGTCTTGTTAATTCCCTTGTGTAACAAGCATAGCAGTTTTTTTGTTGTATGTGATAGAATTCATTTCTTATCATTATGTAAATCAATAATAAAAACTTGCGAGAAATTGGTTAAAACAAACTTACAATGTATAAACACAGACACTTGAAGATAGTAAAGTATAAAACAAAGTGGGTAAAATCTTTTCTTGTCAATGTGCCCAAAATGAATTATAGAATCATATAGGTACTCGTATTAGCTTTCTTTCATGTTGAACAATTTTCCTCTTATCTCGTAAGCTTAAGCGGATTGAACAGAATAGCAGTTATGTATATATTTACAGACTTTACCGTGTGCTATTCAATGAAAGACATAATATTTTATTAAATCGATTACATTTGTAGGTACCATAAATTTGATCGTAATTTTAAGTTATTTCAACACGTCTCTACGTCAGCACGTCTGTAGTGCCGTCGTTTCATGAATACTAGAGTTCGTGACGGCGGTACTATTAACATATATGTAATTTGGAAATGCATACTTCGTGAATACTTGCACAAGACGTTTTAGAGTTTCTTCGGGGGAACTACCGTACTTCACTGTAGAGCGATATGAAATTGGACAATACATTATTCCGTAGGTACAAATCAAATATTTATAACAAATTTAATATATATATATATATTTAATATATATTAAATAAGTTTCATTCAATTATTAACTAGTTGATGCAACATTACAACTACGATCTTTAGGAATACTGGCACACACTTATATGCTTGCTGGTATTCCTTTAATACTCACGTCATTTTATTCTTTATTTCTCATGCGAGTAGGTAGCCGGATTCCTACCAGTGGAATAGCAAATAAAAGAAACACGTAAAGAATGATATCCAAGGACAAAAGGCAACCCTAAATCAACAAAATAGTTCATGTACAATGCTATTTATGAATATATTATCTGCTTACCTTTTCCTCGCTACTTCGTCGGCCAGCCACGCCCGTCTTTAAATTATGGTTGCGGGATAAAATTTATCCTATGTCCTTTCTCGTAACTCAATACCACTCTCTCTATACTAAATTTCATCTCAATTTGTTCACTGGTTTAAGTGTGAAGAGGTGACAGACAGACAAACAGAGGTACTTTCGCATTTACAATATGAAGTATGGATTTGAATGTCTTCACGGACTCATGACGAATCCTTGTTCGAGCAACTGAAAACATACCTTCGTAAGTAAATACTGTCATGCTCCCTGACGTTAAATCGTCTTTATTACAGACGATGATCTGATTTCGGTGATTTTTTCTCTTTGTTTTGAATATTGTATTAATCTGAATGTTATTGCCTGTCGTGATGTCTCTCACCTGATGACCTCATCGGAAGTCCGGCGCTGGCAACACGCTAGCAATATGCTGAGATGAGGCCATTTCGTGGCACTTCTTGTATTTTTTATGATCGTCTGTTTCATGTTTTGTGTAAATACTTAGTATGTATGTGCTTACAAATAAATAATTATTTTATTCTATTCTATTCTAGACAAAACTAGTAATCAACGAGTTAATTTATAAAACATTCTGATTGGACTGCAAGCTAGCCTATATAACCTAGCATAATTTGACCTAAGGATCGGTGGAACTACACGTAACATTGACAGGTTTATCAATTTTTGCGGAGAACACGCTCGGTAAGCTATGTAAATTAAGAAAACTGGGCAGGGCGCAATTAATAAAACTGCTGGCAATCAGGGCAAAACTTCGGCCTCCGATTACAAATAGTTGTTAGATTGTGCTGACAGGTGAATGCCGTCCTCGGCCTAGCGACTTATCTAGCTCAAGATTTGATTTATTTATTTAGTTTAATTTTTTGGATATACCCGGGGGTATGTCTTTAAACTACGTCCAACAATGAGAGGTAGGGTACAGCGTTGACCATCACGCTTGAATCTGGGGCAGCCCAACTGGGGAAGTACCTCCTCCTTACAGAAGAGCACAGCCATAATAGCACTGCCACCTTTCAGGTATGTAGTGTTGTGTTCCTGATGGTGAGTAAGGTTCCCAGAGCTCCAACCCCCCTTAGAGGCCGGCAACGCGCTTGTGACTTCCCTGGTGTTGCGAGTGCCCATGGGCGACGGTAATTGCTTAACACCAGGCAATCCGTCTGCTCGTTTGCCGCCTATGTCATAAAATGAAAAAAAAATAAAAAAGTATTCATTTAACTACAGCCATTATAAAAGATACTGTTTCATGGCAATATCGCCAAAATTCGCAAAATAACGCAAGCTTATAAATTCAGCGGCTTAATTTAAAACACAACTGCATACCTACCGATCTGATTCAGACCGACTCGTTAATGGATTCCTGTAATAACAATAGTCAACCGATGTCTGAGAACCGCACAATTTCTTATGAATTCAACAATAATATTTATAATTCTAGCTTTGACGATAGAAGTACAGAAATAAATCTGTTTCAATACTTACTTAAAATTTAAACAACAATGAAGAGTATGTCGATAATTTTGAGTAACAAATCATATAGTTTTTTTTTAACATAACTATTTTTATGTCGTTTTCTTACAGTTACCCACATGTTTTTTATTTCACGCAAATATATAGTTATAATATTTTTATAATTTTAGCAATTAGAGAAAAACGAAAAGGTAAATTATAATTTCAATTTAGCAATAAAATACGATCCAATTCGTTTCAATTACACATTGCAAGCATATAGTTTTCAACTCGGTCAATAGCTCCATATTTAACTCGAACTATTGGTGACCTCACTCCGTTCGATTGCAAAAATATCTTGCGGGAAATGGGTACCTTTCATTCCTTGATTAAGAATCTACTATATTCCCATTGCTGCTATTACTTTAGGTAACTTTTATTTTGAAATACCCTGTGTTCAGGAGTACAACCAGTCTTGTGGTGTCGGATAATACATATTATTTTTATTGACAATAAAAGTATGACCATAAAGCTCGTGTTCACGCGTTGTCGCTTCATTGTTTAGTACTTTTTCGGATATATGCCTTAGACGTGTAAGTATAACGACCAGACTTTTTAATGGTTCATTCGAGATGCGAGAGTAAGCCAAATTATTACTTTGAATTATGACACGTTTGTTGCAATTATTATCTTTTAACAACTCTGCTTTATACTCAACATTAATAATGAAAAGTATATAATATCAAAAGTTGGTACGTCTTTGCAGTCCAACAAGTACGTGCCAGGAAAGTAATCGACCTAATGCTACAATAACTACAATATGTGTTGTCTTGTAGATCACGATTTAAATAATAAATACTTGTTAATGCCTACTAGTAACGTAGAGCAACGTCTATCCCAGGAAAATATTTTCATAATAAACATATAAACAAATGCCCTCTCCAGGTTTCGAACCTAGGAACTCCTGCCAGGTTTTTAAGAAAAAATAAATAGTCGCGTGAATGAAATTATCTGTATATTTACCAGCAACTAGCATTGCGATAGGGATAATCTGCCAAACCTATACTCCCGTAATTTATACGAGTCCATACGTGTAACTAGGTCCATACACATTATTAACTATAGTTTTATTTCAAACCAATCCGAGGGTCATATTAGTTCAAACAAATGTATAGTGGTCGGCGTCAGCGTCGAGAGAAGTTACTCCAAGCGTGCATTTCGTAGCCGGGACGATATTAGTCACGCTAGCTTTAATAATTTCACCTATATCGGCTATTTATAAAACACTCGAAACTGACATAGAAAGCTCCATTCTATATAAAGGTGGACCAAATCCTGACCGCAACGGGTCAGCAAAACACTGCTTTGTCACGATTGCGAAGTTAGTGTAATAAATTAGGTGTCTTGTCTTCAAGATAACTTGCTCGGAGTTTTTATTAGCTACTTTATGAGCGCACTAGCGGACCCAATATGATCTAATGAATGTGGGATGATATCTAATGAAAGTAAGTAATATTACTTAAGTTTATTATATGTATATGTTATAGTATAATAGTTCCAAGCATGTTTGGAACGACGCTGAACATTACTTTGTAATATTATAACGATAGCAGCTATCATAAGATCATCATCATATATTCAAAAGCTAGGCTCTTATCGTCATTTCCATATATCCTTCCGATTTCCTCTTACTTTTCTTTTATTTGGTACGCATGCCCTTCTTTCTGCCTTGCGTTGAACTTCTACTTTCGCTACTATTATATTTTATATAAATTCATCGTGTCGCATAAGGTGGTCAAGCATCCTCCCTCTTCTATTATCAATAGTTTTAACAACTTCCTCTTTTCCATTACCATGTCTTCACCGCAGCAGCTCTTCATAAAAATAATAATATAAAAATAATGAATACATGTATTTATATTCATCAATTATTATCGTAATCTTATGCAATAAACTCAAAATCTTAACTTCTCGTCTAGTATTTCGCATTAGTTGCCTGACTTGCGCCCAAATAAAATACAGGGCGATAGAAGCCTGTCAAGGGAACAAGGCATGGCACAGAATTAATAGGTGAAGCTAATATTAATGTGAAACATTAATTATTCACCAACAAAAATTTGTAACTGATTTGGTTACATCAAGATTTTTTAAACAGAAAAAATTAGAAAATATTTAACGTTTTTTTTGATCAAATACTACCATAAGGTAATATTGATCAGATACTGAGTTAGGAAAACTAATTCTGGATCACGACCCAGAAATCAACCTGTATAATATAATGTTTTTGGAATTAACGCATCACACATTGGTGCAAGTTAAATTATTTCGTAGTCAATATCAAATCGGTATAGTATTATTAAAATTATAATGCGCCTGCAAACCGGTTATATAAAACTGAAATATTTATTCACTGGCCAACTGCCAAATGAATCTTGTTCAAATCCGTCTTATATAAAAATGTTTGCAATTGATACTCAGTGTGTATGATTTTTAAGATTTTGAACCGCAATTTTTGTGAAGCGGTGAAGAGTTTATTCAAGAAGTCCAGAATTTCATAATACGTACATACTGGGAGTATGTAAGTTTGTTGTGATTACAAAAACCACAATAATGTACAGGTTCTTAAAGGGTAGGCAACGCGCATGTGAATCCTCTGGAGTTGCAGGCGTCCATAGGCTACGGTAACTGCTTACCATCAGGCGGGCCGTATGCTCGTCTGCCACCGTCGTTGTATAAAAAAATATATTTTATGGTGTGCGAGTAAACAACAAATTCAAAGAATCGGTAAATGAGCTCAAGAAACATTAAAACATTGTACAAATTGTGCAGATTACAGAGGCGTTTGTGCGTGAGCCTGACTTTTAGGTTCTTCGCCAGTTTTTCCACAACTCAAGCAGATACAAGTTTTATAACTTTTGACGAGGGTGAGCAGAGCAATTTAAATTGCGTACAAGTGACAAATAATGTATTAAATAAAGGGATTGAGTCAGTTATGGATAAAATAATTACATTTATTTATATATAGTACTAACTATATTATACTGAATTAAACTCTCAAACTAAAATCAGCGTATATTCACGTCAGAGGTCATTTTAAAGGTTAATTTACGCGGATAAGCCCCTTTTATTTGTAATAGTATCACTTATACGTAGCCGGAACAATGGTGTTCGGAACATAAGGGAGGCGTATGTGGAGCCGGATCGAGCCAACGCACACAGGTAATTTCAATAATTTATTTAAGTGCAAGGAGTACCCTAAGCGGATGTTGCCCCTGTGGGACAGCACTCGCCATGTTGTAAGGACTATGTATTGAGTTTTAATGGAATCCAAACTATACTAGGCTAGGCTGGAAAGAATGAACTAGCTGCTGGGCTACTGGATAAAAAAGGACGCCTGTCTAATAAATTAGTACGAGTATAATACAATTTTATTTCGAGCAGAATTATAATTTATAGTATACCATTATTACAGTGGGGAACCTGGTGTAGGAAAAATCTAACTATAGATCTCAAGTGGTATGTTCCCTTTGATCGTAGATAAAAAGGGTACCATGGCAACATCTATTTTCTGCAACCTACCTACACTATCAACTTCCGTAATAAAACGACTTCACATATTTCCACTTTCCGTTATGGTACCCAGTTCATTATATTTTAGTCCACCTGGTTCCTTTATGTGCGCTGCTGCATTCATGGGACCTAGCAGCAGTATTTTGTTATTTTATTGTATTTTTATCTAATCCAGTTAATAATAATACCTAGACTAGATTTATTAGGTCATCATAATGGATTCTGACATCATTGTATATTTTTAGTTCTGTAGTTGTAAGGATGTCCTGCAATATTTATTTCTTTATATCTAAGAAGTTGGTTTTGGGTAAGGTTTTTTATTAATAGAACAACAAGGTTCTGTAGCCTGAATCTCCATTCTCCAAGTCACGTCACTAGAATAAGACGCCCGTTTGCACTTCGCCTCGTTTCCTCTTTCTCCATTTTAAGTTTTCACGCATGAATAGGATACTTAGCTTCCTGTCACTAAATATTTCGGGACAATGTTACACAAAATCGACCTAGTCCTACCTGTGTCAGATTGTCCCGAAAAAAATATATTTATTTATTTATATAGGACCCTGCCTATGAAGCTGATGGTCCTGGGTTCGATTCCCAGTCGGGGCATTTATTTGTGTGATGAGCACAAATATTTATTCCTAAGTCATGGGTGTTTTCTACGTATTTAAGTATTTATATGTATCTATCTATTATATTACATCATCGTCTAGTACCTAGAACACAAGCCTTACTGCAGGACTTAAGCTTACCGTAGGACTAGGTCGATTTGTGTAAAATTGTCCCGAAATATTTTTATATTTTATTTTTTAATTATAAGGAACAACGGTTCTACATTCGATATGCTCGCCCACTGCCACTTCTGTTAAGCGATCCGGAAGGTTATATCGGTTACTTTTTTCTGCTGCGAGTGACATCATTTCTGATACGATTGCGCAGAGACACTCCCAGCATAGCCCCCTCCAATCTCTCCATTGCCCATTGGGTGATTTCTTATGAGACCCATAGTAATCGACCACGTTTCACTGACAACACACACTAGTCAAATATTTTTCAAAGACTGGTCACAGAATTTTGAATACTTTTTATTTCAAAATAGAAGTGCATAGTAATAACAGTATAAATTAATGAGTTTTAAGTTTTAAATACCTACATATATTTTAATTATCAAGATTATAGAAAGTTTGTTGTTTTGGAAGTACCTAAATCATGTAATCATGTTGATTGGGTGAGAATTTAAACTCCAACAGCATTGTTATTCGTCTAGTTTTCCAAGTTTGGCATTATAACAAAGAAATCCTAAAAAACTAGTGAAAGCATTTTTCTTCGGTTAAGTTTCTACTTTAATATTTTTTTATTACTGTTGCGATACCTACTAACTAATTAGTAGTAACTTTATACAACACAGCGAATATAAACTAATGATATAGATTGTGGAATGGCTGCCCATAAGAGTATAAATAACAAAAAAAAGACCAGTGAAACTGGGCGCCGATTTATGAAACTCATGCACTAGAATTCAAAAACTTGAAGGACGAAAATAATCACACAAAACTTTCTTACCATTATTTTGCACTAAAGGTATAGTTTCGATACCCACGATTATTAATTTCTATCATTCATGTTTCTAAAAGATCATTTCTTCGTTTCTGACAGAGTTTAAAATGTCACGATTCGAGTACTCAAAAATAGTATTAGCTCAAAAATCGGCCCCTGATGGCGAAATGTCGGAACTAAATCCAATTTAATTCCAATTGAATCTTAAAGTAGTTGACTAAAGATTTTTTTAGTTTTTGTTTCAAAATATAGTTTTATACTATAGACAAATCTGTTGGTTATTTAATTACACTACTTTTTTTAGAATCACTATAAGTATAATTGGTTGAAACTTTTCAATCATATGTTATAACATCGCAGCGTCGCATGTCATAATGTATGAAATAGTGCTTTAAAAATCAACTCAAGTTTATACATATTAAACAGCATTGAATATTTTTCTTATATATATATATAGAGTTTTGCCATTTTTAAGTTTATTATGGTTAATTACTCAGTAATTACACACTTTCGTGACATAAGTATTAAAATGAAACAACAGGAAATTACATATTTGTTTACTATTATGTGCCATGTTTTATACGAAAATGACTTACAATATCATATTTTCGTAAACAAAAAACATACAGATCTCATTGACAATATTAAATGCTGAAAGGTCTATTCAATAAGTTTTAAAGACCTTAACTCAGTTTTAGCAAATTGCAGACTAACTATCTAAATGTATATTTTACAATCTAATACATTTCACTATTACGTCTTATTCCCAGATTTACACAGATTACTACATATTTATGACACATTTAAGAATGTAATTTACATCTGAATGATCTGTTACGATATGCCCGTATATTGGAGAGTTCGGGTGCTTTATAAAAAAAAAAAAAACATTACAAAAAAAAAAATATTTTTCGGTCGTTATCAAAATTATGCCTACTCCGGAATACTCGTCAGTCACTTTAATACTGGGAGCGAAACCCTTATTTTCATTCTAATTCGTATTCACAGTCAGGTGACTGAATCCATTTATGAATATTAATATTTCGGGCGCTTGTACAGTGAATATTAAACTCGATTTTAACTTTTTAACTTTTAATTTTGCAACTTGAATACAGTTGGCAGAGCTGAAATTATAAATTAATAAAGGACATTGAATATCGCAGTCGAACTGAAGTGAAATATCCTGATTGGCGAATCGATCTGAGCGGCTACTTTTATTTTAATTTCGGATAGCGATAGGCTTTATGCGAGATGAAGCATTTGTCAAGCAAACTTTTGGGTCCCATTCCAGATGGGTTACGTAAATGCGACGTGAGTCGTGACCAGAAACAGTAAAATTCAGGCCAATAGAATCTAAGATATACAATTTATATCTACTGTTATACAACCCTATAGGTAGTAATTGACACTATAATATATATATATTTATATATACCAATAAAAAATAACAAAATAGTCTATAAAATATAAACAGTATATTGAACTCTTAGACTAATAATATTTCAATAAGTACAGTACATAACAAACATACAACTTTAAAAGTTAGTATAAATAATTGTTTTAAGAAATATATTTATAATATTTAAGTAAATTCTTTGGTAATTCTAATTGAAATATTGATATTTTCGTTTAATATATAATTAATTAATTGTTATATATTTTGATAATCACAGAATCTACCATTTCAATGTATTACCTCTGCGGCCATTCAGAAAACATGCCAATGAAATTTTAATCGATAGTAAAAAAATAAGATTAAATGTGTTGTCAACTTTACTCTATCGCAATCGATGATACCATTTTGGTATTGTTTGTAAGTGGCCTGTAAAAGGATTCTCGTAAGACTAACATAAATATTACTATACATGAAAGCAATTAAAATACCACCTAAGTAGGTAAACAAATTTATACACATGCAACTTGTCACTTCATATCAACAACGTTAACATTCCCACAAGTAATAATTAAACTACCGCCCTGGGAACAGCGGCCACAAACGTAGTTCCCTAATTTAATAAAGTAGCGGAACTATATTTTTACGGAGTAGTGTTGAAGGTTACAAATGTCAATGTCAATTTCCTCAGTCGCAACACGCTTGAAGCCCTTTTTCTTCGAGTTGTTCCACAACGTACCTATTCGTAAATGAAATAGCAGCCATTTTAACATAGTACCTATATTTTTATTAGTTACATACACTCGCGAGCAAAAGTATCGAATCACTTTGCATTTTTTCGTCTGCATCCGATATCTTTGTAAATTCCCATTTGAACCTGAAAATTATGATGTCAAATGAAAGCTTACAATGTAACGCTTTATAAAATGTGCAAATTTAATAATACTTCAGCCCGAAAGGCTGAAAAAAACCCGAATACCGGAAGTAACTCAAAAATGGCCCTAAAATACACATGGGAAACTCGAAATAAAAGGCTCATCCAAAATAAAATTCAATTTATTATAACTACGCTAGTAACGGGTATTACGACCCCTAGTCTTACTGACACAATGTAATCTATTTCTCATGGATCTTATCAATATCTGGATGTAATTTTGAGGGATCGCCTCCCACTCCTCCAGCAAGGCAATCTTCAGCTCGTAGATAGTGGTTGGAGCAGGATTCCGGGCCCGAACGTTCCTCTTCAGACGGTCCCACATGTGCTCGATGGGGTTAAGATCCGGGCTCATCGCTGGCCTGTCCATGGTGTTGATGCCGACGTCGTCGAGGTAGGCAGCGGTGACCCTTGCGGTATGACAAGGGGCATTGTCCTGCATCAGCATGAACCCCTCATCAAAAATACCTGCATAAGGAACAACGTGGTCTGCCAAGATCTCCGTTATGTACCTGGCAGCAGTTAATCCACCGCCACGACCACCGCCAGGCACAAATACCAGCTCAGTCCGTGCAGTGTACGAGATGCCGCTCCAGAACATGACTGAGCCACCTCCATAGGCGACTCTTTCGGAAATGCAGCACTGAGCGTAGCGTTCTTCTGGCCTCCTATAGACTCTAGCTCTTCGGTCGCAGCCATTCAAACACATTCTGCACTCGTCTGAGAACAGAATCGGGGTTCACTGGGCCAGGGTCCAATTCTTGTGAATCCTTGCAAATTCCCTTCGGGGCTGTGTGGTGCCTTACTAGCAACCTTGGTCCCGTTGCAGGCCTCCTGGGTATCAGGTTCGCTGTCTTGAGTCTCCTTCGTATGCTCCTCTCGCTGGCAACCACTCCTCGCACCTCCCGCAGACGCTGCTGAATGGTAACTCCAGACTGGTGACGATTTCGAAGAGAAATCGACACAATGAAGCGGTCGTCTCTCTCCGATGTGCACCTTCTGCGGCCGCTTCTAGGTTTTGCAGTAAGGGCTCCTGTTCGCTGGAACCTCTGGTACAGTTTACAAACTGTGGACTGGCTCAGATTCACTTCGGCAGCAACTGAGCGTTGACTACGCCCCTCTTGCAGGAGCCGGACGACTACGGCGACTTGAGCTTCGGTGGCTTCCATTTTTTCAGGGTATTCTTCACAGGATAAGATGCGGAGATGTGTGCAGGTCGACTTCTGGTAAATGACTGATAAGAAATCCCCTACCACCACCGTTTTATAGGGGTCAAGGCTAGTGCAACTCGTGGGCGTTTGAACCCGTAAAAACACGGGAAACCGGGCCATTGGCATAACCTGAAAAATCCAGGGCCAATGCTCATGTTTCATAGCTTTTTATGAAGCTAATATTCCAACAAACATAATTACATTTAAATAATTTAGAAAAATAAACCGATTTACAAAGATATTAGATACAATCGAAAAAATGCAAAGTGATTCGATACTTTTGCACGCGAGTGTATTAGATACTATTCTTCTATGTGTTGTCATTGTAACCTGGATTTTGTAACTGGAGACGACGGTAAAAGCATGTACCTAATATTAAATAAAAAATTCTGTCTACTATTTCTATGTCCTTATAAAATTTGTCTATAAATAAAAAATATTATAATACACTCTTGTGAATAAAATGCAGTTTTGCTATGTTTTTAAAGAATAAAACAAAAACTATTTACGAGCCATTTGCTGTAATAACAATTATACATATCCTTTCATCTTTTTTGAGGTGACAATAATATAAGCGTCAGAGAAAGTACAGTAAATGTTTCAGTCTGTCTCTGCTCTAATACAGTAACTATAACTTCCATTTAACGCCATTCCGCCCGAATGGTTGCTTTTAGTTTTCGCTGTGTATGCTTTTGACGAAATTTTTGATCATAAAATGTCAGTAAAATATCATCAGGCTTTCGTAACTAAGTAAAACAAAAGTTGGTAATATTACTTGGTCTTACTCGTACATAATTAAATGACAATATTTAAATGCGCTCACAATTTATTGTTATTTCGGTTAAGAATTTGCCAATACCAACAAAACAATTAATTGTGATTGAAAGTTTAAATTGCTTTGAAAGTGTGTGAGTTGAATGTTAGGCAATTTACATATGTACAACCATACAAAGTGAGAGTTTTATACGAATCCTTGGGTCATAGCTTGTCTGTAGGTCATTTCAAAAGACCAAATGAACCAAACAATCCGAAGTTCTATAAATATTATATATATTTATAATTTAACAATGAACATTCATTTAACAAATATGAGCTTAAGTTATAATCTGGATCCTTGAAGAGATTTCGTTGATAGTCTGACCCCCGTAATTAATGACATAAATCTATTAAAACCGCAAGAGCTAACACTGCAAATTGTAGTCTTAGAAAGATTTACATAGAATCCTATTACAAGATTTATGAATAGTGTTAACTATAACATTTAACCACAGACATATTATTGTTCTGTGCATTTAACCTTAAGTAAAATTGCGACATATTTTTATTTGGGTAAAGTCAGTAGTCAATTTATAATTTATTTGTGCCAGCTCTTGAGTTATATGTTCATTTATTTCATGATAGCGCTTCATTGATAACGGGGATGTTGATAAGTTAAGTCTAGATTATCCTACTACGTAACTATAATAAAATACACAAACATGTGTTGATAACTTGGTTCTACATTTTAATGGTCCTCTATATATAAGATACCTACGCTTTTAACCATGTTTGATTATCTGACAATCGCACTTTCCGCTCCTAATATTCGCACAAAATAATGTGCAAAAAGAACCACTAACTAGAATTTATTCCCCAGGGTTCATCGATCCGATCCAATCACAAGAGCACACTAGTTGTGTATTATAGTTTGGTACACCCGCGTGACGTTTCATTCCGGGATATGTGTATTACGATGACACTGTCGGATCATAGATACGCGACCGATGTGGTCGCGGTGCGCGAGTGCTACGCCTTGCGGGCCGTGAGCGGCGCGGCGTCGGCGTCGGGCGGCGGCGGCGCGGCGAGCGGCAGCAGCTTGCGCGCCAGCCGCGTGAATGTGCTGCGAAACTGCCGGCTCATGCTGCAGTACAGCACGAAGTTGATGGCCGACCCCACCAGCGCCATCAAATCCATCACCTCACCTGATAATCAAATCATCAATCAATTATTTTTTAATAATATTTTTAGGCCCCGGCGTAAAGATGGCTGAGTGTGTGTGCGTTTGCATGTGAAACCGTGACGTGTAAGCGTCTGAGGCGATTATATTTTAAACTAGAATATCTATTAAATGGGTTTTAGATGAGTTTATAAAAATCCCTTCAGCTTTTTCACGTTAATCTTTTCAAAGATTTTGTTAAAATGAACATGTTAGATTCTGCACAGTTAACCAAACTGACAATGTATATTGATGAGTGAATTTATATGTCGAACCTATGTATGTATATTTAAAGTTTACTTAATGTCAGGGTGAAACATATTTTGCACTATGACCACAAACAAATTTCCATTCAAGTGTAGTGAATATGAGACTACATAAGTAGATCGCCAAGTTGTCATTACAGGTCTGACAATACCTAAAACTTAGTTGACATGAAACAGTGGCGAAATTTAGGTACCCAGGCTGCACCATTACTAACACTAACACCCGTAATGAGGATATTAACCTAGAAATCGAAGATCTGGTGGCTTAACCTAATATCATAGGAGAGACAAAAGCCCACAGACTCCGTTGGGTCGGTCACCTACAGAGGATGGGGGAAAATCGGAAGGTCAAGCAGGCGTGCCTCGGTCACTCGGGAGGTCGACGCCCTGTCGGGCGTCCTAGATATCGCTGGAGTGACATGGTCGACGCGGACCTGCGTGAGCTCCGAGTTACCAATTGGCAAGAGTTTGCACAGGACCGAGAAAAGTGGCGTACTCTTGTGTCGGAGGCCTAACTCATTTTGGGTCGCTGAGCCAACGGAGTAAATAAGTAAGTAGTTGACATGACGAAATCAGAGTTTCTCTTCTATATCGAGATGAAATGTTTGTTCCCATGATGTAGATATTTAAATTTCTGCCTGTAAAAACAATAAAATTACAAATTGAAGATAGATCACAAATACGAAAAACTTAGGAAGTCCTACGAAGTCCGCAGCAGGATTTGAACCCGCATCTCCAGCTATCGCGGCTGACACCTCCAAGGACTTTAAGGGCTTCAAAGCGATAGCTGGACATACAGATTCAAACCCTGCCTTGGGCGCCGGTTCATTTCTAAATTTTTTCGTGTGTGTCATTTATTATCAATTAATAATTAGTATTCCGTACGTCAAAAATAATAAACGGAACCCTTATAGGATCACTTTGTTGTCTGTCTGTCAAGATCATTTTTCTCAGAAACGCGAGGAGGTATCAAGATGAAATTTATATCAAACACAGTCTATTGTCCCTTGGAGCTGTATAAAAAATCAAACTTAAAACCCAACGTAATTAAAAATACTACAACTAAATAAACATACTACAACTTTTTCTTGTTACAGGTTTGTACGGAACCCTTGGTGCGCGAGTCCGACTCACACTTGGACGGTTTATTATTTATATAGTACGCCAACGGAAACCCGGAATGGCGCCACGCAATGGCGTTGTTACTACTTTAAAATCGAATCAAATCAAAAACTTTAAAAAAAAGTTGAGTTCTTCTTAGAAATAACGAAATTATTAAAAAACATACATTTACAGCTGTACTAGGTATCTAGAGAAATATTTTCTTTTCAAGGGAAAATTATATAATTTTATTACAATTTACGTTCAAAAACGGTCCGGACCCTTCATAATTTATCACGTTAAGCCATTTATTTAATTTGTCATATTACGCCATTCGCTTTCCTTTTCGACTTTAAGCACTCTTAGGTTTCACAAGATTCCAAATTAGGCACGCAAATATAAACCTTCCAAAGGATCATATATTATTTATTACAGCTTTATTAATTGATAAACGTATAAATCATTACTATCACGATAGTGTCAATCTTATCATAACTCACCTTACCCCGGCCTCAAATATCAACTTAGCAACAATGTGAGGTCACAAGTTCAATAAAGGTACAATGATTAATTACTTATGTAAAATAGGAAGAAAGCTGGCTTAATTGCCCGAGTTCAGCCTAGATACCTATCAAAAGTTGACTTTTGTCATAGAAAGTCGAAAATTTACGAGTCAGAGGACTATTTATCCCAAGAATGTTTTGAAACGATTAGTAACTTCCTTCATTTCCGCTGAAAGTTTAAAATTATTGCATTAAAAGCCCGTGTAAAAGATGGGGAAGTTGTATTGATATTCACGACACACTGATACTGCTTACGCACAATCCCCAACGGACCCGTCAATTGTAAAGTCAATCAAACGGCGAACAGTTTTACCGTAACCGTAAAATAGAATAATAAAATATACTTTTGATGCTATCGATAGCCAAGTTAGCTAACATTACGTAAACGAATAAACAACGAATTATCGACAAAACTAATACAATTATTTCTTTTTTTACTCAACAGGAGCCGTGGCAATTTGCCGGGACAACGCGAGGAAGATGATGATTTACATATATAATAGTGAAAAAAGAGTTCCAAGTGAAAATATTGCCTTTCGTCTACCTAACCTCTAGAACATTAAATCAACTAATGGCCACAATACAATGATTTTAAGTATCTCGACAAGTCAAAGCTAGGTCCATATGTCCCAGCGCGCAAAAACTTATTGCAGAAATCGCGAAGCGTCTGGTTGACGTATATGGTGACCGAAGAGCTAGCGGCATCCTCGCACAGCGTATCAGTATTGCAATACTACGAGGAAAAGCCGTCAGCATCCTCGGTACGTATACAGCACCTCAAAAGTTTTTTTTTATGTAGAGTAGTTAAGTAGTTATTGAAACGCGAAGCTTAAAAATCAAACATTAGGTTTCAGAAGTTATGAAGACAATGTTTTATCTATCAGTCACCACGTTCCCGTTAGTCGGACTGAATTTGCATTGTAAAATAGATGCTGGTAGTACTTTGACAATTACGCAGTAAGGTTTCACATTAGTATTTTACGTGACAGGCTGATAAAAGATTGTATAAAACATACATTTTGCAACGACGGCAATTATACTTAAAATTCAAAACTGCCCGGCCGAGGACATTACCATCTTACTGCGTATGTTTTTATTAAACTTGTGGGGCAAACGTTTTTTAACTATAAAATATTTGTTGATTTTGTCAATTAAAGACAAACCTCTACCAGTCATGGAATCACGATTTAAAATGATGTATAGATATTTACGTATGACAAGTGACTTTAATTAACGGCCTCTAAGAAGTAGGAAGTCCGGGGTTCCAATACTGACACGTTATAGACTATATGTTTCAATATATTATATTATGTTTTAGTTGGATTCACAGAGTTCGACGAAATATAATATATGAACGACCCAAAGTACTTATAATTTGCAGGTACGATGATATGCGTAATGTACCAACTGGACGCCTTAAACAAACATACCTTAAATAAACATATATTTCAGTACTTCAACAGCTTTATGAAGTAACAAAACGTAACAAGCTCAATTTCGCATTTTATTTTTAATATTTAATATTTTTGTCATATTTATTGCTCGAAAATGTCTTTATTACTTTAATAATACTTTTCTTCGCGATGGAGAGCTCATATTTTCTTAATAAAAAACTGTTAGTATAGCCTTGTCTGCGCATTTTTCAATGTTTTGTTATATTTATTTCAGATTCTTGACATCTCACAGACACAAAAGAAGTAAGTGTTAATAAAGAACAGACGACCGGTATGGCCTAGTGGATAATGACAATGCCTATGAAGCCTATGGTCCTGGGTTCGAATCCCAGTCAGGGCATTTATTTGTGTGATTAGCACAGATATATGTTCCCGAGTCATGGGTGTTTTCTATGTATTTACATTTATCTATCTATTATAGGTATATATCGTCGTCTAGTACCTACAACACAAGCCTTACTGAGCTTACGGTAGGACTAGGTCGGTTTGTGTAAGATTGTCTCGAAATATTTATTTATTCACATTCATGGCCATGTCATTAATACATGTATAGACCTCCAGATTAACCTGCATATGACATATTATTTATTGATGTTGTCATTTGTTTGTACCAATTTTTTTTTCTTGTACTTTAAGGCAATGTTCCAACATTGTGTATTATAGAAGGATTGTGTATTACAGATTGTTTCTTTGTTTTGTTTTGAATACTTCTTCTTCTTCTTCATAATATAAGTTCGAAGTTTTCTACACGTGGCAATAGTTAATTATTTCTAGATATGCTCGTACAAGTGTTTCAAAAACACTGGTAAAAATTATTAAAAAAAAATATTACACTATTTTATTGTACGGAATACGTTGACCCAGACGCCAAACAAATCGTTCCTTCACACAAACAAACACTTATTTTTTTCGTCTAATATCTCAGTCTCAGGTCGTCCTTATCAGAATACATTTTTCAATAAACCTGTATACCTTTTCATAACATCAGAAGATTATGTTGTTGTTGTACATTGATCTTTTCTTGAAGGCTAAGTGATTCACTCAAGGTTTAACTTACCTTGATTGTGAAAACTTGGAATTTAATTTGGTTGTGTAATCGAAATTTTGACTGACAACCTTGCTTGAAAAAGGAAATTTAAATTCTACATTTAAGAAGTTTACGGTATCTATTGAAACTTATGTACAATTCTTGATAGCTCTGGTCAATGCTAGATGAAAAAAATATACTTTTCTCTTTTTTGGAATGTTAGTAAAATAGAGTGAGAAACTATTTAAAAATCAATAATATATCGACACTGAAAATTGCATTAACAGTGTTGTTTGAAGAATGTTGAAAATGATTATTCCAGATCTAGACTCTTTGCATTCTCCCTAATTTTCAGCATTTAAGCAGTTTTCTACTAATAAAATTTCTATCGCTCGATGCACTTTTAACATCAAGGCTACCGGTTCTAACCCTAAAACATTACAGATCCGGCAAGAAACTCTGTAGGACTTGGACTATTTTTTTCAAAACAGCATTATTTTGTGTTTTATTCTAACAGGTAATATTCGTATAACATAAAAGAACAAAATCATAATAATATACACTCCCTTGACCGTCAGTTTCACTCTTCGGGCAATCTCGCCCTCTGTATCCCACTTCATCGAACAAGTTTTTATGGCAAATTCCTTTTGCGTTCGGACGGCTCGTCATCGGAACAGTCTTTCCCCGGACATTAGGAAAGCTATTAGTATGTTAATTTGTCATCCTAGTTGTGAGAAGCACTGCCTACAGGATTTACTGTTTTGCACAAAGATTAACTGATAGACAATGCCTGATGGCATTAAGTTCGCCTTTTGTACAATAAATTTTCTTTTGTGCATTATATTTATTATCAGTATATTTATTTATTCTTATAATATACTATATTTATTCTTATAAATAAATATACTACCTACACATATTACCTATACATATTATACAATTCTGACTACTTTACAAAAATTAAATTCCTTTGATTTGCTTACTTGCCTAAACTGTTTTTCATCTCGCAGTAATGAATTAAATGCAAGACTGTTTACTCATAGTTCTTTGTTTGGGCCATGGATGTTTGTTTATCAAATCTGCCCGATGATAGCGGTGCGGTAGTAGCGGTTTTGCAAAATATGTCCTTCACTTGAATTAATGTCATGAAGAACTTTTATCTTTTGTAATTTAAGATATGTAAATGCATTGTCTGTTACGAATATTTCCAAATTAATGACTATCCTGAATTCATAAAAACGTAAACACAGTAAATAACCTCCGCTAAAATTAATCTAACGCTTCGCCGATTCGGATATTATCTAATCTATAGTTTGGTCCACGTGTCATGTTATATTATCGGTTTTATCATTTACAGGTAGGGGTGATATGGGGTGGTCCAAAAATAAGGCGGACTACTATATTATGCATTAGATGTGAGTAAAAATGCACACGCAATATTATTCTATCGATGAACATTTTCTTGTATAAAAAGCAATTTTTATTTTCACAAACATAAACTTCTAATTTATTATGAAGAATATACACTGATTACATTTTAACATTATTTACAATGTCTTATAACAGCCATTATAAACTGCGAGCTGCGAAGATGCGCGCTATAAATTTACACGCACGATTATTATTCACGTATCAAAACGCCATCGCATACTAATGAGATCACATTCATATGATAATTACTTTTATATGATTTCCCGATCGATATTATCTCGCACAAAGCATTATTTTACAAAATATACAAACATCTAAAGACGAAAACATAAGTTCAACCAGTTTTAAGTAAGTAAATAAATAAATATCAGTACTTTATTAAGCACCATAAAGCTACAAAAATACACAGAATATGAAATACAAGTTTAATAATAACGACTATTGTTGTATGACACCTGTTCTAAAAAAATATCCTGTTCTTATATTTTGATAAATTAAGTCATTACAATATTTTCTGTCAATTTCATTACCATCTAAGAAGAATCCGAACTCAATGGGAACTGGTGGATAGTCAAAACTTGTTAGGTTAGGTATGCCACGGCATCTACAGGAAGCAGTAGAGATAATTGACCATTTGATATATGCAATTTGTATGCCTCCTGTATCGCCCTCAACTATGAAGCCGCCATACAATGCGTAATCATCATGAGATGCAAGCATTGAAACCCATTAATGACCAAGCCGAGCTTAATACTATTTCGCAGTTTTACTGTTTTCCGATTATGTTTTGATTTATAATTTTATTAAAATTTACCATTTGTTAAATCGGTTAATGCTTCTTGTATCAAATATTCTGTACAATTTTATATTAATAAGCAAAAGTTCAAGATATTGTGAAAACCGTATACATTAATACATTACGAAACTTATGAATACCATTGATGTTACATAAATCTCAATTTATTTTCTTAATTATTTATTTATAATTAATAAGGTTGATTTGTCATTATTATGCTTAATGGCTCTTACGGTTTAAGTTTTGATCGTAATACATAATCATTGATTTAATGTAAACTTGTATGTGTTTAAATATTTTCCTCTTGTTCGATTAAATACTTTGTAACATGTCATAGTTCAGTGTATGAAATATCTAAGCGTTCATTATCCAGCCATATGAATTGAATAGTCTCATAATAGGTGAAATTCGCATAAATTTGACTATTATCAGCCATTCTATTGATGTTACACTTCAGCACTGTATATTTGCATAGTTTTAGGTAAATAACTGTTAATGCAAATATCCCATAAGTACATAACACTGGATGGTGACATTTGTAAATGAGTTAACATTTTAATAGTATTTATTTTGGTTATTGTGCTTTCGGTTTTTTACGTGAAACTTCGTGTAATGGGTCAGAAGCAATCTCCTTCATGGGGTAAGTGGGGAGAACTATCAGAGAAAGGGGATCCGATGCCAAGGTTATGCATCGCTATTAACCACCGTGGTAACGCAGCAAGTGCAATCGGCACCTTTGCGCCACGAGCACCTTGCGAAGCCTTATTTGACTAGATTTACAGATATAAGTTTTTTTGTGTAATTTAGTTAAATTAAATCAAATATGACATATAACTTAGAATAAATGCGATGAAGCTACAAAATAATAATAACAGAGTTCACTTATATTTCAGAGCATAAACAGTAGCTTATTCAACACGTTTAATTATTTACACGTTGATCACAAATTCACAAAGACTTGTGATTACGATTAGTATTCGGCTGAAGCTCAACATAAGTGGCATTTACGTGTGAAATGGAGCGGATGATTAGAACCGCAATAGCAGCGGATTTAAGACGTGCCACATCACAGCCCCGTTGTCTCGCTACTGATGCGACCTTGGTACATATTCTTAGTTTAATAGGCAATTAGTACAATACCAAACTACCAGATTTGGTTTGAAGTTGGCTTAATAATCGTATATGACAGAGGTACTTTTCTTACTATTGTAATAATGTTTTTTTTTTTAAATATTTTATATGAACATGTTTAATTGTTTTGAGCGGTCGCAGGTACCTCTAGTGCCATCTAGCAGAGCCTGCGGAAGTCAGATACCAACATCGAAACGCTAATGTGGTTACACGCGGTATGTACCCTTACCATGAGTAAAGTTGTGAGTTTGAGGTTTTCGATAACGCGTATCGAGTTGACTATCTGTTCATCTCGCTTGTATTATTTTAGTGCGAACCTCAAAACCTCAATGTCACAACTCATGGTAAGTGTACTGATGACGCTGGAATCGTTTTTCGCGAATATTGGAAATCGATAAGTTGTACATTATCGATTTTGTCATCGTAGTAAATTGTAATATTTTATCTCAGAGAAATAAAAGTAGATTTCATATTTAATTGAATAAATCTGAAGTTAGGTTTTGGTGCTTTGTAGGTATCCAGTTTGTCTCAAATCTCAAATCTGCCAGCGTCACCGCTATGGCGAATGGCGAGGGACATTGGATTTTTGATCCAGGCATTTCTCCGGCATGACCCGGATAGCCGCATAAATAACGAATGTGTAGGCCCCGACGCAATGACATGTCATCAGAGTAATACATGAAAGATATTTTTCTGCGAATGGAAACTACAATTGCTGTCAGTGGTTAGCTTTTGACTTCGCCGCCGGCGCGTCCTAGCCAAAACTTAAAGGTTATCTCTTGTTTACAGGGCTTACAGTTTACGGCTGATTGATTCGGATACTTGGTCGTCTGGCCCCGCGCTGTTGCGTAGCCTCCAGCAGTCCCGAGGACAGGACTTCCATCCTCAGGTCGCTGTATCAAGGTCAGACGTACCCGTTTTCTATAATGTTTTCCTACCTTCACCCTCTAGAGACTCTTACCCCCCAGCGTACAAAACACAACATATATCACTTTACTACATAAATACAAATTGCACTTGCTCTTTTAACTAAATCTTACAAATCTTTAATACTAGATTGTTTGACAAGGGGCTAAAGTAGGCCATAGTACCACGAGATGGTTATTTTCCCGAACGAAGTGAGGGAAAATTGTTCGAGGGGTAATATGGCGTTTAGACCCGAGTTATGCATACTAGTTTTCACTTCGATTGCGAGAAAATAAGATAAAATAACATTTCAACAATTAACAAATACAATTTTATTCACCCGCAATGAATTCTGAGTCAAAAATGTTTAATTTGGCAGTCCATGTTTTTTTTTTACTGCTTTGATACAGATAGGATATATCTTCGCCGTGAATAAATGCCATAGACAACGTATAATAGGGGCTTCAAAGAGTTTGCCAACGATTTAAACTATTTTTAATGATTGTGAAGTAGGAACTAAAAAGCACCTAATGCTTTGACAATTTGATTGCGTTTCCTCATTGGTCGATTTTAATATTGTGGTATTGTCTGATTGGTTGATACTTTATACAAAGTTTTTTTTTAATGATTTCACATTTTTAAACAGTATTCGCACCAAAAAAGAATCTAGAGTTGCGATTAACTTCGATATGTGTCGTGATTGGTGGATTTAATAAGATGAAGTGTTCTGGTTGGTCAATTTAAAACGTTTTGTATATCATAAATATGTATACATATTTTCCCAAGAGGCTAAATGTATTACTTTAGTCCGCCTTGGCAAGCATAATATGACACACTTTTAGAGCATGAGAAGTGAAAAAAAAAATGTTTACGTGTATTTTTTATTTATTTTCTTTCATGACACCATGGCCACTTCCTCCAGGGATCATATTTATTTGTGGTTGGCATATGTCCAGAAATGGACGTCTTACGGTTGAAATTATGATGATAAAAATATTTAAAAAAATCACAAATAGAATTGAACTACATGAAATGGTAGATATAATGGTAGGTATATTTTATGTAATTATGAAATGGTAGAACCATTTCATAATTACATAAAATATAATCTTATCAAATGTTTATTGTAATAATATTTAAATTAGTGTTTTAATTTTAACTGTTATCAACAGTGGCTGTGTTCCTTTAGTGCAGTGATCCATGATGATGAAAAAAAATATTTTTAGTATAATCTAATTCATAATCAATAAGGCAAAATTTATTTTTTTAATTCGAGCATTCGAGTGGGTCAGATAATTATGCAAAATTGATACGTATAGCAAGCCAAGTTGACAAAATACAGAAAGAAAACACACATTATTTAAAGAGATAATCAAGCCATCTATTGTGTCATATAGAGCGTATGTCAATGTCTAGACAAACATGTTTACCTGTAGTGCGTAGGTCGCTAAACCCTAGAGTAGGGCAAACCTTGGCTTATCGGTGATACTTTATTATTTTCTGACGTTCAGTTAGTTGCAATGGTGAATTTATTAAGTAATACATTGCTGCCAACCCGATTTAAAGCATCAATAACTGACTGCCGTCGACTTTATAGCATGAATTTCGTTACGGCGAGATCTGTTTAAGATAATAAATGCAGTATCGCCGAATTACCGATGATCACCAATAAGGCATGGCTTGCCCTGTTTTTTATAGTATCGATTACTCACCGAAGGTATAGTAGCACACTTGGAACAAGTGCGGTGCAGTCGCTGTCAGGAGACCGAAGAGAGCCTGTGGCAGCTCGGTGGCCAAGAACAGGCCGAGCAAAGCCAGCAGCATGCGCGTGGTGCGGTCTGTGCGCCCGCCGCCGCGCTTACCCCCGTCTTCGTTTAGGCGAGCCTTTTCACCCTGCGCATATCGTAACAACATTTACGTCACATTAGGCGGTAAGAGAGATTTACCGCCCTAGGGCGCGACAGAAAGTATGTACGCACCACGGGCGGTAATAAAGAAGGCCTCAGATCGCTTGTTTATGTCACAAATACCCGCGATCTGACCCATCTTTGTTTTACCGCCCTATTACATAGTGTACAGGAAGTGTAAGCATCTGTTACTTTAGCTCTGGGGAGTAACTTTGTCCGCCACTGTATTTCACTTTTCCTTATATAATTTAAAATTATAAGTACCTAACTATTACTTTCTTTAGCATAGGTATACGTAATAAAAGATACAAATAAATAAGCAATGTGTTTTGGTGGACAATGTGGTCAGGTCCTCAGGGTACGTGTTTACGTAATAAAAAGGTACTGGCCTTTTTTCTGACGGTCTCGATTTTATAATAGGAGCCATCATGGAGTAACACATTTAGTGTTTGTGATAATGTCAGTAATTATTTGATACCACAGAAACGAATATTACACAAACAACCAGTACCTCTACGTCGGCTACATCTCTCGTATGTATAGCGTAATTAGCAGCTAATGTTAAATGAGAAATCCATCATACAACAATAGACTATACACGGTAATTTAAACATGATATCCTGTTACGCTATAATATGTTACTATAGTGACACGTAGATGATACGATGTTAGTCGCTGGTATATCAAATAACATAATGGTGCTCTAATGCTCTTCCATTCACTCCGGCTAGTCGATACACCTCTCCTACTTAATTGGGTGTGATTCGGGCGCGCACCGCCAGAGAGTTTCAGCCTTCGTTGTCCGATTCGAAATAATAAATCATTTTAATGAACCGACATAAATCACCATAAATACCTAAACACTATAAAATAACCCAAGTAATTATGTACTCATTACTACAGCACAGGTTTAACTACATATTTATGTTAATAAAATATTTCCCTCAAAAAATAATAAAAACATGCTTTGACGTCTTTGTAATTGTCTTGTCTAACACAATTTAAGTTAAAGGATTTCAATTTAAATATAAAAATACTACAATTACCTCATTCGTTGTAATAGCAGACTTTTTCAGAAGTTTCTGTCTTCTTCGGTCACTTGATTTCATTTTCACAATTAAACAAACACTTAAAATCGATAGTACTATACAAGGTATAAGCTTTATAAATACACTGTATATCCAAAATATCGCAGTCAATAGGTCACCGTTAGTGGTCATCTTGATGGCGAACTTGGACGCGGGCTCGATTCGACTCAAGGTCACGTTCGTGTCACTCGTGTAATTTAACGTGGAATTTGTATTACTCTTGCCCGGGACTGGCTCGATATTCATTGCGAAGTATATGGGAAGACACAACACTGGACTCACTGCATACGCTAATGTAATAGCTATATTTGTATTTCTTTTATTACAAAACGTCCTATTCATTTGTGGAAACTTGATGGCGATATATCTCCATATCGCGAGCGTGATCGTCAACCAGATTGAGACGGTGTGGAATGTCTGACTGAAGATTGAGTGGAAGTACACAAACACTGCAGCGGCGTAGGAGTTTCTGCTTAGTTCAGTGCCGACCTTCACGTAAATTAGAAAGGCGAAGGGAATGTAGTCTATCATGACGAGAAGGTCCGCGACGGCGAGGCCGGTGAGGATGGAGTTGGTGGACGAGGCCATCTCCTTGCGGCTTAGCACGGCGATGTTCACGGAGTTGGCGACGGAACCAAGCAGGCAGATGACTAACGCTATGTAGCCGTGGAATTGCGTAAAAGTTTTTTGAAAACTGCCTCCCCAGGGGTTGCAGTATCCGGGAGGTAACTGGTACTCGCCACCGCCTCCGTCCGACATGTTTGCCGAGCTTCTGCTACGCTAACACTGATACAGCAGCGCATTAACTTTTCTTACCCATGCGTTGTTCTGGTATCTGAAATGATAAAATAAAAAGTTATTGTTATTTCTGAATAATAAAACTCTTACTTACAGTACAATATTTAAATCAAAATATTAGAATGTATGAGAAAAAAGATCGCTTAAAATATTCCCTAAGCCCTATGTAAATATTCCAAAATAAGAATTTAAACTTTTAGGCCTCAATACAAACACGAAAGAAAACCAATTAGTTTCTTAATAGCTGCTCAAATTTAAAAGAAAATAAAACAACTACTTTTTCAATTCATCTGGCGTTTAAAGTTTATTTAACAAACTTTCTCTTATGCGACAAATTTTCAAAGTCCCCATTTTCTTTATCTGAAGTTCGAGTATGCTGTTGAAATAATTACACATTGTATATCAACAAAAGTGAGCAGTATTATTCCTAAGAAACAACTTTATATGCGAATGGAGTCGCGTTGGGATCTTGACAAGTTGTGCGGACGTCCTATATTATCATTCCCGTCGGCAATTATTCAAGCCTGTGCCATATTAAAGGGAAGCGAGTCGACGTATTACGTTTTACTATTTATTTAACTTCATCATCATCGGTTCAGCCGTATTTCGTCCACTGCTGAACATAGGACTTCCCCAAATACGACTTGTATCATCTTGAGGGGTAGGTGCCATAGTCGCCACGCTTGGTAGGCGGATGTGCGACCGCAGTAACTGTAGATAGCGATCCGTCGGTTTTTTCCCCTTGTCGCCTCTTACGACACCCATACCTACACTATTTCAGCTTTATTTTTCCATCAACATTTTTATACTATCCAACGCAGGGAATCCTATTCTTACATACGAAACAGTAGATTTCAATTTCTCGAAGAGAGAGAGAGTAATCTGTTTTTATAAAGCACGTATTTTGTGCTTTTAAAGTCTAGTCTGCATACTCACATTCAGTGGAAGCGGTCGAAAATTGCTTTTCACTGAGAATGTTTTTCGTTTAGCACAAAGTCAGAGTGACAGAATGATTAATTGGAGTAAACTCGGTGGATCCTTTTGAGTCAAAGATCACAAAATGCGATGGCCCTCCTGCAGAAGTAAGTTTTATCAACATGTTTTATTTTACTTCTACTTAAAATACAATACTAATCAGTTGGTCAATTACTTCAATTATAGAGGTAATAAAAACGTTGTTTCTCTTTTCTGTAATAATTATTTAATTTAATAGAATCATTCTCATTACCTGACAAGAAAATAAAAATAGTAATTACGTATTTGGTATAGCTGTTACTCCCGAAATACTAGACTTAGGAAATTAATTCAGTATTACATTATTCAAATTTTCGATTCTAGTGTTGGTTTTAATCTAAGAACGCTATCAGTAATCATTAAATGTCCTTTCAGCCATCGACGATTTAATTTCCTCATTACGTGCGGCAAGAGGAGGGTACTTGTCTTATTTTACGTAAAGATTCGAGTAGATACGTGAGATGAAGTTATTTAGATCAAAAACAGTTTTTACGTAAATAAAGGAAATTCATTCAAAACCTGTTCTTGGACAAGATCATACCCTAATGCATGCACCAACTCCGTTAAAGCAAGCAATTTTATGAGTAAGCCTCCGATGATTAAGGTTTTAGTGTAAGCCTGAAAAAAACCATTAAGTCTCCTTGATTATTTTACGTACCACTTCACAAAATTAAGAAACCTAGACTTGGTTTTGTAGACGTCAGATAACAGTGTCTTGAGCTCTGATCTTTATTTGGGTAACAAAAGGGCAATGTTGAAATAATTTGTTTGTAGCATGTGGAGTTTCGTTGCGAAATGATAAGTAGACGCTCTCGCACTTCGCATGTTTTCCACAGGCGCTGGTATCTATTAATTTATCTTGTGATATACTATATAACATATTTCATTAGACCTACAAAGATATACAGAACCATAATCATTTTCTCGGGAAACAGTTTTCAGCATGTTTAACAGTCGAAGTCTGTGTTTTACATGCACGTCTATTTATTGACTTATTTAGTAAATCGTTAAACTAAAATTTGCTAATTAGTATGCTTTAAAAATGCTTTATGTCATGTAATATTTGCTGATAAGATAAGGTAGTATTTATTTTTATTATATTAATTTGATCGCTCGATAGTTTCTAAATTTATTTATTTGCATAATGTAAAGAAACAAATTGATTTAAATACATACTGCGATTTTTTACTGCCATGGTAACAAGAAAACTTTATTTTATTATGCCAAGAGTTTTAAGTAAGGAGCTACGAAATTAATATAAATCTATTCAAGAGTCAATTATCGAGAAAAGTTTCCAATAAAGAGAAATAAATTTTAAGTTCCTCTGTTTGCTGGTACCAAAGGGGTTTGAAAAGTAAGGGTTTCAAATGTAATAGAGACTACTTGGCACCGAAACCCATGTTCTGGCACCAAGCGTGTGCCTGTCACTCATTGGCCGAAGTATCATGGTGTTTTAATTTTAATGTCAATACACTACATTTTTTACAATGATATACCTACTGTGAAGTATGTCTGTAAAGACGTTTCTAAAAGATGAACTTAAATAAACCGATGTATTGAAAAACCACTGACTCTAACTAAAAATTAATACTTACCCAAATCACGATTATATATATAGTTACAAGAATTTAATACGCTTTAATCGTTATTTGTATGAATAAAAATACTTACGCTAATTACTAAATAGTTCTACGCCATAGCTGATAACGTTTCCCACTTGTATTACAAAACATACGACAATGTATCTTATAAAACAAAACTCCATAGCAGCATTAATATTAGAGCATTAAATCATGACATTGGTGGAAGAAGATATTCTGTATTAAGGGCCATCAGGTACTTATTAATTATTAACTAAGATCATGCCGACAGCTTTTAGCCATTAAGTAATTAATTTCAAGCCTAATTTCTTGCCTGGTCGACATAAAGCCGCTACAATTGGTGCTACAGAAGATGATTATGTTTATATAAACCCTGAACGGCTTCCATTCTTGTCATCGCTGTATTAAAATAATTACCTACTTAAAATTTACAGTTGACCCTTTATCAGGCGGCAAAAAAGGAAGCTGGACTCAATAAGTTATTTATATAGATTTGCATCCATGTTGCATCTATGTATTGTACAAAATTGATTTGCATAAGTCAAGCATTGCCTGTCAAGGTAAATGGAATGAACAGGCATATTCAATTGATTTTCATTATATTCCTGATCATGAGGAGGGTGATACTGATATGTCTCCCACATCGTTGTTCGTCTACCATATTCCGATGACAAACTCCAAGGCTCTTATAAGTTGAACGTAATGTGATTACTTACTGACAGGGTATGATCATTCAGATTAGGCTAACTCTTACAAGGCAATAGGATAGAGTCTTCTTATTCAATTGGGATCTTACTTACTAATTATGTAAAAATCTAAAAATGCCCGACATAATTATCTCCTTATATTTTACTGAAATTAAGTAGTGTTCGGATTTTGTCACAAATCATTGAAATGACTGGTCACGGAATTCAAAAGGCGTAGGCACGAGATAAGAAGGGATTGAGGGAAATTTTACCCCTGAGGGGGTAAAAATGGGGTTAGTATGGAGGTAACTCATATTTTTACTTTGTAAAATCGTTCTTGTAGAAGTACTTTTAAGTTATTGAATTTTAAAATTGATGCGTGCTGTGAATGAACATTAAGTATCATATTTTCAGGGATTGATATAATTATTTGTAAGTATTAGATTATAAGTTAAAACCGGACTACGGTAAACGAAATACTATGTGGGACACATATCACCCTTCGGCTGATTAAGGTTTCAACTAAATCGAAATAAAATTAAAATAATAATGTAGAAAACCTTAAATTCAGGATTTCGTAATAAATTTATAAACTTGTTTTACGCTTAATACGGATAACATTTAAGAAGAGCCTCAAAGCGAATCAACCAAAAACTGAGTCGAGTTGTCCTAAACGACTTGCTGACTAAATTAATTATACTGAGTTGGCCAACTGCGTAATCTCGAGTTAGCAAACTTGTTTTGAGCCTGCTTTTAAACCAAGCCAATGAAGGGACTACTGTAGCCCTTTGTGAATCGCAACAAAACCTCTTGGACGGGTATACGGGTCTTTGCTAGTCTAATGAATTGATATTCATCTGTTGGGTCGCTAGTTAGTTTTATTCAGTACAAGCTAGCTTTACCAATAGACATGGAAATTAAATTTATTGAGCGGAGTCAAGAATAGATATCATTAATTCGTTACAAAGCATTTTGATTGTAAATTAGAATAAAACATCAAAGAGGTAAAAGATATGCAGGGTTAACGCTTGAAGAGCAGAATTATGAGGTAGCTTGTATAGACGACTAGACAATCTATTCAAATAGATAAATTAAATGGTATACGAGGGTGGTTTGATAAGTCAGTGACTTTTTGCAGAAAAAAAAATCTTTTTGACCTTTTATATTTTTATTTCTCTACATAATCTCCTTTCAACTCCATACACTTCATCCAACGATGTTCCAGCTTTTTCAACCCCTCCAAAATTTTTTTTTTATCAAACCCTGAAAAATATGCTTCAGGTTCAGCTATGACTTCCTTATTTGATGAAAATCTTCACCCACCGAGCCATTTCTTCATGTTTGGGAATAAAAAAAAATCACATGGGGCCAAATCTGGAGAATAAGGTGGGTGGGGCAGTATTTCATAACGCAATTCTACTAATTTGGCTGTTGCGACTGCCGACGAGTGTCCCTGCACGTTGTGCATTGTCGTGGTGAAAAAGGATTTTCTTCTTTGACAGATGTGGCCGTCTTTTTACTACTTCTGCGTTGAATTTTTCCAACAATGTAGCATAATAAGGGCCATTTATTGTTTTACCTTTCTCCAAATAATCTATATAAATAACCCCTTGGCTGTCCCAAAAAACAGTGGCCATTACCTTTCCTGCCGAATTAACGGTTTTCGCTTTCTTTGGGACCCGTTCGTTTTGACTGATTTTACGTCTCTGGCGTATAATGGTGGATCCACGTTTCATCTACCGTCACAAAACGACGTAAAAATTCATTGGGATTACGCTTGAATTTGGCTAAGCATTGCTCGGAAGTTGTTTCACGAAGTCGTTTTTGATCGGCTGTCAGCAAACGCGGCACCCATCTTGCGGAAAGCTTTTTCATATTCAAAATATTATGCAAGATATGAAACTCGTTCAGATGAAATGTGTAGTCTCAGCTATCTCACGAATCTTAACTCGACGGTCATCCAAAACAATATCGTGAACTTTATTCACGACATCATCAGTGGTGACTTCAATTGGCCTACCAGGAGCGTTTTGCGTCATTGGTAGTGATACGCCCAGAACGAAATTCTGTAAACCACTTATGTACCATTCCATGAGAAGGAGCAGATTCCCCATAATATTTTTTTAAACAGTTTTCAGTCTCTTTAATAGTTTTTCCACGTAAAAAGTAATGTTTAATTAACACACGAAATTCGCTTTTCTCCATTTTCCAACAATTTTCCGACCGTATTTGACATATGCCTCAATAACTTTTTTATTTTCCCACCTTTTTTTTTTAAAACAAAACTGCCATCTACCAAGGAGTTCTGAATCGTAATTAAAAAGTTTATATGTTAAAATGATTTTTGTTTTACTTAAAGTCACCGAGTTATCAAACCGCCCTCGTTATATTTAAACAACTTTTCAGTCCACTAAAGTGTTAGACAACAAAGTTTGCTGAGTGGCTTAGCGCTATATGATTAAAATAGGATATTAAAATAGGAAACAAGTGCGAAGGATACGAAATTTTCAACGCGTTGCGATAAATAGAAACCCGACGTTTTAAATCAACACGAGTTGCGAATTACCTATTCGCACATGTATCGTACAACGTTTTACAGTAAATACTGTGTGGAAGTCTAATACGGGCAAAGAATTAAACCAGACATAGGATTTACCAGTATAATCATTAACCAACAGGTTTTTCTTTAATTATACCTATTATACACATGTAATTAATTTTTGTAAAATTTCTGAGCAGTAATGTACCTACTGCGAACATTACGCGATATAAGCTTTTGAAACTAACTGTCAACGAGTGTTTAACTCGAGTGTGTTGCATTACATTGCGGGCCGAATTTTTTTATATGGATAAAATTTTAATTGCACTTCTAAGTAAAAGTTATCTAAATATATTTCTTATGTCCTATTCTACCCTCCGTTAAGAGATTTGCCCGTATAAGACTTCCACACTGTATATATAGCCCTTATAATTTAGGACACAGTTACGTAATGTGCTCATTATTGCACTAGTGCAGTAATATAACATCATATCTACTGTAAAACATAATTATATAACTATTGTAGGTGACGTCGCCAGTAAATGGACAAGGTACCAACCATAAACATTAGGTAGTGCTTATTTCAAAAGAGTCAAGTGTTGTGCATTTGTTGGTAATATTCAATTTATAACGTTATGGTTTTTTTTAATTAAAAACTAACTGTCCATCATTAGTGCCTGTCTGCTTAAAGTGTCCAACATTGGTGTCATCACCCTATACAATACTTTTTCTACGAATATATCAAAATCATATCCGGCAGGTATTCGCACCCTACATAATCGACTTTCTACATAACTGATTATAATCGACCCTATGTACGAGGTACGGCTTTCCATTCAATGTACCTACATGGGTATTCCAGTCTTCATAAAGCTCTAGGTATTCGACTCTACGTTATAGCTGTATATTTTGGCTCCCGCATTCGATTAAATGAGGCAAAATATATTACTTTAAACTTTGGGATTTTGACTTTGAATTATTTTATATATGTCCATTACGACTCTAAATGTTGATTCTGCGCTCCTAAGCAGTGCGGCTTCTTCTTCAGTCCAAAGATTAACCATTCAAGCCGGCTGGAAAGACAATGATAACCAAGTAATAGAAGATTAAGCGTGTTCGATTATTATTAGTTTTTTTTTTCCACCCTAAAAAAAGGAAAATTCGAGTCAGTTGAAAATTAAAGAAAAACTGTTTTACGCAATACATGTATTTGCATTTTCACTTCACGCCATAAAAGTTCAAGATAATGATCATAGTAATGGTAGTAAGATGTTAAACGATTTGATTTTATTATTTTTTATTATGCAGTAACATCTGCTAGCGAATATCTTCGATATTTAAATCGGAAGAGAAATAGAAATAAAAATTGACTCGCGGCGGGACTCGAACCCACATCCAGTGGTTGTGGGTTCGAGGCCGCGAGTCAAACATATTTTTCTATCTTTCTTTCGATTTGATTTTATTGATATATCATTAACTCGATTCCAATATCATTACACATTTTATCGTTTGTCGAAAAGACATGATTAGAAATTTTTTTAGCTCTTTTCACTAAATATTTAAAATGACATCTGTCACGTGCACAATGCTAAGTGAAATCCTCTGTACCTTGTATATCAGCTCAGACATATCTGAATGTTGAATAAAAAAACTGTATATTTTCTGTTCTAGTAAAGTAACAATATCATTACTTATATTAAAATTGTTTAGAGGGGAGGAATCATAAGGTTTTCTAATCTTTCCAGGCGAGACTGCTAACGTGGCACAGACAAATGGGTTTTTGCTTTCGGCCCAAATTAGTTTTATAATTGTTTGAAGTCACAACATTATTATTTATTTGTCAAAACGTCTAACATCTAGTAACATAATTGCTAGAACATGCTCATTAGAGCAAGCACTCAGCTGTGAAAACGGAGCTTGAAAGTAACTTGCCCTGTGGTAATCTTAATATAAATGTAAACCGACAAGTATTCCTGTGAATATCACATTTCATCATTCATTTTAGTTATAATTTAATAAACGATAAGAGCTTTGTAGCATTTGTGTAAGTGTTATTGTAATACATAAATACACATATTGTTCACCTACGAGTAGCTTTAAACAGCAAGATCGTTTAAGCTTTGCATTTTGGATATTACTAGCTTTATTAAAAAAAAGTTATTCGTTTAATTTTGGTCATTGGCTACTTTCTATATTAAATAAACATTTTTTGACATATTTTATTATTACGGAAAAATGACCTATAAACACTTATTGATGACACTGTGCATCTATACATAATTGTATAGCACAAATGACAGATATGATTCATACAAGTAAAAAGTTACATGTTAGAAAATGACAACTTTCGTTTGATAGTCCGTTTTGAATTAAGGCAAATGGTGCAATTCATATGTCTGCAATTAATCATTTCAAAGAGCAACAGAAAGAGTATCATAACAATGAAATTCTTGTAACAATTAAAAAACGACATGAAAAAGTAATAAGTAAGAATAGAGTCAAATAAAGTACACATTGAAAAGTTAGTACACTTCAATGTTATTTTTAATGACGTGTCCATAAGACTAGGGTATGTCCATTGGTTTACACTTATCACTTTTAAAAACATATAGGTGAAGTACCACTCGGACTCTTGTTCCAACCAGTCAGTGAGAGTTTCATACATAAGGTTAATAATTAGATAATTATGGTCATTTAAAGACGTGAAAACTGAATTATCTTCATGTCTTCAATACTGTAAGCAAGCTAATACTCTTAGGTATTGTAAAATAGAATAATCTTTAATTAACACCAGTTATTATAATAATCAAACAACTGTACATTGCTACAGTAACAACAAGTTTTGTGTGATTTGCTGAGTATATCATTCCACACTACGAAATGCTGCATATTAGGACTTTATCGCGACAAAGTGAAAACGTATTAGGTTGCTGCTTAACAATGTTTAAAGCAAGCACTTCTATCAAGGCAAGCAAGATTGTATATATGTTTTCGTAATAGTGCTTGTGAGTACTGAGATAAATACTATGACAGCTCCACACTCGCTTTAATGGGTAAAGCAGCTTAGTAGATACTACTAAGGATACGCTAGATGTTTGCACTTTATTTTGTGTTTCTTGAAAATGGCACTAACGTTAAAAACTTTATAAGAACGTACAGACTAACTGACATAACGAAGGTATGGTTATGAATGATGATATGATGATGAATTAGCAAAGTTTTAAACTTCATATCTACTCCATAGTTTGCTTTCGTCTTACCATGGTGCGATAAAAAGTCCAGGGTTGGGTAATTATACTTTTATTATATCAGAAATAAATATGTATATACTATACTTATATAAAAATACCATTATTTGAATTTGGGTATGTACTTTATGTTCATAATGAATATATAGTTAAACTAACTTAATCGCTTCAGCGTAAAATAATAATAAAATACCCTAATTATAAGGTTCTGGTCAAAATAGATTAGGTTTTAATTTGTTAACAAACCACTGAACTAATGTAAGGGATAGGTAAATAATAATAACATTAATAAACATTAAAGTCATATAATTTTATGTTAACTGCGAAAACCACAACATTCAACTCTTAAGCTGGCGTTCATAAACTATTTTTTAGTTAAAACTTGGCGATCAATGTTACCCTACGAATGAATAAACCTAGTCTAGACTGGGGCACTACGTAAATACTTATAAAACTTTTATTCATTAAATGCCTACAGTCAGTATTACATAGATATCATCGAGATGTAAGACCATGGGTTATTTTAAGCTATTAGTGAAATAAGTGTAGTTATAGTATAACTGTAAGCTATGCTGGAAGCATTTTGGATATCAATCATTCGCAGACAGACCGGCATTTAATAGCTCTAGTGACTTCTACAATGCAATTGACTCGAATCTTTTTGTATCACTGCACAAAGCTTGAAATGCACGCTGCATTTCAGTGCTCTAACAATTTAATCAACAACTTGAAACGCTTTTCAGTGCTAAATTTAATTTTGTCTGTCACGTATAAAGTGACGTAGAATTTTAACAGAAAAGTCACCTAAAACATTTAAAGAAGAAAGAATAGAGTATTTTGGTAAGAGTAAATATTCAATCGGGTGGACTCCTTAGATACTTTAAATTTACTAAATTAATTTCATCAAAACTCTAGCAAACCTTTATTTAGTCAATATTAAATATAAAGCTAATCGTACTATATTTTAGACTGGCATTGGTAGATTAGGTAGGCTGAGGTAACTGAAAAATAAGTACTACATGTGTTAGAAAACATGGAGTAATTCTGTGGCTCGAGGGAAAAACGGTATAAGTTTCATACTTGTTGTTTGTCACTTGTACCCCTTTTCACTAGGGCCACATAATTATTTTTAGTTACCCCAGCCATTTGTAGACATCGTCAACTACTTGTCATCTAACAACATAAATCTTAAATTCGTAATATAGACAATATTATAAATTCAAACACATTCAAGGCTTTACCACTCCGCAGTCGGATAAGGCAAGAATGTTTTGTCGAGCCTAATTATTTAAAAAGTTTTTAAAAGTTGTTTAACATATTGGTCTATCCATACCGTAACATAAATATTGTTCAAATATTTGACAAAATGACCTTAGCTCTGAGTGGAATATTCAATATTTGTGGATTTGTATCTTACTAGCTCCGGGACGTTAAAACCATTTGCTATAATGAATGTTATGCAGACATGAAAATTTCACTGCTGTGAAAATTAGACCAATTTACTTTTACCTTAATTAAATTATGTGACCAATTACATAGAGTATAAACAACACGACCAAAATTGCCGACCTAAACCCACTCTTAAAGCACACACCAGGCGCTCTGTTCAAACAGATACATAGACCTGAGGGCGTCTGAATCCTCGGATAACTTAGTTTATTTGTGTACAAACTTGCAGAATCGGCTTAACGGAGAAGATCTTCTCCATTGAATAAACAAAAGGCGAGTTGCCGTTAACCCTAGTTAATACATTTTCAACAGCGACTTCGCACTCTAATAAAAATACAGTATCCCCTTGTACAAGAGCAATAATGTTATAAGATATGAGCAGTTATTTAAGTGTTACGCGCACGCGTTATTGCAACTAAAGACCCTTTTAAGTATTTCGTCATGAGCCATTGCTTTTATTCTGCTGGTCATTCTTACCAAACAAACGTAACAATAACAACCAATACTATATAGTAGGCTTATTTTGCAACGGTTTTCGGCTTACTGCTCATTATTTCGTTGCCTAACCTACTTTTTGTTTCAGTAGCAATCGGCATATAGATAAAGGCGGAGCTTTCATACAAATATATAGCAAAAGGAATATCCCCAAGAAACCGTTGAAGCTAGGATTTCTTAATCTTCCATGTTGTCCTAGGGTACTATATGTATTGGTAGGGTGCATAATTAAGAGTAAGGAGTGAATTCTTTATTTCTTTATGATTAATCACATTTTTAAATATGTGGTAAACTCCTATATATTCGAGGTCACAAAATGTCAAAAAATCATATTTGTGGTAATACATATATAACACTGATAACGTGATAACAAAACAATAAACTGTTACTATAACTTCATAAGGTCATCATTTTGATATATAAATGCAGACATTTCAACAGAAACAGAATTATCTTTAAAACTATTGTACAATATGAAACAAATCAGTTAAAAATTATAAAATAATGAAGACATATTAAAATACCTAACTCGTGAAAAATAAAAATAGAAACCTTAACTAATAAGTACTTTTGGCGATGTTTTTATATAAAATAAGTAAGTAAGTGGATCAGAACTGTCGTTTCATAAAAAGCAATTGAATTGACAGCCACTAACGAGATTACTAAATTCTAAACTTACTGATGGGGTCTGATTGAATTGCTGTGAGGCAAGCTCAAATAGAAAGTAGAGTAAAAGTTAAATTCAATGGATACGACTCCACCCCTTAATTAGAAATGGATTACTAAGTTTTTGAAAGCCACTTGATAGCATTATGGCTTAACGGAGAGTGAAAAACTCTCGTTATTAAGCTGCTCGGCCGTCATCTAGATCAAAAAGTAGCAGTCGGACCAGGCTTAAATATATTCGGATCACGTGTGCCCGTCTCAGCACACCGAGGACCAGGACTTGTATTCAGCGAGCACTGGCGAGCGTGCGACTCTCGCATCTATACAAAGTAATCAACTTGGGATACATAGCAACTGTGCGTAATCTGGGACACTTCTACTCGGACGTTTTAGGCAAATGCTCTCCTACGGTTGACACCTCCTCCTACGTTTTTGGACCCGGGTATGTCCTTAAACTACGTCCGACAATGAGAGGTAGGGCACAGCGAAGTGCCATCACGCTCGAGTCTGGAGAAGCCTAACTGGGCAAGTACCTCCTCCTTACAGAAGACCACAGCCATAATAGCACTGCTACCTTTCAGGTATATAGTGGTGTGTTCCTGATGGTGAGTAAGGTTCCCAGAGCTCCAACCCCCCTTAAAGGTCGGCAACGCGCTTGTGACTCCCCTGGTGTTGCGGGTGCCCATGGGCGACGGTAATTGCTTACCATCAGGCAATCCGTCTGCTCGTTTGCCACCTTATGTCATAAAAAAAAAAAAAAAAAACATGCAAATATTATAACAGCAAAGGAGGTCAGCACGACATCTTACAGCAACTGACCAAAAACTAATGACGTAATGTTATCCAATTACAAACAATTCTTCTAATTTGCATAGAGGCCTGCTTAAGTCATGGTTCACCTTTTCAGATAACAAAGGTAAATATTATTCGACTCGAATGCTTTCGGCAATACAGGAGCATTGTTTTAAGATGTCCGACTGTTGTCAGCCCAACATTCAGCCAGAAAAAATTATAATCCAGTATGGCATAGACTTTTGAAAACAGCTCCAAATTAGGTAACTAAGTGGTTATCCACTTTATTATTGTGCATAATTTATTAAATTTGACATCCCTAGACAGTAGAGTTAAGTTAGTGCTTAGGTACTAACCGGATTTACTGAGTTTAAAATTATGTTTGATAGCCATTTTGCTTTAATCCCAACGTTAACTCGAACTGAAACCTGAAATTAGCAGAAACAAAGAGGCCTTAATAGAATATTAAACGCGATTCTGTTTTACTCACAGTACGTGTAGAATAAAGGAAGCAAAGGGATTTTAAATCCGACTTGATAATTCATGTTTCACTAAGGTGTTAAAGCTACAATGAAAACCGGCCAACAGCATGTCAGGCCATGATTAAGGTATCAAGGTTCTCTAAGCAGTCCTTTTAATAAATAATGAAATAAATAAATATATTTTATACTAGACATCTTAGACAAATTGACCGAGCCCCACGGTAAGCTAAGGCTTGTTTTGCGGGTACTTAGCCAATGATATATTTACTCACATACTTAAATACATAGAAAACAGCCATGATCAGGAACAAATGCCTGTGCCTTTTAGTAAGTAAAGACTCTTAACCGTCTATAGATAATCAATTAGAGATCAAAAAGAAAATAAAATATGTGTACACACATTTTTTAGAGAATCGATTTAACTATATTTAATTCGAAAGAAAAATAGAAAAATTTTTGACTCGCAGCGGGACTCGAACCCACAACCACTGGATCCAGGGGTCGTGGGTTCGAGTCCCGCTGCGAATATGTGTACACACATTTTTTAGAGAATCGATTTAACTATATTTAATTCGAAAGTAAAATAGAAAAATTTTTGACTCGCAACCACTGGATCCAGTGGTTGTGGGTTCGAGTCCCGCTGCGAGTCAAAAATTTTTCTATTTTTCTTTCGAATTAAATATAGTTAAATCGATTCTCTAATCAATTAGAGATCAAAAAGAAAATAAAATATGTGTACACACATTTTTTAGAGAATCGATTTAACTATATTTAATTCGAAAGAAAATAGAAAAATTTGTGACTCGCAGCGGGACTCGAACCCACAACCACTGGATCCAGTGGTTGTGGGTTCGAGTCCCGCTGCGAGTCAAAAATTTTTCTATTTTTCTTTCGAATTAAATATCTTTGATATGCTAGCAGACGTTTCTGCTTAATATAAAACGATTTAACTATATCTGTAACTTGAATTAAAATTAATCTTGATCTTCCTAACGTTTCCCCGACATTTACGTTTTCTGTCTCAGCTCAATGGAGCCTGCAATCAGCGGCAAACTAATCTTAAAATTTGTCGTCAGAACATTTTTTATCGAAAGTTTCTCTACATTCTGTCTGACTTTACGAACAATAGGGAAAACTAGGCGTTATTAGGATTATTTTCGGTTTTCTCGCGATGTTTCTTTCACGGTTAGTATGATGATATTTTTATTTTAAGTTAGGTATGTATTAGAAATTCAGTAATTTTGGGAAAGATGCATTTTCTTGTACCAACAGAAATTTAATTATCATTTATCTATTTTTACGAAATTCAGGCAACTTACTGTTACTTGTATTTACTCAACAATGTTGCTCGATTTCTAAGTCAATTATAACTGACGCCTAACAAAATATATTTAAATACTTTATCCAAATTAAATGCTTCAATTTTATACGCCATGTAAATCGCGGTAACTTGAGACACAATTTATTTAATTTCCTCCAAAAGGCATTGAGTTGATAACGATACCGATTTGTTTGAATAAGTCTCGAAATAAACTTAGCTTACCAGTAATCGATAAATGTTAAATAAAGACTGGATAATAAATTAATGGTTTAGTGACAGTTTCATCCAATATTAAATAGAACGTTTTGTATTAGATAATAAAATTCCGCGATAAGGCGTAACATACTCTTATCTATTTTTTGATATACCTACTAAAAGGAAACTTCCATATAGAGTGACGCGTTTTCATTGCTTTATATGATCAGTCATGAAAAACTTCTAATTTGCACTAAATTTCACTTGGAACGTGGCCAGTTTTCCTAATTTTGAGGGTTGCTTTTTAATAGCGCTGACGTAGTTTATAGCTCATCGAAAGCTGTCAGACAGGTACTTCGCAAGACCTGCGTGACCCGCCATAAATAAACTTGTTATAACTGTGCCATCAATCGAATGTGCTATTTTCGCTACCTCCATAATCTTTAAAACCGTAACTGCTTTTAGACAGACTTTTTTTTATATTCCAATTTCTTTTCTTTTCTAACTATATAAACTTATACGTTGCTTTAACTTAAATCCTATTTCATTATCCAGTACGTTTAACGACACTATTATTACACTGCTGTGTCTCGTTTCCGTGTCCCTTCTATTCGCAGAAAAACCAGAACTACGATGAGAAAATGACGCCAGAAGCTCAAGGGCCTTTTAGAGATTTAAATAATGTAGTAATTTACTTTAGTATAGGTAGTTCCACGAGAGTTGAGGCGAATGGATTGCGCACACAATAATATGAAGTACTGACTGCAAAAAAAGTGAATGAATGGAATGAATGAGTGAATGTGAATCTCCCTATCATTACATGAAATGTTGTTGTGTGCGTGACTTCAACTCTCGTGAAAGTCTCTATACTCATAATATTTTAATTATTGTAAATTACAATAAAGACGTGAAAAGTCCATATATTGACTGAAGCAGTAAACAAAAGACTGTGCTTTGGTTTCCGACGGTCATAATTTAGGGACGAAATATGGGGCCGCCCAATACCAAATAATATATGTGTCAATATCTAAGAAAAGGGACCTTATTGTCAATGGCACTTACGTCGAATCGCGTTCCATTTGTATTGTATCGTTTTGAACAACGACATAAGCGCCATCGACAATAAGGTCCCTTTTCGTAGATAATGTCACATATAGTGCGAGAACACGTAAAGAAGAACCAAAGTTGAGTGTAGATTTAGTTATACCAATAGATACCTTATCTTATTTACGTAGGTATTATTTTTAAACAACATTTTCAAATAAAACTTATTGGCTTCATATTAAGGTAAATGAATAAATGTTGGTATATTACACACATTAATAAAACCAAATTACATCAGAAAACATTAAATAAAAAAGAACTAAATATTTTATACTATCAGTAAACCTAAATAAAAAACAAAAACGTCAAATAAAAACGTGTTTAATTCTGCACACAAGATTCGGAACTCAACGATTATTTTACGAACGATTACACAGCTGGGGTTCACTGATTACACCATTTAAAGACATTATATCCGATTACCTAGAAAATGGAAACTTGGGATGTTTTATTTGCAACGTAATTAAACTAAACGGGCTCCTAATACAAGTACGATCCTAATAACTATTTCAATTTATGTAAAAGCCTATTCAAACTCCAGTATTAAAGCCTAGGCACAATGTGACCTCACCAAGTAACCGAATAACACCGACAAATTCTGCAAAGTTTAAAGGCCTTGCCCATCTTACGTTGATTATAATTTATTAATATAGAAAGTAATAAAGTTACATGTGAATTAGTTATAATCTCTTATTATTAAGATCATTTTAACTAAGTAAGTATGAGGGGTGTCACCCCTTACATTAAATGGGGATTTATTTTTGTAAACAACCGAATAACAAAAAAGAAACAATAACATTACATGGAACTAAAAATAATCAACTTTATAAAACTTACATCTTAAGTCTAAATTATTAATTACTTTTATGTACATACGACTTAAAGGGGTCGTCGATTATACGAAAATTTGATGGGGACGCCTTATCTACATCTATAAACCACGGGTTAAGTCCTCCAGTAATTGTAACACCTCCAACTTGATCCCACAATTTAACATTATTTCCATATAAACATAACTGTAGCGAGACCCGCGACCCGTACCGCGCGCTTTAACTGGGATTTAATAACGATGCTAAGGTAGGTGTTACTTTTTGCAATTTATTTTGACTCGACTGAGACCGCTAGTAAATATTAAATAAGAAATAGTTATATGTTATACAAGGGCCAAGAGGTTTGCCCCCTTGGCCCCTGGTAGTGTTTACCTTCTCGTGCTAATATTGAGGGAGCTAGTGAAAGATTCCAAAATTGAACCACAAACATAGCGATTGCTTCAAAGAGTGGAATCTTGAGTGGAGGGTCTCAAATCACGAGAGGGGAACAGACTTTGTTACCGAGTGAAACACATAATTTTTCCCCTCACCTCAAAAATTTACTCAGAATCATTATATAAAAGAACATTCGACCAGATAATATCAAAAAAACACTCTATTAGTAATAAATAATTTGTATGAAATTACTTTGTACTCTTGTGAATAAAATGCAACTTTGCTATCTAGAGCTAGTAAGGTGAAAATAAACTTATCTATATCAAATAATCGCGTTATAAATGTGTTGAAAAATCTAAAATTTGTGTCTAAATGTCTATTGTAAAATTATCTCTTTCTATCAAACACAAATATCAAAACTAAGGATCTAGGCACACGATTGTAATTTTTTTTTTTTTATATTTATCGTAGTAGACGCTTGCCTACAATAAAGCCTCGGAATTTGTAACTTAGGTAAATTCTTGAAATATCGTGACGCTTCACTAGGAATCCTCTTTTTAATTTAACCTCTGAGGGGTAAAACTGGATTGGAAGTTAAGATTTATGCGAGGGCGACCAGCATGGACCAGACACTAGTTAATAAAACATGGAGATAGCCTTTATAATGTTTTACTAACAAACCTGCCGGGTGGATTTGAAATCGTAACTGCTAAAATGCTGATTATTAAAGTTACTTCAAAATATGTATATTAGTCTGAGTGTACTAAAGCGATTAATGCTAACATAACTCTCTGGATGTTCCTTTTGATAATGTTGTTCAAAATACAACATATAAGATGCGATAAACAGATCAGGCACGATGCCTTGTTTAATAATATATTATTGTATATGATCATTCATCCAATACATAAATGCACAAAAAAAAGAACTCTGCTTTTAAAAATTAACATCTATAAAATTAATAACTGTTGGTACCTATAAAAATATATTCCTCAAACTTTTCCTTTTTTCTATTGATATGACAAATCAGGCCCATTTAGAAAATATGTGCTTGATGACTTCCCAATTTATCAAGATGTGATTGTATCGATATATTCTTGTATTGACTAACTGTGTGACCACGGCATATGCAAAGACCATAAGAAATATTAGAACCGAATTCTAGGTGCTTAATAAATTATACGCTTCCCTTGATATTATAGCAATATCGTGAAGTTCTGATAAATTCGTATAGGTATGATATGCATTTTCTGCTCACTTTTGTACCGAGAGAGAGTGGGGATAAGTCGCATTAGTAAAACCAGTACGTACAGAGTGAGTTATTACTTAATTTAAATATTTACATACTTATAGCCTTGGCAGCCAACGTACGCAGTAGCAACATATCTATGGCAACCCTTAAAATCAGCGGAGAAAAAGAACAAGATCAAAAGTTTTATTTTCATTTTGAAGCCGTACCCAAATCCGCCTTTTCCCTATGGTGACATTAACTGTGTGTAAAATACTACAATTTATGGGCACGTCAATACCGTTCGGAACTATTTGAAAACGAGTTTTCATGATGAGAGTATTCACTACGTGTATGTGCATTTTTTGTAATAATGTGTACTGTTTTAATTGAATAATGTGCTAGATAATTCAATGTATGAAAGGTAGATATTTTATTTTATTTTGTATCAGAAATATTGTCTTTGGTTGCCGCGATAATTACTCATGAAATAAAACAACTAAAACGGACGTTCTTCAGTCCACCCGATGACCACGAACGCTGCTAAAGTGTTCGAAACGTCGGGATGAAGTTTAAATTAGTATACGCGATTTAATCCGTTTTAGTTGTTTTATTTAATTGTATCAGAAAGTTAATCGGTGAGGATGGAAAGCTCTTGATCGTATATAAAATCCCATTTTTGACACAAAAGTTACATCGGAGTACAACGTAAAATTTTCAATAGAAATGCTCAGTAACATACAAAGTTATGGACAGGCTTTTTTTATTTGTCTTTTTAACTCCTTGTTACGTTAAGTAACACATGATTATATTATATCTATCAACAGCGGATGTCCAGCGCTGAACATAAGCATCCCCAATTAAACGCCATGAGGAGCGGAGCATCTCTACCACACTGCAGCCACCTACTCCCAGTTTCCAGCGGGGGTTTATTTTGTTTAGTGATCGCAGTATGTTCCACCACTAGCTGCTATATGTATAAATTGTCACTGTAACAACGGGCAAAGTGGTGAAAAACAATTTTTCACCTACGCATTAAGTATTTTTTAAAGTATATTGACAAGTTTTATAGACAAAATCATTAGCCATACTATAATTCTTTTCTATTGATCCCTTCAAAAGAACCAACCCGTGGATATAAATTGTGATCGATCATGTTGATACAATTTATTCCAGTTTATTACATATTTACAGGACTAACGATTCTGTTCGAAATGAAGTCACGAAGCAAACGTTAAAATAAAATGGATTGAACACGCAATACAACAGTTATTTGGTTTTGTTTCGAACTTATGACGCTATAAATTCAAATTGGAGTAAACATCCTCAATTTTAAATACTACCTAATTTCTACGTTAGTTATAAAAAAAAAAGTTTTTTTTTTAGATGGCCACGTTCCATACAATAAAAGGTAAATATCAAAAATAAATTAAGTTCAATAAATATAGAAAGTAACTTTAAATTAAAATCAATGGATTTAAATTACAATAATATTTGTACAAATTAAACATCATAAATATGTCACAAAGTCGTATGTCATGTATCACAAGCAACACTCACACATTACATAATTCAGTTTCAGAATCTGCATCGATACAAACTATTTGTGCAGCAGTGTTGTGTCTTGGAATGCATCGACTCGCCCGCTTGCAAACATACCTGCATCAGTGGTTAAGTGGTTAAGTCCTCCTTACAGAAGACCACAGCCATAATAGCACTGCCACCTTTCAGGTATGTAGTGTTGTGTTCCTGATGGTGAGTAAGGTTCCCAGAGCTCCAACCCCCCTTAAAGGCCGGCAACGCGCTTGTGACTCCCCTGGTGTTGCGGTAATTGCTTAACACCAGGCAATCCGTCAGCTCGTTTGCCGCCTATGTCATAAAAAAAAAAAAAAATAAGTTTCATCAGCATTCTGATAGTATTATTGTCGCGTCTGCCAGCACTCACTAGAAGTAAAACTTCAAATGAATAACATAAACCACGGTACTACGGTAGAACCCAACAAATTGTATAAATAACTTTCGTCAATGAGGACAATAAAGAATATTACTAACGCGAGCTTGTTTTGTAAATTATATTCTTTCATAATATGGAGACATTTTCCGATACTCCTCTTCTGCATAAAATCTATTGAATTTCTTATAAACAACTTTTAACCAGTAATTTAATCCTAAACTTTGTCATCTTCTAACAATTATTCCAATTATAGCCTTCGTTGGCAACCTTCCTTGGCGAAGATGTCAGAACTTGGGAACTTTTAATTTTGAAACGTTAGCGATACTATAGTTCAATGTTTTTACCACCCACAGAAAATACGCTCAGTAACGCTTGAAACTATATTGAATATAATCGTTACTAAAATTAGCTTTAGGTGGATAATACATAATAAAATTTAGGAGATAGGCAAATAAGTTAATATTGAGTCCCGGTATCCGAATCCTGTAATGTTTACCTACATTACCAATTCGGTATGAGGTTCCTATGAAAATTAGATTACATACGATAGTGAATGTACATATTTACATTCTCTATATTTACTGTAAGATAGTTAGTTTATGTACTTCGTCTTAAAATAATTACTTTATCGGCTACCACGCGTTGTCCCGGTGTTTTGCCACGGCTCATGGGAGCCTGGAGTCCGCTTGGCAACTAATCTCAGGATTTGGCTTGGCACTAGTTTTACGAAAGAGACTTACAATAATTATTTACATGTTATTAAAAAAATGGATTGTAGGTACTTATCCGACACATACGTAAACTTCCTACGCTTCTTTCATTCTTCTTTTACGAAGGGCGCACTGCTTACGTGCCTACATTTTAGGTATCAAAGGATATAAACTAAAAGAACACAAGGACTTTATTTTTATTTTATTAATACATAAAACGCTATTGATAATTTTGCCAACGATATCCATTACACATTACAGATCGCTCTAATGCTTGGTTTACTATAACATTAGATAACTGGCAATTAAAATGTAATCTAGATAAAAAAATCACATAACGCAAGAATAACAAAACAAAATACCAATTCGCGTATACTTCGATAGTATACATAATTGATTTAGTCAGACGTGAGTCGCAATCTAATGGCATTTGGCTTAAGAAACTAGTATGTAGCCTCAACTACTACTAGTACCGCTCATGAGAACAGCACGGTTTTTTATGAACTGCTTAAAAACATGACTGAGGTATATGCAGCAACATACGTGCACATTCGTGGAATGTATGACTTGTCGCTCGGTGCAATAGCAGATAAAATCCTGGATAAATATTACCATTCTCATAAATAACTCATACGATTGCTTTAGCGACAGCTAGAAATTGCCTGGATTCAGCTTTTATTATGGAATAAACATGTCTAGTAAACCAAGTTATTTATCGCACAAACATGCAATTTTGAAGCCATGGATGTGCAGCTAGTAACTTATTCGCCTACTGTGCATTTTTTAAATGTTAGTATTAATTAACGGCTTTATATCCTAGCCGGTAGTGACTGCTTACGAAGAAGCAGGTATTGGATTTGAATCCTGACAAGGGCATTTTGTATGTGAATGACAAATGTTTTAATGTACTCGTAGATACATTATCATGTCCATGGGTTGTGGACGTTATTTATATCTATTACATATAATGAAATAAAAAAATATCATAGGACATCCTTACAAAAATTTACTGAGCCCAACGGTAAGCTTAAGAAGGCTTGTAAGGAGCGCAAATTTGAATATTGGATCATACATCTGAGTTAGAATGGAAATGGAAGAAACATCATTTCATTATAGGTACCAATCGTTATTAGGTGAAGGATAACATTATAAGGAAACTATTTCGCCCAATTTTTCCCTATGAGGAGGCAGTCACTTTCGTAAAAAAAATGTTTCTACGCCAAATCTTGAATTATGGTTGCTGAGTGGTTTCTATGCTCTATTAAGCCATGTCAAGAACGCCTGGACAAACACTAGATAAATAAATTTAGATAATATTAGAAAATTATTGGTGGGGTATTTACCAAAAAAAAAATGATAAACTTTTTTTACTATTATTTTATAAGCATTTAAAAATATCATAATTTTACTATATATGTTAACTAAAAATACCAAAACTAATACATTGTCGAAAAGCTAGAGTAGTAACAAGGACCCTGCCCTTATAGCTAAACGAAACCGAGAAGAATTTAAGGAGATGGACGATAAAAGCAGTTCAGAATGCTCCCCATAAAAAACCTTACCACTGGTCATTGTCTTTTCAGTTTACGGTTCAAGGGATGGGCCCTTTTACAACTTATACGCGCAGCTAATCCTAACAAATGAGGCTTACTGACATGTTAAATGTAAACGATGGACGCCCACTGGTATTCAATTTAACCACTAGCCCAAAATTTAAATGTTTATTATCTTGCGGTGCCAACCGTCGTTCAATTTGCGATCTAAGGATTAACAAACATACTTCGTTACATCGGATATTTTAAGTTAGACTTTATCGTGCCCCTTACTTTTTATTAACAGCTAGTGAAATCCTTAAGCATAACTATGAAACATTTCAGAGCTTCCACAGTTATATCGAAACCTTTTTCTTAGATTTATATTGTGCAGCGTCTTAGAGATATCTATTATTTATCTTTACACGATGTTACCTTTTCAGCTTTACCAAAAGAAATACCCAGTTTAGGTTCGTAGTACGTACTTAATAAAACTTATCTTAACTTATAGGCTGTAATATATTATTTGCTCAACTGCCACTTTCAGAGCTTCTTGGGATCATCGTTGGCGAGGCCCACTTATCCACTTATTTAAGAGACTTTTTGTAGTCAGTCACAAGCTTCATAATTTCTGGACCAACAATCTCACAAATCCTTAATTTATTGTTTACAATCACTATACAACCCTGTATATCAACATTTTAGATTTAATAATATTGGCATTCAAACTTTTTAAGAAGAATTATTTTTTGCATCCAGGAAAATTGTTACTAATTTGAACATTTCTTGAAATATATTTTTTTTAGGTTTCTTAGTCAGTTACTTGAACAATATTAAAAATGTACTCGTTGTGACTCACGAATTTATGTTTCCATCAACAATAACAACTAAAATCTTTCAGATTTACACCTAACATTGTTTACAAGATTTCGACCAGGTTCGATTCCCGGTTATGTATGTGAGATCTAAAAAAAGTTTGAAATCCATTATTGTTAAATCTAAAATCGGAGTCATGGTTCCTAAGAACAGATTTCGCTATCTCTCATAACTATGAGAAGAAAAATTATTAAAGTCAGAAACTTCTGACTTCCTCCTACTGACCCATTTGGATTAATCATCCTGTATTTTGTAAAGGTCTCGTAAGTTTAAAAGATGGTTTGCACATAAAACCAAATGGATGTGAAGAGCATTTGCTCTAACGGAAGTCAAAGCATCCACTAATGTACACTTGAAGCGAAATGTTACATTGCATGCACCTTCATGGTTTGTTTTTAATACAGGATCGCCACAAAATGTGCAATAGGATACGGTTAGTTTCAAATCTCTATACGAAACCTTATAAGACAAAAGGTCCCAGTATTTTTCAATATATCCTATCTAGCAAGTTTCCCTGTCCAGTATTCTACATGACATAATGACAGTAACAACGTTTGGCAAACCTAATCAGTATTAAAACTTTAAAAAATGGACTAACCATTTTAATTAATTTTGCAATGGCTTTTACGCGTATCGGGTCAATATTACTATCGTTGTTAGAAAATATTATTACAAGGCCAAAAAATTGATCACCGTATCATCAGGCTAAATACAATGGTTTATTTTGATTATCATTTCTAACAAGAACAAATATGTTAACCATGCACCCAATAACACTATCAATGTGTCGTCATCAGTCATGACATCGCATGTCCCTGTGTCCAAGCAAGTTTTGCACGGTACACAGGATGATCCGCAAGACGTGAGCAGGATCAAACGCATGGACACAGTAAATTATACTGCGTAGTTTAATATCACACTTAAGTGTTAGACCTAAATTTTTTGCTCTTTTTTTAAGAAACAATCTTCCTCTAAATCATGGTCATATGTAATTAATTAACATAAATCACAGATCTTTCATTATTATGAAAGTAAATTGTCAAAAGTAGGTCATAACCAGACCGATAACTTAATGACATTTAATTTAGTGGGAGTATTTTAATTGTAGGGTGACCATGCATTTTATAAATAATTTAAAACTTTAATTTAATAACAATATTTTTAATAATAGCTTGTTATAACAACACTGAAGCTCTGGTATTAACGAAGTTATTTTTTAGTCATATGCGAATTGGACTCGTATCCCGAGCAATCCACAAAAAAGTCCTTGTGGTTTTAAGGTATTGAGGTTGTGAAATATTTATGCGAGTTATTTCTTATGTATATGTACTCGTATGGATTTCGATTAAGTTAGTTCAAAAAAGCTTGGTTACATGAACATCTGATTAAATTTCATCGCATTAGAGAGTTTACCCGGCTTGATGTTCATTTCTGTATGACACTTTATCTTATAAAAAAATAACTGATGGACAGACAGACAGTACCTACTTTTTTACCTTTGGGGGTGGGAACCCTAAAAATATAACGTCTTATCTAAATGTGACACGTCCCACACGTCGGCGATATATTTTTATTGAATGACAAGAAATATATATCTTCCGTTCACGATTTTACTATGTATTTTTTTTTGTTTGGTATTAAGAGTTTAAAGCATTATAATGTATTACCTCTGAATTTATCTGATAAGGAAACATGAAAAGTATTTGTTATAAGAATACCTGTTATAAAAATAGTGAATTACAAAAATGTTCATACTTAGGTAACTGAAATTTTACCCTAAATTTCCATACCTGACGCATGTATACCCTTTGTCCATTTGTCAATCTACAATGTAGATTATACATTATTAATTAGTATCCATTTGTCAATGTCCATTATTAATCAGTATGTTTTTTTGGAATCACGGGTTGTAGGGACAGTAACAAAGTACTTAAACTGTAATAACAATACATTTCTTAATATCACTTAGATATACGCACGCGTTCAATCCTATATATGTCGTCATACAAATTGAATACATCGTTCTGGTACAGCAATTACTAAGCATAAATGGTACCGAGTCAAGCGCAAGGTAGTAGATTATTAAACAATAGTGGAAATGCACCCATACAACGAAGTGTTTGTTGGTCCTGGGAAATGATTGCCTTTCATCCGCCTTAAACACTCTACCTTTCATTTCAAATGCAGAACAAGTTAACACTTTTATAAAAGGAACAAAGTAATATAAGCTTCTAATACTATATTTTACAATATACGTTACGAGTATAACACTATCACCCAAATTTTCATAGCTAAAATAAATATTGTAAAAATATATATTATGAACACGAACAGTAAAACTCCCTGGAGTGTTTATAATCAATTGATCACTTTCAGAAAATGAAAGATAATAAATATTAAGTTAGCTTGGTAAATACGTGTATGCATTTTCAAATATTCATTTTCTCCATTAGAAGCCTAAGCACCGCTTTACCGTCCAATTCGTTTTTCATAACGGCCAAGTCACGCGTAAGCAAATTTAGAAAGTGCTCGTTACGTCAGGTGAAGGAAACGCAAAGACACAATATTGAAAAAGCGTGATTGGTAATTGGATTACTGGGTACTCAAGCTTTTGGAAATACTGAACGTAATGCCGGTCGTATCCATTGCGTCGGAATCAATTTATACGCAATATCAGTCAGTTATTTATTAATGTTTATGCGTAAGTACATATTACACCAACAAGTGTTGTCACCCGTGAGTGCGTTCACAAAAACCACAGAATGGAATAATTCCTTTTTATGGGTTTCTAATCAATTGACGAATCCAATCTAGTGAAATTTTACATCGTTTTTTTTTAATTTATAACGCTGTCTGCGCAGTGTATCTTACTCATTTAGGATTACGTAAATTAGGTGTGACTAAAAACTTAGTTTATAATTTTCTAAGTCGGTAGGTATACATAATATTGTCATCATTCATCATCTAAATATTTGACTTACAAATCATATTTATCTACTAATTTGAAACACAGCAATAGCAGCAGACGTGTTAAGAGCTACGAAAGTTCCTAATACTTATTTAATCTTTAGTCTCAAGATGTGTCGGCATTCAAATTAAAGTATTTAAAATAATGTAGATTCTATTAACGAGTGGACTTGTTGGAAATTGAAGCGTCCAACCACGATAAATTATTAGTGCGCCGTCTAGGAAATCACTTGTAACAGCTATATGTATCTATATATAGTCTCTCGTTCTTTTTTGCGCATTAACTGGAGCATGCAAGGCAATCTCGGGGATGCTGTCGGCGATAAATTTGCTTTAATTAAGTCGCTTGTTTATCTCCTAGAAACATAAAAGATCAGCTGTTACTACAACAAGTGGTCCCATTTCTAATTCAAATTAACTTTGAATTGGGGTGTGTTTACAATGACCAAATTAACGCGTGACTGAATATACTGACGTTTGAGGCCGTTTCATACAAAATTTTATTATATGGAAGCCCACGCATGGTTTTTCACTTTGAAGAGGTTTTGGCGTTGTGTACTAATTAAACTACCAGGAACTTTTGTAATTACCTACATTCTATCCGGCGGGGTGTTATATCCTGGGGCTCCATAGAGGGTTAAATTTATTACAGAATCTCCGAAAATTTGTGGATATCTACTCTGCACATACAGGCATAATATACTCTACGGCTCGTACATAGCTACATAATAAATACTAGATACATGTTCTTTATTATTTACTATTGTGTATAAGTGGATGATTATTTTGAAATTTGGATTGTAATTTATAACAGCTGTCACTGACGTCACTGCCTAAGTGTAGTGTTAACTTCAAGGAGTTTTGTTATTCACGATCACGGCCTACACGTGTTGATACGCCCTAGTATGAACTCACAGTTTATTTTCGTGATAGATGAATGTGAACACTACTGTAATAGGGTTCAAAGGTATAGGACGAGGCCCAAAACATTTGTTTGCGAAAAGATTTAATCGGGATAAAAACCAACCTTCCTGAGTGATCAGTTCATCAAGTGAGTGCTAGCCTTTGACCGCTGTAGTCAAATGCCCTGAAAGCGAGAGCAAAAGATCAATAGTCACTTTTGCATAAGAATATGATATATCAATCAATTTTATTGCAGATATAGACAAACAAATCGGCATCAGTTCGTTGAGTTCTCGTTAGTAGTATGATTGACTGTAACTTGACTATCTAGTGCGAAGCCATATTTTTGAAAATGATAATAGTTGTTTATTATACACGAGAGCAACGTTATTGTGTCTCGTGCTTATATTGAGGCGTGAGCATGTGAAACCAAAAGCGTTATAAGGGTCTTAAGTCACGTAAGGAGAACAAACTTTGCTGCAGAGTGTAATATAACTATTCTTGCCGCGCTACCGCTTGGAGGATTTAGTTGCTTTCCATATATTATTATTTCCATATAATCATGATAATATTATCGGAATGGTTATAAAAAATAAGTATTGACTGTGTTTAAAAAATCGTTATCTGCGTGCACGTGCCACGTTAATAATTTTCGCTGGGAACTGCATGTTTTTGTTAATTAATGTATGCAATTGGATGTTATACTACTTATACGAATATACATACTAGTACTGTAACACGAACACTAAGATACCTTGTAGATTGATACATTTTATAATGTAACTATACCAATACGCACAGTATTATTAACGCAAGAGAACTTATACATGTTCTTGAATATTTTTTTATCTTTTTTAGACTTTTAAATAGAAACCGTAGTCCTCTCTAAAACAATTGATGTTTAGCAATTTTTGGTATCATAAATTTACTATTTAATAATTTATGTAATGCAGTTTTTTATTTAATTTAATTGTAAATTTTAATAAGTTAAAAATCAAATTCAAACAAGTTTCTTGTCTATAGGTCTTTTCGGGTCCGAGGCATATTGGAAGTAACTTTTTTTGATATTCGTAAAGTGACTAAACATGAATATTTTCACTTTCATAGTGTACGTGGTGGCACGAGAAACGTGTAATTTTTCAATCTTTACCATTTGACGAAAAAACGCTAGGTCCGGGGGGTTCCAGCTATTTAGCACAAACATTTTATAGAAATCGCGAAGCGTCTGGTTGAAGTAACTGGTGACCGAATAGCTGGCGGCTTTATAGCATAACGTATCAGCATTGCGATACAACGGGGAAATTTTGTCAGCATCCATGGTAGCTACAATACAGCATGGTAGCTACATTTTTTAGATTGAATAGAGAGTAATTATTGTAATAACTAGCTTAGGTTGTAGGTTAATGCGCGTGTGTTCCTTATCTAGTGTATTTTGTTTTTACTAATGTAATAACTACCAATAAATAACACTGATTTACTTAATTAGTTAGGTATTTGATTTAAGGATTCCATAGTCAATTTCGCATGGTTCAAGTAAGAAAAAACTAGTAAGTTTAAACTAAGACCCTTTTATCCCTTTCAGCATCGAGAACTCCGCGCTCCGTGATCTCAGAGCACCGTGGCGCACTGGTGCTCTGAATCTCTTTAAGAATCTTTCAAATAGACTCAGAGATGCCACAGAAGACCGACGAGCTGGCAGCTACTTCGCTCAGGCTTACGATTCAGCGAGGAAATGCTGCCAGCATCTTTGGTACCACGCCGCAACCTTTTTTAAATTGATGTTAGTTTTATTTGAATTATATTATTGTTAGTTTTAATTATTATTTGATTTGCGTGTAGTAATATTTTAAAGTGATTTACCCTAACTACTTTTATCATGATTAAGTAATATTTTAATGGTCTTCCGTATTCAAATTAAGTGTCTAAAAATGTTAATAAAATTACATACTGTGACTCAATTTGGAGACTTAGTAAAAAAATCAGGTAAACACAAAATCGCAATGTACCTATGTTCAAACAAAGACTACAAAAATTAGCTAACATTGGCAGATTTAAATATGTCTTACTCCTTGAAGACCCTCTTTTCTAGCATGTAAGACTCAACCCTTTATTTGGCATTTCCATTGTACCTGTAATAATGTGCATATGATTTAACACTGAATTCTTTCTACTTTATTGCAAAAACTATTTCTGCAAACTAAAAGTTATTTTTTACTTTTCTCAGCTACCCAGACACAAAAACCAGCGCAGAGCCGACTTTTTAGATTTGTTAACTTGTTAGTAACCGTTTTCCGAGAAAATACCCTGTCAAATTGGATGCTTACTGTACGCTGAGGTAGAACAATTTTGCAATTCATATTTTTATTCTGCTCAACGTCACGACATATATTTGAATATATATACTCGTTTCATGTTGTTATCATAAGCATGAATCTAATTTTGTATAAACGTTTTATAAAGGTTTCTTAGTATTTATTCACTTTAAGTAGGTACTTTATATATAATAATTTATAAATATAATTCAACGAAAGGCACTAGTAGATAATTTAATCAAACTAAGCATAACATGTCCCAAGTGCAGTTCTCTAGTGTATTATACAAACTTCACATCACAACTGTGACGCAAACTTCATCAAATATGCACATACACGTAAGTATTGTCAAAGTTGAACGCATCCGTCACCGCACCCGGCTCCGTGTTCAACAAGTCTGCTACAAATTCTATCAAAAACCTAGTCAAGAGGCATTAACCACGCGAATACCCTCTGACGAGACAAGTTCATAAATAGGTTTTACCTCTAGTAAAATATTAAAGGTAAGTAGATTGCTCTATGACAGCCTAGAAATCGGTTTTTATAACCTTTGAAAACCAACGAAATAAAAAGGTAAAATCGCTTTGTCAGTTCATTTAAATTATCTGAACAGAGTCTACTTTTTATACGACTTAGTTTAATAAACTTGATTTCATTACAATAGTGACAATGACAAATGTAGACTTACTATTTATTTCATGGGCACAAATATAAATCAAATTTTATATGTACCTACTACCCACGTCGTGCAGTTTACACAAATGATTAGTTGAAAAAGCGTTAAAGATTTCATGACATATATATTAAGAAATTAAGGAGTCGTGCCAAACCACTTATTTATTTTATAGAGTGTCAGTTTTATTCTACATTTCGTACACTTACCTCTTAAAAATACAATCTCGTTTTTTTCTTAGTATTACTTCAACATCACTCAAACTGTCTTCGCACTAGGATCACAAGATTAGCATAGGCATTAGCATGAACAACTGAAGAAGTTGACTTTCCGTTGTTTATTCGCAAATCCTGCTTCCAATGTTAACGAGGCCACTGGGATAAAGTTGAGTAGATGACAACATTTCATAATTTTGTTGGCGCGAGAGTGCCGTGTACAGAATTATTCACGTTACGAGCCGGTGACGAGGAACGGTCGACGGGGCGGGCGCGCCGCGCGACGGCCGATATCAAGTGAGTGCCGCTGCCACGAGCTTGCTAGCCACACTATGCTCCGGACGCCACGCCGCCTGCTCTAGAGCCGAACTTACTAAACCCACGCTCGCCGCTATATCTACCCATTCTTAGAAATTGCTTGTCATTCATTAACTAAACGAAACCCGTCTAAACTATGAAATTACATTTTTTTAATTATTTTGAAATCGTGTATATCTCAAAACATAGATTGGCACGTATTTATAATACGTTTTCCTGAACAACTATGCTATGATCCTATTATCCATAGAGGAATAGCTGCGCAACCGCGATAAATGATATTCGTAAATTTCTGACGATTTTCTCTGTCACTCTCATAACGCCTTAATTGGAGTAAAAGAGAAAAATGCTCGAAATCTACGAACATCGATATTCGCGGTGCCAAGCTTGGACTTGGATAAGAAACGTAATCCTCATCATGGAGTTTTCCCGGCGGCACACTAAAAAGACTAGTTGATTCGCTTGGGGGTCTGGGGAGATGTGGTCGGAGACTTATTCTTCTGTTTTTAAGAAATTTATGAAAAAAATGTATTATAATACCAAGAGTTTGACAAGATAGTTAAAGAGATAATAAATAAGATAATATCACAGGACATCCTTACACAAATTGACTGAGAGCCCCACGGTAAGCTCAATAAGTCTCGGAATGTGGGTACTCAGCCAACGATACATATAATATACAAATAAGAAACACTAACAAATACTTAAATAGTAAACACCCATCACACAAATAAATGGCCTTACTAGGATTTGACCCCAAGACCGTCGGCTTCATTCATATGACGTTATTCATCTCCTGATGGAATCGAAAAATAACAATAAACGATTCTTTAATGATGAATAAAAAAAATATCATGTACAATACGCTTTATCTTAATTAATTACAACCATTTTTCACAATATGCTTCAGGAAAAAGTAATGAAAACAAGTAAATACTAAATAAATACTCCGGTACTACTTAATACTTAATACCTGCTCCGGTATGTACCTCTTGATAATACATAGATACTACAAAGTAATTGACAGTTAACTTGCCAGTGAAAGAAGTGTTTTTTCGAAAGCTTGGAACTTGTAAAATAAGTAGAAGTCCCTTTTTAATTTAAGGTGATAAAGTGACTTCCACTTGTATATATTACAAATGTATGTATGTATGTATACCGGGGCGGCCTGTAATAGGAGCAAAAATTTTAGGTATCGCTTCTACACCACGAACGTAACAACATTTTCCCCTCACTAGCTCGTAAAGCGCTTGTTTATCCTTTAATACAAGCGGGTAAAAACGCATTTTATCCGCTAGTGATTAAAGTAAGTTTAACTTGAAGTATACTTACAATTCGCTCTTATTGCTATGATTTTAAAGTCTAAATTCGGGAAGTACAGCTCACTCGCCCCGACGGCGGCGGCGGCGGGCGCGAGCGAGTCTCGCACACGGACCGATTTGAAAATCGAATTAGAACATTCGAAAATCGTACTGGCCACCACAAGCTAAATATTGTTTAAGAATATTGTCTCAAGTATCCATTTCCATTTTTAGGGTTCCCTGGTTGACTAGGAAACCTAATAGTTTCGCCATGTCTCTCAATTATAATTTTCGCTGTACGAGTATTTTATTATTTTAATGTTTAAAAAGTGTAAATTATATAAGGCACCTTTGTTTTTTGTAAAAATGTTGAATGTATTCTAAGTGCAAAGTCAATGCGAGTTCAAAACGTTTTTTGCATGTTTCACTTTTTTCGCTATAGTGAGGGGAAAAGTTTTGTGTTACACACGGGTGCAAAGTTGTATTTTACTTCTCGTGTATTGAAACACTCGCAGTTAAAATACAACTTTGCACCCTTGAATAACAAATAAATATTGTTCTACAACTTTAAATAATTGGGTAATTTATTACTTTACTCGTGATCTTTTTGAACAAACTAAATAGTATTTTCAATGAACAGCATCCAATAGTCTAGTTGACGTTTACTGTCAGCCTACAAACTTCATAGTTTTCGCAATACATTGCTTGCTTGGAAAAAAATATTTTATTAATATTTATTAAACTATTCGTTTTTTTCAAAAGTCGTAGAACAAATGTTGCTACGTTTATGGTGTAGAAATGATGCCTAAACTTAATGCTCCTATTACAGGCCACACCCGGTATCTTACAAAATTTTGAGAAATAGACCCCTGCCATATAAAAAGTTTTACAACTTAGAATAACGTATCCCGGAGTCATATAGCTTGTCCTTATTGGCCATAAAGGCTAATAAACTTTTATTCGCTTTATTTTGCTTTGTATAAACAGTAAGTAATGACCGCAGGACAGTACGTACGACAATTGACATGTCATTTCAATATCTGAAGAATGAAAAAGTTAACACTTATCGTCTCACCTTAACTGCACAAAGTAGGTGTACGCTTTTACAGTGTTGTCTAGCAGGGTGTAGAAACTAAACACGTAAACCTAAGTTAATTTGCTTTGTTAGGTAGGTATTACAATTTATAAGCGACTGTAAGCTCCTGACGCCTTTTTCGTGATAAAAACTTAGTATTTTTTTTTTTTTTTTGTAATGACATAAGGTACCAAACGAGCAGACGGATTGCCTGATGGTAAGCAATTACCGTCGCCCATAGGCACCCGCAACACTAGATGAGTCACAAGCGCGTTGCCGACCTTTAAGGGGGGTTGGAGCTCTGGGAACCTTACTCACCATCAGGAACACAACACTACATACCTGAAAGGTAGCAGTGCTATTATGGCTGTGGTCTTCTGTAAGGAGGAGCATTCCAGCGTATAATCACGCACCGATCTCATACACATAGTTACCACGAATTTCAATGTAAAGCTTTTACTATGGAGGAGCATACTTATGAAGTAAAATTCCCCATCAACCCCAATCCTGAACAATAGTGAGTTCCTTCAATCTCCTCCAATCGGCGCCCGCGGTCCCGCCCCGCTGTCGGCAATCTCCGCCAAGTTATTTAGTGTTACCGACAACTTGCCGCCCGGGCTTAGTGAGTTTACAACTGTTATCCAATTACCTTCACCGGATATTGTTCCTTGCGTCGATATTATATTATAACTGAAATAATACAGAACTATGAACCTGAATAGGTTAAGTAGCCCAGAAATTTCAAGACGTATTATACAAGATCAGAATTCACAATTAATTCTAGTGGTTAATAACTAGTCTAACTTAAGTAATTCCAAAATCACGTCTTAGTTTTTAATTGGTATTTGCTGCAAGCTGTTTTGTTCCTTCAAGCCATCATCTGGAGAGTGCTTTTCTGTATTAGTATGTATATATAATTATATAACTCTACTCTAATATTATACAGCTACTACTACAGTTAGTAGTATACATGTAATTATAACTAAAAGGTGGATGGATCTTCTGGTTAAATATATTGGTATACTTACTACTTATCTACCTATAATAGTCAAACTTACCAACATGTAATTATATAAAGTAATTTTGTTATGAAATTATAACAAAAGAGTATGCAAATTTTAGTTATAATCAATTTAAAAAAATGTTTTGTCTTATAATTAAAAAAAAAGTTAACTATTATTCCTTGTTACAAAAAAATACACACGACGGTTACTACAATCATTGAATAAAGATTTGTTTAAAATCCAAGCAGTCCCTAGTACTTACAATTATTCAGAATGATCGCATTACACATACCTACCATATAATACTAGTGGCACAGGTTTACCACGAATAAAAAAAGCAAGGTCTCACAAAGTATACCTTTTTACATTAATATATATTTAATATCAAACAGTTTAAAGTGTATGTAAGATAATTATAAAGATACAAATATGTATGTATTAGAAATTTAAAAATAGAAAATATAAATTGAAATCGTAAGAAAGATGTTAAAAATATGACGCAGTTAATTCTTCTGAATTAACTTTGCTAAAAAAACAGATATTGAGACACAAAAAATATGCCACAGCACGCACCAATTTCTTAAAAACTACACGCAAGCCCTATCAGGGAGTGTAAAAAGTCCATAAATTTGATATCGGGATTTAGAGGATCTCTGTAGTCCCTCGGCCGTGTCTCGAGACAATTTATCGCCGCACCGCCGGAGTGAGTTGGACAAAAAATAAAGGGACAATTTGTTCGCCTTCAGTTGCTTAGTAAAGTAATAAAGCTTCATGTATCCAAATTGGATTCTTGAAACTTACTTTTATACATCCTACCTGTAAAATATTTACTTGGAAACTTTGCTTGGCCATCTCTTCATCACCCGCCACCCATACCATTGAATTGGTAGAAGTAATATATTATTGGTATTATTGCATTCACATTTTTGTTTACTTGTATATGTTTATGTTTATTTATTTATTTGCAGTAAATATGGTAACAATGGGTCTTATGCTATAACATAATCACACATTTAGCCGTTTTACGGCATGCAAACTATTTACATCTAAAAAAAAACATAACTAAACTATTCACGCATGCAATACTAAGTCATCTTATCTAGGTCTGGTCATATGTCATAAATATAAAAATAGGAATTAAATCATTACATTACATTATAGTCAATTATTATTGGAAAAGAAATCATTTAACGTATAAACCCCATAATTGGGGGACTGGAATGCACACGAAGGATAGAAACAATCAGTTTTTACGTGTTAAATATTTATTCTAGTAATAACTGAACAGCTCTAGAAACTAATTTTGTGCCAACATATTTGGGTTAACATCGTTCATCGTTGCTTGTCCACATCCCTATAATTTACAAGTCAAGTAACCAGTGTCAATACTCTGATATAGGAAGTCCCAAAAATATTGCAAGAGATTTAATAGAAACACTTTTTCCTGTTTATATTGTTATATGTTGTATACTATCGAATATTGTATTAGATAAAGGTACTATATCGGATAGCATAAAATTGTTAATCATAATACCTAATCGCATGACAACTTTATACCGAACAACGTATGGCATAAATTTTATTGCCTTAAACTGTTCAATAAAATGTCATTCAAAGTACTTGTGAAACCTCACATTCATGGTGTTTTTTATATATTTTATGGACCCATAAAAGTTTGTTCAAAAGTTATATAACTTTACGGAAGATAATTATTTGTTAGTAATTAACATTTCATTCAAATGCCGTACTTACTACTTTGGCCACGAAGGTATTAATAACTATTGAAAGAGTGTACAGAAAATTAATACAAACTTCAATCTCATATTTTTTTTAATACCTGTCTAATGTCGCCGGAGATACCATGAGCTTTGTTTATCAGTTTTGGTTTTACTACTTTGTCAGCGTAGTTCTATCTCAACATATTTACTCTAGTGAATACATGTGACCATATACTAAATTTCAACTTTCTTGTGCTAACGATCACCTAGTTTAGCCACGAACAGAGAGACGTAGGGAAGGACATCGGACATCATGAAACTGGCTATTTGGCTTGTCCTAGTTGACTAAGGAACCCCAAAAACGCCTATATAATTATGTTAACACACTGTAAAGCAGCAAATTTTCAGTTTAGAAAAGCAAATTCATGGCCCATGTTATGCCTGTGCTGCGGGGTTTGTAAAATTATAAATCCATTAGTTATAATGCAATACATAAACAGACGGCTTAACCCAAAAACTGAAAGGGGGCAGCGAGTCACTTAGGGAGGATAAGGGGAAAAGGACCGTCCCAGCCACGCCTGTATAAGCATGACAACGCACGCAAATTAAGGGTTTTCGTATAAAAAGATTTCGTTCTCACCTTATGTTACTGGAGTTCGTGACAAGCACTGAGCGTATAATTTGGTGGGTCTGAATAATATGAATATTGTTAGGATCGATGTATTTTGCATTCATATAAATAGGTTTGGTTTCTCCGCCAACTTTAACCATTATAAATTAATTTTTATTACATAAATGGAAACATAATATAGTACCAACCAAGATGACGATTCTTGCATAAATCGGTGGAAAAATTCATCACCCATTCACATTCAGATGTAGATAATTGATAGATGTAAATCACTCGCTTAGAAAATAATTTACCTGGACACTTAATATATCCTCATATCGGATTTTATCGAAACTTACGTATGAAATCAATGCGTAGTACAAAAGAAAGTCACTTCCCTTTGTCGTACTGCCTTTAGTAAGCCAAGATTACTACACAACGGATACTGCTTTCATCATTAGACAGAGGGATTGAACTGGAGGAACAAGCGAAGGCTACCTAAGAACTTACATATTGACAATTACGTTTCTTAAAATGTTGACAGCTATATTTAATATAAATAATTAAAACTGTTGTGAGCTGTGTTACTACTACTTAGTTACAAGCGCAATAAACGGATACACTGACGTGTAATTATATCGCACTAGGCGACATGTTTCGGGTAAACTTCAGTGCCCATTTTCAAGCCGAGTCAGGACACACCGCTCGCGTTGAGGGTGTATCGCTCAGACTGGCTATATTTAAAGTTACTGTGATCAATTTATATTCGGTATAGGTAATTATCAACCACAAAGTATTCAACACCAGAATGCAAATTTCGTTCGAACACTTTTATACCACTTATATATCCAAAAACCCGGGATTCCAAGCATTTTAAATAATAAATCGACCTCCATGATAAAATTTGTACTTTTTTGAAAGGATAAAAAAAAAGGATAAAAGATCTTTATTTTTCAATTTAGGCACATTACATGCACTTATGAACGTCAAAAAAAAAATCTACACCGGTTCAAACCCTACACCTCTGACCCGTGAAGATACCGGCAAGAAACTACGGCGGGACTTATTTTTTCAAAACAGTACATCAAATCTTAAAGTAGGTACTTACATAATTATGCGTAGTCCGATAAGAAAACATATCAAACAGTTTATTACAAGATAAGAAAATATTAAAATATAAAAGTAAAAATAATAATGTATAAACAAATTCGACTTCACAAAATAGACATACTTTAATATGCCTTCTTATCTGAACTGTGTCATTTAAGTACATTATCTGGCAGTATGTACATACAATTGTTGAATTAATTGCTAGGCGGTTTTGTTAGTTTCTGGTTTGGGCCATGCATGTTTGTCTGTCAAATAATCCTCTACTCTGTAATAGCCCTTAGACATCAAAGACTTTTTTAAGTAATTCTTAAGTACTGGGAAGGGTAATTTTAAGGCATCATCAGGTAACTTGTTATATAAATGAATACATTGCGCATAAAATGAATTATACACTTTACGCACACGACACTTTCTAATAGCAAGCTTATTCTTATTTCTAGTGTTATAGGTATGGATGTCACAATTTTTGGTAAACAACTGAAGGTTTTTAATAACGTACATAATATTTTCATATATATATTGACAAGCTACAGTTAATATATTAATTTCTTTAAAAAGTTTTCTAACAGATGCACCTGCTCTTAAGTTATACATAAAACGAATGGCTCTTTTTTGTAATACAAATATAGTCTGTATGTCAGCTGCTTTGCCCCAAACCAGAATACCATATGACATTACACTATGGAAATAACTATGATAAACTAATCGAGCTGTCTCAATATTCGACAGTTGCCTAATTCTCCTAACGGCGAAAGCGGCCGAACTTAATCTATGTGCGAGTTTTGTTATATGAGGACTCCACTGTAGACTTTTGTCCAATGTTAAACCAAGGAACAATGTTTTATCTACTATCTCTAAGCATTCATTATTTAAAAGTATTCTAGTATCCACTGGTGTAACATTCGGCAAAGCAAATCTAACACATTTTGTTTTCTTAGCATTAAGCAACAGATTGTTAGTAGTAAACCAGTTGAGAACATCAGCTAGTGTGTTATTAATTACATTAAAATCTGTAGATTGCCGCTCAGCCTTGAAAATTAATGATGTATCATCGGCAAATAAAACTATATCACAACGGTTTTCTACTATACAAGGTAAATCATTTATATAAACCAAAAACAGGAACGGGCCTAATATAGAACCCTGTGGTACTCCTAATTTTACTAAGGCTCCTCTAGACTGGGTGTTATTTACAACGACTGTTTGGTTTCTATTGCTAAGATATGAGGACATGAGGTTTAAGGCATTTTCTGATAGGCCATAATGTTCTAGTTTCATAATGAGAGTTCCATGATCTACACAATCAAAAGCTTTAGAAAGATCACAAAATATTCCAATGGCATCACAAGAATTTTCCCAAATACTGTAAATGTGTTGAATAAGCACCGAAGCAGCGTCGGTTGTGGAACGTCCCTTTGTAAAACCGAACTGATTACTTGTAAGTAATCTTTGTCTGTTAAAGTGACTCAGCAGACTATTTAACATTAACTTTTCATAAACTTTACTTAGTACAGGGAGTATTGAAATAGGACGGTAATTAGTTAGATCACTCGATTCACCTGACTTAAAAAGAGGAATGATTTTACTACATTTCATAAGATCTGGAAAGACGCCTTCTGAAACGGAATTATTGTAAATTAAAGCTAAATAAAGGATGATTCACGTTAGACCGTCGCGCTTCCTACACGTCGACCTCACGAGCACGAGCCCACCGTCGACCTATCGCTTCACTTACCTCGACGGTCCGAGTCCGAACGGCCCGAAACTCGAATAATGACATTAACACGAGCGTCGCGTCGCCGCTCCGCTCACGAGGCCCACCGGCTCGAGCGCGAGCCACCCGAGCCGCCCGTCTCTAACGTCAGCCGAGCTGTCTAAGTCATTGTCACTTGATGTCAATTAAATTCCTTGTCAATAATAATAGCAGAACTAATAGAAAATAAGAAACAGAAAAATTTAGTTATTATATTAGCCATCACGGCTATAATAGCCAATGAAGAACAAGAAAAATCACGCAGACAATGAGGCATACACCCCTTTTGGTGCACACGTTTGCAGTACAGAGAATATGTGTTACTATATTCGTGACGATTTTTGTATAATTTCCAAACCACGAGGAAATTAAGCACCGGTTGATGAATAAACAAAGCTCCAGAGTCAATATCCTGTAAAGATCGTCTAGCAGCCTGCTTAAGGTAACCGATAATAAAATAATAAAATATATGTATAGGTATAATAAGTGCAAACAATATCGTGGTCTTTTCTCTTTAAGCCTATTAGGTTTAATAGTAGACACGTATCGTTATTTCATAATTTTTCAGTTAAAAAAGGAAGTAGAACTTGGTCTTTGGTAAGCATTTTTATTATTTACAATTTTAGGACGAGCATTACTTTTATTGATTACAGTGTCATCAAATGAACAATATATGAACAGAGGATACACAGTCTGCAGTTTGATGAGGAGGCATTGAAAAAATTGCTGACATTCATCCAAAGATTGCTTTGTGCGAAACACATTCTGTGCTGACGCGACTGCTTAAAATTGCTACGGTATAGATATACATAATATAATATCCAAACAGGCTATTCTATTGTTCAATAAGTATCTAATGATATATAACGAGATGACTTAGGTAGGTACAACAACTCCGGAGATAAATTAGAGCTCTCTTACGAAGCAGATCCCATTCCCATCCCATCCCATTTCCTTCGTTTTTGTAACAAAGCAAGGATGCTGGTTCGGGAAAAATGTTAAGTATCGCGCAAAATACGCGTAGCGATTAATATAGATAGTTGCTCTAATTTTAATCGTAATGGTGGTTGGACTGGCTGTTTGGAAGTTTAGTAAAGTATAGTTCCGAGCAAACTAACGACGCCGGTTGAGGATTGCCGTGAACCGGCCACAACATCGAGAGCGGCAAAGGCAGCGCAGCGCGCAGCAATTCGTTGAAGCAAACGGGTGTCGACACACAATGTTTGACAATAGTGTTGGAAAATTTAGACTTTTCTATAGGTACTCCAAACCAGTGAGTGAGGCTGTGAAATGTACCGTGACTCACGAAACTTTAAATACAATATCAAAAGACCATAAACTTATTTTTACCATAAAATTACATTATTAGATGCTGTATTATAAGCATATTACAATACCGCAAAGAATAATGTACGTTTCTGACCTATTGAATTAAAAAATGAGCATTATTTTGTTCACACATACTCGTAGATAGAATATTAAACGTAGATCTTTGTGTTATAACAAAGATCTTTTTAATATTTTCTCTTACGTCTTGCTAAATCATAATAATATGTTCACTGATTTTCGTCTCATTTTCAGGTTTCCATCAAAAATTTTAAGGAACGCGACTTTGGATAAAAATTGTTAGTCCTAGTTATATAATCTTTGGTAAGTAGAGGGTTTGGTAAGGGACTTACTCCCTTACAGGAACTTAGTAAGTTAGTCAAGTTTACTTGAATAGTGACATACAAAACATAATATCTTGCAAGCAAACAAGACATCTAATACAGCGAACTCTCCGTGATAAGACTATTCATTTTAGGTCCTGTTTGTTATAATAATGTAATATAATGTACGTAATTATCGGGACCGTAACTATCAGGCATTGACAAGATCCTATTACTGTCCGTCCTTCTGCCCGTCTTTTCTGCCTGTTAGCAGTTAGAATGTACCTATATAGGTACCTACTTTGGCTGACATCCATGTATGGTCCTTAGATAGCTCTATTCATCATCTTATCAATCATTCTAGTACCGAACCGTACCGAAGGACGTCCACTGCTGAACATGGGCCTCTCCCAAAGCAACTCACAATAACCGCCACCCGCATCAGTGGATTCATTCTGTCTTTATCAGGTCGCCAGTGCACCTTGTGGGGGTCTGCCCACGCCGCACCTTCCGATATGTGGTTGGTACTATAACCACTTACCCGTACGAAGGCAGGAGAGGTTGCTAGTACCTACCAATAAATTATTATTTGTGTAATGACGTTTTCCGCAGTACTAGGTACTTCCTGTGAATACTAACTACATAAGGTTTGTAGTTGCCTAAATTATGGGTACTTACTCGTACACAGTGATTTGGGGCATACGTTTGTAATGTATTTACAACATATTATATAGGTACTTTCCCGAGCAAAGGTGGTTAGTTGCGAATAAAATCAGATTTTACTAACGATGTTCTCCGCAGTGTTTGGTACTTCTTATCCCACTAGTGTTTTCTTGTAAGACACATTGACTTCCATCAGTTATCATCATCAGCCTCGAGCCGTCTACTGTTGGACAAAGGCCTTAACTTCGGTGTTGCCGTATTGACCACGTTTGGTAGGCAAGTTGGGAATCGCAGTAAAATACACCGTAGACGCCGGTCGCTACTGCTCATACCGGTGGGCTTCGACGCAGTTTAAGGACATATCCGGGTCCATGTCTCATTAATAAAGGTTTACTGCAACTTACTTGCAATTTTTGTTGTATAATATTATTAATGTTATAGGTGTATTATGTAGCAGCCAAGGGAACTGGGCTGAATGACTGCAATAGGCGATCGACAGCCCGCCTGAGTCCGGCCGGGAGTCCCTACACTACATGTATATCTACATTAAGTATCAGTGATACATAATTAAGTAAGCTTGTAGGATCTGTAGATGCCTTTAACAGTTATTTAATTTACCTAGTAGTCATTAAGTACGTAGATTATGTTGAGGATTTTTTAATAGAGTGTACCCCCAATTTAGCCGAGGTACAGGTAGATTAAAGAAGAAATGGCGGTACGACCTAAATGTTTTTAGCGACTGGTGGGAATACGCACTAAAGAGGAGAGGCCTTTCCTGGCAGCTGGACACAAACTAGGCTAAAAAAAAGAGTAGGAAGGGTCAGGTATCTAATCTTAGTGCGGACGAGTGATAGTAAGTAAATATAAGTTGTTGTTGTATGTTGTATAATTAATTTAATGAATAGTTGGTTAAATTGTGAACCCGTGCTGATTACTCCACAGTGCATCCGTTCGTTTATAACATTAATAAATATTCAGGACAATTGACGATAGGTCTGGCCTAATGGATAGTGATCCTGCTTATGACGCCCATGGTCCTGGGTTCAAATCCTAGTATCGTCATTTATTTTTCTTCTGAGTCTTCTGAGTACCCACAACACAAGCCTCATTCGTCAGTGTATTGTGCGCGCGTACTTGTAGTACGGCAGCTGTTGATGGTGTATAATCCTGGCTACGAAGTCAGTCTGGGCAAGTTCTCGCCGTTAGCAAGATGAGAACATAGAGAACAGAGGTTTTCCAACCCTAAAAGGGTTCCGGGCCCGATTACTATTACTAAGACTAGAGTCTATCTCTCCGTCTGTTCATCTGTCCGTCTGTCCATCCATCCGTCTGTCCGTCTGTCCGTCTGTCTATCTCTCCATCTGTTCATCTGTCCATCTGTCCATCCATCAGTCTGTCCGTCAGTCCGTCCGTAAGTCTATGTATAGGTCACCAGGCTGTATTACATAAAATGTTCACAGATAATGTATTTTACTTACCTCTATGTCAACGAATGATACTGAGTAAAATATTAGGCTCTATAATGCTGCGAACCTTTCAAGTTATTACTAGGATTTGGCCGGTTTAATATATAAGTAGGCAGGTTAACTAAGGTAGGTAGGCAAGCCGATACAAAAGGGTGTTATGTAGACGCCATGCATAGTTAAGTATGTATATATATAAAGTTCATACGTTAATTTGAGGACTTTAGAATATTATAAGTTGATGTACAAATAAGAGTATAAATAGAGTATGTATAAATAAGAGAGGCAAATGCATGGTTAGGTATATTAAGTTCGTAGGTTAATTTGACCACATGATAATTTTATACTAATTCTACGCACAGGATACTGCAAGCAGAAGGTAGTTTATATCGCTCATATTGTGCACTATTACGACTGGCGTTGCATAAGCGTCACTGACTAAGAATCTACTTTGTCTGGATTGAGGATGTTGTCATTAAATATCATATTTCTAATTTTAATTCATCATTGCATCGGCCGTAACTCGTCCACTGCTGGACAGAGCCTCCCCCAAATAAGACTTGTGTCATCTTGAAAGTCGCCACTCACATTTCTGTTATTGATACAAAAATATCTAGAGTGGCTAGAGCGGACACTGCCAAAGCTATTTTCATGCTGAATTCGTCGAGTCGAGACGTTGGCGTACTTGACACGTTTTGACACAAGAGAAAGGTCTTTCAAAAGGTTAACACGTTGGCTGCCCGCCGTAAAGTCAGCATCAATTAGCGCATGAAACAGTGCACCAAACGAATCTATCGTTTCTTAATTTCTTCACAAAAAGTGACGAATAAAATGCGATATAAACTTTGAAACGCGAACTGTAAAAAATGTCATTAGTAAAAAATACACAGGATGGCAGATCTTAGACAATGGTGCGTTTTATTTCATATGCTACTATTGATGCTGATAGTACTAAATTACAGCATTAATCCCATGCCCAAATACCCAAAAACATAAGCTTTTGATCCCACCAATGATGCTCATGGCCACACAGAGAAGACAACGTGATCCCACCCGTGATGCCGATGGCCACACAGGGAAGGTGACTTGATCCCAAGAATGATGCTCATGGCCACATATTCCACCCGTGATGCTCTTCGCAGTCTACGTGTTAAATAATCAGTATCTTATCATAACGTAATTTGTTTTAATTTCATATATGACGTACGTCGAGAGAAGTTCCAAGCTTCAACCAACTGGACAGTAGCGCTGAGACTACGGAGCATTTACTGTATCAACGGGGGCATTAGTCAAAAATATAATAAAGTTCTGGATTAGGATTTTATCACACTTCAACTCGAGCCTTCATGGCTGATGTATACAATATTTAAAAAGTTATTATTTGTATTTAAACTTACATGAGACATATTTAATAATTTACGATTAATACGGTACTACTCACGTTTATTTAGTCACTCGCGCGACATGTTTCGGAGAACATAGGCCTCCATTTTCAAGCACTAAGAGTACTGAGTGTCCGTTCGGTTCGCCGCTCGCGTCACCGGCCCGTCGCGCACTAACGCGCGCCGAGCTGCCCGCGTGAAGCGAGTGTGAAGAAGATGGACTGCAGCAACTCCGCGGTGGCAGAGCACGCTCATGAGGCAGGCCCGTCCCATTTCTTTCGCTTTGATAAGGCGCGACTGCTGGTGCGTGAAAAATGTTTCGTACCACGCAAAATACGCAAAGCGATTGAGATCGGGCGTCGTCCAAATTTTAATCGCGATGGTGGTTGGGCTGTACCGCCAGCATGGAAACCTGCCATCTATGGGAAACATCAAAACCTTAGGGAGTGTTCTAACAGTTTAGTGGACACAGTGAGTTCGGTGTGCTTAGAGTCGTTGTTGGTGGACGATTCGAACCCGCGTCCTACCACTACAGCGGCTCCGGTGTCGGACCGCCCTCAACCAGTTTTGACATCAAGAGCGGCGCGGGCAGCTCGGCGCGCGTTAGTGCGCGACGGGCCGGTGACGCGAGCGGCGAACCGATCGGATACTCAGCACTCTCAGTGCTTGAAAATGGAGGCCTATGTTCTCCGAAACATGTCGCGCGAGTGACTAAATAAACGTGAGTAGTACCGTATGAATCGTAAATTATTAAAAAGTTATTATTGTTTAAATTAATTTGTTTGCTAAAATTTTTTTGATGTTTGTAATTCTACTCAGATAGACTTGACGCTATGTTTTCTGCAGCTTTTACGTGTAAGTAGTAGCCTACTATCAGTCAAAGAAATAAATTGTGCTTTCGTGTTGTTTTATTTCTGAGAGGTGGGGAAGGAGTAATTATAACTATAAGTCACTAAGGGCCGATTTTTCAATCGTCAGTTAAGCCTTATTCGACGAATAACTCTATGGGTATCTGTCAGATATGTGCTTATCTGACTATTGAAAAATTGGCCCTAAGTAACAAATATATTCATTCAAGTCTTAAGTACCGTTCATTTTTTTACAACTAATATCATATAGATGGCAGCCAAATATAGCTCGCCAATCCTTCCTTCTAGGCACTGGTCCCACCGCAAGCTAGTAAGCTATGAGCTATCAGCTATTTCAAGGGACAAAAGATAATTGCTCCCGTGTAAATAAAAGAGAGATATATATTTATATCTCATTGCCTGGTAATGAACTAAGATCGCCCGGCTATGACATATAAATATGTCACTTATTTACACGGAATTGATTATCTTTTGTCCCTTGAAATAGCTGATAGCTCATAGCTTACTATTAGCTCGCGGTGGGACCAGTGCCTAAATACAAATATCTATATTGATAACCTTATTTTCCTTTGTACCTCATATACCCACCGTTATACCCTATAATATACCATTTGGACGCCAGACACGCCTTTACTGGTTTATTATGTTCGCCTTTACCAGTTGAGACGTTGCGCGTTTGCGAGCCTTGGTTCTTTGTAGATAATAATAGTATCTAAAAATCAATAAAAATTACAAATATTTAATTTGTTTTATTTTAGTAGTTGGTGTGAAAATTAGCCTGAAAAATAAAGGGATAGACAACGAAACAAATGTGCTCGCATAGAGTCTGGCTAACCAATTATTACTCGATTGTTACTCTTAAAGTTGAAAAAATAAACTATACTCTTCCCTTTTTTTGGGGTCGTAGTGCAAGCGAAAGAAAGAGACGGTATGATTCAATCGTCTATGCTTTAAGTGAGTAAACCAATTTTTTTTCACTGGCCAAACTCTACTGCTAATACTTGGTCGCGGCAAATTTTAACGCCACCCGAAATAATATTATGAGATAATATACTGCCTATAGTTTGTACAGGGCGCGTTACTTCGTACACGTATATCATAGAATACAAATGTGTCGCTTAACTTCAAACTCGGGTAAATCTATTCTGTATTAAGGTTGAGTAAAAAAAATGTATAATAATCTGAATGCTAATCAACCTTAGAGCAAAATGGATTTACCTGAGTTTGAAGTTAAGCGACACAAATATAGATAGATGGTCCGAATACCGGTTATTATTTTTTTTTTCTTTCTAATGCAAAAATATCTGGTAATATTTACAAACCATTCATTATTTATCTTTCTGGCAACATTTATGAACAGTAACAGTTGCCACATTAAGCCGGCTAAATATAATGTCGGTTTGGTATCCATATTTCAGAAAACAATTTGTGACATTTTGTAACGCACATAATTTTGACGTATATTCCGATTCAGATACATGAAAAACCTCTTTGGTGATTTCAATTCAGACTATTCAAACACAGAAAACTAAATAATAAAGACTGTTAATTGTTATTGAGGAATTCGTCGAATTATCTTCATACTGGTTTATAGTTATATGGTTATGTAGACACATGGTTAATTAAACAGGCGTTAATTAAATTAGTTAAGAAAGGGCATAAGAAGGGATTCAATTATTTGTTGAATTTTACATTTGGTATTTAAGAAAATTCATATACTATACCTATACCTAAACCCTACCATACCACTAGGGCCTACATCGAACTTTGATTTTTAGTATTATATTTTTTAAATTTAGTTTAAATATTTATTTTATGCGATAAATATTTATGTTATATGTTAAATGAGGTTTTGATATAAAAAATATAAATTATGAGCCCTTTGCCTAAATATTCGGTTCTTTTATTTATGATTAACGAATATTTATTCTTTGATTATTTTTAAAGAAATGTGTCAACTCAGCACTCTTTGTTAATTCCTCGTCTCTGCACTAGTAATATAACCCGACTAAAGAAAGAATTATTTATCCCCTCATATTTAGCAAACAAATTGATGACATTTTGCAACCTCCGTAGTTCGGCCAATATATACCGTTCCATCCGAGCCATTTTTTGCGACTAGGCGACCGTCGCACGCCCGTCGACATCCTGTCGACATCCCGTCGCCCTCACATCACCGGGCCGAGCCCAGCCCTTTGAACATAGCTGTAACGGCCGTCGCACGTCCGCCCCGTGCCCGAGTCGAGTGGATCGGGCGGCTTGGTGGTCACGTGACTCTTTCCATACAACGGAACGCTCGGAGCGGAAGCGCGACGGTCTAACGTGAATCATCCTTAAGGCGCTATAACTTCTATAATATGACTAATGACCGCGACTGACCGTGCCCCACAAGTCTTCTGTCTTCTTTAAGTTGAGTGACTTGAATGTCTTTACAATTTTTTCTGATTCTACAAATTCAAATTCAAACATATTTTTACATTTCTTAATATTAGCGCAAAGTAAGGAATGTGCTTGAGGCGATGATGATTGTAGGCACTGTGTTGTATTTAGAGCCACGTTGGAAAAGTAATCTTCAAATGCCGAGGCAACATCGGCATTTGACACTACCTGTTGAGTATCTGAGACAATGTTCACTTGAGTAATGCGTGATTTACATTTACCAGCTTCTCTGTTAATAATATTCCAAACTGTTTTTACTTTATTGTCCGACACTTTGAGTTTAGAATTAATAAAGTTTGCCTTAGCAGTTAAACACACTTTCTTGAAGATCTTGGAGTAGTTCCTAACATAGTCCAGAAAACCAGCATTCCTGTTGAGCTCCCTCTCCCCATAAAGTTCGTAAAGCCTCTTTCTACTTCTGTGAATGCCCACAGTAGCCCATTCACTAAACTTTGCTTTAGTTGTTACTTTCGACCCACTAATAGTCCTCAATTTGAAATTTTTATTAAAACTATGAAGAATTACACCAAACAGGTCTTTATACATACTATTTGATTCGTAAAAATGAGAATAGGGCAATGAAGACAGACTTTTTTGAATTTCGTTTTTGAATAATTCCAAACGATAACCAGTAATGGGTCTAAATGTTATTGTTTGTGGAGTTCTCTGTCCAAGGCTTATAAATGATGCCCTTTGACCACTATGATCCGAATTAAAACAATTAAAAATTTGCTTATCTAAACATTCGCAATTGCAAAAATATTATCCAGACATGTCGCACTGGTGGCTCTTACCCGGGTAGGTTCAAAAATAAATTGAATAAATTAAAAGATTTAAACAAACATAGCAATTTGACAGTGTTACTAGACGATTCAAGCAAGTTAACATTAAAATCTCCACAGACTATAACATGTTTTTGGCTCCTAGACACTAATTTCAGTACATTTTCCATGGTACTTTCAAATGTGCCGAAATCAGCTGATGGTGGCCTATACACACAGATAACTATATAACTTTCCAATTCTACACATGCAAGTTCTACAATTCTTTCTATGGAACATTTGACAACATCCGTCCGCTCTTTACATTTCATACAGTTTTTAACAATTATAAAGGGATCCACCATGAATGGCAGATTTTCTTGAGAAAGAACTGCCTAATTTAAAGTTGACAAAGTCAAACATCATATGACCATGTTTGAGCCAGTGTTCAGTAATGCACATGACATGAATATTATTATTATCTAAAAATAAACCTATTTCTAACTCTTTGCTGGAAAAACCCTGAATATTTTGGTGAACAATGTTCATACTCAGGTGTTTTTCCGCTGTCTGACAATCTAGTTTAAATGTGACAACGGTTTCGCGGCATTGTTGGATCGCCGAGACTTATTTACAACATTGAAACATCTATTTGGTTCTATATTAAAAGCTAATAAATCAATTATAGATATGCTACATTTCCTTGGCAAAAATATTTTCCCCGGGGCTAGGCAGAAACCCTCAATGAATTTATTTGTGTCAAAGAAATGATATTTATTATTGAGAGATGTAGCATTGTACATCAAAGAATTAAAGCGTGAAATTCTACAGTTGTAGTCATATGACATATTCTCTGAATATGGCAGTGCACATAAAATAATTTTCCCAACACCAGATCTTTCAATATTATTTAAAGTAGTCATTAATTTATCTATGCTAGGCTTATCTATACTTAGACTATTACCTAATAAGACAACTAGTGTAGTGCTATTATCATAACATCCCTTTGATATGATGTCACATAAATGAGACAAAGTTATGTTATGGTAACAGTTATTTGTCACTTTTTGTTGCAATCTATAGTTCAATAAAGGGCCCATGCCCAACCCAATTTTATCAGAGAACACAATTGTCTGTTTGACATCTTTCTTGATTACTGGCACAGCCAGTCTAGAGGTGTTGAGGGCCACACTAGCTTGATTTGCCACTGTCGGTGGTATTTGGCTACAGATACAAGTTTTATTTTTAAGTATAGAGTTGCAACGCTCCTCTAAAATATGATTAGCATTCAACAATTTTGAAAAAGCTTTTATGTGCTCCTCAACTTGTTTTTTAGTGGTTTCATACCGTGAGGATATTACCACAAGCTCATCCTTTAACCTATTTACTTCAGCATGCAAGTTTTTTAAATTAATTTCTTTAGCATCAAGCTCTAAATGACAATTTTGAACTCTATTTTTTGACACAGATAATGCAATTTTTAATTTATTATATTTTTTAATGCATGTTTGGCTTTTGATGAGCTTCTGGGTTCTCCTAATATACCTATTAATCTTAATATATTTTTTTAATTTCTTAGTACTATTAAAAAACACAATATTTTTATTGTCCCTATTCTCACCGGAGGTCAACTCTTGGTACACATTCTGAAGCACCCGAGTATCATAGTGCTCCCGTTCCTTGAAAATACTAGTAGCCATTATATATTTTTATTGCTATTTATGCTGGTCTGCAAGAATGAAACTCACTCGTGAAAATATTCTTACTATGATTTATTATGACTTCCGGCGTGACTTAACGCAACAACATTGCATGGATAACCTAACTTCAACTTTTGGTAATTAGTAGGTTTAGTGAGTTCAATCGTGGACGTAGTATGCTTACGGATAAAGTTAAGGCAGGTCGCCCGATATCTGTCGTTGTACCACAAAATATTGAGGCTGCGGGATAACTTTGATGCATCACCGACATGTTACGTATCGACGTATCGTGAGACAGAGGCTGCTCTGGGTATATCTGACTAGCATTAATAAGGTTACATGAACATTACCTAAGGAGCAAAAACAGGCACACTGGTATGGTGCAATACAATGTTAAAAAAATATAAGCGTGGTGACTGGTGACTCAAAGGCCGTTTATAACATGCACACGGGTGACGAATCCTGGATCTGTGTACGATCCTGAAAGTAAGCAACTAATCAACGGTATGACTGTTTCAAAACGAACCGAACCCTACACGGTAAAACTGTTAATACGGAATGGTACGACCATTTACATGCCGGAAGTATTTGAAGAAGCACGTAAAACCAACCAGCGACGTATTATCATTCTACACCATGACAATGCCAGCTGTCTGTCATACGTCTGTATTAGTAGCAGTAAAATTCAGAATTAACGGGTCATCCACAGTGCAGCCCTGACTTGGCACCCAATGATTTCTATTTATTCCAAATGTAAAAAGAAATTTACGTGATCGATTTTCGATCCCTGGAGATACCGTCGACGCGTTCAAATATCTTTTTGGAGTTACCTCGGACTGAGTGGCAAAATTGGTTTAGACGAATGCAAAAATGCAGTGATCATCAAGAAGAATACTTTGTAAAACAATAAAACCATGTTCAGCCATGTACGTGTGTTTATTTTTTCATTTCCGGATATATAAGTAGCAGTCCTCAATTTGGCAGATTAGTAAAGAAATATAAATTAGAGGAGGTTGATGATAGTACCAGTTTAGCTGTTTCCAACAGTAGGTAGTTAGACAGCATTAGGAACAATAACAGTTTGCGTTAACGTCACGAAACTTGGAAGGGTCCTGCTGAAGTAAATTGTGTAGGGAAACTTGCGGTTCCTGGTTGTTTACAACTGCCTATAAATAGATACCTATATCTGCAGTGATTAAATAAATACAAAATGACCTTTCCAATTACTTTTGACGGCAGGTCTGGTCTTGTGGGTAGTAAACCTGCCTATGAAGCCGACGGTCCTGGGTCCAAATCCCAGTAAGTGCATTTATTTGTGTGATGATCACAGATTTGTTCCTGAGTCATGCATGATATTTTCTGTTTTTTTTTGCACAACACAAGCCTTCTTAACCTTACCGTGGGGCTTAGTTAATTTGTATAAGGAAGTCCTGTAATATTAATTTATTATTATTTGTTTATTTACTACACAAAAATAAGGTAAAGATAGATACTCTGTGTACAGGCAGAGTAACTAACATCAACCTCTGCACTTAATACAATTAGTGTTCATTGTAATTTTCATACAACAAAATAACTGTATCCATCCAATAAGGGTGCTATAAATGCAAAAAACATGCCCTTTTGGGCTTATAATGTAAGTTAATATAGGTGAACGTGATTCACTTCCTTATCTCCGCGGCTGCTGGCGTTAATTCTGGTGTAACAATATTTACGTTTAGTTTACCAATAATTTTAAACTGAATAGTATAACTTTAAATGACGGCAACATTTAAAGTTATACTAATTAGTCTAACATTCAGTTAACTGCTCTTCGTAACTGTCATTCAGTTTCGGCCTGAACAACGCAAACGACCCGCAAATCTTATTAATAGTTACTAACAGGAACAACCAACAACCAGATTATGGAGAAATCCCGCCCTCTATTTAATAAGCAATATTTAACTGTTTTTAAATCGAAAGTAAAATAGAAAAAATTGACTTACAGCGGGACTCGAACCCATAACCACTGGATCACTAGCCCAGTGCACTACCAATTGTGCTATACGAGTGCCGCTTAGACGTGTCAAAGTGGTTGCGGGTTCGAGTCCCGCTGCGAGGCCTGCGAGTAATTTTTTTTCTATTTTTCTTTCAATTAAATATTTTTGATATGCTAGCAGACGTTTCTGCTTAATATATAAGTAAAAAGATTTAACTGTACTTCCTAGGAAAGTCGGAAACTACAATAAAATCTACTAAGCACTTTAGTTTGCAAGTTCGGGAAACTAACTAAATTTAATTGCTTTCGTAAAGCACTGTTCTTTAAAAAATGCTTAAGCCGTAAACATTTTATACAGGTGTGCTATTAATGGGTGGCAGTTAATATTTAAAATAATAAAATTAATAAATGACGTCTAATCTTAGGAAGCGTTTATTTATTGTAGTAGTTTGGATTTATCGTTTCGCTAACCTACTTTTTTAGCGTAGGCGTTCTCGGTTTCAAACGTAGGCGTTTTAGATATATAGGGAGGCCAATTAAGATCGGTCAGTATGGGGAAATCAGGAACTATTAGAAAAACTGTATCGAGAACAAGAAAAACTGCATACATTTTTTTATCTGCGATTTAATGTAATGTATGCAGTTTTTCTTGTCCCTAAAATCGATGACATGGTTCCTAAGAAAAGATCTTTGTAGGTCGTATAGTTTCAGATTTTCCAATACTGACCGATCTAAATGGGCCACCGTAGATTTCCATCCTTTCAGATGAATATATATATGTGAGCGGATAAGATGTTATAATCACTTTCGCAAAAAAATATAATGCATCAAATTTTGTCCAGACTAAAAAAATTCTAGATATACAGAATGTTTTTAGGTAGACAAATGGTTGTATATTCATAAAATGAAATGACTTTAATTTTAGAACAAAACATATAAGTAATAATATTATTTAATTCCATATATAAAATAACATTATTTCAATTGTATTCCTATATAATTTTATACCCGAAGCTCAAAAATAAGTGATGCGCTAATTTATGATTATGTTTTAGAAGCGACAAACAACGTTAATACGATTATTTTCGTCTTGGCATTGTTTAAAATCTGCTAAAAATGAAACATTCGCAACGCTTGTACGTGTAACAGCTACATACATATGTATAGTCAGACTATTGTTGATTGGTTACGTGTGGCGGGCACTAACTAAAGTAGCATATAAATGTGACCAACCAAGTAAAGTGTTTTCACTCGTAATCCTGGATTCTGCGAATAGTAAAGTTGCTATAACTATATAGTCCACAATGGTGATGTTCCGGACATTTAGAAGGCGAATGCGGAACCGGATCGAATCAACGCGCGGAGGCCCTTTCGACAATACTATAAGCGGATGTTGCCTCTGTCCGTGTCATGGGACGCGCACAGAGACAGCACCCGCCATGGTGTAAGGCTTATTGAGTTTTAATGAAATCTAAAATTTACTAGGCTATTGGGGGGAAAGGATAGACCCGCTACTGGGCTATTGGATAAAAAACCGGACGCCTGCCTAATAAAATGTATTACAATTTTATTTCCGGCAGACGGTGATTCGCCCTCCACAAAAAGCTCAAAGGCAACACCCGTGCAAAAGGCTAAGGGTAGAGAGATCTCACTATATAGCCAACTCGCCCCGTTGGTTCTACCTTCGAGATAACAGCTCTAACGACCCCACTCTGAACGGCCGGTTTAGGCAAGCAAGAGGCAGGGGACCTATCCCACCTGTCCGACAGGGTACCTCAGGGGCAGTCAGGTACGTGGAGTCGCTACTCTCCACCAGCTCGCCACAAGCTGCCCTGCGTTGACTGATTGCATTGGAGAAAACCAGTGAGCGATGTGATCGTCACATACCTACGCCTTTATTAATTCGTTTTTGTTTTTCCTATTAAGAATCTTTGTTTGCAATAATTACAAGTATATTCATTAAAATAAACATAATAACTTAATATTTTTTTTACATTGTATCTTAAACAAATGTATTGCATAGATTCTCATTCCCCGAGACGACTGGTACCTGGTGCAAATGTACCAAAAATACTGGCGGCATAAGCTGTACCGCCAGCGATATTTGCTGCACAAGGTTCGACCTGGCCCTGGGATCACCACCTCTCTCCCTCACCACTTTAACCAGCTTGGCTGCGTTTTCAGCAGCAGCTTCAACTTTTCGCACTGTATGGACGAGTTGTGTGGGCGCGAAAGTTCTAACGCACGTCGCATCCCAAATTGAGCTTCTGCCCCTCGCCCATGTAATCTTTGTCAACCCGTCAAACAGTGGAACACGCCGTCGAAACGCTAGTGACAGTCGTATTCACCCTGAAAAGACAAAATTGTTTAGAAGTGTTTTAAGAAAACAGTTTAACCAATATACGTCGTTACCACTAGTTAACGTCAAGACACATTCCTACTAAAATAGTTTTGATTAATCAATTCATGAACGAAACCGAATTAAGACCCTCGTTTTTGCTCCACCCGCATCTAGTGGATTCCCGCGATCTTAATATGTCGTCGATCCACCTTGTGGAGGGTTTGCGTCTTCTGGTACATGGTTCATCGGTTCTAAGTATAATAATTGCTATATAGGTCAACCACCGACACCTGATACACCCATACGCAATGTTACTCAAAGTCAAGTAAGTGAACAGCTGAGCCATCAAAGATTGTTGTTAGTTTAAAAATATAAAACATTTTGCCCCACATTTCTCATCAATAAAGATTTACGCACATCTGTATAAAAGCGATGAGATCAAAATCCTGCGCCGTATTTCTTGAGACCGGGATGCTATCACATCCGATCAAGCTCAGACGCTCGGAACACGCCCGACGGCGCTATATATCACCATATCACAATGGTGGCCTCCGTACCCTATTTCCCCTACTTAAAAAAACATATTTTTACAGAGTTGAAAATAAAAATTATCAATCCATAAGACAAATAAATCAGTAAACACGTTTATTTACGAACAGAGGATAGAGGGCATTTGTCCAGCTGCAATCATTTGTTTACTTCAACCCACGCAACAACGAAAACCAATATTTGTTTTTTTTTTTTTTTGTGCAAATTTCTGATGCGGAATTTATCACAAAGTACTTAGTAAAATGTCTGTGATGTGTTTACCAGATTAGGCGCAAAATTCTTTACCCGAGGCATGAACGTGCGACTCAATTTAACTGGCATCTTCAATCTGCCGGCAACCGCAGTACGAGGTATGTTCGCAGACTGTACCGAGCGAGTAAACTTTACTTCGACATTTCCTACATAACCCGCGTGCTCACAACTTAATCATAACCCTCTTATTGTTTTACAAGTGTACTCGGATATACACGGTAGTGAAAGGTAGGTTGAAGTTATATGCTATCGTAAGACTGGGGTCCGCTACATCGGGACGATTTGAACAAATTCCATTATTCGCTCAGTTAATAAAAAGTCACGTTTTATTACTCGCTATGTTAATGAAAATTATTGTCACTAAATTTATTCCTAAGAACATTTTCAAGCCTATTATAAAATGCATAGTGTTCTCAAGCCAGTGAAATGAAGAAAGCCATAAATGAAAATGTATGAAAGAAATAAAATAAGTTCCCTAGGTAGGTGTGTAATGGACTTCCGTTTGCCTTTTAAAATTTAGATTTAGAATTCTGTAGCACCGAGTCTGGAATTCAAATGAGCTCACATCCTCTGGGAGTATACTCGGCAGACATGCACAATCCTAAAATGCAAGCTAGCATTATTTTAACAATCTTCGTCAAACTAGTAGGTACAGTCGGAGAATAAGAATTATTCGCATTCTATTGTTCATAAATATTACGAAGCAAAATGTCCGTTTATATGTGTAAGGTATAAACTCAGTATTAAAGAAAAGTGTTTTTTTTTCAGTATACATGTAAGTGGTGGTAATCTGTTTTTACTTTAATGCTATTGTGTGGGCTGTTGTTAAAAAATATTTTCTAAAATGAAGGTACGTGTGTCTTGAGAAACTTTACCTGATTAATTCGTAAGTCCAAAATATAATCATCATCCTACCGGTAATTTTTCAATAATTTTAAATTACATAATCTCAAACAAAGCACTGTATTCAGACCGATTATTGTGAAGGACGGGCCGAACCCTACACTAAGCATGGTTCGAAAATCCCGACAAACTTTTGGCCAGTTTTATAACTATGAAATGAATCATAATAATACGTCTGATTTTCGAGAGAGCTAGATTCGTTTATTATAAATTCTATTGAAGAACCCACGCACGAGTTCAACTGTACTCGTACGTGGTACGAGAATTACTAATTACATTAATACAAGATTATTTGTATAATTTAATTAGGAATTTAGGATAATAGAACAAATACAGGCTCGCAACACAACAAAACTCGCTACTTATTTACTCAGGAGAGCGAGAAAAGGATTTCAACTGATACTGACATGTAACTATAAAGAATTCATTTCTTCCTTTTTTACGTTTGAAAGCTTTTAATTAGCTTTATTGTTTTCTAGGGCAGCTTGGGAGGCGCTTGAGAGAGAGGGGCCTCGATCCTCGCTCTGGGTCGTTTCTGGTGCAGAGGCTGCCCATTGCTGTTCAACGTGGCAACGCGGCGAGTGTAATGGGCACCTTTGCGCCGGGAGCTATACAGGGCGAGTTTTAAAATGGTTTTGAATGTTGTATAATGTGTCATAATTATAGTATATAGGTCATTTATTTGTTTTATTAGCTGACTATTTCTATGTTTATTAATATCTTTCTTTTCTAGCTGTATGTTTTCCTGTGCAATAAAATAAAATAAAATAAATAATCTTAGCAATGAAACTTTGTATTTGTATGGTAATTATTTTATCATTATTGTACCTAATGCGTAATAAAATGATTCATCGATGTCTTGATACCTTTAGGGAGAAGATACATTTTGTATGGACGAGAAGTAATGAGCGTGGGTCGCGAGGGAAATCCACTATGGCAGCCGAATTACAATATCGGAACAGTATTTTAGCCCCTAAACTGCAAATGCCATTTACTGACAAAGGCTGTTTTTTTTTCTATAATTATAATTAGTTACATCTAGTAATACCATTGTGACACATCTTGTTGAAAAATTCTGATATTTACATTTTATTATTTACAACTTGAGCATAAATCCTCTTCGTAAAGAAGAAAAAAAACTGTTCTCAAACATGCAATACAATAGTTTTCAACGTTTAACGTTTTAAAAAAAAAAGATTTTTTTTAGAAAACGTTAAACTAAAGTCAAATAAAAATGCAAAATTAAACAATAATTGATTATTGTTTTTATTCATTTATTGTGTTTTATGTAAGTATGTGTTGATAATTATATTTTAGTTTTGTTATGTCATAGAACCAACTCTTCTCTAAAATAGTCCCTATTACACTGTAAGCATTTATTCATTTTCTGGAACTATCTTTGAAAGCACGAGGCTCAATCAATTGACTGAAAGTTTTTCACGTGGAAATTAAACTTCGTCACTGCTTCTTCAGTACTTAATGCGTAACTAGTGTTTTAAGTAACAATTCATATAAGTAACTCGAATTACATATTTTTTATGGTAATCATCTATCTGAAAATAATTTGATTAATGTTAAATTATATTCACCAATTGTAGTCGCTAGAGATGAACACAAGTATTTGCTGAAAGTATTTTTAACTATTTCTTATTACTTATAGCATCAAGAGCTTACTGACTTCTTTGAAAACGTTGTATATTTTTATAGCTTAAGCTACGTTTTCTTTCATTTAGATTAAGTGAAATTTGTTTACTTAATGTAAGAAAATTTAAGAAGGTGCGATATTCTCAATAAGACTCCGATACCTAGATGTGAAGATAAAAAGGCGAAAAAGGTGTCTTGCTCTTCATGTGACCAAAAGTGGCAACTGGCAATCGAAACGACTGCATTTCTACCAAACATCATACAATCTTCTAAAGATACTTTGCTCTGTTGTAATCTTCTAAAATAAAATAAGAAAATGTTTAGTAAACTGACAAAATACTGGACGAAACATTACTTACAAATTGAATCCTAAAATTCCTACACCGAGTTGAAAAATAAAGTAAGTGTATAACTAATACGAGTATATACATATGTTCCACGTCATTATTCCTACGGATTGGGTATAATTCATCGATCATTATCTACGCATTGCGAAGACATATTGACAGTTGGACTATAAGATACAAAGTGTATTTTCTTCGATTCTAGGCCACATATTTACAAAAAGGCATATTAGTATTGTTTAATTTGAACCTAAAAATAAGTCACCAACTTATGTATATCACGACAATAATAATACAATTTTGAATAAATAATATATATAAGGCTTACTAAATGTTAATCAATGACAGTGTCTTCTATAATTTGTGAGTTCATACATGTGTTAAACCCATACTAAATATAGCGTAACAGTTCGACCTCCAATACACGTAGATAACATAGTTCAAGCGGCACATATACATTAATCTATAGTTGGAGACTTTTGCACAAACACTGTTTATTATTCCAGATGTTGCCGAACTGGCGTATTTTTGTGTAAAAGAATTTTCCATGCGGTTTGCCCATTGGAAATGTAGCAAGTGTGCCGCTGAATGTAACGTGTCCCATTCAGAGATATATGGGACGTAATCGGTCTTGCTCCGCGGCCCGGACCTTCAGCAAAGGGTGTTGAATTAAACGCTTTTAAAGCCCCATCGAAGCGCAGATGGGCTTTGGTATTTTGTAACATTAGCATGGCTTAAAATTATTGAATGTATCCCGCTAGCAGCCAGCTGCCTAAAAGTTACATTAGTGTACCTAGATGCATCGGCAATGCCGTATCGCATCACCATCAACATTGCTAGCATTTTGTTGGAATGCAAAGTTGAGTGCAGTGGAGGCAGCAGGATTGATTTTCCCTAAACGTATCAAAAGCAATGTCCCGTCGATAAGTCAGCCGCAATTCAGGTCAACCATTTGTTAAGTAAACTGTCAATAGGTATGGAAAGTATGATTACGGGATTAAGGGGGTTAACCGGGATAAAGGCCTCACCATTTTTAGAGTTCCGCACCTCGAAAGGAAAAATCGGATTCCTTATAGGATCACTTTGTTGTTCGTCCGTCCATCCGTCCGTCTGTCAAGACCTTTTTTCTCAGGAACGCAAGGAGGTATTCAGCTGAAATTTATATTCATTCTGATCTTCTTCAAATTACGAAAACCTTAAATTTTCATAAAATAAATATTATTTTAAAGGTACTGCCTCTTCCCTCATGAACGCGTAAAGGGAAACTAGAATTCAGAAAATTGGCCCCATTAGTGCTTAAGAATCTGGGGCCCTGGCCAAAATGCCAATACATTGTAGTAGAAACGCAATCGAAACCTGCTTCCTAAATAATAGACAAAAATCCCATATTAGTAAATATTGTGCGCTTAATACGTCAATTTACAACATTTATATAACATATTGTACGTCGTACGTATAAAGTAGGAGCATGTTTTCCATTTATTATTTTAAAAAAAACTTGTTTGCACTACGCTCTCTGTAAATATTATCGTTAACGAAGCTCGCTTATTAAAGTAATTGAAAAACAAGGAGTATGTCTAGTAGTAAACCTGTTGTGCGCTAAGATCGTATTAAAAACTTAAAGGCTTGCGAACACCTTTCGAACAGATGCAAGCTGGAAGTTTTGAAATCTTTAGTTTATACTACCATTAGCTAAAGTACCCTTAGGAGCGATCATGAACTATGATTGTAAGTAACATGAATCGCTATTAGGTTCTTATTCTACCATCATACACGAATGTCTATGATGGTAAAATGTCTCTATGATGGTAAATGCTAAAATCTTGTTAGTTTAACACATAATCAATAGTATTCACTATTGATTATGTGTTAAACTAACAAGAACAGACAGATGCTTTGTCCCGATTACCAGTGTCTCATAATGGGCAAACGAACCGTACCATATGGCGCCTCACCAAACATATCTGCATTTCATTTAGCAGGCGTTGTTGCTAAATTATAACGAAGTTTGTAGTCAAGACGGGTCGAGATCCCATAATGGCCCGGGTATTAAGATTTATTAGAGAGGGTTGGCCAGCCAAATGTGACATAATTGGGTTACAATTATTTTATAATAAGAGAGATGGACTATATGAAGAACTAATGGGTTGCGTTATGTGGGGCAATGAACTAGTTTTGTGAATATTTCACATGCCCTAATATAACCATATTGTAGTGAAATCTAAAATTTTAGCTAGGTATTATATCTCGGGGCCCGAGATCAAAGTGGCAGTGGAACGCATGGGTGTCCAGAGGATTATGTATGCGCTGCAAAGCCCGTTGACAGCTTGGTAGGAGATCCAAGAGCCAAGCTGTCCCGACATTATACCGAAGATATCCCGGACATCAGTCTGTACGAGATTAGGATGGCCCTAAAACAGCTTAAGAACAACAAGGCGCCGGGCGAAGACGGAATCACTTCAGAGCTTCTGAGAGCGGGTGGAATACCGGTACTTAAAATCCTCTAGAAGCTCTTTAGCTCCGTTTTGTCCGAGGGCAAAACGCCTGAAACATGGAACAGAGGCGAGGTGGTGCTGTTCTTCAAAAAAGGTGACAATAGCCTATTGAAGAACTACAGACCCATCACGCTTCTGAGCCATGTCTATAAGCTGTTTTCAAGGGTTATCACGAATCGTCTCGAACACAGACTCGATGACTTCCAGCCTCCCGAACAAGCCGGTTTCCGAAAAGGCTATAGTACCATAGACCACATCCATACGCTGCGGCAAGTTATACAGAAGACCGAAGAGTATAACTTGCCATTATGCCTAGCGTTTGTGGACTATGAGAAAGCCTTCGATTCGGTGGAAACATGGGCGGTGCTTGAGTCTCTTCGGCGATGCCATATTGACTATCGGTACATCGAAGTGTTGAAGTGTTTGTATAGTAACGCCACTATGTCAGTCCGAGTACAGGAGCAGAGCACGAAGGCGATTCCATTGCGAAGAGGCGTAAGGCAGGGAGACGTGATCTCTCCGAAACTGTTTACTGCCGTAATGGAAGACGCCTTCAAGCTCCTGGAATGGCAAGGGCGTGGCATCAACATCAACGGCGAATACATCACTCACCTTCGATTTGCCGACGATATCGTAGTCATGGCAAAGTCGATGGAGGAACTCAGCATGATGCTCGATGACCTCAACCGAGTTTCACAACGGGTGGGCTTGAAAATGAACATGGACAAGACGAAAATAATGTCAAATGCCAATGTTGTGCCCACCCCAGTCTTTGTTGGGAACTCGGTACTCGAAGTTGTTGACTCGTATATCTACCTAGGACAAGTAGTCCAATTAGGTAGGTCCAACTTCGAGAAAGAGGAAAACCGCCGAATCCAACTCGGTTGGGCAGCGTTCGGGAAACTACGTAATGTCTTTTCGTCCGACATACCTCAGTGCCTCAAGACGAAAGTCTTTAACCAATGTGTGTTACCAGTGATGACTTACGGCTCCGAAACGTGGTCTTTCACTATCGGCCTCATCTCAAGGCTCAAAGTCGCTCAACGAGCTATGGAGAGAGCTATGCTCGGAGTTTCACTACGAGATCGACTCAGAAATGAGGAGATCCGTAGGCGAACTAAAGTCACCGACATAGCCCACCGGGTTAGCAAGCTGAAGTGGCAATGGGCAGGCCACATTGCACGCAGAGAAGATGGCAGATGGGGTCGAAAAGTGCTCGAGTGGAGACCACGGAATAGCAAGCGCAGCGTAGGACGTCCACCCACAAGATGGGCAGACGACCTCATTAAAGTCGCCGGAAGACGCTGGATGCAGGTTGCTTCCAACCGGTACGTGTGGCATCCAAGGGGTATCCAAGGGGGAGGCCTATGTTCAGCAGTGGACGTCTTATGGCTGAGATGATGATGATGATGATGATTGACGCGTCTAAGGCGGGTTTTCGGGCGAGAGTCAAAGGAAAAGTGGTGTCCACATATTAACCATGGTGCCGGTATTGGCAGCGATAGTTAGGCATACGTTGTAGTCATTTTATATTTAGTTTATAAAATGACTAATGGACTGATTTATAATATAAGTAACAGCGAGCTAAATTAAACAATAAGTAGGCAAGATAGCGAAGAGGAATAATTAGTTTTTCCCCTCACTAGCTCGTAAAGCGCTTGTTTATCCTTTAATATAAGAGGGTAAAAACGCATTTTATCCACTAGTGATTAAAGTAAGTTGACTTTTCATAGCTCTTATTGCTATGGTTTTAAAGTCTAAATTCTCGAAGTGTACAGCTCACTTGCCCCCGCCGCGACGGCGGGCGCGGGCGAGCCTCGCTAACGCACCGAGTTGAAAATCGAATTAGAACATTCGAAAATCGCACTGGCCACCACAAGCTAACCAAGCTAAAGGCACCTTTTGTAAAAATGTTGAATGTATCTAAAAGCAAAGAAAAAGTCAATGCGATATAAAAACGTTTTTTTGCATGTTTCACTTTCCTCGCTGTAGTGAGGGGAAAAGTTTTGTGTTACACACGGGTGCAATTGTAATTTAATTATCGTGTATTGAAACACTCGCTACGCTCAGGATTCTATTTTAAAACCACTCGCTTTGCTCGTGGTTAAACTATAGAATCCATTCGCTTGCTCGAGTTTCAATCCCACACTCGCAGTTAAAATACAAATTTGCACCCTTGTATAACTAATAACTATTGTTTTTCCTATCCACGTGCGAGTGTCAATGTGTCTGATTATGATTAATTGACATAAAACTACATTAATAATAAGCTAAAACTAGACCAATGTCGCGTTCGGCCAAGCCAGAGTACAGTAAACAATGATATTCCTTTTCTTAATATGTTTTATATTTACAATTTTTTTTTTACAAAATTTTTTGAAATGCATTATATGTATACTTTCTATAAAAAAAAATTACAAGTTACGGTGCCACTTTTACTGGAATTACCCATGAATAATCGATTTACTACCATGTAAAATAAAGCAACCAACCAGCAAACCTGAGTGTATAAAATTATTTTTTGAAGAGTAGATTGAATAAAATGGGAGAGAATATTTTATTTTACGATAGAGTCGTAAAAACAGGAAGCAGAACACTAATAACACACACAACACTCAAGGCATGATTATAATCCTGTCAAAGCAGTTAATTGAAAAGTAATTGATTCTGAAACTATATTAAAACTTGAAAAGATTTATTTTCTTTGGAATGAAAATATAATTCCAATATCCTCTAGACCTATTTAGACTTCTTGAAATATTGCCACGTAACTACGTGAAGAAAGAATACCAACTGGTATTCTGTAAATAAGATGAGCCGAGAGGGAATTCAATAGCAATCAGAGGTACCATAAGGAGTATCTACATTCACTAGCATCAGGTGTTGGCATATGCAATAATATTCATTTTCTGTATATTGTCTGGGTGGGCGATAACAACGCCAACTAACGATTAGTTATTGCAGGGGACTAGGAAATAGCTGATTGTCATTACGAGAATTGTGTAAACAAACAAACATTTTCAATAAAATATCGTAATTTACATATTTAATACCCATTCTTTGCAAGCATACCTCTATACCTAAGTCTATAGTGACGACGATAACTTCACTTATATTATTTAATTGTTTAAAATGGCAAAATCTACCTACAGCAGTACACGCGGGCTTGAACTTGACAGTCTTCATGGGGAAGTAAATAAATAATTACATTTATTAAATAAATAAAAAAAATCATATTACGCGACAGACATAGACAGATGTATAATATCGTTATTAAAGTAAACTTGATGTTTATTTTTAATTTAAAATCCAAATTTATTGTAAAAATTAGATTTCGAGCAGACACACAAGACATCGTTTTTCAAGAACAAATCCTGATAATGTGGCTTTGGGTGACATTGCGATCCATCGGCATAACTTTCGTATTTATAATACTCGTATTATGTTATTTTAGTAACACGTGGAACACAAATATTTACCCAACATATAATAACGGCCATGTTGGGAAGTAGGTACGTTTACAAATACCCAAACATCAATCTAACCGACGTTGAAGTGTCATAGCATGAATTAAGCTTATGGGTGGCAATGTTGCCATATGTCATAAATAATATTTTGTTTATCCCGGTTTTCATATCGCCCGTGCGTCGCTACAATAACATGATGGGTTGGCCTGAAAATTCAGCTGTAGTATTTATATTTATACAGTCAGCAACAGAAGTTGCTAAGCAGGCCAGGTGTTCAGAATAATCTTGACACGCCCTTATTATCTTAACAACAAAGTCATGACAAGATCATTGTAAACACGTGGCCTGCTTAGCGACTTCTCTTGCTGACTGTACCTACAGGTTTCCGATAAGCCGGGGATGGATCTCATCGTGTAGCGGCTGCCTAGCGGTTCCAAGCAGGCATTCAATTTTGTCAATGAATATCAGTGTGATCTAATTGCCAATATGCATAACCCTATTGGTGCCAATTAGGGCTTACGTAAAGTTTTTAGGTTAAAATCATGTATACCGAACGTTTTATATAATAAAATAACAATAAACTTCCTTCTTGCTCTTGTTCTTGCTCTCGTATTATTGGCTAACCATAAGGCGCATCGCCTTAATATTGTTTTAAGTGACTTGTTGTCTGAACCGGGAAGGCGTTTCCGACGAAGATGCGGTCAAAAGGTTACATATGAAAAAATCTAAATACAGAGAATACTTCATGGCTCGTGGCGGGACACTATCCATACTGTGTTTTTTGTCCGTCCGAAAACGGAGCGAATTGACGTGATTTTTTTAAGTAGAGGTAGTTGAAGAGGTGGAAAGTGACATAGGCTACTTTTCGTGTCTTTGTAATCCCCCACGTTCCTAAAATGGGGGGTGGTAAAGTTCGTATGGAGCATTCCTCAAATTTCAAGGTAGAAAGCTAAAAATTGGTATGCGGACCCCAAATTAACGCGAGCTTAGCCGCGGGCAAAAACTAATTTTTCAATAAATACGGGCACATGAATGTTGGGCAATGTAAAGCTACTTAATGGTGAGATGTTGCTGCTATTAAGCATAGGCGAATATTAATTACTAGTAGTTATTGACATTAATATGTAGCCCCTGCTCTGTATTGCCGTTTATATTCGTAGATGATCTAGGTATGGGACGCAAAACTGAAAAAGATGTCATTCACTTATAAAAAGTGACCAATTGCCCACCATTGCCTGAAACCAGGTTTGAACCTTCGGGGATAGCTTTTGCAGCATACATTATTCTAAAACCCAGACAGTACAACCGACGGCATGAGGTGCTATCATGACGTGCAACACATTTTAAAAAGCCTTTTATCACAGTATCTGTGCCTACTTACACCACCCGACAACGGCGGAAACTGTCAAAATTTCTTGAGTATAAATATCTTTAGTATATGTATAGGTACAAAACAAATTAATAATAGTGTCGTCCCCGTTAAAAACTATGAGCAAAAATGAGGTAAGCTCATTCAAATTCATTTATTATTATATAATTATGTTATATTTCGATAGATGCAGCGATCGAATACCGGTATTATTTTCATACAACTTAACCGGTATTCAATTTCAGTATCTCAATTGTATTTGTACATTTTATTTTACACAAAATAAAATTGGACCGTCCCCATCAATCATCAGGATGTCAAAATAGTAAACAATCAACCGTATTCAGTATCTCGCTTGGGTTCGGTCCGGTGATTGCTTTACGTACCTACTTCGAAATATGATTTATAAGCAATCTCGAGGAGATGTCACTAAAAGCTCAATGTGATGTCAAATCCCTGTTCATCCTTCGCTAACTCGCTTCCATAACGCCTTTATCATTTTAAGCATTACCCTGCGTTTTCATGAACATGCTGTTATTTTTACCTAAAGTTAGAAAAAACACTTAGGTACTTATGTGCGAAAATTCGCATATTTAATTTACCTGACTTATTTCGTTTACCTAGTTTTGGAAGTGACTTATGCTTAAGGTAACAGTGCATGAGGCAAAATAAAACGTTTTTTTTTCCTTAGGTTAGATAAAATATTCTAATTAATGTTTTCTTCAGTGAATTCAATCACAATTAATCAATCCACATCGGTGGGTGCCTACATAAATGCGTAGGCGGCCTGGTTCGAAAACAAAAGGGACTCCTTGACTTAGTAAAAAATATGACGACAGGTTTGGCCTAGTGGTCCTGGGGTTGGTCCTGGGTTCAAATCCCAGTAAGGGCATTTTATTTGTGTGAGGAACACAGATATTTGTTCCTGAGTCATGGGTGTTTTATAGATGTATTTAAGTATTTGTATATTATATATATATTTGGCTGAGTACCCACAACACAAAAGCCTTCTTAAACTTACCGTGGGGCACAATCAATTCATTTAAGAATGTCCTGTAATATTTATTTATAATATATTACGCTTCGCATCGAACTACAAGTAACAAACAGTAAGTAACAAAATGCAGTTTATGAGGTTTCCCTGCTATGTATATCAGAGGCTAACCCATGTGACACATTTTAGGGCTAAATATATATAACAATTGATCATGATCAATAGTACAAAGCTACTATACGGAAAGCTACTATACTACATGGAAAAAGAGCTCACCTATATCCGGTTAGACCATTTTATTGAAAGTACCTTATGTATACTCAACAATTAGTCATTAAAATTTCTTTGTTTGCTTTATGCTTATGAGTATTCCTCCTGTTTGATCATGTTTGTATTATATGTGACATTATCTAGGAAAAGGGACCTTATTGTCGATAGCGCTTATGTCGTTGTTCAAGACAATACAATACAAATGAAACGCGATTCGACGTAAATACCATCGACAATAAAATCCCTTTTCCTAGATAATGACACATGCATATGGTATAGCATGTTTGAGAAAAAACAGCCTATATAAGGAACATAATAGGCCCATGGGGTCAGCGAGGAGAGTTCCGTAGATTTTCTGTGTCCGTTATTTATTCCGTCTGTGCGTCTGTGGGAAAATTACAGGAGCCGACAAAGAGGCAAAATACAAACTAAATATAACCTTTTAATATACCTCTAGAACAAGTACGTAATTTTATTACCTTAAACCTTTTGGCGTGGATTGTCCTGGAAAAGTATTTTTAGAGTAAGGATCATCAAAAAACTGTAATGTAATAAAATCTGTGTTTAGGGATAATCCAATATATTAACCACCTTCTTTAATAAGTAATAATAATGTCATTGACTGCCGCAATAATTTATTCATGATATAAAACAACTGTAAAGGATTTCATCGCGTATAGGTACTAATTTAAACTTCAGATTAGGTATTACCTAATATTGTGTTTCAGTTTTTCTTGACCACTTCAATTCCATTCATAGTAATATCACATTCACTTACGATATGGAATTGGAACATGACTGTTCCAATTCCATGGTGAATTTGTGATTCTTCCCTTCTTAGATGTAGCTATCTTAGGCCGTACTGGAAACCTACTCATACAAATAGATATTTAAATGGCAGATCACATGTCCACCATCCTAGTCAGTTAGGCAAATCTTTGTTTCAAAGAGCCCAGTGGCCCATGTGCATTTATGTTTCACCTTCCTTAGCTTTAAATTGTAAGTCCAAAATTTGTTAATGAAGCTAAGTTCTTCTAATGAAAATTCAGTTAAAAGGATCTTATGTTTTATGTACAGAGAGCACGGGCAACCTACATTGACCGCGGCCAGACATGCGACTAATGTGAACATGCTAACGATCTAGATTCCATCACCCGCGTGAAATAGAGCTTATATTCTTAACAGCGAAAGAAACAAAGATGAACGAAACAAAATTATTGTGAAATAGATACTCGTGTAAATACGTACATCACAAATATTCATTGTAAAGATCTTAAATAATCTTCAAGATTGGAAGTTTCGTATTATTCCGAAGAGAAATGGAATAGGTTTTTGTAACACCGTGCGTAATTATTTCGGAGAAATTGAAATGTAAACAAAACGTTTAGACAATCTAAATTAGGAATGTCTTTTCATAACTACTAAATAGTTAGAGGGTACCTACAATTCATAATAGTAGTTTATGTATCTGTGCATAATAAAGAGCATTACAACAAGAGTGTGGGTCTACAAAACCATAGACAAGCGAATGAACTCCCTATTCTATTGTCACTCGAGTTGAAATGTCGTGCGATTTATATTAAAAAAACAACGAATTGGCGTTTCGTATCAATTAATGTTTTAATATCTATAGATACTACAATAGACACCCGACTTGAATTTGACAGCTGAGCTGTTCCAAATTCAAACTCATAACCTACTGTTTTCAGGAGGTAATGTTAACTTTACATCTCCATTAATTTCTGATGGTTGGTAATGCTGGTCATTGCCTACGGTTTCTGGACGCGTTTTAGAGCACTAACGATATGTCCGTAAATAAACCTTATGTGCCTACATTACTCCGTTTTTATTTTTTCTTAGATCGAAAAATCTTTGTAATAAGTTGCCTATTATCTTGAGAGTTAATAAAGCTCATAAGTATTTATTGAAAAGGAAGGTACAGAAAAAAAACATAAAAGATATGAATAAAAATGTGTTTCGCTCAACACAGCCAACATATAATATTATAAAAGACTGTTCAATATTTTATGTTACCTTATTACGACGCTCTTTGCTCAATGTAAAACAAATATTAACTAGAATGTGTTTTATATTATGCTCTTCAACGAGAAGACAGAAATATGATTTTTTATACCTAAGTGAATTATATATAAATAGGTAAGTACTTCAATAAATCACATTTTTCACCATTTGTTATATTATAGCAGATTTGTGATAAATGTATCTACAAGTAGGTTAAACACTTTGTTATTTGTTGGGAAAAGTAAAGATAGGGTTCGCTGTTGGATGACAACTTATTTTAAATTACTTAAGGACCACAGTAAACCTTGCCTTTTATTACATAAAACATAAAAGTAAAAGTTAATGTTTAGTTATTTACTTTAATTACTGATGATTTATTGATGTTTTATTTATCATTGTCGAAAAATATGAGCTGAAATAATGGTATTAGGTAAACAACTTTGCAGTAGGTACAAATGACTATTTACCTATATTACCTACCCTTTGAAGGTCATTCGCGTCAGGTAATAAGGCTAGAAAGAGGTAATTGTATATTCATATTATTATGTACGAATATATACCTTTATATGCCTGTCTTTGTGCTGGTATGTAATGTTCCCGGTAACAATATTGTATTTTTGTCAAATCCATATTGGATTCTGCCAACCACGCACTCCCTTGTTGGAGGTTTCCTGCTAGGAAACCTCCACCCTGTGTAATATTGTGTATCCGAAAACTTAGCGCTAACAGTAACAATAGTTGAGGTAATATTGTTTGCTCGTGGGATGGGAAACTTTTACCAAAGTATACAAAATGCACTACACTAACTTATATATTTCAGAGAAGTTTCAGCTACATCTAGCTTATGTTATACAACATTGTTAATTTTAGATCAAAATGGTGGCAATAAACCTTGACGGAGTTATAATAGATTGAAATATAAAAGGACGTAATTACCCGTTATTGTATCAAATTGAAGACAATTCAATAGGTACTTTTAACGCCAACTTTGTTTTTATAATAATAGCACTTTGCCGAGAAAACGAGGACTAAAATAATATTTCACGTCACACGGGGCGGTAAGAGAGATTTACCGCCCTAGGGCGCGACGGAAAAACTCATTTTACACCCAGATGAAGACGTAAAACTATGTACGCACCACGGGCGGTAATAAAGAAGGCCTCAGATTGCTTGTTTATGGAATTTTATACAAATACCCGCGATCTGGGCTATTCTTTGTTTTACCGCCCTGAGTACGTAATATACTAATTCAGATTAGTTTCGTACTGGCTAGCATCTCCACTTACAGAATACCACACCCATAATAGCACTGCTATTATATTTACTTTATGGACCCGGGTATGTCCTTAAACTACGTCCAACAATGAGAGGTAGGGCACAGCGATGACCATCACGCTTGAATCTGGGGCAGCCCAACTGGGGAAGTACCTCCTCCTTACAGAAGACCACAGCCATAATAGCACTGCTACCTTTCAGGTATGCAGTGTTGTGTTCCTGATGGTGAGTAAGGTTCCCAGAGCTCCAACCCTCCTTAAAGGCCGGCAACGCGCTTGTGACTCCTCTGGTGTTACGGGTGCCCATGGGCGACGGTAATTGCTTACCACCAGGCAATCCGTCTGCTCGTTTGCCGCCTATGTGATAAAAAAAAAAAAATTTACTCGGTAGGTACGTATAGTCCTGATCCAACGGCGCTACCACAAAACACGATATTCGTAAATTTCGGACGATTGTCTCTGTCACTGTCATGAAGCCTTAATTGAAGTAAAAGAGAAAAAACCGGCCAAGAGCGTGTCGGGCCACGCTCAGTGTAGGGTTCCGTAGTTTTTCGTCCATCACAGTAACTGTTCCCACTTAAAAATGGGCTATTTGATACATTGTTGTTGACTGATTAATATTAAGTACAGAACCCTAAAAACGGGCCCACAAAGGACGGTGACAACTAAAGAAAGAGTTATAGTCGTTATAGATCCCAACTATACATGGAAAATTAGAAAAAATGTTGCCAATTTCAGTCCCACCACGAGTAGTAAGAAGGGGTTGTAACATGAAGTTATAACCAGCCAGCGTCATTTGAAGTCAGTCAGTCAGTTTCAACCTAATGTATGGGCATGTATGCTCCGACCCCATTAAATCAGAAAGATTCTTAAAACGTAGTGCGTATATTTCGAACATCTCTCTCTTTTACTCCAAATAAGGTGTCGTAAACCATATTCGTAAATTTCGTAAATTTCGGACGATTGTCTCTGTCACTCTCTTAACGCCTTAATTGGAGTAAAAGAGAAATGCTCGACATAGGTATACAAACTTCGATGTTCGCGGTACCGGGCCTGAAGTGATGAAGTGTGTCTTGTCATTCAATAGAGATTTTGACAGCCATATCTTAGGGAATAAGGGCTAATTTATTAACAATTTGTAAGAAACTATCGCCTTAACGACTTTAGTGCTGGAATAATAAAAAGTACCTATTTTGCTCGCAAAAAAGCCTAAGACATATGAAATCCTGCGGCGCTTCCGTCTTTCTCGAGCGAAAGCATAGACCATTTTACCAAAAACGCGTAAGATGTATGAAATCCTGCGGCGCTTACAGTTTTTTCGAGTTGATAAAATTTGTATGGGGGAAGAATATTTTAGTTTTTTAGTATATTACTCGATTTTTTTTCATATTTTCTCACCGTTTAAACCTTTCCTGAGCTACTACAAATATTTCAAAACCAAAATTAGCCAAATCGGTAAAGCCGTTCTCAAGTTATAGTGTGACCAAGAGAAATAGGGGTTCATTTATATATATATAGATTTTTTTCAAAAACTATTGAACCTATCAAGTTCAAAATAATTTTCCTAGAAAGTTTATGTAGATTTCTACTTTTGAGATTTTTTTCATATTTTTGAAACTTGTGGTTCAAAAGTTAGAGGGGGGGGGACGCACATTTTTTTACTTCTGGAGCGATTATTTCCGAAAGTATTTACATTATCCAAAAATGATGTCAGTAAACCCTTATTCATTTTTAAATACCTATCCAACAATATATCACACGTTAGGATTAGAATGAAGAAAAAAATCACTCCCCACTTTACGTGTAGGGGGGGTACCCTAAGAAAACATCTTTTTCCACTTTTTATTTTTGCTCTTTGTCGGCGTGATTGATATACATATTACTACCAAATTTCAGCTCTCTAGTGCTAACGGTCACTGAGATTATCCGCGGACGGACGGACGGACGGACGGACAGACATGGCGAAACTATAAGGGTTCCTAGTTGACTGCGGAACCCTAAAAATGCTCGAAATATACGAACTTCGATGTTCGCGGTACCGCTCCTGGAGGTGTAATGTGAGGTCCCAAAACTCTCTAGTTAGCACGGTATTGAGTTGATGGCAAGGCACCTCTATTTGTCCTCTAAACCTATCAACACAAATCCTTGCATTTTATGCGTTACCTACATTTTAAAGACGTCTAATTGCCACGTAACATCGGGCAGGGCGGACTTGTACTTTTTTCTCTGATGTATATAAAAGGCATGGTTGAAGTTGTGGCGTAACCGTGAAAATCAATATAAGTAAATTTCGAACGATTGTTTCTGTCACTCTCATGACACCTTAATAGTAATGAAAGAGAAAGATGCTCGAAATTTACGAACTTTGCTGTTCGCGGCACCAGGCTTGCTGCCTAAACTGAGCTAAACAATCAAGAACGAGATAACATTAGACAGTCTTATCTTAACCAGTGGCAACTCTTTTCCTCCTTTCTTAATATTGCGGGATCAAGCATCAATCATAAAGATTTACGGCGGCGATATGTATCGAATTAACCAGTCCTGCGTGTTTATAGAAAAAAGGTTATACTTATTAATGTGATTTAACGTGGATTTAACTCATTATTGGAAAACGTACTTCTGATATCAGTTTATTATATCTGTTATATTTACGGAATAATCGCTTGACTACGCTTAACGATTATTAACATGCTCAAGGTTGCGATAATGGCGTTTTGATTCGGACCGGTATGAGCGCGTCATTCTGAGTGTCGATATAAGATTCCGCCCATATGAATTAAAGATACATAATGAGAATGACAGCCGTGCCTGATTTGTTAAGTCCAGAAGAAAAAAAGAAATGAATCGGGCCATCCGTGAGACCGACGGCCAGCGTGCTAAAGTGCTCAAAACGCGAATCGGACCACCGCTGTAATCTTGTTTTTTTTTCTTCTGGCAACACTAGTCGTACGGTTTGGCATTGGCAAATCGCTGGCACGATCGTGTTCTCCGAATAATGCCGGTTCGGCTATTTACCTCTGCTGAAGTTAGCGTATTTTAAAGAAAAATGCGAATTATTATATTGACACAATAGTGTATACAACAACGACTGTTTGTGCAAGTGACATTCTGAATAAAGTTAATTTATTCGAACATGAAAGTGCGTGACTCGTCATCAAATATGAATTATTGGATTTTGTGGTTTATATCTATTCTTTCATTAATAAGAAACGCAACAGGACTCGGCGAAATAATTTACGCGATCAACGCTGGTGGCCCTGCCCACACCGACATATACGGCATTCATTATGAGAAAGATCCATTGCACGGAAGAGTTGGCACCGCATCCGACTACGGAAAGCAGCTGGTGATGATTGGTAGGGCCAACTCCAAAGACGAAATCTTGTACCAGACTGAGCGCTACCATCACAGCACCTTCGGGTACGACATCCCGGCCAACAAAGACGGCGATTATGTGTTAGTTCTCAAGTTCAGTGAAGTGTACTTCAGTGCCCCTAACATGAAAGTATTCGATGTAGTCCTCAATGGAGACCACACCATAGTAGCTGATTTAGACATTTTTGACAAAGTGGGCCGTGGTGTGGCTCATGACGAGTATATTCCGTACTCTATTAAAAACGGTAAACTGTATTATAATGAGGAAGAATCTGATATCAGAGGAGGAAAAATAAAAGTTGAGTTTATTAAAGGTTACAGAGACAACCCCAAAATCAATGCTTTATATGTGATGAGGGGTACTATAGATGAAGTACCAAAACTATCACCGCTAGTATGGCCTGACAATGAGGCAGAGGAGACGAGGGATGAGGTTGAAGAGAAAAGTAGTCAGTCGCGGCGGGCAAGTGGGCCCAAGCAACCCGACCCATACTCAATGGATGAGAGCTCGGTGTTAATCCCTGTGTTCATCACCATTGGAGCCTTTGTCCCTCTCTTGTTCTGTCTCTGCAAATTGTAGTTGCTCTTATTGTGTCTCATGTTGTTTTGTGTGACTAGGATATATTATGTACTATTAATAATTTTTCATACATTGAGTATGTCAAATGTTCTTAACTTATTGCTAATTATTGTTTTACATAATTTTGAGTGCATGAAAATATGCATTTACCAGTTGTAAACAAAAATGCCTAAAACAGTACAAATACGGAAAAACCTTAAGACCCGTCCTACTTGAAGTATAAAATTAATATATTGTAATAACTGTTAGGACACAATCTAGCAGGGCAACTTATACTTTAAAAAGTGCATAGAAATTATGTAAATAAATAATTTACAGTTGCATTTGGTTTCCATTTAACCTTACTATCCTAAACCACTCAAATATGTCATTACAGCTATTCCTTTTAAATATATATTACCTAAATACCTGTTTCATACTTATAAAATGCTTTATACTTTGAGACTGTTAAGCAAGATACAATATATTATAATTATTATTTAGTTCCACACATGACTTACTACTACAGAAGTGAAAATAAAGCTTGTGTGTTCAAATAACATTGACTATCATGCATTTTTTATCAATGATTCATATCATAAGAAAATTTGTGTAAAACCCAGAAATGTAAATTGTATCTAAAATTTATTCTTGCAGTCTTTGTCACAGATGTGTATAAGCTGTACACAGCTCGCACACAAAATATTTTTTACTTCAACATGTGGTCTACATAGTAACTTAATTTGAATTATTTTGGTTTCTTCTATTTTGCCTCTTAAGCTTCAACCTCTGGGATAACTTTACTAATTTCAGCAATCTGAAAAAAATAAAAAGTAGTTTTAACATTCAATTGTCTATGTACCTATATTTGAAGTGCTTCATATTCATAGATCATAATATTAAGAACTCTGCTTAGCACTAATAAATGTCTTGGTATCTAGATAATATCATCATGTTTTGTAACAAACTTTATGTATGCCTAGTCATATTATAACTCAGTCATAGATAAATATTTATTCATTTATTTATAATAATTTGATGAAAATACATAAATCTCGCATTTAGGACTGCATGCTGGGTAACTTATGGTAACATAGATACAAGTCAAGATTAAATCCAATTGGGAATGATTTATTTGGCATACAGATGGGAATGGTGGTCACTGACAGATTTTAGAGAGATTATGACAGATTATATTGTTATTAATGATGAGTTCCTGTGTAGGTACCCAAGCCTTCATAAGAAAAGGCCAAAACGCCATGGTAATCCATGGTCTAGAAATAATTCTCGTTGTGGATATTCAATTCATTCGCAGGAAGCGATTCGCTTCTACCTTCCTAATGCGGAATGCTAAGGAATGGAATTCAATCCCTTCGTCTGTATTCCCGGAAAGATATAGTTCAGTCAGGATTTTCACGTTTATATTACTTTTGATCAACTGTTTAGATTAGACACACAGCTTAGAAGTCTGGTTTACAATTCTGTTCAGCTGAAGAGCAAATCGAACACAAATTGCAATTTTACTTACAGCGTAAAGTAAGTTGCACTTGTATTGTACATACTTAAGTAGGTCCCAGCGGCGGCGCGTCCATATAAGACGATTCCCGACAGTTTTATTTGGGTCCATGCATAAAGGACAAGGTCATTTAGGCTTCGTCTTACCTAAAAAACGAATGGACCCGCCGCCATAAGGGATTTACGTTCATATCAGCAATTACATACCAACCGATAAAATGTTAATGAGATTTACCTTTTTGTTTTACTAATCACAAAACGACCACGCCTTATCGCGCTAGTATTGTAAAGATTAAAAACTTAAGCTGGATCGCTATTTTTTATTCCACCGACGCACAGCTGATAGACGCCCGTATTATTTATAAGGATAAAAATCTTAATATATGTACCTATATATAGCTTGTTGCTTAATTTGAGAACGACTCCGTTGCTCACTATACTACTAACTAATTAGTATAACGCTAAATTAATTGCTTACCTAACGTAAAACGTGGGCAGAAGTCTATATATTATGAGTCACACGGATTGATTAAAACAAAAACTGTCTTTTCTGTGGTCAATAGTTAACGGCTTATGTGATTATAAGTTGTGGTTTAGTATTACGTAAGAGGGGAGCAGTTTTGTTGATATTTCATAGAATCATTCCTTTCTTAATTCATTTGGCTTCAAATTGAACCCCTTAACTTCCACAATAACCACAGGAAAGACGCGAACCGAATTCATCTGTATGACCTATGTGTTATGCTTATGTTATTTATTTGTAGAATTGACCCATTATAATAAGGTGTACAATTATAAATGCATTTTTAACTGTTTATGTATCTAACATAATATTGTCTACATTTTGACATTTTCAAAAGTACGAAGCAGCACAGATTACTATAAATAAATAAATAATAAAATAATAAATATTTCGGGACAATCTTACACAAATCGACCTAGTCCTACGGTAAGCTCAGTAAGGCTTGTGTTGCAGGTACTAGACGAAGATATATATAATAGATAGATACACATAAATACTTAAGTACATAAAAAACACCCATGACTCAGGAATAAATATCTGTGCTCATCACACAAATAAATGCCCCGACTGGGATTCGAACTCAGGACCATCGGCAGGGTTACTACCTACTAGGCCAGACCGGTCGTCAAATACGCAAATACGTACTAAATAGATACGCAGTAGTAGGAAGGTAGATACTAAATCAATGAAGGTAGGCCATAATTATACTTACGCATTTCCGGTGCCTTGCAATTTGAGTTCGCAATCACCTTTGAGGTTTCGTACAAAACCTTTTTTACATTCCGTGTTGTTTGATGAAGTTTGTGTTACTGTGATGTTTTTGTCATACGTAATTGGCTCAGTCGACGCCATAGCTGTAACGACTTCAGGAGTTTTTTCTGTTGCCCAAGACGTGTCTAACTGGCTAACCACCGTCGTTGGTGGAACCGTGGTTGCAGCATTCAACCACGTATCATTTTTTATCGCCTCTGTTGACTGCTCAGACACGGTGGTGATGATTGTTGAATCATTTCCAGCGTCTGTGGTTGTCGCATTTAACGGTTTTGGAGATGTCGAACCATTTTGGGGTTTTATCGTCATCTCGGAGTAATCGTAAGCATAGTCATAATCCTGAAATAAAGATACGTAATCGTTAACGATTGAGGATATACTGCGCCATGAATGGTATAATCCACTGCGGATTAAGGTCAATTGATGTATGCAGATCACAAAAGCGCGAATTTGTTAAAAGACTTGAAAGTAAATGTATCTACCCTCGCTGCTTATTTATTTTAGCCGTTTGGAGTACCTATTACGTATGTTAAGGAGGGTACATTTTAATAAACCTTGGGACGCTTATAAAAAGCTTGCAGAAAAAAACTCCTTCATAATCACATAGACTTGTTGTAAATTAGTAGACACCCACCGGTTTTGCACCCGTGTTATGAAGGTATTATTATTATTATACATTATAAACCCTCCTCGTAATTCACTTTGTCTATTGATCAGAACCGTAATAGGGAGTTTTCAGGAAAAAGTGTACTTACTCAATTAGCGATACAAGTAAATAGTTATTTGTTATACAAGGGTGCAAAATTGTATTTTAACTGGGAGTGTGGGATTGAAACTCGAGCAAGCGAATGGATTCTATACTTTAATTAATTGTTTTAAAATAAAAGGTTTTAAAATAGAATCCTGAGCGTAGCGAGTGCTTCATACACGAGAATTAAATTACAATTGCACCCGTGTGTAACACAAATCTTTTCACACAAAGTGAAACATGCAAAAAAACGTTTTGTAATCGCATTGACTTCTTCTTTGCGTTTAGATACATTCAACATTTTTACAAAAGGTGCCTTTAGCTTGGTTAGCTTGTGGTGGCCAGTGCGATTTTCGAATGTTCTAATTCGATTTTCTACTCGGTGCGTGTGCGAGTTACCGCCGCCGCGGGGGCAAGTGAATTGTACTTCGCGAATTTAGACTTTAAACCCATAGCAATAAGAGCTATGAGAAGTCAACTTACTTTAATCACTAGTGGATAAAATGCGTTTTTACCCTCTCGTATTAAAGGATAAACAAGCGCTTTACGAGCTAGTGAGGGGAAAAAGTTATTATGTCAGTTTTGTGACGATAATTAAGCATGAAATCTGTATAGAAAAATATCGTCTTTTTTTGCATTGTAATGTTATTACCTGTAGTTTTGGGAAACTATCACCAAATCTAAATACCTAGTTATAGAATTTAAATGCTTAATTATTGTTACAATACTGACATAATTTAACTTTTTACTAAAGCTTAATTGGAAACAATCAATAAGGTCCGTCAATGTATCGCACAAAGGCGTCACTTCGAGCAACTATAAAAAAAAATAGAAATTGCTTTAATAAATGTATTTTTTGAATAATTACTATAATATGTTTTATTATTTTTTACAGATTAATCATATAAACAGTTAACCATATGTAGAAAATTAAACTTACTTAACCAACGTTGCTATAAACGTATGTCCATATTATTTTGGATATTTCTACTTTTAATTTAAAACGTAATTGATGTAATTGTCCTCATTGGATAACGTACTTTCGGTATAAATTTAACATTCTTTTGGATATCTTTTATATTTACGATATATCCCCTACAAAAAATTACACCCGGCATACGTTACAGATAAGCATCATTTAATACCCACAAATATTAAAAAAAAGGTAAAACAGACTTATTTATCTTACTACACAAAAAATACTTCAAGCATGTAGCTTCATAATCATAACGTTCTGTCTAGTACTAGACATACCTACTTGCCTATCTAATTTTCTAAAGTGCCGCATGTTTCTGGGGGTTTCGGGGAACACATCATATCATATCACATATATCAGTAAACTGCCTACAGCCGTTCTGTAATAAACTCTAGAACACTAAAATAGACCAAAATATTTTAGTATTAGGCTACCTATCTAAAAAAGAAATGTCTTACCACATATTCTTCCTTGCCGCCTTTCATCAAAGCTATGATTTGGATATCCTTCAGATCTACTTGCACGTTGAGGTTCCCTGTCTGACGCTGGTCAAACGAAGCCGATTCTACGTAAGTCAGTAAAATAGAAAATAAAAATATAACGGATTGTGCGCACATTTTGCAAAATTCTAGTATCTGGAGAAGTGGCGCCGAGTCCCGCGAGCAGGCGACTGGCTGAGCTAAGCTCGCCCTGCGCGCCTCTGGACACCAAGTTATTTCCAACAACATAACAGTTCTTTCAAGTAATCGTGGGAAGGTCGATAGCCTCCGCTAGTGCACTGCGTCCTCAGATTACGTAAGGACCGTGGATAATCTGCCCAATGAACCGTTAAAACTAACAGAAGTTTTATGGAATCGGCAACACTTGCTGGACGAAGGAGCAACTTTTTATATTATTATCGGACTTACGCATCATAATGCCCCGACAGTTTAAAACTATATTGTAGGTAATATTATCCTAAACAACTTTATTTAAGAAATGCGAGTAAGGCGGACCAAGTTGGCGGATATTCCTAATTAATATTACTGATTAAGTCCATTATGGTACGTATTAGACATTGAGCCAGTTTTACATTAAAATTACAGTTTAATGGTGTCATGGAAGCAAATTGAGCTGTTATTTTTGTATTTATATTTAAAGAGAAAAAAAACCGTAATACCCAAACAAATACATATTGTTTTTATTACAACTTATATTTTTATGATGTACCAAACTAACGCTTCCTGTTTAGCCCAATGGTTGACTTGTAGAGAATGGTTCAAGGCGTTAACACCTCCATTTGTACTTTTTATTTGATTAAAATTGTGCAATAAAGTATACAGTAATATCCGCAAAGTTATATAAAAACGTATAGGTAGTATAAAAATAAATAAACACCTGTATTTTTTTTATACCAGACTTAGGCTCTATAAACCATTCGGAATGTTAGCCATGAACTGTGTGGGGGAAAGGTAGCCTAGCCTGGGAAAAATCCAGGTCCCTTCCGCACCATGGGGGCCATTTTAAGAGACGAGCTCTCGAATTAAAAAAAATTACGACGAAAATAATCGCACACAATTTCTCATTATCATTTTTGCGCAATATGTACATACCTATAGTTTTTTTTTATGACATAGGCGGCAAACGAGCTGACGGATTACCTGGTGGTAAGCAATTACCGTCGCCCATGGGCACTTGCAACACCAGGGGAGTCACAAGCGCGTTGCCGGCCTTTAAGGGGCGTTGGAGCTCTGGGAACCTTACTCACCACCAGGAACACAACACTACATACCTGAAAGGTACAAGTGCTATTATGGCTGTGGTCTTCTGTAAGGAGGAGGTACTTCCCCAGTTGGGCTGCTCCAGATTCAAGCGTGATGGTCATCGCTGTGCCCTACCTCTCGTTGTTGGACGTAGTTTAAGGACATACCCGGATCCAACAAGTTTCGATAACCACGATTATTAATTTCTGTCATTCATGTTTTGAATACCCGACGCACAAAAATTGGCCCCTGATTTGTACTACTGGGGCGGATTTTTGAGAATATGAATTCGAGTGCACGACTCTCAAAAATCGACCCCCTGGAATACTTTTACCTTCTACTGAGTTAACTCTTCCAGCGAGATTGGTTGAGGCGATCACAACCGAATCTTAGTGGTGTATTCCGATAACTAAAAATGCAGAAGGCTCTTTATTATACTGTGATTAAGGACAAGAGCAGACATTTTAATAAGATCGTATGTCAATTTAATATACTCATTAAAAAAACTGATGATGATGACTTGAGGAAATACATACCTATAAAATAAGCTAACGCAGAACTAGTTTGTAGATAGGAACGTTTCTACCTAAGTTTTATGTGCCTATAGGTTCGTAATCGATGCCTCAGCCTGTTTTATCCCATCAAAATGTGGTCAGACACGTTATTAAGAACCCGAGATTCGTTAGCTCAGTCATAATTTTAATGCTAAGATAGATAGGTACAGTACAGGTAACATTCGATGTAGATAAAAATTATAACATAGAAAACAACTATTCCTACTACGTCTACATTTCGTCCGTGATAAACAAACAAATGTATGCCTTGACCGGGAGCCGAATTATGAATCTTCAATTTTTTACGTTCAGCCTAGAGACAACCAACTATTTAGGCAAGTGCCTAATATTTATGCCTATATTTAAGTAAATATATATTTTTTCAAAACGAATATCGCTTCCCACCGTCTGCGCTGTGCGGTTGCATCTTTTATAGTAGGTACAATCAGCGTCATATAGTTGTTAGCATATTATTCAAAGTAGTCAAATAGTTCGGTACACCATATAAAGTGTATGGTGTACCAAACTTTATGAGTACTTTGGATGCTACTAACTATATTGTTCATTAATATAGGCAGAAAGATTCAAGAGGAAGTTTTATATGTGTAATCTTGATATACATGGCACCTGTGATGGCACCAATGCGAAGCCAGGCCGCGGTGCTATATAGAATATAATTGAATGCGTAAGCCTTATAGATGGCCAGGTAGTCGGTAGGTATATTGTTACAATTCAATATTTATTTGAGAAAAAGTGCATGTGCTAAAATTAGCTCTAGGACGGCAATTTTTGAGAGTCGAACACGACATTAGTATTTAAAACGGTTTTTTTTTATATATTACCAACAGGAATTAAAAATGGTGGGTATTGAAACTATAAATTTCGAACAAAAATAATAGTGACAAACTTTTGCGAGGGACTATATTCGCCTCTGAATTTTTGAATAGGAAATCTAACATTAATTTCCTTGTGAATTTCTGTTACGCCACGTCACTATCGGAAATGCCTACAACACGTCACTGTATTTATTTATCTATCGATGGTTGCAGTAAATTGCAGACACTTTGTCCATTGTAACACCTGCGAGCTTGACTACAACAGAATATCTGCAAGATTGCACATTTCCTGATAGCCTTATAGCGTTTATATGCAATTTCTCGGATGACGTAGCAAACATGATTGCAACGCGTACGTTGTAGGCGCATAACACGTATTACTTATATATCATGTAAAATCTCTTGCACCTTTGCCTATAACTAATGTAACATTATTTTTTTCATGCTCGGAAAGTAGGTCATTGTTTGTCAATGAAGCGGGTGAGAAGTGATACATTTCTGCCTTTGGGTCGAAAAAAATGTTATTATCCTATTAGTTCTCCCATTGTAACCTTATTTGCCGACGCAATAACCAAACACTCTGTCTTATCACATTCAGTGTCGGGAACCCGACTATCGGGTATTTTATGATTTCATATACCCCGAGAGCTATCCGGTCTCGCTCTATGGAGAAAAAACAATATATAGGTATCGGCGTTGTTTATTTACCAAAAATACTTAGTCTGCCCATTCATTCATATTAAAATTGACAAAATAGTTTTTTAAATAATTTTATAATTTCCTAGGGAAAAGCGGAGGCTCCCAACACAAGTTTTTTTTTTTTGCTTACAGGGAAGCTCCATCCCATTACATTTATTCCTCGTGTTACAAATTAAAAATAAAGAATTTTTGAATTTTTAATAAACATATTTTAGCTATAAAATTACTGCTACCTTCATTGCTGGAAAAAACTTTGTGAAAGATTTGACAAATTATAAGTATGCCAAAAATATTGACTCATTACAATAATCCGCTTTATAAAACTTCTGCCCAATGAAACGTTATCATACAAAAATTTGATAATCGTTGGTAGACAAAGTGAACCATCGGCGAAATGTTGGTTGGTAGGTAAGTGAAATTCGGGCACAAAAAATTCGGAGAAAAGGCAGAACCCCATGGTTTCCTACATAGTTACTCTGAAGAAGAAAAATGCGAAAACGATTAGGCTGTTATGTTTCGCTGTATATTTGATACGCAACGAGCGGCAGTGTAGTCTAAAGCGGTTAGCTATTCAGACATTGGAGAATAAACGTATAAAGAAAACTTATTCTGAGAAACGTTATTTTATTTTTAACAACCGTTGACAGACAGTATATGACACATTCCTTTTACACGTCAAAAGTATGTAAGTAGTTTGAATACCAGAAAGTCTTCACGATATAAAAACTCCTTGAACTTAACACTTTCCCTTATTCAATACTACTCGTTCTATTCCAAGTGCTTGGCATAGAGAAGCGAATCTTGGACGTGGCAGTCCTTTGGTTAGTATATCAGCTGGCTGAACCTTTGTGCTAATTCTTTTTACTTCTATAGCACCCTCGGCAACTTGCTCGCGAACATAAAAATGTCGGATGCGAATATGTTTTGTTCGCTTATGGAACTCTGGGTTGTGTGCCAGGCGAACAGCTGCTTCATTATCAACATATAACGCAGGAATATGCTTGAGATCAGTTAGCTCCTGCATTATTCTTGTCAGCCACACTAACTCTCTGGTTGCTTCGCTAGCAGCTACCAGCTCTGCTTCGGTAGTAGAGATAGCAACAGATGCTTGACGCTGACTGAGCCAGGATATCGCTCCACCTCCGTAGCAACAGGCCACGCCCGTAGTAGATCGACTGGTCTCACGATCGCCTCCATGGTCAGCATCGCTGAATGCTTCTATTTCTGCTTTATGCTGCCCATACTTGATACCATACGAATACGTGCCTTTGACGTAACGCAGTATCCTTTTTACGCCAAGCCAATCTTCCTTGGAAGGAGATTCTAATTTTCGGGAAGCAACACCCACTGCAAACGCAATATCAGGACGTGTTCCAACCATCAAATATGCTAAAGCACTAACAGCTTCCCTATACGGATACTTTTGCTTATTTTCAGTTTCTACTTTCCCTGAACTAATTGTGTCCTTCTCGATGGGTGTTGTGACAGGGTTGCTATCTGCCATCCCAAAACGCTCTAGGACTTTCTTTGCGTAGGCCTCTTGGTTTATGAAGACAGAGCCATCCTTTCCTCTTCCAATTTGAAGTCCTAGATAATACGATGCGGGTTTAGTCGTGATCTTCAAGCGTTTACTTAAATCGTTAAGAAAATATTTCGCCAAATCTTCATCAGTTGCAGCTACTAACCCGTCGTCTACGTACAAAGTAATTAGTAACTTCTTGCCATCTGATTTCTTGCTATATAGGCAACAATCAGCCTCGCATTGCTTAAAGCCCATTTCTAGTAAAATGCTTTCAAAACAAGAGTTCCAACATCGTGGAGCTTGCTTTAAGCCATATAAGCTGCGATTGAGTCTCCAGACTTTAGGCGTTCCATCGCTAAAGCCTTCGGGCTGTTGCATGTAAATTTCCTCGTCAAGTTTTCCATTGAGGAATGCTGTAGCGACATCAAATTGAACCAGATGCATGTTTTCCTGAGCGCTGACACTCAGTAGTGCTCTGACAGTCGCTAAGCGTGTGACAGGACTGAAGGTTTGATCGTAGTCGACTCCTTTTCTCTGTTTAAAACCTTTCACAACTAGCCTTGCCTTATATTTATCAATAGAGCCGTCTGGATTGATTTTTGTGCGCAAAACCCACTTACAAGGAAGCGCTTTTCTTCCTTTGGGTAGATTACATGCCGTCCACACGTTAAGGTCTTTCAGTGACTTCATTTCACTATCCATCGCTTTTCGCCATTCGTCATTATCATTGCGATTCATTGCATCAGCAAAGCTTGACGGATACGTCTCTGTAACACACACATAGTCATCATATCTATTAGGCCGTTGTATTCCGTCACGATTACGCAAATTATAACGCGGCGCTTCAGCGTCATAAAAGTCATCAGTTTCAGGGTCATCCTGAATATCATGATGCGGTTCGGGTTCATGAACTTGGTCTTCTTGGATAAGGTCGGGATCTAAATTATCCTCTTGGACTGGTTCAGATTCCAAGTTATCCTCTTGGACTGGTTCTGATTCCAAGTTATCTCGTTCATGGCCAAGTTCATGGTCACCAAAGGAAGATGATCGAGCATGTTCGATATTTCTCTCGGGTTCGACAGGAAATGGATCATGATGTACTTCAGGTGGAGCGGGTTCCTCGTTTGCGTCGCTCTTAGCGTTATTCGCCGGTAATCGCAATAGGTACTCCCTCGTATTTGCGTCGTTGTTTACGCAAGTTGGGTGAACATCACTGTTAGGAAGCGGTTTCTCGTCAAAAGTTACATCACGTGAACGGACAAGCTTGTTTCTTTTTCCGTCGGTGATCCAGATCCTGTAGCCATCTTCATCGTAACCAACAAGTCGTCCTTTTATGGCCTTTTTGTTCATCTTCTTCCGTGTTTGCTTTGGAACGTGGACGTAGGCATTGCATCCAATAATGCGAAGATGTTTGACAGCCGGTTCTTTTCCCGTCCAAAGCTCGTACGGCGACTTGTTATTGTTGTTGCTCGGACCAGTTTTATTAAGAATGTATGCAGCGGTATTTATCAATTCTGCCCAAAGTTCTTGTGGCATAGGTTCGTGTGCATACATCATAGATCTCGCAGTTTCCACCAGGGTACGATTTTCGCGCTCACTAACGCCGTTTTGTTCTGGCGTGTAAGGCATTACCAGTCTTTGTCGTATTCCATGCAATCCTAGTATTTGCCGAATGGACTTGTTGTCAAATTCACCACCATTGTCGCTTAGTAGGCATTTTATAGTATGTCCCTCTGTTTTCGTCTGAGCTAACATTAAGGCGAGCTTATCCTTAACCTCTGACTTATGTCTTAGGAAGTATACCATACGGTACCCTGTATAGTCGTCTTTGAACAACACGTAGTACTGGAGTTTCGAAAAACTTGGTTGAAATGGTCCGCAAACGTCGGTGTGTATGAGCTCTCCAGGCGCGGTAGCCCGGGTTCTCGTACCGAATTTTAGTCTATGAGCTTTCCCATATATGCAGCCTTCACATAGCTCCTTATCAAGAGAAAGATCTACGTCCAGTTCGCGTTTAACTGTAGCTTTGACGTGCCTCTTTTTGATGTGCTAACCTTTCGTGGTATAGTTGCATAGTATCGGACGTTGCGTAGACTTCAGCAGGATTCTCAGGATGTACGACATTTGCGTCTAGTCTGTACAACCCACCTCCTTTCTTACGTTTTCCTAATAAGCACGCTTCTCCGTTGACATAGACGGTGCATTCTTCTGTCGTCGATGAGAATTGACTTTTCGAAATCTTGTCGTGTACTGCTAGTACCGAGAATAAATTCTTTGTAATGGCTGGGACGTACCAAACATCTTGTAGGGTCACTCGTTGTAGCTTCCCTCTTACATTTGCTTCAATAATTACTGAACCTTTGCCCTTAGCACGAATCGTGTTGCCACCAGCCGTTGTTACAGTACGAACATCATCAAAGTCAAAGCATTGGAATGTTTGGAATAAGTCAGCACGGTTTGTCACGTGGCTAGTCGCCCCATTATCCACGTACCAGTTCTCAGTGTCAGGAATGATTGAAAATACTTGTGTGCTCTCTACAGACATAAGGATCATGTTTGCGGTATTAGAAGTAGAAGGTGCTGCTTGCCGATTACTGCTTTTAGGAGGCTTGCCGTCCTTGATCCACTTCTGACAGTTTCTCACTCGATGGCCGATAGCATGGCAGTAGTTGCATTTCAACTTTCTATCCTTCTTCTCTGCAGTCGATGTAGTGCCGGAATTTGTAACGAGAGCTTCCTGTTGTAGTACGTTGTTACTCTGAAGTGCTCGTTCAAATGCACATAAATGGCTTGTAAGGCTTTCAATAGTTCGTTCAGATTTAGGCAATAGTAGCCAACTGCTTCGAAAGGAGAAGTAAGTAGGTTTCATCAAGCGTATCGATAATCTTGCAAAGAAGAAGCAATTCTGGTAGCTCGCTGGTTTTGTCCTTACTTAACTCCTGATTAAGCTGTGTCCAAATATTTTTCAATTTTGACATATTTGTGGCTATGTCGTCTGCCGGGTCCTTTTTGAAGCCAAAGAAACTCATGCATAAATTGTAAGATTTATCTTCATCCATTCCGTCGAATAGTCTATGCAGCTCAAGCCATACATCTCTTGCATTGGTATATCGCATGACCTTTCTAAGCGTGTCTTCTTTCATATTGGTTGTGATAATGAGAAGAGCAGTTGCATCTGCTTTTACAAACCGTTCTAGTTCGGCCTTGTACGTAGCATTCGCTTGTGCTTCAACTCCAGGAACGGGGTTTGCGGGTTTCAGGAACGTGCCTTCTACTACTTCCAGCGCGTGCGGGACGGTACGTAATAGACTTACGGCTTTGTATTTCCATGTGTCCCAATTTTCTTTCCCCTCTAACAAACCAATCTGTAATTTTGTTATGTTCTCCATATCGCACTGGGGCCGATAACCTGTTATGTTTCGCTGTATATTTGATACGCAACGAGCGGCAGTGTAGTCTAAAGCGGTTAGCTATTCAGACATTGGAGAATAAACGTATAAAGAAAACTTATTCTGAGAAACGTTATTTTATTTTTAACAACCGTTGACAGACAGTATATGACACATTCCTTTTACACGTCAAAAGTATGTAAGTAGTTTGAATACCAGAAAGTCTTCACGATATAAAAACTCCTTGAACTTAACATAGGCGACGTTAATGATTTTATGTTAAAAGTAATATTATGCTGCCGCTACACATTCGTACGAGTAGCGAGGTGAATGGTGAAGCGAAACGCGAGCACGCATGTGTGTACGCGGACATCTTGCTCTTTCCCTCGCATCGCCCTTTTGTATTGGCAAAGTTTCGTCGAACGTTTCGACGAATAGCGAGGCGAGTGACGAGCCAGCACTGCCAGCATGTCTAAACGCGGAGTTAAGAGCGTTACTTTAAAAAGAATGGGTTTTTTTCTGTATATTTTTGGCTTATTTATCCGGGAAAATATGAAAGTGTTATAGCGGTGTAGGTATCTTGGCGTGTTCCTATTGTCGATTCCTTCGATAAAGTAAGCACATATGAACCCAAAACTTTCCATTCACGTACGAGTGCCAATTGGTGCCAATATTCGTGTGTTTTCTTGTGACATTGACATATAAACCTAAAAGGCATAGGCAATAGTATAGGCAAAGTTTCGTCTTAGTCAGACGTTCCGATGAATAGCGAGACGAGTGACGAATAAGCTCGTCTCCGCGATGTCCTCTGCTTTTCAAACAATGAAAGGTGTGATAAATGGTGAAGTAGTGGTAACATTGGTTTAGACGTCAAATCAAAATCTATTTGTTAGGGAGTTTTACTTCGATAATAATTTAATGTGGACTGTATTCGAAAAGATAAATTAACGAAAGTTACGACACGATATATTGTCGGTCTGAGATAGGCCAGTCAGTGGATAAAGGGCACTCACCTTGCTTAACTGCTGTTGATGGTGCAGCTCTCGGTTGCAGGGGGCTGGCGCAGGCTCCCAGGACTCTCAGCTTGTCCGAACTCACCTTGAATCCAGGTTACCTTTGACCAGCTTATCACCGAAATGAAGCCTGAGGAGTGCTCTCTCCAATGACACAGCCTTTCTTGAGCAATCACACGCGATTTAAACTAGATAGACTTATCCGAGTACAAACGACACGATATTTCGGATTTTCGACAGTGTTTCAGTGGTATAGCTCGTCGACCGACGCGACAACGACATTCGAATTTGAATCAATGTATGTGACTCGACAATATTTTTTTTTTTTTTACAATAGTGTTGCCATTTTAAATTATTCATACAAACTATAATCCTTAACATTTCCGCCCACCAAAATGCAACGTATTTTCAAAATAAATTAGATTTATAATGACTTAAGGTAGATGACACACTTTGGCTTGGAAATGTTTTCCATTTTATAACTATGCGATATTAAAACTAATCTTAATCTACGATAACTAGGTATGCTACGACAATAAGTAAGTGAATTTAATCTTAATTTTGTGAAGGTAAAGGACACAGCTTGACAATCGGGCGTTTAAGCTGGCCTGATTCAGTACGAAGTGTGACGACACGGCAAATTCCGTCATTCCCGGGATGAAGTTGTATCACTCGGCCAATTTTCCATTTCAAGGGACTACATTGCTCATTTACAATGAGCACGAGCGTCCCAACGACAATATTGTTTTCACCATCGAACCACTTGTGACGCTGTTGCAATGTGTGCAAGTATTCAAGGTGCCACTTCCGCCAGAAGTCTTGATGTATTTTTTGCAACAGTTTCCATCTCTGCAGGGGACCTAACTTTGCATCAACCATATTACCTTCTGGAAGTATGGTGAGCGGTTCCAATGTAAGAAAGTGACCAGGAGTCAAAACCGAAAAATCATTTGGATCTGAGCTAACCGGGGATAGAGGCCTAGAATTTAGCATAGATTCAATAGAAGTTAAAACCGTATAGAATTCTTCGTAGGTTAGACGCTGTAACCCCACAACACGCGATAGATGAGTTTTTACCGACTTGACTCCAGCTTCAGCCAACCCAGAAAAATGAGGGCTGCCTGGCGGGTTGAAAACGAAATTTATTTGCTCTGCATGCGAAGCCTTAGCCATTAAATCATGCAGCATGTTGGATGCGCCGACAAAATTCCGACCTTGATCTGAAATTAGCCTCGAACATCGACCGCGGCGGGACATAAATCGCCGCAGGGCTGCTAAATACGCCTCTGATGTGAGTTCTGACGCAAGTTCGAAGTGCACTGCTTTAGTGGCAGTACACACGAAAACACAGATATACGCCTTGAGTGTGCGCACACCACGACCACGAGTCAGACTAATGTCGAAGGGACCAGCGTAATCCACTGCGGAAGACGAAAACGGTTTAATTTGATTTATTCTAAAAGACGGTAAGTTGCCCATTATTGGAGGTGCAGCCAACTTGGGCCGAGAACGAAAACATTTCATGCAAGATGAAATAACTGAATTTACAGCCCTTTTTGACGACAGGATCCAAAATTCTTGGGCTAGTAGATTCTGCAATGTTTGCAATCCAGGATGCATAAACCGATTATGATAATCCTCGATGATCAGCGTCGTCAACCTATGATCGCGAGGCAACAACAAGGGATGTTTAACATCGAATGGCAGATCACCTTTAGAGAGGCAACCGCCCACCCTTAACCTTCCAAGGTCATCCAAAAACGGCGACAATTTCCGCATAGGTTTTGAAATAGAGTGTGTCGAATTTTCTTTTGACAAACAACGAATTTCCGATGCAAAAGATCTCTCCTGGACATGCTTCACAAGGAAATGGAGCACCTTGTTGGTTTCTTCCGACGATAAATTAAGGGTTTCATTCCTTACTGAGGGGTTTTGCACATTATGTATGAACCGAAAACAGTAAGCGAGAACGTTCAATATGAGTCGCAATGATGAATAACGATTTAGGATATTATCGATAAACGACATGTTAGAGGCTGTAAACAGACTATAGATTTTTTCCTCACTCGAAGCGGATTTATCCACGAAAATCTCAGATTGCGGCCAAGATTCTTGAGGATTAGACAACCAGGTAGGCCCCGTCCACCATAATGGATTCTGGATTAAATCAGCGGGGAATAAACCACGAGACCCGCAATCCGCTGGGTTTTCCGAACCGGGAACGTGGTGCCAGTTTTCAGGGGGAATATTTTCCTGGATGTGAGCAACCCGATTGGCTACAAAAGTTTTCCACCTTGATGGACATGAGCGAATCCAAGTTAGAGCAACAGTGGAGTCCGACCAAGCATAAATAGCAGCGAAATTGTAAAAATCGTTTAAGGCTTTTAGGAACGAGGAGACCAAATCTGATAACAAGACAGCAGCTAACAGCTCTAACCTTGGAACTGAACATTTACGGAGAGGCGCCACTTTAGATTTAGCGCAACAAAGGCGTACGACTGCAGAGCCGTCACTTCGAATGACGCGACAATAGATGACAGCACAGTAACCTTTTTCCGATGCGTCGCAGTATCCATGGAGCTGTAACGAAACGAACGAGACAATCATTCTACGGGGTATGGACAATAAGCTCAGCTCCGATAATTGTGATTTGAATTTACGCCATTCCTGAGAGATAGTGACAGGAACGTCAGAGTCCCAGTCGACCCCAGTTACCCATAGAAGCTGTATGAGATACTTTGCAAAAAATACGACAGGCGATAATAACCCCAGAGGGTCAAAAATACGAGCGATGTCCGAAAGGATTGATCGTTTCGTACAACGACAGTCATTCAACGACGTCTTGAAAGTAAAAGTGTCTTCCGTAGGAACCCATGACAAGCCAAGAATTTTCAACGAAAAATCATGAGCGCTCTCAAAGTTGCGAAGTTGCTCAGAGTATAACTCCGACCCAGGCAAGTTGTTCAAAAAATCAGAACTATTAGAGGCCCATTTACGCAGGTGGAGATGAGCAGACGATAATATTTCCACCAGCTGGTTACGCAACACTAATGCATCTTCGATAGTGTCTGCGCCTGATACGATATCATCGATGTATGCATCCCTGGCCAACACCGTTGCACCCAGCGGAGCGTGGGACGAGAACTCCTTCGCCAACTGAGATATAAACCAGAGTGCCTGATAGGGAGCACATGACACCCCATAAGTTACTGTAAGCAAACGATAATCTTTGACCTGAGTTTCAGGTGACTTACGCCACAAGATGCGCTGGTAGTCACAGTCCTGCGCATTGACCAGGAACTGTCGATACATTTGTTTGATATCTCCAGTGAATACTACTGCATGCCATCGAAATCTAACTAGTAAATCAAATATATTTTTTTGTAATTTAGGTCCGGGCAGCAGTGTATCATTCAACGCCTTACCAGAAGAATCCTTAGCGCTCGCGTCAAACACCGATCTCAAAGGAGTGCTGACGGAATCGGGGCGTAATATTCCGTGGTGGGGAATATAGTAGTAGTGACCTTCACACGACAGAGGAGGGTTAACTTCCACCATATGCCCACAGGCTATATAATCGTCCATAAAGTTGACATAAGCTGTCCGAAATTGAGGGTTCAAATTGAACTTCCTCTCTAAATTTAAGAGACGCTTGAGAGCAATCTCACGAGAGTTAGAAAACCTTGGTTTCTCCTCAGGGTCCACGAAAGTCAATGGTACTACCATTCTACCCTCGGAGTTACGACAATACGAATTTTCCATTTGGTTTTCACACGACATCTCCGATTTCGACAAAACGACAGTTTTAGGAGGGTCTACACTTTCCACTTCCCAGAAGCGCTTTATATTATGGTCTAATGAAAGACCCGAGACAAGAAAGCACCCTTTCGTATCAACCCTGGAACCTTTATGACACCGAGAACGAGAACAGTTAATGTCGGTAGGACACTCACCCATCACTAACCAGCCGAATACAGTGCGGACAGCAATGGGCTGGTCAGCGTTGCCCTTGACAACGCCAGCCAGTAGAGCAGCAGCGAAAAGATTGACATTAACCAACATGTCAATTGGACCAGACTGATAGAATAATGGATCGGCGAGATCAAGGTCCTTCAAATGCCTCCAAGAAGAACTATTAAGCGATTCTGAAGGCATATCTGGACAAATCTTAGGAAGCACAAATGCTTCAAAAGAAAACTTACATGAGGAGTCACCATTCGAAGGGACTATCTCACAGTCGACAATACCATGAGTATTAGTTGATGATAAACCAACCCCATTGACCGATGGTGACTTAGCTTTGATTTGTAAACCAAGTTTCTTTACACATTCCAACGTGACAAAGTTGCAAGCTGAACAATTGTCCATCAGCATTCTAATTGGTGTCAATTTATTAAATTTATTTTTTATCAACACAACCGCTGTTGAAAACAAACTTGGTGCATTTGAACTTAGAACAGCCAGTGATACCTGGCTAGCTACTGGTACAGGCTCATTTGTTTTGTCAAAGTGCAACAATGTGTGGTGTCTTTGGTTACAAATGTTACAAGTCACAGAAGAATAACAATTTTTTACTGAATGAGATGGACGACAACATAGTATACAAAGTTTCTTTTCTTTAACCTGATTAAATCTTTCAAAAGGAGTCAATTCTAGAAATTTAGAACAATTTTCTAATTTGTGTCCCGAACTGGCACAAATAGCACAGTTGTTAACAGGTGACACAATAAACGCTGACTTAGTCTTGTTCGCAGGCTTGTTATGCACTAAATTTAACCTAACTGAAGAGTTCTCTAATGCTAGACTTCTCTTCTCAATGAAGGAAATTAACTCTTCATATTGAGGTATTTCAGTGTTAGACTCAAGCTGCAGTTCAAATGCCTCCTTGGTACTACTATCTAGCTTAGACCACAAACAATGGAACAACATGAAATTTTTATCAGGTAATTGGTATTTAGACAATATTTCTAAATTTTCTTTGAAAGTCCGACATAATCTATTTAATTCAACTGCACTTTTTGATTTTGCTGACTCACATGTTAATATTTTTTCATAAAACATAGTGGCAATGACCCTTTTCTTGTCAAAATGTGACTTAAGTGTATTATAAGCAATTAAATAATTTTCTTCGCACAAAGGGTAATTTTTTATTAAGTCAAAAGCATGCCCGCTAACACATGATAACAAGTAATGCAATTTCTCTACTGATGGTATGTTTTGCTATGAATTAAGGAATCAAACATCTGTATGAACGAAACCCAATTTTCAATTTTTGAATCGAAAGGAACTATGTTAATTTTTGGCAATTTAACACCTGAACTACACTTATTAATCGCATTAGTATTGCAACCAATGGACTTTACTTCTATTAAACGCAGTTTAATTGATTTTACGATTTCCTCGAACTGTGATGATATCCCTAATTCACACTTCCTACTACTACTTGGCATAGACGAAAGCAATTCAACCTGAAAAGCATGAAAATCATTTTCGACTTTATTTATATCTTGCAAAGTATAACCTTGCAGGTCGGAACTTTGTATAAATTCAATACGGGCAAAAGCATAATCACGACCGACACGGTTTTTATCGAAACATTCGGAAGTTCCATCAGTTTTAGACATATTTTATTTTTTATTTTAAATAAAACTTCAATCAAAACAACAATCGTATTGAAAAACTAGAGGTTATGAAATAAATTTTATTTGACACTTGACAAGTTGTCAACGATGACAGTTATAGTTGCGTTCAGAAATTTAATTACTTCGATACGATATGTCAAACTATGAACCAAACGCTACTCCAGTTAACACCGATTTTAAGTAATGGAAAACGCCCAAGCCAAGTGTTTCAATCTTACCCTCCAATTTTTTATTCAGTTCTAACAAATAACGATCTCGATAAATTAACAAAAAATCGACGTTTAAATACGAAAATAACCACGGCAACCTTACAAGAAACCCGGTTGATGGACCAAAAAATGTTAGGGAGTTTTACTTCGATAATAATTTAATGTGGACTGTATTCGAAAAGATAAATTAACGAAAGTTACGACACGATATATTGTCGGTCTGAGATAGGCCAGTCAGTGGATAAAGGGCACTCACCTTGCTTAACTGCTGTTGATGGTGCAGCTCTCGGTTGCAGGGGGCTGGCGCAGGCTCCCAGGACTCTCAGCTTGTCCGAACTCACCTTGAATCCAGGTTACCTTTGACCAGCTTATCACCGAAATGAAGCCTGAGGAGTGCTCTCTCCAATGACACAGCCTTTCTTGAGCAATCACACGCGATTTAAACTAGATAGACTTATCCGAGTACAAACGACACGATATTTCGGATTTTCGACAGTGTTTCAGTGGTATAGCTCGTCGACCGACGCGACAACGACATTCGAATTTGAATCAATGTATGTGACTCGACAATATTTTTTTTTTTTTTTTACAATAGTGTTGCCATTTTAAATTATTCATACAAACTATAATCCTTAACACTATTGTACACGCTATTACTGCTGTTATACTCTGTGGGCCGTCCAGCGAAACAGTCAGTCGGTGGCAGAAAATTGTTTTCATCTTCGCATTGTTATTATTGTTTACGTCTACCCAAGAGCATAATCAACCACTTATGAAGCACTCTGGTATTTTACCTACAGTTTCTACTCCCAAAACTTTGTTATTTAAACCACCAAAATGATTAAATTTTGGAAGAGCGCAGGTAAACAGTGAAGTGAAACTATTAGTCACGTAAAGTTTGTACTAGTGTTGTAATAACCATTTTATCGTTTCTACGTTATTGTTTCAGCAAAAGGAAAAAGTGGGTGTCCTGTAAGACCACCTGAAATGGGCGCTATCGACAGCTCTAGTACCAAAACTGATTTAGACATGCATATAGGTAGTGAACAGGACGGTACGTAAACATTTTTTTCTGACTATTAGTATGCGTTTCGCTTCTTTACACGTATGAACTCGACTTAAAGACATAGTTCTCTACGGACTTAACTATTCTCAAGCTGATATTTGCGATCCTGAACTAGCTTAACTTAAAAGTCTTGTAAGATAAAATATTCTAATTCAGATATTATTTAAATTCCAGAAAACTCGCGGATATTCCAAAAAAAATCTAAATTGAATTTAAGTGTACATCACATTCTTGTAGATAAAAAAGCTATTAAATACTTTATTCAATTTATGGAAACCATAGGTCAGCATGTGATTGTCAAATCCTGGTTGGAATTGGACAACTTTAAGGCCCTTCTTTTGCAAGAGAAATTAAATGGTGAAACAGATAAACACTCGAAAATCAGCAGAACAAAAAGCTTTGACCTACAGTTCAACTCCCACAGCAAACTGCCCCCGTCACAAATGTCACAAAGATTAAGCTGGACTGAAGAGAGTGCTCATACCTACAATCAATCTCTACAGGAGTGTTCCACAACTTCTCTTGGGAACTTGGCAGAACAAACTGCTTTAGGAAATGTAACTCATAACAAAGGTAAACATTTTAACCTAACTGAAGAAGCCATCAATTTGTTTAAAAAATATATAGCACTAGAAGCACCACATCCACTGGACTTACCAGATAGTATAAGGAAATCTGTAATAACAAATATTTGTCACCCTGAAGGGCAAATAAAAGAAGATTGTTTTAAGCCAGTTGAAGATGAACTGTTCAATATAATTGAACAGAGATATTTTAAGGACTTTCAGAACAGTCCACTCTATATTAAGGCACAAATAGATATATTAACCAGTGGCTCTCTAGAACTGGCAGACCTTTTATATAATGAAGCCATATTGTTTTACTTTATGGAGTACTTGGAGCAGGAATCATCCAGTAATTTACTAGAATTCCTAATGGCTGTAATGCATTTTAGGGACAACTTAATAAATGCCAACACAACCAGTCCGGAACAAGCTCAAACAGATGCAATTGTTCTGTATGACAAGTACTTTTCACTCCAGGCAACAAGCCCTATTGGCTTCCCCACAAATGTCAGGTCTACAATTGAAAGTGATATTTGCAGAGAAGGTGGACCTCTTCCAACTTGCTTTGATGTACCTTATAAAATAATATTCAAAACTCTAAGCCGCTATGTAAAAGCATTTTTAGAATCTGAACTATATTATAAGTATCTCTCTGAAATGATTCACTCTGTAGATAATATGTGGTCTTCTAATCATAAGTCACATTCCGATTGCAGCAGTGAATTTAGTTTAAGCACTCAAAATACTCTACTTGCAATGGGCGATCCAATCTTCAGAAAAAAGAAACGAAACCATTCCGTGCCTGACATGACAATAGACTCTAATCAACTGTATAATGCAGATTCATTATGGCAACGAAAGAGGTATGATGGTTTGATACTTGGCAGAGTGAACAGTTTGGGCCGATTTGAATCTAAATTTGAACCTGATCCAGACAAAAAAGATAAGTCAGTCTTGAAGAAGATGGTTAGTAGGTTTGTGCCAATAAACACGTCAAAAGTCGATGAAGAAATGGCATGGCAAATTGCTCATATGATTGTAAAGGATGTTACTGACCTGACCATGGCCCCACCAGAAAATGAACGTGATGATGTATAAACATGTGATAGTTATTGTATAAAGGTATATTTTGTAAATGATAATGTATAGAAAATATATAAAATAAAAAATAACACTTATTATTCTGTTGTCTAACTTATTTAATTATGGAAAGGCATGTTGACACTAAAATTAAGTAAAATGGGTACATAATGACCAAAATAAAATAAGTTGTAGTTTTTTTTTTTATTAAGCGAATATCATCGATATTTAAATCGAAGGAAAAATAGAAAATCTTTATCCAGTCGTTGTGGGTTCCAGTCCCGCTACGAGTCAAAAGTTTTTCTATTTTTCTTTCGATTTAAATATCAAAGATATTTGCTTACTAAAAAAAATTACTACTAACAATGCAAGAATAAAAATAGAATATTACGGTGATTCAATGACAGTTGAAAATTTTAAAGCATGCAGAACATTTTGTACAGCTAAATTACAAACAATCTTGGTTCCATTAGATTTCTCATGTTTATTGAATTGCTAAAATAAGTTGTAAGCGTTTCGAAAGCGAAATGCGAGTGTCAGACTTCACCGCCCATTGTTGTGTAGCTTTACGGCAAGTACCTACATACAGACAATTGATCCTTACAATGAAACTAATCGATTGATACCATAAAAATAACAGTACTGTGTTATTAGCCTATAAGGACGTGACCAATATAAGTTGCTGTTTTAATATTTTTCATTCTGACCCAATGAATTCTGCAGAGCCGATGCGTACAACGTCTATGAATGTAAAGCAGCATCAGGTAGTTATAGCTCCTTTCTTTTGATTTTATGGCGAAGTTAGAGAAGACACTAGTACAAACTTAGCTTAAGACGTTGAGAACAGCAAAATTTAGTCACCGCACTTACCGATCGTGTATCATGAAATCATGATTCAGTGTACTGCAGTGTGTCGGAATTGGTTTCCAGGTATATATGAGGTATCATGAAAATAAATATAAAATTGTTAGTGATTGATGGTGAACTTCGGAATTCATTTGTTACAGCAACTGTCTAGGAACTATAATCAATCATCATCATAACAGCCGAAGGACGTCCACTGCTGGACATAGGCCTCCCCCAAAGTGACAAACCATGGCCGATTTTGCGCCTCCCGCATCCAGTGGATCCAAATAATCAATATTATTTTATATTTTCTTTCGTTAGCTATATAAATAAATATTGTGTTATATTATAATATAAACCGTCAATTTGTAAGTCATCAGCAGTTATTTATTTAGAAAGCTTTTCCCGCATAGTTATAAATTCAACGGGACTTCATCGCGTTAAAATTATAGGTACCTATTGTTACCATGCCGCGAACATGGAAGTCACAGCACTTTCGGAACGTCGGAAAAATCCGCGTCGATATGCGTGGGTGTGGGTCTCCTTACTGTCTGATGCCTTAAACAAAATTAATGTAAATAAAATATGTATATTGCTCAATATTAAAACTATTTAGTAGGTATATAGCATTTTAAATAGGTAATAATAACACGCAATCATTTATAAACTCTTGTAGAACTCGTGCTGTGCGCCGTGCCTATTACGTGCCTACTGCCTACCTACCCTGCCTATGATGCCGAGGGTCCTTTGGCGCTACCGCGATAAACTATATTCGTAAATTTCGGACGTATATTATTTATTATCGGTACCTATTTGTATTTGACGATCTCTGTCACTCTCATGACGCCTTAATTAAGTAAAAGAGAAAGATGCTCGAAATAAGTACCTAAACGAACTTTGATGTTGGCGGTAGGTACCGTGCCTGGGTTGAAATCCCAGTGAGGGCATTCATTTGTGCGATTAATTTGTATACATGGGGTGGTTATCTATGTATTTGTGTATTATATATGTACATATCATTGGCTGAGTACCTTGTGGTACCTACCCACAATACAAGCCTTGAGCTTACCGTGTGATAGAAAAACCACATTTGTGACATTATCTACGAAAAGGGACCTTATTGTCGATGGCGCTTATGGCGTTGTTCAAGACGATACAATACAAACGCAACGTGATTCGACGTAAGTGCCATCGACAATAAGGTCCCTTTTCCTAGATAATGACACATTTAGACTTAGGTGTATTCCTGGATTTACGTATGGATTTAGGCTCCTGTCTAAAAGTCCTCAATGTTAATATCCTGTCCTCCTGTTACATATTAATATTAAAACGGCCGTTTTTCTCGTTATTAGGTACCTTAAACATTTTTAAGCAGCTAATGTAGTTGAAGGCCATCGCCCAATCGATAGCAGACCGCTATCTGCTGGCACGTAAAAAGTTAGTGAACTACGGAATTTCAAATACCAAGATAACTTCAACTTTTCGATAAGTACCTACCATTTGTTATCTCAGTATTTAGACGAGTATCACGACGATTTGCTTAAGAATTTTGCAGTCTACATACATTATGTATAAAGACTTTCAACCTATACAGTATAGGAACCATAACCTGAGACCTGGCCTGTGAAACCCATGGTCCTGGGTTCAAATCAAATTCCATTTATTTGTGTGATGAGCACAAATATTTGTTCCTGAGTCATGGGTATTTCATATATGTATTTAAGTATTTGTATGTTAACTATATTATATCGTTGGATGAGTACCCACAAACCGTGAGGCTCAGTTGTGTAAGAATGTCCTATAATTAATTATTTATTGCTATACTACAATAAGACGTGGGATACAATATAACTTGTATTAGGAACGTATTGTTATTCAAAATGATTTCCTTTTACTGAAAAAAAAATTGAATAGTAAAATATAAACTCTTCTTGTAAAACATAAGTTTAGTTACTTTACGTATAAATAAAATAATTTCTTTAGGAGTTTAAATTCGTGTCCGTCTGCAAAACTTGAAGGGATAATATGAACATAATATCACCTTGATAATTTCTAATTGAAGAGGTACCTTACTGCAACTGTACCTATACCTGAGGTAATGAGGGTAAATCTTAAGTAAAGTTCGCACGAGAATGAATATGGAGTTATGGTTTTAGAATATACATGCACCTATGTCACCCTTCCGACTTACCCAAAAACACATTCTATCTTTGTTTATACAAGACTGACCAGCATTTGACCTCAGTCGCACCTGATGGTAAGTCTCGACGAGGTCGAAGGTGTAGTGGTTCACACGCTGGTTCAGTAACAGCCTATTCACTCTTGCCTTGTAGAGACCCAAATTATATCTTTCCGGGAATACAGACGAAGGGAGCGAATTCCATTCCTTAGCAGTCCGCATTAGGAAGGTAGAAGCGAATCGCTTCGTGCGAATGAATGGAATATTCTCAACGTAAGGATGAAATCGCTCCCCTCGCCTGGAAGTACGGTCATGGAACGGAGATGGCGGGCTATCTTATCCCAACAGCTGAATGCTACAGGAAAGAAATATCTGCTACCCCAGTTAGGTACGTACTAAAGATAAAAATTAAATTTAAATAATATCGAGACGTGATAATACGTTCACTTTTTGCGTACCTATAGGTAACTTAAGGATAAATATAAGCCCAGAATTATAAACATAAAAATTTATTATACTTGATATAAATCACCAATAAATATCTCGAAAATTACACATTGTAAACTTATTTCTAAAATAGTGGGTTATGATTTTACTTATCATGAAAAAAACAGTAACAAATTTACTATGTTTCAAATAAAGAGAAACATAGTAATAACATGGCAAGAGGTGCTCACTCGGGTGCAGTCACGCGTCCATTTACAAATGCAAGTAAGTAGCTATAGTCAACCAATTTCATTTCTAGGCCACTTCGAACCTTGTCACAGTGACGTTAATAAGAGATCTTTTGCGTCTTTCATATAGATTTTCACTGTGACAAGGTACGAAGTGGCTTATAAATCAAATTGGTTGACTGTAGGTACCTAAATATATTCAGGTTCAATAGAAAATGAAAATAAAGTTTCTTCTTCTTTTAAAAAAATATGGCTTCCATCAATAAATCAATCGATGATTTCGCCAATGTCAAGTAAAATAACATATAAATTTGCCCTTAGAGCATGACTTTGTTCGGTAGTAGGCCTTGCGTTTTGTAAAGCGGTAGCTGGACTTTACAGAAAGCTTAAGAGGCGGCCGTGACCCTGGGACTGCCGGGTGATGACCAAAATAGTGGTGAAACACGTTTTGAAATCAATTCTTCATTAGCTGCACAATTCTGCGTTAGATCACTGCATAATACGATATTACACACTAAACCACGTTTGAACAAAAAACAAAAAAATGTTTTCAAGACTACTTCGCCATTTTGAGGTTCAACCGTCAATCCAAAATAAGGTTTACAAATATTACAAATATGACAAATGAATTTCTAAATAAAAAATCATTTGACACATGACAAAACATTATTACATAAATTCCTTTTCCCATGTTTTCACTTAATATTTTAAATAACAAGAATATAAGTAGCAAATGTGTATAGGTACAAAAACAATGAAACCATGGTTGTTTTTAAAAGTGCGTAATTGCGAAGCTATAGAGGTAAATCAGGTTTTTTTTTTTTCTTTTCTATTGACCCCGAATATAAAGTAATATACTTACTAAATAGGTACCTAAGTACTTTAACTGGAATGTGAATAAATACTTATTAAAAATAATAATAATGGCTTTTCAAAGAGTGTCATTATCGTTCACAAAGTACCTTGAATTAATCGAAAGATTTAATTTTAAGAGTTACCGTCAGCTTACGGCGTTAGGTACTAATAACGAGGGTGCACATACAGTACTTTAAAAACCTCACTTCGATTTGTTTGATTCAAGTCGAATTGAATTAGGACACTTCCTTCTAGAACGCGTTTTATACAGCTAAAAGTTACATTATGTATCTAGGTAATAGATACTACGTGATGTTCTATCTCCGCCTATTTAACACTAACACAGAAACAAAATAGACGAAGGACACCGTAGAGTTCCTACATTGGTAGGCAAACATACTTATCTTAACGCTCCTTATATCTACCTATTAAATGCACTTTACTATACAAATTTCGTAAACTGGGATAGGTTATCATTTATCAACATAGCGGTAAGCTCAGTTAGACGCGGAAGTGTTAATGTATAATCACACTGGTATCTGTAATTTTTTTCATTTTGATTTTGCCTCTTAGGTACGCGTTAGGTCTGACGAAGCCTTATAATTGTAAAGGCTTGGGCACATAGGCGCGTTTTGTGAGCGTGGCGCAGCGGGGCGCGACGCTGCCGTCCGAATGTGTGCCTTATTTCGTTACATTAGCCACACCGGTGTCGCGCTGCGCTGCCACCACGCTCACAAATTGCGCGTTTAACGTGTTCATTGGCGTAAACTATCGCATTTATATCTGTAATTTTTTCATGTAGTCTAGATGTTGTGTGACCATCACTGCTGTCATAGTTGATTAATATTGACGAAGATCATAGGGTCGAATAATTGTTAATGCTGGATGGCAATGGTTCCAAATGCAGCCGAGGGGGCTCTGAGCCGAGGAGCGGGGATTGCTCATCATTGAAGTGAAAACCTTTGATTGTTGCACTGGACATTGCCGGGGCGATACTGTAGCCAGTGGAGCTCCACTTGCGGTAGACCATAGCGTTGAACAGCGCTTGCATTGGATCCATTAAAGCCTGTAAAATAATAAATTTGCATTAGGCATGCTAGTTAGTAGTTACTACCTCAGCTGTAGTGTGGGGAATTCAATTGCTGTAGAGTAGAGTAAAATGTGTTCAGCAAAAATATAATGACAAATAAAAAGAACAAGTACAAAAATAAGATTCAAAATAAGGGCATAGACAAAACAGTAAAATAGTATAAAACCTACAGCCTCATATGAAAAGTTCTTTTTTTATAAACATAAATCAATGTTGTTAATTAATATATGTCTTGTAGGTGTAGTCTAGATTTAACCCAAGATAACAAAAATATACTTATAATTATAACTCAGCTCCGAGTTATTGCATTGTCTTCAAGAATATCTTTTTAGCTTGGAGAATTTGTTCATATTTAACTTACAAGTTTCAACCAAATAAATAAACCGAGTAAAACTTTAGACATAAAAATCACAGATCTCTTTACTTACCATTACATACCAAATAGATATTATAACTTTAACTGGCATATTAAACCACATAGTCCATAAAAGTATTCCGTTCAAGAGATTAGGTAGCCAGCAAATGTAGAACACTGCATTTATCATAAAAAACTTGAGTCTTAAAGCATCCACAACCCGCCGCTCTTTGCTAGTGAACTGAAAACATAAAACTGATCCTGAATATTCTAACGTAATAAATGTGCATCTGGCTATATAAGTTACTACATCATCAACGCAAAGATTATAAAAATAACTAATAACTTTATTTGCTCCACGCAAGCACTAGCGCACAGGGCACAGGACACTAGTGCTGGAGTTGACGCCAGTGTGCTCATAGGTATGATTCAATTTAATAGCTTATTTAACTATGTGCCACTAGTCTATTAAATTTTTACCATATTGAGTATTAGTGATTAGTGATTTAGCAATTTAAATATTTTTAGCAATAGTATATATTATGTAATAGTATATGTATAATAGTAATATTATTAACTAGTAGTGTGCCATACCTGAGCTAATGGTAACGCCACTGCCATTTCGACGTCTTTACCGGCTAGTACATACATGACGGGATTTATGACCATCACCAGTGCAATCGGTACATATGTTGCACAGTAGTTAGGAAGTATTTTGAGTAGAGCACTTGTTACTGATGTTAAATTGTGACACCTGAAATTAATATACAGAAGCTATTTATATAATTTGCAATATATCAGTACCATGAATGATACATAGGCATGTTTTCCTTTGCCATATACCATAACATAACCCATAAGAGTTGCAACCCAAGTCAATGAATGCTTAGTTATAAACTCACGTTGCATCTGGGAAATACAGAATAGATAGTCCCACTCCAGTAGTGATGGCGGGCAGCCCCCAGGCCACTGAGTGGTACGCCATTAGGTGAGAATCCCTGCCTTTAATAGTAAGCCAAGTATCTATTGCATAGAATAAAGTCCAGAACCAAGTTGCAGTATAGAAATATTGAGTCCAAGCCTGTAGACCAACATAGAGCAAGCTACATGATATGATACAAACACACAAGAAAATTTAAACAATTAATGCAAATAGTGTCCTTTTTAATTAACTAGTTGATTGTAAGTAAAAAATCTACTATAAAATAGTCATTGTTGTTATTTTAAGTAATCATTATCAAAATTTATTATTAATAATACTAATAATGTGAAAGTCTGTCTGTTACATGTTCACACTTAAATCACAGATCTGTTTAAAATGAAATATGATATGTCATGGCAAAGAACATAAAATAGTTTTGATTCAAATCATCCATTACCAATTCTATAGAGTTGCAATTCAAAATCCTTATTATAGTAAATACATCATAAATATCATAACAAATTGCTTACTGAGGTAATACTGCAGAACAGTACACTAAAACCATCATCTGGCATTGGCATAATAGTTTTGTATTTCAACCACAGTGAAGATCGAATTAATACACCTAAAACAATTGTTTTAAATTAACATACAATATTTGTGGTTAGGTTTGTTAGGTAGCTTTAAATGCCCAAAGGGCAAACCAAAAAGAAATAGGAGCCCCAGTGTTCCAATATTGCTGTTGAATTGTGCGAAATATGATTGCAATTAGTTCTGTACAAATAAATAAAAATCTATCTATTCTAATCTTGTGACAAAAGGGTGTAAACTCTTCAGTCACAACTGGTTGCGAAAACGGCCCAAAGGTGACATTGATCCAAACAAAAAAGGAAATATTTCCAATCTCCTGATTTTGGGTGTCCTGTCACTAAGTTAAACTATAAATAAATTCAGTATTCATATATGTTAATGAATTTGGACATGATGATGGGTATACCAGAGGAAGCCAATAAATCTGCAACAGCTAGCCACATTATAATGTTTCGGCCGCGGCTCGATGTAAAGGTATTATATCTTTGTGGTATATTTTGCCATACATATGGTATAATCTGAAAAAAAAACAAATATACAAATCTTACCACATTGCAAGTAAATAATATAACTTTGAAACCGTTAATTACTTGTGTACACTTTGTAGAAAACCTAAACTTTTGTACAAAACCATTCCAATTTAAACATTAATGTACCAAAATATGCATTTGCTTAATGACAATACATTGAGAAAGCTACTGCATCAGCATCAAATTTAAAGGAATGGGTATTGATAAAGATACTACGCATACAAATCTGTAAAGTACCTGAAATAATGCGCCTAAAATACCGACTGTAGAAGAAACCAAACAAACAGTGTTGTAGGAATCAGTATTGAACTCGTTCATTATTCTCACTGCCATATCCTCATTTTTACCAGAATGGTGACAACAGAATGTTTGTATGGTTGGATCAGACATTGTCTTTCATTAAATAATATTGTTTCACTATAAATTATTTATCTTATTTAAAGAGATTTAAGAGGACCAGCCGGAAGTATCATATTATTTGACATATCAATATCAATACAATACCAACATAAGTGCGCACTGACACTGACATATGGCACAGAATAAGAATTCGTTGCGTTCAGATAAAGCAGTACGTTTAATAATGATCTTATAATAGGGATGTTGACACATAAATCACGTAATACATTTTGCAACAAAATTAAGTGTAATTGGTTCACTTTGACGAATATAATCAATTAAAAATAAAATTGAATAAAAATACTTATTTGATTTAAAGATATCACGTTTATAAAATTTAAAATGAACATCATTTTTAATTTGCGAAATTTCAAAAAACCGTCGTAGCCATCAAATTCTCGCGGTTTACTGTAAAATAAATTATAAGGCAACTATATACATAAACGCAATATTTCGCGGTCCAAATAGCAATTTCATTATTTTTCCATACTTTACTTCACACTGTAAGATAGTGTTCAGGTGGCCCCCTTTGACACGCGCCCGACCCGTGCCCGCGCTATGTGTGAATCGAGCTTAAGTGACTTACTGAGCGTTTTCGCGGGAAATACGAATGTCAGATTTTGACGCTCATTTCTGGCTTTTGTGCAACTTTTGTGTAGTTTTAAGGCCATTACTCCCATACAGACAAAAAAAATAGTTAACTAGCCTATTGACTCAAACCGTGGTCCGATTCACGCTCACACTGCTAGCTTACAGCTACAGAGCTTACAGTGCTGCTACTGTCAGCTGGTCCGAATGTTAACGCGCTCAAGACTGCGAACATCGAAGTTCGTATAGTTGGAGCATTTTTCTCTTTTACTCCAATTAAGGCGTCATGAGAGTGACAGAGACAATCGTCCGAAATTTACGAATATCGTTTTTCGCGGTAGCGCCACTGGCAAGGTGTAATCCTTAAGTGCAGCGGAGTGACGGAGACAATCTTCCGAAATTTACGAATATCGATTTTTGCGGTAGCACCGCAGGACGTTAGCGTTAGTCCGCAGATACCAGAAAACATTAAACTGATATCAAAAGTACGTTATCCAAACAGTAAAATGACATTCATAGCACTGGCTACACGGGAAACACCGCCCCAAGATCCATACGAAGAAAAAAAGAAAAAAAAAAGCCATTCATAGCTTTTATTGATAAAACCATAGAAGTAGTAAAAAACTAGTATATATAATATATTCAAAATAAACATACTAATAAGTTTAAACGGTCCTAGACATTTATTACGTCGTGAGTAGACCGCCAACCGTAAGCCTCTACAGGCTTTAGTTTAAAAACCTCAGTATTTTAGCCGTTATCAATGAATACTTTTGTAATTGTTTTTCTTTTACCACTTTAATTACGTCGCAAATTGTAAGAAAAAATCGTTAAGATGAAGAGGGTCTGTCAATGAATCGCAGAAGGAAGCCACTTCGAACAACTGTAAAAGATTATGAAAAAAAGCTTCAATTAACTTTAAAAAAATACTTTATTGCAAATAAATCATACTCACGTACTTCGATGTTAAATAATAATGTCTCTTTACTGTAGACATATAGAATCAACCAACGTACGGTTTGATAAATGAATGAGGCCGTTTCAACTTTATATTATGAATATTTCTAGTGTAATACTGAAAAAAAAAAATATTTTAGTCATTGGGTAATTTCGCTATCAGTGTATGGTTTTTTGATATCTATTATATTTACGAAATAATCGCCTGGTACGTTTAATAATTACATTCTGTATAGGTAAGAAATAAAAACCAAATTAGTTCGAGAAAAAAATATCATTGTCAGCTAGATCATTTATTCTCCAACTTTATAAACCAGATTTTTTTTTTTTATACAAACAGTAGGTACATTTTTGGAGAAATACATTAGCGATAACATTTGATATTTACCAGTCGCTTTTCGGTGAAGGAAAACATCGTGAGAAAATCGGGCTAAAACTCGCTTTCTTAAAACTAGTGCCTACGCCAAATCCTGGGATTAGTTACCAAGCGAAGCCCAGGTTCCCATGAGCCGCGTGGCAAACGCCGGGGCAACGCGAGGAAGATGATTTGACAGAAAAGTTTGTTCCTCGTGACTTGAAACCCTCCCAACGCTGAAGATACCACATTTTGAACCAATCGCTATGCTCGTGGTTGAATTTTGGAATATTTCGGTAGCTCAATATTAGCCCAAAAGAGTAAACTAAAAAAATAAAAAATAACTATTGCTCACAATCGAAATTAAAAGCAAAATGCTCAATTCTATAGACACGGAACCCATTTCACACTCGAACTATTGTTAGGCGTTTTTTTTTTCTTCAATTTGTTATCTACATACTCATACTCGTAAATAAATAGATTAAATTGTAGGTACATTTGCATGGCGAGATTAGCGAGGCTTAAGAAACTTGTAAACAAAGGAGCAACAAAAACAATCGAAAAACTAAATAGGCATATACTTTACTTAGTCCATTTTATATCATACATGACTTAGGCCGCACTAGGAGTAGAATTAACCATTTCACTTGGAACAGTTGTATCCATAGGGATCACTGTTAGATTGTGGGTTACGGAGAAACACGGGTTAATCGGATCCCGAACGTCACCTGACTCCATAGTGCAGTTTAAACTGCCATTGTTCGGGCCATTAGCGTCACCGGAAAGCATTAATGCTGAAGGTTGATTCGCAAGAGTGACACCTTCGTTTGGAATGTCCGTTCCAACATTAGGAAGTTCAGGCGGCTCTGTTACATTATTTTCTGCGGCAGTTTTCAGCAAAATTGAACACGGTATTGCAGTCGCAAATTCTCTGCCCGCCTTTGTTACAACAGTGACAGTACATTCCGTCTTATCCTCGTTGTTTGTGTTTTGTGAATTGTCCTTTACATCTGCCTCAGGCGTGAAGGATGTCGCAATTGCGCAAGGAATGCCTAGTACTTCCGTCGCATTAGCGTTGCTTATAGTTAGAGTACAATTGACCAAGTCTCCTAGTATCGGGTCGACCACGGGCTCCGTACTATTACTTGGTGCCACAGCCACGGGTTGTCCTCTATTGTCATAGATCACTGTGTGATGATGGTGGCCCGTTGACCGCGCCAAGTTCCATAAAGCTAATCCGGTCAAAAGCGTTCCCACGCCTGCGCCAGCAATGCCAACGCCTTTGAGAGCACTGCTAGTACGACTCCCGCCACCGAAGCCTCTGTTTCCGAAATAACCAGGCATTTGCGAGCCGTATCCGTTAAATCCAGGTCCTCCGTAGCCACCATAACCACCACCACCACCACCGTAACCTCCATAATGTGACCCTGGATTCGAATAAGCCGGCGGCGGTGCCTGCGGATGGTAGTTGCTTGTTCCATAGTTTCCTCCTGGTTTGTAACCAGAATAAGGTGGGGGAGCAGCCTGGTAAGGAGGTGGAGCAACGCCTGAACCAGGATACTGTGCTCCGCCAGCCGCAGAGTACGGTGGGGGAGCTGCTCCAGAGGCATGCCCACTCCCTTGAGCTGGAGGGTAACCGTGGCCTGACGACGGGTTGTTACCAGATAAACCATTTGACGGGGGGTACCCGCCATTACCTGATAATCCAGTACTAGCTGGATATCCGTTGCCAGGTGGTTTATTAGCTTGTTGCGGTGCGTTGCTTCTTTGAATACTTTCTTGCGCCGGATAACCATGGCCTGATGATCCGCTGTTGCCTGACATTCCATTTGCAGGAGACTGGCCACCACTGCCTGACAAACCATTTCCGGCAGGATAACTGGGCTTGTTGTTTGCCGGTTGAGCTTGAGAACTTGTTGCCTGCTTTGGTTGCGTGTTCCCTCCAGAAAGTCCTGTCTGACTCGATGGGTATGAATGAGTTTTACTACCCGTCGGTGTGGATTGTTGCCTCTGCGTCTGTGTCTTGCGCTGAGCAGGTTTTTCTTGCCAACCAAAGAGCGATGGTTTCGGAGCTGAGGGCTGAGGATTACTGAATGAAGTCGGTACAGGTTGCGAAGCAGTTTTCCCTCTTGTCGAACTTCTGGAGCCCGATCCTGAACCCCGGCTTTTACCCGTTTTCTTTCCTTCCACACATAATAAAACCACCAGCAACAACGTTATTACTATCGTTAATTTCATTTTCATCGCATTAATATTGATGATTATTGACCGTCATTCGGTAAGCTAAGCTACGTATCACTGAGTACTGTCCAACACACGGTTACACGAAGCAATGGCCTGGTACAATCTGTATTTCGATCGTTATGACTGGGAGGTCATTTGTCGGCACTTGGTAGTTGTTCACAACACCACGCTATCGACCTAACTACGTAGGGAGGTACGAGGAAATTTATACACGTATATAGTGTTCGGTTAGTATGTACGTATAGGTACAGTACAGTGTTAGACTGACTCTCACGCAAACAAGAAAATTGTTGGAAATTCAATGTTATATATGTATACATATTATTATTGATGGTACGTGTGGCAATTTAACTTTATAAAAGAACATCTCATGTGGCATCTAGGTTCTAGATTTAATCAATAAATGCCCTTAGTCATTTCAATAAAGTGGTTTATTTTTTTATTAATTACTTAATACCCTTTATCATCTTCCTGACTTCCATCATGCGTTTGTCCCGGCCTTTCGTTTGCCACAATTTAATAAAGAGAGATATATATTAATATTTATTATTTAGGGTTTGGCAGCCTATTCTCTTGAATACCCAATTATCAAATTTAAGTACCTAAATCATGTAAAATAAATTGATTATCAAAGGAACATCAGATATAATATAGAGCTAAATATTTTCGTAGGTACTGATGTTAATTTAGTCTAAACACATGCCTACCGAAAGCCAGCGTCCATAGCCAGGCAGCGTTCATAATATAGACTAGGGGTCAAGATAAGCACTTCACCTTCGAGTCATTTTGGAACCTATGAGAACGTTCCACTGGAAACGAACATCAATCCATTTATCAATTGACTGAAGATGTAAGTACAAAGTGCCACAACAGGATATCATTCATTACGTTGGGAGCGAAGAACCGTACTACGGCACTTTGTACCTTGTGATCGCTGCAACAAAAGTATAGAATGGCTATCGACGTCGCCATGGTCATCAGACAGGCGTAATCTGATTCTCTCAACTGACATAATACAATATAACTAACATGTAGACTCCTACATACCCTAAGCATCCGGTTACGCAGCATAGGTAATATGGAAACCGTGTGCACTGTGTAGTCATTAAATATGCGACTTCTACATTGTTAGTCTGGCATTTGGGAGTTATCATTACTGTAGCTGTATTGTGGAATGATATAGGTAGTCATTACACTGTATTGCGCAAAAAGAAGCATGACTCATGTTCTGTCGAGGTCGGGATTAGCACAGATCTGTTTTTTTTTTTATCTAGGTATTTTATATTATTTAGGTAGATATATATCTAAGAGTTGGGAACAGGAAACTCGCTGTGCCCTACCTCTTATTGTTGGACGTAGTTTAAGGACATACCCGGGTCCCTGATGTAGTGCTGTGTTCCTGATGGTGAGTAAGGTTCCCAGAGCTCCAACCCCCCATAAAGGCCGGCAACGCGCTTGTGACTCCCCTGGTGTTACGGGTGCCCATGGACGACGGTAATTGCTTACCACCAGGCAATCCGTCTGCTAGTTTGCCGCCTATGTCAAAAAAAAAAAAATACCTAAAAGGTAGCAGTGCTATTATGGCTGTGGTCTTCTGTAAGGAGGAGGTACTTCCCCAGTTGGGCTGCCCCAGATTCAAGCGTGATGGTCATCGCTGTGCCCTACCTCTCATAAAAATTAAAATTATATAGATTAATAAAGTCCCTATTGAGTGACCAATAGCATAGCTAGGATTCAGAATGTCTAGACCTAAACACTAAATAGGGGTTTTTCTAACAGATCTATCATTTTAACCTTATTTTAACCCAGCAACGGAACTATTGTATACGTCATTTGTAAGTCTATGTCGGTCGTCAATAATATTTACGTATAAAATTATAACGGACACTATTCAATATAAGTACTTTATGCAACAGGCTTATTACATATGTTGTGTTTACTTTATAAATAAATTAATATTATGTAATCGAATTATTTAGAGAAATAAAAGCAGGATAATGCATCTTTATTATAACGGCTGTAATATAATTACGCATCAAAAGAGTGAAATCAGATATCATGATTAGTGCATTGGCACTGCTTTACTTATCAAGCAATATAAGTGCTTTTTGTCCCCTGTAAGATATAAGGGGAACACCGGGCAAAAATAACAATTTTCATCAACCATCATCATCAATTTATATAACCATTACAGACAAACAACACAGTGTGCAGTAGGTATGGGCAGTATTTATTCCTATGTCTACTACTAGTTAACTTAATAGATTATTTTTATTACCTAGGCGAATATATAATATTATTTTGATTGTTTATTATTCTAGTTCTAAATAAAAATAGTTATTCGACTATATAAAGATCTGTCGGCGCGCCTGATAGAGGCCTCGGGTGACCAAAGGGCTGGCTACTATTTTGCACAGCGGATAGCCATCGCTATCCAACGTGGGAATACAGCCAGCCTTCTGGGCACCTTGCCCGTTGATAGCGATTTGGGCCAAGTTTTTTATCTCTAATTTTGTTTAAGTAGTTTAAGTTGTTAGGGTTTTTATTTTCTTTATTATGTTTTTAAATTAATTATACTAATAATCACCCCAAAAAAAAAAAAAATAGTTATTTGTTATACGAGGGGCAGTGTAGTTAGTATTTACCTTCTCGTGCTAATATTGAGACCCGAGCTACCGAAAGATTCCAAAATTGAACCACGAGCATAGCGAGTGGTTCTAAAAGTAGAATCTTGAGCATTGGGAGGGTCTCAAAGCACGAGAGAGGAACACACTTTGCTAGAGAGTGAAACATAATTTTTCACCTCACTACCGCGAGGAAAAAGACTTAAAAAAATATTCAAAAACATGAAATAAATGAACATCCGACCAGATTATATATTATATTTAAAAAAAACACTCGATTAGTAGTAAACAATTTGTATGAAAATGTAACTTTGCTATATATTTTTAAAGAACAAAACAGTTCTTTCCGAGCTAGTGAGGTGAAAAAATATTTACGCTCACGTGAACTAAGAGCTACCTTTACTGCATATGAAGGGTAGGTACACGGAAAGAACATAATCCATCAGTCACATTTTATGAACATATTAACTAAACTACACCAAATAATCCACCACAGATGGCTACTGCTGGACATAGGCCCCCTGCATAGTCGCCCCTCGGGTGGCGATCTCTAGCATGGCACGTTCAAAACAAATGGTAGGTTTCCAAATGTTGGTTTCGGAAGAAAAAAAGCAATCCAAATAGGGCGAAAATGATTTTAGCTATTTCACATACAAAAATACTATAACAGATCATAATATGGCGGCAAATTATTACATAAATACAATAATAGTTAAAGAGTTGACTGACAAAAGTAAAGTAGAAATGCAGAAAAAAAAACCTATTTTCTAAACACATTCTTCAAGGAGCCTAAGGTACAGCTAAATACATCTACGTTACTTAGTATTTTATTCTCATTGTAATTGCACATGCACGCCTCACAAACATATTTCTAGAATAGTTTCTCTTACGGAAAATAAGTATTTATGCCTAGGATGGAAATGGCGATCTCTTTCACTAGGAACTCTAAAATAAATTCTTTTAACAGACAAGGGGCATCAATAAGATTATTCAAAATTTTAGATAATAAAACTGAATCTACACAATCTCGATGTCATTCAAGGGTTTGCATTTTATGAATACTTAATGATTCCATAATTATGTTGTAACTCACATTTGAAATAAAGGGATTTCAGGAATCTAGGATCTTTCTATCCTATCAATATGAACTCTACCTATAATGAGGTTTCCATACTGCACACGCAAATTCAAGCCGACTACGACATAACTATTATAGATAACTGGAAGCGTCGAGATGTTTCTAAAGGGTGTAGTGATTCGCAGAATTTTAAAGAATAAAAGTTAAATTAGTATTTTATACAGCTATAATATTGTGTGTGTTTAGACATGTTCTCTCTGTGGACCATTTACTTCAGTCCGTTGCATTATGTGACGTGACGGTAAACAATATGCAGATATCCTGGAAGTCCACGGTAAACTAGGAAAGCGACCTTGCATTATTATAAACATAAACTTATTTAAAAGCATTGTTAAATTATTAATATTACGATGTCTGTTAAAGCACTGTGTGAAACTAACAATATTGATTAAAATGTCTCTATACCCTAATAAATAAACCATCAAATTACATTTTCTAGTCCACGCGGTATTTAATAACTCACTTAGGTACTGTAGTCACCTATCATCTATCCATTTATGTCATAACCTACTACTGATTATAAAGTGCGTAGCCAACTTTACCTTAGATTCCCCTCTTATCACAAGCGTCATGTCTGATCACTTGTCAGATAAATTAATTAAAAGCCACTTAGATTTCTTGATTACACCAGTATGTTCTTAGCTGCTCAACATAAATGCCAAACGAATATCATTAAAATGATTTTATATTTGCTTTTTACGCTTGTGGCAACAAGCTTAGCACGGCCACCCCATGATCTTGAATTAAACAACGTTGTATCAGTACCAACTAATTGTGATGAAGGACAGGAATGGATCAATGGCCAGTGCCGAGACGTTTGGATAGCGAAGAGTGATGCAAGAACTCCTGCTCCGTTGAATGTGATCACGGTGCCCACAAATTGCCCTGATGGCTGGGAGTGGATCAATGGACAATGCCGTGAAATTTGGAGAGGAGATAATATTGGCAGAACCCCTGCGCCACTAAACGTGATAACTGTTCCAACGAATTGCCCTGATGGTCAGGAATATATAAATGGTGAATGTCGTGATGTTTGGCTATTTGACAATATTGGTAGAACTCCCGCTCCACTAAACGTGATAACAGTGCCGACGAACTGCCCTAGTGGCTGGGAGTGGATAAACGGACAATGTCGTGAAATTTGGAGGGCAGATAATATTGCTAGAACACCTGCTCCACTGAACGTAGTAACTGTTCCAACGAATTGCCCTGATGGCCAGGAATATATAAATGGACAATGCCGTGACGTTTGGAGAGTGGACAATATTGGCAGAAATCCCGCTCCACTGAACGTGATAACGGTGCCGACGAACTGCCCTACTGGTCAGGAGTGGGTCAATGGTCAATGCCGTGAAATTTGGAGAGCAGATAATATTGGCAGAACCCCTGCGCCTCTAAACGTGATAACTGTTCCTACAAATTGCCCTGATGGTCAGGAATATATAAATGGTGAATGTCGTGACGTTTGGCGATATAACAATATTGGTAGAACTCCCGCTCCACTAAACGTGATAACGGTGCCGACGAACTGCCCTGATGGTCAGGAATATATCAACGGACAATGTCGTGAAATTTGGAGGGCAGATAATATTGCCAGCACACCTGCTCCACTGAACGTGGTAACTGTTCCAACGAATTGCCCTGATGGCCAGGAGTATATAAATGGACAATGCCGTGACGTTTGGAGAGTTGACAATATTGCCAGAAATCCCGCTCCTCTGAACGTGATATCGGTGCCGACGAACTGCCCTGCTGGCCAAGAGTGGGTCAACGGACAATGTCGTGAAATTTGGAGAACAAATATTATCGGCAGAACCCCTGCACCACTAAACGTTATAACTGTCCCAACAAATTGCCCTGATGGTCAGGAATATATCAACGGACAATGCCGTGACATTTGGAGAACAGATATTATCGGCAGAACCCCTGCACCACTAAACGTGATAACGGTTCCAACAAATTGCCCTGATGGTCAGGAATATATCAACGGACAATGCCGTGACATTTGGAATAGAAACAATAATGCGAAGTAAGTACTTTTAAGTTGCATTTCACACCGAGCTAATAATAACTAATGTGACTTCAAGTGTAAACTTGTGTCATCCAATTCGATATGAAATTGTATCTAGCAAGGAAACCACACCTAGTGGTTAGTTATTGACTGGTTATTAACTGATATTCACTTATTTCCAGCAAATGCCACTTTCGTTTTGACTCAGTATAGGCAAAATTTTGTGCAAACCTTGGCTTATCGATCATACTTCGTAATTGCATGATACCGCATTTATTTTCTTACGCTAAGCTCACAATACTCGTTATTTTTTAAGCTTTATTATATTTTTCTAAGAAACTGTCATATTTGATTGATGTTTAAAGGCCCATATCATTATCAGCTAAATGAAACATTTAGGTATATCTAAATAACATTGTTTGTTGCTTATCTAATAAAATCTAGATATGTATGTTATTATTGTTTAAGGAAATACAATCTAAGTGTTGAAATGCGAAACAGTAGGTAAGATAACTTTAAAACATGCCTTTGTAAGAAAATTGAAACAGAAATCTAGCCTTCTAAACATAGTTGATGGTTCTACTAGGCTAGTTTTTAGTCGCAATTTTCCGCGTGGATTTGTTTTTCAGTGACTTTTACTTAGGTATTATCAATACACTTAACATAAAATTAAACGAAACAAAGCAGCTAGAATCTTTGGCTCCAATTATGTACTGTTACGTAGGTACTACTACTTACCAAAATTTGGCAATACAAAAAAACAATATTTTTAGAATAAAAAAAGAATAGGTACTTCACCTCTGCGTTTCACCAAAGCCTCCTCCTTCTACGGTAAAGTTGAGGGCATAAGCATATACCTATACCTACATTTTTTGCTTTATTGCAATACAATGGCATAGAGTAAAATACAGGTCGATTCACAAGAGTTAGCGTCGTATGTCTATGTAAATCTTGACAGTTGAGTAAAAAATTCACGCCGACTCTTGTGAATCGATCTGTACATTTATGCTCTAGACTGTATTTTAATAGAATAATGTTAATATTTTGTCAATACATTGGGCAATAGGTAATTTCGCATTCATCATTATGATACTTACATTCAATGTACCTTTTCAAACGCAATTGAAATGAAACAATAGGAATGTAGGTACAATACCTAATGTTGTAATACCTAATCTTTCTAAAATAGTATATTTTACAACTAGACCGTGTTCCAGACAATATTAGCATCTTGAACAAAACTGACCCTAATTTAATTTAATTTAATTTACATAGGTATATCAACAAATATTAAGTAGGTACAGTCGCCATCAACAACGCCTCTATTGTCAAGGCTATAAAGTGCGTGTCCAGATATTTGTGACCACCTCCACAGCTCCGATAAATCTGATGGCGACTGTACTAAATAGTACATTTAAATCATTATTATTAGCCGTGTGTTATTATTGATAATATATTCCCCAATTTCACTGTAAAAATGTTGGTGTTTGATATTCGGGCAAATAAATATTCCCCTAAGTTGAACTTAAATATATTTGAGAAGCAAATTTTTTTTTTAAGTTTTTATACCAAATATCATTGGTAATATAATATAGATAGCAAGGTTGGAAATTTGGTGTTTCTTTATTTGTCAAATTACCCTACATATAAGATACAGATGTAATTTTTTACGTGATACAAAATAGTATATTACGTACCCAAGGCGGTAAAACAAAGAAAGGCTAGGGTCGCGGGTATTTGTGGCCCGAACCGGAGGTGAGGGCCATAAACAAGCGATCTGAGGCCTTCTTTATTACCACCCGTGGTGCGTACATAGTTTTACATATTCATCTGGGTGTAGAGTCAGATTTTCCGTCGCACCCTAGGGCGGTAAATCTCTCTTACCGCCCAGTGTGACGTAAAATATTTTTCGAACTCCATAATCAGCAGTCAAAGCTGTAACTCTGCTTAAAATAACACTTTTTATATTTTTTTTTTAACTTGTCAATGATATTATGATATTAAAACAGCTTTATAAGATATTTAAAATGTAAAGTTATATATATTACTTTTGAAACAAGCATAAATCGCAAAAAATGTTAATGACAGTTATGATTCAAGCAGTCCATTCAAATTACTAATAGCCTAATAAACCGATATAATATCCAGAAACAGCCGTTTAAAAGTAGAATAAATTACCAAAAAAATATTTAAATCGAAAGAAAAATAGTTTTTTTTTAGTTTTTGAGTACCGCTTAGTCTAAGCGGTACTCGGATAGCACAATTGGAAGTGCACTGGGCTAGTGATCCAGTGGTTGTGGGTTCGAGTCCCGCTTCGAGTCAAGTTTTTCTATTTTTCTTTCGATTTAAATATCGAAGATATTCGCTAGCAGACGTTACTGCATAATAAAAAAAAAAAAATTTTGTTTATTTTTCTGATTTCAACGACAGTAGGAGCATTCAATTGCTAGTTGTTTATTTATGGAGTTAAAAAAACATATTTGTAACGTGTAAAAAATTACAAGCTGTATATTCAAAGGGTATTTCGTTTCACCTTTCCAGATATTCGCTTTTACAAGAATCTGCTCCTGAAATCGAACAAACCAATGAAGAAGCGGTGGAACGGCCCTTGGGCGGAATCTTGGACCAATTCAGCTTTTCTTCAAAAAATGTTATAAGCGTGCCTAATCAATGCCCCGTGGGATATGCACCAGACGCACTTGGTATCTGCCGAGAAATTTGGGTGTTGTAATGTTACTTATTTAAATGTTATATGCGTAACTTTTTTTACAAATAATCACGTTAAATATATATACTTTATTGCGTAATCTTGGCACCTGTTTTCTTACTACCCATTTCAAATGATTGTTGCTATCCAAACAAACAAACAAAATCATACAATCGGACTAAATAGTTTATCGTTGCATCCTTTATTATTAATCAAAGATACGGCCAATTTAAGAATTCAATTTAAAAACAGTAAAAATGCATGCAAGGTTATGACTGGCAACTCGCAACTTAGAGCTCGTTGAATACTACAGCAGACCGCAATTCAAGTAAAAATGTTATTAATAATAATTATTTCGCTTGTGGCAACCGCTAAGACGCTCCCTCTTCATGACAATGAAGTGGGTTCTCCAGTCTCAGAGCTAACACCTGATTTGGCGGCTCCTGGCAAGCCTGCCTGCAGTCCCGGGAAGTGTAGTGAAGCACGAGTGAGAAGGGCTATCAACGCCTTCACCCCTCCATCACAACCGTGCCCCTGTCGTGGTTAGACAATATTGCTAAAATGGAATTCTATTACTTTTTATGAACTATGCTCTGCGGTAATAAAGTCATTATTAATACCTGATGATTTAGATGTTTTTGTTCTACTAATAAAATGTTATTTCTATGAAGAACTTACTAATTCCTCGGAAGATCAGCGCTGGCTAACGCTGGCAACATGCTGAGAAGGGACCAACTTCGTGACATATTTCTGTTTTATTTTATTTTTCTATTATTTTACCTTATTTTAGCTTATTACCGAATATGTATCTAGTAACCATTGAAAAAAACAACGCGCTATTCAATAAATATACAAAACAATTTAAGCGCTTTTGCAGGGACCTGTATAACAACACTGTTAAAGATTTGAATAATTAAAACATCCATCTATCTATCTATATATCCAATGGGCAAGGTCCTAGAAATAAACATTTAAACTCTTGGGTTAGTCTCAATATTAGCAGTTTTAGTTTTGTTTTCTGTTTAGGTATTCTGCTTGTAAAAAGGCTGTTATATTAATAACTTATTTAACTACAATACTTGTTTTTGATAAAATAAAAATAAAATATTATTATGTTTCTTTGACCGTGAATGATATTTCAGGGGCGCTACCGCGAAACACGATTTTCGTAAATTTCGGACGATTATCTCTGTCACTCTTATGACGTCTTAATTGGGGTAAAAGAGAAAGATGCCAGAAATATACGAACTTTGACGTTCTCGGTACCGGGCCAGTAATGCCAACACAATCGAGTAAGAATGAATGCAACAGACCGCACCAGGACCGAACGTAGGTAGATACCAGCTACCATCACTTATAGTCTATATACTTTCCAAGAAATAATTGCTTCTAAAGAAATTCCAGTCATGTACATAGTCAAGTATTTTTTTTTTACCTTATATTCTTTTTGACGTTATCAAAAGTGAATACGACCCAATACGAACTATAAGTGAAACAGTGGTGAAACACGAATAAGTACTTAGTTCTTTTTCCCACCAATGTATCGAAAAACGTTCTATGAAACGCGTATGCATGGTGATTGTTGTAACAAATTTTGTTACATTTTGTGAATTTAGCTATAAGACATCCCTCACACACGCTCGCACGCTATATCGCTTCATGTCGACTGGCCAATCTAGCACACTTGTTATGTCCTACTTAATATTATAAATATGAAGGTCCCGTTGGCAAGAGCGGCGTATGAGCTCATACGAAGTCTTGGATCGAAGCTAGTTGATAATATTAATATAACGTTGGTTGCATACAGCATACAGAAAACGTTCCTTAAGAAACATTCGTTTGTATAGATTGGACCGACAAGTGTTAGCAGTCAAATCACATCTGACGTTTCGATAAACGTCATTTACCTACCAAAAGTTGCACTGTACTTGCACTAAATGCCAACCCAACAATCACTTTTGTTCAAGTAAAGATTATTAAATCAGGCCCATAAATTATTTAAGTACAGTCTAAATCTAGTTGTGTGGCATAATCTTTATTTTAACATCAACTGAAGATGTACGGAAACTTATATGAGTCATCGTGTAGATGACCGTTGCGGTTTACTTTCATTTCACTACTTGTAACAAAAATACAGTAAAATGTCTGAGGTAAAAGGGACGAAGGCCTTAGAATTATGGTGTAAACGCTTAATTAAAGATTGCCCTAATGTGCAAGTCGATAATATGACTACATCATGGAGAAATGGTATTGCTTTCTGTGCATTAGTTCATCACTTCAGGCCTGACTTAATGTAAGTTAGAATTTTTTATAATTTTCGGTAGTACAGTATAATCAATCCATATGACTAATGAAATGTGGACTTTTACAGAGATTTATCAAGTTTAAAACCAGAAAATATATATGAAAACAACCAGAAAGCATTTAGTATTGCAGAAAAACATCTAGGTATTCCCGCATTATTAGACCCTGAGGATATGGTGGACAATGAAGTGCCAGATAGATTGTCTATTCTCACTTATTTGTCTCAGTTTTATCAACGCCTTGGCCACACAGGTAAACAGTTTTTATTACTTCTGTGTCAAAAACATGATTGCGCTACAGGTGCAGGACGCAGGTGTAATACCTGATAACATTATATACCTAGTAATACAAAAAAAAATTGTTTTATTTTCTTAAGTTATGGATGCTTAATTTCTTGAATAGAATTGTAAGTACCCATTTCCAAAATGTAGTCACCCGATCCTCCTGTTTCCTAACTATTAAAAACAGGAAAATATGTATTACTAATATACAACTATAGAAAAAGTATGTAGCCTAGATTGCTGCATTATTTACAAAGCATTGAAGTTATATACAATGTATACAAGCCATGTACATGAATTATTGTTACAGTAAACACTAAAGCTTCGGAAAGTGAATCCAAGACCCCAGACCCTCCATCAACATCTACAGCAGCGGTTTGTATTTTAAATATATTAATATGTTTTTTTTTTACTATGGTCTTATGAATATGTGTTGTGCCATGCTTTTATTTTCTATAATCCTATAATACTTATATTCAAACCTCAATCATTTCAATGATTAGTAAACTATAAGGCAAATTTAACTTATTGATTCATGTTTAGCTGTAATATCTTTATTATGGGACAATAAAATTGTTTAGAGTATAGAAAACAAGGCTATAGTGGCACTTTGACTTTGTAACTGCACTCCTTAGTCAAATGCACATAGATTTGTATGGTTGTTTTTAGGTGTACTAATTCATCATTATTAGGTGTCACTTATTAGAAAAAATAAATAAAAAAAGAACAAAAACATATGCAAATGTATATTTAAATCTATACATACACATGGTGGGAATAAATATCCTTGACTAAATTAACAATTATCCTATCTAATTATTTAAAGAATAATATGTTATATAACTTCTCTGGAATTTGCCTAGTTTCATAGTTAATACTAATTAAAAAGATATATGTATACATATATATTTTATTGTATACTTAGCGTTAAAAACCTATGATCACCACTATGATCCTTAGACTACACAATGACACAAACTTATTGTCAGATATCAAAAATTGCCAGTTCATTTTTAGCAATAGATTTTGCAATATATTTATTTATCAATTAATTCAAAATAAAATTTAAAAAAAGTTATTGATAATAATGTAACCAGTTATTCATTTCCACTATTTTACAATTATAAATATCAATTTCCCTGTTAGGTTTGTTAGAGGACCTTTTTCTGATGTTTATCTATATTACCAGTAGATAACCTAGTGTGTTAAATCAAATAAAAAATATAAATTTGGTAATTATTAGAAATACAATATAACACATTGCTGATACTACTTTCTTTTATAATCTTTTCTTTGTTTATTTTCACTTATAGGCACCATTCAAATTTGGAAAGACAGGTCTAGACAAGTGTGCTGCATGCGGCCTGCCTGTTTACCTCGCACAGCGTCTCATTGTGTCTCACAAGCTCTATCATAGGAGATGTTTCCGTTGCTCTAAATGCTCAGGCCATTTGAACCCCAAGAATTTCCAAGTTATAGAAGGATCTGAATTTTGCTGTGATAGTTGCAAAAATGAAAAGGCAATGCCTGCATTTCTTAATAATAATAATGACCAAATAGGAATGTTAGCATTTCATGAGGTCTTGTCTAAGCCTAATGAGCTCCCCAGTGAAGAGCCTATTGTCCCAAAACATAAAACAAGGCCAAAGTCCATCTTAGGTAAGTATTTTTATAAAACTTTTCTTAACTGTGTCTTCTCTATTCCTTGAACTGGCTTTATTGTATGTCAAGACTTTGATGTATGTTACCCTGATAAAGAATAACTTTGAAAGTTGATACTTCCTACTAAGCCTAAGATCAATGACACCAGGTGCAGTAGCCAAGATGACAATCAATTATAAAAAAACACAAAATAAATGACGGTTCCAACGAAAGTAAAAGTAATCCCTGTAATTTTTTACGTACCTATATTTATATTGTAATGATTGCGTTTTCATTTGGTTACGGCCCTAGTTCTCTTTGTAGGGAAATGTGTCGAGGAAATAATCCATATTAAGTAATTCCTTGTGAATGTTTTGAAAAATTACCCTGAAATTTTGTTAACCATATTAATTACATTTCTAAGTAGGTAACTCTGTATTTTAGATTAAGGGTTAGAAATGCACCTATAACACTGCAGTTTGGTTCAAATTGATTTGAAGCACTCGAATTAATTGCATGAAATAATTTTAACCATACTAATAATTTTAACATACCTTCCCATTACCCAAAATCTAATGATGGTATTTTATAAGTATTAGTTTGCTAATCACCCATTAATGTCAATTATAGTAATTGATACAATAAGACTTACCTAACCATTTGCTTTTATTACAGAGAAAATAAGCCTATTTGAAAAGCAATCAGAAAAAGAAGTGAACTTAGAAAACAAGCTAGTGAATATGACTTTATCTGACAATGTAGATAGTAAATATAGTGATCCAAGTACGCCCAATGTATTAAATAACTCAAGAACGATGCAACCGGAATCATCAGATAAAATGGAGTTGAGCATTGCTGATACAAGTGCACAAGAAAATAATGAATTATTTAATCAATTCCCTGAAAAAGTTTACAAAAGCAATATAAATAAGTTTAATTTCTTACAAACACAACTTGCCGAAGATACGAATGACAATCATACCGTTTGTGATACTGAGGACAAGCATGAAAAATTAAACAATACAAAAAATGATTTGGAAATCAGTGATTCTGGTTTTAAAGAAAAATTTGACTCTTCTGAAAGTGTGTGCAAAGACAATAGTAATATAACTGATGATATTAGAATAGCAACAAGCCATTTTAATTCGTCACCTGACGTTGACTGTCCCCCGTCAGAAACAAATGAACCTAGTATTATTGAACCACAGATATCTATTAGTGTACCTCCAAGGAAGAAAAAAAACCTTATACCTATAGAAAAATCGACGGATGTAAAAAAATCCACACAGGACAATGGGAACAGCGCTGAGACTAAACTTTATCCGGGCCATTTAAACCCGTTTTCGGACGACGAAGAAGAGGTATGTAACAATGTCACAACAAACCAATTATCATTACAATAACATAGCTTAGAAAGTGGTAAAGGAATTTAAATTTGAGCGTAACCGTCGTAATTGACCTTCCCTTGCATTAGGCCAATAATTTGGCAGTCTCCACTACAGTTTCTACTGTGGTAATAGCAAAGTCAAAAACACCGCATTATGAACCGTTAACAACGAACGCGTGGTCCCACGCAGGTGCCCCTTAAATTTGATCCTTGGTAGAGCAGAGTTCAAATGTGAGATATGAGTGAACGTCTTGTCAGACTATGATGGGCTGTCGATCGAGACATTCTACAGTCATTCTGCCCAAAAATTGTATATATATTTATGAACTCGGCTGTACAACTAGGCCAACCCCATCTATTAGTCCTATAACATTTCATAGTAGTAGCCCAGGTAGGTAGCTTTTAGAGTTGTAACTACGTTTCCTAAAGTGCTTCCATACTAGAGTTGTACGTGTTGCAGCGAGTGTTTGAATATTAAGCACGTGTGCATCGCTTAAAGTGCGTCATCCGGAGAGACCGTCCAGAAAAATATGGCAGTTGGCGTTCGATACGGAAACCGCGCACAATATAGAATTTCTTCATTTCATGCAAATTCAGGAATAGCAATAAGCATACCTTTATGACACTAACGTCGTTTATTTATAAAACCATTTTAAATGTTACCACAAAACGGTAAAACCGATTATCATCATCATTACTCATTTCCCCATTGCTGAAGATCGTGACATTTAATTTCTTCTGCTGACAATGAGGCTCTTACATATGGTTGTATTCTCCGCCAAGCGTATGGCCTCGTGTAGTTAATTTTCAATTAGGTGCCTGTCAGACACCTTCGTGTGTCCTGGTTCCTCAAATAAATCGCATTTTTGCTAGTATATAGGGATTGTTGTCATAGGCTCGTAGCCCGTAATCGAATCGCCATGGCAGGCGGGTTTCATGGAAGAGAGCCTAACGTTTTGATGTTTTAGGAGGACGGCAGTAAAGAGACCTCGAAGCCGGTGAGCACGAATCCGTTCGGCAGCAGCGACGAGGAGGCTGACGACGTGCCGCCCATCCACCCGCCGCCGAGGCTACCCTCCGAACAAACCTCTACTCCCGCGTATGTCCAGACCCTTTCAATTTAAAATCATATTTTACATGACATCCTATACAGCCATGGATGTCCATTGCTGATCCTATGGCTCCCCATAGACTACTGCTGGCTCCCAGCAGCAGTCTATATAGTCAGAGCAATCGCCACGCGTGGCAGGCTGGTTGGCGATCGCATTATAATCTATCACTCTAAAAGGATGGAAGGTTTTGGTTTATGGAGACTGCCCTGATCAAATCTGATAGTTATTTTATTATATATATATATATTTAATATATTAACACATTTACCTCAGTTGTTAATTTAGCAATTAATTATTAATAAATTAATATTTTGTATAGGCATACTTAAATAATAAAACAAAACTTCCATCAGAAATATCGATTTCCAAAATAAAAAGAAATGGTGGTACGAAGTTCACAGGATCGCTAGACCGGCTCTGACTATCCTATCATAGTTGATATATTGTTATTATTGTCATTATTTTTAATTAAAAATAATTGTATTCTTTCACAGGAAACGCCTTATAGCCGCGAACCCCTTTTGGTCTGACGGTGAGGAACCTTCGTCTGACGACGAACCTCATAATGGAAGGTAATTTATGTCTTAAAATGCAACATCGGGTTTCTGACGTATTTATAAATCCCAACAAAAACTTCATGTAAAATTGTAATTTGGATGGAAATTGTGTCTAATTAAAGCACTAATTAAACACACCTGTAATTTTTAGATAAAAATATAATACAAAAAGTGATACAGTCTTTAAGTGGGATTTTTAATATTTAGATAATAACAATTGAAACACAAATAACATTAGAATAAGAACAGTCTTCAAGTAGTAAATCCTAAAAAAAGAAAATGCTGATAGTAAGTTTGTCATAAATACTGTTTTTAGAAAGTATAAACAGGTATGTTACTATATTATACTTGTTGATTTGTTTTGTTACTTATAAAGGTACATAATTTAAAAAAGGGTTCCTAAAATGATTGCTAAAGGTGATTAGATTATCTAATTATATTCGAATTAGCCTTTGTAGGCTAGCTTATTTTGATGTTTGTGACTGTGATTAAAATGAATAAGAAACGTGTAGACGTTTCTGCTTAGTATAAAAACAATTTAGAAAGGGGTAGCACATTGTTATCGATGAATTCTCAATCAAAATTTGAGACTTCGATGCCGTAAAAAAGGGTTCAATACTCTTTCGGTAGATGTCGCTACACGTCACCCGTAATGACGTATACCAGGAAGGATAAAATAGAAAATTTTTACAAGTCCAAGCGGTACTCATATAGCACAATTGGGACTGGGCTAGTGATCCAGTGGTTGTGGCCCCGCCCCGCTGCGAGTCAAATTTTTCTATTTTTCTTTCAATTTAAATATTAAGTGTAATATTAGGTTGGCGAGGTATTGTATTAAAATCAAACCGAACCTTCAGTTTCGGTATTGGCAAAAAAACATGTTCGGTCGGTCACTATTTGTTATGTATTACGCAATATTAACACTGTTTTTTTATAGTGGTGGTGAAAGTCAACGCACATAGTGTGTCTATATAAAACAAAAGCTAATTTAGACATGTTTATTAACATATCAAACAATTATACAATTTTATTTTAGCACAAATATGTACAAGTCGTCGTTGACAACCAGCACGCCGAACCTGCCCAGCGGGCGGCGGAAGAAGGTGAAGGCGCCGCCGCCGCCCGTGCTCAAGGTCACCGAGGTCCCCGCTACGTCCATGGACGACGTCGCCAGCTTGTCATCCCTCAGCTCCTACACCTCCACCGTACATTCTGATCAAGTCAGTGTTCCTAATTCATGCTTATATTTTATCCTCGTAACGCCCACCATACTAAAATATTTAATAGTTAAATCCAACCTTACTATGTAGTGAATTGGGTTGAATTTTCTTTTGTACGAAAACTAATGAAACATAAGAAATTCTACCCTATTTATTTTTATAAAAGATTTCACCTCCATTGAAATGGAATGTACATTGTAATTAATGCATACTGGGCGTTGCGAGATTATAGTTTCCATACGAAATATTTACATATCACATATTATAAGGATAACATTGGTGTAACTTGAATGTATTCCAATGTTAATTATTAAGAATTATGACATTGAATTGAAGTGACACATAATTTTAGGTAATGAAGAATATATACGATTTTATACTAGATTTGCAAATAAAATTATTTATTGAAAATAATTGAAAATATCAATAGTTAAAAGGATTTTAATTCCTTTCCTATACAAATTAACTCCATTTGACCTAAAGAATCTTCCCTTAAAGTTAACGGAAAAAATACACTGTTTATAGATTCGAGTATCTAGAAGAGCCCTTATATTTTTACGGTCAAGTATTACAACTATTACATTAAGCGGGATAGTTACCATGTATACTATTTTGAATGAGTTTCCGATATTTCGGCACTGATGCAAGCGCCATCCTCACGGAATAACTGAAGTACTGCGAGATTTAACGGTGGTCCAACCACACTCCGTAGCGATCTACTTTCTTTCTGATGCGCTTTGTTTCTTGAATGTCACTTTTACTACTACCGTTCATTCAAAATAGTATACATGGCAATTATCCCGCTTGAAGTAATAGTTGTAATGTGAATGACCATGTTTAGCTTAAAATCGTATAAGGTCCAGTATACCTCCCCAATATGTAGAGTCATATACGTAGAGTCCGATGGTTTGTTTTGTTCATCCGTGGAAAAACGTTATATATCTCATTTAGAAAAACACGATTGTATTTTTAATACGTAGATAGCTAACTAGCTAATACTATTTCCGAATTGGTTTTGTTTTAGAAATCATATGGCATGTCGACTCCGAGGCTAAAGAAGAAGCGTATAGCGCCGACGCCGCCCGACAGCATGTCCATGTCCGGCTGCGGCTCCATGGAGAAAGGCGTCGACCACTCCGACATACGGGGCTCCGATGGTAAATATAACATGTCGTGTCAACTCTGCGACTATTGAAAGGTAGCCACTGGCTCGTATTCCCCTCCAACTCCATGGCGAAAACCGTCGACGTCGACGATTCTGACATACGGAACCACTCCGATAGTAAATATCATAACAGTATAACATGTCATCTGCGTCTACTGAACCGTAAGGCACTGGCCCGTATTCCGTTCCGAGTCCACGGAGATAGGCGAAGATTACTCCGACATACGGAGCCATTCCGATGGTAAATATGATAAAAGTATGTACTCGTGACATGTCAACTCTGGGGCTATTGAATCGTACGCTACTAACACGTGTTGCGTGTGCGGCTACACACCCACGCAGAACGGACTTCGACCAATCCGACATACGGACCCGGGTATGTCCTTAAACTACGTCCAACTAATGAGAGGTAGGGCACAGCGAATTACCATTAACGCTTGAATCTGGGGCAGCCCAACTGGGGAAGTACCTCCTCCTTACAGAAGACCACAGCCATAACAGCACTGCTACCTTTCAAGTATGTAGTGTTGTGTTCCTGATGGTGAGTAAGGTTCCCAGAGCTCGAACCCTCATTAAAGGTCGGCAACGCGCTTGTGACTGCCCTGGTGTTACGGGTGCCCATGGGCGACGGTAATTGCTTACCACCAGGCAATCCGCCTGCTCGTTTGCCGCCTATGTCATAAAAAAATAAATAAACGGAACCACTCCTATAGGAAATAACATAACCCTATAATGTGTCAAAGACTTTGGCATTAGGATCTCATTTCATTTAGGATCACAAGTTACAATTTCCGATATCGTTAGTACATTGTGTCGACCGAGTGACATCCCTAATGCGCGAAACGTTCAAGTTGATAAACAAGATTAAGTGCGCGCGGCTAGACTTTGTTCACGTAGATCATGAGGACAATGGCGTTTTGGAAACGTCAGATTTAAAGTCAATACGCATGTGATAATGTGTGAAAACCGTAAAGGTTTAAATCAGTATAACGTTTCCTCTCTACGCTTTGTCAGTAAACCGTGTCCAGCTGCGGCTTTCATATTTTTGTATTATATTAATGTAATGGAATGTCTGGAACTTCCCACGACAGTGGTATGACGAGATTGTTGTATTTTGTAATCTTTTTGTCTGCTATGCATGACGTCATAAATACGCAAGTTATACACAGACGCCATCAGGCATATCGAAGCTGTGGAGGTGGGCACCAATATCTGAACATGCACTTTATCGCCTTGACAATAGAGGCTATGTCCACGTATTTGTTCCACCTTCATAGCTCCGATATATCAGATGGCGACTGTACCTAATAGAAGCATCAACTGTCATTATTACAATGTGTTGTATGTATATGATAGTAATTAAATTAAACGTTAAAGATACAACAATAATAATATTTGCCGTCATAATCAATTTTCGAGAATTATTATATCTTATTCTAGATATGATATGTATGATATTTTGTTTATGACTGGATTAATTTTGTCCAAAGTTTACAATATTAGCGAAGATTACATTTATTTATTGGCAGGAAGAATGAAAACAAAAAAAATACGTGATGCCGTCACGTAATTATTTTGTTTTCATTCTTCAAATCCATATGATAAAGACTATAAACATAAACATAAGCGAATTAAAAACATGTATTGTATTGTATGTAGCTGTTCAGTGTTCATATAAACAATGAGTTAAAACTTAAACAGACGGTTTACGTGCGCATTAACTGATATATTTATATTTTTCTAATTTACCGCGTATGACCGGTTATTAAGAGAAGTACTTAAAACATTAAAATAAACTTAATTATATGTCTACATAGATTGACGGCGTCTAAACAAGAAATAAGCATACATGTTAGTTAAATGTTAAATATTATAACTTGGCCACGTGACTTAAGGCGCAACTAAATTAACAAACGCATTTTAATTCACAAATATGAAAGTGAGAATCCTGACTGTGCTCATATACATAATATAACTATGTGTAATGATAAGATATAAAAATAAAACAATAGGTGGCGGTGACTAACACCGGTGATCGATAGTAACGGATTAATAACATCATGATGCGATGCTATCACTTTCAATTTAATGAAATGATAGATTACCTACATAAGATAATAGGCGAGACGAATAGTTTTTGTTTATGATATGAATCGATTTGTTTCGTTGTTGGGATCAAATATCGCTATGGGATCAACTGCGTAAAAGGTAAACAAAAGTCAGAAATTAGAGTTAAAGTCTGAATCTCGCACTGTCCGCTCAAAACGCTCCAAATTGACGCTTAACTATGACCTCACGCCTAGGTCTTCGCCCACTCTAAAGTATGGAAAAATAATACAATTTTATATTTTGATCGTAAAATAATGCTTTGGCAATATTTTTAGACCTTAAAGTTTATCATTTTAGGGTCAATAATCTTTGAAACATTACAGTAATTTTATTCAATAAGATATCGTCGTTAATAAGATAAATTGCTCATAATATATCTATTTAACTTAATTTTGTCGGAATTTGTAACATGGGTAGTCGTGCCTATTGAATTTATTATGTTTATTATCCTTTCATGTCTAGAGCCACAATTAACTAGTGTTACTAACCGTATGTGTACATACCTACTAGATAACAGCTTAAGCGATCAAGTGTACACTTCATTCTATTAATCATTTATCACTCAAACCACTTCAACGAGGTAAATCCCCTCGTATAGGAAAAGGATTGAGTGGGCTTTGATATGGACCCGGGTATGTCCTTAAACTATGTCCAACAATGAGAGGTAGGGCACAGCGATGACCATCACGCTTGAATCTGGGGCAGCCCAACTGGGGAAGTACCTCCTCCTTACAGAAGACCACAGCCATTATTATGGCTGCTAAACAGTGCTAAAAGGTAGCAGTGCTATTGCACTGCTACCTTTCAGGTACGTAGTGTTGTGTTCCTGATGGTGAGTAAGGTTCCCAGAGCTCCAACCCCCCTTAAAGGCCGGCAACGCGCTTGTGACTCCCCTGGTGTTACGGGTGCCCATGGGCGACGGTAATTGCTTACCAGCAGGCAATCTGTCTGCTCGTTTGCCGCCTATGTCATAAAAAAAAAAATACGTTCATAATATCTATACATTACCTACTAAAATGAACTACTCTTACAAAGACATGAATTTACAACTTTTCTAAATTGTCCTTCAGTTTTCGTAACATAAGTATTAAAATAAAATACAATGTAAAACTTAAGGGTACATAATTTACGATATGCTATAGCTACGATCATATGAATGGTCAAGTACTTATATGTGGTTGACCTGCGAGTGTCAACTTCGAGTACCAGTAGAACCAAATCATAAGAATGAAATTATTAGGTTGTTTATAAGTTTTTATATGTAGATTGTTTTAGTTCCTATTCTTTAAATAAGATGAGGGTTTCGAAGTAAGGTGTTACCTACTTTTAGTATACGTGTCGTGTTGTCGTGTATCGTCTAGCGATACTAATAAACAAAGGTCTAACCTATGTACCGTCTGTACTTATTAATAAAATAACACGGTTGGAACATGATCATCATACCATGCAGAATTATATGACCATCTACTTAGAGATTTGATGTACTACTTACTGTTTTTTAAAACAATTGTCTCACTAATTTGGGAGTTACAGGCGTCCATAGACTACAGTGACCGGACAGCTTACCACCAGGCGGGCCGTATGCTTGTTTGCCACCATTGTAGTATTCAAAATTGAATAAAAAAATTAACTGAGAGAGTTTTAGGTTTAGAAGTTTATGTTGTTTAGTTACAGTATTGTTTTTTTGGCAGTTTGTCGCCGTTTGAAGGGCCCGGCGCCCGGTCTGCCGCTGCCGGAACGGCGCGAGGTGAAGATGCAGATGTCCTCCGAGGAGCTGCAGGTGCAGCTGGACATGCTGGAGACGCAGCAGCTGGGCCTGGAGCGGCAGGGCGTGCTCATCGAGCAGATGATACGCGACAAGTGCGAAGGTTGGTTGACCAGCACCTGGTAGTAGCTAACAAAGTACCGTGAACCGTGAATAGTCCAATATTGTTCCCCTTTTGGCTACAAACTCTAAACTCTAAATCTTTCATGAAAATAAAACAACTGAAGACAGATTATCTCGCGTCGATTATGTGAATTATGTCATTTAAATTTCATCCCGACGTTTCGAAACCTTCCTCAGCGTTCGTGTCAGTCCAGCCGATGACCACAAACTCTTAATGGGTTCGAAACGTAGGGGAAAGAACATCTTTTTAGATGTAGGTGCACTGCATAACTTGATGGGAGCAAAACTATTGATACATGATAAAATTGTTCCATCAAACAAATTAATTTTAGATGTAATTTTTACCGTAGACTGGGTTAAATTGCTCGTAAGGTAAAACTCATTTTATTTACATAACAACAGTATTATTCTGCAATCCTAATAAAATGGTATTATGATTGTTCTACGAAATACCGATGTCTACAATGAAATTCGAAATATTATAGTAATTTCAAGGACGGAGTCAATTCTGGAGCTATGACGCTTACGGCAAATAATCGGTAATGTTTTTTTGCGAAACAGTAGGTACCTATGATATGATGCTAACTATTCAGTACTGGCTTCGACAGAAAGCACCACATTGGTGGGGAAATTACGTACCCAATTTTTTCCGTGTTGCTAACGAGCCTATCTAATCTAGATTGATGCAATCTGTAATAGCGCATATTAAATATGACAGGTAGGTACTTAGGTAAATATTGAATATTGTATTGGGTTATTACCTAATTGATAATTAATTAGGTTTACGCCATTAAGTCTAGTTTATAGATGATACATATTTCTGCATATAAATTTAGTTCGAAACTTGTAGATCGAACTTTCTAAATGTCATATATGTAAGTTATAGTTTCAAGCGACCCGTAGTAATGTACTTACATTACCATTTTTTTTTTTTTTCAATATACCTAATATATTTCAACAGATGGAGGATACATATTTAACAACCATTCCGATACTCGCTGGCTTACCTAATTTGTTTTTTGAGCTCATGAAGGAAAGAAAAAGCTATAGTGGTTTCGTACTGCTACTTAAGTAATAAGTTTTGTTAGAAAAAACGTATTATATTATAACACACATTTAATAATGTAAAGAAGTAAGTTAAAAGACAATAATGAGGAATAAAATAGTAATATAAAAAACTAAAATCATTTAGGTAGTACACACAATTCTACCTCGCTATTTGTGGGTGCCTTTTTATTATGTACCTAGTGGCTAGAATCTCCGAAAGAAAACTAGAAAACTTGATGATGTTTTCCACGCTAGGACAGTCGCCATCAGATATATCGGAGCGGCAAAGGTGGTCACAAATAACGGAACAACACCTCTATTATTAAGGCGATAAAGTGCATGTTCCGATATTTTTGAATACCTTTGCTGCTCCGATATATTTGATGGCGACTGTACCTGTTACACGTTTTGCTAGGTCATAGAATGAGAATAATTAGTAGCTTTAATTGTATATTTTAATCAGACACTTTCTACAAAGACATGTTTTTTTAACATGTAATGCAAGTAAGTATGTTCGGATGAAATCTTGTAACTCAATTTTGAAGCAGAGATCTTTAAGCGATTGAGCTGAAATTTAGCACACTTACATATGTAAGTTCCGTGAAAATACTATGGTACCACTGATCTGATCCGATGCTCTATACAGATAGTAGCAACTCCTAATAAAACACACAAGATAAACCCGTGGTGTTTAGGCTCGATCTCGATAGTAGATGATAATGATTATTGTGCAAAGGAAGTACAGTCGGCAATAAAAGTTTGAACCAAATAGGTCATTTTCTACAGAAACTAGTTTAGAATGGTGTCGGAATACAAGACCATTTTATCTTTTACAGGAGAGGATACAGTTCCCGCGCCGCAGGAGGAAGTAGAGGACCTCGTCATTCAGCTGTGCGAGCTGGTCAACGAGAAAAACGATCTGTTCAGGAAACAAACCGAGCTCATGTACATGTAAGTGCCACAGCATTAGCATTACTAATTACGAGGTATAATCGCATTAGCCTTTATACGATTTTAAGCTAAACATGGTCATTCACATTACAACTATTACTTTAAGCGGGATAGTTACCATGTATACTATTATGAGTTTCCGATATTTCGGCACTGTTGGAAGCGCCATCCTCATGGAATAACTGAAGTGTAATAAGTCACTAACCGCAAAGTGTCTGTTCTAAAACAAAATGTGCGAAATAACACTGTGAGTATTGTTTGTCGTGATTGCGATCGACTGTCAAGTGAGAATGTGAACGGTAGTAGTGAAAGTGACATTCAATAAACAAATTGCAAAGAGGGTAGATCGCTACGGAGTGTGGTTGGACCACCGTTAAATCTCGCAGTACTTCAGTTATTCCGTGAGGATGGCGCTTGCATCAGTGCCGAAATATCGGAAACTCATTCAAAATAGTATGCACCAACTATCCCGCTTAAAGTAATAGTTGTAACGCATTAGCCCTTGTCCCTACGAGTACTGTACACATACTAGTACTAGTGGTGACATACTAGTGCTAAAGCTAGATATACCTGGTATCTAGTTCTAACACTAACTATATCCCTATGTCTATTGAAGCGGAATAAACATTTACGTCGATGTTTGTTAGGCGATTAACGCACTGCCACGCAAAAAGCAGCATGATGCGTCTCGCCGCAACTAAAGTGATATGCATTAACGCGCGTGAATGCATTTTCTGTGTGTTGGTCTGTTCATGTTTTCTGTACAAACGGAGATACTTACAACTCTTACAAGCAACGTTAGATCACGCATTCACGTACTACGCTGCGTGGTGCGTGGCAGTGTGATAATCGCCTTACGCTCTTATTGCGTCGACATAAAGCTTTCCTTTCGTTCATAAATCTATTCCACATTCACGGATAGAAGGACGTGACGACACTGTAAACGTTGTGAGTTGACTACGGAACTCTAATTATTTGAACATTTCAGTCGACGACAACAGCGATTGGAGCAGGAGCAAGCTGATATTGAACACGAAATCAGGGTCATTCAATCGCGGCCCGCGGTTAATCGCATTGATGCCGATAAGGTAATTGAATTGTTTAATTGGTTTTATCACACGATCGGCATCCGGATACGTCATCGAATAATGGTATTAATTTAATCTAACAGGACAATTTTGTACCTACGACGCAAAATGTATTGTGCTGATTTTTTTAACAACAATGATTATACATGGCCAGTGTAATGTATTTGGGGAATAAGGATGCCCCCATCCGGTCGAGAATTTAGGAATTTTCGTTCGTATTATTAAAAAGATAATATTTTTTACAAATGTAAAACGTTTACGTTTTAGAAAATAACGTATAGGTGTAATAATAAAATGATATTATTAAAAAAACTTATGACCTTATATTGACTATTTGCAACGTATTAAGGGAATCCCCTTCTTTCTTTTTCTTTTTTATCTTTTTTTAGTAATTTCTATAAAGTAAAATTCAAGTAATCTTGTTTCTGAATCGTATGATTTATTTTGTTAATCCTTAAATATGTAACATGTGACGCACATAGACTAAGATTAAGGATTAACTTTACAAAAAGGGTACCTAACAAACGAAATTCTACTGTCATTTCTTCAACGCAGCCTTAAGCGACATTTGTGGCATTGTCTACGAAATGGGACCTTATTGTCGATATTAACAAAAGCATAAGCGCCATCGACAATAAGGTCCCTTTTCATTGATAATGACACTTTTATCTTTTATTGTGGGTACTAAGGGTATAGTAAAGATGGAACGTTTGCAGGCCCGCGAGGAGCAGCTGGTGTCGCGACTGGTGCAGATCGTGCGCTTGCGCGACGAGCTGGTGCAGCAGATCGACGCCGAGCGCCGCCGCGAGCGCCAGGAGGACATGGCCATCGCCAGCTCCATCGCCACCAAGCGGGGTAACACACTCTACTTTCAGTCATTCGGTCGATTAGTCCGAATTAGATACTGCGGCCATTTTGTTCCCGTTATTTCGGTTATGACGTCAAACCGGAGTAGAGAAAATCGCCGATAATTAGCCATAGTTAATAACTGACCAGTTTACTGAAAATGAATTCTCGTTACCTATGAAAAGTTTATTTAAAAAAACATGTCCGTTACTGGCCAACTCATACTAAAAAACACATTTATAAACAAGAGTTTATACTGAGTAGAATGGGTTTAGTATATTGAAATTTAAATCCTACTTAGAATTGAAATGGCTACTCCTCTGCTAATATATACTCGTAACAATGGGCTCCTCTGCTGCCCGCTACAGTGCATTAGTAATAGCTGTTTAAAGGCGTTATTCGTAAACGCTTGTCTAATTGAACATGATTTTGATAATAATTGGACATTTTCCGAATTTAGTTTTTTTTTTTTAGATCATCTAACGCTTATAAGTTTTAACAAATAAGAGGGTTATTTAACAACAGGCTCTGGCTTTCGATAAAAACTATTATTGTCAGAGGCGTATTTACCCTAGGGCCAAGGGGGCCATGGCCCGGGGCGGCAAGAGAGGGGCGGCGAAGCCGCCGTTCTCATCCTGCGAAGCCGCCCCTCTCAGTTTTTTCTGGGCGCCGTTTTTCATTAAGTTTCCTACAATATTTTTTCCATACATACATTTAAATATAAATAAAACGGTTAAAATTATTTTAATAAACCAATCTGTTTTTACTCCGCTCGTAACTGTATGAATTTTGTCTTATCTACGCCATCTATTATAATACTAGGCCAACTATCAAGTCCCGACTGACAAATCAAATGTTTTTTTTCAAGTTCGTCACTTTTTTGTGTGGAAGTAATTTTTAGTAATATGAACGTGACGCACTGGAAAATTGTTTTTTTCATACAAAACTTGGGACACATTTTTTCATGTATGAGGCGTAAAACTATAAACGATTCACAGAGGCCAAAAAATCAATATATTGAAGACATGAGTACTATGTGTCCTTTTTTTGAATAACGCTCAAATTCAAGGTCAATAGAATATTAAAATAACGTAAAAAAATATGGCTTACTGACACGTTACAAATTATTATAAAAACATCCTTTGCACTGTTTTGCGTCCAACTGTTACCGTTATCAATATTTAGCAAAAACAAACAAATAAATCACGCTTGTGGTATGGGAGCCCCCTTAAATACTTATTTTATTCTGGTTTTTAGTATATTTGTTGTCATAGCGGCAACAGAAATACATCTTCTTCTTTCTTTCTCCTCGCCACTTCCCGTTACGCGGGGTCGGCTTTCTTAATCGTGAGGCGCCACGTGCTCCGCTCAAAACATCGTCGGGAGTCAAGCCGAGGTCCTTCATGTCTCTTCGAACATTCGTCATCCAGGTAGTCTTCGGCCTACGTCTCCCTCTTTCATGCACAGTCATGGAAAGGCACTTCTTCACGACGTGATCATCAGGTCTTCGTACAACATGACCGTACCATCTTAGCCGTGATTCATTTAGTATGTCGGCTATAGGCGCTACTTTGACAGTAACTCCACCTGACCAACGCAGCATGCGCATCTCTGTGGTGTGAAGTTTTTGCTGCTGGATTTTCCGAATAGCCCATGTTTCGGTGCCGTAAAGTAGTACTAGTCTAACAGCTGTTTTATAGACCTTGCCTTTTGTTTTTATTGGCATCTTCGGATCACAGAACTCCTGTTAACGTGCGTCATTTATGCCACCCCGAGGACGTTATATGTGTTATTTATATCGGCGAATAAACGATACTAGGTACTTGAACTTATTTACTCTAGGCAGGTCCTGGCCCCTCAGTTTTACTGTGTCAGTTGGTCCAATGGGTTACTCGGGATTAAAGTGACATACCATGCATTCCGTCTTGGTTCTGCTGATGAGCAATCCATTCGATTCTAGACATGTTCAACATCGTGTCTGCTGTCTGAAATGAGGGCCACATCATCCGCATAGAGGAGATTCCATGGAGTGGGTTTCTGAATATGTTATGTCAGGTAGTTCATGGTGATATTAAATAATAAGGGACTAAGCGCGCCACCTTGGTGTACTCCCATTTTTATACTGAAACTCTCTGGCGTACCATCAGCTGGGCTTCTAACGCATGTTTCAACGCTCTCGTACATGTCTATTACGAGTATGAGTCGCAGGTAGCATTCGGGGACATTTTGGCTTCTTAGGGCTTGCCATATTATTGTTCTATACTCGGTCAAACGCCTTCTCGAGATCTACGAACACCATCCAAAGGTTTTGTTTGCTATCGCGTGCATTTTCCACTACTAGTCTTATAGCATGAAGAACGTCTGTGAAATACATCATCTGTGAAAATTTCAGCTTTCTCTATTACGGTTCATAAGATACAGCTTGGTGACAGACGGACGGACGGACGGACAGCGTAGGCTCCGTAATAGAATTTCATTTTTACCCTTCGGGTACGGAACGAACATGGGTTTTATTTGATTAGGTACCTACATTGTTTTAATTTTCTATTGACCCCAAACATATTTGTCACGTACATCGGTATTCTTTACTAAAAGATAAAGATTTAAAAGAAGCTTTACCGTACGTAGAGATTGCTTTACGCATTTTTTTTGCACCACCGCAGTGAATTAAAATTGAATACTTATTTGATTTAAAGATAGCATGGCTAGGAATAAGTGATGTCAAAATATGTTCTCATCATTTTGTAAGGAGCGTTTTCGCGAGAAATAGGAATCTCAGACTTTGAGGCTCATTTCTGGCTTTTGTGTAGTTTTAAGGCCATTACTCCCAAACAGACATTTCACCCCTTGAACAATTGGGATCGATTGATAAAAAAAGCAGTCAACTGGCCTAATATTGTAGTGCAGAACGTTCGTTTTCTGCACCCAAAATAATAAAAAAATATTTTCTCAAACATGCAATAAAATGTCTTCGTTACGTGCGTCATAATAGGCTTCGAAGTATCACGTTTAGGGCGGATCGACTCCAGAGGACAGGTAACGAATTTCATATAAAATTGAAGGCCTAGGCCGGGAAGTAATTTTTTTTTAATTTTTATGTATACCTGGCGTCTGTGTTCATGAAGCCTGTTCAAACAGCTGACTTATATTTTTTTATCATTTTTAGTGACTAAATGATTAGCGGGCTAAAAAAGAATCTCGCTTATTTCAGACGAAATGGTATGAAGAGATTTATTTTATTTATCATGTAATTGAATATTCATATCATCAGGTTATTACATTATTATATTTATTATTCATGCTCTCAATTTTAAAATTGTATTGGCAACACCAAACACTACTCCACGCATGCGCGTTTTTGAACGCATTTTTGACTCAACCAATCACAGGACACTTTTACTTGTTTTAATAATGGCGGAATGGAAAAGTTTCTCGGCGTGTAAAACTCTGTTTATTAAGACTAAATAGTGGTAAATGGTGTGATTCAATGCTTTTGTGACTTAGATATAGTGTTACGGGTGTATAAAAATTGAATAATCTAACCGGGCCCGGTTTTATTTATCTATATTTTGTTATTGTGTACCGCCAAAGGCAGATGCCGTAGCGCCATCATTTAAAAGGTAAGTGCATTCGTTTTTGGTGGTTTTTCTAAATGTTGTATATAGTAATTATAGCCAGACTATTTATGATAGTCATTAATTATTACATCGAAGGCAAAAATACTACAAAGCGGGATTGGAGGGAAAATTAAAAAACTTATGTCGTGAAGCTGTTTTGTTCAGTGGTATTTTTTTATTTATTTCATTGCATTAGTTTGAGAAAAGCACTATACATGCCTAGCCGTGAAAGGGTCTTGAAGGCTTCGTATACTATCCGGCCTCCTTACAGTCGGCCGTATATACAACTCAGCCTTCAACCCCCTTTTTCCCGGCGGCTGCAGTAATGTACTATTACGATCCGCTATAAGTGAAGAACGCCTAAATAGCTTCGCTATTCTTAATATAGAAGATATAGAAGCCGAGTTAACGAACGCCATGAATTGACAGCGTCATTGATGATTTAGTCAATCAATAAATATTACCTACCGAATACAGGACCTATCAATCCTATCATTAAGTTTTGGTTTTTTTACGTGGTGTGTAAATTTAATTTTACTTATAGATTTTATTTATCGGCATTTACGGGGGCGGCAAATCTTAATGGCCCGGGGCGCCAAAATTGAAAATACGCCTCTGATTATTGTATACCTAGTAGGTAATGTAATTGCGTGTACTATACGTTTCAGCTCAGAGGAACAGCGACTCAAACAGTTCGTCCATGAAATCGGCGGAGGTCGTCCCGACGCCAAAGAAAAACAAAGTAAAGGACAAAGTTAAAAAACAACTGAAGAAAGCTAAACACACTCTCATTTCCAAGAAAAAAGATGACGCGGACAAAAAAGATGGAAAACCCGAAAAAGAAAAGAAATCCAAATAATTATGTGTCATATGTTATTACTTGCGTGAAAAAAGAACAAGAAAACAGTATAGAATTGAAACAGTATTTGGAACAATCATATCGGTCAATAAGAGAAAGACTTGGCAACATTGATCAATTATTATTATAGTCATAGTGTATTGCTTTTTGATACACAATATGAATGTGTTTTTAACTACTTGGTTACTTTTAAAAAATGGACTATTTACTGTGTACATATTCTGCACAATCGCATGTGCCGTCATACCGGAGTAACTGACGTTGCGGCGAGTTTTAGTTGTGGTCTACTCAAACTGTAGCGATAGTTTTTAAGTCGCAAACGTGATTTGAGTTTTACCTTCTAAGTGACAATGCCGGCGGTAGTAGCAACATAATTTAGTGACAACGGACGCAACAAGCGAAATCGAAAGAGGGTGGATTGCTACAGTGTGTCAGAAGACCACAACTAAACCTTGCTGATAGGTTATATGGCACATGCGACTTTACCGTCACATAGGGAACTCAAAATTTCCCCGAAAATTTCTTCGTTTTAGGGCGCGTGCATACTAGCGGCGCCACTCGATGTTTTCCTGGCGATAGTAATCGGCACGCAGCGTTCACGCGTTTATATGCGAACGCTGAGAAAACGCGGGAGAGAAACGCTAGTGTGCCAACGCACTAACAGTATTGCGAAGTTGACAGGTAGATATACATAGGTGCTCTGTTTGGGTTTCTATAACCAGTATTGGAAGCTGTAAGTTTAATAAAAGATTCAATAAATTGCAACTGCAAATATTTAAAATATAGAATTTGCATATTAGTAAGTAACACTGCGATTAGTACTTACTTATTGGTATTCAAGCGGAGACTAACACATACTAGTATTAATAATAACTCGCTAATATATGATATTACTAACTTATTAGTTTTTAAATGAACCCATTTACGTACCGTTTGTATGTACGTATTACTTATTGATTATGGCGTTCGCTGTAAGCGTCGCAGTTTTCGTGTCCATGTTTTGTGCTTTACATTATTATTATTTTTTTCATATTTTGATCTTGTTTTATGTTATGAAAGCATTAAAGACAATTATAATATGTTATTTATACTTAAGTGGCATGGCGCACTCAAGTACTTAAGCAAGACTGAACATTCCACTAACTAAATTATATTTTCATAACCTTACTCTAGTTAAATGCTTAAAACATTGGAGTAATTGTGTCATATAATGTCCTAATTTTAATTTATATTCCACCAGGTATCGTGCCTATATTGGTAATGAAATACGCTTAAATATTAATGTTGATGTTTGCGAGAAGTGTTAGCAAAAATCCTTTTAAATCAGTAGGCAAACTGAAAATGTGAGACGTAACCCCGGACACGGGCAGCAATTTAATGCCTAAATGAATAAACAATACTATGTAAAATGATGTCTAAAGCATTTGTTAACTTTTTATTACTATGGCAAAAAAAAAGTTATTATTAGTCAATATTATTGTGCCACACTATTGTAATATTTTACTTCGTTAAGCTGTATTGTTATAATATCAATATACATATTCACTACACACTACTTACATAGGCAATATACAAAATGTAATCAGTTCTCACAAAAAATGCACAAATATGAATAATAATATCTCGAAATTCTCGAATTTCATCAAACCTCACGTACTGTACGTACGAAACTAAGTGCATTTGCTTTTACTAGTTTTTAAATAATTATTTTGAACTTATTACAAGAATTAGCAAAAAAACGTCAATTATTTCTACTTACATAAGAACAGAGAGACATTTTTTATCTGTTATTTCGTGTATTTTTGCTTCTAAATGGGTATGTTCTTTGTTAAATATAATTTTTTATGAAATAATTAAACACAGCCAGTTTAGTTGCGTTAATTATTAATGCTATGTAAAATATCCAATGGAAAATATTTATTCCTATCGTTATTATTTTGTATATTATTTAAATCAAATTACTTTTATGATTATCATGTTAACTTTAAGACATTTATTGAGTGTTTTATTTCAAAGGCACACTTTTAACACATTCAGTACTGTTCGTAGTCCTGGACAAAAAAAGAAAAAAAGGCTGAGTTTGTTGAGGCTTCTTTACTTTATCAAGCTTTAATACTCATGATTGCAATACTTGTTGTAAATTATACTTATATCTACGGTTATACGTGTACGGTAGGTACACGTATAACCGTACTTTTCAATGTATAATTTTAATTTGTAAAGCAGGTTCTTTTCCGTTTCTTAATACTATTTTTGTCCTTAAACTGGCAATGTAAATTTAACTGAATACTCCTGTTCCGAATTTTAAGCATAATGTATATTTATTTGTCCGTATTTAAATCACAGGGTTTTTTTAGATTTCTAAACTTACTAATTACATTAATACACAGAAAAATAAATAAAACTCGAATGTGATGGTCACGATTTTATTATTCTTACTTAATAATAACATTCTGTTTGTATCAGTGCACTTATACTTCAAATATGCAAAATAAAGATTTATTTACTGAATTATTTCATTTAATTATACCCTAGCTTGCATAAATCAATATTGATCAGAAAATTTATAAAAAAAAATTGTTATTACATATTAGAATTTTGTAATTTTAATATAAATAAGGTCAGATATTCAATAGAATAGGACTGACAAAAAACCAGAGGTAACATGTATATCAATCTAATTTCATAATTAAATCAAATACAACTAATATTATGCCGGATAACAATGCAACACCACATCTTAGAACCACCGCAGGCAAATGATTCTCATTGTGAAATTTCCAGCTTGGAAAATTCCACTTAACATACAGAAATTCAAAAAGATTTCGCTGAAAAAAATTAAAAAGTCACGCCAGAAATTGTGATCTCTTACTGCTGGTCTCTCGTTGCAAGTTTCAAAAGCGCCTTCCAAGCGAACACGCTTTTAGGTAACAGAAATCGCTAAGTACTTGTGAACGAAGGCTTCTTCACGAAAGTAAATATGTAGTGTGTATAAATCTGGCGCCCTCAACTGCTATCTACATCCGAGGTAAGATTATTTCTTAGATATTACTCGATTCGATTATGAAAGACCACCCATCTTTAGGCGAACCAGCAATTCTACTTACCTGCAAATGTTTATTGGCAGATGAACCAGTTTTTTGTATTTTTAAACGCCGAATAGTTACAAGTCACTCGCGGTCATAAATATCCTACAGCTGGTTGAGATTGTAGGGCTAGATCAAGAAGTCCAGTAGGTTGCGATTACAATAGATATGGAATGGTTGTAGTAATACAAAGATTTGTGGGGTCTAGCATAGCATGAATTAAAACCTATTTACAAATTGTTGTAATGACATTAACCTTTTGACAGCCAAGGAAAGCTGTGGCATTCATCGGAAAGTCGTGCCATGGACTCCAATGACGGTTACAGACATCGTCTTTGTTAATGAAATAAACATTTCATTACAAACATATGTGGCAACAACTCTATTACCTGGTGTCAAGTCTTGGATACATCATTTTGGCACATTAAATGTATCCATATTTTCAAACATGACAATATGCAGTACAGTAGTGTCAAATGCAAACACTTCAAGCATCCAAAGTAGTCAAATAGTTTGGTACACCATATAAATTCTATGGTGTACAAAACTTTATGAGTACTTTAGATGCTACCAACTATATGATGCCGACTGTACCATGCAAGATAGTCTCTGCCCTACATAAGTACCGTCATCCTTCAATCTTAACAGGGGTTACAACCAGTGCTTGCTGGGAAATGATCTTACCTATTTTAACTTAATGCCACAATGTTAATTTCCTATTTGTTGTCTATTTCGATCCTTAAAGATGCTTTTTTATATTTACTAATTCTATCTCTTAAATCATCTGTAGTAGATTGCTTTTTGGATTTAAGAATCTGCCTCAAATCACTTTGATTACTTGAATTAGTAGGCTTTGACTCTAATCTGGACCATACGCTGGAACTCTTTGCAGTAGACATCTTTTGAACTCTGCTCATTATATTGTGATCTGATTCATCGGAAGAGTATGAGTGCTCATCACTAGAAGAGGACACCTCTTCACGCACAATTTTGGCCCCTAATCTAGACTGAACATTATTCCTAGATTTATTTACAGTTGTTTTATTATGGTACTTAAATTTTTCAGACAATAATCCTGACTCTCTTGGTGTATAATTACTTCTTGAATTTACCACTTCTACGGACAGTGGCGCATAAACATCTTTGTCTGCAATAGCTTTAGTCAATTCCATAGCCTGTTTCCTCTTATTCTGCTTAGATTCTTCATCATCAGCATGCATTCTCATCCTAGGAGCCTTTGACTTTTTTTTCCACTCAGTGTCCGACTCACTGTCTTCATCTTGGTCTTGAATATTGTTATGATTTCTTTTGCCTAGACGCAAGGCTAGGTTCTTATTTTTAATTTGTACTCTTTGTACCGGTTCTTCTATTTCGTCTTCATAATCATTTTTGGGTAATCTTCGCTGGATTACTTCCTGATTGTCATAAACACCCCATGATTTACACAAATCTCCCCAAGGATTTTTAGTCGGTGGATCCAATAATTCATCATAATATCCTTCTGGCTCTTTCCTTTCAGGTATCTTTTTTGGTAACTTTTTATCTCCATTTGTGGCAAATCTCATCAATATCAGATCCGTTTTTGGATGTGGAACACCTTCTCTCCAATGATGTGATGATTTCTGAAGCATATTTTTTAAATCTGCATTTTTTATTTCTCTTGAATGTACTAACAAAGCCAATGCAGCTGATATGTGATCTTGACAAACTATGTTACCTGCCAATTTGAAAAAATAAAAGGAATTAGTAGCTTGAAGTCAATAACTCACATGTTTGACCAGTAAGATACCACCTCACCCACTAACATACTTGCCCTTGCAACACATTATGTTAGAAAAGGACTAAGCTTAATAGACATTATTTTTAATTAAAGTGATTTCGTCACATGATACTATTGCAACACAAGGCATTATATTCTCTCCATAGCTGTGTATTATGGTTTTAATACATTTTGGATTCATAAATTGAATTGCACAGCAGCAAATAATAATGTAAAAACATTTGTGAAGAAAAGAGTGACAATAACAAATATGAAAAAACTTGGAAAAAACTTACATGTATTGTTGTCAATCCATTCAAGGCTCACTGGCTTGTAATCTGCAAGATACTCAAATATATCTTTAGTGTTTAGACCATCAACGCCACTCAAATGTAGTGCATCAAAGCGAAAATGTCTTTCATTCCCACTTTCTATCCCAAAATTACTATATAGCTCATCAATTTGTTTTTGTGTTACAACTCTGTTCCCAGAGAGATTCAACCCAAATCTTTTTGCTCTCTCTTCTAACTTCTTAGCGTCGATTTTTTCTAGTTGTGTTATGATCAATCCTTCCTTTTCTGCCTTATAAAGCTAAAAAAACACATTATATGTTAAGTACATACAACAAATAAATATTATCTCAATATAAATGTCTACTGACTTGTTACGTACCAATGTAGGCTTTACATCTTCTTCGGAGATACCATCGTTATCTTCATCTCCTAACATCGGATCATCACTCATTTCTCCATCCTCTTTATCCATTTCTGTGTTATTATCTATTATGATTGTCCAAACAAAATACGTAAATTGCTTAGATACAGAAATTATTTTTTTCTATCTAGAGTAGAGCAAGCAAAGCCAAAGCATAAGCATAGAGCATGCATATGCATAGACCAAAGTGACACAATACCACAGATTTGTATAGAGCTTGAAAATTATAGACGACAAAGAAATAAAAATATTATGAAAACCATAATAGATATCACATACATACACGATAGAGAAAATAGTTGTAACTGCTGCCTACAAATTGGTTTTGCTAATTTTTACTACTAGTTTTGTAGCGTTGAAATAAAATGAAAAAAACATTTAAAAAAACAAGTATATTGAAATAAATGGCTTTATCTAATCTGTGGTAGAAATGAACTACCGCGCCGACTGTCAGTTAATTGTCCGTCGAGTCGAAGTCAGATAAATAAAAATTCAATTATTGGAAATTCTTATCTTATAATCAGTTTATATATATTTCATTTCAGTAGGCCGGTGCATCATAACTGGGTTTTAAATTAAATATAAGTTTGGGTAATTGTATAATCTAACAATGTCTTCGTTAATTGATATGAGTTTAGAAGATATTATACAAAAACGACGAAAAGAAAAAAGGTAAGTATTGCCTTTTGCTGTTAAATAACGGGGACTAATATGATACATCAATAATTGTATTTGAATTACTTGCAGATTTAAAGTTGCACCTCAAAATGGCAATCATAAAAGTCAACCCAAAATTGCAACCCCACGAAAACTTCCGATTATTGACGCTAGAAATAAAATTATTTCAAAAAAGCGTACGCAGATAACAGATGCTCGTGAAAAATTAGCTGAACTAGCCAAACATAAAGATGCGCGTCTGAAACTTGAGCAAATGCGAAAGCAGAGGGTAACTTGATTTTTATATGTCTAGTAAGCACAACAGCAGAGTAAAGAACATAATTATACAAAAAGCAAATACTGGTACCCCTATACTAGGTATACTTATGTGTAAAACATGCTTCATAAATAATTAGAATGTAGGTATGGTATAAAACAAAGTTGCTTCCTGTTGCCAGTACACTTAGACCTCTACTTTTCAATAGATTTTAATAGGGTTTTCAAGTATAAAGTGTTTTAAGAGGAAGTTTTATATGTAAAATACTTATCCACACTGCAACCCTGCAATGCAGCAATTTTTCAACTTTTCCATTATTTCTAATAATCATGGTTATTTTAGCAGACATTTTCGCCATTACTTCTAATAATTCTGGTTATTTTAGCAGACATTCCCGCCATTATTTCTAATAATTATGGTTATTTTAGCAGACATTCCCGCTTAATACAAAATTAATTTACATTGGGTGTGTTTTTGTAGCTAAGTTGGTAGAGCAATGAGAATGTATCCAAAGTCACAAGTTCGAGTCTAGCCATAGGTAGTTGATAGTTCCTATATTTCTAAGATTTATAATATGTATTGTCATTTCAGCATGGAAAAGGGCAAGCAAAGGATAGAAACATGTTTAATAGGAATCAACTGCCCTTTATGAGAACTGTCCAAAATAAGGAAAGAGGTAATTTTTTTTTTTTTTTTTGCCGGTGAAAAACGAGCTGTAGTTGTCATCCTATGTTAACATTTTTCCCATTTCTCATTCAGTTTATTGCCACTCTCTCTATAGTTGAGTGAAAACTTCTTGTGAATAAGGTCATTTGAATCACTTGTCTAACAATATACATCAAAGCATTTATCTCATCAAAGCTTAATAGTATTTACTTAGTAATTAGCTAGATAGCAGACAGATGTTGCTTGTAGGGATGTAATTTCCTTTTGTATTGTGAGATACAATCAAGTTAAATGTAATTGCAAATAATAAAATGGATGAAAGTAATGAGAAGTTATGTTGGCCAGGAATTAACACTTTTGTTGAGGGAATTGGTTTACATCACAAAGCCCCAAAAGAAGTGGATAGATGACATCTCCTCCATTTCAGACTGGAAAAGACTGGCTCCAAAAAGCCCAAGATAGGGATGAGTGGAGAAAGAGTGAGGAGGCTGGGATCCACAGCCAGCCCATATATATAAAAAAAATATATATTTATAAAATAAAACTCACCTAACCTGACTGTGGAACAAATATGGCATTAATAAAAAAAAAAAAAAATTGTTTACATCACATTTAACCCTTTGCCTACAGGTGTCACCAGAGTTGCCACCTATCAGAGTCAAAACTCAACTCTGTGTAGATGTAAATGATAAATAATAGACCCTGTAGGTAAAGGGTTAAGGAAACTTGAAATTAATTTGTCTACCCCATGGAAGTGCTAGTCACAGCATTTAAATTTGTCCTGGGATTTATTCATATTAATCATAATTTATTGTGTATATATTTTAGTATTCCTTGATCCCACAAGACAAGTGCGCTCTCAGCCTCTCAACAGAGCCAAGATTGCAGCTATTCGGCAGCTAACTACAAAAAGAAATATAGAAACCAGATCTTTTGAAAACAGATCAACTGGTAAGTGTTTGAAAAAAGAAGGTAGGTACAGTCAAGTGTAAAAATTCGTTCACTGCTAAAGTTTCAAAAATATGTACCGAGCAACTCTATTGTGCAGTAAATAAGGTTGTAGGACGTATTTATGAAAGGATTCTTTCGGTACGTATTTTTGCACTTGACTGTACCTGACTTCATCATCTTTTCATAACTAATATTATTGTCTTCGGTTGCCGTGATAATTACTCATGAAATAAAACAACTAAAGCGGATTATATCGCATATACTAATTACAAAAATTCATCCCGAAGTTTTGAACCCTTTAGCAGCGTTCATAGTCATCGGGTGGACTGAGGAAAAATATTAATTTACCTCCATCCCCAAAAATTACAAAATGCCAACCCAAGCACCAAAATTGTTTAATAAAATGTGGGTACACATATAAATTATTATTTATTAATCAATTTTGGTGCTTGCACATGATAATTGAACACCCCAGTACGGGCTTATTAGAAAATAAAGTCCAAAAAATATATATAAACTACAAAGTACAATATCCACACTGTCCAACACTATGGTCTCACTGTCCAACAGTCTTGCCTGCTGTTTTATTAAATGAACCACAGGATCCCAAGCTGGTGGTACAGAAAAAAACATCCTCTCTATTGAAGGTTGGATGCTTCTTAATGTTGGGATGAAGTTTAAATTAGTATACGCGATATAATCGGTTTTAGTTGTTTTATTTCATTTTCATAACTAGCTTAAAGTAACTAGGAATCCTAAATGAACCCAAAAAAAGGTTAAATTAGGGTATGAATTACTGTATTTTATATGTATTTAAGTAAATCACATCAAATTTCTGTAAATGAAATAAATATTTTTATGATAATGTTTTTAAAAAGTAATTTAGAATTCAATTGTAACTGTCTTTATAGAATCTATAATATTTCAGGTCTTAAAACGAACAAGTTCTCAGTTAATGTATCAAATTGGAAACAAGCAAAAACCACTGGTAAGAAAAAAAACAATTACATTTCTTAACAACAACAATTTGTGGGGTTTGAGGAATTGATTGGAAAATTGATTAAAAACATGTCTACACTCACTATTTTTACTCACTCATCCATTAACTTCGTTTAAAATGTCATGAAATTAAAACTACCATTAACCACATAGACCTATAATTTCTTATTATATTATAGCGTAGACTAAAATACACTCTAGTCATACAATATTTTTTAAATTGAGAAGTCACAAGAGGGGCAGGCGTTACGCGACTTAGCGCGCGGAGGCGTATAAAGGCTTGGGCACATAGGCGCGTTTTATGATCGTGGCGCAGCGGGGTGCGACACCGGTGTGGCTAATGTAACGAAATAAGGCACACATTCGGACGGCAGCGTCGCGCTCTGCCGCTCCACGCTCACAAAACGCGCCTATGTGCCCAAGCCTTAAATATAGGTATGACTAGGGAATATTCTGGTGTGGCCTAAATAAAAATTGGTATGAAATTAGTACGAAATCATTTGTAGACGAGTGATGACAAATTTATAACCTACATTTTAGGAATTACCAGAAGTGTACCACTGAAACCGATAGTAAGAACTGTTGAAAATGATATTGAAATATATGATGACCCCATGGACAGCGACGTCGAGATGGAACCTATGGTACCTTTGAATCGTAAGGCGAATCTGCAACTTAAGATAATCGCGCACAACAATGAGCCACGGGAGAGCAGAAGCTCTATCCATAGGTAAGTCCACTGTGAATACTACACTCGGTTAGAATTACCCCTTTAGATTTTTACCCCATATAACATTCATCAATAGCCGCGTCCTCACAGAACGCGCGGCCTCGCGCGTTCTAAGTGTGGACGTGCGAATTCATGGGGGTCATGACCCCCCCCTGGGCTGGTTCCAGGACTTAGGTGGACCGTGGACCACTAATTGAACATAATGATTTTATTCATATTTTTTGTCACCATACAGATTTTACGTAACCTTCAATATTTAATTAATTTAATTTAATATAATAACTTTGTATGATGGCAAACGTTTGGGAACGAACGCAACGAAAATTTGAATTTTACCGCGCCACCGCCCGCCACGTTTCATCCGAGGTCACATGTGTGCCACCGTGTGACACTTGCGCTCGCTTGTCGACTACGTATACTAGACCTAACCTCAATTGGAATCGGAAAGACTAAACTTCAACATCTCATAATTAATAATCAAGACATTGAAACTGTGAAACAACTAGCTACCGACTATACATTATTACTAGATAAGTCACCAGTTTCTGTCATTGTAAATGAATATCGGCTGTGGATGGTGAAGTGGCAGCGAAGCCAGGACATACCGCAGTCGATTTCTGATATTATTTTAAATTGTGACATCGATTTGTATCCTAATATAAGAATTTTTTTATGTATTATGGCTACACTACCGGTCAGATTAGCGACAGCAGAAAGATCCTTCTCTACGTTGCGCAGAATTAAATCGTGGCTAAGATCATCAATGTTGAATGGTTGAAGATCGCCTAACCGGACTGGCACTTCTCCACGTTCATAAAAACGTACCCATTGACGTAAATGACGTAATAACGCGTTTCGGGAGAAGACGTAAAAGAAAAATTGATTTTGTAATGTAAATATACTGTGTGTAAGTCTAATACGGGCGAAGAATTAAACCAGACATAGGATTTACCAGTATAATCATTAACCAAAAGGTTTTTCTTCAATTTTACCTATTATACTTATGTAATTATTTTTTGTAAAATTTCTGAGCAGCAATGTATTGCAAACATTATGCGATATGAGCTTTTGAAACTAACTGTCAACGAGTGTTCAACTCGAGTGTGTTGCATTACATTGCGGGCCGATTTTTTTATATCGATAAAAAATTAATTGTACTTCGAAGCAAAAGTTATTTAAATATATTTCTTATGTCCTATTCTACCCTCCGTTAAGAGATTCGCCCGTATAAGATTTCCACACTGTGTGTACATTTTGTGGGTGTCCCTTAATTGGCATAATCTAATTGTCCTAACATAAATCCGCATAACAGACTTGCTTGGCATAACTAAAATGCGCATAACGTTTGATTAGCCTAACGATGAAATTGCATAATATATAATCTGCATAATTTACATTGTCCTAACATTATCTAGCGTAACTTTAATTTACATAACATAATATTTCATTTTTTAATAAGTTAATTAGCGAATAACGCCTGTCTAATATAAGAAGCTTTTGGTTAAGTTAGGTTAGAACTGCGACCACAACGAGCTAGAGTCAAATTATACCTAATTCACTTAGTTATATAGATATTATCGACTTTAGAGAGTAGGCGTCTCTGAGAATTTATTAGGAATTTATCATGAGTATGAAAATTAACGTTAGGATGATTAAATTTATGCCTTGTTATTGTTATGAACAGGGATCGGAAACTCGGGCTTAGTACCTACGCCGCGTCGATGTTGACTAGTATGGAGGTGGATTCAATTTAATTTTAATAATAAATTTCCCGGGATTACCCGAAATACCGAAAATTAGAATAACAGCCATTCAAATGTATTAAAGTATTTAAATATACTATTTTAGTTGTTCCTATAGGTATACTTTATGCATTAAGCACAAACAAAGTGTGACAAAAGTACTGGTGATCCGTTTAAGAGGATAACGGGCATTATGTTCTGATAAGAAAAACTAGACTTTTGGCCGAAACTATACCATAATACTTTTTCCAAAAAAAGTACCGGGATTTAAATAATAAAAAATATTATTTTTAAGAAGCCTACTCCATACTTGCTTAGCTTTTTTCGGAATTTTGCTAGTTGTAGGTATAATAGCTCCCGAGTTTCCGATCCCTGGTTATGAATATTAATATTATGCGCATTAACATTATGCGTATTAATTTTATAGAAATTAAGATTATGCGGATTTATAATTTTATGCGGATTTATAATTATGCGGATAATTGGTATGCGACATTCTAATAGGAGTATTTAATTTATGCTTTCTTATATAGACCCGTATCTTGTCTGTTTCTATTTTGTTTGTTGGAAACCCTTGTCGTTCCACCTCTTCACTTTTGCTGAATTTTGCGTCATACCCCTCGACATACCTCTCTAGCTGTTATGTATGACAAATCATTCACCACGGTTATGGAATTCCGTGCGTGATAGTGATAGTGCTTCTCTGGATGTCTTTAAGAGAAGATGACAATATGTACGTGTATATATGGACAAATAATTATGTGTTAAGTTTTTCAAGTGTACAATAAATAATAAATATTTTTAAGTACCTACAGTACTTACGTACATTAATAAAATACCTACTTTTTACGTATATCTATTGTTATCAAAATTAAATTATAAGTTCTTGACTTGAGGCCTTGACCAAGACTATGTGACCCCCTCCTGGCGCCAAAGCTGGATCCGCCCTTGGGCAAGGTTCTAGTGTAACGTTTACGAACGCGTAAGTGATAATGTTATTTACTTATATGGGAAACGCCACGGAGTAGTAGCCTATCTAGAGGTTTCTTTATCTGTGGGAAACGCAAACGCGTTCGTGACGTAAAGTTACCTTAAAATCTTACACTCAGGGCTCTGCTGCGCTTGAGGCACTTCCATATTTACCGAATGCCGCGCGAGGAAATTGGCTCGCGAGGCCGTGCGTTCTATGTATGGGGACGCAGCTATTATCATTGTTATTTTAAATAAATTATTGTACAATGTTTCTGGGAGAAGGTGGGGTATGAAGTGGGGTGTCGAGGGGGAACGTAACAGAGGCAAAACAACCAGTATGCTCGACGATCCGTTTATTACTAGTCCTTATACCTAACACGTTACATAATATAACTTTAGTCTAACATGTATGTACGTATACATATACCTCGCCACACCACCGGGGTTGATAAAAAAGAAAAAAAATAAGATACATTTATTTTGTTTTTTTTTTTTTTATACAATTCAAAGCAAATATATTTTTCAATAAAGTTGTTTTAACTATATTATTGTTGTTTTATTACGAAACATTACAATAGTACGCCCTTACGCATTACAAGTAGTTACATACATTAACAGTATTACATAACATAATAGAAACATAAGTATAGAAATTATGACACGTTAAGTGTCCGGAACGAACAACTAAATATGTAGTTAGAAAAAATGCAAACAGACCTCAAAAATTGTATGTTACCTTTTTCTTTATACAAATCATACTTTACTGTAAATATTACTTTATAGTAGGAGTGCTCCAGTAGAACGTGATATGAGTCCACCTAGGCCGCCTTCAATACTCAAAAAGCGCCCAATGGCGGCCCTGAGGACCGAGAAGAAAGTAGAGCGGCCAGAGAAGCCCACTATGGAGTACAGGATTATCGTCAGCAGCTTGGGCAGCACTGTGACAGCAGGAGATATTGAGGTACGTAAATAATTGATTTTTCAACCCTCGTAATCCAAAGGCAAATCACCATACCTGTAAACCAGGTGAAAAGTGGTTTATTGCCGCCTCAGGGCATCTTGCTTTTTTTCCTAATTAGCTTCTGCCCGCGACTTCGTCTGCGTAATATCCCAAGAGAACGCGTTACCGGGAGCATTAAGTATCCTGTCTCAATTCAGATATTTGTCTATCTATACACCAGTGGCGGCACGTTTATACAAGCCGATTCCCACCGGTTTGACTAACTTTACTGCAGTTCAACGGTTTTCCTGAGGCTCAAGAAGAAAAGGCTAAGACATATCGGCTGCATCTTGCCTAAGAAAAAAATTGGCGCGCCGCCAAGTCACTGCCATACACCAAGTTTCTTATAAGTCCGTTCAGCCGTTATTGCGTGATTGAGTAACAGACATATTCAGAAACTCATATTTACAATATAGATTCTGTCCGTGACTTCGTCTGCGCAGAATTAGCATTTTGGTTGTCGTTCCCGTAACACCATTGTTCCGGACATTTGGGAGGAGCGCGGAGCCAAAACCAACGGGCAGAGCCCCTTACAACAATTTAATGAATTGTTAGTAGTACACTGGGTTAGTAACGGTGGAAATTATTTTAAAAGTAATGTTTTTCCACCGTTGCTAATAATAACCCAGTGTACTCATACGGGAATAATCAAACACCTACACAAAATGTAATAGTAAACATTAAATAAGATAGAAATGTATCCCACAGTGCTGCATCAATCATGGCACTGCATAATCACCCTTTTTGTCCCTAAAGGGGATGAACTATCACATAGTAGTAGTATTAGTAAAATTATTTATTGCACCAAACAGAAATTGTTACAGAAAAAGAAAAACTTAAGAACAATAGGTAATAACAGGTGGTCTTCTCGCTAAACACCCATCTCTACCAGACAACCTTTGTATAGCAGGAAATGTTGATGAATTTTTGATAAACTTTCACGATTATAATATATTATATTGTAAGTAGGTTAGGACGAATATTTGAAGTATGTAATTATTAGAATTAGTTTCACTAATTATATGAGATTTTGTATATTTAGGCATTACGGAAGCACTCAAAAATATCAGAATGTATTATGGTAGATAGTTTATTTGGAACTCAGAAATCACACCACTCAGATTCGGTTGAGACTGACAACCGATCGCCGGAAGCGTAAACTTAGTAGTAGATACCTACCTATTTCTACCTAATTGTTAAATATATTATTACCCTGTTGTATCGTCGGATCGTCGTAGTGAACATCGAACCGTTATGGTTTCGCCATGTCTGTCTGTGACAGTGATCGTGAGGTCCTCCTACATTTGGTATGAATATATTTATCATTTATTAATCACGCGGACAAAGAGGTGAAATAAAAAAATAAAAATTTCGCCTGTGCGTGGGGGACCTTATTATTATTTTTTTTTTAATTTATAAAAAAATATTTTGACCTTGATCGGTTGAACCGTTTTTAAAGAACATTAAATGTATCGAAAACTACGTAACCCTTCACTGATCACTGATCATGGCCCGACATGCTCTTGACCGGTTTTTTATTATTGTCATAACTCAATCAAAATGTTTAGGAACTGTTTGGTGACGTCGGCGGTATGATTGAGTCCCGACTAGTGCGGCCGGGAACAGCCGAGGTGATCTACAAAACCCTGGAGGACGCCCAGCGGGCTGTTGACCTGTACCACAAAAGGCAACTAGACGGGCAACCAATGAACTGCCTGCTAGTAACGCCTCGCACTAACGCTGCTCCAGCAAGGTATAGTGTGCATGTAGATGGAGATGTAGTGTGGGGACGCCCGGCCGGACTCGGGCGGGCTGTCGATCGCCTGTTGCAGTCATTCAGCTCAGTTCCCTGTAGTTGGAGCTGCAGGTTATTGTTCCGGCTGCGTTCCCACACAGTGCTCCTCAAATCTTCCAACTTTCCTGCAGAACGGAAGGATATCCTTTATAGTGTGCATTATGTTATAAACCCTAAAACAAGCCCAGTGAGCTATCGAAATGTTATCAAAACCAGTAACTGCTGACCATCAGGCAGGCCGTATGCCACCGTCGTAGTATTGGAAAAAGTAACAAATAAATCAGTCACACCTCCACGCTAGATTATTTTTTTGTCTTCACCCTTAACAAATCCGTTTTTAGATGATTTTATTAAACTTTTAATGTTATTTTTTGGGATAATGATGCACCATTATAATGCTACGCAATATTTAGGTACCTACTCACTTATTTTACCCACCTATCTATGCACTTTGTTTCAGAAGCGGAAACAAACCCGGATTATACAGCACTAATTCCAACGTTGAACCTGATCTTTCCACTTTTCACAAAGTGTTATTTAGTAACTTGTAAGTAAAATATTTGAGAACAGTAGTTCAAGTCATTTGTATGTTTGTTGTAACACAAATTTATAAACATTTCTGTGTGCATTATGGTATTGATGTAAAGATATTAAGAATAAAGCAACTGATTACCTTTCTTTCCCTTTTTTACCATATTGTATAGTATCCATGAACGACCTACCCAAAACTTGCTACCAATCTATATTGCTGTATAAGCTGTATACCTAATATAAAAGTCAGACAGATTGATTAAAACAAAAATCGTCTGTGTCAATAGTTAACGGCTTATGCGAGTACAATTTATGTTTTTGTGGTACAGTGTTACGCAAGAGGAGCGGTTTATGTTAATATTTCATAGAATCAAATATTTGGCTTTAAAACCCTTAACTTTCACAATGTCCACAGGAAAGACACCGACCTAATGATCTGTACTACCCATACGTCATTAAATGGTAAAATGTGGATAGTTAAAGTAATACATAAACGCGATCTACTATGTAGGTGGGAGTGTCACCGTCGAGTGCGATCACGATCCAGTGGCACTCCCCCTAACGGCAATGCGGATGTCGCCGCTGCGTTTTTAGTGAGTATTCTCCTCCCCTCCTCTTGGCTAGCAAGAGGAGCAGCGAGGAGAGAGTCCCACTGCCATCATGGGCCTACCCCAGGCCCATGGGGGGATGCGTAAACGCATTTTCCCAGCGACAAAAAAAAAGGTATCATATAAACATAAATTACTTATAAAGTACCAGATTGCTTATTCGAAATAATAAGGGTTCATATTTGCATAAGTATTAGGCGTTAAAAAGTATAAAGTATTTAGATAGAATAGAGTGGATATAAAACAATCGTTTTACCGAGGCCTTACCTTACAGTGAGAGACAGACAGGCAACGCTTAAACCGAATAGAAAAATGAAAATATCAGAATTTAAATTAGACTAGGCAACTATTAAAAGTGGGGTTTTTAGAAATTCAACTCTTAAGCACCCCCCAATTTACCCTAAGTTGGGGGGTGCTTAGGAGTAGAGGAGGAGGGGGGTTAAAATTTTGAATAGCGGTAGGTATGACGTTCGCGGGGTCAATTAGGTTTATATTTGTGTAGGTATCTTTTTCTTTACATTTACATAATATGTAGGTATTAAGTCTACATTTGGCCATACATTAATAAAAGAAATTGGCATCACCCTTGTCTAATGTTAAGTTATTTAATTGATATTGTTTTATTAACTTGCTCAGCAAACGTTTTCATAATCCTTTCTAGTAGAGTTCGTTCTCACAAAAAAGAGTGCCGGCTGCCGAGTGAGAGAAAATGATATGTGAAAGCGTTCCGTACATGGACATATCATTTAATTTCAAGACATACCATTTGACTAGACGGAGCGTGCTAATAATAATACCACTATTGAAAGGGATGGTCATATGTAACTTTCCATAGTTTTGGCAGAGATGGCTCTATATCCGTTCGTCCTGGTCATAGTCTCACATATTTTTGATGCCCTTCAAATTGAACCCAACAGAACTATCAAAGTTGGAGGCATACAAACAAATACAATTGGAGTTTCCTTGTGTTTTCAACCAAATTTGTGGTAATTAATATAGAATAAGCTAATATTTTAGCTATAAAGAGTGAACTCTAAAGCAAAATTATAGTGAATTGTTACATTTTGGGCTGCAAAATATCATTGTCCGTTACTGGCGCTCGTGGATGCGTTCTCCAGTCCTTATTCCTACTTGTTTTAATTTCATTAATTATTCCTACTAGGTTCCGTACAACAACCGTATTCTTGTCTATGGTTATTCAAATGACACGCTTGCGCTTGGTCGGTCCCGCCATTTTAAAATTTGACATTTATGCTTATCGAGTTTTGTTGGTACTGTTGGTAGCATTGGCATTGACGCTAGGGTGACAACGCAAGTAGTACGCATGCATACTTGCCGTCGCGAGTGCCGCCCTCCCTCCATCTTTTTCGTAAAGTCAACGGGAAAGTAGATGCGTGGAGAATCGCGTCTCAAGTGAAATTTAGCAGTCCCTGTTTTATTGATCCCTGAAAATGGGCGACCGTGAGTATTTTTAACTTTACGTTAATAGCTTACAGTAAAATTTTAGTTACTTACATACATTCATGTTTTCTTTTAGATTACGCCTCTGGCGATTACAGCGGCGGCGGATATTCCGCTCAATATTCTGTACCTCCACCAAATTTGTCTTCAGGTGACAATAGTTATGGCGCCGGACAGCAGGGAGGATACAATCAAGGCAGTTACGCTACCCAGAATCCGAGCCAAGATTGGGGACAGCAAGCTGCAGGTTAGAATTCATTAACAATGAGTCTTTAGTAACACGCGGCTATCCACTGTATTACGTTTCAATTTTGCTTTTATGATTTTTATAATGTATATTGTCTGTTTCAGGTGGCAACAGCTACGGCGGTAGCCAAGCTGGAGGAAATAACTATGGTGGCCAAAGCTATAGCTCTAGTTATGGGGGAGGCGCAAGCGGCAATGGTGGAGGATATGACCGCAATAATGGCGGTGGATACAATGTAAGCGGCGGAGACCGAAGCAGCAGTGGCTTTGGTGGTGACCGGGGAAGTTCCGGAGGCTATGGTAGTGACCGTGGCGGAAGCGGGTACTCCGGCGGAGATCGCGGAGGTTACGGCGGAGGCGACCGGTCAAGTTATAATCGGGATGGTGGGAACAGAGATGGAGGATATGGGTAAGCAACTTATTGACCTACTCTTTTATTTGTATAACCATGGAGCTGTCTTGAAGGCCTTGTTTGGGAAAGCATAATTGTTTAAAAAGGTTCAACAACGTTACTGGTAGTGCGGGTGTATCTAAACAGACAAGATGACGTAGTTATAAAGGTTACAATTGTAAAAATGCTATGAACAATTAATGAGTTCTACCATTATTAATATTAAAAGTGGGGTCTGAGTTGGTTGTTGTTCTTCCAACAACTTGTTTTGGTGAAAAGACTTATGTATTAGCTAATGGTTTAGTGTTATGAAAATGTGTAATCTGATTTTCTGTTTTATTGTATTCAAATGTGTAACTATTCAGCAGGGTCCCCATTTCATCATAAAATAATGAGTATATGTGTGATAAAATATTTTTTTAAACTTGGAATATTTATTATACATAAACTATGTGATGTTTCTTAAAGTTCTTTGCTACACAGTAAAAAGAAACTTTTATTGGGCAAAGGTGATCAGGTTTAAGTAACATATTCTAATTATTACAGTCCTCTCTGGCCAAATTCATAAGCAGCTAGTTCAGCTTATCGTTGGATTTGACAGACTGACAAACTGGAAAAAAGATAAAGCGTAAGGCCAAAGACTTTAAAATTGAATGATATAGCAGGAATGTGTTTTAATGTAAGTTCTGAGGTTTATACCACAAGGGCCATCATATTGTACATGACTGAGTTGAAAAAATGTGAAATGAATGGTTAATAATACAATACAAAGCAATGAAACCACTAATCGAGTGTAAATTTGGAAATCAAAATGGCATAAATTGGAAAGGCTGTTTACACTTTCTGGTGTAGTGAAGCCCCTCTTGGCCCCATGAAACAGGCCTAGCCTAGTGTCCTAGTCATAAGTAAAATAATAAATATAATGAATCATATTAAGTATGTTTGGCAAATTAACAACTTATTTTATTTTATGAAATATCTGTGAGATTGATCACCTGAGAGGGTTGAACAACCAAGACACCCATGCAAATTTAAAACCCATTTTGCTTACCTGTAGAACAGTAAAATTATATGACTGACTGCATTGCTGCTATCTGAGTTTGGATTATTCTTTATAATCTGACAATGTCTTCATTTGGCATTCACATGGGGACTCTACTGATTAAAATGATGCATTCTGTTGAAGACATTATTTCCTATGGTGATAATGTCTCACATGTATGTTTCAAAGAATTATGTATAATCATTGTTTATAATAACTGTCAACAAATGTTATTCCAAGATTTTCAAGGTATCAAGGTTTAATCATAATGGTAACGAAAAGGATCCAGAGTAAGGTCACTGGTTAAGGTGAACCTAGGTGAACCAGCGTGGCCGTTCTGAGTGTCCCCGACCCGCCAGCCAGAGAGTACTAAACGATCTTCTTGTTGTTTTAGTGGCGGCGGCAGGGGGGGTGGTTTTAATAAAGGTAAAGCTCCTCGCGATGCGAGTGGTGCTGTTGTCATATTTTTACTACGTAATTACATAAGGGCTGCCAAATTACTTTACGATTGTCTACTGGTATATTAATCACTACTTGGCTGTTGACTAATTGCTGCTTCAGTTTATATATTTGGTGTGTGAGACACAGGTTTATCTAAGTTTTATTCGAAGTGTGTAATATAATTAATTACATATACTAGGACTAAGGGGTTGGAGACAGTTATTGCAGTGTATATTCTATAAGGGATGGCAACGTGTTATGATACCTCTGAAGTTGCTAGCTTCGAGCCACGGAAAACGTCAGACAAGCAGTTACGGCAATAGGGCTAGCTGTGCGCATGGTACAAAAACAAAAGAAAATTGTCTTTGTATGAACTTCTTGGCATACGTACAATGGGCGTTGGGTGATATTTAGATCGTAGAAGTAGTAGTGGCGAAGCGTCAAACGTTCAAATCTGTGGTATGGGATTCTCAACTATCTGAAAATCGGCATGCAAGCGAGATTTTGGTGCCTCGCTAGTGGTAAACAGATCTCGACAAGTATTCAGTGCCAGGTATATAGATCACCTATTTAAAAAATGTATGTGGTAAATGTCCCAAGATCCGCAAAATAAAGCGAGAAATATTTGTGGAGTAATGGTTTTCGCATAATTGAAGCTATGTCAGCAGTCTTGTTAAGTGGCTAACAGGTTTCACAAGACGTCATCAGGATTTCACGCAAATTGTAGAATATGCAGAGTTATTGTTATTGTGTCCTAGTTTCAGGCGGATTGTGCTCATGGTTATAAAAACATCATGGAATAAAGTGAACTTACTGATTATCAAAACAGCGAGTTGCCTTTCCTAGAATGTAAATGTTAAATTCTCGTTACAATTTAATGTAATGGGAGATCAATTTGTAACCCGCACGGTCGATAATACTATCATGGATATAACTTCCTAAAATTATGGCTTCATAAATACCAATGACTCTGTATATTATTTTGGCAGCCCTGTGGTTTGAATGTGCTATAAAATGAGTATACTTTAGTTTATAATTTGCGTCTGTTCGTACGGGTTATTAGGATGACTTTCCATCGTGTGGTAAAATCGAAAAATGGTATCGTGAACACCAGAATTAGTTATCATTTTCATTACTGATGGAAGAAAAAATTGTACGTGCCTCACCTTGTTCTGCAAACCATGGATAAGTTTCTAAACTCACTGGCCACGAAATATAGATAGTAATTCCAAATCTTCAAATTTGACAAGGTACTTAAATGGAACTGGTGTCATATGTTAACTACATAAGAAAAATCAACTTTATGTAAGCGTTGAAGCAGATACAAGTACAGCGAAAAATGAATTTACTGTGATGGTTTTAATAGGGAGACGTGAAGGCGAAACATACTAACCTCGTTGCAAAGGAGTTGGTCCAGGGTGATTTTATATAAATGGATGTATTTTAAATATTTGCAATAACAGTCAGGTAGTCTACAGCTGATTGGCAAGGCGGTACTGGGTTTTCTCGAATCTGTAGTCAAATTTAGTTTCCGTAAATGTTCCAGACTAAGGTTTAGTCCTCCCGAGTGTTATAATTACATAAAAAAAATGTTTTAAATGCGTTATGGTGACATTCCCATGGTATAATTTTCTCTTCATATCATATATCAACATCAATCAAATCTTGTCTATCAGGTACATTCAAATTTTGTTACTCCGACGAGGGTTTAATCGGGGTGTAAAATAATAATACGAGCTCACGTTTTTTTATGTATGATATTAGTGCTACTGGTGCGTGGCTTGTAGCCCAGACGTTAATGTGTGCAGTCAGACCGCGGTGTGATTTAATTCAAAGATAGTTAACAAATTTGTAAGGTATCAAGAGTTAAGGTAATCACAACAACAACAACACAAGCGTTCATATAACTTGTGCTCACGAATGTGCAAATGTTAAGTGAATTTAGTGACCTTGGTAGACCGTGTAGCATTGTCCCATCAATAAAATAAGAATATTGTGCTGTTATGTGTAAAACTTATGAGAAGAGAAAATCCCCTCTCGATGTTTTCGTTAGGTGCTCCAACTAGTCACCTAGTTATCTAGCAATGATGAAAAAAATACCACTTTTTGTGTAGGATCATAACCACTTACCAAAAATTTTTGCTGAGATTTCTGAAACAAATAAAATATGGCCTTTTTATACAATTTTAAGAATTATTACTTGTTAAATTAGTAATCGTATATAGAAATGTTCAGAATTATAAAACTAGTAACTTACGTAATCATAAGTAGTTATGATCAATGCAAAAACCTATTAAGTAGCTGTAATGGAATGTTAAGGGCGTACTTTTGCAAAAAAATAATTTGTCATGTCTTATAGGTGGCGGCGGTGGCTTTGGAGATCGGGGAGGGGGTGGGGGTGATATGGTCACCCAAGAAGATACTATTTTCATTCAAGGGATGGATCCCGTTACTACAGAAGAAGAATTATGCCGCCACTTTGGGTCAATTGGCATTATTAAGGTAATTACCAAAAGCTATTTCCATATTAAGGTGTTATTAAGATATTTTAAATCGCCTGTTAACATAACTCGAAAATTCTGACTTAACTTTACTTAAAACTTTTCAGACTGACAAGAAGACCCAAAGACCCAAGGTATGGATGTACAAAGACAAGGCCACAGGCCTACCTAAAGGCGAGGCTACCGTAACCTACGAGGACTCTAATGCCGCATCTTCTGCCATCGAATGGTTCAATAATAAAGACTTCAATGGAGTCATTATCAAAGTGTCCCTCGCCCAAAGACAAAACACTTGGGGTGGAGGAAGAGGTGGCGGCGGCGGTGGTGGCGGTGGCGGTTTCCGCGGTGGTAGAGGCGGTGGTGGCGGCCGCGGCGGTGGCGGCGGCCCTCGCGGCGGCGGCGGCGGCGGAGGAGGCGGCGGCGGCGGTCCGCCTTCCGGCAACCGAGAGGGCGACTGGCGGTGCCCGAACACGAGCTGTGGAAACACCAACTTCTCGTGGCGTAAAGCTTGCAACAGATGTAACGAAGAGAAACCCGGCGGCGGTGGTGCCGGCGGCCCACCTGGCGGCGGCGGCCGCGGGGCGGTGGACCCCCGGCCGCGGCGGTCGTGGAGGCGGCGGTCGCGGCGGCGGCGGCTGGGGCGGCCGCGGCGGAGACCGCGGTGATCGCGGCGGCGACCGTGGCGGTGACCGCGGCGGGGACCGCGGCGGCGACAGGCGCGGGTACGGCGGCGGCGGCGACCGCAACAGCGGCGGTGCTATGCGTGGAGACGGAGGGTGAGAAATCAATGTTTATGTTCATATTACTTTTATCAAATAAAAATGCTAACCAAACAGGAGTTAACTTGCTGGCAGGCAAAGCCAGTTTAGGTCTGCTCTACTTGTATGTAATCCACCTCACGGAATTTCCTATGTCCAGAGTGCTATGGGCTAATATTTTGTATTTGATAATATGATATAATAATAATAAGTTGATAAATTGGATCATAAGCAAACTAAGAATTTTTTTTTTGTTACAGAAGCAGAGATCGTCAGCGACCGTATTAAGAGTTATGACATAAGTTTAAATTAGTTTGAAGTTACTGTATTCCGACTGATTTATCTCTAAAATTCCTAGACACATAAGAATATCAACTATGATTTAACTTTGTAATTTTAAAACACTACATGCTTGGAAGTTCACAATGACAGTAAACATTTTTTTTGTTCTATATTAATTTTACGCAATTGTGATTTTAATTTATAATGGTCGGTTGAAATTCAGCTTGCCTCTACAGAATTCTTTAGCTCAACTTAATACGCAATTACTTCACTGTGTATTGAACTTCAAGATTTTAGTCAAATTGCATCCCTATGGTTGATAAAGAATTTATAAATGTTACTGCCACACAGCCAAACAAGTTTATTACATTGTGTAGCCTAATGTCAATAAATAAACAACAGTAGCAGCAGCTCTTATACTCGACCAATAATTTCAGTCAGTCAACTTGTAAATAATATTAAAATTCTAGTGTCTTGAATACACTGTTTAAAACAAACTTTACAAATACTTTGAACTTGTAGGTTATCAGCGGCGGCGCGTCCATACAAACCCATTTTCTCCGGCTTTCCTTCTGTTGTACAGTTTTCATATGGGCTCAAGAAGAAAAGGCTAAGGCGTATTGGCGCCGTCTTGCCTAACAAAAAATTTACGCGCCGCCACTGTAGCCTATTACCAGTTTCCGAATTTCTAAAGGATAATTTGTCAAAACGAAGTGTTGGTGACCAGTCACCAACTTGTGACACGTTTTGCCTACACAAAACATTTACTTTTAATTCTATAGACTAAGTTACGGTGAAAAAAATTGGTATGAATTATGGCATACATATTAATTACTAAATAAATGAAAGAAAGTATAATTTGTTTTTATTTGAAAATTACATAATACACCGGGATGCTGGTCCGCTGATGGGGAAAGTTTTCGGTCGTTTCTGCTGCCAAGGTTGTCCTTTACGATCCAATGCGGCAACGCAGCGAGCGTGATGGGCATCGTTGCATTAGGAGCTCATAATGTGTCATCTACATAACGTGTTAGAATGCGGTCCCACATTTCAATAGTTATTTGTTATACAAGAGAACAGTTATTGTTTACCTTCTCGTGCTAATATTGACCCAAAGATTCCAAAATTGAACCACGAGCATAGCGAGTTTTTTTAGTATAGAGTAATACTTAAATACATGTAAAACACTCGTGACTCAAGAACAAATATCTGTGCTCATCACACAAATAAATGCCCTGACTGGGATTTTAACACAGGACCATCGGCTTCATAGGCAGGGTCACTAGGCCAGACCGGTCGTCAAAATGACTCCGGTCCGGTCGAAAAACTATGATGGGACAGAATAACACCGGATAATAGTTGTTTCGCGCCTAAAACAAAAATCGTCTTCTGTATTGACTATTGGGTTAACCGCTTGTGCGAGTGCAACTAGTTTTTGTCGCACAGTGTTGTGTGTAGGAGGCGTTTATGCACATATTAAATAAACCCACATATTGGCTTTACCCCCTTATTCATAAACGTACCTATATGAAACCTATTACCTACGAAACTAAGAACAAATCAAATTATTTTTTTATGAAATATTTTGATTTGCTTTGATTTTTTTAAAGTAGTACTACTACTATATAAATTAAAAGATGAAATAGATAACACATACTTAAGAAAAAAAAAAACGACGAGGACCTCCGGTGTTCGAGACGGGATTCGAACCCGCATCTCCAGCTATCGCGGCTGAGGCCGTCAAGCTGTAAGCTGAAGGCGTCAGTCATTTTTTTTTTCTTAAGTATGTGTTATCTATTTCATCTCCTATTTATTACCTACATTCGTTCATTTATATTTTGTCCTTATCTGTGACTGAAAATATTTATTCAAATGTTTATACGGCATTAGATACATTAACTATAATTATTAATTATATGTAGTAGAATACCTACAATTTTCAGACATAAATCAAAGCCGAATGCTAGAACTTCATCCGACATCTGACGAAACAGTGTCTGCAGACCAGTGACACAAAGTGTACTACTACTCAGTATATCCGTATAGGTATTGACCAGTTGTTGTTCATTGTAATTTGCCAGAGGGAGTCGCCCAGGGTTACCCATCTACATAGGCTTAAAATACTTAAAGCTCTATTAGGTACTTTATTTTGTCAATACCTGTCGTTTAAACTAAAGGGAGGTAATTGAAAAACATAAACAGGAATAAATATAACTTTATTTACATTTAAATAAATCAAAATACTGTGTCTTAAGAAGCGGGAAGCTAAATGTTACTATGTCTTTGGTGTTAGATGTGCTCTAATTCTTTCTTGAAGATGTATTGTTTTGTACAGACAGCTGTCCCACGACCAACGTTCCAGCAACAATTAAGGATCATTTATTAAACACCCAGATTAACAATGCCTATACTTTGTAATCGCGTTCAAAATTTGGCTATACCTTGGTTCTCGGTATTAATATGGCGCTTCAAATTCATAAAACAGATCTAAGTACTTAGTTTAGGACACGATATATGGCGCTAGTGCGTTTGCCTGAATAACAGAACGCGATTTCGTATGTAAGCACATATCAGTCCAGGATCTATGATCCTTGGTGCTATCTATATTTTCACTCAAGAAACGTAGTTGATCGCTGACTGTTTACACTGCCGGCGAGAACTCTCTACTTAATTAAATTTCTCCCGTTTAAAACTACCACAAAAGAGACACTTTATACAGTAGATCTACTGTCTAATATAACCGATTTAAGGTTATAAAATGCGTCATACGCTACGTCCAGCGTAATAAATTACGCCGCACTCGGAGTTTAGGGTGATACTAAATCACTGTTTTAGCGCTCGGCGCCATAAGCTGCTCCGTACAGCGTGTTGGTAGAATATGCCCTGACAAGTGAGTGAACTAACTACCGATAAGTAGATGCGCGCTTTAACCGCGTGTTTTTGCGCCATTATTCTCACTATGATCCTCTTAATTATACTTCCACATTTTACGACTAGATACCTGCTTTATCTAGACCCAAATGAATAAACATGTGAATATAATTGGGTACCGTGGATGTGATCAATAGATCGTCTTCAAAATACTGTTAATCTCAGCATATGAAATATGAATGAAGTGGGGTTGTTTGCACCACGCACATTCAACGAACTGGCGGCGGAATATGTTGGCGCGGCTTTAATACCAGAGACAATTCGTTGCAACCAACCCTTAGCATCGGTATCGTCCGATTAAATTAATTATATAAATTTCTAATGAGGTCGAGGATAATGGCGATGTAAAAAAACGTAAAACGCTGAATAGTTTCTGTTGTTTTTGCTAAAAGTCGGCGGGACAGTTGCCATGGTGTCATTAGTAGTTATCGTTTCTGGAAGTTCAACATCTTGAGAAGTACGAGCCCCATGACCGTGGCCGCTGCCACGCCGATGCCGGCCTTCCACCACGAGGAGTTCTCTCCGGCGAAACTTGCGAAGTGCTTCAAGTGTCTATTAAAATGAATAAAAATATATTACATTGCGCGAATCTAAGTGTTGCCTGCGTCATAAACAGATTCAGAGCCCTGAGTGTAAGTTTTTAACGTAACAAAACGTCACCATCGCGTTAGAGTTACCCATATAAATAACATTATCAGTATCACTTGCGCGTTCGAGACGTTATTTTATGTCAAAAGAAACTACACTACACTAGAGCCTCTTTTTATAATTCGTGTTCGTATTAATTAGTTGGTCAAAATCTTATCTGAGTTTAAGTAGACAAAACTTCGATAGGCCCCACGTCCCAGGAAGGTGTCTACTGGGTATGGTTTCGTCTACAAACTACAACTAGAATATATTAATATTATATTACATTAATAATTTGATGACCTCATATAATTATTTCATTATTAATTGAGGGCAAGTGCGTCTTTAACAAAACTGACTTCTAGAAACATTACAAGAGCAACTTCATCAATGGAGTAACTTAATAACTAATAGTTGAAGACTTTTATAAATAAAACTATTAATCAAATACTATATATATACAATAATAAAAATTAAAGTCTTTGAAAATTAATATAAGTTTAAGTACCTGTGTTTGCTGAATAAAATCCAAGCAGCTTGAAATTGACTGACAAAAACAATTAAAATAACAGTATGGGGTGTCATATTTGGGAATTCGGATTTAGTTTTACACCAGTAAGGCGACGTATAATGGGAAATAATTGGATATTGGTAGATTGTATGAACTTGTAAGTACTCTCATGATTTAAAATGTAACTTGAGAATGGTGACAGAAAACAAATCTCTCAATTTCTTTATATACATTAATGCCTCCCTCGTGCCAACTTCAATGGTACACACAGCAACACTCTTAACGGTACATCGGTGGACTTTATGCCTTATATAATAAGGTCTACCAATGTAGAGCTAGGAGTGTTGTTGACTGTACAAGAAAAAGTTTCACTCTAGAGCTCTTTCGACTGTTGTGACAGATGTTGGTGATCTCTTGTTTTTCTAATATGGCTTTCTCAAGGAACGTGTTAAATGTTGCCCTATTTCTCAGTCCATCCGCGACCATGGAGATCACAGAATTCCTTAAACATCGGCAATAAACTAGGTAGGTACTTTTAGTTTTAAAGCGATTAACTGCCGTTTATTTTGTAATTATGAGTTAAAATCGTGAGATTAGTATAACATTCAGTATTGTTGTATTAATGTAACATGATGATAACTTACGGAAAGGCGGCCATGGTGGCCAGCTTCACGAACACGTCGTGCCGGTTCTCGCGCACGGCGAAGCTCTGCGGCGGCAGCAGCTGGTACTTGCTGCAGAACACCTCGGGCTGCAGTATGTACTCCTGGCGCACCGGGATGTCGCTGCGCGTGCCCACGATCAGCACCGGGATGTGGCTCTCGGCGAAATATTTCTGGAATAAAAGTATAAGATCGTCATCTTCCTCGCGTTGTTTTGATGACCTGTCTGGCCTAGTGGTCAGTGACCCTGCCTATGAAGCCGATGGTCCTGGGTTCGATTCCCAGTCGGGGCATTTATTTGAGTGATGAGCACAGATATTTGTTCCTAAGTCATGTGTGTTTTCTATGTATTTAAGTATTTATATGTATCTATCTATTATATATATCGTTTTCTAGTACCTACAACACAAGCCTTACTGAGCTTACCGTAGGACTATGTCGATTTGTGTAAGATTGTCCAGGCTTTTGTCACGGCTCATGGGCGCCTGTGGTCCGCTTGGCAACTAATCCCAGGAATTGGCGTAGGCACTAGTTTTACGAAAGCGACTGCCATCTGACCTTCGGCACTGGGGGTAAACTAGGCCTTATTGGAATTAGTTCGGTTTCATCACAATGTTTTCCTTCACCGAAAAGCGACTCGTAAATATCAAATGATATTTCGGACATACGTTCCAAACGACGAAATACGAGCCGGGGTATGAAATAAAAGTAAAAGATAAGTAATGAATAACTTATAAAAGTTAAAATGTCATCATTACTCCTAGCGCTTATCCAGCATTTTGCTACGACTCAAAATGTGCACCCTACAGGTGATTTACATTTACGAGTAAAGAATTATAATATCTTTAAGACTGCGTAGCCACAAAATTCCGAGTAAAATTACGTGCAACCGATGGAATTTCGGAAAACATAAGCTGGTGTAATTAATGGCCAAAAATGTTAAATCACTTTTATATTTTAGTTTTAAATGTTAAGAGTAGATGGATCATTTTTTTTTATTTCGAACACTCGGATGCCAAAATTCGCCCCAAAGATCTTTATTTAGCAATAAGGATGTGTTACAATACATTTCAGATACTTTTACCGCTACTATAATTATATGACGCTGACTGTACAGCAGTGTCGGCGCATGTATACAACCCGATTCCCGACGGCTTGACTAATTTTCATATACCTGAGCGATTTACCATCAGCTCCTACGGAAAAGGGAAGCCATATTGGCTACAGTTTGCCTAAGAATAATCTTAACCCGCCGCCACTGGTGTAGGTACAGTTAGTATACGGCACTCACAATGTATATCCTAGCGATGTACTCGAACGAGCGGCTGGCGGACACGTCGTACACCAGACAGGCCACGTCGCAGTTCACCTCGCTGGGGTTGAGCGAGTCCGACACGCGCGCGATGGGGATCTCCTTGAGAACCAGGTTCTTCTCCTGCCCGTACACCTGCACCGTGTTGATGCAGCAGTTGTCGGTGGTGTCGCCGCCTCCTCGCTCTTGGGTTGGCTTTATTTTCTGAAATTATTTATTTTTTTCAACAGAATTAACTTTAGTTACAAACGGATAAACTCACGTGTAATTATATCGCACTAGGCGACATGTTTCGGGTAAGCTCTGGTACCCATCTCCATGAGAAAGAGATCAATTTTTATCTTGTTGTTATTGTTTATCCCGCTGTCCAAGGGTCATTAATAGCAAATTTTGTTTTAACCTCTAGCCGGCCAGAGATCAAAACTTGCCAGGCCAAAAGCAACTATGGTTTGTCATTATTAAAATTCTAAATGGCATTCCATGGGAGACCTTTTTTGGGCGGCTAGAGGTTAAGAATTGTTTTTCGCGTTCCACACCCAATTACTAGATTTTCTTTACTAGCAACGTGTTTAAAATTAGCACGAAAGTACATGTTTCAATGTATTTTAATTAATCAAACAAAGGTCTCAATACAGTTGTCCAGGCAAAGATAGCGACGGAAAAGTTGATTGACCCAATCCCTGTTATATATTATAAATGTTTAATGAAATAAAAATCCATTCCTTTACATTCAAAAAAGGCCATCAAACTTTATACCCATTCCCGACACTAACCATAGAATAGCAATTTCCACTGTTGTCTATCACGCCCCATCGCCTTCGTTTTGTTTTACATGTATGATACGCCATAGCTAACTTTAACGGAATGCATCACGGGTCATTTTAAATTGTACGCTATGCGTGCTTACTTTGATTTTTTTTATTTTAAATGTAACAATATTATGATATCGCATTTAATTACTTATATGATATTGCTGTTGCTCATTGGTGATAGCTAATCTTATTTTATTAAAATAATCAACATCTATCTTTCTTAAGTGATCAGCAGTTATCAATCACTTGCGTTACGTCAAGTTGAATACACTTGCACTCTCGATTTGGTAATGCACTAGAGAATATCTTGAAAGTAAATGTGATTTTCAACGAACACCACTGATTTTGAACCATATTATTAAAAAAAAATAAGTCTCAGATTCTAAGTCATTGTATGTGGCCGCTAAATCGCCTGATGCCTTCATTAGATATAATTTAAAGAGACAGGGTTGAAGAAAATAAAAATCATCATTTTACGAGTACGAGAGTTTGTACGTTGGGCTGATCTATACTGACTCGATCATCACATCAGTACCTACTATCGATCATCGGCTTGGCTAAATAATAGTTTACATCTCAAATTAGCTTCTCGGGCGCATCATCCTAATACTGTATACTGGTACAAAAAAAAACTCCAATGAATTTTTTTTTGCTGGGAATAAATAGAGTTACATTTTTTGCAAAACAATATCAACCTTATGGCGGCCATACAACATGCTTCCTATCGTTCAATCGGCATGTCGCTACCGATTGGATCAGTTAGAACCTTAGAACTGATCGTGTGTTCCTGGATTGGCATAACAATATCCTACATGCGCCATGCCATTTGGACGAAGGAAGCATGGAGTAAGGCCGCCATTACTTATGTCCTCGTCCCCGACTGTGGAAAGCGATTTTATTTTAATGTTATTATGCAGAAAGATCATGTTTATGAAGAATTAAAAAAAAACCTTATGTGCTATGCCCAGGAAGCTCCGGCATATAGCAGTTTTGCCGCACGCCCTCGGGCCGATGACGTGGCACTGGTACACGTTGCGACTCGTCTGTTTCTTGGCAATGTCCACCTTTTTCTCGCGGGTTACTGAGACAAACGTTACGTCAGCTTATCAATTGGTTTACTATTAGACACCTTAAATATAGACTTTACTATCTATACAATAAAAGCCAAACTACGGGATCTGTTTATTCTAGAGTTAGTTCATCTTTTTAAATGGTGGAATCATCATTGAATGCGGTGTTGGCGAGTAAATGTGAGTGACCTTGGCACTTTTGGTATAATTACATCATTTTCGTTTAAAACTAGACAAGCTAATAGTAATAAATTTGGTTGTTCATGTGTATTTGTGGATAGGATTTTACAGCCTTAGTGCCACTGTCATGTAGGTATTATTGTATACAATTGTATACAATACAATAATACCTACGAGGCACAACGAAAGCTGATCAATTATATGATACATTTTTATAGCTTAATCAATATTAAATATTATTGATACTGATATTTTAGATGGCGATACGATTAGATGCACATAAATTTAAGTAGATATAATGAATTATGAATACTGCAAACCATGCTGCTTCTTGACTACGAATTTAACCGTTATCGTAAGTAAACACCTCCGACCATGGTCAACAAAGAGTTATGAAGTTCTTACTGACATGGTTATGGACACATACATTGTAATTTAAATTAAAAATCTTTTACTCACTATGTATTGCTGCTTTTTGTGACTCGTTTTCAAGAAAGTTAAAGCCCAGGTAAGCTAAATAGGCGCTTGTATTCTGTAGATCCATTAGCGCCATCAGTGTCCAGCGACACATCCAGCCTTGAAGTGTCAAGTATCCCTGTAGAAGAAATAAAATACACATAAACATACCTGCTGTCTATATGTGTTTTGTATTTGTAACACAATTACGAAAAACCCATTTTTACACAGACGGATTGCCTGGTGGTAAGCAATTGCCGTCGCCCATGGGCACCCGCAAGAGCGTTGCCGGCCTTTAAGGGGGGTTGGAGCTTTGGGAACCTTACTCACCATCAGGAACACAACACTACATACCTGAAAGGTAGCAGTGCTATTATGGCTGTGGTCTTCCCCAGTTGGGCTGCCCCAGATTCAAGCGTGATGGTCATCGATGTGCCCCACCTCTCATTGTTGGACGTAGTTTAAGGACATACCCGGGTCCAAAATAATAAATGGGTTTTCAGGGAATCTGTATATTAAAATAACACCTACAATATTGAGTTAGGAAGTTTTCTGTTAAAGTTATTTTTCACAAAATTATGTTTAGAAAACGTTTGCAGTCAGTATCAAGTTAAAAAAGGGTTAGAGACATCAAAGTTCAGGAGAATCTAATATGCAGATAGAACATATTAACAAACCTTTTCATTTGTAGGTACAGTATATCTCAGATTGTGCCAAGGGATTCTAGGACAGCTGGAGAACACATTCTTTAGTTCTGTTGGATTAAGCATTCCATCTTTATCTCTATCATACTTTTCAAACAATTGTGTTAAAAATTGTTGACCTTTGTATGATAGCTCAGATGTACAACCAGATGGTACTTTGATGCTGAAAATTAAGTAATTGATTACTATTTATATGGTTAATTTATGGCAATTCATTACTATACATAGAATCTATAAAAGAAATGGCAAGTGTCTTTATTGGATTGGACATGCAAACAATAGAATTGCAATAAAATATTTTAAATATGTCATTTACATAACTCACTTTGCATACAAATAGCTATGCATCAATTCTAATGACTCATCATATCCAAACTTGCGGAGAACTGTCCAGGTGGTCTCATTCCTCCCTCTTTGTATGAACAGGCAGTGCAAGAATATAAAGCCCTTCATTGTAATACAATCATTTTCTATACCTCCAGCGATGTTCTGGGCAATTACAGATTTTACTTCATCTAAAACCTGCAGATAAAAACAAAAATATATGTATTTATTTTTAATCTCTTGAAGCAATATCAATAAATTGAAGATCACTTTAACAAATAGGAAATAAAGGCATATTTATATTGATTGCAGTTCTAAAGAAATAAAACATAAAATTTTGTTTTAATTAAAACTGTATACATTTAATTAACATAATTAGTAATACATGTGATCTTAGAAGTTTACAATAAAATTGTTAGAAGACACCGCCAAAAGAACTACTAATGTAATTGTATGACAAATAAATTAAATCTAATATCACTGGCATTATGTAAGTTTATTTCTTTATATATATGTAGACTTTATGTTTAGTTACAAATTTATCTGAAAGATTTATGAAATATGCAAGGACTTATGAAGGAAGTGATCTTTTATGAATTTATTATTCTCACCTGTAATTGCAGTGGAGTATCAAAGCATTTTCTTTGGAATAATGTAATCTCATAATCATCCATAAGTGCATCACCATCTAGATCACAGATCTTGAATATTCGTGATAGGGCTTTTTTACATTTTTCAGTGAGCTGGAAAATCAAGTCTCAAGTCATGCTATTGGCAATGAAAGTGGTACTTGAATGAATTTGCAAAATACTCTTTAAATTGCTGTAAATGTAATAGTTGTAAATGTATTTTGGTGTTAAATGTGATCAGTTGCTAGGCATTGCTAGGGTATACTTGTCTTTTTTTATATAATGTATGGAAAGCCAAACACAATATATTTGCAGCTTGAGCATCACAAGTTTCTTCTGTTTTCTGTATGACATAATATAATGTAAATATAATAAGACTAAAACAATGTGTATGTAATAAGCAACGCAAGGTTGTAATAAAATAATGAACACATTACTTCTTGTTCCTCAATAGAATAGATGGGTGTAATAGGGTGTAGCACTGCCTTTTGTGCATTGTAGAACATTTCTGAGACATTTGTCAATGTTTTTGCTGAGCATTCTATGCAACGGTCCACTTCTGGATACTCCTCAGCTATGTCCCATATATGCTAGAAATCATAATACATATTACTTTTATGATTATAATTATAAATCCTTTCTATTTCATGATACATTACATACATGTAGTATTTAGAAAAAAACACACTTACATCAATTACAGAATAGTCAATCAAGTCTATCTTGTTTCCAACAAGAATAACTGGCTTCCTGTGGTCGTCCGGGCAGTTTTCCCTCACAAAAGGTAACCAATATGAAGCAATTTTATTCAATGTTTCTTGTTTTTCAACAGAAAATACTATGCATATTACATGAGCTTTCTCTATTTCTTCACCAATTTGTTCTAATGATTGTTCAGCCACTAAAATAAAAATATATGCATTAGTTTATATAAAATTGTTTGTTGTTGCTAGGAGAAGAATTATGAGAATTGCAACCAAACTACTCACTGCAGATATCCACAATGTTGGTTGGCACTTGCTCTGGTGTGACATCAGCAGGGATTGTAATTTCTTCAGCTTTAGGTGGTACATGTTCCGAGAACTCTTCAGTCACTAAAGAAAGAATAAGCGAAGTTTTGCCCACTCCAGGCTCTCCAAGCAAGAGAATACGAACCGTACGGGGTATCGACTCGAAAACCATTACGACACGTTACTTATTTATTTGTGAACACATAATTAATATAAACTTAACAGAAAATTAATGCTGATATTATGTAAACAATTTTTACAATTTTTATTCCAACCGGAATCACAATTCTCTGACCTTTCAGAAATTGACTTTAGCCACAGATAAAAAACCAGAATGTCCAGAATCTTCACCGAAATCATGGACAAAACTATTATAATCACAGGCAACATCGTAAGAATAGAGACCTTTGTTGGTAATTCTTAAGACACCTTAAGTGGTATAAATTCAGGTTGTCCAACCTGACGTACATGAAAGACCATTCAAGTCAAAAGGCTGAGGCTTTATGAATCAAATACAATATACAGCTTTTAAAAATAATACTCAAGTAGGCGTAGCTTAAAATTGACAGCCATTGTCTGTCACTAGTGTCAGTGTCAGTACTGTCAATAGTGTTGTTAGTGGCATTGCTTCAGCTGAGCGGCGTGTGAAGTGAAAACAATGAGACAAATTAAGATATTAATAGTCATTTAATAATATTAAATAGGCAATGTAATACTATCACAATAATATATCTAATTGACGTATAACGTAGGTAATAATGGGTGATAAAGGCAGTGAGTGGGAAAAGGGACTACGTGAACCTGTAAAAACTTTAGAGGTTAGTTTGTTTACTGTTTTTTTACTAAATACGTGTTATTAATTTTACTTCTGATATTAAAAATATTTCTGTATTAAAAGTTATCGTTTAATCTTCTTTTACATTGCTAAGTTTAACAGGAAACTTAATGTCTATTTACTATTTCAGGATAAGTGGAAACTAGTCCCATCTTTCCTACAAGTAAAAGGTCTTGTAAAACAACACATTGATTCGTTTAATTACTTTATCAATGTAGAAATTAAAAAAATTGTTCAGGCAAACGAAAAAGTCTTTTGTGACTCCGATCCATTGTTTTATGTAAAATATCTCAATGCTTATGTCGGTACACCTGACTTGGAAGAAGGCTTCAATGTGACAAAGCCCACAACGCCTCACGAGTGTCGGCTTAGAGACATGACATATTCAGCACCCATCACTGTTGACATAGAGTACATAAGAGGTAATCAAAGGGTGATTAAAAATAAACAGCTGATTGGCAGGTTGGTATGATCAACTTTCAAACTATTTATGTTTTTTTTCATTTAGTATCTTACTTGATAGTACTGAAATATATCAATATATTAGTTTTTGTGTTTACAAGCTTTTATTTAACTTGCAATGTAACTATGTAAGTATGTTTGGGTGAAATCTTGCAATTCAATTTTGAAGCAGATATCTTTAACCAATTGTGTAAGTTCAAACACATTTATGTAAGTTTGGTGAAAATTAAATATTCTATATCTGATCTGATACTGGAGGAGTACCTATAGCTACTTTCTAGCCATAGGAACTTCTAAAATACGCAAAATAAACCTGTGGTGTTTAGGCTCGTTAGAGTCATCTCAAAGAGTAGTTGACGATTGTGAAAAAACTACAGTCCACAATAAAGGCTTGCACCAAAAACAACATTTTTGACAGAAACTTATTCTTTCCACTCTTTATTTTATAATAACACAGTCAAATTTTGTTTTCAGAATGCCACTTATGCTGAGATCATCAAATTGTGTACTGACCAATAAATCAGACATTGAACTGGCCCAATTGAATGAATGCCCCCATGATCCTGGCGGCTACTTCATTATTAGGGGTACTTTTTTTATGATATTTTATTTTAGTTACTAGTTGAAAGTTCTTGTTATCATATTTAAATTTTATTTGAATAATTTAGTTCATGATACAAAATTATTACAAATTGTAACTGCTCAAAATCACCCATTGTCGCGTCTGGTCCAAAATTGCCCAGTGTTGCCAATCTAGATGGCCATGGAGAGCTATTGCACCAGAAATAACTCGGAGCGAGGGTCCTCTACCTTCTGTCTAAGTTTATATGTTATTGCCTGAGTCTTCCAATTAATTTGTCGCATATTAAGATGTGTAACAGTTAATTTCTATTTACCTTTTAGGGCAAGAAAAGGTAATATTGATTCAAGAGCAACTGTCCAGGAACAGAATGATAGTGGATGAGTTCAAAGGTGCCATACAGTGTCAAGTTACAAGTTCTACACATGAGAAGAAAACCAGAACCATTGTTATTTTGAAAAATACAAAATATGTATTGAGACATAATGCACTGTCTGATGTGAGTTACATTTTATTTTTATGACCATTAAAGCCACTGAATTCTGGTGATAACCTTACGTACAATTCCCATTATAACTTCTAAGAATTAATCACATAGAATTTGTTTGAGTTATTTTATTTGTTAGATATCTAATTAATCATTGCTAGTTTCGTCCAGCGCTCTGGGTGCATTCGGTAGACGTGCCCTGCCCAGTCCCACTTTAGCTTGGCGGCCTTCATACCAATATTCGCAATGTCGGTTTTGGATCGCAGTTCGGTGTTTTTGACACGATCGGTTCTACGAACACCCACTGTGCTGCGTTCCATTACTGAGGAAGACCAAAACGAAGATGGCGGGACCAAATGGAGAGAAAGAGGGGAGACCTTTGCCCAGCAGTGGGATACTCTTATAGGCTAATAATAAAAAAAATATCATTAATCATTATTAAATATAAACATAAGTCAAATGAAACATTTCATGAACATTTTATTTTAATTTCAGGACATCCCCATTGCTGTTGCTTTTAAAGCGATGGGTATTTGCAGTGACCAAGAGATAATGCAACTTATAGGTACTGATGACACAACAGTTAAGAAAATGGCACCTTGCATCATGGATTGCCACAATCTGAAGATATTTACGCAAAATCAGGCACTTGCCTATATTGGAAGCAAGTTAAGAGTCAAAAGGTACATAAGTTACTCTAACAATATGCACAGGCAGTTTTTTCCATAAAGGTTGCGTTTCTGAAATCATTTCGAGTTGTTCCCGGAATTTTCTGCCAATCGTGATCCTCGGTGATATCTTTAGTGTCCTATTTCATTACTACGAGGTCAATAGATCAGCTTAAGTGGTTAGTTATAAAGATAACCCTATCATGCCAGCATCAATAAATTATAAGATACTTAACCCTTTAACAGGCATAATAATGTCAGAAAGTAAGCAAAATGTAACCTTGTTACTTTCGCAATAAAGTTCAAGTGATAGTGGAAAATATATCAAATCTGCCTTAGGGTTAAAAACACATACAATACTTGTAATTTATACTTCAGAGACTTAATACTAATAAAATAAATGCAAAAGTTTGTCTGTCTGTTCCTCAGTCACGCTAAACCGCTGAAACAATAGCTTGATTCGCAATGAAATCCATAGGATTTTTTTTATTTCGAATATAATCCCTTGAATATCTACTAATTGAAAGAAATACCTCCTGCAAGTTATAACATTATACAACACACTGTGTTCACATTTTTTTACAGTAGATTCACATTTTTTTCCTTCTACAGATTTCAAACAGCAAATTCAAAATCCAGAACGCCAATTGACGAGGCGCGGGACTTATTAGCTACAACCATTCTGGCTCATGTTGCCGTGGAAAACTTCAACTTCTACGTCAAAGCCATTTATTTAGCTATCATGGTGAAACGAGTCATTGAGGCAGAGACCAACAAGGCATCCATTGATGACCCTGACTACTACGGGAACAAGAGGCTCGAGCTCGCAGGATCCCTGTTAGCTCTTATGTTTGAGGATCTTTTCAAAAGGTTCAATTGGGAATTGAAGTCTATTGCAGACAAAATAATACCGAAAGTTAAGGCAGCGCCGTTTGACGTTGTTAAGCATATGAGACCTGATTTGATTGCCAACGGGTTGTTTGCGGCCATTTCTAGTGTAAGTAGCAGACAAATCATACTCGTAGTTACATCATAGCTTATATCTCGACTGCAGGCTTTACCAAAGCAAAGCCTAAAAATTTTGTATGCTCAATTTAATTTCTTAATGTGGGGACGACCCTCAAAATGTACAAACTTTACAATTGAATCAGGAATAGGATTTTGGTTTTTATTTAAATCTTGCTAGAGATGAAACTTGAGTAAAATGGTACTTTAACCTAGATTTCACACCCTTAGAGGTTAAATTTCCATAATGGATAAACTTACTCAAAAATTTTAATGTCCTACATTTGGACCGTTTAGGCCTTTACGACTTCATTATATATTTAAATAACCATTTCAGGGTAACTGGACAATCAAAAGATTCAAAATGGAACGGCACGGCGTAACTCAAGTACTCAGTCGCCTGAGCTACATATCAGCGTTGGGTATGATGACAAGAGTCAACTCGCAATTCGAGAAAACTAGAAAAGTGTCCGGGCCGCGGTCTCTGCAACCGTCGCAGTGGGGCATGTTGTGTCCGTCCGACACTCCTGAAGGAGAAGCCTGCGGGCTTGTTAAGAACTTGGCTCTGATGACTCATATTACGACTGAGTGCTCCGAGCATCCAATTTCTAGACTTGCTTGTAATGCAGGTGTCGAAGATGTCAAACTCCTGGGTGGCGAGGAAATAAATCACCCGGCTAATTATTTGGTGTTTCTGAACGGTCAGTCGCGTATCCACTTATACAGCAGAAGTTAAATTACTTATTCTAAACTAAAATATGGTATCCTTGCTTTGTGTGTATACCTTGCTGGGATTAGGAATGACTAACCTTTCAATCTAATTCCTTTCTCAAGTATTAATGACTTGTAGAAATATAATAGAATAAATAAAATAATACCTAAGGATACAGTAACGAATAACGAGTCTTTTTATTTATTTTTAGGCAACATCCTAGGAGTGTCAAGACAATACAAGAAGCTTATCAAAGTTTTCCGAATGTTTAGAAGACGCGGTCTGATCTCGGCATTCGTGTCTATATATCCGAACCACAACCAGAGGACGGTTTACATCTGCAGCGACGGCGGGAGACTGTGCCGACCTTACATTATTGTCGAGAAAGGGCACCCTTTGGTCCAACAACATCACATAAACGAGCTGAATCGCGGGATAAGAAAGTTCCAAGATTTCCTCAACGATGGGCTCATCGAATACCTGGATGTGAATGAAGAGAACGACAGTCACATAGCCACGGAAGAGGTCGAGATCGACCCGTACGTGACGACGCACCTGGAGATCGAGCCCTTCACAATCCTGGGCGTGTGCGCGGGGCTGGTGCCGTACCCGCACCACAACCAGAGTCCGCGGAACACCTATCAGTGCGCTATGGGGAAACAAGCCATGGGTAAATATATATTCTAGTAAACCAAATTTTTCACTAGTAGAAGGAAAAAAACTATATTATGTATGTATATTCATCAGTGGCGGCGCGCCAATTTTTTTCTTAGGCAAGACGGAGCCGATATGTCTTAGCCTTTTCTTCTTGAGCACAAGGAAAACCCTTGGACCTCAGTAAAGTCCTTGAAGCCGGCGGGAATCGGCTTGTATAAACGCGCCGCCACTGATATTCATCCTTTTCTATAAAATATATCTTTTATAAAAAAAACTAGCTGTGGCTCGCGGTGTTACCTGCAGTTTATTAGGGAAAAAACGTAGCCTATGTGGTAATCCAAAGTGTCAGCTAACTCTATACCAAATTTAATTAAAATCGCTCCAGCCGTTTAGACGTGAAGAAGTAACAAACATACACACTCAAAACTTTCGCCTTTATAATATTAATGTAGATATAAATAACACGTATGAATCTCTCTGTCGATGCCTTAAATGAGAAGGTCTACCAATCAATGTCGTTTTTGTCCCTCACTCTGGTTTTTGGCTCTTATGACATGTATACATCAAACCTAACCTGTATAATGTATACAGTTAAAATAACCATTCTCAACTACTCGTACGCCATCAATGTATTGCCACGGCCACTTTTCGGTTTCTAAGAAACCAAATCTTCACATTAACAATTAGTGTTTTGTTTGGTATCTACTTTTAAGTAGGCTGTGAAATATGTTCTAATCCCTTACACATTTTATTTAGCTCGTGTTCAACAAACAAGTTGGTTGTACTTTTACTAAGGATTCACATTATTAAATCTACATTTTCAGGTACAATTGGATACAACCAGAAAAATAGAATCGACACCCTCATGTACAACTTAGTTTATCCACAATGCCCAATGGTAAAAACGAAAACCATAGAGTTGACACACTTCGACAAGTTGCCCGCGGGACAGAATGCCACAGTGGCCGTCATGAGTTACAGCGGATACGATATCGAAGACGCCTTGATCCTCAACAGAGCTTCTATCGACAGAGGATATGGCCGTTGTCTGGTATACAAAAGCGCCAAAACAACTATGAAAAGATACAGTAATCAGACCTCAGACAGGATATTAGGGCCTTCAAGGGATGCAACTACAGGGAAAGTCATCAGAGCACATGAAATTCTCGACTCTGACGGCATCGCCGCGCCAGGGGAGATGGTTGAGAACAGACAAGTGCTGATCAACAAACAGATGCCCCCGGCAACTATAAATCCGGTGAACCAAGGCCAGCCACAGCAAGTAGAATATAAGGACGTTCCTATAACATATAAAGGCCCAGTTGAGTCGTATATAGAGAAAGTTATGGTGTCTTCAAACTCCGAAGAAGCTTTCCTTATTAAAATTTTGCTTCGGCAAACTAGAGTTCCGGAAATTGGAGATAAATTCAGTTCCAGGCACGGACAGAAAGGCGTCACAGGTCTGATTGTGCAGCAAGAAGACATGCCGTTTAACGATCGTGGAATTTGTCCCGATATGATCATGAACCCGCATGGATTCCCCTCTAGAATGACAGTCGGAAAAACAATTGAATTGCTTGCCGGGAAAGCTGGATTGATGGAGGGAAAATTCCATTATGGTTAGTATCAGTGTTTTGCTCGAAATAGTTGAGCTACGCTGTGATCCCTTTGTTTTATTGCAACACACACAACCATTCCAAACTGTTTTCATTTTTGATTTTTGGTTTGTGATTTCCTTTTTTCAACATATTTTGCAGGTACGGCTTTTGGCGGGTCCAAAGTCCGGGATGTCTGCCAGGAGCTCGAAAAACATGGGTTCAACTACCACGGGAAGGACATTTTTTACTCTGGTTTGACTGGGGAACTTCTCGAGGCGTACATTTACTCTGGACCGGTAAGTTGAAATAATTTACTCCATTATATGTATAATCGTAAGAACGGGAATCGCGTTGACATTAAGAAAATAACAACTAAAGATTTCAGATACGAAAACATGCGATAAATATATTTAAAAAAAAAATCTTGCCGTTGGTTGTCGTGTGATGCCGGCTGACTAGAATAGCACCACCCCATCTCCTCCCGGGGGTGTCGTAAGAGGCGACAAAGGGAAGAAACCTACAGACGGGCAGCAGCGTCCGTCGAAACCCTATCTACAGCTACTGCGGTCGCTAACCCGCCTGCCAAGCGTGGCCACTATGGCAACTACCCCCCAAGATGATACAAGTCATATTTGTGGGAGGCCTATGTCCAGCAGTGCACTGCTGAAATGGATGTGCGTGTATATAAAAATCTTAACTATCAATATACCTACTTACGATTAAGAGATACTATGATACTATAATTAAATAACACTCGGTACATAATGTACGATGCTTTTATGGGAACAACTTTTTTAACGGTATTAAAGACTTAAACTTTGAACCGCTAACTGTAGAAAATATCTCTTTTGTAAAAAAATACACAGGATGGCAGATACTTTTGGTGCGTTGTTTCATACATTACTATACTGCTGGTGACTGTACATGACGAACTTCACTATCGGAGATGGTATTGCAGGTGTACTACCAAAAGCTGAAGCACATGGTGCAGGACAAGATGCACGCGCGCGCGCGCGGGCCGCGGGCCGTGCTGACGCGGCAGCCCACCGAGGGCCGCTCGCGCGACGGCGGCCTGCGTCTCGGCGAGATGGAGCGCGACTGTCTCATCGGATACGGCGCCAGGTACAGCGTGTCTTATCGTTCGAGCAGACGTACTTGTAACATTTATACTTATTTCCACAGCCAATATTCACGGTAAAACTTTCACCCTCGTCGAAAATAGTACATTTCGATACTAGTGAAAAAAAATTTTTTTTCGACGATCACCCGAGTCTTAAAGAAGTTTGTACACGTGTATCGAACCCAATTTTTCATAACAAGTGCCTTAAAAAGTGAAATTTACGCACGCGAAGCGTGCGCAAAGTGCACTTTTTACGCATTAGTTAGGAAAAATTTTTTTTTCACTAGTATCGAAATGTACTATTTTAGCGTTATCGATAGTTGTGTACTAGAAGAAAAAATTGGTCCTCTGATGAATGAATATGATATACCATGATATGAAATTATTGTTTTAGGCTGTTCAGCTTTGTGTTTTATGTTATCAGATTTAGATGGTAGGAGACTGTTTGCGATATAATTGAGTTAGCTGTTTCAAGCAATGTTTAAAAAGCTTTTAATACTTAAGATAAATGCGACAGGTTTGAGCTAGTGGGTAGTGACCCTGCCTATGAAGCCGATGGTCCTGGGTTCAAATCCCAATTAGGGCATTTACTTGTGTGATAGGCACAGGTTTTTGTTTATGTGTTATGGGAAAACAGAAACAAAACCCATAACCCATAGTAACTGCCACTGACAACGATATATATAATACACAAATATATATATCGTTGGCTGAGTACCCACAATCTTCAGTAAACCTTCTTGAGCTTACCGTGGAGCTCAGTAAATTATTGTCAAAATGTCCAGTAATGTGTTTATAAAAAAAAAGATAAACGAAAGAACCCTAAGGTTAAAACGGCGCGGAAACAATCGAGAACGTTTGAATTGAAAGATAACATGTCTGGCTTCCTCTTAACCCTTTACCAGGCCCCAAAGAACTAGCGTGTCTTCATACGTACTGTGTATACTGTTACAACCGTATTGAACGCCTTGTAAAAAATGCATTTACGAAAGTCGGAGATGCTCCTTTAAACCAGAAATAAAATTGTGGGTTACGGTTATCCCATCACCTGTCTAAGTAATTAACTGTCATACTCGATTTTGTCTTATTTATATTCTTGATCAGGCGAAGGGATATATTCCTCCCACATCTTATATCGGTTATTACAGTTAAGGTTTAACTCCAAACCTACTATGAAACATTATATCAATCACTGAATATTTTTATTTTATGATTTTCAGTTTAATTGTAATTAAAGACTTTTTATGACATGACAAGACAATTTCCGGGCCATGGGAAGAATAGCTCCCACACAGTTAAACTCTAATAAGGCCATGGGATAATGTTAAGCCACATCCTAATTCTGGTCATACACAATAAGGCGTAAATATTTAGCAATGTTTACGATTACATTACCTTTCAACACTCAAAATCTACAAAATGTCGAAAAATTGTTCGACCTCTGTACTTCTGTTTCATTGAAATTAAGGAAAGTGTTCGAATTTCTCCTTAGTTTACTGAAATCAGCGTTCAAGTGAATTTAAACGACTGCCAAAGATATATTACGCGATTTAGAAGCGTGTTGTGAATGTAGATCATAAAATACAAATTTCAGGGATTGACAAAATATTTTGTAGGAGGTTTGGAGTTAAAACCTGCCTGCAGTACCCGATATAACATATGGGAGGAATATATCCCGTCGCCTGGTAAAGGGTTAACGCCAATATTTTGTATTTCAGCATGCTGTTGATGGAACGCCTGATGCTGGCGTCGGACGCCTTCAGCGCGGACATCTGTGGCGGCTGCGGGCGCCTGGCGTCGCGCGCCTGGTGCCACGCCTGCCGCTCCTCGGCCGCCGTCTCCACCGTCGAGATGCCCTACGCCTGCAAGCTACTGTTCCAAGAACTTGCCTCTATGAACATCGTACCCAAACTTACGCTTAAGAAATACTGCTAATTTGTATGATATACAAATGTGAGTGAATCTACGATCGTTTTATTTTAAGAGGGTTCCGGAGTCAACTAGGATCCCTTATATTTTCGCCATGTCTCTCCGTCCGCGAATAATCTCAGTGATCGTTAGCACTAGAAAGCTGAAATTTGGCATTAATATGAATATCAATCACGCCGACAAAGTGGTAAAATAAAAAGTGGAAAAAAAAGTTTTATTAGGGTAGGGTGATTTTTTTCTTCATTCTAATCCTAACGCGTGATATATTCTTGGATAGGTATTTAAAAATATTTTGGAAATAATCGCTCCAGAAGTAAAAAAAAGGGCGTCCTCTAACTTTTGAACCATTAGTTTCAAGAATATGAAAAAAATCTCAAAAGTAGAACTTTACATAAACTTTCTAGGAAAATTATTTTCTTTAAATTATTTTTAAAATATATATAAAAATGAACCCCTATTTCTCTTGGTCACGCTATAACTTGAGAACGGCTTTACCGATTTGCCTAATTTTGGTCTTGAAATATTTGTAGTTGCTCAGGGAAGGTTTAAACGGTGAGAAAGTATGAAAAAAGTGGAAAAAAAAAGTTTTATTAAGGTAGGGTGATTTTTTTCTTCATTCTAATCCTAACGTGTTGATATATTGATGGATATTGTTGGATAGGTATTTAAAAATGAATAAGGGTTTACTAACAACATTTTTTGATATGAAGTAAATATTTTCGGAAATAATCGCTCCAGAAGTAAAAGCAAATGCGTCCCCCACTCAAATTTTTGAACCATAAGTTTTAAAAATACGAAAAAATCTCAAAAGTATAACTTTAAGGCACACCTATATTTTTGATAAAAAAAACTACATACGTATATTTTTATAAACATTTTATTCAAACACTTAAATTACTTTATTACACTTTTATTATTCTTAGCATCTTACAAGTAGCCTTCGTGAAAACGAGGCATGCCCACATTAGGAAGAGTATAAAAATATAAAACAGTCCGCCCGCGGAATAGAATAACCTTAGAAACAAATAGCCTACGAAGACCCAAAAGGCGAACGCCTGGGAGCCCAGCTTGCGGAGAGACAGGCGCGCTGGTAGATTCTGGCTGACTATGTTTTGATGGTCGGTGACGTCGCGCGAGTACGAGTGGACGGTGCACGGCGGCTGCAGTATCTCGCGAGCAACGAATCCCCAAAAGTCATTTCTATTCCAGAGATTGGTGAATTCTTCGTGATACTGAAATGAAACAAGATATTTTACGGCCAGCGAATCAAGCAAAGCAAGGAAACAGGAGTGGTACTAATGCTAATCAATGTCACTTTTCAGTTTTACTCCATTGTCTGTTGTAGAAAAGAACTATTTTCAAACAGAGATAACGTTTCATGATATAATATATCCTATAAGTGCCTGGTACAAGTACCAGCACTAAACCTTGACGTAGTAAGAGTCGACTAAGGGAATAAAACAACGGATGGGCAGCAGCGTCCGTCAGTCTTACGGCTAAATAATGAATGTTGAAATTTTTTTTGCACCTGAACTGCCAACAGTTTATGAAATATAAATCTATCACAATTATGGCTTTTTAATAAGTTACATAAAGTTTTTAAGCGTGCGTCAAATACGTACCACTTCGTTCACTCTCGACGCTATTTGGTACAGCATCCGAACTAGGATTGTACTCTCATACGATGCTATAGGCATGAGGTCCGGGTCGCCCATGTAAGTGATGCTTTTCGACTTGCCACGCAGCTAAAACAGACAATTTTATTATTTCAAGTTTAAGAAATATATGATTAGCAAGCCTCGGATTTTCTTTCGCACGGTAAGAAGAAAGAAAACTATGGAGTCGACATTAAGACTAAAATGTAACTCATATTCATACTCATACTCATTCATTTCAATTAATTACGAAAGTAAATAATAAGTGAAATAAATTATTTTGATTGAATAAATGAAAAAAGTAAATAACTGCCATAAAATAAAATAAAAATCAGATAGGTCCTAGTATGTAATACCCATAGAGCATTTAGATACAGGAATGAGCAAGTATGTAACTAAATTATTATACTTACATGATAAATGTAATCCTTCACTGAGCTAAGGGCATAAAACTTCCCACATCGTACCTACTACAAAAAATCATTTTAAGATTCACTTTCGATTCACATTTTCGATCGGTGAGCCTGATAAAGGTATAAAAGCGTTACGGGACTAAGATACTGAGTGAGTATGAGTATGAGTATGAGTTACATTTTAGTCTTAATATCAACTCCATAGTTTTCTTTCATCTTACCGTGCGATAGAAAATCCGAGGCTTGATGATTAGGGATTGTTAACATTTTGACTTAACTTCATAGTAAACATCGTTCTAACAACACGCTCTCTTAACACACACGCACGCACACACGCATGGACAGCAACGACTATTAAGACTGTAATGTTGTCTAAAGCAGACTGAAGACAAATAACTTAAAAAAAATTAGTAAATGGTTCTCAGTAAACTCAGTGAGGCTTGTATTGTAGCCACTTACTAGGCGACTCGGCGCAGCTAGGCTTTACAACTTAGAACCTAAAAAATTATTGAGTCACCAGGAATAATAATAAACTGGCGGGCTACAACAATGGATCGATCACTCACGGTAAGCGGTACATAACGCGCCTTCTGTTAGAGTTAATCAATAAATAATTTATACCGAGCGTCACTCTGTTCCAATTAGTGATTTACCTTGACAGTGGTGGTTGCTGGTTTTGACTGATAATATGTTAAAATTACAGGACTTAAATTGAATTCAAAGTACACATAAAGATAATCATATATACCTTGTTAGTGATAGATTGCGAAAATTGTGTTTGGTTCGCAAAAGACGAGTGTTCCGTTATATCCTCCGCTACTGGTTCAAGGGGCATCAACGATGATTCTTGCAGCTGCAATGCAAAAAAAAAACAACATTTTAATAGAGTTATTTATTGTGTTTTATATTATCAGAACAAAATTTGTTTTACTTTGGGCACTGCTGAGTAAAATACCTCAACAAAATTTATAAATAAGCACATTCTTACACACATCGACTGAGTCCCATGGTAAGCTCAAGAAGGTTTGTTTTGTGGGTACTCAGCCAACGATATATATAATATACAAACATTTAAATACTACCCACTACTACCCATGACTCAGGAAAAAATATCTGTGGTCATCACACAAATAAATGCCCTTACTGGGATTTGAACCCAGGACCATCGGCTTCATAGGGTAGTGACCCATTAAGCCAAACCTGTCGTCGCCATCGAGAGCTCAGAGCATTAAAAGGTAGACAAAGCGCTTGTAAACTCTTTGAAATTACTACAAAATGATATTGTATAGAAATAAATCGTACCCCAAATATATCAGCAAAGAAGTGAATGGTGGCGTTGAGGTAGTTCGGGACCTTCTTGCATTCCTCCAAGGCCTGCGCGTCTTCGTCGTCGGCAGTCAGCATGAGCCAGTGCTTGATGCTGGCCCACAAACCTGCCAAATTCACGGTTTTATGTATACATACATATATACACTGGCTCCAAAGTGTGCAAGTATGTAACATACATATGTATTTGCGGTTTTGACTTTTTTAAGTAAGATAACTCATTCCTTGGTCAAAGAATAGGCATACCTAGCGTTTCAAAAGGGGAATATAACTACCCAGCCCTACCTAAGTACTTACCATAGTAGTAGTAGGTAGGTAGTTTTAGGTGTATTCATAATTATTATTTTAATTTGTTTTGTGATATATTCTGTACCCGTAGTTAAAAAAAAATATGATTGTAGATAACGGTGTACGATTCCATACACTATAGAGGTAAATGTGATCGTCACAGGTTAACGTTAGAGAATCCAGTTAACATAAACATTATATACTTCATCTAGTGAATATGTCACACGGTTTTTTGTCGTCAAACATTTTAATATTAAATTTGGTTTGATTACGATGATTAGTCATAAAAAATATTCTGACTAACCTTTATGTTGTTGATTCATACGCCTTTCGAGATTTTCCAGATGTTTCTCGCTGGCTAATTTTGCTGCAGCTATTTTTTTTACGAAGTCTAATGATGTATGTTTCTTGTTATCGCTCCATACAGGGTCGTACTCGAAATTAGGTGACAAGTTTAATTCGGATATGGCCTGTCTAGCGATAGCAACCCATTTGTGTAGAGCCATGCCGTTATATGAAAAACTAAAAAAAAAAGTGTACGTATTATAATTGGCTCGGTTGACAGTAACAGTAATAGTATATAATGTATTGTAAGTACAAAATATTGCACAGTCAGCGGCAGAAGTTGCTATATGACCCAAGTGTTTAAAATGTTCCTGGCACGCTCTTATTCTCGTAACAATAAAGTCGTGTCATACTCTTACTTTTGCTGCTGACTGTACCACATTGGCCAAATACAAGTTGAATGTTTTTAAATTGTTTAATTTATTTAAAAATTCGAATGTAACAGACTATCTAGAGTGGCATTGAAAGTAACCAGTCTGCAGATCGTATAAAAAATAATCGTTCATGAAAATAAAAATCTTTTGGTTACAAACATACCTTGAATCAAATGTAGAAGTGTTAAAACTTGCATCAGGACTAGTGTAAAATGCGGAGTTGTTTTCAATTATCGCCTTTTCTAACCCTTTCAATATAGGAACCAAGTGTGGCTGCGAAAACACCTGCAATGCAACGAAATATGTAAGAAATACCAATAATATATCTATTAAATATGTTTTTAATTAGTACATTATAATTCATAACACTTTAAACTTTCGCATATTGACTAAAGACTATAGAACGGGTCTATCGCTATTTAAATTTAATTACCATGATAATCGGCGTTTCGGCGCGGGTTGCACCGGTAATTCTCGCGGATAACTGACGTCCCAGCTAGTGTCAAATCATGGAGCGGGTCAGAATTTATGTGACTACCCGACGAATGTCTGTGAGGAAGTTTAGTAGTACGAGACAGCCGCTATGTGCTCCTTTTTACCCTCTTGGACGCTCCATTTTGTTTGACCAATGTATTCGCGTCGAAAAGTCGATACTCATGATACTTAAATTTAATACGCGATAATTCCATTCTATAGTCTTTACTCTTACTTTTGACGACCGGTCTGGCCTAGTGGGTAGTGCTCCTGCCTATGAAGCCGATGGTCCTGGGTTCAAATCCCGTCAAGGCATTTATTTGTGTGATGAGCACAGATATTTGTTCCTGAGTCATGGGTGTTTTCTATGTAATTAAGTATTTATATGTATCTATTTATTATATATATCGTCGTCTAGTACCTACAACACAAGCCTTATTGAGCTTACCGTATCGTAGGTCGTAGGTCGATTTGTGTAATATTGTCCCGAAATATTTATTTATTTATTATTATTTATTTTACTTTAGTATATAATAATTACATCGTCATGTTTCCGCTATGATTAAATGTCGTTGCAGAAGGTGGCTACCGATAAAATATAGATAGTTCAGAACGACACACTACAATGTGCGTAAATATGTACTTTTGTAATAACATTGATTTACATTTTTTGGTAAGTCAGTCTTGATTTTAAATTCAATCACAGAAACGTGCAAACAGCGGTGGTTCATGTTTTAAAACGCCATATGTAATGTAATGAAATATGGTTGTGCGTATACGTAAAACTGTGCAAAAATCAAATAAATCTATTAAATGCTTCAAAGAAACTAAACCCTTTATATATGCTGCTGTTATTTATAGCTGATATAAATTGTATTTGCTGTTGATGTCCTTAATACTCAAAAAATAAAAATAAAATAAAATAAAAAGGTCAAAATCTAAATCTTATTACTTTTTTCATACTTTAAAGAGTTGACTAACTTCACACGGAGTTCACAGTTATGTAACATTATTCACATAGCTTTTCAAACGGGAACACTTTTGACTCTGATATATGTATAGAATTTGCGCAATTGGTCCCAGAGAGTCATTTGATCCTCACAACAAATCGAATCTCTTGGCGCCATATATAAAAAATCGTGTAGCTTTATTATACGGACCTTTCCTAACCGGAAGAGCATGACCGCATTCTTGTAAGACGTCAAATCGAGCACCATAAACCGCGGCAGCACCAGCTGCAGTATGCAGGTGTAGGCCGGGAAGTTCTCCGCGATGTACTGCGTGAAGCTCGCGTCTAGTGTGTGCAAGCCTTCTTCTTGGTTGTTATTTGTCTGAGGAAACCTGAAACATAATAAAATATTTATATATCAGAAAAAAAAAACCTTAATTCTGTAACAGTTTACATGTTTTGTCTCTCGATACAAATAATTATAATATCGTAACGTTAATAATATACAATTCAGCGACCCCGGGTCATGGATTGTCGGTCTGGTCGGGGTCCGAGTATTGTGCCTAAAGTGCGAGCAGAAACCACCGGACCTGCGATCGACAACTCGCCTGTTCGGACGCATTCACATGATTTTTCTTTGTATTGACGCGACCTTACCTGTCCCGATTGATAGCGTTGTCCGTATACCTCCAGGGTTGAATGAGGCTCAGCCACAGCTCCATAACCAATCTAAACGATGCATCTAAAGGCCACGTTGACACCATATGCTTAATGTAATGGTAAGCTCGCGCGCACATCAGTTGCCGAGCGTACGTCCTCAAGCCGTCCGACCGACATGCCGGGTCGGACAGATGCTTTGCAGAAAAGGAGTGGATGTGTTTGACAAGAACCCGTACTGTTCGGACCCGCTCTGGACTGGAACTGGCGTTTGTGTAGTTATTTTGGTACATCTGAAACAACCAACAACATTACAAACAGAAGTTTTAAAAATACAGCTTAGAATTATTGCTAGGTGGCGATTAATGAATCGTTGACTTGTGACTATGACGTTGCTTCGTTTTACTGTTTGGGTTAGAATATTTAGTTGGCACAGTGGCGGTGATTAAAAGATTTCTTAGCCAGGCCAACGAAAATTGGCTTTCCTTTTCTTTATGAGCATAAAGAAGTTTGCTCAAGTGTTTGGAAATTAAACAAACCGTTGGAAACAGGGTTCTCTGGATGTACCAAGAGTAGATTTGTTTAAAATTCACAATAGAAGTTCGTTGGAGCAATTTAATTGTCTAATACGAAATGAATTAGGTAGATTTTGATTTCATCAGTTAGTAACTGCCAGTAGCAGCGGGTTAGGATCTGTCTTAGGCAAGCTGTGGCCAGTATGGTTTTCCATTTCAGTAAGAGCTGATGAAAATCACTCAGGTATATGAAAATTAGTCAAGGCGTCTTGAATCTGGTTGTATAGGTACAATATTGAGGTAACTTACATCAACATTTCTGGCGTTAAACTGGTCCACACTCATCCAGACATCAATGAACACCTGCAGCACGGTCTCTGATCGCCACACCTCGTGCCGCGTCTGGTTCTGCGGCTGCGTGTGCTGATTGCTGATGCCAGGCAGGTCCGGAATTATCAGGAGAGATGGTGAATGCTGGCTGAATGCTCTGGAATCAAATTAATGCGTATCCAATGTAACTATGTTGGTCTACGGCGTGCTATGTCTAGGGCGCGACTAGAGTATGCGGCACCGGAATACATGTCGGTCGCTTCGCCAGCTGAGCTACCGAGAAAACTTCCGTTGGCTGGGATTTTATCCACCATATCCTTCAATGCGCCTTCAGGTAGACGCCTAATGACATCTACCTTAGATAAATGTGTAAACATGTACACCACACAAGTATTAGAAGAGTTGTATATAGGATGTCATACATTAAAACAAATATTTTGGAAACAGTGCATCACAGTGTTTTTTCAGTACTTTTCCTAACTAGTGCGTAAAAAGTGCATTTCACTTTTTAAGGCACTTGCTATGAAAAATTAGGTTCGATACTCGTGTAATAACTTCTTTAAGACTCGGGTGATTGTCACCCTCGTCGAAATTTTTTTTTCACTAGTATCGAAATGTACCATTCTGGTTGGGATTGTTATATAAAACATAAAGAGATTATTTGTTATGATGGTAGGTCATTATTTTACGCAGCTCTCATGTAAAATACTGACCATTTTACACAGGAGTCTTCAGTCAGACAAATACTATTATTTAGGGCCATATTTAAATGTCTGACTATTAAAAATTAGTTAAATTAAATTGTATTACCTGGAAATTACATATTCGTTTAATGGATGATGTTAAATAGTCTGGTGTAGTGACCCTTAGAAAATATTTAGATGTAGGATTATCTTAAACTTTACCTGTTTGCCGTCTGCAGGGGTGCTGCCATATGTACTTTTCCTGAATAGTTTGGTATGTGAGGCAGCACAGGTATATTAGGGTCAGAAGGTAGGAAGTGCATCAAGTAATCACAAGCCAACGTGAAATATGCACAATTTTCCCAAGAACTCTTGTTTGGGCTGTAGCTCACAAGATGAAGGGCAAAGTTAAAGATATAAAAATCAAAAGGATCTGTAATATTTGGTCAAGGAATCATATAAATATGTAAAACAGTTATGTAAACATTGATAAAAACATATTAAAAGAATGTTGGCCAAGATCATGTCAGGTCATTCTCAATGTAAGGGTTCCATAGTTCTCTATTCATAACTCAAACACTTCACTGAGCAAAGCCAGGGACAGACATACAGACAGACATGGCAAAACTATAAGAGTTCCTAGTTGACTACAGAAACCTAAAAAGAGTATTAAATATAAATAAATTACTCTCAAATATTAATTATTATATAGCTTTGTATAATTACATAAAAGTTTAAATATATATAATTATATTGGTATTGTCATAACTGAATTGATATTATATATCTTCTTTTGATAATCAAGTTCCTTAAGCTTGAAATGTTTTAGTCTCTATTAAGAAAGAGTTTAAGGAATAGAAAGTATTTTAAAACATTTTGCCTGATGTATACCAAATAGGCTATATCAAATGTCTATATAATCATCCATGCATCCCTAATAATCAACAATTAATATTTAATATAATTCTGATTCAGATTCCAGAGAACATAAAATTATAAAATATTTGACAGTGGTTGTAAAGGATACTGAGAGCTAACACAACTGCATTGAGTGACTGCGGATCATTTGTCAGCATGTCCATGTAGAACTGGGGACATCTTCCTCGTTCTAATGTCATCTGCAACTCCATCTGAAAGTATGCAGCTTCTATTAGGATCTACAATCAAGATACATCACCTAAAGTCTTTAGCTACATAACTTGTTATTAAGAAAACAATGCATAAAACACATTTCATTAAAATACAAAGATTACTGTAGAAGCAGGCAATTCATAAGAGTTATTATTGGCTTTATAAAATGCTAAATGGTAGCAATTTTACACCATTAAATAACAGAAAAAAACTAAGTAACTCATTTAAATAGTATCAGATTTAACAGACTCCTGCAAGCAGTAATTTATACTGCCACAATTTTTTTATTAACAAGTTACTTACGGGCAGAGAACTCAATAGCAGGTTGTATTTCAGCTGCGGGTCAAGCAGAAGTTTATAGCATAGCCTGAACATCGGGCCCTGTGGCTCTAAGAAACTAATCAACAATTCATATTCATATCTCTCGGTATCCCACGAGACTGATCGCAAGCCCCAGCCATTTGAGAATGATGAAGCAAATATATTGTTAATAAGCTGAGGGAATATTGCTTGCAAGTCTTTGCTGGGACTGGATTGATCTATAATTGTTGTCAATGCTTTCAGTTTTTCCAGTAGCGGGTAGTTTAAGCAGGTGTAGAACTTGGTCTGTAACAAATAACATAAAATATGGTTAAGAAGGCTTTTCTAAAATTGCAATAATAAACACTTCTGATAGATAATGCTACCTTTTATGAAGGTTTTTAAGTTTATTATCACATACATAATGCCTAGTTTCTATTTGATTTATCTAAAATATTACTTAAAAGTTTGCAGGTTATAGGAATATAAATTTTCATGCTAATTGCTTTGTTTTATATTTTACCAATGATCATTAGCAACTCACCATAATATCAAGGGCCATGGCTACCGTTGTTATATAACACTTTTAATTATAATGAGATAACTTCATACTATTTATGTTTGTTTATAATATATATTAAAAAACAGCGACAAGGTGTTTGCCGTTGCCGTTAGCCACAAGCCGAAGCCGGTTCTCCGGTGCTGTCATGTGTCACTGTCATTGTCAATTCAATTTGTCAGTCAAATCACATGTTAAATAGCCCGAGGAGCTACCGCGAAATCGAATTTAGTAAATTTTGATCGTTTGTCTCTGTCACTTTCATAACGCTCTAGTTGTAGTAAAAGAGAAAGATTCTTGTAATTTACGAAATTCGATGTTGGCGGTACCCAGCTTGTCTAACTCCGCGTTTAGACATGCTGGCTCGGCACTCGCCACAAAAACGCGATGCGAGGGACGTGAGGAATAGCGAGACGTCCGCGTACACATGCGTTCTCGTGTTTCGCCTCGTTACTCGCCTCGCTACTAGTGCGAATGAGTAGCGGCAGCATTAAAGTTGCATAAATATACTCAAACAAGGATTTATCTGTGGTAAAAGTCGAAGACAAATAATATGATACCCACTAATGAGGTTTCAGAGATTATTTTACGAAAGGTTAATCGGTTCATTTCATTCATGTTATACAATTAGAATTGCTGAATATTTTAAGTAGTTTTTATTCTGACTTCTTATCTATCGTTTGTTGGCAAGAGGCACAATAACAACAACCACAGTCTGGAGACAAATTAAAAAAAAACTATACATTTGACATATGTCAATCTTATTAATCGTCAAAATATTGCCAAGGTTTAGCACGCTCGCATGCATGCTGTGTATCTGTTAAATACGCGCATTTTGAGTTAAATATTATTTTTTCATAATGTCGTACGATTGGTATGAATCAATAGGTCGTCCACGTTTTGTTGCTGCCCCTATGGTGGACGCCAGTGAATTGGCTTGGAGACTACTCTGTCGTCGTCACGGCGCCCAGTTGTGTTACACTCCAATGTTTCACAGTAATATCTTCACAAAGGATCCTAAATACAGACGGGATAGTTTAGCGACATGTAATGAAGATAGACCTTTGATTGTTCAGGTAGGGTATGTCCTATAAACTAAAACGATGATTATTTAGGCTGAAAGTAAATTTAAGTACCTAACCAATACGTTGGCACCCTTAGATGCCTATTTTGGGCTAGGTGTTTCACATAATTTAATATTATGATTACATATTCCTTCATATGTTCCCCAATATCTCAATGAGCAGCAGTCTCTTTAATTAGTATGTGTTAATTTTCTAATGATAATAAAAAAAATCTTGTGTCTACAGTTTTGTGGTAATAATCCTGAAACCATGGCAGCAGCAGCTAAGCTGGCAGAAAACTATTGTGATGCCATAGACATTAACCTTGGGTGTCCTCAAGCCATTGCTAAAAGAGGAAGATATGGTTCCTTCCTCCAGGACGAGTGGGAGTTACTGAAGAACATTGGTAACTATTACAAGAATTGTAATCTTAATTAGGGGTATTTTAATCTTAATACAATATGCATTATTTGTCAATTGTTTACTACTTAAATGACTACATGTCATCAATCTCCTATCTGTAAAATTAACCATAAGAATACTTACTGGTTATACCCTGATAATATAATACATAATCTTATAATATGTACTTTTATCCATGTTTATATGTCTTCTAGATCTAAATTGACTCTTTATTTCAGTTCATGCCATGTCTAAAGCTGTAACAGTACCAATAACATGTAAGGTGAGAATATTTGAAAGTGTTGAAAAGTCTGTAGAGTATGCATTGATGTTACAAAATGCTGGATGCAAACTGCTCACAGTACACGGTAGGACCCGAGAGCAAAAGGGGCCCCTCACAGGAATTGCCAATTGGGAGCATATCAAAGCTGTTAGGTTTGTACTCAGCATTACCTTTTATTTATAAAATCTAGCTTAAATCATGCTATGATGCATATTTCGTGTCCAATTCACACATGTCTTCAGGAAAGACAAAAACCTAAATCTCCTTTATGACACTTTCAAACTCAATCTGATTAAAATTGTATGTCAATAATTGAATCCAAACTTTTCATAATTGTAATTTTTTTGTTTTAGGGATGCAGTATCAGTCCCTATGTTGGCAAATGGCAACATTCAATGCTTAGAAGATATATACAGATGTATAGAATACACTAATGTGGACGGAGTCATGAGTGCAGAAGGAATACTCACCAACCCGGCTCTGTTCAGTGGAGTCAATCCTGTCACCTGGGACATGGCAGAGGAATACCTTCATTTGGTAGAACAATACCCATGCCCATCATCCTATATTAGAGGACATTTATTTAAAATATTTCATAAAATGTAAGTTTAATTATTTTAATCCTACAGCTAACAAATAACTACATTGGTTAATTAAATTCTAAGTAGTATTTTCCAATTTAAATGTTTGTATAGTAGGTATATCTATAGCAAGGTTTTGTATGAAGCTGCAACTATCATAACCAGACCTAGGAATCCATGGAGCAAATTTTATTGACAAGTAAAATTATAAAATTGTCAATTTTAAACACAAAACTATCGTGAGATTGAAACATATTCATTGTATAAAAGCGGGTAACTCACGTTTTATAAGTCGAATATTGCTCGACATGTTTCACATAGTTCACTTTTATACAATTAATATAAAATTGTCATTAAAAATGAAGAAGAGTATTAAGTTATTATACAATAATATTTTTTTTTACTTTTAATAAAAAAAATTACAAGTAAACCACTAGTCAGTTGTATATAGAACAAACAGATAATTTAATTTGTTGATGTAGGAAGTTCCTACCTGTCAACAAAATTTACCCCACAGTTTCCTAGGTCTGATCATAACTGTTCCTACAAAAGTGACGCAGTTCTACTGGGAAGCTGCATGTAAAGAAAGAAGCACTCCATGCTTTTGTTTTTTTTGTACAGGCACAGATAATTACAATCTTGTTATATAAGCAAATTCTAATTTCAGTTTTACAATAGAAGATAATAATGATGATAGACAACTGTTGGCAATTGCTCAAAACCTCCAAGAGTTTAAGCAAGTGTGTACAAATATTAAATCTAAGTATTTAAATTACCATGAAGGTACAAAACTTTTTGACGACAATGAATCAATAACTAGAGTAGGATTTAATTTAATATTACCACCTTGGATATGCCAACCATATGTAAGGATGTCACCAGAGGAACATACGCAAAAAATGGAGAACTTATGCAGAAATCAGGTAATTTCAGTTCTTAAAGCAACTTTATTGGGTACTCTATTCAGTTGAGGGATAAGAGTGGGGCTGCCATTGTTTAGATTTTCCCAGATTATTAAGCCAATATATTTACGTATAAAATTGGTTGGTTGGTATTGTAGGTAAGCCTCCAGATGGTATTGTTGGCTCCTGCTTCATAGGCAGGGTTACTACCAGCCTAAAACACTGTTAGTCACTGACATCAATGTAAAATGACTAAGTTCGAAAATGGATTGCAAACAAAATTAAATATAATGTTAACTGGGTATTATTTTATTACAATACAATTAAACAAATAAAAAATGATGTGTACAGGCTCTAAGACCCTAAATCCGGGCATTTTTCGCTTTATGTCCAAGATGCAACCATTTTGAGAAGACATCATTAATGGTTTTCTTTCTACATGCACTCTCTTCCACAAATGTTGTCATTTTTAACCGCCGGCCTCCTGGCCTAGTCGGCAGCGACCTGCCTATAAAGCTGGTAGTCCTAAGTTCGAATCCCATTTGAAATTATTTATATGGTATAATAAATCTACATTGTCAATAGCTGCGTCTCCACAGAACGCACGGCCGCGCGAGGCAATTCGGTAGGTGTCGACGTGCCTCAAGCGCAGCAGAGCGCGCGATTGCGTCGGCCGCGGTAAATTCGCACGTCCACACTTACCGAATTGCCGCGCGAGGAAATTGGCTCGTGAGGCCGTGCGTTCTGTAGGGACGCGGCTAATCCGTTGACTACATGCTACTATAAGTCTTAATTTTTACCAGGACAGTGATAACCACTGTAAAAGAAATCATGAAGATACAGACGGAGTCCCGATATCACGGAAGAAAATGAAAAAGCTTCGTCGCGTTAGTAGGAGACCCGGGAAGCCGCTGCCGAGGTCCGGCGAGATCTGCAGCAACGTCAAGTGTCCCAACCCTCTTGTAAGTATTTTGTTTTTCCTTCCCATATCTGCTCAAAATTAGATTAGTAACAAGACACACGGTTTGGTAAGACTATGCTATGAACTGTGCATTTGCGCGTATATCATCATAATCATCATGTCAGCCGAAAGACGTCCACTGCTGGACATAGGCCTCCCCCAGAACGACCCAAGAAGACTGATCCTGCGCCTTACGCATCCAGCGGCATCCCGCGACTCGTGACTAGGTCGTCGGCCCACCTTGTGGGAGGCCTACCTACGCTGCGTCTTTCAGTTCGTGGTCGCCACCCCAGAACCCTTTCGCCCCACCGGTCACCTGTTCTGGCAAAGTGGCGGGGCACACTGCCACTTAAGTTTGGCGATCCGGAGGGCTATAGCGGTAACTTAATATGCGTATAGCAACTTCTAATTAATAAGTCCACTCGATGTTACTGCGATATTTATTAGAGGAGTTCTCTTAATCGCATTCCAACGGCGAAGTCAGGTCAGCTTTGTGCTCGTTAAATTGTTATTGATATTACTGAACTACGAAAGAGATTAGCCGTATTTTCGTGGAAAATCGGCCCTACCACCAAATATTTCCTATATATTTTTTAATAAGTAACGTACCTAATAGGTAACTCATAACGAGTATTATTTGCGGTTCCTATCTTATCATCTTCTATCTACCTGATAGGAATCAGGTTCAACTTCCTATCTTTGTTATTTCTGTGATATGATTTTTTTAACATTTCATAATATGCTAATGCGATGTACGTACCTTTTGTACGTACGTAAAACGAGACATATATTTTAAATAATATTTTATTAAAAAGAAAACCTGGATATATTTTTTAATAATAATTGTCATGAGGACTCTTATTAAAAAAAAATACAGAAAATTATTGGTCGAAGCCCGATTTTTCACGAAAACACGGCTACGCTCGTTCAGGTAAGTCAGAAACATGAATAGTTAAAATTTAATATCTTAGAAATAAGATAACTATAAAAGCACTACTCATATGGTGTATAAAAGAGTTAGCATATGCCTTCTTCAATTCATCATCATCATCATCATCATAAATTTAAGAGCCTGGCTCTTGTCGGTAGAGTAATCGCCATTCCATTCTATTCTCCGCTAATGCTTTGAGGTCTTGATACGTCATGACGTTGACCTTTTCTTCTTCAACTAGATCTCCATTATTTTTTCAGGGTGGTAAATGTGGTTACCAGTTGTGCAAAAAATGCTGTAAAAACAAATGTTATGAAGAGAACCTTGACTGTATGGGCCACAGGATTCATGTTAAAACAAGACGAGAAATGGCCATGAAACATGCCAAAGAAAACATTGATCTTGCTGAAAATACATAATGATGGTGACTTACTAGAAATTTTGTTTTAATATATTTACAAATACAAATGTATTATATTGAAAATATATGTTATATTTATACCACTAGGTTTATTTATTACTAGGTTACATTCAATTAGGGTTCTCAATATACTAATGTAGACATCTTCTAGCAATTCTTAACTCGTCAGATGCTTTCAGCTAGTATTGCTGCGCCCCATGCAGAAGAATTATTTATTCTATGTAGGTCGTGAATCCAACCCTATAAATTTTGTAGCTACCTACAGCCAGCATCATATACATATAGTTAAATAGGCCAATGTATTATAACACAAATTTACAGTTATACAAATTAAGGTCTGTTATATAATATTTGGCTACTTTTGTTTCTACTGTCTATTTGACGCTAACTGTACAATTGTACATAAATATACTACTAACTTGCGTTTATTGTAGCTATCATTAAGTCTTTTTTTATAGTTCCCATTTTAATTGCTTCTAGCGTCAAATGTTTTCATAACAATAGAAGGTCAAAGCTTCAGTTGCCATGGCAATTTAGGTCAAGCCACTGTGCTATATGTTTACAAGACTACATTTAGGTAACTAGGTGTCAGTTATATGAGGGCGCCACTAGTTCATTTAGTATACGATAGTGTTAGTTCCTTTTTTGGCCACCAGAAAATAATAATATTGTGGTTCTTTATGAGCCCACTCCTCGAAGCTTGCGCGCGCACGAGCCTATTCAATTGAACTTTTCCATTTAGAGGGCTTAACTATTATTACTATTCCGTCGATGTCAAAGTATAGGTACCAGTATAATTAACACTTTACATAAATGGCCAAATGTTGCGCTATAGAGCAAACCCCAAGACCTCAGCGTAGGATACACGGTTTACAATTGCCTTTACACTATCAGCAAGTAATCGGTTGGATCGTATTCGTGATCACTGCCATATTAAATTTTACAATTTTAGTGAATATTCAATTTCAAGAGTTAAAACTTATTTCACTGACAATCTTTATCATTTTATACGTTACGCACATAGTATCACACAGTGCCGCCTTACTATTGGATCCGAGCGAAGAAGACCTGAAGAAACTTAAAGTGAATAATGTGCCAGAGTTCGATCGAACCATACACAGCCACGTCATCGAAAATGGGAGGTGTCACCTGTGCAACATTTACACGAGTAGTAAGAAAACAAAACATTGCAGCATTTGCAACAAGTGCGTCGACCGGTTCGACCACCACTGCAAATGGCTGAACAACTGCGTCGGTCGGAGGAATTACGCGGCCTTCATCACGGCCGCCACCACGGCCTTGTTCATATCCATGTTCACGTCGTGTTTGTGCCTTACAGACATCATTCTGTTCCTCTCACATCCACAAAAGTTGAGCGTATCCGCACAGCAATTTATTAACTGCTCGATCTACGAAGCGACTAGCAACAATAAGTATTGCAGGAACTCTATAAGTTTTTTAGTGTTCCTTATTGTTCTGTGTTTAAGTGCCTTAGCAATAGCATGTGCCTTGTTACATCTGTGTTGTTTTCACCTTTATATATGTATTTTAGGCGTATCTACGTACGAGTATATTGTTAAAAGTGGAACACCAGATGCCCCAAGACTACAATGTGCCCCTAGTGGCTGCTGTTGCCGAAAGAGGTGTACAAAGAAATTGTATAAAATAAAAAAGAATCAAGATACTGGAGCTGCCTCTGAGAATCCAGAAAAAACCGTAGATAGCGAAGTAAATGTCTCTAACCTGATTGGTATTTTAATTAATCATGAATTGGATAAAGCCAAGAAAATGTTCTTGTATGACAAAAACAAGATACACCCCGAAAACGATATTGCGGAAAGTTAATTAGTTGGTGATGGCGACTTTTGGAACAACTATGAGACTATTAGAATTACGACAACAATGATAAGAAGACGGAAACTCAACGACCGTAAAACTGTTTTAATCAATTTTTTTAGGATTTTCACAATATTGGTCGTAGATTCAATGTGGTGGACATGTACCGAGCAAAAGTAAACAAATCTATAAATAATAAAACGGACAAGAATTCATGGCAAGAATTACGGTTCCCAGAGCTCCAAGATACATTGCGCTGGTTGTAAGGGGTTCGTCCTTTGACTTGTCAATTCAGGGAAGGGTCGCCACCGCGCGATTGCTGGAGTTGCAACCGCTAGCACAACGCCATCTAAAATCAAACGCGGGTAGCACGCTTTGATGCTAAGTTCATATTATGTATTATCAAATAAAGAGTCCTGACCGAGTGTAGTTAGTCAGACATAATTTTGTCGCAAATTATACTAATTATGTTAATAAAGATATATTGATGATGACTGATATTTGGAAATGTTTATCTACAAACGCCTACAATATTAATAGGAAATGTTATCTTCCAGTGTACTTATTGCGTTATGTAGTTAGGTAAATTATACTTTACTGTATTTGAACGTATAGTAATGGCGGCGCGTCCATATAAGCCGATTCCCACCGTATTAATGAACTATCCCAGAGTTCAATAGTTACATACTCATGAAGAAAGGCAAAGCCATATTGGCTCCGTCTTGCCTAAGAAAACATATGACCCGTCGCCATTGGTGTGTAGAATGTAAAGATTAAAATCAAGCGGCTTAATCGTAACTTTTGTACTTAGTAATATTGTTAATCTCTCTAGTGTACATCATTAATAATGACAGCCTATTGACGTCAAACGCCTATGAGGATGAGTATAATTAGCATGACTTATTATGTCGTCAATAGGATGTTCAATTGGAAAATATCGTTGCGGTGTTGTAAGCACAATATACTCGTAAAAACCCACATTTAAAAGGTTGTGCCTTTTAAACCGGAGGAGACATGTTAATTTTAGTAATAACAAATAAACCGTACCTAATTATTAAGGTTAATAAATGTTGTGGCAGAATTAAATTAAAACTATATCATTTTGTTTCTATTTGTTAAGATACAAAGTCATAATCTTATCTTTTTCTTGCATATCACCAGCTCTCACCACTTTATCTCAATACTATGACTATATATATTTATATATATTCTAAGTACCACAATAGCTGTTTCTATCTGCGTATAACGCGCGTTACAATAACACACGCAATGATAGTGTAAATCTATATGGTATCGACTCATTTTTAATTAAATGGTGTACATATTTAATTGGTGTAATACCCATTACCTATTAATATATTTTTGAACGAATCTAACCCTTTCGCCGCCCCAAATGCCACGAATTAATATGAAGTCGAGGCCGTTGCACCTACGTACTGAGGGTTAAGGTTTGTTTTCGCTTGCTCGCAAAAACCTTTGGCTGGTAGCGCACGCCAGAATTTTTTTGACGTGGCGGCGAAAAGGGTAATTTACAAAAACGGAATTATATTGTACATTTTAATTTTCTCGACGATTACACTTAGGCTATAAGAAACAAACTATTAAAGACCAGTTCCAAGTTATTTATTGACCAACTCTTAATTTTACCAACAGAATAAATAAAGTTATACTTATATAAGTTTGAAGGTAACACATTTGTGTTACTATATAAACCAACAATCTATTGATTACCCAGTGGCACAAATGCACAAAACGTGACATCACTAAGAAACATTTGTGCCACTCAGTAATTCTGAAAACTGTTTATAAAATGAATTTCATTTATTCACGCTTGCGGCGACGATCCTGCTCTTCCTGGAACAATGAGAAAGTCATTTAGCTTAAACATTCAAACAGCAAATTTAATTTTAATGGCATGTAAGGATTCCATTCAACAAACTATGTGTCTAATAGGTACCTTCTCACTACCCACACTACCCACATTTAACCTTATGAACGCTTTTCCTCGCGCGTCAAAATGTGACGTGTACGCCATGGTATGACTTATGAAGAACAAATATAAACCTTATGTGTCAGCAGGACGATTGCTTTGACAGCGTCTGCCATAGCCACTTTAGTGGTCTGTGGCGTGGCAGGCACGACATCACGCGACCACTTTAGTGGTCTGTGGCGTGGCAGGCACGACATCACGCGACCACTTTAGTGGTCTGTGGCGTGGCAGGCACGACATCACGCGACCACTTTAGTGGTGCTTGGCGTTCAAAAGGTTAAACAATACCATCGGAAAATTACTCGCCAGCTGCTATATTTTTTTATTTACATTTTAGGATAGCAACTAGGCAGGTACTAATTCTTGATTCACCTGCCTGATTCTTCACACGTAATTTTCTCTAACTGTCACTTTAAGGGTAGGTAATTAGTTACAATGACTCTACTACAAATTTAATATTTATGCATCCTATGCTAAATTGGCTAAATACACAGCCTCCTAAACTAATAATTTACTTAAAGAAAACAAAAAATAAATCATTATAATCAACTCCACTGCAAGGTTAATAGAAAGTGGAAACTAACCTTTTGAGTTAAGATGATGAGCAGTCTGCGGAAAATGCCAATGAAGTCAATGAATAGCTCTAGAGCGTGCTGCACGAAGTCCTTGTTGCCGAGGCGGCGCTTCTCGATGATCAGCTGGGTGTCGAACAGCACGAAGCCGCACATCATCAGCAGGCCGAGGTAGAGGTGGGCCTGGAAGTCAAACGTCATCATCTTCAGGGATAAGGAGGAGTAAGGAGTAAGCTGAATAAGGTTTGTGTTGTATTGTAATTTTGGGGGTCAATAGAAAAGGGATTTTTTTTTATAAATTTACATTGTATACACATAAATTTGTTACTAAAATTCTTGTGTCAAATGTGTAATAATTACATATATTCAATACAAACTAATGTCTATAATAATTGTTGACACTGATGTCAGAGAGGGCAAAGGCTTAGGCATGTCAAGGGTCAGAATGGAAAATGACTACATTGTTGAGTTCATACCTGGAACAAAATTTGTGAGTGCATGAAGATGTTAATCAGGCTCATAATAGCCATAGATGACACCAGCGTTCCCAATGTTCCCCCAAGGAAGAGCCAGCTGCCACGCTCAGCAAGCATAGCAGCTATGGAGAAGCAGACAAACACCAGAGTGGTGCCCAGGAGTGCAGTCACTATGATGGCTGGGTCAATAGCATTGACTACGGCCAACAGTGGGCCCAACCCCATACCTGAGATGGAAAAATATTAGTAAGCTTCATGTTTGTTACAATATAATAACAAATGTTTGCACACTCTTTTTAATTATTTATTTTATTTATATAGTTTTACAGGTGAGCAACAGTATATAAATGTAAAGAACAAAATGATGATTGAATAGCTATCAATCAGGTCATCATCATCATATCAGCAGAAGGATGTCCACTGCCGGAAATAGGCACATCCCCCAGACCATCCCCAATTTCGGCTGTTCACATCCAGTGGATACTCGCAATCTTTACTAGGTCATTGGTCCACCTTGTGATGGTTTTGCCCACGCCGCGCCGCGCGGTACATCAATCAATCAGGTGCTTTGGCACAATATCTGCCTACACCTTGTATAAGTCTTAACATTCCAACAATAAAAGTTGAACAAAATTGTTTGTAATCTCTAATGACATCATGAGCATTGTCCATCATTAGAAGCAGTATCTAAATCAATTGTTAGTGTTCTATATAGAGAAAGGTAATAAGTATACCTGATGTCAGACCAAATCCTAAGAGGTATCCAAGACGCTTATTTGTGTTCTTGCCATAGTCATCAGGAGTGGCAAGGAGCATCAACATGAGGCCAATTCCAGCAATAGCAGAGAGAAGTCCAGCTTGGAATATAGCATAGTCAACATACACTCCTGCACAAGCAGAAGCACATGTCATTGTGAGAGTGCCATAAACATTTTTCAGATGTTGGCGGACCGGTGGTTCCCTGTAAATAAAATAATAAAATAAAGAAAACAGTGATATAATTTCTAGTTCCTATACCCTAGCCACAAATCAGACGTGTTTATAACACACATTAAAATTAATTCTCCTGTTTCTGGAGAATGTCAAAAATAAAATAACCACACTATATAATAATTTGGTCTAACAGATCATCATTTGATGCAATACATTAACTTGTTACAAATTAATAATATGTATCTTAATAATAAAATAGTTTAATCAAAGATTAAAAGTATCTCTTGACTTGCCCGTAAGCTAAGGGCTAAGTGGTAAATTGCTATTGCGCGTCATTTTGTTTTTCTTCATGAATGTTTGTAAAACATAAGTATGCATGACTAAACTAATGGGATATAGCAATAAGTTATTTGACTTTACCAATAATTCTAAATACGTCGCTGTACACTTTGTCCTACATGTTTGTTATTGTCACTTTCTAGACGTTCTAGAATAATGTGGAACGGATTAAGTAATTTAGCTAATTGCACCCATGGAAGTAAAATTAACGAAAACTAAGTAAATTTACAGTTAAATAGAACACAAATGATAGTCTAGAGTAATTCAGAATCCATTTACAATAGAAGAAGCGAAAGTAAAAGACATAAATATGCAGATTATGAGATGATACTCAAATACTCACAGACGGTTCTGGAAACTATTTATAAATGTTTGAATGCTAGGAGCCATATTGAATCACTGTAAACTAAATATCAAAATAAATTTCGATAGCTTATCTTGAAATATTCCGAAAACAATACACGTTCGCTTGTCTTCACTTCAATCACAGATTATTAAATAGGTTGATATGATATAGCAAAGTACCAAACGATACGTGACGTAATGAGCACAGACTAGAGTATAAAACTGTATCGATATTATCACAATCGATATTTGAGTCGTTACCAACTTTTGTTTTCCTGATGCTACCGCCACACATTCGCACGAGTAGCGAGGCGAAACGTGAGCACGCATGTGTACGCGGACGTCTCGCTATTCCTCTCGTGCCTCGCATCGCGTTTTTGTATAGGAAAAGTCTCGTCGAACGTTTCGACGAATAGCGAGGCGAGTGACGAGCCAGCATGTCTAAACGCGGAGTTATAACTTGTTTGTAAGTTGTAACACAAGGTAGTCTAACATGGTAGCAACATTATTTTCAACGCGAGCGTTTTTGGTTAAATCCTTTATTAAATTTTAGACTTTAGCAAGCAAAGTGCAAAAACTTGGATTTCAACTCACCACTAACAATAACTAACTAAAGGAAAAAAAAACAATGTATAAGATAAACCTTTATAACAACAAATTACAATTTCAAACACAGTGGTCCTCGTAGTCACTCAACAAGTATTAAAGTACTAGTACTAATATTTCTATTTTGTTTTTCCTTTCCGTTTTGGTTTGTTTGGATTTCAATCAAGTTCCTAGCCCGTTTTCCCTACCCCGTTATGCGAAGCTCTGCTTCACTCTATATGTATGTTTCATGTATATTTTGAGGAGTTGGGGTGACAAGTTGCCAACCCTGACAAGATTTTTATATCGATTACATACTTTTGTAAATACAAATCGAGTCCGAATAATCGATATGACTTTAATGACGAGAACCAATAGGAGCAAAACACGAATCAACTGATTCAATATTGTGTAACTTTATAACAATGTTTTATTATAACCAATATCAGTTTGGTTTATTATTTTAATTTTGTTTCACAGTAATTTGCCGTAAGTTTGCCGTAACTTATTTTTACTATTTATAAGTATAAATTATATAATGTCAATGATTAATCATTTTGGATGTAATGCTACCGCCACACATTCGCCCGAGTAGCGAGGCGAATAACGAGGCGAAACACGAGCAAGCATGTGTACGCGGACGTCTCGCTATTCCACTCGTCCCTCGCATCGCGTTTTTGTATAGGCAAAGATTCGTCGAACTTTTCGACGAATAGCGAGGCGAGTAAACGCGGAGATAGATATATCATTTATTCCTCATACACGTACCATTTATTCTTCATTATTCCTCCTAGTTTTACATCTAGGAGGAATAATGGCTGGAGCACGCATCCGCATACGCCAATAAGGGGCAAAGATACTCTAGCTTTTGCAGGCCAAAATGTAACAGTTCACTATAGTTTTGCTTTACAGGACACTTTTTATAACAAAAATATAATTTATTACCGCAATTTCGGTTGAAAACACAAGTAAACTTCAATTGTATTCGTTTATATCCCTCCATCTTCGATAATTCTGAAAGGTTCCGTTTTAAGGGGAAAAAAAACATGACGTGAACTATGACAAGGACGGAAGAAAATAGCACCGTCTCTGCCATTCTCTTTCGATCGTGGTATGATTATAAGCTAGTTAAATGGTGTCTATGTTTTACTCCGCGTTTAGACATGCTGGCTCGTCACTCGCCTCGCTATTCGCCGAAACTTTCGACGAAACTTTGCCTATACAAAAACGCGATGTGAGGGACGAGAGGAATGGCGAGACGTCCGCGTACACATGCGTGCTCGCGTTTCGCCTCACTACTCGCGCGAATGTGTGGCGATAGCATTAGATTATATCGATGGTATGAACGTCAAAAATCACTAAGGCTAACTAGCGCTTCCAAGCGATTGAAATAACCTTTTTGCAATATTGGCGAATATTGTGGTTTCTATAGCATACATCGAACGTAGCTTTCATGTGTACGAGGTTGTCATTGTCATTGTCAAATTTTTAACCTACAAAATAATCGTGCCTAACCTAAAACTTGCGTAAATTTAATCGTGGTTTATTATTTTTAATGGAATTTAGCTGAAATCATGGGCAAAAAGTCGAAAGTAGGAAAACAACGTAAAGACAAATATTATCAATTAGCTAAGGAAACAGGTATGTACCAGCCATCAAATTTGTAAAAGCATGTTACACTTACACCTTATATGTGGTTTTCAACCTATATTTATTTTTGTTTTAATCTACCTTGTAAATTCCCAACGTAAGTTAATTTAGTAACGTTTTAATTACAGGTTATCGTTCCAGAGCTGCTTTTAAACTTATTCAGCTTAATAGAAAATTCGGATTTTTACAAAAGTCTCGAGTATGTCTCGATTTGTGTGCCGCCCCTGGCGGGTGGATGCAAGTGGCCCATCAGAATATGCCTCTTTCCAGTATTGTTATTGGCGTGGATTTGTTCCCAATCAAACCTGTCCCTGGATGCATAGGCCTCACTGAAGATATCACCACCGAGAAGTGTAAAACTGCCATCAAAAAGGAAATTAAAACATGGAAGGCTGACGTAGTGCTTCATGACGGTGCACCCAATGTAGGTCTCAACTGGCTCCATGATGCATATCAGCAAGCCACTCTAACATTGAGTGCTTTAAAGCTAGCCACACACTTCTTGAGAGAAGGTGGTTGGTTTGTTACAAAAGTTTTCCGATCTAAAGATTATCATGCACTTTTGTGGGTACTGAAACAGTTCTTTAAAAAAGTTCATGCCACCAAGCCCCAAGCATCAAGAAATGAATCTGCGGAAATATTTGTTGTGTGTCAAGGATATATTGCACCTGATACCATTGATCCTAAATTCCTTGATGCTAAATATGTGTTTGAAGACTTGGAAATTGTCAAGAAGCAGCATACAAACTTGCTACATCCTGAGAAGCAGAAAAAGGCTAAGGCTGAGGGTTACAAGGAGAACGACTACACAACACACCACAAGGTTCTTGTGTCACAGTTTATGGGCAAAGAGGACCCACTAGACCTTCTTCAAGGTTGCTCACAGGTCAGTCTGCTGATTTTAAACATACATTTCTTTTATCGAAATATTAACTGCTTTTATGTATTGAAAGAAATCATATAACTCTATAATGATATTTTATTTCAGATTGTAATAGATGATAAAACTATAGAGGAACATCCTAAAACAACACCAGAAATAAAGGAGTGTTGCCAAGACATTAAAGTTTTGGGCCGAAAAGATCTTAAATCTCTGTTAAGCTGGTTGAAACAAATGAAGGAGTTGAAAACATCTCAGGTAACTAGATAAATAACAAAGTAATGTCAAACATATTTCTACATTAACCCCCTTAATCATAAACATCTCTGATATGCAAATTAACTAATATTTGTTTCTCCTTAATGTTACTTTGAACATGAAGGGGGTAAGCCTTTTGATAAAGTATAATTAAAAGTATTGTTTATAATATATACAAATACAATATTATTTATATCTTTGCAAAATACTACAATGATTTAAATCTTCTACATACATAATAAAGGCACTTATATTTACTATTGAATTTGGCTGGCCTTTGGGGAAAATAGTTTTTAAAGGGGTTAATAGAAAAAGAAAACTGGGTTGAAGTAAATGTTACACATATACATATTTATATTTCGGTTTTTGTTGATAAGGAGAAAAAAGAGAAAACAGAAGAAACCACAGAGGATACTGCAGAAGAGGAACCTGCTGAGGAAAAGGAAGAGGATGCTGTGGACAATGAGATTGCTGAACTACAGGTGGGAATGAGTATAAAAAAATAAGATTGAATTAGTGTGTACATAGTATTGGAATTATGTAAGATTTTATTGAGTAAACTGTCCTAACTGGTCTCTGATATTAAATATACAAATCAATACATACAATAACTTCTGTCTGCCGCTCAGTGGTAGAGCTTCTATGGAACCAGATTCTTACCAGCATTCTTATTTTATAGCCTAAATTATGTAAGGTACACACTTACCTCTGACCATTCTTAAACTATTTGTCATTAATGCAAAAGATAGGTAGATTATGTTTATAGGAATATTTAATTTTATTTTATGTCTCTTGTATGTTTTATTTTGTTGAATTATAATTAATGCAAAAATGGGAATGTAATTGTATTGATTGCACATTATTCACAGGTTCGAAAGAAAATTCGAGTTGACATTCTGCCACTTAGGAACTTTACTATAATTTACTTTTAATGATTTTAGGATGAGGAACGACGCCAGTCAAAACGCAAGAGGAAACAATTGAATAAACAGAGGCAAAAGTTGGCTGAAAAAATGAATCTTAAAATGGTTCTGAAGGGAGATGACGGACCAATACTTGAGAGCAATGACATGTTTAAGCTATCTGACATTAAGAATGCGGATGTGAGTGCATCTTATTAAATAAATTGTATTATTTTACTTAAATTTACTTATACTGCAAATCATTGCAGGTCAAGATTAATTTGAAGAATTTTAGTCATTTTGTTATTGATAAAATTTCTATGACTTAGCTTATGTTTGAAAAGCTTGTGTGCTCAGTGCATAAAAAAATTGTCTCTTTGTTTTATAACAGTGTGAATGTTTGTTTTTATCATTATTTTTTTCCGTATATATCAGATGGGGTATATCAAATCACAAGAAGCTGATGCGATAAAATAATACAATGAATAAGTGTTATTAGAACATGTTATAATTTGTTTATGCTCTAGTATCTAGTAGTAACTTTTAATTTATATTTTACAGGAATTAGCTCGCACTATAGATCAGGCGCCTGACCTTGTAGCAGACCCGGATTCTGATTCAGATGATGAGTTCAAAGTAAAACAAAAATACGTGAAGTATGATGTAGAAGCCTCAAAGCTTGACAAGTCTGGACTCTATTATAAGGACTCGGACAGTGAACTGGAAATGGAAAGCGATTCAGAGGAGGAAAATGATAAGGAAACATTAGGTAAATTACATTTGAATATTAAGGCCCCACAAGGAGGTATCAGTGTGAATTCAATGATATTTAAAATATTTTCAATTGGAACAGAGATGCATCTCATTTGTTTCTTATGATTTAAAAAAAATCACCGTATATTTTACAGAACCTGTTTCACTTGTGTGTTGGGCCTAAGCTAAACAAACCCAAACCGCGCGGTTTGTATAAGTGCGTGCTGTGTACAAACCCCGAGCAGTAGATTTGTATGAAGATTTCCTACTGGTTATACTGCCTATAGATACAAATTTTATTTCATTTAGAATTCTGACATTAATGCACTTTTTTCCTGTTTGTTACGGTCAAGACCTATTTTACGTGGGAACTACTCGAGGCTCATTAATTTTGAGCTACTTATCAAGGCAGTAATAATAACATATGCAGATCTAGATTTACAAAATAAATGTTAACAATTTCTCCTCTTTTCTATAATGATGTTAATTTACAGCATTTTCTGATGACGAGAAGGATTCAAAGAAAAGAGATAAGCTAACAAAGCTGAACACACTAAAAAATAGCCGGCCACTTAAAACGAAAATCCCAAAGGATAATCCACTATTGACGGACTTGGATAACAGAGACCCGGTGTCAAAGCGCTCTATGAAGGCTGAACTCTGGTTTCAGAAGGACTGCTTCAAAGATATTGAGGAGGACGACGATGAAGGAGTAGATCTAGATAAATTGGCTGAGACATATAAGGAAAAAGGTATTTTATAGATATACTTACAGCATGTAAGCCCCTGTGAATAAAGAATGTGTCAGATATTTTTGCGACCTATGTTGTACCTACAAGGTGAACGTGAACATAGTTATTATTTATGCACCAACAAATTAAACAATAGATGAATTACTATATTAATCAATGAATGTAACAGTCAGTGAATAAAGGCTATTTCTGTATGCACCAACAACACTTGTGTAATGATAACTCAAAACAAATTGTGTGTATTTATTAGGTTTGTTGTTTTACGGCGGGTCTAAACGGACCGCGGTCTGCCTTGCGACGCAATATCCACGCGAGGTGGCTCAGTCAATGTGGTCCCACCCAATTGATTACTTTTGGGCATATGACTTTATGAAAACAAAAATTGTCGGTATATAAATATTTAAGAGTTATCAACACATTAGTATTCGTGCATCGCAGGGCGCAGAAAATTAACTGCTGAGGAACCCTGTTAACTTCCACCTCCCACCATAAATGCTTATAAATGGAAAGGGGCTTTGGATTCAAGTGATTTCTATTACGGGTCATGATCATAATATTTTAGAAATAGTTAATAATTGTTAAAGCAGAGGCATTGACTACTAATTTTCCTCGGACGAGCATGCGAGCTCGTGTATTGAAACTGATTTTATCTGTATTTTTAATATTAAATTGTCTTCTTTTAAGGTAAAACTGTTGCCAATGAACTTATGGAAACTGATGATGCTTCAAGGAGTGGATTGAAGAGAAAACAATCGGATCTGGAGAGTGATGATGATGATGACGATTCATCAGACAGCGAGTATGAAGTGGAAGAGAACGTAGCGCCATCTGTTGGGAAAGCAGGGAAGGGCAGCAAGAAAGACAGCTTTGAAGTGGTTTCACAGGACCCAGGTAATTTGTTATGTTATTTGTAGCTGATATTAATGTTGAAACTAAATAGGTTAACCAATTTACTGCGAAAAACCACTATACTTGACAACACATTTATGCAGCTTAGACTGCACTTTATTACTTTCAGATAAGGTTTACTATTGCGAGTTATATGAAAATGAAATATCAAAAGTAGTTCATTTGCTAATTATGTCTTGCTTTCAGTTTTCATTGTCAAATGGGCGTTATTAACCTAAACTTATTTCCACTTACAGAACTAAAAAAACTTAAAAAGACCATTAAAATGGACGCTGAGACCTTAGCTTTAGGAACGATGATCGCAACATCTAAGAAGTTCAAGAGGGATTTGATAGACGACGCTTACAATCGGTACACGTTCAACGACAAGAATCTACCCGACTGGTTTGTGGAGGACGAGAAGAAACATATGAAGAAGGAAATCGTTGTTCCCGAGGTAATATTTTTTGTGCATTATTTTCTGCTTCCACAGTTGTTCACAACTACCGCAGAGCATGCATCCTCTATTTGGAGCGTCAACGTCTATATGTTGTATCCCTACACTTTTCTTGTATGGTGGGTCGCAGGAGTTTCAAATTTTCTGGCGCTGCAAAGCATTCAGTGCTCTGAGCAATACATTTGACATGCAAACTTGACAACCTAAGAGGACTGAAAGAGTCTTTGCTACGCTTTAGAGAGAAACAGTATCATTTATCAGTCTCACATTCGGAAGGAGGGAAAATCCTATCACCTGATATTACAACTACGTGTACTATTCATATTCCTTGTAGCAGTCCTTATCACTAAAAGCTTAAACTAAACCGTTTACCCATGCCATTACGGTTCCTTTTAGAGTGCGGCGATATGCAATTATTCCTTTACATATACTCTTAGTAATAGTTCATCGTCTCTGTATTAAAAAAAAATCGTATTGACGAGAATTTTGTCTGTGCATGTTACAAGACCTGTCCGGTGCCCAACTACCCGATTTTACTTGTACGATTATATTAAACTTTGGATAAGTGCCAGCAAATTCAGCCCCTCGCCGCGTAGTTTCGTGACCTAGAACAAACTATACATTGTTGTGCCTTTGCCTTGGTGGAATAAAAAAATGATACGCAACTTTTTTCTTAAAGTAGTTAAGGGAAGTATTTTTTTTTCCAGAAATACACAGAAGAATACAAAACAAAATTACAAGACATAAACACTAGGCCGATCAAGAAAGTAATAGAAGCTAAAGCGAGAAAGAAGAAGCGCATGATTAAAAAAATGGAGCGTGCGAAAAAGAAGGTCGAGGCCGTCATCGAAAACGCCGAAATGTCTGAACGGGAAAAATCTCAGCAAATAAGGACGCTGTACAAGAAAGCGCAGACAGATGGTAAGAAAAAAGTCACATACGTAGTTGCAAAGAAGCATACGACTGCCAAGCGTATGAAGCGACCATCCGGGGTGAAGGGACATTACAAGGTGGTCGACCCCCGCATGAAGAAGGACTTGCGCGCGCAGAAGGCCAAGGAGAAGACCATGGGCCGTGGCAAAAAGGGCAAGGGGAAGCCGATGAAGGGCAATAAGGCCCCCAGAGGCAAACCGCAGAAAAAGAAAGGTAAAAAGGCGAAATGATATTATACGTAGTGATGCAGTGGAAGCTAACTGATTAAGTATATTATGTTTCATAATTACACGTTATACAATTTATTCCTGTTTTTATTTACCGTCACACATTTTAACATTTAGCTTTCATGTTTTGCAATTAGTATGTCGTAATAGTGTAGCTTTGGAATTATTAGTAATTGTACAGTCGATATCAAAAATGTGTTTACACTTTTGCACCTTATTACTAGCGATTAAGGTGAAAAAGTGTAAACATATTCGACGTCGACTGTACAATTAAGACTGGACAGTTGATGTAGCTTCCCGTTTAATATAATGAACTGTTTCAAGATTCACATGTAAATAAAATTAAGGAAACGTAATTATATATATGCTTACTGATATTTGTAGACCTGACTCTCTTTCGACGGTACCAGAAGAATACATTCCAAGCAGATTCGTAGTAGCTCCGTCGCTAACCTATTTTATTTAATACGGTGAATATAGGATGCAATTAGTCATCAGCGAGTGTTTTCTATGAACAGGGGATGTTTTTACCATAGAGTTGTTGGGTGGCGGCCGACATTAGAGATATTTTTACGGACGGGGGTCAGGGCCGGTGGTATTTAAATCCCGTGCGTCACTCGCGCTTAACGGCTAGAGTTCAGGGACAGACACGGCATATAAATGATAATAACTTCGCCCCGACCTTGGTGCCTGATTCGGATTCGCTCCAACTACGCCGTCTGCCTACTAATTCGCGTTTATGTGAATAGGCATATGACATTAAAGCGAATAGTATTTGTACCGTTTGCTCAGGTAAACTAGTTACGTCAATCTTGGGTTATAAGGGAATAGCAATAACTTTCTTAAGTATATTGTCATGCATTTAAATTTATAATTTACTAGCTACCATAGGGGCTACCGTCCACATATTACGGGACAGGCTATTTCCCTACTCCGTTAACACTGCCACGTCAATTCACGTCAATACTGCCATGACCCCATGACGCACCGTCAAAGTCTAAAAATAAAACTTTATATTAGTCATTACTTATGTTGTTATATTCATTACCACCGCACAAAGTAAATAAAATATAATAATGATTCAGCCTAATAATCGGTACAGTCGCCATTAGATATATGGGAGCTGTGAAGGTAGTCACAAATATCTCAACCTCTATTGTCAAGGCGATAAAGTGCATGTTCAGATATTTGTGACCACCCCCACAGTTCCGATATATCTGATGGCGACTATACCTATTTCAATATCTACTAACAATTTCTAGTAGGTAGGTTTAGTCTAGTCACCTTGCCTAACAGTTCCCGGTTCACTGTGGCACGGGGTTGATTCGAATCTCGAATATTTGTATGTCGTTGTATGTTGGTTAAAGAAAAACAGTATTGATAATATATTCTGTTTCCTCAAATAATCTTTTAAATTTTATCAAAGTCCATCCATCAAACTTAGAACAAGACGTAAATAAGGGAAAAACCTGGAGTCAAGATGTATATTCACTTCCATAAATAAGTATGTGAAGGTGATCTTTCCACCCCCTTAGGATTGGATACTCTTTCATTTATACAATATTGTAATTCTGTAGTCCTACACAAAGTTGTCAGTATAATGTATTTATTGCCTCATAAAGGGGTAACCTGTCAATAGCCAGCCTGAAATCGGTGTCATTTACATCTAAATCAAATCTGCGAAAATAAACATAGGATGGCAATAAGTGGGGTGAGCGGGGGGCGGTGCGCGGCGAGCGGAGGGGGTGCTATATCGAGCGCGATCACGGCCAAGGTCGGTCCGCGGCGTCATCACCGCAGCTCCTCCCCCCCCCCCCCGCGCCTGTTTATGTACATTGTACGCTTGTATCTACCGATTCATATTACTTCCTGGAACGATAGGTAACTTACCTACCTTCCAAATTCAGCGCATATTAACTTTATACTTTATTGTTATTTATAATGCAACTTCCTCATCATGAAAAAAAAAACTTATCTCCCTGTTCTGTTTTTTTATTTATTTACTGAGGATCTAGAATAGAGTTTTTGCAACTCAGCAGTTGGATCCCACCGTTTGAAAAATAGTAAGTACTATGTAGATATCTAGAACTTCTGTTCCCTAATAATGTTATATGTTTTCCCTAATATGAAACAAGCGCACAAGTCTATACACAAGCGAGTCACAAATGAGCAAATTACATAGAGGTATATGTATACATGTTATTAGATTGCAGAATAAAATACTCAGTAGTCTTGTGGCTAAATAGTGCCTTTAATCTTTTATTGCTACTATACATTTACATATTATGTAGGTAAGTAGTACCTACCGACTTTTATATAGCTGGTAAATATTGTTATCTCCCTGAGAGTTAAGATCACCCTGGGTTAATCTTACATACTTATTGTCCTTTTTATGGAAGTGAATATACCTCTTGACTCCAGGCTTTTTCCTTATTTACGTCTTGTTTTAAGTTTGATGGACTTTGATACAATTGATAAGATTCTTTGAAAAAACAGAATATGTCTTGAATGCTGTTTTTCTTTAACCGAGGACATACAAATATTGGATATTCGAGCTAACCTTTAATCTAGAAATTGGTAGTAGATATTGAAATAGGTGCCTATTACTTGGCTGATTCATTATTATTTATTATCTGGTAAATATTGTTAGAACCGATAGCGTTATTGATTATTTGCGGTACAATTAGTCCTACAGCTATGACCTTTTAATAAAACTGTACCAACACTGTGGGCACTTATTGTGATTACATGCGATGTTAACATAGATGACCTTCGTCAGAAACAAGGTCGCTGCTATACGTAGGTCTATGTCGAGGGCCCGGTCCCCGAATGACGTCCGTGGAGGCTCAGGTAGCGGGGGGGCTGTGACCTCGCCCTCGCAAGGTCGCGGATTCATTCCACTCGGTCACATTCACATATAACAGACATAACAAGGAATCTTTTATTCTGGTTTCTTAAATGTAACTCAGACTGTAATATGAGAACTTTGAAAGCTTTCAAAAAAATGTTTTCAATTTTCCTAGCAAAGAACATGAGGAAGGCAGAGCCTGCCTTTTGATAAGTACGTAGAAGCAGTAAGAGGAGGGATCAAGGGGCGCCCAATCCCAAGTAAAGGATGGGCCGACTTTTTACGCGTAAGGGAGTGAATCTGCTATAATCCGTTATATTCTGTCCCATCAGCCAGGGGAAAACAGTGGCATAGGTTGATAGAAGAAATGTAACACCGCGCTTTATTCACATGTCGTTGGCGAGTCACCTATTATAGAATGGACATGTAGGTACCATAAAAAAAGTGTATTTGTTGTCTTTACATGCATTAAAACGGTGATTTTCAGAGTGACCCAAGGGACAGTAACCATGGCTACCTACGAGTGACATAAAATAGTCGATTGAGCCAAGAAACGAAAATAAATATGTAGAATTCTCATCTCTCGCTACTGTATCCTAAATTTGTTTTTATTAGATAAAGACAATATTCAACAGAGGTTTGCTAAGCTTCTTAAATAATAGAATAGTCAATTCTACAATGCGATCCGTTTCGAAATATTAAGGTATTGTTACCTAGGCTTCAAAATGCTGAGTTGACCTTATTCCTATAACCTAGCGATATGAAGCTGTATCTAGTGCTGAATAACTTCGCTGTTCGTGTTTCCTCCGAGTTTGCTATAGTTTGGAAAAATATTTGTCGCAATAGCTACTATTTAGTAAATCAAGGTATCATTGTCATAAAAGAAAAGAGATGAAATTTCCCCAAGAAACTGAAATGTTGGTATTAAATTTAACTACCACCGTATAGATATATACTTCCCATATCGTGTACTTGTTTAAGGAAAACATAAATAAATAAAGAGAGTATGAATAGATGTGAATTGTCGATTTTTGGTCATAAAATAATACAATACGTATTAATGGATTGCGCGATTATGGGAGGACGTACATTATCTAAGTAAGGAGGTTTAAGTGGAGAGGAAACTCGAGCAAATCTCCCAAAACAGCGTCTCTGTGGGCGATGGGAATTTCAGGTCTCAGCTGCCAACGAAGCAGGTAGTTGTAGGTGCCTAAAGAGTGAGTCACAACTGTTGTTGCAGTCAGTTCACGGTTGTTTATATTTAGACGACGTTGAAATCATAAAGCCCTTACAATCAATCAGTTAGGTTAAACTTTGTAGCGACGTTAAAGGACATACAATACAAATATATGTTAAGCTGAAGTGTAATTTGAAACACTACTGGAAGTATTTATTAAAATTAAAGTGTCTGCGACCCCAAACAAACAAATATCTTGTGAAATACGCATTTCGATTTTAAATCAATTTGGAACGCAATTCAATAACGTAACCTACAACGCTCGTCAACAAAATTACACGTTAGCAGAAAATCTGCCGGACCCTTAAAATGCCGTCATATTTCAGGAAAAATCTATTACGCAATAACCACGCGGAAAATTTCTGCAGGATATAGGTAATGTTTGTAGATAGGATAGGACATAGCTACCGGTATCCGTGCTATAGTGCAATACACGCGTCCCGGGCTCCCGGCGCCACCCGCCGCCCGCCGCCCACGGTGCTACCACGTTCCAAGCTTTCTGCCGGTGTTGCTCATTAATATCCTCCGTTTTATAAGTACCCTGTGCTGGAATAAGATAAAAAATGTGGTTTACAATTATAATTACTTGTAATACACATAATTATAATTAGGTACTTATAATTACTTATAATATACTTTTTTTTTTAATTACTGAAATTATTTGAAAGAATATCTTTAGTGCGTGTTAAGGCAGACCAGCTCATGGGAGGTAACGGCATGGCACATGATGTCTGTATTAGCGGCGGTGCGTCCATACAAGTCGATTCCTGCTGACTTAATTACGTTTCCCACAATTCAACGGTGTTTCTTATGCTCCTGAAAAATAAGGCAAAACCATATTGCCTCCGTTCGAGTTTTGTACAGATGGCATTTTGTTTATGACTTCGGGCGAGGATGTTTCAAAGAGAATTGTTAATGTTTAAACAAAACCACGAAGCCAAAATGTTTACAAACATCATAAATTCATGTTGATAACAATGTTATTGTTTATGAGAATTATGAGTGTGTTCATGTTTGTATGATTTGTCTTGCTATGCCTGCGTCTGCGGGCTGAGAAGAAGCAAAGTAATTAGTGTGGATGTAGCGAATGCTTATGTAGTTATAGTACGCTAGTAACGTTATGGCATGGGCTATGAGTTATGTGTACTTACCTATTTGATTCTTTAATGTTTAGTAATAATCTAGAATACTAGACCGTAATTTGTACATAGGTACAAATTAGAATGACACATACCTAGGTGTAACAGTATGTAATTGTAATCATGTTATTTTTACTCTAACCCGCGAACCAATATGATTTTTTGGCGAAAATACTGGTGTCAGAAAGTATATTCCAAACCATATTACAAATTCATTTTGAATCGTTTTATTTTACAAAGCTACATACCTAAGATAAACATGAAATATTAGAAATGTGATTTATTCTTAACCAAGTGCCTTTTACTTTTAAAACGTGTCAGGTCTAAAATGAATTAGTTTCCATCCGCTTTATAAATAAACAATGACCCAGGAAAAATACTCGTACTTCAATAAAATGGACTTCCAGAACATGAAAAATAGGTTAATGATGGGTGGTTAATGGAAAAAGTTGAACATGTTTTTCACCGACGTAACCCTATTATATCCAGATTGCAATTTATCTAATAGGTAGTTTAACATAGGTTGTCGGGTCGAGGTTCGACATACTCGTAAAACCAAAAGAAAAGGCCGGATTATGGGAATCATAAAATATTTGTAACATATCGGGGCTATAGGTCGTCCTGTAACCGAAATGAAACTAATAAAGTAGGTACTTATATATATGTCAGTCCGTCGGGTTTGTTTTACTCGTGTCCTGTATGGGCTGTATGTGCATAACTCATAAGAGTTGTGGTTTTATGTGAATTATGTGGTATATATTATATTCTAATATCTTTGTTTATTTATTTTAATTTATTTTGTTTATTGCTTTTATCGATTAAGTAGTTCTAAACATCTTTAATATAAAAAACAATTAAATATAATAATTAAGAAAGTTCTTTCTCTAGATAGTATATCTCATTATGTATGAGATAGGTACATTGATATTTGATAACTCTTATACGAAAACAATTGGAACTTGGAGTTGGCATCCCTTGTTAGTATGCTCTAACTTTATTTTCATAATCATAAAACATAAACATAATGTATTTATTGTATCTAAGTACGGCTTTTATTTGTTTCACCAAAATGATATTTCGCCTACATAGTTAAGTTAGGTTAACTTTTTACTAAACAAGCATTGCCTGTTCTATTAGTAAAGGCGCAAGGCATGTATACTGATTGCTGACTAAGCTCATACACATAAACGTATGTAAAATGATTTTCCGAAAAAAACATTCTGTCTATGAGTTTTTCCATTACCTAAATGGAAATTGTATCTGAATTGTAACGTAAGATACATTTCGACAATGACCTTGACTTCCTTGGCTCACTTAGCATGCGGCAGACAAGTTGAGACAAGAGTTGTACCATCCTCAGACCCATTTCGGCCCATTGACCTTCTAAAATACGCCAACAGTAGTTTTTCAGTATATCTTTTTGACAGTACGGGTCATTCTATATGCGCCTGTAACAAACAAGGATGTTTGAAAAGGACCTTCTTTATCACGGGTATTGTCCGTAATAAGATAACAAGTTATATGCCTTCATTAAACGGCTCGCTCTATACTGAACTAAAATACTCTGCAGTTTTTTATTACGAACTTTTTCACTATAATTCTTATTTCAAAGTGAAAATTCGTTATTGCGTCTGAATAATAAAATCGTGTTGGACAAGTCAGGGGTGTGTTATACAATAAAAATGCGTATACATTGATAAAAGTGCGTGTGCATCTGTATTTGCGACCCCTGTTTAGCTCAGCCATCGAGTGGCGGACGGATGGGCCATCAGGGGGACGTTACACAAATCCCGCGGACAGCCGCCCCCGCACAATAAAACCGCGGGTTTAGTGCGCGCGCGGGTGAGCGACCACGATCACGGCCGCAAGCGCCGCGCCGTAGTAGGTGTGTGGACAGTAGTTTATCTTAAGACGTAGCGAAGAGCGAGGATATTTTCAACCATAAAATAATTACAATACAATTAAAACTGTTGTGAGCCATGTTACTATCACGTGTTATTATTGAAACATGTCGCCTAGTGCGATATAATTACACGTGAGTTTATCCGTTTGTAACTAAGTAGTCATAAAATAATTCATATTTTTTTTGTTTTATAAGAAGAAAAATTGCTGCGCCAAATCGCTAGTAAATACACTCAAGAGCAATAGAAACGGGTCACTTTTTATGGTAAGTCAATACAAAATGACCCGTTATCATTGCTCTTGAGTGTATAAAGCAAAGTGCACAAGTAGTTTGTATTCGATTACACAATTATTTAGGAATACATAATTGTAATAGGGTCCTAGTAATAGGGTTAATCATCTTGTAAAATCCCACTACTGAGCAATAGTCATATACGTCAAATTAGTTCAGCTATTACCGTCTAGGTTTGTCGTGATGTCACTTTCTGTTAGTATCCAATTCACAATCAGTGATTTTTGGTGTATAAAAGTAACTTGTTTGACGCCGATGTGTCTCTTCTAGCATAGTGGCTGTCAGTTTAGCTATTTAAGTGGCAACATCGGTTTACGTTTTCAACATGGAGTTTCAGATTCGGTGGCCATCTTACATAGCACAACTGCAACTCATCATCTCAAGACATTCTTACAAATTCAGAGGCCAAACTTTTTTTAAATTAGTCATAGACCAGGTCTTACTTAACTTAGTGAAGTTTAGATTTATGCGAAGATTGACTTTCATATATTCCTTCAGAAACCAATTAGGAAAACCAGTGGGAATTTAGTTCTATAAATGCACCGCCACTGGTACAGTACCAAACATCAATGCTTAAAAATGTCGAGAGATGTGATAAGTGTACGAGCGACCGTTGAATCTCGAAGCACGAAGTGAACTTCTGACATGAGGCAGATTACTGTTTTATACTGTGGCCGTGCGGCGCCCGCGCGCAAACAAAGCGAGCAGCGACAGTTACAGGTAAACGACGATTAACCTCTCGCCGGAGCGGTCGTTAGCCGAAATGTCTTCTCAAATAGAATCTCTGAAGGTGACGTGTTACGAATACCTTAGAGACGTTTTACGGTTACGGCGCGGCGATAAAGCCTGCGACAAACTGCCGACGTGCTGCATTGTCCTTTCTTCACTTCGTTACATTGTCCTGATGATGATTCAGGACGAGAGATTTACTTTTTAGTATATTGAGGAACCAGAAATGCGATGAACCGATGACTGATGTGTAACCGTTGTAGTCTGGAAACTGAAATGCTTACTTGTGTATTATTATCTCAAATTGGATTATACATACAAAGATAATGTCTTGCCTTCATAGAACAACATAGAATCAATGGAGTAAAAATCAAAATAAATGAACGTTATGGAATTTGTGTTCCATCTGGGGAACGAATAACCCTATAGATTACACCTACGGGTTTTTAAAGCCAATCATTATATTTGTTATTAAATAAATAAATAACAACTTTGATAATTGTTATTCTTAATAAATATTCAAGGGTTAGCATATTGCTGATGCTTGTTCAGTGGGAGAGAGATAATGAGAAATCGCGCACATGTCAGTAACAGCTCCTCAAACACTTAATTACCTACCCCATATACGTTGTCAATTGAACAAGGCCCTTATTTACTTAAAATCCAGCCGTATGCAGTCCACTGCTGGACATAGGCCTCCCACAAACATGACTTGTATCATCTTGAGGTGTAGTTACCATAGGCGGGTTGGCGACCGCAATCGCTGTAGATTAGGTTTCGACGGACGCTGCTGCCCGTCCGTAGGATTGGATTTTTCTCTTTGTAGCCTATTACGACACCCGCGGGAGGAGATGGGGTGGTCCTATTCTAGTCAGCCGGCATCAGACGGCTTACTTACTTACCAATTACTAAATCCAAATCAAATCAAATTGGTATATCTCAATATATAGGGCAGACGCTTTAAAATTGTATTTAAAGCTTACGCTATTAGATTAGACCCCGAGTGCACGCAGGTAATAGGATACGGAATAGAATAAACAACTATTAAACTTATTTCGGAATACGGCCACGGCTTTATCGCTCCATCCTTGTTCGCATGAATCGCGCCAGTTCGTAGCGTACCCTAGATCGCGGGTTCGACGGCCGGCCGCGACACCGCTAGCGATAGCTAATACAGACGGCATTCAACTATGTTTTCGTTCAACTTATGGCTTTACGTCAACGGTTTAATGATTACTGGTTCAAACTGCAGCCCGGATCGGCTGAAACATTGAGAAATACTTGTTCGGTGCAAGGTAAAACAGTGATGCGACTGAATTTAGCATTAATTTCAGTTTGTAATAGATTTTCAGAAACTGATAGCTCCAAAATTCTAAATGCATGTAATTTATAAATATATGAAATAATTATATATCTAGTTTAGCATTACTTGGAATACATAAATATTAAATAACAGTCATTTCCTAGTACCTATAAATAATATCATGCTATGTAAATTTAAAAATTACTGTTGTATTACTACGAACTGCAATGTTAATTGAATAAGAAATACTTTTATTTTTATTACACAACTGTTAATAATTTAGTACAACCCTTATTTACCGTAAATAAAAAAAAAGACATGATGTTGTTAAGCTTTCCATAGTTCAGAATCCTTTCGTTTCGTCCAACAAAATATTTTTCTAGTTTACAGTGTAAAATTTAAAACAAAACTGTAGGTTAATAACTAATTGAACTATGATTGTTACTCGCTGACTCTGTAAGTAATTAATCTACACCGAATTGTGTCAACATAACACCATCTAAATCCAAGACTCTGCGGTACCGGTAAATTCGTATTTCTGCATAAATAGATTATTTACACGACTTGAACATTAATATCACTATCGTAATTGTATCAAGTGATTCGTAACTTACAAAAAACATCAATTATATCATTATAGATAACTGCAGTTAATCAAGTATACGAGCATATGGGAACATTTTATTATAAGCAATGCCGTATGCATTTTTAGTGTGTGCATCGCGAATTTAATACAAAAAACATAGCACGCAAGGAGGCATAGCAGGTACCTGCTAACAGTGGGTAGTGCTCGGCTTTATGTGTATTATTATTTTGTGTCGAAACGCGGGCCGCGCGGTCGTCGACCGAGGCCCTTGACTCGCTGGAGGTTCGCTGACACCGGCTGACACCGCGCGGCGCGCCCGCCTTCGACTCCGCGTCTGCGCTCGCTCGTCGCCCCTCGCTTCCGACACACGCTTCCGCTACCGCTCAATGTTTGCTTTTGTCTTATTTGGTTTATAATTAAGCACATTAGGTTTATAATTGAACCTTCCTATTACTTATTTAAAAAAAGGAAACTCGTTAAATTGTATAAACGGTTTTTTTACTACAGTGTGTAGGTAAGACGTGTACTTGCTTTCTCGAGCATAGCGTAGTAGTGCAAAACTTAACCAAATGACCTGGCCTCTACATACTATACAATACCATATAGTATTAGTCGTAATGTCTCTTTATAAAGATGTTGGCGTACTAGGTACATTCGATTTTTTACGTAAGTTTCATACAGTAATACCTACATACACATGGGCCTTTAGTTTGGTAAAGTTTTCACCTATATAGTTTAAGTGCATGTGTATTTAAAATGGTTTACAATTATAAAATACATACATAGCATATTACGCTATCAGACTATAAATAATTACCTTCAAGAGGGGTCTTCTTTACAAACCCGAATCTTTATAATTGGGCCATTCATGTCCAAGGCGTTCGGCCGTCTGCGTCCCTGAGAATTGAGGAGAGCACATATTGTATACACGTTAATATGTGTGTCTCCCGTGATTGGAACCAGTATTTTCGAACCCGATCGTCTGCACAGGTCTTTTATTTAGTTTGATCGATAACTTGTTTGGATGCTCCTGAGTTCTTCGGCCCATGCGGGCCTTTTGAACCAAACTGAACCTTGAACATAATTTTACAGGTCGTAATACAATTAAACACATTGTCAAAATACACAAGTAAATCTTGCATATGTGTTTACCGTTTACAGAAACGCATAAAATAAAATATCTTTAATAAACAATGAATCTATAATATTTACATTAATTAAATAAATATTATTTGTAATACACCATGTTTTTTTGTTATTTAGATACCATAAATTTAAAGGAAAAATGTTTAACAAAGAAACTACTATTTTAACTCCCAACAATTTCTGAGATATTCAATAAATACATTTAACCGCTGATTAACATAAATAAATAAATACATTAGTAGAAACTTACACAAATCCACCTAGTTCTACAGTGAGCTCTATAAGAGGTCCTTTGTTGTACTAGGCGACGAAATAAATATGTAATACGTACAAACGAATACTTAAATATATAGATAACGTCCATTATCCAGGAACACACATTACTCAAACCTAACTTTATGGTCATTTTCGTGCTACGTTTACATTCTTAGTCTCATTAGAAATAAGAATTATGAGATTTAAGGATCTTTGATTTCAGTATTAATGAGATTGACTTACAATCGCCGGTTGATAGTTTGAAATAATTAATATTAGAGTAAGCTCTGACAAAGGTAAGAAATAATTCCATAAAGTTAATGAGGCGGTTCTTACAGTGAATGAGGCGGACATCGCTAAGTTCATGCATAGCATTGTCTCGTTCACTCAGCAGATCAGCGGGGTCCGGATCCAATAAACAATATGATAAATATATACAATTCAATATATATTTCTTTTTAGGGTTATGCATCCAAAAAAACATAAGATACATTTTGTGCGCCGCTATGACTTAGTTTTGAAGTAAAATTGCAAATAGTACCAGGCACATCAGTCGATAAGGTCTTTGAAAATCATTGAGGTTTGTTTTAACATTTTTTGATTAAGTAAGTGAATATTTAAAAATATTAAGTATTCCTTGTGCGTACCTGCGCCTTATAAAGCTGAAGGCGGTGACCCGGAGTGAAATACTGTCTCGATCTGTTAAGCACACCAGTCTTCTTCGAAGCCAACTTGGCTTTATCCTCTAAATGACCGCGGAACTGGACTTCGTTGGAGATGTTGATGCCAAAGATCGGTATACTTGGCATCGACAGCCAGTATACTGATACTGGCTGATCAAAATAATATAAAAATTACCTGTATCAATATTCAGTTTATTAAATAATAAACAAATGAACTTAAAATCATTCGTTTTCAAACTGTTTAGTCTTGTAGTAAGTCTCACGTTATTAAAATGACTTCAACTGCAATGCCGCTTGAAAAAGGCGACCTCCTTATTGATATTTACCATATGTCTTCTATGGAACCTTTGTGTGTATTTCCGTCTTTGTCGTGTATGTCTTAAACATGCCCGCCATCATACACCCATGCCTTGGTTTACCAGGGTGTCTATTTATTATCCGTTTATTTATTTACCAATTTTATAAATTTAATCTAGGTGGCCACTATCAAGTAAATTTAATACAAGTTCTTACTTATTATTTTCTATTTGATGTAGTGAAATAGAACGGTTACGTTCAAACATCACAATTTATTTGTGGTTTCTTTATTCTTTAATTGGAAACCAATCCTTGGAGAAAGTAATTTCATTTATCTGGTTTGTATAAATTACATATTTAAACCAGCAGCACTGGTTCTACTTTTACCACTTGGTAATTTTATTATAACCAGCGAGAACTTCTTTAAATGTATCCTTCCTTTGTCTATGCTTTTTAGATATAAAAACTTATTTTTCACGTCAAACACACATAGCAAAGTTGCATTTTAATCACAAGAGTGCAAAGTAATTTCATACAAATTGTAGTAGCGAGTCGCGGTAGTGATGTGAAAAATTTTGACTTTCACCCAGTAGCAAAGTATGTCCCCTTCTCGTGCTTTGAAACCCTCGCAATGCTCAAGATTCCACTCTTTGAACCACTCGCTATGCACTCGCCAAAATTGGACCACATTTTGGAATCTTTCGCTAGCTATGGTTTCAATATTAGCACAAGAAGGTAAACACTAACTTTGCCCCCTTGTATAACAAAAAACCATTGTATGCCAATTTTGTATTATAAAACCTAAACAATAGAATACATTACTAAAATATAAATGTATCTGTAGGAATTCACTTATACAAATTATATTTCAACTTCACCCACGGTCACTTTGTGCTCCAAATACCAGAGTTATTTTATTTTAATAACCATTTTATGAGTAGGTCAAAGATCTGGGCAGCAGTCGATGTCAGCTGTCGAGCTAGATGGACAGCACGTAATTACAGTGAAGCAAGCCCTAGCGCAGCGCAGGGCGGCCCGAGGGCGCGCGCGCAGCAGTGAAAGTGGGTTGCAAGCGGCGCCATTACTTTCAGTTTCTCTTGCGCCGCACGCCCGATCGCAGCTACAATAAACATAGCATCCCGTCGATTTCTCGCTCCACTAAATTTCACCTTTTCCACTACACTATCGCACTTCGCAGTATGACCTGACGAGTGTAGAAAGTGCCTGCATTTATCGACAAGTTAAGCACTCGGTTTGTTAATAACGACTTGATTTGGAGTGTTTGTACTTAGATTTACCCACTTGCCTACAAACCGAGTGAAAATAATGTCATTGGATTGATATTACTATTATTATAGGAATATAGTTACTATTTTCATTTTTCATATTAATTTGTCAAAGTAGATAGGTATATGGTAACATGAGTAAGTACCTTTATATTTCTAAAAGAGGCTTTCTATTATATTTATATGTTAACAGTCATTGGATTAATTTAAACGTACTAAAACTTTTATAACAGGTTAGATCTGTTTCATTAATTAACGAAAGAATTTCAATGGTTTCATAAGTAAAGTTATTTTGCCTAGCTTTAAGGCTCGGAAAACACCCCTATACAATAAAATTTTACAACACAAGGAAGTCTCCGTAGTGCGGAACAAGGTTACGTTTTCAAAATGACGGGTTTTTGTCCGAGCCTTGCTGAGTACTTAGCAATGGCGGGGGTCATTTTCTATGGCAAAATGGAACCAATATGACTTTGACATTTCTTTATGAGCCCAAGGAAATATGTGAAACTGCGGGAAAGTTAGTTAAGCCGGCGGGAATAGGCTTTATGGAGACGCCGCAGTTAGTACTTGGGTACCTAAGTACCTACACCGAATCAATGGTAGGCTCATTCATATTCCTAACGTTCCTCGATGAGCTACCAAAACCATTTAAGCTAAATTTTGCTTTGATTGCTGATGCTTTCTTTACTGGTTATCAGCAGTTTATATAATAAAAATATATAGATAGAAAATTTAGCTTATTGTACCTACAACTATTACCTAGTAATGTTTTACCAACGACTACATCCACTAAGGATTGAATTCTCGAGTTAATAATTAAATAATAAGGAATTTATGAAAGCTATCAAGATACTTACAAATGGTGATATGGATCTGATTCACCGCGCGTCTGTTATTTGTCATTGTCTGGAACAAAAATAGAAATTCTCTGTAAATTGTTATTAATCTCTGTGCCTTTAGACCCCATGCGTAGTAGGCAGATATGATTCATAAGTTCATAACACAAGTGATAAATATAGCAGTATCAACTGCACATAGTTGACCCATATAGCGCACAATCATGTGCTGAAGTTGTGTGGTTCAGAATGTCATACTAATAGAAAACTGGTGTAATATAAAAGTGCGTGATTAGCGTGCTCGTGGAGGTGCGGCCTAGAAAGTTCTCACTTTCGACAGTCGGCGTTTTAGCCGTTGGCGCAGCGGCGCCGCGTACCCTGCGCTGGCGCTTGTCAACAAGAATAACCATGAAAATTTGGCAAACCTCATAGCCCTTATGCTCTTAATGACAAGGTTTATTATTGCTGTAATCAATGTTTTTATTTATGGTATGCGTTTGGTTGTGTTGTTGTCGTAAATCCGGTTTACATTTTGTATTTAATAGCCAGCATCGGTTCACGATTAAAGCAAAAGGTATGACGCCTATACCGAAGGACAACAATACCGCACGTTGCACCTACATAGATGAACATTCGTTATGTTATGTTTCGCAATCGATCCATCACGTTTCACACTCAATACAGTAACTAGAACGTGACATTATTTTGGTAATTAATACGTACATATTATAACCTTTGTAGTCAGTGAGTTTTGGTTTAGGAATATCTCCATATATCAATGATCGATGCAAATTGTCATTTTTCTTTGTCACGTAGTAATGCTAGGTATTCGTTCAAGGTCAAATGTGAAAAAACACATTACATAAACACGTACTTATAATATTGCACTTGTAGGTACGTGAATCTCTTGAAATTATCTTCACTGGAAACTGCAAATTAATAAAAGGGAGGCAGTGGGAAATTTACTGTGCATTTAGACTAATATCGTCTTTCGTGACCTTATACATTGATTTCTTATTTTTAACGCAGGAACTCCTCTCTAGGTACTTGCGCGGTACAAAATCATTTTAAAATCATTTTGTAAAAGCATGCTAAGCTAAGAGTTACAAATATAAGTATGTCTAAATATAAATGGGCTAATCAATGAAGTACCTGCCTCATTAAACTTATAGGTACATTCTTTTTGAAAGGTGTTATGAAGTGAATCGTCATTTCATTGACCTACTTTATTTCATATAAAAAAAAAAAACGTTTAAAATGAAAATGTAAATCTTAGCTTGAAATTGTATAAAAATGCGATTCTAGAGTTCTTTCGTAATGATCCCACGATCTTTCGATATAACCAACTTATGATTCTTAAATAACCATATTAAAAATATTACGACTATTTTGTAAATCAAAAATAATATTGAAACAATATTTACACAAATCATCGACTTCATTTGTAAGGAAAATATGAATCAATGATCCAAATACGAACACTATACACTCGCCCAAAAAATGACAAAAACACCCCAAAGCACCTTTATCCATAAAGAAAGGAGGTAATGAACACGCGCTAACCAGCGCGGCAAACGTCAAGCACGTTGCATCCGAAAAGAAATGAACGAAAATGAAAGTGACCCAGTTCCCCGCCCGCGCCCCGCGCGCTTTCTCGGGCTTCTTTCAATCTAATCTATTAGTTACAGTTTGTGTGGCAGAGCCGCGCAGCTCTGTAGAAAGCCAGCAGGCCCGGCGCCGGCTCTCAGCAGAGCCAGCCGCTAGAAAGTTATCTTTTATTTTCCCAAATACCATGATTAATGGCCGGCGACTTGCCAGTTCAACTCCAATTTGGTACAAAAGAAACTAAGCGTATGCCAAAATAAAATCCAATTCAACAAAGAGTGCTTATTTGTCGTGGGACTGTGAGGACACTTTCACTGTTCTGTGTAACTTTCTGAACTAAATGACTTGGTATTAATTTGATAAGTCGAAACGGCATGCAAAATTAACTTCTTCAGATCATATCTAAATTGTATCTTGTCTGTGGTCAGTTGACCATGCAATAAGGAAGCCGAACAAATAAGTTGATTACCATGCATTATGTTGTTCGTCAGATAGGTGCCTTTTAGTTTTAAAAATGGTAGTAACATTCGTCTTTTATGTGTAGAAAATGAAGAATTATGTAGATTTAGTTAGTCTAAATTTTCACTCTCCGGTTGCAATTAAATTCTATGATTATTAAATTAAGTGCGCAAAATGTAAATTTTCCAGTTCTAGTTATGCTGAGGTCTGCGTTTGGAAAGTCAGGGCCCGAAGATGTCAAGAAGGGAAAGCTCAGCCAAGGTTTCGAGATAGTAAATCACGGGACTTAAATGAGAGTAACATGCTCCGCTGTACTAATTAATACTATCGCTGAGTAAAAGTTAGGCCTAGATGTCGCAGGTTTGTAGTTGAGTTTATATACGTGTAGTTGTGTTGTTGTTGAAATCTAGTTTCCCTTGTGTTGGAAGGCTGGCTGTAGATCGGGTTTAAACTACTTTTAACAAATTTCAATAAAGAATATTATACGCAGTAGTAATATACGTGGCATTGTTATTATTACGAATAAATAACATTTTAAATAATGTCTCCTAAACTTTTTAGTATGGAGTATAATTAAATTGGTACTAGATTTCCGACTATGAACAACAAAACAGAAATGTGCTAGCAGTTAAGTACTTTAGAAAAGTAGTAGGATCTAAAAAAAAAATTGGGGATGACATCCGCAAATGTGTTAAGTTTAACAATAGTGATAAACTGCTTTTAAATACGGTCGTTTGTGTCTTTTGACGAGTCATCCATATGCAGCTATATGTTTTGTAAAATTTCACACGTTTTAACAATGCTACTTCTTCTTTGATATATCAATATTTCATGTTCATCGTTGCGTGAGGCAAAAAGTATCGAAAAGATCAAATCTAGGCTAATGAAGTTATACCTCAGTTCGAGTATAATTAATATTCCCAGGCCGGTATGGGATGCGTTCATAAAGTTAAGTTTCAGGTTTTAAACACTAACACCGAGACACATATATTTCTGGGTCGTCCTGATCTAGAACCAGTCGTTCTAACTCAGTAGTAATTTAGTAACTGGTCAATTTGGTGGTTGGTCTTATTTGTTCAAAACAATTTTAATTCTCTTTTCCTATTTGTTCAATTAAAATAATCTTATACTAACAAAATCTAGGTCTTGACATACCTACGCAGTATGGGAAGCAACAAGACCATCTGCAAAATATTTCCGATATTCGGTGATAAATAATGAATGATCCATATAATAAGGTTCACCTATGAATTCTGTGTCATGCCTTGTTCTTTTGCCCGACCATCACGAAATCACCCTGTATAACTTATCATTTTGTAGAATATTCTTATTATATAAATTCCAATGTAAATTAAATACCTCTCTAATTAGCAGGCGAAGAGCAGACTTAAATTTACCCGCCGTGCGCTTTACCTACTGTAAGGTGCGGTACCTTTTTCATAACAAAATCTTAAATTATTATCTATTTTTGTATATGTGTTTGTTGTTGCTTAAATATTTAACCTTCATGCATAAGAACAAATCTGGCAAAGATGTTTTTTTTGGTACAGACTATTATGCCCGAGTGTCCCTGTCAGTGTTAACATTGTATTGCATTGTCACTGAACGTAAATAAGTGTGTTGAATTTCATATCAATCGGTTGAGGATTACTGCTTTAAAATGCAGTAGAAAAATATGATCCGAACACAAATACAAACATTGCAAGTTAAATAAAAAATATGAGCTTGTAAAAAGCAATGATACACGTATGATACATTACTACTGTTCATATAACTATGTACGACTGCATAAAACTATTACAATCTTAAGAGTTACACTATTTTATTGTTAGGTACCTATATATGCATTTGTGCTCTCTTCAGTTATTCAACGTACTTCTCCAAATTAGTTTAAGTTTTTATGAAACTATTTTTATAAAAACTTGGTGGGAGTTGCCGTAATGATTGTCCTCAGACGTCAATTTTTGTTTCTTGTTATCTTATTTTTTGCGTTCATGGTGAACTTTGAGTAGCAGCCATTTGTGCCTGTGTAAGATCTTATATATTGGCGTTTTGTTTCCTATTTTAATAAATCTTTTTTACAAAAACATAATTCATAATCTGGGCTAAGAATTATTCAATGAATTCAACTGATGGTGTTCTAACAATATATTAAAATATATAAAATGCACAATCTTCAGCGGTAAAGGAAATGGAATTTCTAGAGGACTCTTGCACCATTTAGTTCTAACCTTGAGAAGTTTTCCAATTTGGCACACTTACAAACCCCGTATTTATGTAATAAGTACAGTAATAGTCCAAGCAAGGTTATTCAAAATATCCACTATGACACATGACCCACTGTACCCCACTTTCTCTATTCAGTACATGTACATCTCTATCTTGACATCAAACCTATATAGTCCACCAAACGAAGTAAACTCAGAGGAAAAAACTCGTGTATAAGCGAATTTTGGCATAGTTGTAAGGAATGGGGTTTTAAACGACATACTAAAAGTACTGATGGGTGGGGGTGAAGCTAACGGAGGGAGGGGGGTGTAAAGGTCCCTTTTTTTAGTTTTTTGCATTAAACTCGTAAACTGTGGCCTATAGCTAAAAATAGTCTGAAACACAAATAATATACGTAAAATTCTCTACAAAAAAGATATAAACATTTTTCCTCTGGGATCAATACCTCATGAGATATAGAGGGAAGTAGATGACCAATAAATAAAACAACACATTAGTTTAAGTACGGCACATATTCCTAAAGATAAAATCCCTAATTATTGTCTAAATCTAAAATATTATCATAATCATCGTCGTCAGCGGTTACTTCGATAGGAGCTCCGTTAGTGCAGGAGCCGGAGCATACACCGCAGACATTGGAGCAGGGAATTCCAGCTTTCCGGCAGCCACATCGCATCCCACATCCGGTCTTACACCGGCAGAATATAGTTTTGAGAATTGAGTCAGGTGCCACTGGGTCGTCGGTTGTCACTGGCTTTAGGATGCCATCGTCTCCTCTGGTCCATCCCCATTGGGTTGGTTGTAGGGGGTTGCCGAGCCATTGTTGTATCTGTAATTGCAATAAGATCAAAGTAAGTTTAGGTCAAATATATATTTGTATTTTGAAGACAAAATAATACATAACGTGTGTGATTAAAGATACCTGTAGATAAACTCTGAACGAGTGCTGCTTCGAAGCTCCTTTAGTAGGAGGAAGAGTGGCCAGATCTGATTTTGGTCTCATTGATGCTCTTAAAAAAACTGAGTAGCGGTTTTTATTGAGGTTTTGTTCCTGGATAGGTGCTTGGTATATCGACAAAAACAACTTCTCGCCGGCCTGTTCAATACTTTCTGGTGACGAGGGCCCACTGAAAATATCGGATATCTTTTGGATCAGGTCTGATTTAGCCGTGAACAATTTAGCCAATTCCACTTTGCTTTTTCCATGGATCGCAGAGGTGGTGTCGCATCCGGAGAAGCTGTGGAGAAGGAAAATTGTTTTTGCAAATGGAAGCTGTTGAAGTTGTTGCACTGAAAACAATTTGTCCTCAACCTTCCCACGCCCTGGTTTCAAAAATAACACTTTGATATGTGGTGGAGCCTATCCTCTGAGGAGGACTATCAAGTCGACATCCTCCCCAATAACAACAGTTAGATGTAAGGCAGCCATCTCCAACCCGCACCTGACACTAATGCCATCAGCATCTCTTGCTTCTGTACATAAGTAATATATTGATGGCAAATCAAAGAAACGCTGGAGGATGGTTTCCATTTCATACGGTGTAGTAGAAAACCACCATCTACTACTTTGAAGCTTTGATGTAGATCAAGAGCAACGTTGTTCTCTGCTGACAATACATCGTAGAGTGATGAGTTCTTCCCCTTTCGTATTCCACCCTCGAAGAACAGAGCCATGGGGAATGGAGTTAGTTCATAGGTCAAAAGGTCTGCAACATCTTCTTCGTTCTTTTTTGCTATAACAGTTCTTTGGAAATTTGTCAGAGGGTTAATAGTAACTGTCTCGTCATTGATTTTAATGCTACTGCTCATACTGGCAAGTGATAAAACCACGTTCTTCTTAGATTGCTTCATGTCACCGGATTTGCTGCCTGTGAAACTTTGCATTGTTTTGGTTCCAATATCTAGGCTTTGTGGCAGTTTACTTTAGAATTTGGTTGTGGAATGAGCTTCCTGCGGAGGTCATCCCAAAGGACTACAGTATGGGGTTCTTCAAAAAGGGTGTTAAGAGGTTTTTACGGGGTCGGCAACGCGTGAATGATGCCTCGGTATTGTAAACGTCCATAGGCTGCGGTGACCGCCTACCATAAATTTGGCCGCATGTTTGTGTGCCACCTTTGTGGTGTAAAAAAAATCCCAGGATGCCCGTCGACAGCGACATAAGCGAGTTCAACTTTGGGAATGGGGCATTGTCATTAAACCATTCTCGAATCTTCGCTCGATCTTGGGAATCTCTCTGTTGCCGTGATAACCGGAAATCTACGTGCTGTTCTCCACTTGCAAAAATAACTTAACTGAGTATAATAAAATAAGAATAATACATACGATGACAATATTTTAGATTTAGACAATAATTAGAGATTTTATCTATAGGAATATACGTGCCGTACTTAAACAAATGTGTTGTTTTCTTTATTGGTCAACTATTTCCCTTTATATCTCATAAATTATTGATCCCACAGAAAAAATGTTTTCAACTTTTTTGTAGAGAATTTTACGTACATTATTTGTGTTTCAATCTATTTTTAGCTATAGGCCACAGTTTACGAGTTTAATGCAAAAAACTAAAAAAAGGGAACTTTATACCCCCCTCCCCCCGTTAGCTTCACCCCCACCCATCAGTACTTTTAGTATGTCGTTTAAAACCCCATTCCTTACAACTATGCCAAAATTCGCTTATACACGAGTTTTTTCCCTTGACAGGCAAATTTTGGTTTTCGTTTGGTGGGCTAATAAACCTTTTTCGGTATCCACTTACATTTGATATGTTAACTAGGCATAGGTTGCAGTAGGTAGGTACTTGCCAGCGAGTGTAGTAGGCACGTCCACGCGCATAGATACAAGACGAAACGAGGTCGACAACCTCGGGTCGAGGGACTCGGCTCTACATTTTCAAAACAGAGCCCGCTTTGTACTTGTATCATAAGTCGTTAGTTCTACAGACAGGCACCGCTATGACACTTTTTGCAAAATACCGTTTTAAATTTACAAGCCAGCAAGTGGGGATTGAATTGTCAGTTCTATTTTAACACTATAATTCACAAACCCAAACTGTTTATTGAAATAGTCAAATGTACCGAAAATTTATGTGTATAAATAAGTACTCAGTTTATGAGTAAATGAGCTTTTTTTGTTGGTAATAGGTAATAATGTCCGTGATAACGCCAAAAATAAATGGAATTCATGGATTTACGATACGAACATAAATATATTAAAGCAATATATAAGAAGGAAAGTAAACAAACCGGTGGAAATCGAGTTCTTTAACCGCTCTGCCACAGGTAAGGTTTGTACGATAATATGTATTTAGTATGAGCATGCATGTCATAACATATAGGTATGATGCAACAGGGCGATTACATTTTGCCCTTGGCCAACTTACAGTCTTGTAATATGTATATTATATGTATAAATGTATTATTATTTGTTAAACATGTATTACTAATTTCAAGTAAAGACAAAAAAAGTAAAAGACAAAAAGGTACCGATGTTTATGAGTAGGTATGTATTTATAACTAAAAGAAGGATGTACTTTTTAAATACATTAAAACACAGGTGTGGTTCGAGTTAGCTAGTTTTCGTTACTGATAGTAACGGCAAACAAACCGCCCTGTCAAAGACCAGCCAGCAGGACTTATTCACCCAAAAAGCACAGGAACAAATTTGATATTTTTGAGACACCAAGTTATGCGGAATAGGGCAATGATCGTGTTTTTAGTTGACGGTTTTGTCGTTGTTAATTTGATAACATTTATTACCTACTTACTGAACAAAACATATGTATAGCTGATACGTTAAGTACCTATAAAGAATGGACTGTTTTACTCTAAATGTGGACAATTATAGGTACCTACTTAATTTTTGTATTTAAAGGTGATACATGACACACTGGAAGTTTTATATGTAATAAGATTTTATCCTTGTATGCATTGACTGCACGTTCAACGATGCCTCCCTCATAAAAAACATGTCGCGTGTAATCTAAAAGTCGATATCTGAAGCAGTTGAAGGGGTGGTTCAGAGGGCTCGTGTTACGGGTTAGCGAGGGTACATCAGTGCGTGCGGTGTGCGCGCGCGCCTAGTGGGGCGTGCGCTAGAGATAGCCGCAGGTCACCGACCGCCGCGAGGCCGTTGCCCGCTGACGTAACGTTACGCGAATTCCGACCGCCCCTCCACTGCAACCAGCACCGACCTAATTCCTACGAGGCCACTTTGTTTCATTTGTCCGACACTAATTATAAAACTACCGAACTAATTTTAATTGAGCTTTAATTAACGCATACACTACAAGCGTGCGTCTGATTTAGCTGAAGACAGGCATGGACACGTGAACTATCGTGTTTGGTCATCTAATCAATTGTTTATATTCAAATTGAGGTGCTTATTATGGTGGAGTCACGCACATATCAGCATTGATTCGAATGTTTTATATGGAAAATCGTTGTTTTGAATGAAGAGGCGTCCGCATCGACTCAGATGAGTACCTACAAGTTTAGTGTAGCCACACATCCACCGTGCCGAATGATGCTTATTCAAGTTGACGTACGAGAACGGTTGCTTACGCGTGAGATCGGATGCTTACGAACGAAAACGGTAGCTTGCGAATGAGAATGCTAGTTGACGCATGCGAAAGGTGAAGGAGCGCGGGCGCCGTTACCGAGAAATGTCACGAGTCAGAACTGCCGCATCAGTAAAGGCCTGCCTCGAAAATCGAAATTCTATCATTAGATCATTACTGTCTCTCCCTCTATCCCTTATATATTATGCAAGAGCGATAAACAGGCAAAGAAACGATCGAACGAAGTGGACTTGATATTAAAATATTTATAATGCCTAAATCTTTTAACAACTCTGAGAACATGCGATGATATCCTTTAGCAGCTTTAACCATGCGATAGCATCGTTTAGCAGCTGAAAGCATGTCTGTATAGTGTGTCTGAAATCGTCCAGCTAAATGCAATTAGATGCTGCTATGTGTGACTTTACCCTGACGGGTGGTCGAGATTGTTAGAACACCCGGAGTTGAAGTAACGAATAATGGATAAAATGTTGGCATATTATATTATTCGTTTCAGGGTCGAAAGAGCTTGCACGAACGCAACGAACTTTAAGTTTGATTAACCTGGGGCGCGATTAGACACGGAAAATTGCTACAAGTAGACGTCCACTTTAGATCCCAACGTGGATACCTAGGGCACGTGCTATCCATCCATCCATAATGTCAATTCGAATCACTATAATCGCTAGAGTTTCTTGTTTATAGCTATAGCTGCGATGTTGACGGACACAAATTACAATGCAGAGTTAAAACCGATTTTTTAAAGTATATGAGTTGAGGATTGGTTAAATTTCTTTGGGAGAGGCATTTTTGCAATGCTGCTTATAACTCTACCAGAGACATGCTGGTTAAAAACGAAAAACATGACTCCTGTCAAGCTGTCATTGAAAATATTTTGAAGTGGACTATGTAAATCATGGAAATGTCAAATATCGTTACTGCATAGCCTTTGTCAAATAGTCAAGTAGAGTCCGTCCGGGATTGCTACGGCTTTGACTGAATCCCGTAGCATATTATTTTATTTTTACAAGTTATTGAATAAATAAAATAAAACAAACATTGTTTTATACAAGATCTATCATTGGCAAAACCAGAGAGGTTTGTGTGCTCATGGGGAGTTCGAAAACAAATCGGTACTCATATCATATATTATTTCACAAGCTTTTATGTATCTTACATGTAGATCTAATAATGGTGCTATGATTCTATACTTTTGTTGATATGTTGTGGTACTAGAACATTATTATTTAATACAAAGTGTTCCAGTTTTGCCCGACTTCGTGTAATGCCTGTTTGTATATTTCCTCTTCTAGATTTTGATATTGTGATGATGTTTAAAATTTCGCATTTTAAGTAACGAGGTATGCAGGTGTTCTAGATGAGTTTCGGCCCAGTTAAAATAATGACAATGGCTGTACGAGTATATAAGCACATGGTTATTTAAAATTATTGTAACTACACATGTTACAAAATTCTATTCATTGTTGTACTCGCAGTTGCGTTTTGCGTTATCAGTAACGCGCATGACGCGTGGAGGTAGTACGTGCGCACGCGCAAGTGATAATCACTGTATCGCGCATTCATGCCGCGGCCGCTGCAGCCGCTCGGGGAACATTGACAACGAAGCTCGCACATCAAATCCACATGTATTCTGTATTAAGTATTGTTTTAATTAAATTATAGTAGGTGGTCTATTCTAAATATAGAGGCATTGTGGAACTGGGTGTGGAAGCTGACTTTAGTACCGGAGACGCTTAGAATGATAGAGAGTATGAGAAATATATAGGTATATGTAATATATCAATATGTCCAGTACCTATAACGTATTTTTCAAACCAGAGGCCGTAGGCTCGATCACCGATATTTAGAATAGATATTATACTTAGCAATTACTTTACGGCAAAAGACTCAGAAGAAACCTGCTATTTACATTTCTAGTGTTTATGAACACAGAACTTTTTAATGAGCCTTATTAAAGTGTTCCCTGTTTGTTCTCAATTCCGTTGGTACAATGAGATAATCTTGTATTGAAATAAGATTGAAAGTAAAAATCTGTTAAAAAAGTTGTAGGTTTGCGTTAAAAGCATTATCGATTTTAGATGCAATATATATGCAATTATCTAAACTTACACTGGTTGATGATTAATCTCAATAATTGGTTAATTCAGAGATGATAAGCATGTACGCTAAACTTTATAGTATATACCTACACTTACATAATACACAGCAGGTTCAGTTAAGAAAAGGACAATGCACACAAGCCAATTTAAATTTTTCAATCCAGCCCTAAACAAAACGTCCTGAGGTCATTGCATCACGTTTGTAACAATGTTGTTATTTTCAAAACACATTTTGTAAAAAGTCTTTTGTCATTAAAATGTTTAATGGTTCATTATTCAGATCCTTTTTGAACGGGAACTTCATGCAGTTAACGACCTTAGGTTCCTCGAGTACGTGACTTGTTATTGCGTTACATATACACTTATTCATGGGGAAATTAGTAAAATAACTAAGTATTATTCTCGAATAATAATTATACATTGGTATAAGTACTTATATATATTATGTTATGGTCAACGGATAACAAACCACAATGACTAAAATGTACGCCGCCCTTTGTCTCGTCCAAGGTTATGTGCCGTTTACTCCTTGATGACAACTAATGCGAACTGAATTTAAAGCAACCAAATATTATTAAATATTTGTTTACCATTTATACAGCAACTATACTTTTTTAATACCTTAAACCTTAGCTAATATTAAATGAAAATTATCTAAATACAATATATACAATAATTACATTTAAAAGCTAAAATTAAAATACATATAAATAAAAAAAGAGCCTCGGCCGGGGCAGAGGCAGACCTAAAAGGAGATGGCGGGATAACCTGGATGGTTTCTGTCGCGAATGGCGGGAGCATGCACTAGACCACGACGAGTGGCTGGCTTTTGCCCAGCAGTGGGACACAACATAGGCTACGTAAAAAAAGAACTAGTTATAGAATCCGAACCGAGCCCTTCAAGACGCAAAGGTCCCATCACGCTCGCCGCATTGCCTGTGCATCAGGAATGACCCGGAACGAGGGTCGTGACCTCTCTCCCTCAACCACTTCCCCAATTTGCCCAAGAAAACTTTGGCCTCGGTACACCAACACCCGCACATTACTACTGCTAAAAGGACAAACGAGTACCTCGACAGCAGTGCAGACCTACTAAATGTATTTAAAGAAATATTTATGAGTGGGGAATCAATTTTAATTTAATATTTATTTTTGTAATTAGATCCCCGACGGGTATTTCAATGTAATGTAATTATCTCTTGGACATCGTACATGTAGGTTACCTAGGTACTTGCTTTCAAAGAATTTAGTACTACTTACATATACTCGTATCTAAATTTATGAAACCAGGATTGAGAAGATAGCAGTCGTATATGAATCCGGTTTGCCCTCTCCAGTAGAGCTCCCTGTTCTGCAGTCGGGTAGGTAGGGCATTAGCTCACGCTGAATTTACAGTTTCTAATTCTTAATTAGTTTGATCTCATCGCAGAGTAACAAAAAACATTATAATTAATTTACTGACATTGAATCTAAATTTAGTTTGACCACATCCTTCCTTATCATAATGCTTTATAGCGCGCTGACGCAAGTTGTACGGTCAAGCGCTGACTCACGGGGACTCATTCTCAGGGAGTTGACAAGTGCCAGCAATTCCATATGCGTATACTTATCATTCACTAAAATGCTAGTATTTATCCTCAATGGTCTTCAAAGATTTTCTTCAATTTGTATCCCTAGACCGACTGAAAGTATTGTTTACTTGTGTATTTCACTTGCCGGGTTAATAGTTCAATGTTAAATACAAAACTATTGTGAGACTCAAATATATTAATTGTATTGAAACGAGTAACTCACGTTTTTTAAGTCGAATATTGCTCGACTTTTTTCGTTTCATAACGAGGAGCATAATCATGAACCGTTCGCATAGGCTAACCGACGAAGACCAACGCCTATTTCTTTACAAGTTATAGTTAAATATTCACATAATGGGAAGTTCAGTAAATGACATTAGTTTGTTAGACGTACGTACGTGCCTTGCGTTTGTATGATTTAGCTGGTCATTCATGTGAAAATGTATTGCAACGTGCAACATATTTTTAATTTCGTCAATAATAATTACACTATGCTGAACATGAACTCCAAACCAAACTGATAGGTGTAGGTACGACTTCAGTTCTAAGATTATTTAATCTTAAACAGCAAGAAAAAATAAATAAGTGTGTGGATAAAATAATTCTACTCATTCGGATATATTTTTAAGTTGCATTTTTGCGGTAGGCTCTGTCCATTACGGACTTAATATCAACTAAGTAGAAAAAAGTTGTTACTAATGTCCCCTGTGTAATAATGAAACAGGATAACAAAATAAAATGTTTACCCACCCAAATAAATATAAAACTTGTAATAACTCTAGCTAACAACGCGACGCCATGGAAAATCCATCTGTGGGCGTACTAAACTAAATTGACTCACTTTTTCAGACTGTAGTAAGCGCATATTTCAGAAGTTAAATTGTTTGACATCTGATGCGTAAACGTATGAGTAATATTTTTCTGGAATAAAATATTTGTAATCCGACGACGGTTTAAATTCTAGAAGGCATGTGATGTGCGTATAATATTTTAATATTCTGAAAAGATTAGTCTTCAGCACTGAGACCTACCCTACTATTCAATATACTCTACACTCTAGACCTACCGTTATTGCCACTTTTTGTTAACTGTAAAATCTGATTTTGAATGACTAACTTCCTTGTATTTTTAACTATGACTCACCCTATCAAGTGCGTAACAGACCGATAGCAAACTAAAACTTTTCCTCAACAGGTACCTACGCCAGAGTCAGCCAGACGTAGGGACAGAAACATACAAACTTAACAATCAAAGACCGTACATAAAAAGACGCCTGCGTCAGAGCATCAACGAGCAACAGCTCTGTAACTCCAAACAACGCAATAACTCTCCCCGTAAGCAGATTAATAAAATAAGTGAGATCTACAATCAGATATAGTTGATGCGAATCGTAGATACATTTAAACTGGTTCGTATGTAGCGCGAGTTCTAGTTAGCAATGGAAATATCAGCCCAGCTGTGTAAAAAGTCAGCGGGCGCTCAATGTCACCCCCCTTCCGGCAGGGACGCGGCGACCGCACACCAAAACAACAATTCAACATCTCGACCTGTGTGTCCTCAACAATTCGTCTTTAATATCTACTCAGTAAACAGTTTGTCCTCCATATCGTTTGTCATAACCAAACTATTCTCGAAAGCCACGCAGCGCGCGACCTCATGAAAGACTTAGGTAAAATATAGGGTAACCAATACGAATCGGTGAGTGAGGGCACCTTTGAAACTATAAGATGCTAAAAATTATGAAGAACGTTGGTAAAATACACAAATAATTAGCTAAGGACTAAGGAAAATGTCGTATTTCGACAGTTTAGTAAACAGAAGGAGTGTACACTTGTACAGTTAAGGGCATAACTATGTTAACAGTTTTTCACCTTAAAGCGATGGCATAGAATGGAAAAATGTAAACATAGTTATGCCTTATATATATCGGTAGATTCGAGAGGCATCAAATCGTATAGGGAACGTGCACAAACTACAGATGGCAGCACTAAACGACAAAAGCGACACTACGCGGATACCAAAAGAACTGTTTAAGAGTAAGTTTTCGAGCTGTCACAACTTTTCTTAGACATTTTATTAAATATGGGTTTCGGCCCATTAAAATGGTGAAGCGTGGGAAAAATAGGATAATAGGTTAAAAACGGCCATGTATTGCAAGTCGAAAAAATTGTTCACCGGGAACGAAAGGCGGTTATGACAGGCAAAATTATTGCCCAAACCAAAGATACCCAATGTTTAGAAAAAACAATTTTTTTCTACTGATTTGTTTACAATTTGGTCACCCTACTGAATGTGACGTCATGTCGTTTCCCATTCTGCGTCTGTAAAATGGCGTAGGGTGACCATGATTTGGTTAGTTCAAGATTATTTTATTTGATAAAATAAGAAATGATAATGGACGTTGTTGTTATTATTATCAAATACTACCATAAGATAATATTGACCAGTTATTGAGTTAGAAAAACTGGTTCTGGATCACGACCCAGAAATCACCTGTATAGATATATACAAGGACTATCGTCCTATTAATGATGTTTTTAAAATTTAAGTAATTGTTATCATTTTATCAGCTTTTATGTTTAAACATAAAATTTTTCTTAATCAAAGCATTTTATTAGGGTGAACCGTTAGGAAGATTATCTTAGTCTAATAATCAAAATATATCACCTGGTAGGTACATATCTGGAAGTTGTTAAAAAAATGCTGTTCTTATGTGCAAGACATTTTGTTTTTGCCTGCTGGTAGTATATTTTTGCTCTTGGTTAACGCAAATTTCCCATGGCCATAGAGCTCAAAACGGGTCAAGGTGTAACGAATGATTGGCGGAATGTTTGGGACTGTGAATATACAACAAACGCATGTTTTAGAACTTCTGACAAGGTAAAGTTTAGATTTGTGTGCATTGTCACAAGAAACTTACTAATATTTGTGTAAATGATAAAAAGCATGCAATTTTCTCGCAGTAACGTGAACTTTATAGAAAAGGTATTGCTGACTTTATGACTTTAAGAGTGTAAATGTTAGGAATCTAGAATTTACTTAAGCTTATCTACGAATACTCTACATGACTCACTCTGCTATTAATAGATAGACATATTCATAGTATACATTATTCATTCATTTCCTAAAGAAAGCGATCATTCTGAAAGATTAAAACAAAATAATGCGGTTAAAAAAATATATTAACATACGATACTGATAGCTTACGCTATTGTTACGCAAGATTTGCGGAGTATTAAATCAGGTACGTGGTTTATAGTAGAGATTGGAGTAGCATGGCAAATGTCGTTAAAGTTCGACCTTGCATTGGTCAGCGACACGTGGCTGCAGCCTTGCGATAAGACATCCGCTGATAAGTGCCGGTAGGTACGTACCTATATAGCGCGCAATTCTCGTGATCGATCACATATCAACAGTATCAGAAACATCTCGAAGAAATTGGCCACTAATATTTAATCAACCTGTATACAAAGTAGGTACAATAGATTGCTTTTACAAGTTTGTTGATAAGGAAGTCATTATTTAGAGGAAGAAAATAATCGTCAAAATTTCGTACTCGTAAAATTAGCAAGCGAATCATTTCAAAATGGATCCTTTATTGGGAGTAACTTAAAAAGTCAAAAGAAAACGCGCTGTGTATGTAAGGTTGCTATTAATTTATCTTATCATTTAAAATTACCACTTTGAAGTCCATCCTAAAACAGCGCCATCCTATGCAGAAAAAAGTCAAAATTAATTTTAAATTGTAGTTAATCGTACAACAGGAGACTGAATTTTGTTGTGTATCTACTGTAAATTACAATCTAGAGCGTAGTAAGGGAAATCAAAGGCGGAGTTAAAGGCAAAGAGATGCAAATAACTTTGGTCTCACGTTGCTCACACAACTTTTAACTTCAGCAGTGGAACAAATAGTTAATGTACTTACGGTTCTTAATCTATTTTATTCAAGTATAGGCCTAGCAAGAAGCACTTTCGAATATTCAAATACAAATATCATCTTAATCTAATAATTAATTCAGACTAGTTTATTGGTGCAATTATTACAACATAATATTTATATGTAAGGCAATAATAGCAATTTCACAAAAACATCTTGAATTAAAATACGAGTCTAGAACTGTCTAGAATAAAATCTGAATGTCAAAAGTAAAATGATTAGAACAATAATTAATTATAAACAATTTGTTAAAATAACCTTTCATAACAGAGGTACAATTAATCCATGTATGTTGTCTTCTGTGCTATAAAAGGCTTTAGAAATGAGTTGTTGCTTCACATCATTCTTGAATTTATGAATCGACAATTCAGTTATTTTCATTGGCAATTTATTATACTACTGCTTGTCCTAGTTCCCCTGGAGTTAAAGCTACTTCTTCGTCCCTAGATTCACATTTTTTTTAGATCTATAATATTACTATCACCGCTTACTCGTTATGCGATTTTAATGATATCCATGCTCTTGCGCAGTGCGTTGTTTTGCAAGGTCGCGGCAATAAACTTACACGTGCATTATGTGCTACGCAAACCATGTAAATGTAATTACACTGAAAACTTGCAATTTATACACATGCTTACAAATTTTATCCTAATCCTAATTATTGCATCAGATTTTTGGCTTATTTTTTATTATGCAGAAACGTCTGCTAGCGAATATCTTCGATATTTAAATCGAAGACAAAACAATTGGTAGTGCACTGGGCTAGTGATCCAGTGGTTGTGGGTTCGAGTCCCTCCGCGAGTCAATTTTTTCTATTTTTCTTTCGATTTAAAATTGAAGATTTTTGCCTGTTGTATTTTTTTTAAAGCTTCATTAAACAGAACAAGATGCGAACTGCAATAAAAAAATCCCTATTAAATAGTTTAAACAGGAAAAATAAGAAGGAAGAAATGAAGAAAGTCATACATTATAATTATGATTATATACTTATACCATGAGTTGTTGGACGTAATAGTGTGACACCAACTTAATTTAAAGTTATTATGTAGCGTATGCGTATATCTTATCTTTGGTTTCCGAATACCTACGCTTCCTGTGGCATAATTCAGAGAATGCTGTTGGTAAACTGAGTCATGTTTGTTTAGACTGGTTTTAGGCACATACTGCTTGGTACCGACTGGCTCGAGAGAAAACTAGAGATCATGACGATCCATTCGACATATGGTCAAGTATAGATTATGGAGTGGATATAAGTTAGATATAGGCATTTGTGAGATAAATCTTAGGACTTAAACGTTCGAGAGAACAAGCACGTGATGATTGCATATGAGATACGCAAAAGGAAAAACTGTCTCAAACAGGTACGCCTAGCACCTTACATGCAGATTTAAGTTTTTCTTTTATTATTTTATCTGTATTAAGTAGTTTCGTTTTATATTATATGAATTTTTCCTTCATCATAATGTCCATTGTTAATTTTAACTTACTACCTAATAAAACCAGTTACGTTTTCAATTTACGGTCTGATGTTGAAAGAGATCGCATTATGCCCGCCTATTACTTGGCTTCCGCTACGTGTACAGTATACCTACATACTCTTAAGTACTTTCATAGGATATAAAGCGTATTTTACTAATACCAGTTCTCGTTATCGTGGGTTCACCTATAAACTATCAATAAGGTACACCGTATTAGCATCCTACATTTAATGTGACAAAAATATGTAGCCTCGACTCTATATTAGCATGTAAGTCTTGGATACATGTTTTTGTCAAATTAAATGTATCCATATTTTCAGGCGTGATTATGTACGAGTACCTATTATTTGTTACCAAGTGTCACGATAGGTGTCGACGTCGTCGTCGTGCCGGAGCCGCGCGCGCGGTCGTTTCAAGATCAAGGTTGCGCGGCAGACGCGCCGCAAGGTCACCCAGCGTCCCGCGCCCCGCGCCCCGCGCCGCGCGCTAATATTTGCGACCGTCTGTCCTCCGCGACCGATACGTCGAGGTCAGCCTGTCAAGCGGACCTTGAAATAATATTAGTACGACCTCTTAAAGACCACGTTGATAGGTGATTTATGTATCGGCTTCTTTTAGGAATAAAGGTGACATGATTGGTGTTTGAATATAAACATTTTTTTCAGGATGCGGGAACTTACAGACGTAACGACGAAATGTTATCGGCATTTTTGTATGGTGGAAGTAACGGTTTCTGATTTCTTCATTACACAAGATGTCATATTACAAAGTACACAATTCTGTATAAGACAAGTTAATAACTCGATCAAGGCATTTTTCAAGAAGACTAGATATATTACACCACCAGAATGAGGAAATTTAAAGTAAGTAGTTTTTTTGTAATTTTGGCTCATTTGATCGTGTCTTTTTTGGGACTGCCTGTTATAGGTATGTCGGAGCAACATCGAAAAAGGGAAAAGTAAGTAACGCGTTAACTGTGTAACGTTGCTATTAAATTATCACTACGATAACCAACCTAACACAGCATTTGCAGAAAAAAGTCTAAATTAATTAAAATGATGTTCCACAACTGTCAGAAGATATTTTTTTATAGTTTTCCACAATTATTTATTTTTCCTACTGTTATCAAAGGATGAAGAGTGCCTTTGTAAGCGGGATGTAATGCCAGTTTACATATATTATACTTGAATATATATTGCTGATTTATCATTTAAACTTTCAAAAATAGCAAAGAAATTTTTAAGCCGTTTTTAAGACAATTGGGAACTTTCTTTTGTATGCAAGTGACACGAAAAGTAACAATAGTTATGTGTTACAGAAGGGAGAGTTGTATTTTACCGGCGAGTGTGGGTATGATACTCGTACGCTAGCAAATGAAAGGATCCTATGATTAAAATGAAAGTAGAGTGGTTTAAGATTGTTTCTGATGCTTCTTTCGTAAAATAACTTAGCAGCCGTGAGTAAATCGCCACCACGTAAATCCTACCTTGTAAATCGAACGAATCGATTTTTTAACTGATGATTATTGTACTTATTGAATTAATTAAAACCACAACACCTTGTTTCGTAATTTATTACAAGAGTGCAAACTGCTGTTATTCTAACTTAAATCTACTAGGCGAGCGTGTTCCGAATCATGCATAATACACTCTCCAAGACTAATTATTATTATTTTTTTTTTTTTATGACAAAGGCGGCAAACGAGCAGATGGATTGCCTGGTGGTAAGCAATTACCATCGCCCATGGGCGCCCGCAACACCAGGGGAGTCACAAGCGCGTTGCCGGCCTTTAAGGGGGGTTGGAGCTCTGGGAACTCAACACTATATACCTGAAAGGTAGCAGTGCTATTATGGCTGTGGTCTTCTGTAAGGAGGAGGTACTTCCCCAGTTGGGCTGCCCCAGATTGAAGCGTGATAAAACTAATCTAGTTTTACTTATCTCTAACTATAAGTACATGACAGTCGGAGGATTATTCATTAATACAACGTGTTATAGAACTACACACATAAACCTCTTGCTAGTCTAATTGGCAAATGTGACATTTCTAAGTCATTCCTTGATAACTATATATTCAGTTAGATGGTACAGATTCTGATACAAGAAATTTACTATTCAGGGTTTATACCCCACACCTTCCTGTAATCTCTAATCATAGCTATTTGTCGTGTTACAAATTTAACTTTTCTTTTAGATGTCTCTCTCCCCTCCCTATTTTGAGACATTTTCATTAAAGGTGGTGGTTTGAGACAACTGAATATATTTCTTAATTCCCTTCCCAGTAACAAACGGGCAGGTATTTTTGCCTGTAGTCCTTTGAGGTATAGTTCTGTAGTCAAACAAAAAGCCACTTTTTCTTATTTTTGTAAATAGTGAATTTCAATTTATAATATTTTTATAATCACATTGCTGTCATCATGTTATCACCCTCACTGACAGCCTCCTGGGGTAATTTTGAAATACAGAAATGCAAACTTTAACCCGAAGGGAAACAAAATATTTATAGGAGTTCTGGGTGTTTTCTATGCATTTAAGTATTTATATTTATCTATCTATTATATATATCGTCGTCTAAATAGTATCTACAATACAAGCCTTACTGAGCTTACCGCAGGACTAGGTCGATTTGTGTAAGATTGTCTCGAAATATTTATTTATTTATTTTAATAGGGTCCACCCAATAGGTTTTCCTATAGGTATGTATGGTCAGGGATTTGATTGTTACACACATTACAGGATACACTAGACAATGCATATAGTAAGTATTAAATAAACCGTGACTGTTTAACTTGAATAGAAGGGCCTGACATTCCTAATCAGTTTTATTAACTACCTTTAACCTCGATACGTTAATAAAACCAAATGGTTTATGGTTTGAGTAGTCTGGCCGGACTAAAGTTAGGTAGCGGTAGGCACCTAATTTTGGTGACTAGGCGGGTCAACCTCCAGACGTGCGACCGGTCGTGCCCGACTTCTGTGAAAACATGTCGTACATCCGTCGACGTGCCCATTGTCTGCGTCTAAGTTTTCATTTTAGAATCACCAGGCCTATGCCGGTCTCATTTTAAAAGGCCTGGTGGTTTGGCTCTAGTGCCTTGGGAAAAAGGGAAGTGCCTACTTTGGGACGCCACGTGCGTATGCACATTTGCAGTCTCACACCTTATCCGTACCATGCAGACCGCTGGCGCAGCCGCTGAGCTTGCTGCCCAGATCAAAAACATAAATATGCAGAATTAGATAATCATTTATTTGTGCCACTTGCAGTTGAGACCTCCGGTGGGTGGTGCACAGAAGCTCTCATCTTCCTCAAGGAGGTGGGGCGCCGCCTGCGAGAAAGGGGCTTTTACTCCCGTTCCGGATCGTTCCTTATGCAAAGGTTGTTCATCGCAGTTCAACGCGGCAACGCTGCGAGTGTGATGGGCACCTTTACGTCGGGAGCGGCCCGGGGCGGGCTTTTAGAATAAGTTATTTTTTTTATTAATTATATTTGCGTATTTCTTTTTTTTTAGTAGTAAGTTTAGTTTATTTTAGATTTAAGTTTTTGTTCTTAATATTCATATTTTCAATTGAATAAAATCTCCATATATTAATTTAATCGTATAAAATGCGGGCAATTAAACTATTACCTAAACTCAATTTCGGCTATATTTACAGTAAAATTTAAAATTTGTTCTATAATAGAAAATTACAGCGGATTAGTCACCAGCATCACATAATACTAACCGTAATTTGGCTACTTATATTCATGCTAAAACAGGGCATACAGTTATCATTAATTCGGAGTCAAGGCTGATGGAGTAATCAAATTAATATGTTGGAATGGAGTTGATATCATCGGCCTTCACTCCTTTTTGGGTCGGGAACACTGTGCGACAGCTCCCCACCTTCCGCTAGATGGAAAACCTTGACACTTTTCGTTTGCTCTACTTATTTGGTGTAAATATGTTTATCGAAGGATAATAATTAAGAAATTAAACAATAGAGAGCCGGCCCTGGCCTGGCCTGTCTAGTTAGTTTGCTTTACTATTATTATTAATAAGTACTAGATTCGTATATCTGGCAGCAATTCATCGACGGGGACCAAAAAGGTGAATCTAAAAAAAAATGCAACGTTATATTTGTAAATTTGCGCTTCAAGCTCTAAGTTTACTTTTAGTTAACTAAGACGATATGATACTGTCTTCGGTTGCCGCGATAATTACTCATGAAATAAAACAACTAAAACGGATTAAATCGCGTATACTAATTTAAACTCGGGTGGACTGTCCACCCGATGACCACGAACGCTGCTAAAGGGTTCGAAACGTCGGGATGAAGTTTAAATTAGTATACGCGATTTAATCCGTTTTAGTTGTTTTATTTCATAAGACGATATGATTACTTATTTATAATATTGTTAATTAAGAAAATTGTCTTTGGTGTACTATGCCGTAGTGTGGAAAAAAGATAAAAAAAAAAGATAAAAGATCTTTATATTTTTTCAATTTAGGCACATTACATGCACTTATGAACGTCAAAAAAAAATCTACACCGGTTCAAACCCTACACTTCTGACCCGTGAAGATACCGGCAAGAAACTACGACGGCGGGACTTATTTTTTCAATACAGTGATACATCAAATCTTAAAGTACTTACATAATTATGCGTAGTCCGATAAGAAAACATATCAAACAGTTTATTACAAGATATGAAAATACTGAAATATAAAAATAAAAATAATAATGTATAAATAAATTCGACTTCACAAAATAGACATACTTTAATATGCTTTCTTGTCTGAACTGTGTCATTTATCAATAAAAACATCAATATATGCTGATAATATGGTGTACAGTAGTTTTCGTAGATTTTTGAAATCTCTTTGCAAACCTGATTTTCTGAAATCCATAATGAAATCTATAAACGGCACCCAGACATCCCGATCTAGTAATGATCATAGTAAATTGCGGTTCCGTTTCTTTCATTAACGTATACTATGCTGGGGCCAACTGTCAGTTCATTTTTATTTAGAATAGATATGGCCGCCAATTTCACAACTTGTAAATGACAAAATGATCATAAGCAACAGTATGTTTTGTAGGTTTTGACCAAAAAGGCTACATAAATATAATTACTATGATGTTTTTGTATGCCGTTCTTCTTATCTTATTGCTAATCCGATAATTGTCAATTGCCCTAGCTCTTTATGTTAAACAAAATAATTACCATACAAAATAAATTAACTTTTATAGCAGTTATACTTACATACAAGTTTACAGAATAGGCCACTATTTATGTACTTTATTTAAAACAAATAATATTCGTTTGTATTCTAAAGGACACTGGTTCATTATTTACAAGGATTTTAACACAAAACAATGAACGTCCGTAGGTAAAGGTCAAAACACGTGTTCGTCGAAATGCATTCACTAATTACCTTGATCTACGCTGAGCCGATAACAAATCGGCCTTTGTCATTATATAAACTAAATTTAGGTGATATCAAATAGTAAAAGGTTTTCCCACGGTTAGGCACTTTAAATAAACTGCGGTAACTTTTTCTGTCTCTCCGATTTTAGAGAGCAGGAGTCAGATTAGTAAGTAGAAAAATATTTATATCAATAGACGAGCTTCTTACCTACATGACATCTAAGCATGAAAACAACATATAACAGATTTTATTGTGTATACTGAATTTAAATTACCTAGATCCTTACATTCGAATACTTTGTAGCGGTCGTGATGCTCGACAGGCCTACCCGTTGACCTGGCTCTTAAATATCAGTTCAATATACGGGATATAATAAATAATTAATCAGTTCCTAGTAGTTTTTTTTTATAATTTTAAATTTGCAGAAAGTTTGCAGAAACATAACATAGATGGTTCCAAATAGGGAATATACCAAATAAAAAAATGTTTATTCATAGTAAAAAAATACATTTCAGCACTTATGCTAGCGTGATAGGTGCTGACTACTGATAAGTAAATTTTTGACATGGACATTATTTAAGGTCACACCGATTATCACTTCTGGTCAAATCATCTGAACCATAACGTTCGTTTCAACTCCTTTGAATTTTCTTTTTAAGTTCTGACTCTGTACCTTTCATAATTATTTGCACAACGTACATAAATAGAAAATGATTGATAGAAATATTGATAGAACGCTAAACTGAAATGAAAAAGGTATATTCCATATTGAAGTTAAGTAAATAATTATTTAAACGTGCAGAGACAACGTTAATCGGTACACCGAGCCGCCGCCGTCGCGAGCCGCGGGAGACTACAAGGAAGTGGGACAAGGGCAAGCAAGCACCATTAAGTTTCGGTATTCTATTTAGCGGGAGGCTATTCACAAATGTTTACCTTTGTCGCCGGGAGCGAGCTGGTGAGCCTCGCACCTCACGCAGCATCGGGGCCAAGGTCTCCATGAATTATGGAGTAGATGATATTCAGATGTATGTCAGCGCTCTGATTTCGCGGCCGAAACGTTAATAATAGCGGCTGAAGGTTCCATTCGACAACAGGAGGTCGCCTCTCCCACGAACAGTTTCCGGATTTTCATTGTTACTTATTTATTTTTGAATGCAATGTCAGGTGCTGCTTGATTTTTTCAATGCCTTTACTACGACTGCACTGTTGAACCAGCTTTTTACAGCTTTAGTATTTATATTATGTTCAATATGTTTGTTTTAATACATGCTTATAAAGCTATAATATAATGAATAGGTGTTATTTATGGGACAATCTTACACAAATCCGACCACATCCCAGAGCAAGTAGAATAAGGCTTGCGCGATATGGGTACTAGACGATTAAATAAGTAGTAGATAGACGGAATATTTTTTTTATTAGCCTGTGTTTTTGTCCCACTGCTGGGCAAATTTCTCCCCTATTTTTCTCCACTCAATCCTGTCACTTGTGTGATCCCGCAATCTACGCAGAAGGAATATGTCAAGCGTAAATGCACAGAGAACGTCCATAAGTGAGGATCAAATATTCGTGAGAACATACTAATAAATGTCATTATCATGGATTAAGGACCTACCAGAATTCGAACCGGTAACTGGAGGTCCAATTAGAGCTTCGGAAGCAGGGTCACTAGACTACAATAACCACCTACAATATTATTGGCTAGAAAGTACTTACACTACTTACATATTTTTGCATGGAACTTACCGTATGCATCAGGAACGAATTAATTTATTCATTTTGTTTGATATCATCTAATAGCAGAGTATTTATTTTTATCAACTAATACTCAACGATAAACTATACACGTATATATTATAACCTAAAGCTTGTGTTGAAGCTGAAAATGTTTACCTGAGCAAAATAAACTTAATAGTATAAACGAAACCCATACTATAGTGGCACAAATCCTTTGTAAGAGCAGTCTAAGCTTTCGTTTTAAAATGTAACTATAAGACAACTATCTGAAGATAAAACTAGGTGGATAATTTATCCTAGAAGTACCTTAGTATACAATATACATAATTGATTGAATTGTGCTCTATAAATATTAAGGCACTAAATCCATTTTTAAACCTAATCTGCCCCTTGCACTTAACTATTAACCTATTCAAGCACACCTAATTATTTTTCACTTCTGCAGTTACTAAATACCTAATACATTTTAGTCGATGATGTCAAGTTTGGCTTCTTACTAGTTACGTATGTTTAAAATATTTTTTGCCATGGTTAAAATATTTTAACCATGGCAAGATCATGTTGCGTAAACTATTATGACTTAAGTTAATGTCGTTTTGTCACCTATAAGTGTCAACAAAGAGTTTATTGAACCAGCTACAAAGTCAGTGGAAATTGAGCCAAAACATCCGTGGTCAATTCGGTATCCAATTTATTAGGTTAACATATACTTCCGGGCTATATGTTTGAACGAACAAATGTGAAGATCGATAAATATATATAAGTATATACAGGGTAAAGTTATTAAGGTAATAATTTTATCATTTTATAAACCAATAGAAAGTTTTAAAATCGTCGTTATCTTTGCGTGTATATCTGTTATTTTCTTATAATATTAGATGAACTTGGGCAAACTAGGACATATTCGTATATGAAAGGCGAGTGAGCGCAGCAGCGACCGTCGGCTCCCAAATGAGGTCAGTAGAACGCGGAGCATTACACTTGACCTCTTTCTGTCGAGTCCTTACCGCCAGACCTTCGCGCTTTTTACATCTTTTTTATGAGCTACGTCGAGCCAATTAAGTTTCGTCGAATGCACACACACACACACACACACACACACACACACACACACACAATGCCGCCCCCGGCCGCCGGCAGATGCAGCGACCCTACGGCCGCCGCACATACTTGACACACATAAAGTCTCAATGCCTAGTTGTGTTTGTTCTTGACCACTGAGGCATTGTTGTTTTATACATTATCGATTTCAATGTCACATTTGTTCTATTATATTCGTTGTATTTTTGTATATGTGATTCTTATGAGTTATTACTAATAATGAGCGGATGTGAATCATTTTTTATTTAATATATACGAGTAGATCAACCATGTCTTTTATTTATTTATTTAAACTTTATTACACAACATTCAATATCAATTATGTACATATGGCGGACTTAATGCCTAATGATATTATCTACCAGTCAACTATAGCGCTAAATAGAGAAGGTAAAGTGGTGCAAAGAGAAAAGTAGAAATAAATGGATATAATTATTTTATAAATTTACCTATAACGTAAATAATATTTCATTTGCATATTTTAAAGTTGTTGTATTAATTACACATATAAATGGTGCTCTGCCATGTCCCCATCAGAATAAAAATAAGTCGCCTTGTAAGTCGTCATGTGTGATATTTAATAAACATAAAAGAAATAACAAGTAGTTTTTTTAAATAATTATTCCCTATAGACATATATTATATACATACATATATTTTATGTATATTAATATTATATAGATACTACATATAGATACGAGAGTATATAAATGTATGTATAGTATGTACCTATACTTTTTGGGGTTTTTGTTTTGTACTTTCCATACCTCTTATTATTGAGTTTATCTTAACTAAGTACGAGGGGCGTCTCCCCCTGATATTACATTATTTTTAAGTGTTGAGGTAGTCATATTATTTAAAATGTAAGTATTGTTCTTTATTTATCAGCACTTATTTGCAGTTTACTTATTTTAGTCTCTCTGGATTTAGTAGTATTCATGTACACATTTTAGGGATACCAGCCCTATTTTTTCAAAGGACTAATCTGCATAGACACGTTTTCTTATCCTATCTTAATACATGATAAAAATTTGTATGTACGGTACGGAAATACAAAAACAAAGAAATTCAATACCTATTTTTGACCCATTGTCCCTTTTTTAACTTACAATTTTTGACATATAGAACACATACAATACAGTTGATGACATACCAAGGAATCGCTATTAAGTCATGGCATCTGAATGCGACATACTGGATTCAACATGATAATTATGAAAAATGATGCGTGGTTGCGATGCTCATTTCGCTTACTGTTCGCGATGATCGAATTATAAAGTATATGTATGTTCTCAGACATTAATATATTCGCAAATACGCGTCTATGTAAATGAGAATTACTAAAACGACATTAAAGCGTTAAATACACGCGCTGAGACCTCAGTTCCTAGTAAACAAGGTCGGGTCGGGGTGACCTTGTCGATGTATTGTATTATTATTTTTATTATTTTTGCAATAATAAAACCACAAAAACTACAAGGGAACCAAACGAGGTGCTTATGTTACCGGATTTCGTTAAACGGTGCGATGTTTTGTTATTATAAACTGTAGTTACTACATACTTATTTACAAACAGGCAAAAAACGAAAATAAAAAACTTCTGATATTCTAGGGAACTTGAAAAGTAAATATTTACTGTTAGCCTACACACCCTACATGGCTACAACAGATAAAAATACAAAAATGCATTACAATCTGGGCGCCAACAAAATTCACAGAACTAAAGTAGGTCGAAAAATATTTGCTCTCTCAACAATCGCCAATATTATATACCTATGTGAATGATCTACGTACCAGTAGATATCATTGTTATCAGAACGATGCAATCGAATTTATTTATAGATTTTTTTTGTACGAAACGGTATTATCTACTGTACCATGTCAAGCATTGGGCAACAGAGACATTTTATTTTGGTGCAAACCGAAAAAAAGTAAGAGAATGATGATAATTAAAATTAAAAAGAATCTATTGTCATTATCAAATACCCTAACTTTAGATATCTCTGGTATGTCTCTGCCCTAATCCTTTTTTCTAACTTTTAAATAATGCCTTTTAGCAACCATTATTTATGATATGATAGATTTGATACAATATACATTTTATTAGAAAATGTTAATTTTGCAAATACATGTGTTCACAAATAAGTTACACACGTCGACAAATAAGGATGAGAGGTGTGGGTAAAATAGCCAAATGTAAAAAAAACTGTTCTTTTATTATATTCCGGACTAAATTTAATTTAGTTAACCTATCGAAATTGCTCGTCTCTAATGCATATTAGGTACTCGTATATTTTAAGTACCAAGGCCTATAAAACAGTATAAAACTCCAAACATAGGTTTACACTCAAACCATAAATAAATATTACAGGACATTCTTACACAAATTGACGTGAGTCTCGCGGTAAGCTCAAGAAGACTAGTGTTGTGGGTACTCGGCCAACGATATATACATATCGACGGTGGAAAATATACAAATACTTAAATACATAGAAAACACTCATGACTCAGAAACAAATACGTGTGCTCATCACACAAATACCTTTACTTAGTTTTGAATCCAGGACCATCGGCTTCATAGGTACTACTACTACACTACCCACTGAGCCAAACTTGTCATCAAACATGATTTACCTATTTTCAACCTCATTTCAATTTTACTATTTATTGTACTGAGCGTAAAGTCAATTGTCAAATTTCTATCGTATTTACATTTTAATGGAATCTAGAATCATCATATTTATAGAATGTGTCACAAAGAATTCAAAGAACGGTTTCCTGGTACGTGAGTGCGTATCTTCCCTTTCGCATAATGGGCACAACGAGGCTTTGTGTGGCACAGTGTGCCACTAAATAAATATCGCTTACACTTTATCGGGGGCGTTATGACGTACGAACTTATTAGGAAATATTCAAGCTGTATTTTATTTGTATTATTTGTACAGATAAATATTTCGCTGTTACCTCTCAGTACTGATATTTTATACAATCTTTAATTTTTGGCTTGTGGCTACGAAAATCGTCACATCTTGCCACTACATCAAGAAGGTTCCTTTTTACTTATATTTTCAACATTCTATGACTTTTAGATTCTGAATATCAAAATTACAATAAATATATAACAGATATTTTTATTAGTTTTGCTATGTTATATTGTTTAGTTAATAAAAACAATTCATATTTAGTTATTGAAGTACTTAAATATAAAATAATTTTGTATTTCTAATTGAAGAAGTTATTATAGACACTGTCGGATCATTATCAAAACATGCAAATGTTGATACATTTTTTAATAAGAAATTTGTACAAGTGCAACTAATACCATATATGTTTATCGTACTCGTAAAATAAAGTTCCTTGAAAACGAGCTGGTTAGATAGTTCATGGGCTAGTTCGGCTTGCCTACACGGAGAAGGTTTCATAGTAAAATGTCAAGAGCGCCGCTACTCAATGACTTTGTGTTATGTAAAGTCGGCGTCAAAACTATGTTTACACTTTTTCGCCTTAATCCTTAGTTATAAGGTGCAAAAGTGTAAACATATCTTTGACGACGATTGTACGTATCAAGATATTTACTTTAGAATTGGTACTTTAAGGTTAGCTTGTGATTTAAGGTCCCGTTCAATGAAACTTGGCAAAATTATTTTACATACTTGGATTATATACGAATTTCAAAATTGTTATTTCCGAGTTAAGTAAATATTTACAATGCACAAATAAATTAGGCATCATGTATATTTATTAATTTACAATGTAAAATTTGTATATGTTAGAATGATTAATGGGTCCATTATTATGTATAATGTAATGCACATATTGGCCAGTTGTTTCCATAAGTAATATGTCACAGTAAATATTTGTGCCTTATTTTGGCACATAGTTTAAAATAGTTTGACAATCTAAGTATTCAACAAAAACATGTTATTACGCAAATCAATATCCAAACAATATCAGATGAATCGTATTGTATTCAACTTATTTAATTGGATTACGTCACACAGCAAATATTATAAAAAAGTGATACAAATGTAACATCGAATTGGAAATAATTCCACTAAATATATTCTCGGATTACATTTTGCCAAGGACTTAAGGAGTAGTCAATAGTAAGTAGTTACCTGTAAGGTGGATGTCACGATTGACTTTAGTTTTTTACAACTCAAAGAGAGCCAGATATACAATAAATAAAAATCCTTTAAAAATTGAAACCGTAGTAATTATAGCATAAATAAAAAAAATTACGTCCTACTTAGGGTCACTCATCTGCTACGCCTCTAGAAGTAGGTATCTGTCTCGAATATACGCAAACAAACAACTGTCGACCCAGCAATAACCGCGCGGTAAACGAGCAACAAGTGGCCGATAAGGCGGGGCGCTGTGCCGACTATCGTTCAAGATTAAGGTCACTCCATCTAACGCCCTATCGTCACTGATGCTCTGCGCGTATGCATCAGTGCATATCATAGAATAACACCTTTAGACACCGCGATGTGAAGTAATAATTCGGTGTAAGCAGGATCGGTTTACGTTACGGCATATAATCTGCATGATAGCGCTATACAATTACAATACTACTTCGTTGGAAAGGTATGTTTTATACCGGTTAAAATATAGGTAATCAACATTATAAGGTATTATTTTGAATCAGCGCTGGCAACAAAGTTAAAATGGCACCTTCATGTAAATGTTTGGATTATTAAAAATAGCGGTCTCGTTATCACTATCGATAGCCAACCTAAACCAATCGATATGACGTCATACCGATATAGATTACAAGTTTCATGTACCTGCAGTCCCTACTATAGTGATTCTGCCTAGTCCTACAAATTTGGAGTTCTTGGGTTTGAATACCGGTATGGACGTTTATATATGATGTGTACCTATTAATATTCTAGTACTGACTAATGAATGTTATGCATTTAAGCAAATATTTATCCATCTTCCACATATTTTATAAAGCTCCATGTGAGGTTAAGTGATCTGTGCTGCACTTCGTAAGTACATCATATCAATTTATATGGGTATGCTTCTATACTCCGTCATCTGCCATATCGCCAGTAGCCAATAATAATGTCAATAAATGCACACGTAAATAAGAATACATCTACATACATAATATATCGGTATTATTACCTTGATAGCTTGGGTTACTTTATTTACCTGCAAATACTAAAGTCAAATGGTGTTACAGCTCGGTTTCCAATGCTCCTGCAACGAAGCAACGAGTTTTCTTTACTTTTATAGGTACGTGATAACTAACAGCTGATGGTGTCTCTTCAATTGGTGTTGTCTATAAACGCTTGTCACTTGGCTATGCCTCCCTGTTATTATCAAGTTACAAATTTTAAGACAAAGCACGGAAGATGTCAAATAAAAGATTACTTATAAATTTGATTTTACTGTGACTTCCGCTTCCTCAGTTGATATAACGGTACCTACTCGTATACAATTCTGATCAAATAGTTATTAAAAGTGCCTTTGTTATTAAAGTTACTACTTCATTAACGTGGCGCTTCATTGTGCCGAAAATGGCAGCCGCGATAGCTGGAGATGCGGGTTCGAATCCCGTCTCGAACGCCGGAGGTCCTCGTTGCTTTTTCTTAAGTATATGTCATCTATTTCAACTATTAGTGTAAACTAAATTTAACAGAGAAGGTAATTGAAGTTTGGTGTTCGTATTTTTTTTTTTGCATTATAAAACAACTGTTCATTATAAGATTAATAATTAAGATCAATGTGGGTAATATAATTATGTAATATGTCCGTCATATGACACTTAATACCGTAGGTAGTAATAATGAAGGAATTTGGTTGGTAAACGGACTTTCCTGATAGACGGTCTTACCCACATTTACTTACTTTAATATAATGAAGAAATTCATTGCCTTAATAACATACGGTAATAATAATAGAGGATTCTTGAGTATTGTTATCAAATCCTCTGTCATGCGAACTTTTAGGTACTTACCTATTTACTAAGTACAACTCGGTAAGGGCAACTAAGATCAAAGTCACTATTTGTATCATGATATCAGTTTCATCTGAACACCGCTCTTAAATAATCGCTGGACTACAGCGACACGTGTATTGGTGATATGTAATTCTTGTAGCCATTTCCAAGCATTGAGACCGTCATAATCGACGATGTTTGTCAAACAATGTTGTGCAAGTGAGCCTGAACAATGAGCATAGCCAGGAATGTTTGCTAAAACACCGCCACCGGGCGTATTGCTCATTAATGTCGAATACCTAAGAATAAGTTACCTAGTACGTTTATAAAGAAACTAAGAACAAATCAAATCAAAATGTTTTGATTTGCTTCGATTTTCAAGTACCTAGTCATACTACTATCTAAATTAAAAATTTAAATAGATGATATATATCACGGGTGACGCCCTAGCCGCTACATCCCGTCTCGAACGCTGGAGATCCTCGTCGCTTTCTCTTAAGTATATGTCATCGATTTCAATATTTACGTTTATAACGGATTACTTATGCCAAGAATGTTTATATCTGCGAAAAATTAAGGATACGAATGTTTGTAGGAATCTGATAAATACAACAGAAGCGCATGAACAGTATAGGTGAGTGCAACGGTATCTCTAGCGATATCTCAAATATATGGCACAACAGAGGCTACAAACATATCTCATAGTTTTATTAGTATCTTTTGTGGGGGAATAATAACATATTTTAGTGGAGTTTCTTATACAATACATATTATTGCTGGAGACTGTACAACAGTCGGGTTCTATCTGCAGATGTAACCAAAAGGTATCTAAAAACCGCCCTTTCAACTTATATGTTGTACCGGATTAGTACCTACAATAATATACGTACACATAATGAAACTCACTTCTTTTAATACAACATGTGGTTTGCATTGTAAATGCATCAATTACTTATATGCAGAGATCGGATTTTGCGTCATTGCTCGCATTAATTTGGACATGACTCCAAATTAATCAAAATGTTAATCAATTAATTATTTTTGAAATAAAATTTTTGTTTCTTATATTTATTATGAAAATGTTATTTAGTGTGGTTAGCATTTTAAATCTGCAACGATTATAAATATCCTGCTATGATTTTAATTTCTGACGAAGACGTTTTTTAGTTTTATAGGTAGAGCCTCCGTGGATATTCCTATTACATAAGTTTGCCCCATTACCATCAGTAGATTGTGAGCGGAGTTTTTCAGAAATACTGTTAAAAAATCTATACTTTAACAAACTTTTGTATTTTTTGACCAGGAATCAAATTATATGTCAAGTAAAAAATTAATTAAATGATTACTTATATGATTAATTTTAAAGTCATGTCCAGATTATTGCGAGCAATGTCGCAAATTTGTCCGATCTCTACTTATATGTAAACTAAATTATAGCTTTGTAAATGAATACAAAAAACGCAATACGCGCATTTTTTTTGGAAGTATTAAATAAACATAAATCTATGAATAAGTAAGGATTCAACATACTTGGTTGCAGAGTTTATAGATATGTGGCTCACTAATTCTAGCAAAGGTTCGTATTTATTCCTTATAAAATGTTGAGTGGTGCCTACTTCCGTCCCTACATCAGTATGTACCTAAGTATGACGTCTCAGTCTCCACTCATAAAAATAAAATCGGCCCGGTCTGGCCGTGGATGAGTCAACCTCAACTCTCGAGATACGATAGGCTTAGTAATCACCATAAACACACATTCAACCATGAAGAAGTTCGCGTTTCATAAATATAAATAAGTGTAATATTTGTTCTATAATTCTTTGTGAATCTTGTTATTTTCCGCAAATATTGACCTTGCAATGTGTTCCGCGGTGTCACGTCACCGCTGAAGATGGCATGTTATGTTTCCATAAGTACGTAATATTACCAATTATCTAATTGTGATTTACGGGCAGCCGTTCGAGGTGACTTAGAAATTAAATGACAGCTATATATCATTGCCGACTGAAAACTTTAAGCAAACAAATACTTCCTGAACCGTCCAATTTAACCTGGCATACGATACGCATAGGTACCTTAGTAAACGATACACATTGATTTTATTCGAGGTTATGTTTCATAATAAGTACGTAACTTAGTAAGTATTTTACAAATAATAGCATCCGTCCATAGATCGTATATTAAAAAAATACATACGCTATATCTACTTAGTTAAAGTTATTACTCAGTTATACACGTTAACACTTAAAAAAACTTTAAATCTTGGTTAGTGCGTTACCGAATTTCTAGCGCGCACGGTAAAAACTGAACTCTTCTTTCCCATCATTTAAAAATCGTGTATACTATTTTTCAACCGTTAAAATATTTACACATAAGCCATGTTTGTTGTTATCCCAACTTACTATGGGCTACTCGTAATAAATTTAATATGACTTCTAATGTAAGACTTAATCATTATAGTGCGTCAGCCATCACATTCCCAGTTATCCTAGTTAAAAAATGTCGTATCCCAAAAGTTACGTTATCGTGTAGCGCGGTACAGGCATCGTACTTGTCACTTCAGCGGCGTAGTAATTAAGTTTGAAGGCTGACAAGGAGTGGTAATGGCGAGAACGGCGCAAGGCGGTAAATGGGAATAGTTAGGAGGGATAGGGGAAGGGAGGAGGGCGGACACAGGGCGGGAACGAGAAGAGGTTAGTGCGTCGTCAAATATTTTTTCGCGCGTATACAAGGTCGAGGTCGGATCACTTGACTTCCTAGATCGAGAGCGAACGACCTTGCGCGTCGAGCGACCATACCCAAGTCAATGAAAAGTATTTTCGCGTAATATTTAATCCCGAACCAAACATTTTCAGAAAGATACTTAAAGATGTATACTGAATCACAGATTGATTCAGGTTACAGGGACATTTACAGTTAGATCTCAGTGACCTAAAGTATAAAGAAAAATTTAAAGCGATTTACAAAATGTCACAGGCGGGCTAACTATGTTCGGATTAAGGTTAGTCGTTGAGTAGACTGCGGCCCGGCAGACGAGAGCGTGCTCTACGATAAATGTACCATTGAGATTGTCACGTACGAACGCGACACTAAGCTATCGTATCGTACGATACCTACCTCATAATACCGCTCTTCATTTCCTGGCATGTGCGTTATCGTCGCCATTGTATTAGAATAATACGCCTCTGATAAAAACACATTACGTATTATTTGTGACAGATAATCATCAGATAGCACCGAAGTGTTTTGGCAGGTCCCCGTCATGTTTCCGTATCTACGCACGTTCCGCAAAATATTCGAACAAAAATATCCAGGGTCATGCTCAAGGTCCCTTCGCTTTAACTGATTAGCAGTATGACGATAAGACTCGGTCACGCACGTTCTAATTTAGTGGTTTTGCAGAAGAAATTGGGACTAGTTTCTCTTACACGCGCCGCTCTGATAAAAAAACAATAACTGTAACGTTGCTGATTTGTTACTTCTGCAAGGTTACAGTTTACTTCTTGAAATAAACAAGCGCGCATGTATGTACGGCGTGGTAATAAAATATTTATACCCGTAACGTTAGGTTAGTACCTACCTGAAATTTACGGCGCACTTAATTCTTCCTAGGCCTTATTTGAAGGTTTTCCCCTAGAAACATAGTTGCAAAATATGTATGATTTCGGAAGAGCGAGGTCATTCTAATCAAGTGGACGCCTTGTGTGGGTGTCGTAGATGTCGTGGCCACGTCTCTACTAACATAATTTTGAATACTGTCCAGTAAATCCATAAACATATGTTAGTAGTTTTAATTAAAATGTTTTTTATACTTATTGTGAAAAAGCTGTACACAAATAATCTCCATGAAGCAAGCAGAATTTCATATACACTGTTGGTACCTATAGCAGAAGCTACGTGATATATAGGTTTGTTTTTTGATCGATTAGAAGATATTTTAATTTTCTGTTTTTCATTTTTATCATACATCTAAGAAATGTACCTAACATTATGAACGAATGTAATTCATGAATCATGAATGTTACATTCATTCATAAACGAAAAGTCGGAGGTAATTTTTAAGTTAATATAGGCGGTTAAGTTCCCTTTATTGGTAATAATTAATTTTACATTGTATCTAAGAGTTCTTTAGACATATTCTAAAGCTAATGTTCACTATTATGACATTGAAGTGAAACTATAAAATTCATCTTTCAACTTTCAACTACTAATTTATTTATTGAATATTTCGAAAATAGTACGAGTTGAAATATACTAGCTGTAAGAAAATTTAATCTATTTGCACATAAAAAGCTTTTCCTAAATTTAACTCAAATGTAATGGTCTAATGGTCTATAGGATTTTGAAGATTTAGAAATATATTTTTTTAATATTTCTTACAAAAAAATAAAATGCCTACTAAGAATTGCAAAATGAACATCTTAGTCGTAATTCAATAAAATTGGCGAGTAAGTCCGCGGTCGTTGGCCAGTCCGGCACCCGAGCGCGAGCGGCGCGGGCGGGGCGGGGCGGGGCGGCGACCTTGTCCGCTGACATTGGCGCGGAGGCTTCCTGATATCTCATTTGCGATCCTCGACAATCGCGACCGGCATTAATCATTATTGGAACAAAGAATGTCCACTCGCGGTAATTGCAATTAGCACGGGGACCTTGACGCGCTCATTATCTGACCGCGGTCACCATGCCGCGTACGTCACAAAGGGCCATTCAATATGTATGTAAACAGGAATGTTTCCTTGATCATTGTTTTTGCTATTTATGAACCTGCGTAATTTTATTGAGTTGATGTCGCTAACCAGGAAGTTACTACAATCACGGGCAGAAGGTTTCATTCTTGTTTTATTTGTTTCGCCAAGGATAGGTATATTGATTCGTACATTTCGTGCTATACGCTACGATAGAGGTGGACCACGGACATTGACGGTAGCCAAGTAGATAATCATATGTTTGGTAAACAGAGGTTTAAAAAAAGATCGACTGAGTGTCTGAGGATGTAATAGTGTGATACGATTACCGCACGTGGCAACAATCGACGAACACCCATCCTTGAATGACTGAGTATGTTTTTTGTACTCAAGGTGAGGCTATATAAATTTTAATTTGAGGTTAGATACGTTTTACCGCTATTGCTTACCTCCTGCAATGTATTGTGTACCGTGAATAGATTAAATGAGTTTCATGTTTTTTTGTTGTTTTAAATGTTTATGTAAATATTAGATAATAACAGTTATGTAAAACATTTGGCAACAAATTAATTTGAACCCTTAATATTTACTATAAAGTATAAACTAAATAAGAGAACAGTATTTTTGTTCCCTGTATGGGTATTGTAGTTCCCTTTTGTATTTATCATGGTTATCGGAGACGTATGGCATAGCACGTGGTGCTCTATGGCGATTGCGGAAAAAACCGGCAAAATGCGAAGTGTGTAGGGCAAGAGACGTCATAGTAATAACGAGTGCGCAGTGCGCAAACATGTTTACTGGCGCGCTCTCAAAGTTCAAGGCCCGGCTACTACAGACGTGTATGTACTACAATAGGTACTCGGACGCCATGTGTTGCTCTCGAGGACAGGATTTGACTAGACTTGAGGAAGCGGCCGGCTGTCAATGTCATATCTGAGTCTGAGTCGGCAACGAATATATCAAATTATTTATTACTATAACAGCAAGCTGAAAGACTGGGCACTTTATTGGCGCGGTTTATAAGATTGGATGAATTATGGCTTCATCATTACGGCCTTGAAACGAAACTGCAGTCTGACATGAAAAAGGCCATAATCTCCAACTCCGACGAAATTCAAGGTGGGCCCATCTGCCGGTAAGGTTCTGTTCTTCCGAGACTGAAAGGATAGCTGAGAGGCTGAGAAATTTGTGGACGACGACGCGGTAGTCGCTGCAGTACAAGAGTTTTTAAGTACTCAAGAGGAAACCTTGTTTAGAAAAAAGATAAACGAAGTGTATTGTGCTAAAAGGTGACTATGTCGAAAAATAAAATGACATTTCATAAAAGTTGCTTATAGTTAACATTACTCATTTTCACTTTTTATTGAGCAACCCTCATACGTAATAAGATAAAAATATTTGTTTATTTTCACAGTAGGTACATAGTTTTATATACATAATAATCAACTTATTATGTTAGTGGGAAAACATACTTATTATTTATTTAATGCAAGAATACAAAATAACTAATACAGTTCTCATTCCGTTAAGGATTTTGTAACATTTAATATTTGTCCCAAGCAGGAAAGGTTGACGAGGACTGCTTTTTTGTTTACCCTATTTCTAATCCTAAAAACGGACTTATTTGGTAAATTTCATGACAAGGTACACGTACGGTCAAAATTTGTTTTTTTTTTTTTTTTTAACTTAGACACGAGTAAAAATGGCAGAAACCTACTTGTACATAGGTATAACTAGTTATACAGCGGGTACACTCACTTTTAAACAACTAAACAGACCTTATATTTGAAACGATTCGCAACTAGTGGTGACTTGGAGTTTTCACTCTTTTTTCACAACCAGTTATAATTATCTAGTCATTTAACTTAACCCCGACCCTACTAAGTATAGACTGTCTATGGCTTAGTTCAAATCTAAATACGACAACCTGAACAGTCACTTCCTATACAAGCGTACAAGGTCTTGCCTGGTGGGCTTGCATTATGCACATAAATGTGAATTAAGCAGAAAGAGAACGAGACAAATATACTTATATTGAATGAAATGTTTTCATGTGAGATTATAAAATAACATAGTAATCTATAATTCTTCTATTTATATTCTAAAGGGTTAGATGTGAATTTTCGAGCTTGAACCCAGGCTTTGAGCTTGGATGGAGTACGTAATAACTAATAACAGCAACTTTGGATTGTTCGTCGGAGTAGGTTTTTATGTGTATATACTTAAAAAAATAAGAAATACGTATATATATTGACAAGTCTTTATTTATTATAATTCCTCCTTATTCTAGTAAATACTTGCCGTTGTATATACCAGCTGGGGTCCATTATTTAAATTGTAATAAAAACCAATAACTTAAGTTTTCTGTAAATGTAAAGCTAAGTAACTCTTCGACGTAGTTATAGTGTCTGCATAGCAAATGAGCAATCAAGCTAGTCAATAAAAACCGACAAGGATCACTTGCCAGTTTTTTAAATCGCAATTAAATTGGCCGGGGATCCCGTGACCTTATTGCGAAAGGCAATAAAGGTGTCGCACCAGGTGCAACCGCACCTGCGGCTGCTCGGCTTTCGACTGCCTCTGACCGTTGTTCGGCTCTGATAAATTACTTCCAGATGTTCTCAATCTGATATTCCTTTTGTAAATTTATTTTGTTGACCTACTAGGCGGCGAGATGTTTTTAGGGTTCCGTAGTCAACTAGGAACTTATAGTTTCGCCATGTTTCGGCTTTGCTCGGTAACCATTAGTCCTAGACAGCTGCAATTTGAAAAAGTCGGAGATAAACTTACCTACCCTACCCTAAAGTGTGAGGTGTAGTTCGATTAGTATTTGAAAAAATAGGGGTTTGCCTTCAATATGTCTTGATAAAGTAAACATTTTCGGAAATAGTCGGTTTGGAAGTTAAAAATGTCCCCTTTTAACTTTTGAACCGTAAGTCAAAAAAATATTTAAAAAATCATGGAAGTACTGTCAGCAGTAGAAGTTTCTAAGCGGGCCCGGTGTTCAGAATGATCTTGACGTGCTTGTATTCTCTTAACAATAAAGTCGTGTCAAGCTTATTTCAAACACCACGCCCACTTGCAACTTTGGGTGCTGACTGTACATCATCATGGCCCGACATGCTCTTAGCCGTTTTTTTTTAATTTGTAATAATGTCGTGACGTTTTTTTAACAATCTAAGTTTTTCTCCACGAAATTTCTCGGTATTTAGTCGTTGTTCTAGTTCATCGAAATCCTTATACTGGTTATATCTAATTAATAACGGCGGCACCAAAATTTTAAATGATCACATTGATCATGCAAAAAAAAATATTTTTTAACTATTAGTGTTTCTAAATATTTGATAATCACAACATTGTGGCTAATATGTAAAATAGGTAAGTAAAAAGCTAAATCTAGCAAAAAAAACTAAGGTCAAATTCATATTAGCATTAGCCTTGGTTTCATTTTTAAAGTCTGGAGATGATCTCAGCGTTACTAGTTTATACTTACGTGTATTTAAATTACAATGGTTTTGTAATGCTAAATGGCTTATCTGAATACACAGATAAGGATAAGGTAAAAATGTGCGAATATCTTTGGCTTCTGGCATTGAGTGGGCTTCCTGTCTATTACCATCTGTATAGTTCGCCTTCGCATCAATGGCTGCGGGTTGAGGTCAGTCGGCCGAACAAGAAACCGGCGGCGACGTTCATGTCAATTGTGTGTTAAAATTATGCTTAAGTACTAAATTGGCTCATTGAGCCTGGACGGTACCTAATACGATTATTGCGAAAATTCTCACCATCTCCATTATGTATTTCATATTGTAATATGTCGTCGGCTGATAGTAGGAGTCGCCAAATAATGAAATTCCTAGGCATATAATTAATAAATTTTGACATAAACTGATCAGCTTACCCTTAATTTATTAGGCACATCATTCCCACCGCGACATGCTGGTATTTCATGGTTTTGATTGGGACATACATCCTATTTATGATATGTCAAAATGTTTCTAGGCAAACTCTAAAGGGCCGTTTACGATTTTAAACACAAAACTATCGTGATATACAACCATATTAGTTGTATAGAAGCTGGAAACTCGAGCAGTCATCTTCAGTCAGCCAACGCGAACGGCTCATGATTGATGCTGCTACTACGGAGCGAAACATGTCGAGCAATGGGGCCGATTTTTGAGAGCCGTATACTCGAATTTAAAAAACTTTGACTACAAACATAATCACACATAAAAGTCACTTTTGTTCGAAATTTATAGTGTCGATACCCACGATTATTCATTTCTATCAAAAATGTTCCTAAAATACCATTTCTTCGTTTCTGACAGAAGTAAAAATGTCACGATTCGACTACTCGACGCTTATAAACCCGCTTCAATACGAGTGACATTAATATGAATATTTACGATATACATTCATTTTCATGTGTGAATACAAAAAAAAATGATAATATTATATAACTTAGGCTGTTCGTCTTTAGCTAGGATTTGCATTTCACATATCAGAATATGGCTGATCATGCATTTCACATAATATGTACCTTCATTGTCTTTGTCCACGTGGGCAAGACCTATGACTAAACGTCATTGATTAAGTATTTATCAGTAATTGGTGTACTTAAATAGCGACCTCATCGGAAAAATTAATTGGCATAACTTCCTGGTCAGGAAAAATAACTTGTTATTGTTTGCCACGTAAAGTGAAGTAAGTATGTTCGGGGCATTTTCCATTAATCTGAGTAGGTTTAAATGTAGGCATCATAGACTTCAATCAACTACAGAAAAATGTGGTAAACGTGATGGTAGCTTACCTTTACGATATATGTAATAATACACGACCGGTCTGGACTAGTGGGTAGTGACCCTGCCTGTGAAGCCGATGGTCCTAGGTTCGATTCCCAGTCAGGGCATTTATTTGTGTGATGAGCACAGCTATTTGTTCCTGGGTCATGGGTGTTTTCTATGTATTTAAGTATTTATATGTAACTATATATTATATATATCGTCGTCTAGTACCTACAACATAAGCCTTACTGAGCTTACCGTAGGACTAGGTCGATTTGTGTAAGATTATTCCAAAGTATCTATTTATTTGTTTATTATTATTTATTTATAATATACGGACATATGTATGTCTGTATTTAAATTACATCAAAAGTAAACAAAAATATATATATATTTATTGACATCCTAAGACATACAAATGTGTTCCGTTAAGTATTAGATATTACGATATTAGACTTTCATCTTTTTGTGTTATATATTGAATATTGAAATAGATAGAATAGCACCACCCCATCTGCTCCCGCGGGTGTCGTAAGAGGCGACAAAGGGAAAAATCCTACGGACGGGTAGCAGCAGCGTCCGTTGAAACCCAATCTACAGCGACTGTGGTCGCCAACCCGCATGCAAAGCGTGGCGACTATGGCAACTACCCCCAAAATGATACAAGACATATTTGTGGGAGGCCTATGTCCAGCAGGGGACTGCATTATACTTTTAGTAATCTTAACGCGTTCGCTGACAGTAAGTACATCGATAGGCGGGATAGTTGCTAGCTTAAGCCTAATTGACGACGCATGATTGATACAATGGGAAACCAAGAGGTTACCGTTGTAGCAGAAGCTGAAGGGATGGTTGTCATGAAGCAGCATGTGGTGATGCCCTACACGCTACGAAGCATACCGTCGATGGTTTAAGGGTAATGTCGTTCGGTTACTGACGATACACACATATACCCTCCTAGTTCCCCTAAGGGCGGGACGAATAAATGCATTCCGTCACGTTAAAAAATAAGGTATACGAGTAACCATATCAAATATTTGTTCAGTTGCATGAAAATATAGATATCGAAGAAAATATCAATTTGATTACAATTTGTTGCCTAACTCCGGCAGCTAGTCACCAAAATTTTTTTCAGATGAAATTGGGGTAGTATGTATCGGCTTCGAGTTGCTGAAACCCGAGACGGGCGCGTGACGCGGCGCGGGCGCAGGCGGTGACGCTGCTGACCCTGACTCTTGAAATAGTCTTCCGTGTTAGCGCCGATACTAAAATACCAGATGATGTTCAACCATTGCCTAGTTTATGACGCGCACCTTAAAAGGGTTTAGTAAAAAGGTCAGAATTTTGCCAGATCTTTACTTTTATCAAGAAACTAGTAGACATCATTATATGTACCTACATATATGATAACTTTGCCCAATTTTCGTGGAAATGTTACTTTAAAAGATACTAACTGTGGTAGGTAAATAAAAAGTAAATATAAATGGAACGATAACACCGTTGAATCACGTGGGTTTTTGCAACTGCTAGGAAAAAAGTGGTCATATATATATGTAGGTAAAAATTGTACATAAAAAGCAAAGTTATGTGCATAAGTATAGTGCATTTGCAATCATATCCCGAAGGTAGGTGTTAGGTAATAATGACGATAAAACAAGTAATTTCTCAGGGCATCATTATTTTTCCACGTAAATATTCTTATTTGACTCAAGCAGCATGATTCAGGTGCACAAACAGTGAGTTACAACGTTTCGGTGACCACGTGTTGTAAAGTTGACATTTGATAGCAACTGTTCTCTGAAATCCATAGGAGATGGCTGTAAGCGATATTGTTTTCGCTCGCTGACGATTCCTTTGAAACACGCTGCGACCTTGTGATCTATACACGCCTGTATACTGTGTAAACGTGAATGTACATACGTAGGTACCTACGAATAGTTGCGTATGTAACGTAGTAAATCACTGGTGGTGCGCAGCTGTAAATAACCTGCCCACACTTTGCAAAAAAAGTTGGCTGTAAAAAGTGCGCCTTCAAGGTATTAACAACCTTGTTTAAAATGAAATTCCAGAGTTTTGGTGCCAATATTTTTTTAGCGTAGGTATACCTATATTATTTATAAATAAGCAAAACAAAAACAATCGTTTTGTTGACAGCAATTGTTGGCTTTTCGTGGTAAAATGAAAATTGCTTGTAAATAGGTAGGCTAATGTAAATAAAAATATGTACCACGTATACCTACCTATTTTTGCTTACATGATAATATTAGCTAGCAAACTTTATTTCTGGTATTTGTCGGGATTTATTATTATGGTATCAATTTTTTTCCCTAGTGCTTTTAAGCTTTTTAAAACAAAAAACTATTTAGGTCACCGGGGAGACTACTATGCCTTTGGGCCTTACGTTATATTATAAGTCGAATATTGCTCGACCTGTTTCGTTCCATTACGAGGATTATTAGTTACTAGCTTCAATACAATGAATATTGTTGAATCATATATATGTACATATAAATTATTCATGTTTATTTCCTTATAAAAAAGAAGAACTAGTGTATGTATATGTCTTATATATAAACTTTTACCATCCCTCAAGGTAACTAACAGGGACCAGCCCGCTATCCCTTATAAAGGATTTTGTATAGGTTTACTCACCATACCCTTTCATTTTACTTTTAAAGCCCTTATAAAATCGATAACCCTTATAACTAAGCGCTATCCCAATACCCTAACAAAACCCTAATCATCCGCTCACCAAAACCTTACAGTTACTAACTAAGCATCAGAGGACAGCCTCTCGAGAAGCGCCTCGCCTGAGTCATTTCCCCCAACTGCACATGTGCAGTGCACCGCACACGAGGCGCTCCACGTGTGGTCACGTGGCGCGATAACCGCTTCTACGCCGCACAAGCCATGTCTTTGCTCCCGAGTCAATGTCAGCGAAAACGCTCCCCAGGGTTTACCGCCCATAACTGCACGGTCAGCTTTACGGTCGAAACAATGTTTGACGTATATTTTTATAAGCAATGTACCTTAAAACTACCCAATTAAATAGTGCAATAGTGAAACTATGGTCCAAACCTTTAATTCGTAATGAAGTATCAATCCTAACATTCTTTTTGGTTGTTTCTTCATTGATTCATTCATTTATGAACAACTGTTGTCTTTAACTGAGTAATTTAAATAATACTCACACCTAAACAAAGATATTCAACTTAGTTTTGGACCATTCTTGGGAGATTTTGCTGGCTATAGTTGGGTACATAATTTATGTTCTGCCTCCAGGGTCCATAATAATGTACATATTTGTGTAATAATTTTCCAATAAACAAATTTGATTTGATTTTTATCGCTTATTTGGGCTTACGCTTTGACGTAGGTACTGAGATTACGTACGTACGTGGAAATCGTACTGGTTTGCAGCTGAAATTGAAACAGGGCGTTATGTAAGTCCTACATTATGAGGCGCCTATGTCGCTCAGTATAAAAGAGTTAAAAGGCATTTTCTTCAGATTGTGATAAATGAAAATTCTTACTTAATCAAGTACCTCCTGGCTTTCTATTATATGTGTAAACAGATTACGGGAGGTTTTTGGGACTTTAGTAAATTACGGGAAGGCACATTTTAGAATAATACTATTTACTTATTCATAATAACAATTACATATTGTATAACAGACTTAGAGTCGTTTTCATTGTTAAGGCTATCAGATGAGTAGTGATCTCAATAACAATCCATAGATACTTGACCTATGATTCCATATTCAAATATCTCTGAAAAGCGTGAGTCGATTATAATAAAACCACTATACAATAACAATATGCCCTGGTCGTCATACCATACCAGATCTTCCGGATATTCGCAGGGAACGCACTTTCCTCGTCAATGTTGGCTAACGAAGAATATGCCTTGTCATTGTTATGGGTTAAGTTGAATCAAAATAATATGTGTTTGTTTTTACTATAAATACGCTATGTGCAATAAATAATTAAATTAGCGTCATACGTGGGTATGACGATAATTTAACACTTATTTACTTTGTATTTGCTATAAAATACTGCGTGGATTTTCCAAATGGGTCAGTGAGGTATTCTAGTACTCGTAAATCCCATGAGGCCACGCAAAAATAGTGGGGGAAATCTATCTAATTTAAAATTAAACAAATTTACATGATATTTTATTATACTTAAAACAATGAATGAAGGTGTAATAAATAAGTTTATACAAGTTAATAAAGTTAGCTATTCCATACGAGTGTATGACGTGAGTTGATAATGGCATTTACGAATTTACCAGCAAATTAGTCCAGGTACCACTTTACAAAACGCAAGGCCTACTATCTAACAACGTCATGCTCTAAGAGCAAACTTAATATGTTATTTGACTTATATATATGTTACTTTACTTGACATTGGCGAAATCATAGATTGATATATTGATGGAAGAAGTTGTCATATACACTATAGGTAATAATGGCGGCAAGTGTCATTTTATACACGCTTATAATGGTCACGATGTTCAGTTGTTCATTTAACTGTCGCCATTATAGAGGTAAAGTACGCGTGCGAACTTGCATTCTTACTTCCCGGTGACAATTCATTGTAGTACATCAATTACTTCGAATACTGTACACAAAATAAGATGCGAAGCTTCCATTTTCGTCGTCCTTGCGTTTATAATAGCCACTTAGAAATATGACGTTATAATTAGCTAAACCTAGTTTCTAGTGCATATCAACCATTGGTCTCTTTATATATTCTGCCGTGTGTACTTTCAAATCAGATTAACACGTTCTCAGTGAACGCTGGGTACGTAGAAATCAGTACCCGGTATTCACTCACAAATCAGTACTCGGTACACTTGAAATCGTTTCAACGTAAGCAGTGGCTCATATGCGTAGTCAGCTTGATGGATGACTAAATGCGATGACGATTAAAAAGATAACTGATAATAAAGATTTCTTCTTTAATATTTTATTTAACATAACTTAGCCTATCAGTAGCGGAGCGTCAATATTTTTCTTAGGCAACAGCGAGCCGATATGTCTTAGCCTTTTTTTCATGAGCCCAAGGAAAACCGTTGAACTATAGAAAAGTTAGTCAAGCCGGCGGGAATCGGCTTGTATAAACGGATTTTACTTGGTGCTGCGGGTATTTGAGGTATTAACTGTAATACAACGATATATGTTTTAAGATGTTCCTCTGAAAAATTATTCTTATTTTCACAGTTTAAATTTCTGAGAAGGCATCTGTTAGTTTAGACAGCTTATAAATTGTCCGCTGAAATATAGTCTTGATTCTTAATCGCTTCGTTTTAAAAGTGTTATTTTAATGACTCTAATTCTGTAAATATTCATCGTGAGACGGCCATTGCGCCCGTTTGTCGAATTGTCACGTTTGGTTCCACAGAGAATAAATTAACCGCGGACAAAATGATCGGGAAAACAAATGGTCGTGAGCTGAACCCCGATACAGGTCGGTGACCGAGGAAAACAACATCGCTCGTGTTGCGCGGAAATATGAGAAATTGGGAGCTCAGTGCGATGCAATACTTAAATACATACCGTGAAAGTATGTCGCAAGTGCAGCGCCACTCGCTCAAGCCTACTTACCCACAACGTTGACGATTAGCATTTGCATTTTTCTGTCATGATTGAGTTTACTCCGTTCTTAGATGTATTTATTCCAGTAGACTATTACACAAACAAAAAATGTACTTAAATCCAATTCCTTCTTTTGTAATCACTGTCACCGAATGTTAGAGATTTTTAACCTCGTAGACTTACTTATTAGTACAAGTGAAATAACGACCCATTGCCCTAAAAATAGGACATCATATTTGAAATTATCAGCTTCCAAAAAGGGCTCAATGTGTTTTAGATATTAAAGAAATTTTGTGAGCTGTTACTCCTACATTTTAATGTCCTAAAATAGGGTTTCGAGCTATACGAGGTCAAGAGAAATCTATCGATATATTTGGAAGATTATTTTATAAGGTGTATGGGAGTATGCTGAAGTGTAATATGTAGACGGCGCGCGGCGCGTGGCTCACGGCCCACTGCCCTGGCCTACATAGCAGATGATTGTATGTAGATTTTTTAAGTCATAAGTCAGTCGAGCCACGAATACGATGACAGTATCCGTCCGTTTTCTCCGGTGATTATACGAAGGTACTGAGTACGCCCTCGCGCAGAGAAATTGAGGCGATATCGCCCGCAATACGACCACATGTGGTGCGTGCTAGTGGCCAACAATCTTTACTCCTATTTAATTCTCATATCTTTACTGTTAATTGTTTATTCCATTTCGCCATGTAGAATATCAATTTACTTGTGCATACATACTATATGTAAATGTATCCATTAACTTTTTTTAAATTCTAATACTTATACAAGTAACTTGAGTTGTATGATGATTTATCAGAAGAAGCATTGACAGTAAGGTTTTCGTTTGTGATTTAGGTATATGATCATATTATAATCTTATTAGTATCTACCTTTTGAAATACATAGGGTTGTCTATTCATACACCTAAATACACGAGAATGAATCATCATGAATCTACATCAGGTTTAAGGAAATTTATTCTAGAAAAGAATTACAAAGATATAAAATTAGATATACAGATAACCAGACTGATAAGTTGATGACATTTAATTTGGCGGGAGCATTCAAATAGTTGGGCGACAATGCATTTTATAAATAATGTAAAACTTATTTTTTAACACTTAATAAAAGATTATTCTTTTCTCTGAGACTCGTACGTAGCATACGTACTCGTACTCAAACTTAAACAGTAGGATTTTATTAGGAGTTAAATAAGTGGGGTTAATCCTGAATTGAACCCCAATTCATTTGAAGAAATATTAATTAGGTAGGTACTTGGACTTAAATTTTAATTGAATTTGATAGCATAGTTAATACCGCATTTCATGCATTAAAACAGCTATTAAAGCAATGCGAAAGTCTACCTTTTATTTTATATTAACTTTATGTATCTAGAATATGAGTCTAAGAAAATTCTTCTAATCTAGTTCATTTATGTCCTTATAAGTTAATCTTAAAAAATTACAAATGATTTGCACCAGTTTGGTATGCAAATCTATCATTATTATTCATATTTATACAAACTGGTGAATGTCGCTTTATGCATCCATTTTTCTCAATAAAATAATTTACAAAAATATAGTTATTGGTTTAAAATCTATAATACTTGCGAGGCATTTTGTTTCATGGATTGAGCGTATTCGAGTTTCTTGCATCGGAATTTGAAAAAATCTTGAAAGAATAGTAATAAGAACAATTTATTTCCGTATGCAGGATTCGGGTCCTTTCTCTCTCGGTCTCATCTCGCTGCACCCGCGCCTGAGATTTCTCTCGCGTGCCCGTATTGGGATCCAGGTCGTGCGCGGCGCGCGCGGTGCGCCGGCGCGCCCCGCCCAAACGTACTCTCGTTTACTTACTGCGCTACTTCACTGAACTAAACTCCAGTTAGATCTAGTTAGAATAAAGTGCTTAGTCTACATAACAAGTTTTTTTACGATGACTTAATATATAACCTTACTGATTAGTCTTAAGGTTTCTTCATTGTTAACACTAATAATTATCTAGTTACATACGAAAAAATGGTTTTTTGTTATACAAGGTGGCAAAGTTAGTGTTTCCATCTCGTGCTAATATTGAGACCAGAGCTAGCGAAAGATTTCAAAATTTCAAAGAGTGGAATCTTCAGCAGTGCACAGTGGGAGGGTGTCAAAGCACGAGAGGGGAATACACTTTGCTACCGAGTGAAACATAATTTTTCACCTCACTGCCGCGAGGAAAAAAATACTCTAAACTTTAAAAATATATTCAAACTTATTGGCATTCATCATCATTCAAAAACATTAAATAAAAGAACATCCGACCAGATAACATATTAAAAAATAACACGATCAGTAGTAAATAATATGTAGGTATGAAATTACTTTGCAGTTGCACTCTTGTGAATAAAATGCAACTTTGCTATCTGTTTTTAAAGAACAAAACAGTTCTTTCCGACCTAAAGAAGTGAAAAGATTTTTGAAATGTTTATCTGGCTTTTTCTTAAGGTTCTTAGGTAGGTACATAAATTACCTATATCTAATTAAATTTCAGTGTTTTCATTACTGTATTATTTTAACTTTAACATTAAACATTGAAATGGTTAAGGTTGGGTATATGTTAGTTAACTTATTAATAATAATAACTTAATTTATTCATTCGTACATGTTTCCTAGGTACTGCAAGTGTCAGTGAGCGGGTAACTGAGTAAGCATGATCTTTCCGTGACCTCGAGGAGCGCAGGCGTGGCCAACGCCACTACACGCGGTTTCCTGGTTAGCAACTTAAACATCGGGAAATCGTTTAGAATGTCAAGTTGATATTTTTGCGCGGCCATGAACACACAAGGTCGGTATATTTGCGGAGCAATAATAAGTATGTAGGTATAGCGCGGAAAGTGATTCCGATCGACGTTTTATTTCTGGCTGCGTGCCAGCGCCTGAACCCGCGTTCTTTGCTGTAAAATGTTTCTAGGTAAAAAAAGCGTTGAAATACTACTTGACGTCATAGCTGCAACTGCTATCTAACCTTGACGATATTTCAATACATTATAATAATGTTCTACGGTTAATAACAACAATTATTGTTATTTTTTGTCGTTTTTAGATCGTCCTCGTGGTGTCAGTTCCTCCTAGTGACTCCGGCAGGCGGAAGCACATTCGCTCCTCATTGCGGTATCGGTCGCTATCTGCTCGGCGGGCACCTCGGCGAAGGTCGCGCGGAGGTCAGGGGCTGACGTCACGCTGATAACGATTCGCGCAATGACCTTGTCGCGCGAGCCGAATCTCAAGGTTGCAGCTATTTGTACAGTCAGATAGGCGAGCGCCGCCCGCGCCCGCGCCACTCTTCTGCGTCACCCGGAGGTGCCATTTTATTGCTATTATTTGTAGAGGCCACCAAGTCGTCTCCTCTTTATTGGGCACGCTACACTTGTTAGCATACTCTGATCCTTCGAACATAACCTCTAAAGCTGCCACGTTTACGGAAGCTTGTCGAAATAATCAACAAGGAATCATACATAAGCATACATAGTCTGATTAGATCTTGTAGAATTTCAGTTCGCGGAAGCGTGAGATGACCGTGGCTGCGCGGGCGCAAGCGGCACAGAAACAAAATTAAAACGAGCGGAAAACAGCGCGACTCGTCGCGGAAGCTCCTCGCAAATTAGACGTATTGACCGGCAAATTAGAACCATGGCCATCTCATTCTAAAGGCATACGTAATATACATAATGACTATTTTTGTGTGTTATCACTTTATTACTCAATGTAAAATGCCAATCCGTACGAGTAAGCCAATATCATTATACCGCGTAGTACTTACCTAATTACTAGTTTGACGAAAATCGTATATAAATTGCTTCTATTAATAAAATTCAGTTATTATTTATACAGATACCTATATTATCAACGTAACATCGTACCTATATTACCTGGACAATGTTATTTTAAAGTCAAACGACATCGAAAAACAAATGACGTTTCTCGAAATGGCGCGCAAAAGTATTTAGTTAGGTACTTAGACAATTACCTATGTTTACATTATGTACAAAGATTTAGGACGTTAGATTTAGAGGAAATAGGAGTTGTTTCTCACGAAAAAGTGAAATCACGACAAATAGTCGACATGTCAGTCCTGACCCGCGGTACAACACGGTCATCTCCACCATCTGTCACGGCGCAGCGACTGTCGACGTGACGTTGACGTTGACGTGCGCTAATTCGTCTTTACATTTGTCCCATGCTGCTTTCATTTACCCTAATGGTTCATGACCTAGCTATGACAGCGCATCTTATTTGAATGTAAATCTTTAAAAGCTTGAGCTAATTTCATCATTTGGCTCACTACCTTAAATCATTAGAAAATAGATTATTTACTTTAAGTTTAATTGGTTTAGTTTGCTTGCTCTTACTATATGGTGTACTTATATGTTATGTACTCCATAATTGTCGGCTGAGCCCTGAGTGTAAGTTTTTAACCTAACTTTACGTGACGAACGCGTTTGCGTTTCCCATATAAATAACATTGTAACTTACGCGTTCGATACGCGTTCCAGTAGGATATAAGTTCTCAAAATGTCTTAATATACTCGATGTGGAAGTACTTTATTAGGCAAATTAAATAAAAAAAATTGTCACTTTTTTCAAATTTTTCTCAGTGTTAAATCGGTTTTAGTCATGAGTTAAAGAATGACCAATCGATTGTTTTATCTAAAGACCAACATTAAATTATTTAAATCCAATTCTAATTCAGTAGACAATTTTATCTATTAAAAATTCATAGCTTAATTATCTATATTGAAAAAACAAGTTGTCCAATAAATCACAAGATTGTCAAGAGTTTCATTTAAAGAATAGAGATAACAAATGACAAGACTATTAGGGCGCTCGTGGCGTCGCGTCGGGATGGGCGGCAGCGGCCTCGGCGCCCAGTGTCAGTGTCATTGCCGAAATTACACGCGGTGCGGTGCCGGTTAGGCTGCGGACACACTGTCTTTTCTAGCTTACCAACAAATTGAGGTTATCAATAACGAGTATCGAGTTTACTTTTGTGCATCTCGCTTGTACTATTTTAGTGCGAACGTGATACAGATAGTAAACTCGATACTCGTTATCGAAAACCTCAGTCACAACTCATGGTTAAGGTACTTGTATAAGTATGAATGAAGCTTGATGTTTTTGAGAATCAGTTACTTGTACACAATAAAATAAAGACTATGGTGTTGCGACGACTAATGTAAGCAATTATGTGTATGTACCAATGTACCAAAAAGTTATTTTCCTGTAAGTACCTGTTATGGTATACCTACCAGTCTTCGCTCGCCGCCACTGCGTGGCAAACATTCAACCATATTGTCACACTCTAAAAGATTGTATTGCCAATAATCCTTTCTCAGTATAGCTCCTTGAAATGTCAATATACACATATGATGTCAATATCCAAGTTGTCCCTTTAACGGTTTGACTTTGTTTTGACAGCCAGCCTCGTTACCTAACGATTGTATATAGGTAGACTATATAAATGGAAGATGTTCTTGTGCTGACTTTACTTATCTATTTCATAACGTTGGTGGAAATTCTCCAAGTCAATACAGTCAAGTCATAACAGGTACTAGAAAATCCAATGACAATGAAATCACATATATTGTGCGTCATAAAATCAAATAAATACATATAATAATTATTTGTGCAACAAGAGAAGAAAGTTGTTTTTTCTTGTAAGTGTTGATTTTGAACCCCGAGCAAGCGAAATATTCTATAGATGCATCACGAGCGTAACGAGCGTAGCGAGTGATTCTATATTAGATTCTTGAGCGTAGCGAGAGACTCAATAACATGAGATGTAAAATAACTTTGCTCTTCGCTAACACATTCAACTTTTCAACTCAATAGTGAGAACATATTGAAGGTCAAAAAAATCAAAACCAAGTAAAGCAAACCACATTCATTTAGATGTTTTATCTGCAACTGCACTAGCTTCATTACTAAATATTTTGTTAAAATATTTTTAATTTTTTAAGAATACATTTGAATACATTTCTTAACAATTATAATATTTGTTTAAATTATGAAATTTGTATGTCGAATTATTCCTGTCAGTTTCTGTTTTCTTAACGTAAAAAGGGATAGGGAATGAAGTTCAAATATGTTTTCGTATTTGTAATAGACCCCAAAGTATGAAGTGGCAGTTCATGACCTTCACTAAATTAAAAAGGTACTTTATCTCTCTCCATGTGTGACGAAAGTGCCCTTTACTGTTTTTTCACAGTTCAGTTTCACAGTCACAGTAGGCTTGTTCGATCTGCTGAGGTTAAACTATATTATGTTTATTTCACACTTGTTGGATTGTTATAAACCTGTATTTTCATAATGTTACGAACTTCTGAGGATTTTCCTATCTGCTTCCTGGATACAATGCCGAGTAACTTCACACATGTACATTTGTGAAATTAGTAGTTACTCGGCGTTGTATCCCGGTAACCTCGGTAACCGATATTTAACGTATGATGTAGCTTGTCGTGCGCTCCACTTGACCCGGCTTTTATCGAGAAATAAATCATTGAAATATGAAAGAAGCACACTTTCTGACAATGAATTCACTAATTTCGCGTACAAATAAGGTTATTTTCGGCACTTTGATCTACTTACAAGGGGAGAACTAATAGGAACCATACCATATTGTGACCCTAGGGTGGAAATGTATCACTTTCCACCCGCTTCGTAGATAAACAATGACCCACTTTCCGAGCATTAGAAATGAATACATATTTTATGTTGAACTATGGTACTAGTGCATTTAGGGTGCACTGAGACAGCTGAATTCAATCATTATTATGAACTAGGCCTATTATTATGACCTAAGAATGAAGTAAACAAGAATGTATAATGTACTGTAACTATAGAGACACGAAACAAGGAACGGAGCGATCGTGAGTTCCCTAGTCTGGAGTTAAACCGCTACCATGTTGCAATAAGTCGTTAAATTGACGCCACGGAATAGTATGATTGCTCGCTCCTAGACGCGGGCGTGCTGGTTACGCAAGCGCCGCGTGAAGTGTGAAGTTCAATGTCACACGCACACTAGTGCGGTGTATGTGAGCATCTGATATCTGAATAATCGCCGCTAACCCGTTACTCGCCTCTGTTAACACCTCCCGGAATAATTCGCGAAAACAATTTTCCTCGCGGCGTCGTCGATAGTCACATTTTTCTGCAAGGTCGCTGTAAAGTCGTGCTAATTTCAGAACGCATCGACATAAACATCAAGTACGATAACAATGCGTTGTATCATTATTTGTCATATTTACTTATATTTTATTTACCAGTTTTAAACAAAGCATTGATTCAGTTGCCTAGAGGTTTTGTCTTAGTCATCCTGGAATGCCGAATCAGTCACAAGCAACATCGAAGCGCATCTATGTATAATGCGAGTATGAGCAAAATCGTTGCATCGGTTTTAAAAATATTTTTATCTCTGGATCCCAAGGTTGAAATGTGTCACCTTGCTGCGATATTTAGTGGAAACGTTTGCGATTATATTACATCATGAGTTGTATTTCAGATTAATTCTAGGTATCTGTCATAAGTACTAAGGGTTTGTATGTTATGCTGGATGTGTATAAAGTATAAACTGCTATGCTACTTATACATATAATACTCGTACTTTGTGTTCAAATAATATATTTAACTTAGCTTTACATTTGTAACTACTACACTTATACTCTAAATATTATTAATGTTAAACTTAGAAATATACCATACATTATTATAACGTTCTCAGTAAGTGAATATATTATATTCTTATTAGCGCCTGCGCCAAACGGTACAAAACGGTGCAGTCAGCAGCAGCAGAACTTCCTAAGCGGGCCAGGTATTCAAAATCATCTGGACACGCAACTCTGGCAACTTTTGGTGTTGACTGTACTCTCTGCCCATTTAAGAAAGTACCAGTATTTGGCGAAGTATGAGCATGTAGCAAGTACTTACCGGACTCCACACGCGAATAGCCTAGCACGGTTTGGACCTGTAGAGTTGTTTAGAAGGGTATTTGATTTTGGGTTGTCTGGAAATTATTCACTCGGCAAGCAATTTGAAAAGCGACTTTGGCATCCTCAAGGCCTACGACCTCACAGTTTGTGGGCAAAGCCCTTAAGATGTTTCTTATGAGTTTAGAGGTGGTATGAGCTGACGCCAAAAAGGCTGCGGAATCGAGAAGGGATGGACGATTGAGACCAGGAAGGCTCACTAAGCTGAATGTTTAGGATCGTCTCTGATCCATCTCTCTACTTATATTACGTTAAAAACGAACAAGAGGTTTAGAGCCAATCTATTAATTACATCATACATTTTTGGCTCTTTTTTGTGGGTTTATACTTTTCTCTCTCGCGTGTCAATGGTGGTGGTTATTGGAGAACCCCTAATATATAATAAATTACTTTCTATAAGTTCATTGATGACAAAATATTACAAATTTACTCTACCCCGCCCGCCCCTCACTTGTACCGTAGAACTTACGTACTTACTATAAAGTCATACGACATGACGCATACTAAAAGTAGGTAAAATTAATGGTAAATAACAGCCCAGACCGCGTAACTCACTAATATAGTGGCGAGCTTAGATCACATTAGGTATTTAGGTAATCTCGTTACCGTCTAGTAGTTGAGCGATTGGGGTGTCCTCGTCTGGTGCCGTAGGGCGTCGAGGGCGGCGCGCCCTAGGTCAAGGGCAGCACCACTGACCTACATCCTAGGCCGCGGTGCCCTCACAAGGTCACGCCTACCAGACCATTCTTAAACGGCTGCGTTTCGGAGAATTCGTCTCAATTTTATTGCAACCCCTGGCTCGGTACCCAGTACTCGTGAATTCAGGCCAGTGATAGACTGGCGGCCATGTCGCAGCTATGGCTAAGCTTTGAGAATTACAGGGCAGCTTACTAATACCATGCCCTAAATAGCTAGTAACCTGAATACAACAGGACAGGTAATTACGCATTTTCAATAGACGTGGGCCCTTTTCAGCTACACATATGCGTAGTTGACCTGGTCCGAATTTAGTAGAAAGTGCCCTAAAACTGTGAGTAAATACTATTGATCTAATGATAAGAGATCCATACGAAGTGATCGGTGCATAGCGTTTATGTGCATTAAATAGACAATATGTATATAATGCATGTAAAAAACAGTGCCGGTGTGGTGAAATTAAACCAAATGCTTTTTATTTAAGGTTTGCAACTTTCTCCAATCTTCCTAGCCATAAGATTCTGAAAGTTTGGGCATAATTTGAGTGTGTAAACAATCTCAAATATATATACATATTCACTTTTTAAAATAATTAGGTAGTACCATTGTTCTACGCTAAAATACCATAATAGAAAAGCGTGTGTTCAGGTTCATCAAGGTATTGATATTATTGCCTACTAAAATACAGATTCTTCTAGTTTAGTTCTGCATACGAGTAGGTATATCTTAAATATGAGCGTGGGTTTTATTTATGTGTATAACAATAAAATGTTACGTGAAATAGCTTTATAAAGTTGGCTTATATTAGGTAGAGGGACGGGCAACTTATTTCATGTATTAAATACCTTTACTTTGTCGTCGCGTTGGTCCGTATATAACACGACACGACGTAATTGTTACTTAATGAACACACAGTAACCTACAATTTATGTGCTATTTAGGTCATTAAACACTTATTTATAACATTTTAAGAAGCTAATTTTATGCGATCATAAAGGTTATTTGTTTAGTATATGAGTTACATATACTCATATTAAATAATAATAATAGTAGTATTCATTATTAGTTAATTTCAGATTGCTTAGGGATTTTACAAAAGCGTTGGATTTTCCGACACAATTTGTACTGTCATACAGTCATCAATCACATGGGACTAACATAAATGTTGTAAATAATAACTTATACTTAACTTCGACTATTACTTAACTCTATTTCAGTTCTTAAGTATGTACTACTAAGTGAAAAGCGAAAAGAGATAAGTGAAAAGAGAAGAAAAATTTGGTACTTAGTGATTATGGTGAATCGGATTAAACAAAATAGTGGACTAAAAACATTTAAAGTCCAAAAAGTTCCAGATAGGACCCCTGAGAAGGAGAAAGTGGGGCAAGGAAGCGACACCGTAAAACGGGGTGAGTTGGGTGGAAATCGAAGTTCAAACCTGGATAAAAGCTTATTTTTTTATGTGGCAAATTGATTTATATACAAAAAAAGTGTTTCGGGGGTATTCATTTCAGTTATTTTATGAGTTTGTGTAGTTCCATTTTATAACTTTAACGATAAACACGAAATCCCACCTCACCCCGTAGTGCCTCGTATTTGGGGTGAGAGGGATTTTCATACAAAGGTGATTTTGGAAGTTTGTTGGATAGATTTTTTTTATATGGGTATTACTATAGCTCCATTTTAAATTGGAATACATTATGTTTGTAGCGGTAGTTTAAAATCCCTTCTCATCCCCCTCTCAAACCTTGTCTCCCCATTCGTAACCCACCTCTCTCCGCGAAACCTACTCACCCCGTTTTACGGTACATGTGCGATGACGACGACGAGACTTGTGTGGTTGCTGACTTCAAAAAAATACCTAGGTAAGAATTCTGTCACTAGTCAAAAGGATAATGTCAACCCTAAACACAAATGTAAATGTCCAGCAAATACCCTCACTTTATGATCTGACAAGCTATATGCAGAGGCGGTCAAAAAAATTAAAAAATTTATTACTACGGGCAAAGTTAATGCCGATATTTACGTAGAACAATGTCTGGAGAAGCGGTTATTACCACTTCTACGTAAACATGATACATCTGTGTTCTTTTGGCCTGATGTATCTTCTTGCCATTATGGAAGAAAAGCAAAAAAAAATTACTCTACGCTAATAATGTCCACATTGTTCCAGAAGAGGCGAACCCACCTAATTACCCAGAGCCCTATTGAGCATTAATGAGCTCACATGAAAAAATAACTGAATAACACAAAATCTGTAACTAGAAATATACAAGATTTCAGAACAAAGTGGAGAAATCAAGCCAAAAATATCGATAAGGTCCATGTTCAAACTAAAGTAAGCAAGTTTTGGCATGGATAAAGTAAAATTCATTTTTATGTACATAATGAAAGAGAGAATGTACAAGTAACATTTAACTATATTTTGTGTAAAATAAATGTTTACTAAACTACTACTACTTTTAATTAAAGACTACTTAACTGACATAATGCTAAATTTTTTCCGAATAACTGTTTAGTTGCAATACCTATACTTTATTTTTCAGTAAAACGTGAGAAATAGAAAGACACCATTTCTATCGAACTAATTTAAAAGCGGGCGCAGCGGACGCCCTATTAAACTATAATTTAACTATATATAACTGAAAATCTATTAAAGTTTTAATATCCGGGTGATTTTAGACCTCCAGCTTTTAGCTACTAAGTTTGAGTGAGTGGGTGATGCGAGTCTAGCTAATATACCTGCCAAATTACGTCCGTTTCAAGCGGAACAGAAATGTCCTTGCCGCTAGGTTCTGCGTAAAGTGCATATACTAATAGTATAATGAAGTAGACGTCTATGTTTGACCAGATGCAAGTTAATACATGACTAGGTATATTTATTTGGAATTACTATTCGGTCGTCATACTCCGTTCTTATGTAATCGCTGATAATCGTGAGATATCCTTATCGGTTTATACGAAATGTATATGGTAAACGTTCGAGGGCTCGATACGCTAATGCCCTATGGATGACAGCCTTATGTCAGCTATTGACAATGACTTAACATCAACAGTGGCATCCAGGCAGACGCTGTCGGGCACCCGGACAGTTCGGGCACACTTTACGTATCTTATTATTATTAAATTGTAGTTACATAAATATATTGGAACCTAGTTACCAGACAATAGGTACTTTATTAAAATTAAGATACTAAGATAATTTTAGAAATGTGAGATTAAGTGAGATTACCGTCGATAGAAATATAAGATGAAAAGATAAAAGCAGAAAATAACTCACTAAGTAAGGCAAGTAGTAAATACCAACGACGTGCACTTTCCTATATGTATATGATTTCTTTTGATTTGATTTGATTGCAACATTGAATACTGAACGTAATCTGCAAATTAAAACAAAATAAGCAAATTATAATAAGACATACGATTTAATTTCTTAGGTATTTTTGACATTACAGTTTATTAAAACACGGTCTTACTGACGTTTATTTTATCACTCGCGCGACATATAGTTTCGCTTGACACTAAGAGTGTAGAGCCACGTTCCATAATATGAAGACTTAGGTACTCTCCGAAACATGTCGCGTGAGTGACTAAATAAATGTGAGTGATGCAGTTTTTTTAATAAATTCTTAGATTGAATCGTGACTTGTATGTACCTGATTGATCTGTATTGTCTGTATCTTTAATAGATACAGTTGTCAAAAATCTTGAGTGCGCACGCAGTAAGCAAACTTCCAAGGTTGTTAGTAAAAGGTTTCTGTCAACATGGATGAATAAAAAAATTATGGATGCCGCTCTCTGTAATATAATTTTTGTTCCATCATTATCATCATAATCCTTTTCGCAAGCACATGTAGGTGTACGTATCACGCTGCAACAGGGCAGATGCGGATTATGATGGTTGATGATAAATGTATGATGGTAAATCCATGGTGGAGCCAAGTCGCCAGGTAACAATATATTTTATATTACGATAGTCTCAAAAAATATTTAAATCATGAGACTACCAGTATACCTACGTTAAATGTCATAACATTAGCTTGACGTTACATGCGACACCTAATCACTTACGTGAAGAGCTAAAGTAAGTAAATAAGTGGTTTAATTGTAGACTTATTCACGTAACGTAGGCACTGGCGCGACCTCGGGGACCTTGGGCGACCTCCAGGCGACCTTCGGGCCGCTTCCCCGGGCTCCAAGTGAACTTGAATATTGGGCACACGGAAAATTCAAGGATTTTGTTCTCATTAACCTCAATGGCGTGAACGCGAGAGAGCTTCTTCGAATTGTTATAAACATTATAAATGATAATATTGATGTTGACTACAGACAATTTTTATCATTTTTTCCAAGAAAAAAACAAGCTGTTGCACATATCTATGGAATGTTTTGCCTTATTAAAACAAATAATAGATAAATTAAATGTTTTTGCACCTTGCCGAGATGCCGACTGAAACAGAGATTAATACCCTTAATACTGTAATATAAGCCTTTTGTATAAAAGGCTTTTGTAAGCCTTTTGTATAAAAGGCTTATATTATTATATCGTAATTACAATTGGTAACAATGAAAAACAATGAAATGTGTAAAAGACAGAGATTTTGTAACATTTTTTACTGAAATTGGTGCAGATTTTAAGCTGACAATCTTGTTTTAAACATAGGCAACTAATATGTGTAAAGATAACCTACCATGGCGGTTAATTTGGCACAATAAAAATGGGTGAAATTAAAAAAAATTGCTGAGCTTGTTTTTTAGGTTTGAAAACTACCCACTTTTATAGATAAAATTTTTTGCTTGGCTTTGACACAGGTTACAAACACAAATTTTACGTATATATTCATGCATAGGTTTTATCTATAAAGTTATAATTTGGTAATCTGCCATAGCAGACGGTTTGAAAGGGTTTTTTTTTTGGAATTTTATGGCCTGTTTGAAAGGATCCGAGTAGACAGGGGATACCAAATAACATAAATTCTCCCCCATATCGTCTATCTATCCATATCGTCCTACATTTTAAATAAAAATATTAAAAATATTAAGACAGCTTTACATTAGACAATAAATATGTATATGATTTGATAGGTCTTTAAAACATTATTTTCAATTGTGATATTTGGAAAATGAAACCAGTTCGTCATGTTTTTTTCATACTTTTTACTTAAAACATTACTGTATGGTTTAAAACTAAAAGGAAATATATGTGATTTCGTTTAAAAAATCTGGGTTCGGGTAAGGTTTTCCAGCTTTCAACTTAAGAAATCATTTGGTGATACATCAGTTCAATAGCACAGCCTATTGCAAAATCTATAAGGTCTCGTCCCAGATACAGGAAAAGAAATATTCGACGTTATGTAGCACAAAATCCACATTCAGCCGGGGCGGTGCGTGCTCGTAATTTAGGCCGATCTAGGGCACTCCACTCAGTAATGAGGTTCGTCCTCGATCCCTACGCCTCCGCACGACCTAGATACCTTAAAAGCCTGCCCAAGGCCGCCCGAATTTGAGGATTGTGACAACGCTCTAACCCATATATGACTATTGTTCAGTTCATATAATATTCGTGAAATATAAAATCACATGGAATTAGTTTCAATAACAAGGATGTTCTCAATTCGATGTCGTTTAATTATAATGTACCTAGGTATACTTTTTTCATGTCTTCTCGTAAGTATACTAGTACACTTTTTGAATGTCATAAAAGTAGTTAGGTATGCAAAGTGACACCTATTTGACCTAAAAAAAAATAAAAAAATATAGAGTTTGTACGCTCACTTGAATTTACGTAAATTCATTCCATTTAATTCTAATATTCTAACTCATAATGAGTTAGAATATTAGAATTAAATTGAATTAGTATTTGACCGTTGGTCATAGAGGGGGCTGGTCATGAGCTTGCCTTTTCTTCATGATCAAAAGGAACACGGTTTAACAGTAAGATAGTCAAGCCAGCGGAAATCGGGTTGTATGAACTCACCGCCATGATAGGTCATCTATCTATCATCTTTTCAATATTCGCCCAACCAGGTGTCTTAATATTTTCTCTACTTTGTCCTAAATTTATGCTATATTATGCGTGTTCCGTTATAACATTTTTATTTAAAGGCTGGTTGCTCTTGTGTGTGGTTCGTCGTATATAAAGCAGTTTATTAGTTAGCTTTCAATAATTCGTAATTATTTAGCTTAATGTGATTAAGTCGCTTATAACGGTAATTTTTCAGTTTTTTTTTATAACTGTAGCATAGCCAATATGACTTACTATTGTTTAGACTTATTACTTTTTCTCTGTGATAAAATATAATGTATACTTGCTAACTTCTAGCTGCCTAATATTTAAACACATGTTGTCCAATTCTAAGTTGTAAGCCCCAACTGGTACAAACAAAACGTGTAGGTACCTTTCGATCCAATTTGGACCCTGTAATGTGAATTAAGTGAGTATTTACATCAAAATGTCATGGTTATTTTTAGGTAGAATAAGGGGTGACATTATCCGCCACAGAGCGGAGCTATGATTATAATTGAGACACGTGTCGCCCGACGCAACGCCAGCAACCCACGCTACCTTCACTTTTATAAAGCGTAGGCGGGTAGTGGAAAATATCTGTTTCATTTTACTGATCCGTACCTGGGGCGCTACCGCGAAAAACGATTTACATAAATTTCGTACGATTGTCTCTGTCACTCTCATAACGCCTTTATTGGAGTAAAAGAGAAAGATGGTGGAAATATACGAACTTCGATGTACGCTGTACCGGGCCTGTACCACGAGTAGGTACTCGTGGTACAGGCCCTTTATAGGTATAAAGCGTGCTCGCACGTGTCTGCGTTCAATATTTGTAGGAACAAACAAACTGAAACAAATCGACATAAAAACCTGATGCATTTTCATCTTATCATTTTAACCTGATTTGATCTGTGACATTGCGTGGTAGGGGTGCCGTTAAGTATAAGATAATGTAGGAGCATTTCCGTGTATTAGAGGAAGATATCTGGGTATTGATTTATTGAATGACACGTGTAATTCGTGTATCAAATGTGTGAAATGGTTTATTCTCATGAGAATATTAGTGTAGTGAAATATTAGTGGTAGCGGACCCGACAGACTTTGTCCTGTCTTAACTATACATTAACCGTGATGTGCACTAAGATATTTATTTTTGCATGATAAGTGCAACACGAATTCTGTCAATGTTATATCACACGCCATAAGGTTACATTAAAAAAAAACTGTCAAAAGTGCTAAGATTTAATTACTTACAAATGATTTAATTTGGTGGTTGATGTGAAATTTAAAATTTAAGTTTTCATTTATAACACCCTCTCCTGACAATAACAAGTACAACAACAAAAGAATTAGCGAAATCGGTTCAGTTAACGCGTGATGCCATCACCAAGGGAGCGTATCGATTGATTTAAATATACAGGTGGCCCATTTATATCGGTCCGTATAAGAATATCTGGAACTATAAGACATACAAAGATTTGTTCTTTGGAGGAGAGACTTTAGCTACGAGAAAGGACATAGGATATTTTTTATCCCGCCATCATACTTCAAGGCGGGCATGGTTGGCCGACCAAGTCGCGAGGGAAAGCTAGTATATATAGATTTCTTAAACTACTATAATTTATTCTTAGTAATTAGATTATTCTCAGCAACAAGCAACATGTAATTAAAGTAAACAGTATATTTACAAGGTTATAAATAGGTGCTAAAATATATTTATCGTATATACTGACCTTGATGAGGAACAAAGTCATCATTCATAACATTATGAAATATTTTAGTGTTTATTTATTATATTATAACACACTATTTTTTTTTTACTTTTGTTTTGGATGCTGGCAAATAAAATTATGTTATTGACTCGTGATATATCGATATTCTCGTACAATTTGAGCACGTGGTTCAATTTTTTTTCAACGCTTTTTTATGGAATTTATGTTTCACCTGCATTTCGCCTGCTGCATGCGTTAAATCCTTTTTAGGGTTCCGAACGGTAAAAACGTGACCTACTGAGACTCCACTGTTCATCCGCCTCTATCTGTCTGTAACCAGGCTGTAACTCATGAAGTTATGAACCGTGACAGCTAGATAGTTGATTTTTTCAAAGATTATTAAAATTCTAATTCTGAAAATAGGATAAAATAAATATTTAAGCGGGGTCTCATACAAGAAATATGTTTTTTTTTGGCGGTTTCTGCTCGATGTTAATAACGGCAATAGGTGGACGCTTCAAATACATAAATATACACAGAATACTTCTTTATATATTTACTTTAAAAATATAAAATTAAGTTTAATTAATAAATATTTAAGTGATTTTTTATGGTGTAATGGCACCCTTCATGCGCGAGTTCAGTCGCACGTGACCGATTTTTTCATGTTCATTTCCTTACTGGTTCTTGGTGTGTAGTGTCTGTGGTTTAGTCAACTTTGGGCAATTAGGTAGTTTTTTTTTATTTGTTGCAGCCACGCCCAGGTCGCCATAGGATGTAAAAAAAAATCCTGAAACTTGCATATTTATATCATATACAAAAACAAACTCGTTGAGTAACATTCATCTTGAAATATCTGTGAAAATTGTGATACTGACGAACTCTTTCACGCGTAAGCTTCATTTTGTTCATCGAATTGTCAATTTAAAAACACATTTTTTTAAATAGTAGAAACGACCATTACCGTTTTTATAAATGGCCAGTAACCGCCGAGCAACGCATGTAACAAAAAAGGTTTTAATCGAGTCAAATTTTTCTATTTTTCTTTCGATTTAAATATCGAAGATATTCGCTAGCAGACGTTTCTGCATAATAAAAAATCAGGTTTTATTCATACTAAGCCTAAACTACTCAGTTCCCTCCAGTTTCGGTATGATCCTAACTAAGTATATAAAGTTACTTGAAGCAATCGTGACCACAGCTGTTTCTTTTTATCAAAAAGTATTCGAGAAGAGCAAAGGATATAGGTACATTTTCATAATTAAAACATAGGTATCTGTCTACTCTACTTGACAATAGAACAGTATAAATAGTATATATTCCGAAGGCCGGTTTGTGACGTCAAGCGAGGGGCGGCCATGGCGATATTATCAGTATCGCTCCCGGAAAACACTGCTAATCAAACATCACTCATGCTCGACATAGGTACCTAAGGTCGCACAATGTAATTTCGGAGTAGAAAAACTCATTTCAGTTGTCAGCTATGATTGCCATGTTGAAAAATCGACTTGCTGCTACTGGTAAAAGTTATTGTTGTAAATGATTGCTGTATTTATTATAAGTACAGTAACTTCTGTAGTAGGTACAAGCAGCTATAAAATTGTAGCTGTTGTAGCAGGGTTATTAGCTGGTGTTGATATATAGACAGTTGACATTTTCTAAAACTGATTTCAGACTTAAGGCCGTGCATCACTTTGAGTTAACCACACCCACCTGTTAGAGACGCATTTATGGCCCTAGTGCAGTAGTATTTTTTTTTTAATTTACGAAACTCTACAATTATGATATAAGGAGTGAAATACAATTGATGCCAATTCTATATGAAATTAATCTCAATGGAAGTGTTGGTTGTAAAATATAGTGTCTTGTACAAATTATTTACTTCAAAGGTGTTGTGAAAAGCAGTACGTGTCATATGGTAGCAAAATTTATTCTACTTCGGGCCTTAACTTGAATCCCACACTACGCTCAGGCGTTTATTTTAGAATGTTTGCTGTCTGCTCAGGATTCTATTATACTCGCCTACTCTACATTTAGGATTCAATGTACGCCCTCGCTGTAAATATTTAATTTTGCTCCCTTGTGACAAAATCTACTATTTCTATCCGTAATTGACACCCTTTTCGCGTACATGAATGACTTCATCATTTAACATTGTTTTTTTTATACTTAGCACCTATCTCATTGTAACGAAAATGATAACGCAAATCTAAATATAAATAGTAGTCTTAAAGTCGATTAAAATTGCAGCAAGGTTAGTAATTTGAAAATTACGGTGAAGTTTTTATATGATATATTTATTAACTAATACCTCATTACTTTAGTAGTAATCGGATTTTTAGACTTTGTAGATTTAGGTGTTCTAAATCGAAGGTTAGCTAGAAGTATATAAAACTCAAACTAGAACTCAAAAATATTTTTAGTTTTAAGCACGTAATTCGTTTTGCATGCAGCATGCAAAATCAATAAAAATATTTACAATAAGGAATGACAGTCGTAAGTATAGAACACATTATATGTAAAGATTGCTAGCTGAATTAAATAAAGTCACGAATTACAATAAAAATATAATAAATACAAATAATTACAACAATTAGTCAGTACATAGAATATAAAATTGCAAAATAATAAATAAACGTGCGTTCCAGCCTCGGCAGATCTGAATAGTTCTAAAAATTATAATCATAAAAAGAAATAAAAAAAGATGGTCAAATAATGTGTACCACCTCAAATTAAATGGTAAACCAAATGTCAAGCTAATTAGTTAACGAAATAGTCATCAATAGAGTAATATGGCCTACTTATATAATATTATTTTAATATTGTCATCAAAAGGCACAAGTCGTAGTCGTAAATGTATAAGTTCAATAGACTAGAGAAATGGGGTAAACAACTTACACAATAAATTCGAATGTTTGAAGGTTTTGCTAAAGTTCCATAAAGAAAAGAACAAGCTGTACAGAAAAGAATCCTAACACATTTAACTTCTATAGGTAAAGGTTATAGAATCACCGCTTTTTCAATTTTTGTAGAAAAATTCAGTACCCAAACTCAAGGCTTTTGTTAGGTAAGTATAATACATATTTTTTAGTCCTTAGGGGGCCGAAAGAAGAAAGTTGAAAGCATAAAAGGCATTAAGAGGTTTCGGCAAGAATGAGGTGGAGGTATTTAATACAAAGATTTGAATTGCTGGATACAAATGATCAGGGTATCAGTATTTCACTGTTATTTAATTTAATCAACATTTTAAAATCCATTCTTCCTTTTACTTATGTCTCAGTGAATCAAACACGTAAGACTGGTTCATAAGTTGCAAGTCTATAATGTAGCTTGAAATTATATTCTTATACCAAATATTATATAACCTGAGTTCTCAAATGCTGTTAGACAATGAATTAATAAATATCGTGATCGATTTTTCTTAATATTAATCTAATACCATCGAAATGCTAGTTAGTAAGTGGGTAGGTAAATTCAATATTTCTAAGTAGATTATACTTCCAGTATTAGCAGTATAAAACTGGAAAAAATATTTTTATTTATATTTTCTGCTTAATAATATAATTCCATTTCCACATGTCTAAAAATAAGACAAGCCGATGGGAATCGTGTTGAAGACACTAATACTACTCATAGCCATATTCTACAAGTTATTTATATGGAAACTTGCAAATTAATTGTATAAAAAAACTTGTATCGTTTTTCAATTAGGACTACAGACGATGAGAATCTAATCAGATGCTCACATCTGCTCACTCTCAAGTTCTCAGTAACCAACCAACCCATTAAGCAATCCAGGGTAGCTTGCACATCTCTGCAGTGTAGCGATGGTGACATATTTAGGATCACATAGCATTCAACCGCGAACATCACCTACTGCCGACAGCCGAAACCGGCCGAAAACAGGTGAGGCGCCGAAGCCCTCCCTCCCGAAGGAAGCGTTCAGGACGACACCACACGCTGCTCGTCCATGACAAATCCCGTGTTCCGTTCCAGTCAACCAAGATATCACACTCACTTTCATGTAAAAATCCCAAAAATAGCACACTGATACTTAAAAGTAACTTGAAATGCTCTACTTATGCAAAACGTGGGACGCAGAGACAGGTTTTTTTTCTGCATGCTTCTGCAAGCAGAAAGAGTGTTTTCTCTAAATCTAATAGCTTGAATTTTTTAACGCTTTGAGGTTCCTTATATCGCGTATAACTACTTAATATAAAATGCATAATGCATGTCATAATTATCAGCAAATGAACCGAAAGTTTTGTTTAAAATCAGTTACTAATCATATTTTTGTCGATTCAAATATACTACCCAACATTCTTTCTGACAATGTTATAAAAACATTCAGAACAGTTAAAAGATTCTCGTGATACTCATACTAAAAGTCAAGTACCTAAGAAGATGTAATGATTTATTTGAATAATTTAGATTATAATACAAAATAAAGGATGTATTTCAAAATAGTAAATATAACTAAACCTTAATTTACATATAACATAAATATTGAATAATCATTAATATATTTAAATAACTAAATAAAGTAATAAAATAACTTATGAATAAATACTAACTACTAACAATTAAAAAAAAGAAAAAAACATAACAAAACACTTTGACGCATAATAGTAGTAGAAATAAACCCCAGTCTAAACTCTGGCCCGGTTCACCGTGCAAGTACCCGGCGCAAACGTCCCAAATATACTGGCCGAATTTCCGCGCTGTATGGCCAGTGAGATGCGCTGAACCAGGTACGAACCAGCCCTAGCATCGCCACCCCTTCCCTCAAACGCTTTGAAGAAGAAGATTATTTCTGTATTTACGAGCTGGGCTTTTATTACTTTATAAATTTTACCCATTTTCATTTAGTTAGTTTTAGTCAACGTGAACTAGAATAGTCAATAGTTAACTTATTTCATATTTTAAGGTGATTGAATATATGCCTTAAAGTCGTAGTTTTGTTTTATTTTCTCAAATATTCATAATTTATAAAATATCCGTATATTCGAATATAAAAAGAATATATTTAATTTATCCTAATACTAAAAACATGCATTGGAAAGCCCCTAACCAACACTACCAACGTCTACTTATTATTTCTAACCCTACACCTCTGACCCAAGAAGCATTTTGACTTTCATAGCAAACAAAACAAATCTCAAACATACATAAAAATGCGTTATTCTATAAGAAAACCTATCAAACAATTACAAAAATGAAATACCATATTAGAAAAAAGTACTTCAAGTAAAATACTGTTTAGAACGAAGTTATCAAAACGTTTGATACCTATATATGCTTTCTTACCTGAATTGTGTCCTGAAAATTTTAAATTACAATAATGCATCAAAAGTTTGAAATACATAAATAGTTATTTTGGTTTCTAAATGTACAGTCAGCGTCAGAGATATGTGACCCCCCCTGCATACAACCAACCTATGTAGGGGGGGTCACATATCTCTGACGCTGACTGTACACAAAAATATTAATTTATGCTTATTACAAATGTGTCGCTTACCTTCAAACTCAGATAAATCCATTCGACCCTCTCTGCAAATAACTACCTACCCTATTACCTTTTTATAATACCAAAATCGCATGATCTGACAGATGGATTTACCTGAGTTTGAATTTAAGCAACTCAAATATTCGTCACTACTATACATTTACTATATATAACGTATTATATAAAAATCGTAATAATAAAGTGCGTTCAATAAGCTTGCGGGTAATCTTGAAACTGAAGAGACCGGTGTCTTTTGTATAGTATGCATAACGCTAAGTAATCATGACAAGTAGGTATCAGTTTCATTACAAGGCACTTCCCGATAAAGTTCCTTGACGAGTACAGTTAGTTACAAGGCACTTCCCGGCTAAGTTTCTTCCACGAAACGGCCTCTGCCCTATGTAATGTAATCTCTGTTTTTCAGGTAGTATTTATTAACACAACGTGTAAGAAATATATGTATTTTAATTAAAAACGTTTACAGGGTTGGTTTTAAGCTGGCTCTGGCGTTTAGAGAAATATATATGTTTGAAGGGGCTTGTTTTTCCCGTTTAATATTTGTTAGGGTTATTTGCATATAACCTAACCTTTTTTTAATCAACTGTGTATATTTTCAATGTCAACAAAACAAGGTTACCAATCGATGTCGTCATAAAATCTGTTGTTTCGTTATTATTAACCTGGGCCGTAGCTACTATGCCAATCGATTGTAGAAACGAAATCGGGTCTGAAAATACCTACAGTATGGAAAAGATCACTGGACTTGTCATTGGATCTGTCTGATTGTACATTACTTTTCGCGAGCGATTCATATCTTGGCTCGACTAGGCTATTAACCCCGGTTATTCTCTATAGTGGTAGCGCGGTCCTGGTTAAATGGGAGGAAATTTGAACGCATAACTCATCATTCACATTCAGATGGGTTTCTAAAATTTCAATAAGCATTAGGTACCGTACCTATTGCGTAAACCAGAGGGGAAAAAGTTGATGTCTACAATTATTTGTCCGTAGCTTGGATAAAGGTCACGTCCCACGCAAGGCAAGGGAGTCATCGGGTTCGGTGGGTGGGGGAGGGGGAGCGGGCACGCGCGGGCACGGTGACCTTGCCCGGCTGTGACTCTGCGACCTTGGAGCCGACCGCCTCGCTGCCTGCGCCCCGCAATAGGCCCTCACCCCCTCATTCGCCCGCCGTGCCACCCCGAACGCCTACGCTTAGCCCACCCCCATCTGCCTACCGCCTACACCTCGTGCAAAATTTAATAGCTATCCCTAAAGTATCTACCTACGTCAGAGGGCAAGGAAGAGTAGAACAACCGACCTATTGCTCAACAATTCAAACTGTAGGTACAGGAGTACGAGTGACCTGTACCTGAACCCTCGGACGTAGATGCCTGACCCTTGCGCTTGAACTAGAGACAAATATTAAACAGAGAGTAATTTACTCTGAGAATCGCGAAATGCGGAAGTCTAACTGACGTACAGGTTCCCTAAAATACTTCGTCATCCAAGGGTAAATAAAGTCTTATCTGTTGTGATACTTGTGATATTCGCAATAGGTACCTACTTATCTGATTTTGAGTACTTATGGATTAATTAATCTTATCGGAATCGGATGGTGTTCCAGAGGTTAAACACGATAACTGGGAAGGTCACGTCATTGTGAAACTTATTGGCTTATCAAGTAATCAGAATTTCTTGCAAGTTAGTGGTTGTGGTGTATCCCCATTGCCGTAAATTCAATAAAATGTGCCTTAAGGGATGGCTTGCCCCGAAACGTCCTAAACCTATTGCTATTTATTTACATTGTCTTGAATCTAAATGGGCCGAACCAAATAAACCAAATGAAGTTTTTGCGTCAATGTCAAACGAGTCAAAATGATTAAAATGAATAATGAAGTATACACAATGTAACTATCCTGTGTTGGGCGACCTTGTCCCGCAAGGTCGCGGGCAGTCTTTCGGGGCTTTCCGCGTATGTCCAAGGTCTTGTTTGACTGTTGTACTGAAGTCATATAGGTACCTAACTACCTACATGTAAGTGTAAATAAGGCGGACCGTACTGTCATACTTGTACAATGTGCTCTTTATTACGCATTACTTGGCGTGATAATGCAACTTCCAAGAACGTCGCCCGGTGCTAGCTGGGGCTTTATTCTAATACCTAATCATTGTGATTGTTACATGTACCTGATACGCTGCCTGTTAAGGTGAACTGAATTTAGAGTAAGGTACAAATACGTAACGTTAACTTAATTTCTTGAAAACTGTAGAAACTGATATAGTATTATTCTTTCGATTTAAGTCCTATGTTTGTTCAGTACTGGAGTCTTATATAGTCAGAATATACGAAACTGTCGAATTTCTATTAAACCTAATTGGCCTCGATACACATCGCAATATTAACTCTTAAGTTGAAAATTATGATGGCTTTGGTAAAACTACGTATGGTAGGTATAATTAATATAGGAGAAGAGTTTAGCACAAGTTGAAGGAGCTCCAATTCAATAAACCACAATCGTATTAAATAGTTTGAATTGATTGGTAGCAAAGTTAGGGAGAGTGGGGTTTCAGTCGTAGCAGTCTAACTGCATTCAAGTATTTAGTTCGAAGTGATAAAGTTCCGTGCCAATACCTGATAATTAAACTAAAACTGGGTCAAAACTGAGTCCAGAGATGTTCAATGTTTAACTATTGGAAATGAAACACTGCATCCAGCTCTGAAAACATCCTACGGTTTTAATCGTTGGATATTTTATATCAATAATAAATAATCACTATTTTCAAACGCCTTTACAATTTTACGACATAATCGCCTAGGTGTTAAAAATTAAAATATTAAACCTCCGATATTTCGAACTACATTGTCTTCATCAGTAGTGTCAATTTTTTTTTTATTATTGTTTCAAGTTTTCATGCCAAGGTTTTTTACAAGTACAAGATACCATTATATTACTCAGAAAATACATAAATAGATACCTTCTTAATCTTAAGAATGTACTTTAATAATATTTAACTTTAATGGAATGTGAATGCAAAAAAATTATAAATGATAAAAGTATCCCTCCAAATGTTAAATTTTTATTTCAATTCATACACCTACCTTCAATACTTATAAGGTATATCGTGAGAATTCACGACATACTATAGGGAGATTGCATTATAAAATAATTTCAGCCTAGATCTTGCCAGAAGTGAGTCGGCTGGTAAGTAGACGTAGATTAGGTTACGTAGGTAATCATTAGTATTTGCATATTTAAAAACTAATTTTAATGGTAATTTGTCGAAATATGGTTATTTATCAAAAACATAATGAGAATATAATAAATAAATAAATATTAAATTACATTCTAACACCAATTGACTGAGCCCCGCGGTAAGCTTAATAAGGCTTGTGTTGTCGGTACTCAGCAACGATATATATAATGTACAAAACTTATTTACGTAGAAAACACTCATGAAGCAGGAAAAAATATCTGTGCTCATCATACAAATGCGCTTCCTGGGGTTTGAACCTCGGACAGTCGGATTCATAGGTCTACTCATTAGGCCAGTCCTGTCGTCAATATATGTCATTATGATTAAATACAAGTAGACATACATATTTTGGGACATATCGACCTAGTTCTACAATAATCTCGATAACGCTTGTGGTTATAGTATAGGTGCTTGGCGACGATATAGATACATATAATGTCCATAACCCAGCTAAAAATATTCATGACAAACACACGAATACCTCCCTAGGTATCTCCTCCTATCAGATCAGATTATGTTAAAAAGCACATTGCGATTGGTAATAAACTGATTTTAACGTAAAGCGCTTGAGTATGAACGTAATTGTTAGTTTAATTTGAAAAGTTGCAGCTGTTAATGTAAATCATTCTTTATATAACGAATCATACGGATAAACTATTTTCAGGATTTCCGGTTCAACCTCGAAATGGCGAAGTTATAATATATTTTTTGTTTAATGTTCATTAACGCAGTTTAGTATGTAATAATATTGATAGCTTATTATGCAGTGATCTATCGCAGAATTGTACAACTAATTAAGAATTGATTTCAGTACGCGTTTCACCATTATTTTGTAATAACCAGGCAGACCCGGGGTCACGGCCGCCTGTTGGCTTTCTGTAAAGTCCAGCTACCGCTTACAAAACGTAAGCCCTACTACCGAACAACGTCATGCTCTAAGAGCAAACTTGACATGTTATTTTACTTATTTGTTACTTTATTTGACATAGACGAAATCATCGATTGATATATTTATGGAATCCATTTTTTTTTAAAGAAGAAGTCCTTATTTCCTTACGGGTCCTGTTTTAATTATCCGGAGTTAATGGCAGTGCCTACACAGACCTAGGCTCAGAATAAGATGGCGTCCGTCATATATAGGTAGTACGATTAGATCGAGCCGCAAAGTTCACAGGGTGGAGTGGGTGGCGGGGGCGGGCGCAAGCGCGGGCGATGCACCGGAGTCAAGTGCAGGGCCGCACTGCGCCGCTGCAGCGCCATGCGCCCGCCGCCCGGTCAATAGCCGCTTCAATGACACCCGTCAAACGCTTATTGACTTTATTAGATCTTATTGCGTTTCGGACAAATTCCACTCGTATTACTAACCTCTTTCACATTCACTGCTATCATTAAAGATGTTTATGCCTTTGTTTGTCGGTGTAATCTCCGTAACCATGAACTCGGTGAAGGTTAAATAAATGCGTTTTTTTCTGAAGGTTGTTGTTATGAATGCAATGTCATGTTTAATTATATACTTAGTGTTTATAGCTCAAAGCCAGTTGCAGCTAAGATCGAATCTTTATATGCGTGTTAAACTCTTAGGTTAAACAAACAAACTTACTAATGAAATATTTCACTGAAATTTTATTTAGATATTAGTGGTATAGTTAAAACCTTGGTGCAAAGTTTATGTATACTTAATTATACCATTGCCTTGGTACAGTTCCTTTCAATAGAACATTAGGTCGCTAAATAGCCATTGTGGTACGAACCGCTCACCCATAAGACACAAAACTGGCTTTTATATATAGCTAGCTGCAATACCGAAAAACTTCGTCACCTATCCCGACATGATTCCGGTTTTAGAGGTAACGCATTCCTCTTAACTACGCAATCCTCTTACTCGATAAGTTTCTAAGATTCGTGGTCGGCCTCCGCTTAGGTATAGAAATAGATAGACCTCACCGCTGTTCCTGTGGAAACGAAGTAAGCAGCCTAGGCTACTATCACCTCTCTTGCTGAAAGAGTCATCTGTCCCGCTGACCTAACCTAATTCAGAATCGACTAGCAAGTGGTGCGGCTTGAATGCATATACCCTAAGAAGACAAATTACACTGCCGCTAATTTGGAATACTATTTGTGTGAATACCCCAGCGCCGTCCAACTTAGCTTCCATGTTGCTGAGCGCTGCCGCAGCGACTGAGGTTCTCAAATGCTGCTAATATGCCGATTAGATAAATAAAAACAATCATATATTTCCGGCGTTTACGATGGAGGTCCGAGCCTCCGAGGAGCCAGAATACCCATGCGCCTTTTAAGTCATTAGATTTGAAAATAATAGACATCGCAATTAAACGGATGAATGTTCTCCACCAAGTGCCTTATGGGCACCATTTCGTGTGGACTTAAAGGATTTTTTAAAGAAATTTTAAGTGAGAGTTATATTTTTAATCTTAATTTGGTTCACACTTATACCAATGGCCCCTTTTTGGGGATCATACCAATCTAGAAACTTTATAAAAATCTGTCAATGTCAACCTTACTCACGAAAAACACTACGCACATAAACAGACGCATACATACATGTTAAAAACATATTCTTGCTAAGTTATAGTGCTGTTGATAAGTTAAATTATTACGATTCAAGAACGCACCTTTTCCATGTTTGTGTCATTATTCTGTTCTAAATATAGAAAATTTGTAGACAAACTTACCTTATTGAGTTATCAGTCAAGATCAGCGCTCACGGAAATGCGGTAGGTAGTGACCGCCACGGCCGAGTCAACGACCGGCCGCCCTCGGCGCAAACCTCTGAGGAACCATTGTCGTGTCAGCCTAATTCTTTATACCGTGATTCGGTGATGTATCGGATATCCATGTTGTCATATGACACCATTATGTTGTATAACAAGTACCTATAATTATTATCAAATCGTCCTGCAGCTATCTTCGTTACTATTTCGGTCGATCACTAATGTTTTAGTCTTAGTATTTGTAACCGGTGCGATGCTAACCTAAGAAGCGGTTAGTCTCAGCATTAACTAACCCAACTTAACGCTACTTTTAGCGTCTTAGCACCTTGACGACATTTTACCCTTCAGTATTTGAAAGTAACTTAGATCACGTACTACGGCGTGCGTCTGCAGACAGTCCTAGTAGGTAGGTAGGTACTTATCTACATGAACCGGAAAATGAAGTTTATTGGTAGAATGATGAGGATAACATTATATGCAACTTGTACCGTAACAAGAACATTATACCTACTAAAATAATGTAATAAGTGGGTAAATATAACGAAATTGATGCTTATCTTGTTATCGTAGTACTAACTTTATAATGATGCTTGTTGTAGGGTTAAGACGTGGTTAAGATGCATCTCGCTCAGAAACCTAAGTTTCGATATGGTGATTTCTCTAACTAATTGAGTATTACCCCTATATTTGGGGTAATTTACCAAATCTTGAACTCTGTACGAGTATCATGCCTATTATATTATAATATTTATGAAGCCTAATAGACGTGAATAACTATTTCTTAATTGTTTTCCTGTGGACTTATCAGTGTAAATAATTACTTAGTTGTAATTTTCTAATTGAAATGTTTATATATCTTTGATAAGACGTCAGTATCGAGTATAGAATACATAAAGTTGTACGAGATGAGCATAATAGAATTTGTGTTTCGTTGCTTGGACCGACCCTTGACCACCTAGCTCGGCTATGGATATCAGTGCCTGTGTCCTAGGAACCATTGGGCGAAAAGCCTCATAAATATGATAATGTATGACATCGTGGCAGCATACGTCTCTTCCTCGACGTGATTGTCGTCTTAGGCATTCAAGAGAAGGTTGTGATATTTGTATGTTTCATGTTCATCTTAACTTTAATTTAAACTTAATTTTATACTTTTATTTAGCTTGTAGTACTATCCACACAGTAACATTCTGGGTTGAGTTTGAGTTTCATTCAAGATTATTTCAGCTAATCTGTTTAATTAAGTACCTAGATATTTTGAACGTCCAGTGAGACGTCATCACAACAAATAACGCTCCACAATTTTCCAAGTCAGTACGTCATTGACTTGGAAAATTGTTTAGTTACGTGCGTTATGAAAATGACGTATCTCGGTTTCGTCAGAGGCTTCGATTTGCCCGTGTAACTTATAGTCGTGGCTGACACGTGTAGTATGTACAAGTTGGTATTGAATGCATTCGTAACTTCTAAGTGTTGATTCAGTTATGTAAAAAACCTATTGTGTTTAGTAGGTACCTTCATAAGTTCATATTTATAGCATTTTAGGTAGGTACATGTAAGAAATCTTGTGTAATAAATGTAGTAATCAATTTCCGTAATTAGAAGAAATCTCGTCATTTTAATATATTATTGTGTTTCGATAAGTTTTACTATTTATGTATTTCTTTTTCTGCATAAGCTAAACGTCCAGGTTCTCGTGCGACCCAGCACATGTCGTCATCTTCAAATTTAAGTCATTTGCAATAAAGATGACAGCCGGGTGTCACTATTGGGCATTAGAACGTCGAGCACTAGGACGTTTACTTTACGCTTTTAGAGGAATCGGGAATGAAATGCAGTAATAATTTTTACAATTCTGATTTATTTTAATTCGACAACCTGTCATTATATTAACAAACAAATGACTGAGCACGCTCTCATACGCACATAGATACATACACACACAAACACACCGCGACCGGCGCTCCATTGCATATAAATTATACTTATATAGTCTTAAATTTTATTTCAGTCTGTGTACACTCTCCTCGCCCGGCGCCGGCCACGCACGCACGCGTCCTAAACGAATTATCACATATAATATATTAACACGATCTGCGAAAGTTTATTATACTAGTTGATTTAATTTAATGTAGGTCGGGGTGGGGTGGCGGAGACAAGAAGCTCCGCGGGCCGGCCTCACGCCTCTAGCATGGGCGGCATGAACGCGCGCGGCGGCGAGGGCGACTTCTTGGAGAGGTTGAGCGGCTGCGGCGCGTCGCCGACGTCCACCTGCAGCGCCATCTGCGCGGGCGCGGGCGCGGGCGAGCCGCCGCGGTAGCAAGCCAGCAGGCTCTCGGCCGCCGCCTCCCCGCGGCGCATGTACTGCTGGATGATGTCGGTGCGCTTCAGCTGCTCGGGCGTCATGCGCGGGCCCTCCATCAGGCTCTTGGCCAGCACGGAGTGCGTCGACGAGAGCGACGCCCGCAGCGGCCGGGGCGAGTGCGCGGGGTGCGCCGGGCTGCCGGGGTGCGGGCACTGCGCGGGCTGCGGCGACGGCGTCGGCCGCATCGGTCGCGCTTCCGCCTCGCCGGTGTCGCGGCGCATCGCCCGAAACTTTTTGTGAGGCTTGTATGCCTCGTCCATTAGAGAGGAGGCGTCATATAGAGGTGGCGCCTGAAGAACACGCTTTAGCACGGGCATGTCATCGGCGGCGAGCGGCCGCCTGTCTTCAGAGTGCTCCTCTAGCGAGGAGCGCGGGCTGGAGCACCCCGATCCAGGGCCGACGATGCGCTCATGTTTCTCATTGCCTGACTCGATGCCGGAGTCTGTGGGCGAGTCGAGCTTGCGGTAGCGCGGAGGAGGGCGCACCGGCGTGACAGTGAGTCCGTTGTGCGCTAAATGCGCCACGCCGAGGGCTTCCTCGTCGACGGAGCCTCTTGAGTCGAGCCGCCGTCTGCCGGCCAGGGTGGCGGCGAGCAGGGGAGTGCCACAATCACCGAGCGCTTCACCAGATTCACTGCTAGAGACTGATCCTAATGGGCTACGAGCAGAATCATCTACCCCGGAATCCGCCCATGGGCAGCCTTCTTCATCACCCCACATTTGTTGTCTTAATAACTCTTTGTGCTCTGTCCTGAATACTACCAGTTTCTCTGTATGGAGTGTGCTGAGAGTCCGTAAGTCAGGCAGAGTGTCCATTAACTCCCGTAGGAAGCCAGGCCTGTCGGGCCTGTTCTGGACGATGACGGTCTGCAGGCACGACTTCAAGCGCGCGTGCATTCGCTCTACGAGTTCAATGTTCCTTAGGCCCGGTCGGTCGGGCGTGATGAGGACTATGGCGCAGAAGAGGCCGATCTCGGCGTCTGTGAGGTTCATGGAGTTCATGCGCTCAGCGAACTTGAATGTTGAGTCGACAAGAAACCGAGCGTTGGCACCGCTCTGAATAGAGTCTCGCTTCATAAGCTGGCCGTTGAGGCAAATGATGCTATTTAGTGGAGCATCGAACATGCAGATGAGGCGCACGAAAAGTGCGTCAAAAAGTCCACTCTTGAGCAGTGTGAATTTATCATCTTGTGTGAGCAGTTGGAAGCCGGGGATGAGACCGGCGAAGTCGATCACACCACGGATCACGTGGGCGAATCGCTGAGAGAATTCCTTCTCGGATTGCAACTCTGGCGCCGGGTTTAGTGGACATGCCTACGACAAAGATAAATATATGGTTAGACGTCGTTTAATAAAGTTCAAGATTGAAGTTTTTTTTACTATTTGTGTATGTTATTAAGATTAAGATATCAAGATGCTTACCAGAGTTGGTTGTGAATAGGTGGGACAATCGCGTGCCCGCGCACGCATGGCGCCGACGCGCTCTCTGGTGAACTCGCAGGTGTCGAGGTGTGCGCGCACCACGCGCGCCAGCAGCCGCGGGGCATCATCCAGCTCCGCGGCCGCGGCCTGCTCGTGCGCGCGCGACGACGACGACTGCTGCATGGCGGCCAGGATCCGCGCCTTCTCCCGCTTTGGCACGCGACCAAACCGCACGGCTGCAACAAAAAGAAATAAACTTGAACACATGCTCCACTATAAAATTAAGTTGTTAAAACGAAATGAGTGCGTAGCTAAGAACGGGATTGTTGTGCAAGGTCGCGGCTAAACATACTGTGGGGTGCAGCTGTCGCGAGGCGAGCGCCCGAGCCATGTGCACGCGCAGCTGACGCGAGGGTAGAGTTCATCGCCCGTCCCGCCGGACTATTGTCTGGCGAGCCTTTTAAAGTCCACGGGCCTACCGGATATGTAGCGATTCAGTGAACTAGTTTGAATGACGAGTGACAAAGCACAAACCGCGAGGTCACGTTAAAAAGTGTTACGACTTTCTCGCGCTAGGCTGCAGGGCGGCGCGGTATGAAAGGCCGTAAGCGGCCGGCGGCTACGCGCCGCTTACGGCTTTCGTGCGCGCGCGCCGGTGAAAGTGTTTGCGCGGCTCACGATTGAAAACGAAAGCGGAGAGCGCCCTCTCGCCATTTCTCCGAACTTTCGCTGCGCGAAGTGGGCCGCACCAGATGCACGAACCTATTGTTCACGATGCTCCAATCTGTTTAAATTATCTCTCGCTACGTACTGTACTATATAGAACTACCTATCTACTTATAAGGCTTGCTCAACTACGTATTTTGTTGACAATATGTGTGTTTACTGTTTATACTCATAGTAGTCGAATATCATGTTTTTCTTCAATTTTAAGAAAATCTTCATAATAATTTAAAATAACTTAAAAATGTATTATTGTTCGATGTTTTGGGTAGAATGGAGAAACATATGTTACCTACATTACGTACATTTTAATAAGCTAACTATAAATGCTTTTCATTAATACCGTGTTTACTTTTCCTAAACAATGTGACTGAGATAAAAAAAAACAGTCTAAACATTTGTGTCGTATTGTAGTACTTATAAATTACATTACGTAAGCAATGCATGATCATAAATAATGTATATCCCCCTTATTCTTAAAACTTTTCTAGTGTTTGATATTTATTTAGTTTTCTAGCATACAGAAATTTCAATAACGCATGTTAAATTGATCAGGCATTTATAATAACCACATAAATCAGGCAGTTTTTCGCGTCGTAGCACTAGTTCGTAGCACGTAGACACCTACTACTAATGCATTAATGTATAGATACATTTCTAAGTTTAATAAGAAATTGTTTTTTTTTAGATAAATATATTTAATTTACTCGTAAAAAAATACGTACGAGCATTGTGATATTTCACAACTCCATTCAGGATTCCCTTCAGGATCGGCAAGTCTTCTCCCATGTCTAAGACCATTACAGTTTTTTTCACTAAACTAATTCACAGCCGAAGCCACAGAACTATAAGCAGGTAACTTTATGTCACTAATTAAAATTATTTAAATCACTAGGTAGTGTCACATAGCACAAGTAGATTCACACAAGCACTGTAATCCGTGGTTGTTGAGAGTTGTTGTTGGCTCGCGATCTCGTGGTCGAGTGAGCGTATGGCATAGCGGTGATAGGGCTGACGACCGATGCGCGGGCCGGACTCCCTCGCACTGCGCGGCGGCGCGCGCCGCTCCAACCTTGAACTTGAGCGCGCGGAGGGGGGGGCGCCGTCAATAAACTCCGCGCAGGCCCCTGCCCCCGCGAGCCCTGCCGCTCCCCCCCCGCCCTCCACTTGCACCTTGCCGATTACGACGTGAGAATTTTCCAAAACTAATTTCCGGTTTCCCCGAGATTACGCTCTGCGTCCGTGTTGTCTTAGGGTTTGTTGGTGCTAAATGACTTCTGGTCGTTGTTGTCATTGATCATCTCATTTGAATTCATTATACGTATTTATCCTTATGTTTTTAAAGTATCAATTATTAAACAAAAATCTTTGATGACGTATCAATCTTTCATACGTTGATTAGAAATGTATAAACTTTGCTCTTGCCTTTACTTAGAAGAAATAATATAAAATATACATAACTACATTAAATATATTAGTTACTTAACTATTATATATTACCTATTAATTTAGATTACGCAAAATATAACGAAATTCACTAAGATAATTGTTGTTATTGTGTTCATTTGTAGAATAATATGAACTCTACAAACGATTAGTTCAATTAACGACCGCACTTTACCAGAGCGCTGTTGGCGCTGTAGCGCGCCATCTGTTGTTGAGTAGCAGAACTAAAAGTTGGATATAAGGATAACGCTATGTAAAAGTAACTCTATTTTAAATTGTTTTTAATTTGTGATGGAACGTTGTTTTTTGTGTTTTCCTTTTAGTTGATAAACATCAATGTGGCATTTAATTTACTTTTTTTTGTGAGATAAGGAAATTAATTATTCATATTTATGAAATGTGCTAGTTTATATTTTTTTGGATCAGTTTTATTCATGAATGTCTATTTATGGTATTTACCGAATGTTTGTGTATAAATAATTATGTTCATAGTGTTATCGTAAATACCTATATGTAGATCATAAGAGTCAATTGCATCCTAAGTGTATTATCGTTGACATCCCATTATTTACTGCAGCTATTACGTGTTAGGTGCGTATAGTAAAGAAACGCGAGGGCAACGAACTGAATTACGAAAGTGAAAACATAAATTTCCCTCTCACGCTTACGAAATGCGCCTTTCTCCGCTTTCACCGGAGACGGGCCCGTGTCGCAAGCCGCGCGCTGTGGCGCTCGCCGAGTTTGTCGACCTGGTTAGCGTGCGCTCACCCGCGCTTGCATAACCCGACCCCCACCGCACGCACACCCCCCCTCCCCCCACCCGCGAAATAGGATCTCAATTCTCGCAGAAGCTCGCGCCGTGCAGGCCTCTTGGCACGCGCGAACTTTCCTGTGCGTGCTCATGCACGTTGCACGCGCATATGCTACGTCGTCCCGCCTACGTCGCGCCGCGTCATTACAACCGTTGCATCATTTACGCACTCATTTCAAATTCGCATGACCTGATTTTAGGATTGTTAATAATTAATTTTTTGCAAAGCAGAAACAAGATGTCGCATATTATTTTAATTTTCGCAGGCAGAATAGCATTTTTGCAAAGTTTTGCGAATTCTGACAATTATGTCTAAAAAAAGTTTTTTATACTTAAATGGCATATTTTTACATAACACTTAATACACAAACTTTTGGATTCTTCATCAACAATTTGCCAATCAGCTGATCACATTCATCGCAGATTTAAAGTAGGTATTTAAACGGAAGAAAACAGTTTAAGCGAATTTTGCGACATTTTGTTTCGACTGCAAACAAAATATAATAAAATAATCAACTCACCATCTCTGCTCATGCCCACTGCGATGCATTTTTTCAATCGGCAGTATTGACACCGATTTCTGTTAATTCTAAGGATGGAGCACTGCTGGTTTTTCGTACAGGGTCGGTACTGGATCTTCTGTTGGATGGACCGCCTGAAGAAACCCTGGGGATCACAGCGGCAGTTAGAATCCGGTTCGAGGTCGGAGCCGTCGCTGGAGCAGCCGGAGTCCGAGGACTCGCGGCGCGCCTCCAGCATGCTCACTAGCACGGAGTGCCGCTCGCGCAGCTCGCCCGCGGTCTCGCACGACATGCCACACACCATTCACTGGCACACACCGCCACAACCACAACCACAGGCTCTAGCTTCGCGTACGCGTGACAGAGTCTCGGAGTAGCGCAGAGTGACTGCACCGACACGGACGACGGTCGACTGCGAACTGTGCGGGCGCTGCGGCGCGCGGCGCACAGTTAGCGAGCCGCGACCTACTTGCCGGCCGCCGACCCACCCGAGAAAGTGAGAGTGCCCCGGCCCCCGCGCGCCGCGCTCCTAACGGTCCACGCCGCTCTAGAATGCGCCGCTGCCGCTGCACCGGTGCGCCGGATATAGGCCGGGCGCATCCCGGCGGCGTCGCGGCGCGCGGTCGTTCACCCGGGTCAACGGCCGCTCGATTGCACAACGCCACCCGCTCCCCGCGCCGCCCTCGCCCTGGAGCTAGGGCGCGGGCCGCGCGGGTCGACGACCGAATCGTGCCCGCTGACGTCACTAACGCGTCACGGCCTACCTCAATGCGCGCGCGCTCCCCGCTTAGGGGCTGCAATGATCCATTAGACCGCCACTACATAGTGTCAACTCAAATGATCACTACGTATCCAGCAATATGCTGTAATTCCAACATCATAGTACCTATTTACCCACTACACCCTACTACTACGAGAGGCTGGCATTAAACAAAGCGTCGTAAAAAACTAATTGATTGAACAGAAAGATGTCATTGTACGTAATACCTATAACCCATATTATAAATAAAACGATCAAGTCATATTTGCTAGAAGAATTAAGAGTTTTCCTTCGAGGCGAGTTGCCCGGCAACTAACAGCGTTGTTTATTAAGAGTCAGAGCAAGTTTTTTCGATGCTAGTAACAATGTAGTTTAGATACGCTCCAAGGTAGACTCAGCTACTAATTAGAGTACAGCCTCTTAAACTCGCGTGGAAGTAATTTGCTGGAGAAGCAGGACAAAGAGTGGCACCGTGTCGAGTCGCGCGCGGAGGCTGCGCGGGGGAGGGCGAGGGTCGGGCGGCGGGGCGGTGGCCCAATTTCGCGTTGCCATCGATCCATTGTGCGCTGTGCGAGTGGCCCATAATTGGTCGCAGCGCGGGCACTGACCGGCCGCGCGGTCGTTGACCTCCTTTTGCGAAAACAAAACCTTCCCGCGAGCATGGACTCCTCCCGAGACAGATATCGGTTTCTGTACAACTATGACAGCTGACCTGGAGCCTAAAATTGCCACAAATGTTCCATTCTAGTTATATAATTATTAATAACCGACCAAACGAATCACTATCGACGTGTCAACGACCTCTGACTAATTAACACGGTGACTTCGTTTGGAGTTCCAGAAAAATAATAAATAATGCTATTTGTCATTTACTCCCTATTTAGTTTCATTAACTGTAAACAATGTAGGTAGGTTGTTTTAATAAAACGTTCGTTCTAATTAGTAAGGCTGCCTAGTTACTCGCACGAGGACTAATGAGGTAATAGTTTGTAAGTATTCTGACTTCAGGGAAAACGCTATATTTGATAACCTATTTATATTGCGGTTATTAGTAAACGTGCGGCCTCGATGCTTCATTACGTTATTTTTATTGACTAATAAGGTTAGAGGTGCATCGACCTGCGGGCACAGGGTTGTTTCTAAGGGTATGAATGGCGCAATGACTGTTTAGCACGTAGCCGCCCCTGTGAGTCAGCGTAGGCATATAAATAAGTGGCACATAAATAAATACATAGCAGTACCGTGCAGGGTTTCGTCAGAGCGCGCGATGTGGGTCGCCACCGAGAATTTTCGACACAGCTAGTCGCCTAGCCGAGCGATAAGCGATCGGCCGACACTTTTTGGTCGTTAACGTTACATTGACACAGTTAAGCTCGGATTATTGCTAACTGGACTCATTGTGCCTAATTTCTTCAAGTTTTAATAAAGAAGTGCGCCTAACAGTTGTATTTGAACACGCTAGGAAAACCCAAATGTTAAACTAAGCTTAGTCATATTGAAGACTTGTCATTGTTTAAATGTACGAGTAAACAATGATATGTAACGGATTGTACGTTGAGTCAGCCTGTGTAGCAAGTCCGTTTTAGGCGCTAAGCTTACCAAACTGATATTGACTGTTAATAAATAATCGTAATAGGCAGTAAGACGGGTGATTTGTACGTTATGTGACAATGTAACGGTGCAGGGGCAACGACTGCGAGACGTAGCGAGATAAGGACTCGCGCGCAACCGCCGCCGTTTCGTCTCACGTCCGTCATCGGTGACGGACTCGTACGTGGGCTAACGCTCGGACAGGATTATACAACTCTTGTGTTCGGTATACTGAGAAATGTTAATTTAGTTTCTATGTCATATATGCAATTCGCTCGCTAAACAATTATTTTTAAAACCGACGCAGTCAATGTTTAATGAGATATTGATGCCGGCGTTAAGAGCGTCCAGTTAACGTATAAATTACGATTAACCATAAAAGAAAACGACTAATTTTCAAAATCTGTTTTTCTATCGATCCTCACAGATGAATTATTATTATTCATAATTAAATTTCAAAATGACAGATGCTAGACCTTTTTCTAGGTATCTGTGCGTCTAGATAAAGTTTAAAGGCAGCGTTGCAGGCAGTTTCGTATTTAATTTTTGGGCAACAAGGAGAATTAGACTTACTTATAGAATACAGTAACCCCATGTAAACGTTTACGAGGAAGCCGGGCCTACCGGGCCGCTACGTGCAGATTGCGGTCCGATAGCGACGCTGACTCACGCTGTGATTCACTTCCCGTTCACCTATCACACGCTTATTTATAGCACAATCGCGTAATTCCGACAATTCATAACACGTCTAACGATTATTCCATTTATACATATACGCATATATGCGTCGATTTGTCACTAGTCCGTTACCGATAGTATATTTGCGACATATTTAGAGCATAAGACTTGTTATGGGCATACTCCTAGAGTAATAATATAATATACTTAACTGCCAGAATACCTACTTTTATGAAAACTTTAAAGCAGCTATCGAATTGCCTTGAAATTATATATGTATGTACCTACGAGTATGTGACAGTGAGATAGTATTTACACATTTGTGGCTACATTTGTGGCTGCATTTGTGTAACTGCAAAATGACCATTTATATCCCCCCAATCCGTGTGTAGCGTAAGGCTTACTACAGAACAGATATAGGCCATAACGTGTTACATTTAAACCTAACGGCCGAGAAAAGCACTAAAATGTTTATTACGAAGAGTCAAGTTCGCTCGGCGCGGCAAGCAGGAAACCATGAACGCAACTTGCAGTGTGATGCTCCCAATAAATATGACCGGCCGGGGATCAACGAACTTCTGAGCTGACAGTTCAAAAATAATGTGGGTTACGTTCACGTAGCGTACGTTCGTTGGCCGTAGAAGTTGTTTACGGGTCTCGCTCGAGGTAAGCGCGGGTCGACGGCCGCTGCACGCGGAATGGTGTCAAAAAATAAGCGACCCACAATACGACACGAGGAATTATGTCGAAGAACAAAGGCGAACTCGCACCAACTGTACACTGTATTTATTTATGTCATTTTTAGTATTGGGATTCGAAGTAGAAACCGTAGTTTACGCAATAAATGTTTTATTAGCCTAATTTAGATTAATTTATTGCTTATAAGAAATAATTTGTAAAGTAAAACCTTTAGGGTCAATAATAATTATGTATACGTATGCTACATTAACTTTTTGAAACCTAAATTAAAATTGCATTCAATTTAATTTGTGAAGTATTACTACAGTCGAATAATTATACTTGCAATGCTTCATTTAATTGTTAAGTATAATTAATTAATTTCATTAATTGCAGAGTGAACCATTGATACTAAGAATACAGATACCTACCTATAAGTGATTGTTATCTGTGTATTAAGTTATTGGAGTCAAGGGCCTTTCAAGCTACTACGAATCTACGCAATCAGTTATTTGAATTGAATATGTACAACTTTGCACGCCGATGAAATGAAATTATCTTATAGAAACAAAATAAACAGTTAGCTTTGTAAACCTATAACAAACAAAACGTAGTAGTAGCCTTTGCAACTACTAATGGCCATTTTACTATCGAATCGCGTATATCAACAATCAACATACAAAATCAAAGGTTCGTTGACATCAGTCTGCGTAGGCAGATTCGAACAAATGAAAACCGTCCGCCCGGCCCGTCACCGTACGTTGGCGCCATTCAATGAACGTTTACAATCGTAGCCGCGTCGTGCCGTGGCAGCACCGGCGTTTCAACCTACATGCCACGCCATCGCGCGGCGAGTAGCTGAACTAATACTGCGAGTTTTTTATTTACGTCACTAGTTGGCGCTTCCCTCGAGTTATGAAATGTGAGGTAACATAACATCTGATTATTATGTTTAGTTACATTTTGGTGTCTTTTCTCATTAAAATAGTAACATGCTTTCGAATACCGTTTAAGATAACCTATATATACATATATTACTTTGCTTATTAGAAATATGAGTTGAGTATTCCAATAAGCTTAAAAAAGGTCTTTTTTACAATTGAACGAGCATTGAAAAGAGTTTAAGGACATAATAAAGCGATCAAAGTGGCGAGTTAGGGTAGCCCCAGACCCGCTTTCATCCGTGAAAGCTGTCTGGTGCATTGTGCACGGTGGCCAGACGGCGAAGGACATGCATTGTCCGGGAGCCGAGCCCGACGGCATCGATCAAACCAGTTTCTGTACACTTGCACTGCTATCGCTGTCTACTCCTCGCTTTCACGCTAATACCGACCTTTGTCGGGTAGAGGGTCGGTTACCGGTGAGATTGTTACATTATAAATTAAACTCTAACGCGCGCATATAATGATTAAAAGGAAGTTTCCCTATTTGCATTCTGTCATAGCTGTTATAGGAAACTGAGAAACTCGTTCGTATGAGGAAGTAATTAGAGTGGACTGCATTGCTCTTGAACGTTCACTGGACACGTACCAATTTACTGCTTTCGCTAACCTTTTACGCTTGAACGTGAGACTAGCAGGTTTCCACAATTGGTGTTGAGAGCATATAGTTATTTGTCGCTTTTGGTTCTCTGTTTATTGACATTACAATACGCGTCGGAGAGGCTCCCGCTCGGACGACCTTGTGTTGTTTACTTTTTGTTGACGACGGTGTCCGTGTCTTTACCTATCTACCTATATTTGGCTTGTTTTGTTTCTCACGTCTTGTCTGTATGCGTTCAATTTAACTTAGCCCGGAAGACGAAACTTAAAATTAATAAGGACTAAAAGCCGGCCATATCTCTTAAGTAGTGGAGGATGCGGGTAGTGCGGGTCACATGGTCGGGACGTGACACAAGTGTTTACTAACATAATAAAAAAAAAGGTAATCGCATTTCAAGTGCAACGAAATTACATGATTCATAACCCTCCACGTCATAAATTAAACACGAAACAATGTTGTCATCAAAGACAAACTGGGTCAAAAGTATATTTACGTTTGGGGTGACTCTATTCAAAGATTAACCTTTCCTTGCTGACCTCGTCTTGTGCCCGTTGCACAAAGTGAACTAAAGAATTATAACATTACAAAAGAGCTCGTTCCCGTGTGATTGTTCCGAGACAGGTATCAAGGAAAATAAAAAGTTATCGAATGAAAGGGGCCCGGGCTGACCGGTGTCAGGTACCTGGCGACCCAAAAACCGCTCTCGATCTAACAAGTTCACACGACGTTTTTATAGCTATTCAATACTGGGCATATAAATTGGATTTATGCTGTGTAAATAAATAAGGTTATCTGGTCGCTTTGTTCGCAGAGATTGTCTTCCGTGTGGTGCGGCCTTGCGGAGCTGTTCTGGCAGGATGGAGTGCAACACTCACCTGTTTGAAAACTTCCTGCTCTGAACTACCCCAACTACTTTTTCGTGGACGTCTACATGTTTAATTAAGTGGTCATTACGAGGGCGGTGTGGTTGTGGCGAATTATAATCTCTGAGCTAGTGAGCATGTTGGATTTCGACGAAGATTTAATAAAACGATATTTATATACAACAATACCTTAAAGTAAATATCTATGAGCACTTTCAATATGCAACACTTATGATGATACGCGAGTACGACGTTAGTGTTTTTGTTTATTATGTGTCATCGCATGCACATACAAATGCATTGAAAATCTCCATAGAAATATTACTTTAAGTCGTCGATCACTGCGTATGATGGTATTTACCTTGCAGCCCTCACAGGAATGCACGCCGTAATGGAATCCACTAGCTTTATCGCCACAGACGCGGCACAGCACCGTGGTACCGTCGAACTCTGTAACAAAAACAACAATTACATCAGCTGTAAATTTGCCTTACGTGCATCGCTAATGTTGTGGAAGGTGTTAGGGGCTAGTGCCAAGCCAAACATCCTGAGTCGTAAGGTTTGTATAACAAACACGGGCCGCACGTGAACACCGATAACTCGATGGCCTTGCAGTGCTACATTCACAACTGCTAATGGCGAAAATGCTGCTATTGCAGTGCTTTTGTCAGTGTTTTGCAGGCTGACACTTTACGAAGCATAAGGATTAGTTAACAAAGCCATTTTTTGCAATATCAAGGGTTGTTTAAATTTTACTTTTATTATTACTACATTTTTCAATTCAATTCAATTCAATACATTTATTTCATACTATCATATACATTATCTTAACTTTTTAGTAATTGAGAACGTAAGAAAAAAGTAGAATCACTTGATTAGAAATCATTACCGAGACGAGCGCTATTTAGTCGTTACTTCACGCGTCTCGTGACGACTAACTGCAGCACGCACGAAGCAAGTTTTTTGTCATTTCTCATATACCTACTTATAATTCAAAATTCATTAAGATTACGTAAATTCCAGGCTTGCATACTTTTACTATACTTATTATCTCTAAATCTGTCTCACTAATGAAACGAGTGACGCAACCGCACCGAGTTGCGTGCGTCAAGGTGACGCTCAATAGTTATTTTGGTTATATTAGAAAGCACAGACCCAGCGCCTTGCGTAGAGTCAACGACCTCACTGCAACAAACACAATGTGACACAGAAACGAACCCACCCCTCCTTGACTTGTCCCCATATCCTCGTGTAGAGGAATATCTAATAAGATTATAATATTGTTCTAGTCATAATTGAAAAGATAATTAGTAGCCGGAGTCGTTAGTATCGTTAGTTTGGACATTAGACTAGCGGTTGATAATGGGTGAAACGATTTGGTTAGTAGGTCAGCGATAGACAAAAAGTCCTGCGGCGCGCCGGGCGCGCGGGCGGCGCGGGAACAGGTTTGCTGCGCCCTCACTGCTCTCACTTTCCTCTCCCAGCCGTCTGTTTATTTGTTAAGGGAGCGCGGCGAGCCTTTTGGAAGAAACTTTCTATTTCTGGCGTGCACCACTCGCCGCAGGTCGACGCACCGTCGCTTTCTATGCAGTTACTTTCTTTTTTCTACAGGCAGCTTGATTACTCTCAGAGTTATAATTTCGGTCTCATCTCGAGCGCCGCTTTCAATGGTGCGTACTCGCGGTGCAGTGGGGATCACAATGGGGCAGGGAAAGTGCTCGGCGCCGTGAGACGTAACTGGTGCAGTTGCAACAGACGTAGGTGGCGTGCAGCCATTTCTCCTCGAATGATGCAACTCGCGCGTTTTTCTAAACCGCGCGTGTGAGAGCTCGCTAGTTGGTTACGTCAATTAGAGTCGAGGAAAGCGCGAGAAAGTCGTCGCCACGTAACGCGAGCACCGACCGTGCATAACATTGACGTTGCTGTTTGGACCGCGGTCCGAATCGGTGTCATGGCGATGCTTGTTTGTAAATACATTTTGTGTGTAACTGTGCAAAAGGCACGTTTCTATTCCTACAACACTATACACACACGTTTCTGCACTATCCGGAAATGTTAGCCAAGGTTACGAATCACAATGCTGACAGTTCAAATTTGATTAAGAATCAAAATTACAACGTCAGCAAATGTCGCTCGTTTATATTTGGATGTGTCTAAGTTAAGAATCTCTGAACTCGATATTAAATACACACACTAATGACATGGTTGCATGTCCAATAGGTGACTTACTGGCTTGCGAGACTCGCCAGCGCCTCGGGAGAAAAGTAAAAGTGATAGCGAGAAAGCAGCTGACGTTTCGTGTGTCAAGCGGCCAGCGTGCGTAACATTACCATTTTATTAGTTCTTAAGAAAGAAAATAGTGTGATGCATTAGTTTCACTAATTCAACGGTTAACTCTTTTATTGAATTCAGAAATTTCATGGGAGAGAAATCAGAATAAAGGCAATCGATAAGATCATTAGGAATCGAATAGAAATCTATAAGGACTCCCTGTGGGCATACTTCGGGACCCTCAATTTGCAGGGGAACGGATCGATATTGTATGTTTTGCACAATGCCGTTTTAATTGTTTTTGGAGCCCTTCCGCGCGGAACTGTTGCCAGTCGTGTTAATCCATCAATAATTCGTTCTGCGAACGGTCCGTCATTCCGCTAAAACTTTCCTCTGTACCCTTTCATACTAATGATTCGTATGCAATCATTAATCTTATGAAAGTCGTTTGTAGCTAATCTAGCATAAAATTGTGATTCCTGTTGTGGGCTTCCCAATGTTGTTATTATTTTTTTGCTTTCATGTTATAACCGTCGGTAACTCCAGCAAAGTTTTAGTTAAGAATGGTATAAGCACTAAATTGTACTCGGGTTGTTTTTTTTTGTACCATGTTCTATGAAAATATTCGATTACAATTTGGACATACCTTCATTGGCTTCTTATTGAATTTGCTTAAACATATAGAAAGACTATTGAAGAAATTAATATTAACATATGTAGGTACATATAAGTAGTTATAGAGTAAGTAGTTAAGTTGTAAACGTTGTAACTTGTAGTAGGTATTATGATGTACGATTTTAGGTTATTCCAGAAACTTTATCTATCTCTCCGTGATACAGATAACAATTTGTATAACAGTCTGCTTCTAAAACAACTTATGAGAACATTTAAAAATTAAACATAATACCTATTTCAAAACTACCTACATTGCCTGTGGCTGTAACTTTGTACAAGTACCTACATACTGTTTTTTTTCTTGTTAGTGCTCTGTAAGGTGCCCTGTTAATTATTTATAAGAAAAAATATTCGTCACATATACTATTAAAACGTTAGTTGAAAAATAGATATGTATTATGTTACTATACCTACGTCATTATGTATTATGTTTAAATGTTGTGACAATAAGGCATTGTTGAATAATATTACATAACGTAAAATTTATTTGAATACAAATTGGAGAATTTGCATTTACTATTAATCCAAATTTGCCCAAGTAGGTACTTTAAATAAAAATCCTGGAAATTTTACGCCAACGCAGAATGTTTCAATAACTTCAGCAACAGGGGAAGTGGTACTCCATCGTGGACATGCACAGCGAGGAGTGGTCGTCAATTCCTACCTATATGCAGTTCGGGTTCCCGTTCCCGGTGCGCCGGGTTGATCATCCCGCCGTCCGCCGGCAGCGCTTCATAGCGCCCGTAACTACTGTCCGGAGACATCACTAAAGTCATTTAAAAGTCCTCACTTCACTGCACGCTTCAGCACATCGGAAACCCTAGGCTCCGCACATTGGTCCTACCCGCACACCGCATGAGTCGTTCGGGAGCGAGGGATGAAGGTCGCTTAGCACTATACGCGTCGCGTGCGCCTTGCTCGAGCTCGATCGACGAACTGAGCGAAGCCCGCGCGCGCTCCTGCTCGAAACCATGCGAGCTTCCCCTTAAGAGTGAAAGTCTGCAAAAAGATCGGCGCCCCGTGCGATACAATCGGTTTGACGGCAGAGCGCGCGCCTCAAGCGGTTTTCGCCTCTATCGACACGTAGCTCTGTTGGCCTATGTGCTTAGGAGCGAGGCTCGGCGCGCTTCGAACTCCGAGGTCATTGCCGCGCCGCCGGTGGACCAATCGTGAGCGCGCATGCAAGTGCGCGGCGAGCGATTGGAGGATCGAGAGCCCCTCGCCCCTCGCCTCAGCTCGCGCTCGAGTTCGAAGACCCGAACCTTGCGGCGCGCCGCGGCCAAGGTCGCGCGCGAGCGGCACCGCGGCTGCGAGCGCGAGCGTTGGAGTGGGACACCACCGCGGCCGCTCCGGTTGCGTCACACTACCAAAATATTTTTGGTGATGGAACGAGTGAACTTGAACACGAAATCGAGCTCATGGATGGTAAGCGCTGGCTGTAGGTCGCCGCGTGGCGGAATGGCTCTCTGCAGCACATTGTGCTGTGCTCCCTTGTTCAGGCCATCGACATTGTCAACTAAGTATTGCTTTACTATTTTCTCATATACCCTGCATACAAATTCATACCTTAGGAAGATTCGGCATTAACCAGGTTCATTAATTTTATCAAATAAACACGCATTACCTTATCCACTTGTTTACCCGTGAATAGTAAGGTACCTACTCAGTTTGTAAACATTGACAATACTCCTTAGATACCTTACAGCACGATCGACATAACGCGAGTTATTCTTGTTATCGATAAACAAGTTTCCATCAACAAAACGCAAGTGGACGTAACTTGTTATGTATAATTCGGGTGTTTGCGAACGTGTGCTCTAACGCCGACGGGGAGAGGCGGTTTTGGCGCGGCGCGGCGAGATATGGCGGAGTGGGCGGGAGGTGAACGACCTGGAAATTTTGGCGCAGGCCGGTCAAGGCCGCGGCGCAGGCGCGGACGCCGCGGCCGCGTGACTCGCTCCTGCCACACTGAACCACTGCGATGTCCTAGTCTATTTCCGCGCCATTTTCCTCGTTACACTGTGATTGATAATTACTTATTACCAATATTACCATTAAGCGTTATCAAATCGGGCAAATTGGATACCATTTTCTTGACTAATTTGTGCGGTTCATAAATTTAACATGGTATTCGAGTATTATAGGTAACCTTGATATGTCTACACTGCTGTACCTGCATGCTTGTTACATTAAAACAATTGGATGTACACCTTTGATGAGCGTCGCGTAGGAACCAAGATATTACGTAACATCGTTACTTGTATGAATATTTGTATAGAAATAAATCGGTTTCATAATTAAGAATTTGCCTTCCTAGTCCTACGCAGAAACTAAAGTGTATTCAGTAGTAATTCTAATGATGTATGTGTTGGTTATTATATCTACGTGTATGTGGTGTACCCACAGTTAGAGCTCCTGTTATGGCTGGTGTCTTAAACCACACGCATGTTAACCCGGTCGACTTGGGTCCAAGGGCCTCGTGTCAAACATTATCATTTACTAAATAAGTAGGTACCTAATGTTGTTAGTACTTGCTTTTGCTAAATACATCAACAAAAACAATATTGAGCACCATCAACGTTGCATATTTGTGAGCAACTGCAGTAGCCAAAAATACATACAAATTAACAAAAGAATAAGTATTATAAAATTGTAAGTAGGTATATACAAACTACCGAGCCAGATGCCAAGAAAGTTTTTTAAAAATAGTAATTTTGGTAAAAATAAACACACGTTTTGCGCATTTTAAAGGGTTGCACCCGAACCATCTGACAGAAAGGTGCATGCGTTCATTTTTTTACTTCAATTATTTCGCTTCAATACTTTCCCTTTTGCACAAAGGAAACATTTTTAATGGCTTCGCAAATATCCTTCCACGTGCATCCAAACCCAACTTGATCTTTTTGTAAAAAAATGTGCTTAATTTATTGTTGTGCATTAGTTTCTTAATTAACTAGATAGTGTACTAATGCCACTGAAAGTTACAAATTATTGACATTGTAACATTATAATTAAGTTAACTCCTTCAGAAGTGGAACGGTGAGTACTTGTTTTCCAGTAATTACCTAAAATAACAAAACGTCTTACATTACAAATAATGGAGACAATAGGTACCTATACAATTAAAACAAAATTATGGTGCAACTGATTTCTACCCTGTGGAGTACCCATTCCTTAAAGCAATATATACATTTTAAACTTTAGGTATACACCAAATTTATAGTAGAACATCATTGATTCCATCTTCTTTAAACAATACAAAAAAACAGTAGCGTCATGTGTTCCTATTGAATTAAAATACGAGAAAGTGAGTGAAAACCCATTTTTTACTTCCTTCCGGTGCCCCTACTTTTTGAAGCAGGGGTGAGAGTATCAAATTTCGAGGTCGGTTTCGCTTACTATGGGAGCAAGAAACTGCCAAGTAAAATGGTGTTCTATCTGTTTTAGCAAAGAGCTCAAAGTGTATTTGAGAACCAGAGGTCCAGGATTGGTGTTCAGTCGGTAGCCACATGTGTTGTTTCGAATTGTGCATTGTGACCACTAGCGGGCTCGGCGCACTCATGATCTCGATTGATCGCCGGCATTTTTTATGAAGAGCCCTAATGCCATATTGTTGGCAAATGGCTTCTCTTTTTGCAGTTCCGGCCGGATAATGTTTTTCAACATAGGCACTGTCGTTTTTTAAGTTCCTCGTAAACATATTAACGTCCCTAATCTCGAGTATATCGTGTACCTAATATCGGGTAGATAATTAACAATAATCTGTGAGGTATGTCAACGATACCAGTTTTCTCTTTTTCGTCTGTCGTTTGGCCCTAAATTCGTTTAGTTATGTGTACACCTGAAACCATCTTCGCCGTATTTGCATTTTACAAAACAAAACAGATTTATATTTATTGGCATGTCGCCAAGCCCGTTATAACTTTTTGATAAATACACAACAAAACGATGAGGGTGCCCTTGCGCCATGAAGGACACTCGCACAATGGGGCATGGGCAGTCCGGTCCGCGCTCAAACGGGAACTAAAACGTATTTTTATGACGCCATTATTCCCACTCATAAATTAGTTTAACAACTCCTTTCAAATAATGTCAAGGATCCCTTTTACGACTGACAACCGCAAAGCCCATATTGAAAGTAAATGATGTATTAAACGCGTACTATGGAAGTGGTGAGTGACCTACTCAAGAGATATTAAATAGCCCCCTTAGGAATTCGATCTTGTGTTGACAGTTCAATTTTATAAAGTAGGCGCATATTATGTACTGTTTCGAAATCAAGTAGCCAATGTTCGCTCCAAATAAACAAATGATCCAGACTAAGGCGTAATTACTTGTAATCGGAGGCGTGTCGGCTGCGAATTCATTTGAAAACATGTCGCCAAGTTCTTAGAAGTCACGAGGAGCCTCGTTGGCAGTTTGGCAGGGACGGCGTGGGCCCGGTCAAGGCCTCGTCTGAATCAGAACAATTTGAGAACAACACCGGAATACCTACAAGCTTAGCGACGGTTCTCATTAATTCGAAACGTCTAGTTTTTACCTGTGGGTACAAAATGTACAAATACATAGAGTGGCCAATCGGTAATAATCATCAGCTGTCATGTTCATATTAAATATTCACTGAATGATTGACACTTTACAAGTGAAGAGACCAAATCTTCTCATATTATTGTTTTATTGACGAGTGGCACACCTTGACTAGGATTAGAGTTACACTTACAAGCTGCAAAGACAATTTCTCTTAGTACCTGACGTCTCGGCATTTGTTCATCGCAAAAGAAACAGATGACACCATTATGCGATATTACATATTATGTATTATATAACTTATCGAAGGAGTAGATAACCGCGGCATTACATCACGTAATTACTTTATAATGAAATTTACTTCACATCTAAGTTTTAGTTATAGACCATTTTTAGCAAGTGACGTTGTGTGAAGTAGGTGTAGCTATTTATACATACACCTATTTTTTTGTGGTTTACGTGACTTCTTAATACGGAATAAGTGACGAAGAGTACCGAGCGCTGTCGAGTTTTCCCGAAGCGAGCGAGGTCAGCGCGAGTCAATTACCCCACGAGTGCGCCCGCGCCGCACCGCGGCAGCGCCCGCCACGTCGCGCCAGCCGGGCTCTTACAGGAGCCTTCAAATTTAGGGTTTCAGGCAGTCTACTTACTCAACTTGGCTTGCAAAAACTAGCACTTCAGTAAAACGTAATCTTGTTGCAGCTGCATGGATTATGGAACTTTCTGAATATTCGCTTTGGAATTTTTAAGCGTACAAGTATTTTTTTAGAAAGTTATAAGTAATTATTTTCACGGTTACCCACATAGGCAGTGTATTTACTGTAAATACCAAATCTGAACTCCTACTCAAATGTTGTCATTATAATAAGCTTCTGAAGTTTTAGGGACCTAGGGCAAACCTTGGTTAATCGGTAATACTTGGTAATTCAGTGATATTGCATTATTATCTTAGTTGAACTCGCAGTAATGAATTGCAAACGACAAATAGCTGTCAACCCGATTGCAAGCATCAAAAATTGACAGCTGCCATCGATTTCCTTATAACGAGAGCTGGCCCGGTACCGCGAACATCGAAGTTCGTATATTTCGAGCATCTTTCTCTTTTACTCCAATTAAGGCATCATAAGAGTGACAGAGACAATCGTCCGAAATTTACGATTATCGTGTTTCGCGGTAGCGCCGCTGTGTTACATAACAACGCAATATCACCGAACTACCACACTATAAGCCATTGTTTACCCCACTTCAAAATCAACCGTACCGTACCAACTTGTTTAGCGTTTAACGTATTTATCTTATTCACATTTCTTCAAAGATTTATACTTAATACTTATGCGAACATATTTGTTGAAGTATCACTTGTTGGTGATGTTCAAGCAGTGCTGTTATCAGGTGCCCTCAGTTGTTACAGTGAATTAGCAACACACGGCCCGTGTGATCCGGACGCGGCAATCGCCGCCGACCTCGGCCGATTCGGCAACCCGCGCCAAGGCCAAGGTCGGTACGTGTGCCTCAATTAATAGCGATGCTACGGGGCCCCGGCAGAACTAGCCTGATCATCTAATATCTAAAAAAAATTGGCAACTATTTTGGTCTAGCAGGTTTCTATGGAGAAGGCTGAGGTCAGACATATTACGCGATCAATGCGAACTAAGGAATAGCTCGCCTGCTAATACCAGTCAGGGTGTAATGATAGTTTTTTTTTTTACGTAGCCTATGTTGTGTCCCACTGCTGGGCAAAGGCCTCCCCTCGCTTTAACCACTCGTCGCGGTCTAGTGCATGCTCCCACCAATCGCGACAGAAACCATCCAGGTCATCCCGCCATCTCCAATGATAGTTATCGGATGATAAATATTACATTCCTTTCAAAGTGGTACCCGAGTTAAAATGACGAAGACTGTGCTTCTATTTAATCACACTGTCATACAAACTTCCACGTGTCTGCAAACCAAAATATATTATTTTTCTGAGAAGAAACTAGCTTTAAGTCAAATCAATTATTACTACATACCTAATAATTAAGCACACAGCAGGGTTATACGTAGTTATCAGAAAATCTGGTTGTTTATGTTATTGTGTTATAGGAAAACTAATAAAATAAGAAAACCAAATTGGCGAGTGACGTGATCGTCCTCCAAAGCGACGCAAATACGAGTATTTCTAAACATGTAAATGTAAACTCTGAATTCGTTGACTCCGGCCACGGTTCCAAACTTAAATACCATTTAATGAGAATACCTATTGTATGCCAGGAAACGTATATTCAGAAATAGAACATATTGACAATTCTAGTAATGTAAAAAGCTGCTCACACTGTAATAGAAGTAAATATTGAGAATTGAATATTGAACTGAAGTAACCGACTTGAAGGTACCGACTGTGCTCACGAAATGTACTAAATTTATGACCTGGAGCGGTAAAGCGAACATCGAAGTTCGTATATTTGGAGCATCTTTCTCTTTTAATCCAATTAAGGCGCCATGAGAGTGACAGAGACAATCGTCCGAAATGTACGAATATCGTTCTTCGCGGTAGCGCCGCTGCCTGTTAAATCAGGAACCGAATTTTGGCTGCAGGTAATTGTACTTGACCGCTAATAGCCGACATCCTCGCAACGACGGCCCTGGAACTCAAAATAACGCTATGCCGCGAACGTGAACATTTCCGCGTTGAAATTCGGAAGTTAACTAGCACATGTCAAATGTCATTGACGGATCGCTCGAATTAGACCCAGCACCGCAGCCAAGGTGATGCTAGGAGGAAGTATCTGTCCACCTTCAGCGAGACCCTGTTATTGTTTTGACCTTAGCTAACATTAATGATGATATAGAGTAGCCATTTATTTAAGTATCACACGTTCATTATAAATATGACTTATGAGTTTGAGTTTATTACATTTCGCATTCTATAAGCCAATACTGCACTGTATGATATTTAACCATGAAACGCCTTTCGGGTTTACCTTGATATTTACTTGAGGACTTCCTGCTCTCGAATCAATTATTTTCTATAAAAAGCGTTTTAAAAATATCGAGATAATAAGTTCTGGAATTATTCCACAATTCCACCCTAGTCCGCCGACCGAAACTGAACGCAAACATGTGAAGTAGAGCATTGAAATCGGCCATTAGCACAATATGCCAGAGCTTCTTCTGTGTAATAATTATACATTACAGGAGAGAAATGTAGTACAAATACGTGGAGTATCCAAGAAGTTATTGCGCAGCAAGCTCGCGCAATCAGAGCAGCGCGGCGCGCGCGTCCCGCGAATGATGCGCGTTGTATAACCGCGCCGATTATATGCGCGCTAACGCAGCGTAACGCGGCTGCACTACTCACCTACACTGCAGACTGCACACAAAACGTACAAGAATGAGGAAGGACCTAATTTCAAACGCTTCCTACTCGAGCGCTAACGCGCGTTGTCACAACACCATCAATTGAGCAGGTGATGCGATCATTATTCCACATACTTCATCTCACGTAGTAATTTAGTACAATATCCCCGGTGATAACTTTATACTGCGCAGTAGTCGAGAATTAGCATTATTTATGGGGTTGCTTGCATAAAAAGATTTTGTCCTCGATAGATTGACGGGTCGGGTCACATTAAGTATACTCGCTTGTCCCGAATTTTGGAAAGGCAATATAAACTAATATCAAATGCGACGACCACTTGAACTCGAACCAAATACATTTTGATAAGTCTTCACCTTCGTCGAAAAAAACAGGGAAATAACATTATAATAGTCAATCGAACAGGTATCCAAATCGACACGAAATTATACTTAGGTACCTAAGTTTATGAACACTCTTTACTCAGTTAATAATGTAAGGTACCTACATGAATGAGCTCTTTTGCTTAACCCTTTCCTTGCGAACAGCATTGGAATCCAATAAAAAGCTTTAATACTTTTTGTGTCTATGTAACGCCTAAAATGCTGTTGGTAAATTGCTAATGCTTTGTGGCATATCTATTGTAACGTAAAATGTTAGGTATTATTGCAATGTACATTTTGAGCATTATTGGCGTCTTGGGAGAGGACGAGTCTACCAGTGTCTGAAACATTATTCAAAATTTAACCAGTACTAATTACCTACATGACTTGCTTTAAAAGCTATAAGTAAGTAGGTCATAAATTTTAATTTAGGAAATTTTCCTAACGCCCAACTCGGGCAGGAGCTGCGGAGCGGTGCGGGGCGCGGGGCACGCAGGCTCATCCGCAAACTGCGCACAATCCGCTCCTGAAAACGTGCCCGAAGAAAGTTCACGGCCGCGCGTTGACGCGGCCCCCGCTCCGCTCGCCGCGCGCCCGCTTCCGCCTCTCGCAGCCTTCCACCCGCTCTTCGCCCACATATCTATCTCCCACTTATTTATTCGCCAAAAAGAGCACAACCTAGATGTAAAAGGGGCTAACGTTTATCGGTTACACAATATAATGAATATGAATTCATACTGAACATATTGTTTTAAATTGACGCCTAAATTCTGCTCCGAAGAAATTTAAACAGATTACTAGAAATAATGCAAATTTTCGAAACGCTTTGGTTTGGGAAGTTATAATCGATTTTATGGTAGTGAACCGATGATTGGTCAAGCATAACTATCATTCCACATGGAATCAGTTCGTGTCATAATACAGGCAGGTCTCGCTGGAGGGGGCCGGGGCCGGGCTGGCAGCAGGGGAGGTTCGGCCTTGGCTCGTTCGATGGCCGCGCGGCGCGTGTAAGCGCGATAAATTCGGCACTCGCCGTCGGAGTCTACTGACCCCGTGTTTGCGACCAAATGGTCCCCTTCACTATATTTAACGGCTGCTGTTGAAAACAGTATCCATTTTTTGTTAGCATTAACTCAGCCTAGGAAATATTCCAGCACAAAAACAATTGAAGACGGGCATTTGGCAGTGCTACCTACGTCATCCAGTTAAGGATCATAAAACAACGTGAGCTATTTACCCAAGTGGGTTATATAAAGAAATTATGGTTTTAAACCATACCTACCAATGTCCAAAAACGTTAAACTTAAAGTAGCTTCAACTTCTTGCCCCGCGGTCAACTTATGAGTCTCGCGCGAACCATAACTAATGTTTCATATCAATAATATAAACGTCAACTGATTATGTAGACTGTAAAGTTAATGGTTTATTAAATATATTAAAATAACTAACTAACGTTCACGAACTAATGTTTCTCTGTAATAACTCTCGATGCATTGTGCAAGGAGGTGGATCAGTGCGCGGTTGAAATGAAATGCAACGGGGGAAAGTAAGCGCATTACCTATTACAAACTTTCATCCGACCCGACCGGTTTTTCAATTGTTTTTTTTTTCTACCAAACGTCTTGGCGCCACCGTACTTGTTTTTTAACGTAATTTGGTCGCTAATTTGGTACATTGCTTTTTGTTATGCTTATATTTTGACCTACAAAATAGTTCAAAATAAGTTCATTAGATGACACTATTTTAGTTAATATAAGATAATAGACATTTTAACAGTGATTTTACATATACAACATTATATATAATTTGTAACCATTCAATGTGTTATTCTATTGCCTAGCTAAATTATCGCCTTATACTTTCATTAAATAACAAAATACCATTCATTCTACTTAGCTAGAACCAAATGCCAATTATTGGAGTTATGGCTCTATATTTAACAATCACATAATCCTAACCTATTAAGTATTTATGAAATTGAATCATACCTTAATCTGATTACAGTTAACTGAGTCATCTCAATATTATATATGTGAGGTATATTACTTGCGAACAGTGCGAGTTAGTGACTATGGTTACTATAATTACGTTCGGTTACTCGGGATTACAACACGTGGCTCGGTCGCAGTTCATTACACTGATACGAATTTATTTACTTGGCGTGGGTTGTCAAATTGCGTTTTGCGCTATTTGTACTATCGTGTGACTAAGAATTGAATCGGTATACCAAATAAAACGCTCTACTTGAGTTGTAACATATTATAATCATATTTTTTAGATTGTACTCGTACTCGTATGTGACCAACACAATAAAATAAAATAATTATATGGTGTAATTAATCATCGTAGTTATATGGTGTAAGTCCAAAAAGCTATTTGTTCTAGTGATTATAAGATTATAATTATTTTATTGCATTCACGAAATATAACATTGTGATGAGCGTTGAAGACTCCTTATAAAAACTGAAATAGCAAGACTATGAAAGCATCGCGTTGAGATCGAATACGTGTTATTAAGTCCATTTATTTAAAATGATGCAAAAACTTACATTTATGATTGGGGTTGGTTTCGATTTTTGGCAATCGTCAATTTTGTGAATACACTTCCTCGTTCCCCAGCTGGCGGCGGAACCCGGCACCCGACCGCACCTTGTCATTAGTAAAAAGTGGATAGGAAAGATCGTCATTTACATAAGGCCCTTTGTTAAGTTTTTTAAGGTGGGCGGTACAGTACGCAGCGTTTACGCATGTGCCACGCACGCGCTGCCGCGTGCCTTAGACACCCGGTGGTCTACGCATTGGTAACCACCGAAAACCTCCCATTAATTGAACATATGCAGTACCGTTTTGCATGTAAGTACAACTGTTAAAATGTCCTTTATTGGGTATAATTTTGGTAATCAAAGCAATAATAGTAGTGTTTAATAACAAATAGTATATGTATACAATATATTCATATGCATTTGGCGGTTGAGAATTAAAATTTCGATTTTTAAGTATTTGTACTATAACAAACAGTTCTCCCCTGTCCATTATGACGATACCTGTGGCTTTTAGATATTACACATATGTGTTCATCGTGTGTTGCACATATGTGAAATTACTCATATTATGTGCACTTACAATGTATGCCTAGGTAAGTCCTTTTTTCATTACCCGATCCGCAAGAGTCCTGGGACTCTTGGGTAATTGTTCATAGGTAAAGTATATTATTATAGTAAACCCAGCATGCAATAGACATTGAAATACTGGTAAGATATACTTTGGTTTTATTCCAAAGATACAAGGGAGGCAGAAGCGGGTCCCGGGACGCGGGTCACGGCGGAGTCGGCGACCGGCGGGTGAGCACTCAACTCTGGTAACGGTGCGGGCTGGGCTGGGTGAGGGCCCTTCTGTCCGAACCTACACATGCCATGCATCTATCGCACATTTATGTAATAAATACCTAATATGTAACGTAACATAATTAAAATGTACTCATTAATTCTTTGCCTCTAATGCGTGTAACTGGGTAAGTCCACTGGGTAGGTGCGGCTCTTCTTGAAACGTTCTAATTGCGGTCAAGCGTAAAAGAAGGGTGTACCTTTTGTCAATACAAAAAAGGTCTGCTAAGATTTATGAGGGAAATTATGAGCCATAATGACTACGGGCACAAGTTCTTAGAATGTTCATTATGTATATTTTTGTCCAATATTGTTTCATGGTTTTTGCGGCGCAAAGATATCCGAAGACATTGAAACGACAATGTTAAATGCAACTGGCACGAATATGACGTGGGTTATGGCCCATAGCTCCAGGATGAGTTATTGTGCCCGGTCGGTCGTGACCCACATTATATTGGGATCAGGGAGCAACTAGCGAATTTAAAACCATCTGCCTCATAAGTCTCACAACAAAGGATCCACACAACTTCTCTAACCCTTATGCGACTTCCTTTCATTGCGAAGATTTTTTCTTTAGAGGATTCCAATATTTAGTTTTTACCTAAATTCTATAAAAAATACAGGTAAGATGAAGGTCAATTATAAAAAAGACATGCGATTCGACCTACCCTTTCTTAGGATCTCGGGTTTCACGAACAGGTAAGTCTCAACTTTTTGTTGATTGTGTATCTTTGTGCAAGTTTCGCGATATCCAACTCTTCAGTGAGTGAGGATGCGAAAAAAGCTTAAAATTATTGTTTAATCGAATCCCATTTTTGATGACAAAAAACGTTTGGATTGAAGTTTACAAAGCGAGATTTTTTAGCATTTCTTTTGTTGGGTGAGTTCGTAACCGACATTCCCAGATAGTCGGACGCATTGTCCCGTCGCTAAACGATCTCGATCGAGGGACGCGCTTTCAAATCTGCCTGCTAATGACAAAATATCAGCGGGACGCCCTGCAATATTTTCACAATATTGTATTCTCATTATATAGTTACATGATCAAAATTTTAAGTTTACACGAATGATGAATAGTTTGTAATAAATCGTGTGATTACTTCCTTTATACTAAAAATGATAAAAACATGATAAAATGTATTGTGGCAACAACTAAACTTTTTCCGCAACTTTCTTCAAGATGGCAAATGGCTCAAATTTCACAGTTTACCTTTTACATTATGAAACATTACAAACAAAAGGTAGCCCTAGCTGGGACGATTATTGTTGTAACAGTTATTGGGGTATGATGACTTTCTGTGGTCCTTTTAAACCAAAAGCCCAGCAGGGCACACGGACATCATTACCGCTGTTAATTGTACAATGACCGCACGATTTGTAAAGCAGTGAATACCGATTTCTCACAGTTTCCTCAAATCGCCAGGGGCGTGGCGTCGGCCGGTATGAATGCGTTTTGTATGCGCACACGGTTGACTTGCAGTTGCATTAGTAATCGCGAGTGCACGACAACCGTCGGAGGCGCGATGACGGCAACGAGCGGGCATAGGGCGAGCCCCGTTAGCCGGGGTGACTGACTCCGCTGCAGCCTGGTGCATTGTGCTCCAATGAGAACACCACACTACGTGTAATAGTAAAAACCGAGCCAGCATACCTAGGTACCTTACCGACACTCCCTGTGCGTCGTCAACACCGATAACTTCGCTTAACTGTCACTCACCTGAAACAAAAGAACATTCAGTTACTCAGGCAGTCAAATTAAGAATTTGGTTTAAACTTCTTTTTAGTAAATTGTAACAACGGAGAAGATATGTCGAAGTGAGACATCGATTTGAATCTTAAGGTTCATGTCAAAATATATGTTTATATCATAGAAATTTGCTAAAAAAATCGTTTCATATTCGGCGGGTCTTATAACGTAAACTTGCCCATTGCCTACTTCGCAAATTAGATTGCTACTTCTAGCCAAATAGGTAATTAAGGAGGACGTTCACACCCCACATAATCGCTTTATATGCTAATATTGTATTGTTTCTAAGTCAAAGTCGATTAACAGGCATACGTTAAATGGAAATTAGTTGTATGATACATTTTGTTCGGTTGGCGCAGGAAGTGGAGGTCAACGCTCGAAATGGTGTCGTTCACAGTCGAAGGTGGCTACTGAACTCCGGCGGTCGTCCTTGAAACCACAGAAATTGCCAATCACCAACACAGGCGTATGAAAGACTGTCTCGCGGAATCAAGCTCTAAGGCCAGGGACACACTGCGCCGACCGTCCCAGCGGTCCTTTTGTAAACTATCTTGTCGTTCCTAAATCTAAACACAAAAGCATTGAGATGGTCAAAGGAATTATAGTCGCTCAAACTAAGATAATTCTAGAACTTTAAAGCAGGCGACGTAAACAATCGAAATACTTTTGATCTTAGATATAAGAAAACAAAAATGTAACTTTGAATAGTCCTAAATTTAAAATTTCCGTTAGGTATATCGTTTAGTGACAGGGCGTCTTTTCGGAAAATTGGGACATTGACATTCAAATAGTCGTGTGTGACACAAATGTAGTTTTAATCAGTACCTGTACACTTACTATGAGTTGTGACTTTGAGGTTTTCGATAGCGAGCCTATCGATAACCATAAGTTGGGGTACAGAATTCCATATCGATCTTTATTGGCTATAACTACTTATCACTTCTATCATAATTTATTTCGAAGAAAGTTACGTAATACTTGTTCGATTATCTTACTAAATTAAAATTATTTACGCCGCCGTGTAACCTCAGCCTAAACGTTGAAAAGACACGTTAATGTAACTTAAAGCGGACCCACACATGCTTACAGTAAGACGTTACAGCGAGTTTCGGGGCTGAAGGAAGGACATGCCACCACACCAGCACAATTTAAGAGTCAATGATCGCCTTTCAAACTGAACCGTGGCACGGAATTATGGATGTTATTTAACCTTTATGTTGTTCAAACTTTGTATTCGAAGTAGGTAGTAGGTGTAAATTAAATGCTAGGTATATGACGGCATTGGCATTTAAGGTATATAATGTCGGGTAAACAGATATTACTAAACTTTACAGATATTATTACAGTTGTTAAAGAAATGAGTGGAGTTTGCACATTTTTATGATTTTGATAACGACTGGTAGTAATTCAAAAATATCGTATATGCCCGCAATGTATTTATTATAATTTAAATATGTATAATTGCGAAATAAATGTGTACTGAATATATCGAGTGAACAAATATAAATTAAGTAAATCTAATTTATCTTGGCCCCAAAATAGTGCGGTTTGTAATGCGTGTATTGTTATTGAAAATTAAATTACAGTAAATCTACATTCGTTAAAAGTACTTAATTCAATTTTACAACGATCCATTTCGCAGTGAAAGGCAATTAATAAAGCCCCACGTAGTTTGTCTTCCAACAAAAGTCGAAAACAAATTTTTATTTCTGTACCCGATGAGTAATATCCGGATGAAAATTAGTCAATTCGCAAAACTCCTGGCGGTTCGAGTTCGGTAATAACAATAACAAAATTTGCCTCACATAGGCGATGCGCGAGTGTGCGCGCGGGCACTGACCGTCGCCGAATTTCAAGGTCTGCGCACATCGCGGTAAACAAGTGCGCAGATAGCCGCGCCAGCTACCCAGCTAGTGTTTGCCTATATTCATTCTACGAGTACCTACATGCCGCTCTATTTTCTATACATATGCCGCTCTATTTTCGACAGGGTTACCAGTAGGCATGTGACTATAAATAAAAATTGGTCTCAGTCACTTTTCCTTAGGTAGATATGTCACCTATTTCAATAGGTAACAGCTTTTTTCCTAAAATTTCAAGGTTTTTAAATTTCTAATAACAGGAATGTAACACAGACATATCTTAGTTCATCGGAAAAGAATAGCAATACTGAATTTAACCTATAATGTAAGTACGTGTAACAAAACCATAGGGACTCTATGACATTTACTACATTATGTTATCCTGACATAAGAATATTTTTGCAAGGAGTACTTTACAGACCTATTTTACCTTTAGGTACATTAATATTTGTATTCATATACAAATGCACAAAATGTAAGAAAGAGCAATGGAAACGGATCTTTCACAGATTATTTATGAGTGTATTTTAAATTAGTATTTGGTAACACAAGTTTACCGTCGCGTTCGGAGAACCCGGGCCTATCCGACTAGCTAGTCTGACCTTAGAGCAATTTGACGAGCTATACACAGGGTATACAAAAACGTGACGCTATTATTAGCGTTTATATATTACCAAATTTATGTACATACGTGGCATGATATCATAACACAACGTCATTTTATAACAAAAAAACATTTACACCATTTTCTCGTTAATTAATGTTACAGATTTTACCATAATTAGCTATACTATCTATATTACTATCTATATCTATATATCTAAATATATCGTTTCTGACAAACTTAAACTCCAGTATGAAACAAAATTTATTGTATTGTAGTATTTTAAGCAAAATCGTTTTTAGGGTTCCGTACCTCAAAAGGAAAAAACGGAACCCTTATAGGATCACTTTGTTGTCCGTCTGTCCGTCCGTCCGTCTGTCAAGACCCTTTTTCTCAGGAACGCGTGGAGGTATGAAGCTGAAATTTATATCAATTACTCAGGTCTACTGTCCCTTGAAGCTGTGAAAAAATCAAACTTCTAAGCCAACGCAATCAAAAGATACAGCCGTTTATGCCGCAAATTTTCGACACTTGCAAGGGAATCAAAACCTACAGGGTGCTTCCCGTGAACTCAGAATCTTGAAATTTGGTACGAAGCAACGTCTTATAGCATAGATAAAGGAAAAATTAAGAAAACCATAAATTTTTAGTTACATCACATAATATATTTTTTAATAATTTTAAACTTACTACCCATTTCCTCATAAACGCGTAAAGGTATTAAATTGAAATTCATACCAAATACTCAGGTCTATAATACCTTTAAGCTGTAGCAAAATCAAACTTCTATGTCAACGCAATCAAAAGAAACAGCAATTTAAGCTGCATATTTTGAAACTCGCAAGTACTCGCAAGGGAATCAAAACCTAAAGGGTACTTCCAGTCGACCTAGAATCTTGAAATTTGGCATGAAGCAACGTTTTATAGCACACATAAAGGAAAAATTCCGAAAACCTTAAATTTTTAGTTACATTACAAAATATATATTTTTTAATGAACGAACTTTGTAAACCTTGCAGGTTTGTACGGAACCCTCGGTGCGCGAGTCCGACTCGCACTTGGCCGGTTTTTATGCTATTGTCATATCTATTTAATACATTTGTACCAAAAAATACAATCATCAGAAATACGATATACACATGTATTTATTTACACACCTAAAAATTATAATATTTTATACCAACATTTTGATTTCAAATTTGGTTTTTCTGAACCGACGACAATGACAACAAGACAAATCGATTTCTTGAGAATCGAGAAGTTAGGCTATCGAAAGTTCGATACCGTATGTAAATGTGTATGTATAAGTAAAATATGGTAGTGTCAGGTTTATTTAGTCATAGTGAACACATTGAATTTATACCTAAATGTACGAATTCTAGACAACGCTTGCTATACCATTTTAACTTCAAATGTAACTCCTATTTAGCGAACACGATTGCGCAGAAAAATATACTGTGTATATTTATCATAAGGTGGTTTGTAGAATGTGGGCGACTACAGTGCTACGTGCCTACGCGCTACGAGCTACAGCCACTGGAGCAGGCCATCTCTCGAGGTCTGTGGGCAACGAGCGCCGCCATTTGGGGAACTGGTCCGCGGTCACGGGGCTACACGCTCCACCAACCGGGCCACTGTACCAGCCGGGCCCGAAAACGTTGTCGGCCACTACTGGTACGTAGCGCGCTGTGGTCGCCCACGTTCTACTACCTTATGTTAAAGCTACAAGTTCTTTTTCTATGTAATAGTAATATATGTGTTCACTAAATTATAAGAATTATGTTATATGTGTAGTATATGCAATTTGAAGCATAAATATTATCGCATCGCTTACGGGTCTTGTTCAATATGTTCGTTAAAAGGTATTCAATGTGTTCACCTGATGTTCAGACCACATATACTCGTATTTATACTGAGAATGAATTGAATTCAAGGATCAACACAAGTGATAATCGCTTAATATTCAGATAAATTTTACACGTGACTAAACTTAACCGACGATTTAGAGTGAATTAATACTATCCGTGGGTATTTTGTTGACCCGAATTCAAATTAGGCTATCGTATCAAAACAGTGGAAAGTTTTTGGAACAAAGCGTACATTCGGGTTCACGTACGCACCTAATTAAATTTCTCTTTATCAAGTTCAATGACATTTTATCATTTCTCCTTGAAGTTATTTATCGCCTTTGTCTCAGCAATTGTCGAATTCCACGAAATAGGCGCATGATAAGTAAAAGTAGTTTGCTACTAATGTTAGATATTCATTTTTTTTCTGTCAAATACTGTTTAGAAAATTATGTAATAGGGCGCTTGCCATATGTCGTATGAAGTCTCTTTTGCGCTGTCGAGTATCTACACATAACTATTTTTGTTTGCACACCGGTGACAGCGTATCTCACGCAGCGGCGTAACTATGAAACCCGAGCTGATTTCCCGAACGAGTCGGTGCGCCCTGGCCGCATTCACAACGCAAGCCATCCACTGCTCTACAAATAGACCAGTATAAAACTAACCTATTATTAAGCAATTGTTACGAATGTTGGGTTCAGGTTATTTTAAGGACGTGCTAGACACTGAGACGTGTTTTGCCAATAGGTAAAGCTCGGGTGTCCGCGAATAGACGCGATTTTCCATCGAGTGCACCGCTAAAGTGCCGCCGCGATGTCGATGCCCTCTTTGAACTTTCCACTCGTTAAACTTGATTATTGACACATGGCGGGTGCTGGCTCACCGGCGTTACGTAACGCCAGATTGAATTTCCAAACATTTCTCTTCGAATTCCAGTTAAATTTCTCTGGCGTTATGCATGTTCCAAATGTTTACGTTTGAACCAGGAACTTTACATTTCATTTGACTATCGATTCTTGGATTTTATACCATCATGTTTTCGATTCTCAAATGTGTGGATAGACTTAAGATTTAATGTAGGCACCTCTAACAGTTGTATTAACATAACAAAATGTCGTGAAAAATAAATACTAACAATTCACAAAGCGCACAGGTTTATTATTTCTTATTGAAATTATAATTTTGCTTGGCTCTCCATCCATACCCCTATGTGCAGCCTTATTTGTCAAGTGCAGTGATAGTGTAATTCGCATGCGTAACGCGTAATGACGGTGCGGGCAGGATTCGCACGGTGCAGGGTGCAGCGTGCGAGCGGGACGGCGCGAGTTCAATGGTATTTTATATAGTGCACGGGAGTTCTTTCACCCCTTAGCCTACCTGCGAATGAGGCACTGAGGCCGTTGAGCCTAGCTACTATCACCGCAGTCATCTTTATAGGTCGCTGCTAGCGCGTTACGGAGGTATGACTCAACGTTGCAACGTATCAACTGTGGAAAACGCCTAATTTTATTTGATGAAAGTGTGCTTAAAACAATTATAAAAGCAATTATGTATAGTGAGAGTTATTAAATATACAATGACATGAAACGGTAATAAAGCTGAGTGAAATTCACGAATTCATACACTTTAATTTGTTGACATGAAAGCATAAAATTTGAATTGTTTAATAATAATATCAACTTTTATTGTGTTAAGGATGCTGCTCGTATTTATAAATAAGTTGTTATTGTTCAAAATTGCATCTCAAGAAAAAAAAAATGTTTTATGAAATGTGTTAAAGACGAAATATCTTATCAACTCTAGCTGATTGCGGATAATATCTACGTACAAAAGAAATTTCGAAGATAACATAAAGTTGAATGTGCATTTGACATGTGCAGAAACAGCGCTACGGAACCGAAATTGAACTGCAAATGTCATCTACGCGCACATAGTGATGTAACCAGTCTAGGCATGCGGCTCACGCGACGCGCCGCGCAGCGCATGTCAACTATAATCTAGGATTTAAAAATTCGCAGCAGGTGTAGGGAGGAGCCGTGGACGGGTTTCCGTTGTTTCGCAATAACGCGGGTTCAACGCGCCGGTATAATTGTCGGCGTGGCGTGCGTCGGCGCCGTCGACCCCTTCACTTCTGTGACTGAGTGTACGCCGTAAACATGATACAGTGACCTTTCGATCACTTATTTACTCCACCATAACATAAGCCAATCATGTAACAGTTTAATTGCTTAGCTGTAAGTTTCTTTTAGGGTTTAAAGTACTTAATGGGTTATTATTCGGGCGTTTGAACCGCTCTTATTACTCGATAACCGGTGTTATTTTTGGTTTAGTGATAGGCAGCTGGGCTGGCTACAGGACAACCAAAACCTACTTAATACAATGCAGGCAATTCTATAGAAATCTGGACAGAGTAATAAGAGCGGTTCAAACGCTCGAAGAATCACCCTAATACTTGAAGAATGAGCATGAATGTATTGTCTGCTGACACATTTTATCAGGCAGACACATACGGTCCAACATTCGATTCTACAACTAGATAATGCAGTATTGGTTAAGAAAGGGCAGCCACGCAATCTCATATTGACTTGTCTACTGACCTACAAAACTGATAAGTTGAAAGCAAATTTAATCAATTAATTGTTCTGGTATTGACCTTTTGCTGTCACAACTTCCTGCTGGTTATAATGGTCATAGGGTTCAAATGTCCTTACGGTTAGATACAACTTCATTACTAACTGCGGCTGCTTTAGTAGTTACCTAGCTATACAGTTAGTTCAAGTGCGGTACACGCATCAATTAGTAATTTAGAGTTCTGTTCAAAGTTCAAAGTTACTTCTACTTACTACACAACAACAAGACACAAAAAAGACATGTACATACATATATTCTATTCTACTCGTATAGACATAACAATTTAATTTTGTTATACGTTTTATTTTCTTGACTGTAATAGCATGAATATTTTTTGGTGTTATTCTTACTACTATGAATTTAAATGTCATTTTTAATGAGTAATTGCATTAAACACGTTATTATCAAATTGTAACATCACATAACGCTAATGACTAGCATGTGTAGGATATTAGCCGTGTTAGACGTAGTGTTACGTGTGTCGTGAAAGCCGTGCTGGCGCAGGCGCCGTCAGTGACCTCCGCGCGAGCGACGACCCTGCCCGATCCGCTTCTCAACAACCACAGGGTTTGTAATAATTCAATAAATCACTTATAAAACTAACCAATACATATATACTCGTATAACATCAAGTAAATACTCGTAAGTATAATACTTCGTCGTGTAATCTGCTAACAATAAAATACTTGAAGTATTTTAATATCATTTTTGTAAGCCTTTATGAATTAACAATTATGCTTGATTGCGAGCACAAAGTAAGATATACTTTAACAATAGGAACAGAACATATCTGCAAATATTTAGATAAAGAACCCTAATTTGGATATTAGATAAGAAAATACGAAATTTTTTATCTATATTTTTTTAATTCCGCCTGATCACACTCTCTTTAATTACATGAATATTTATTATACGATTTATACGAGTCCAAAACGTTGAATATATTGTGTTATAATATTGATAAATGGAGTGGATATCAAACGCGTCAAATAATAAAGGAGGCAGCTTCTGTCGACTGGCCCCGTATAAAGCGCCACGTGGCCGAGAATGGATGGGGCGGACAAATCATATACAGCAGCACAATCAGGATTAAATGTCACTGAATCAATCTGTTTATAGGCGTAATGTAAAAATAACTAATAATTATTATCTGGGACATCTAGTCCGTTACAAAAGACTTTCATTCGTGAATTCGCTTTCCGGCCGAATTAGAATACATAAATTCAAACGGATACGAAAATTAACATCCGCCAAGCATTTTATCTCGTACAATTCGAGTGGCTCAGCGAGTGCGTTTCGTAAGCCGTGGTCGATGACTTCGAACGTTCTAGTACATCTCTCCGCAAGTTACGTAACCGCGAGAAAGTTGACATCCGCCAACGTCCAACTGCATTGCCAGCTCCATTACAGTGTTCGAGAACGTTACCTCTCTCATCGACACAGTTATTAACGATACCGACCACATAAAAATTTGTCGCAGCATTAGCGCAATGTCGTTGTGAAGATATATCGCCAACAGTGCATTAGGCCATTGCCATACCTGCTGCGTAAACTTTGCTTTAGCGTATTCCGATTTTTCAGTCACATTGACGTCAATTTAGTATGACGAATGTTTTAAGAACTGTTATAAAGCCTCAGTTCTCGAGTCAATGATCCCTGGACGATGAGTGTTAGTGATCACTGTCAATGAGCGATCTGGAAAGCGTTTCTGTGAATCGCAGGGATGTTGTAAACATGTAAACATAAACATCGCGTCACACTCGTAACAAATGTAATTAACAGCTGTTATTTAACGCTGCGATCGTTAGGACATGTTACACGTGGATTATTATTGTTACGGCGTGGTCACGTCATGTAATGTCACTGTCACATTATCACAATCGAGGACATTTTTATACAATTCTGGGTCAATGTACCGCGTTGTTTTGTTCGGCTTATCGCGGGCCCTGTTATCGTGAGCTATGTATGTCACTGATATTGCTCTTTATGTTTGTACAGAGCCAACCGTATAACATGTAGGTACAGTCAGCTGGGCTACAAACATAAAACACCTTGATAGGGTGTCATTTTAAATGTATAGTTAAGCATACTCAATATGCCAAATGATTTATTGTGTAAAAATAATTTATACACATTGATTGGACGTGGTACCCTTTGTCATATCTAAAATATATGGAATGACTATTCATATAACGCCTAATATTCATTATAATTATACTATACCAATGTTAACCCGCACAAATTATAGCCTATGTGACGTAGGTAATCTACTTAATAAAAGTGCATAAGTAACTTTTTTACATAAACCACAGAATTATTCGGCGGACCCCAGCAGGCTCCAATGAACCGTGGTAAAAATACCGGGTCAGAATTGTTCTGTATACAACTGCTCATGAATATCTTAAATTTAAATACAAAGAACTAAAGTGAACAAAACAATGTAATAATAATCAAGATTTTATTGTTTTATCGGATTGGCGATGTGGAGCATCTGTAGGTACCTACAGATATCGGAATCCGCCTAGAGAGGTGAGTGACCTATTCAGAGGTATATTTTATTTGTACAATTGTGTTTGTAGATTCGATTCAAGGACGGTGTTTACGTCAGTGGGGTAATCGGCTAGCTGCGAGCTTTACCAACCGTATTTAATACATTTTCGCCCTTATCGCGTTCAAACTAAGTTAAGTTTGCAAAGTTTTTTTATATAAAAACGATTGGACTGTGCCCCGGATTTAAAGGTCAATGATTCCAGGTTAAATTCATATTTTTATAATCTCTTTTGTTTATATATAATCTAGTAATTTTGAAGTTGGATAATGGATTACCGAGGTCAACCACCTTTGTCGTTGTGTAGATAATGCAGTACAAAGCTGAAGTGGTGAACAGAACGGAGCGACAGTGTCGATGCTAGGCGCACGACAATGCGATGTACGCGGTCATTCACCGCCCCGCTCCTCGCCACCCTCGCCATTCAGCCACTTTCCAAACACTTTTATGTAAACATCGAGAATGGGTGCAATTTTAGCTGGTAATACCCGCAGAGCCGTTATGGGGAATCCTGGTAAGACCGCGTGCTTGTAAACAACGCGCTTCGCTGGAGTATGAAGAGATTGGTGAAGTAAATAGGTAAGTATAATATGTTTAGCGCTAAGTATTACTCTATTTCCCAAGTGTCATACAAACAGTTAAATGTATAAATTGTCACTTCATCACACAGAATCTTACGATTGCGACACGGATAACGCATAATCAGTGTATAGAGCTTCTGTTCTATCACATTGAGAATTTTAAGTTCCATCCAACTTATAGATAACTGCAAATTATAGATAATTTACTCGAAATTAAGCCACAGAATGACGGATGTAATGAAAACCGTCACGTTTTTACAAACAATTGTAATATTGGCAGTGGCCGGTTCGATTTCAATAATTTATATTATCAGGCTACTGGGAGATATAAAAAGTATATATTTTAAGTTCCTATATACGCTATCGGACACTGTTGATGTATATGTTTAATCTATTGGATCTATAGTTGATACAGTGCTCATCAATGCAGGACGTGTCGCAGCGCCCTGACGCTCAGGACTGCTCACTCACAGTTACGTAACGGCACCCGAACGTTTCCGCGTTCACGCACTCAGATTGTCTATTATATTTCGTATTTCTATACTATTGGTGCATCTTTGGTCATGTTACTAAAGTAACACGCAATTTATGTATGGCTATAACTTGCAGTTCAAGTTGAACATTGAGGTACAATTGGAGGATTGTAATAGAACGCTCGTGAAATGTCCAATTAGAATTGCGAATACCATCCTATAACAGCCAAAATTTCTAATTCATATTCACACAACACAAGTTTGCGATGTTATTAGCCTTTTGATCTCCCGTTACGTAATTTTCTAGTTTCCTTTTATTTGTCAACTTTTATAGGCTTATTTGGTTCAGTGTCCATATGCGAGCTATCGGTCCTCCGGCACGAGCATATGTCGGGTCGGAATTAGTTACATTAGCCGACATAGGGGAGTCGCGCACGCAGCGCGGCCAACGACCGCGGGAACTTGTAACTACATCCGCGCGCGCGCCGCTGCAACGGCCCAACTGCCATCGACACTGCTGGCGGTAACGACGTTCTACAACTTGCTAGAACGACGTGCTATGAACCCGCACTCCACAGGGCACAGGCGTTCGCAATGCCGACGGGGCTTCCGCATTTAAACGTCTTCGATTTTGTTTATCCTAGTTTAAAAATACTACGAGCATGAAACTACCCTATAAACACACTACTTTCTTTGTATGTCTGTAAAAAGTTACTAATATTTTTAATAAAATTACCTTGATAGAAACATACCTCCATGACGCATGCGTGAATAAGGTATTGATATTACGTAATCGTACTAAACATATTTCATGTAATCCCATATGAGTCAACTAACGAGTTTTTAAACGACCGATCTGTGTTGTAAGCGCGGTCATTGTCCTAATAAAGTAATATGTATTAAAAGTCATGAAACTTAACTGAACTAAACCTTTTTGGAAATAAACAAAATCCAAGTTTATAAAGAAAGCAAAGTTCAAGCTACACAGTTTCTGATGAACTTTTGACCGTCCTAGGACAACGGCTCCAAGAGTCTCCCAGCCTCGTTACGTGACCGCTGGAATTAGCAAGCGAGGATCGCGGTGGAAAAGGAAAATCGCGCGAAGGCACGGAGGCGAGGTTGGGGCGGGGGGAGGGTCCGGGCATTCGCGTGCAGTGGCCTATATGCAGTGCGACGACTCTTCGCCGGGAGCGATGCACTCCAAGTGCATAGTGCCACGTACTCTACAGTCTACGCACACACCGGCGCGCACCTATTTTCCTATTTGCAGCTGTATAGGCCGCCAACGAGTCTCGCTTTAGAAAAATGTTTGCCTCAAATTCTTTTCAGCGCGCTTAAGGAGATTGCTGTGAACGCATGGCGGGAAGTTGTAATCAAATAGCTATAAGTACAGAAGCTAGTTGGATTTTTCTAATTAGACCTGCAATTTTAGCGGGTGTCTAAATAGTCAACATAATTAAAGTCACGAATAGCTTAAATACATCTCAAAATATTCGCATTTAAATAATTGTGTTAGGTAGTTAGGTATATCAAGAGGATTACAGTTGTGTCCTATTGTATTGAAACCGATGTGTTAAAAATAATTATATAGCCGATTGCGTGCACATGCGTAAAAGTGGAACGGATATCAATGCACCGATGGAATATGCATAAAGTGCAATGGAGCGCGGTGACCGCGCCGTGAGCTAACAGGTTCCGCTCTATAAGCGTGTGAACGCGTACATCAAACTGATCGAACGCCTACCCTCGCAACAACTGGACAAACGGCTACACAACACCCCAACACTGGCCAAAAAATCGTCATGCAACTACCCTAATTGAGCCGACATAACACTGCCCCGCATTCAAAACATGTGTCGATGCACTATGAGCGACTCGTTCGTTTGCTTGTTTCAAAATTCATGAAGTATTTAAGGTTTTATAACTAGTACACAGGCTTATTGTACTTATACTGCGAAGTACCACGAACATAGTTATATTTTTGTTGATAGGTAGGTAGATACATTTTGTATTGGAAATGGCGGAGATGGCGGGACGACCTAGACGCGTTTGATGGGAACTGGCCCTCAGAAACAGCGGATCGGGAGTCATGGAAAACAAGGGGAGAGGCCAGCAGTGGGACACACACATAGGCTAAGAAGGTATTCTTACGTTAACCAAAAGCAGTTTTATAAGAAATTAAATCAAAATTAATGACCAGTCTAACAATAAATAAGCATCGATTTGGTTTAGGTACAATGCTTAAAAGTAAAATGTAAGGGAAATAAACTGTTTCACGACAGGCAACGTCTCCCGTTCCGTAGTAACTTAGTTTTTTTTAAATAGTTTAACTGAATTTGAATAAAGTTAAAAGTTTGAATTAAGTTAGTTTATATTCAAAGTTGCAAATAATATTGCTAGATTAGAAATTCGAATGAATTTAAATCTCGTGGTTCCTAATATACGGTTTACATAAACAAATTCAAAGGAAGAAACTAAATTAACATTACATAATAATTAGTTTAATTGCGTTATGATAATTTACGCGATCGATGGCGGATGAAATTCGTTATCTCACGTTCGCGATATTAATAAACAAGTTCATTAAACTCACCGGCATGTTGAGCTCGCGGGCCCGCTTCCATGTCTTGGCAAGTCAGGCAAAGTAGGGTTAGGAGCGGCGCGCGACTGGCGATGGTTTGGCGCGAAACTACGGCCACGCCGCGTGGGCAGCCCGCGCATGCGTCCCGTGACGTCAGTGGCAGTGCCACTCAGATTAATAATTCTAATTACCCACCCCCAGCCCACAGTCCATAGACTAGGTTTCCCTTTTTATCCCTGAAAGGACTTTCCGCTTGCTTCACAATAAAAGAGCAACTCGTGATAACGATAACTCTTGGTTCCTAACTAAGATGGTCGGGTCATTATTACCCGTGTTGTAGGAATATTTTATTGTATCAAGTGACAATAGCCGTCATGGTTTAACAAGTACCTAAGCAAAAGTAATACATAACGTCAAAAGGCAATAAAATGGCAAATATCCTATCAGTTCTGAATATCAATTGTTTTGTCACACTAACAGATAAGATTATTGCGGAATTTGATAAACAATAAATAAAATAAAAATACAGATGGAGACAATGTATACGAGAAAGAAAAACGAGTTTACGGATCATATACATAATGACGAAACGGAAAAATATGGAGCGGAATCGCTATAAAAAAGAAATGACATACGCGCGAAAGGAAATAAAATCGGTTACGTAAATGAAGTATAAGTTGAGATAGCGGAACATTTAGTATGTAGGGTGGGTATAGGGCAAAGGGTCGTCGGAGTTCATGGCCACGCCACCCCCGCCCGTCTGTGGGGTGGAGTGCCCGCTTCCGCTATTTTTAGTGCTCAGCTCTGAAGCCTATTTATTTGCTGAGGTAGAAGTTAAGCTAACGCAAATGTGGGTAGTTTATGACGAAGTGCTAAAGATAAACTGTTTCGATCAAAAAGCCGTTCTAATTAGATTAATAACTATGTATTTGGTAATCCATTCTAAACTTTGTAGTTTTTTACTGTAGGTACACTTGTACTGTAAGATGTGATAAATATTTAGGTTAAATAAGGTGCCCTGATAGCCGTCAATGTACCCTCTATTTTTTTATATGTAATCGCTGTATGCGTGTCATATTCATATCATATGAATTTCGTCATCACAAAAGTAAAAATTGTTTAGGTAGGTGCGATTAAATGTATGTTCCAACTGGAAATTTGATTAGGTAGTATTATGTATTTATTTTCTTCAATTTTATATACTGTCACTAATAGTAAACTAGTTCAATAACATCCTGTTATTGTTGCTATTTTTATTATCTAACATTAAAGGAGTCAATCAACAAGTAATTTAATACAAAACAAGCGGAGTCCGTGCAACTAGCGACATCTAGCACACATTTCCGTTGCAAGCTACTCGACACTAGGTGGCGCTCGCTCTCCGCAAAGTTTCTTGTTCGCTCCGCAACAAGTTGTACTAGTCGAAAACGAGATTTTAGTTGGAATGGGGAGATCAAATGACGAAAACAATCTGTAGGATATCCAGGAAAAAGCAGCATTAGTTATTTTTTTAGCTATGTAATTATGATGTATAAAATATTCGTCAGTGTTTTCTTTTTATAATTAGGTTTTTCACCTTATTTAGATTTAACGTAGATTATTTTAGATCTATTTAGGTTCAATGTAGTTTACTTTTAGTTTAATTTGTTTTTACTTTTTTAACTGTTTATGTTGTTCCTTTTTTTCTATTTGTGTCAAATAAAGCATTCTTTCCATCGTCAATATTATTTATGAATCCACGTGCTATATTTTTGTTATACGTAAAATGTATAATGCATCACAAAATTACGTTAAGTATATCTGAACTGCTTACAATATAAAAACTTAAAGTACCTATAAAATTACCTACTAAGTAATTCAATTCCAATTCGATGACCGAAGACATACTAGATTGTCTTATTCAAACTAAAACAACAAACAAAGAAACTCGCCTAACCAAGTTTAAATTTCATGATTCCTGTAATTCGGCGGGGGTAGAAAGGGCGGGCTGAGTTCATTGACCTCGCTCCCTAACCTACTCCGGGGTATTTGGAGCACGTAGGCCGCACTCCCGTCGAGCCTGCATCTAGGTCACTCACTAACTCACTGACTCAGAGCTCACTTAATCATCGAATAACTCCCTTACGTCTCAATGCTGTCAAAAGTACGGCCCAGTTTTGTAAGCATCGGACCGTGAAATTGGATTTTTGTTATCATGTTTTTGTCCATAGTGTCTGTAAGGGATAAATACACTATTCATAATGTCTTAATACATTTTACCTAGTTAGATATAATCTTTCATACCATTGTTTGGAGTACATCGTTTCTAAATATTATTTTATTGTATCGTAACGACTACTATTAATCGGCCAACTCATTACGTCATACAATAACGGATAAAAATATGACATTATTAACTTTACAACACGGTGTGCCCATTGACGTCACTAACAGCATCTATTACTGTTTTTCCGTTTATTGGTTTCATTGTTTTCGGATTATTGATTGCTTATTGTACACTCCAGTGCAGGCGATACGGTTACATAAGCGCTGCATAATCGCGCGGTTAGCTCTCACTGCCTACCTACATATTCTCACCTAAATACGTGTGCATTCAAGCCTATTCATTAACTCAGTTTTACACACTATACTGTTTCTGCCTTTATATATAGGTAGAACCACAGAGCCAATAAATAAAAAAGTAGCGCTAACGCTTAATTTCTTGCCATCTTTCGACTTCCTCTAATTTATGAGGTTCTCTCGTTTAAGCTTAACCCGATTCGCCAAAGTGGCTCAAATGCTACGTGACCTACAGACATCAATAAAAGTGTTTAAAAATCAGAACAAAAAGTTGAGTAAGGATGTGGGCCGGCTCGCGACGAAACTGAACCAGAAAAAAATGAGGTAATGGAGCCGATTTGGTGGACCGCCTCTATCGGTGCGACCAGGTTACCGGGCTACAGGGACCCGTACGAAAACATTGTACAACACGCAAAGCAAATTATTATATCTATTATTTAGTAAATATTACTTATATTTATTTTAATAACAATATTGTACTGAAGTCGAGTACACGAGATACAATTATGAAATCCTTAATAAAATTACCCTAACTTAATTGGGCTATCAAATTTGCAAAAGTAGGAGTGTGAGTTTCGCTAAATCAAGCGGAGAGCGGTTAGTCATCGACCACAATCCACATAGGACATGCAACGTGTGTTTCTGTGACGGTTGCAATATTCAGTAAAATCTTTCATTACGTTGTTGTGTCGAAACGTTATTGCAATGGGTATTTTCCGCCGCGCGCCTGGACCCGAGGTCCGCGGTGTGACGCTAGCGGGCCAGATTGGGGTCAGGGCGGCGCGTTCGTCGACCCGCTGACTCCCCCCTCCCCTCCCCCCACTGCCCCGCCTAGCCGCTCTGTTCTTCTCTTCTCAATGCCTCGGATTCGTATTACGCATTTATTTTTACAAGATTGCATTAGAGATAAAGAGTGTTCACAACACCACTCATCTTAATTGCTTTTTGTTCTAAGCCGATTGTACATGCCTAGTTGCGAATTTGTACGTAACTCGCGATTTCTAATCTGACTTAAAAAAGAGTTGCAATTAGACTGCATTTTTTTATGTTGTGTGTCTAATCGTAGAACTTTTACGTGAACCGATTTTGATGTTTCTTTTTTGATGGTTTTTATTATTTCAGCTTTCCTTTATGATTGGATCTTTTTTTTTATTGAGTTTACACTATAGTATATAGTAGGTATCTACCTAATTATCAGTTACAAGTTTACATGGACATATATCATAACGACAATTTTATATTAGGTAACTATATAGTACTCGACATGTCAACAGAAAATATTTATTTGCATCACGATATTATTCTCATTTATGATGTATTTATTTGGTGATTATATAAAAATCCTTAAAATATGGGAATTGCTAAGTCAATCCGATTGTAAATGTCAGGTGGTTTTGTTGGCAAGCCCAATAATTGTAACTCAATACAAAGACATGAGTCACATGAGTGACAGGAATTTTTAATACAAATGATACACATTAGGACTTCGAAATTAAACTTAATGTTCCAATAGATGTCAGCCGGTTTTAACAAATATATTCATAACGTATAAATAAGTTATTTAGTTTTAAATTGTGCTGAAAAATATTTAAGTCACTAATATTTAGTATCGTAAAAATGATGTTGTGAATAAATCTCATCTTATTAATCGCTGTTTAAATTATCAATCACGAGTACTAAGTACCGCGTCGAGTACTAACTAGTATTTCCATCTTATAAAAAATAATGTTAGTAAGTAGGTATTAATTGTTTGTGTTATGTCTTATTTTAGACGTAGGGCATATTTGAAACCGTTACCGGCATATATAAACCGTTTTTTCTAACATGAACATTGTTCTTGAAATAAAAATATACTAAACAAACATAATAACCTCATTTTCACTACAGCCTTGGTTGACTTTAGAAGAAGACCCCGACCGGGCTTTAACCTCGCGGGATTTACTTTCGATATCACTTCAACCGCACTGATATGATAAATGCTATAAGAATTTATTTATAATTTAAGACTGGCGAATGTAATAATGTAGGTACATTAAAAGTTTAAATGTTTATAAATTGATATATAGTCTTTTATAAGCAACATCTGCTAGTAAATACTCAATAGTTTAGGATTTGATTCGGATGAGCAGATTCATCATTCAAACATCTTTAATTTTATGACTAGATATTTTCATCGAGTTTATTATAAAATAGTTTGACGTCACAGAGACGGATTTAGTGATTTTAAAACGGTTATTTATTATGTACGAGGGCCGGGTCGGTAAGCATGACCCATTTGCGAGAGGTGAACGCTCGCGGGGCCTTGATCGCAATACCGACCGCCCGCGCCCGCGCCCGCGCCCCGCCCGCGCCGCGCCGACGTCACAGTGTGCTGATGCCAGATGAGATACAAGTTTTTGTTTTAATTTTGATATCGACGGCCAGGAAGATCATAGAGAATTCCAATCGTATCTGAAAGTTAACCTACATTTGGTTTTCATTTTTGCTAAGTTTTATGCTAATAATGTGTAAAATCATTGAAACGGATGGTTCAACGTACCTCGTGCGCATACAATGCAAATCATACAAATAACAGCCTTACGGTCATCAGTAAAAAAAAAAACGCTTCAGTTAAGCGTTGCACATGTACGCATTCTGCGCTACGTTTATTGTTTTATGATGATTATGAAGTTTATCCAGATCAAATCAGTTGTTCTACCAAACTATAAAAGATTACTTGTTTTTAAACTTTCGTGAGACATTGAATGATGATAACGGATCTACTCACTTTTATTTAGTCACTCGCGCGACATTGTTAGAAGAAGATAGGCCTCCATTTTCAAGCACTAAGAGTGCTGAGTGACGGGCCGGCGACGCGAGTTGCGACCCGGACGAACCTATGTTCTCCTAAACATATCGCGCGAGTGACTAAATAAACGTGAGTAGAGCAGAGCTTATCATTTATAAAATATAAAAGATTACGTTTAAGAAATGAAAAGCTACTTTATTTATATATTATGCACTAACTATTTATTTCTTAGTACCAAATAGACAAAGGATTTGCACTGCAAATCTTTGGCACCGTTTCAAAAATCTTTTTGGTACAAATGACAAAGCAACAGTCAGAATGTAAGTCAGGTGTTATGTAAACGTATTACTATTATTAGTAAGAGTAAGGTACTGTGTCTATGTAGTGAGATCTAGAAACTTCAAGAGGGCTCGCTTACTCCCTCTGCTTATTGCTTTAAGAGGAAAAGAGACGGTCGACGCTCGCCGTAGTGTGCGTGAGTGTAGTTACACATACTAAGTGTTGCGAAAAGAGTAGAGTTGCTCGAATGTAAGCAGGTGTCGCGAGTGAGAGTAGGACGGCTGTATGTCCCAAGGCTCCGCGCGGATTATTATTAGAGTATCGGCGCTAGGTTATTCTGAGGCGACCTAGATAGCGCGGGGCCGTTGACCGCGGGCCCTCGGCGCGCGCGGCCTCCAAAATAAAATGGCATTCAGCGATGGGCCATACTTGCGAAACGATCGCGCGAACCAAACCAGATTACGTTATGCAAACTTCACCATCATCTTAATCATTATTACTATTACGTCTGGGCTAAATGCAAATCTCATTTGTTGTCTCGTTGTGTCATCACTAAAACTGTTCCGCAGTTCATTAAAGTAGGTAATTAATTGATGGCTTTATTATATTATCTAGACTTCGATTTGATATCACTGACATCGCGTAGTGACAATAGGGTAAGTGTCTAAGCTTATCCTTACTATGCTAAAATGGTTATCATTTTCCTACATGTAACGTTAACATAGAGGCGTACGTGCGATGCATCGCGCGCCGTTCGCGCGCTCGGCGCGGTGATTAGCGCCGTCGAATATAGCCGGGAAGGCCGAGGGCAACGAACTCTGCTTGACCCAGATCCCCGCCCGCGCCGCGCACCCCCGCAACCGCCCGCCTCGTGTCGCAGGAAAGTGAAAAGGACGTTTATCCCTACCAGATATAGATACTATTTTTCTACACTCTATGAATTGGTAATCAACATCAACTTTCGGTTTTTAAAAATATTCCCGCGTAATCGATGAGATCTTGGATTCCTGGTAGTTTGACACATTAAACATTATTTGGGAAACACCGTACAAACTATTTAAAAACATCAACTTTGTATAAACACTAAACTGCCTGTAAAAAAAAAACCTAAAATATTTTTAGAAAACTGTTGGATGATAAAGCTGTCATTAGGGATTGATAATAAATAAAGATTCACCAGGAAATAACCAGAAACAAAACAATTAACATATGATTCTACTATCAATATTGATGAGCACATTGTAATCGTGTGACGTAATATGAAAACAAAAGCCAGTTGACAGTTGTCATGTGTATTTTCCTAGGGGATTAGCGCGGTGAGGGCTCACCTGCCAGGACCCTGCCGAGGAGCACGTCGGCGTCCGAGGGCTGCTGCCCGGGCTCGTACTCGCGGCACTCGGTGACGGTCATGGCGGCGAGCATGCACGCGTGCGGCCGGCGGCGGCGTGCGGCGCGAATGCGCCGTCGGCGCGCCGGCGGGGTGCCCGCCCCTAGCCCGCGCGCACGGCTCTACTTTAGGGTTGATTCTTCTACCGCTTTATCTTCAAGTACTTTTACAGTTGGGATTTTAGGTGCCCCAGGTCGATGGAGGCTGCTAATTATTGACTAGTATTAGCATCGAATCTCAGTTGTCCCGGTACTGCTAAATGTATATTTAGTTTGATAAGTAATGACACCCCGGCTTCTTGGTGAATTCTAGGTTGTATTCAAGTAATAAGTTTAATAAACTAAGTACAATGTAATCAGTTAGTCTTACACGGACTAGAACAAAATGAGTACATCGGCTTGTAGTTACAATGCAATTAGTCGAAGGAGCTCCGCGGAAGCGGTTTTATGTTTCTTTGTCCCTACGGGCCGATACAAAACTAACATATTTAAATCGAAAGAAAAATAGAAAAATTTGACTCGCAGCGGGACTCGAACCCACAACCACTGGATAACTAGCCCAGTGCACTACCAGTTGTGCTATACGAGCGTCGCTTAAGCGTCGAGTGGTTGTGGGTTCGAGTCCCGCTGCGAGTCAATTTTTTATATTTTTCTTTCGATTTAAATATCGTTGATATGCTAGCAGACGTTTCTGCTTAATATAAAAATAACAAAACTAACATAACCTGAACCTACCTACGGGACAGTGGGTTGTCAGTGTTTTGTCGTATGTGTTACGGTTTACTAATGTCTTGTAGAAAAATTATTGCCATAAATATACTTTGGTCATAAATTAATTTATCATTTCGCGTAATGGGTTTGTTCCCAAAACTGTACTATTCAGGATTATCATAAAATAAACCCAACTTAAAAACTTTAATAGATCGTCGTCAGCCGCGACAACTAGAGATGCGGGTTCAAATCCCGTCTCGAACGCCGGAGGTCCTCGTTGCTTTTTACATTAAAACGAAGGTTTGAAGTGAAATCAAAACCCGTATACTTAAACAAGTTTTAAATGTTTAACCAAGGAAACATAGTTTTAACATGTTTTTTTATGATATGGAGCTTTAATTTAAAATTGTACTACAGAAAATAATTCCATAGCATGATAGTACGTACACGTAACACGTTATTTAGATACCACTCGGAGCTTGTAATCAACACATTGTATGAACAAGTGTGAAGCCGCAAGTGTGATGAGGCGGGAAAAGTTTCGTAGTAACGGGCAGCTCGCTTTTCCCAGGGTCGCGCTACGAACGCTACGACCGCTACGCCGTAGCACCCAGTTCAACTCCTAACTACACTCTGTAACGATGATGAAAAATTGTAGAAGTTTTCGCCACTAATTTGATGTCATTTAGATACTTATATTTTATTGCGAGGAAAATGCACGACCGAGCGAATTATATATACCTATTATATGATATTGGAAGCAAGTATAAGATCAAATTTGTATAAGAATTTCATACATAACTATGCCATTTGTTGACTTAAACTATTGATTTTTAATACTTCTTAGTATCACGAAACACCTATTCGTTAGTCACAAATAAAAGTAATAAGTATGCAAGAACTATGAATTTCGTATGAGTTGTTTGCTTTACCTACATAAGATGGACGATCCATATAATGAACATTGAAAATTAGGAGAAAAGATAAGAGATATTGGTGTTTTATATAATAAGAAGTTTTAAATTAAATATTTACCATTATGTTTCTCTAATAACTTATTTATTCTTAATACCCTTTTGTGCATGACATACCTACTTATACAAGGTGAAACAGAAACTTTAAGACTTAGGTAAAAAATATTTTTTCAGCAAATGAATTAATCTGTATCTATATTTGTTTATAATTGTGATTATTAAGTTTTGCAATTTTCAAATATATGATAAAAATCAGTACTTTTGTATTTTTACCCTAACCAGCTAAGTTTTTTTTTTCTAATACGCCGCCAGATTGTTTAAAATTGGGCTCAAATAAATGCTGTCAGCGCCTCCATCGGAAGCCAGCACAACCCACTGATCTGGAAACCTAAATCTAGAATTGGCGAATCGGTCGGAGAGCAGTTTTTAGGCCAAGGCGACCAATTATGCCGCCAGGAGACTCCGGCAACCGTGAGCGCTGCTTTACGAGACTAGCGGATCGTATTGCTCCGGAATTAGCTCGGGTAATTAATGGTGATCGAACGTGAGCCGAACTGTACTTAGCACATGATTGGGCCACAGTATATATCACGGCGACATAGACTACCTTTCATTTTCTAACTATATTAATTAAAGAGGGACGGGTAGACTGCCTCGACGCGAGAAACTGTCGCGCCAAAGTGAGCTAGCCCAGCTGAGCAGTATGTTTTGAAAATTTATGGCTGCTGCGGTTTAACGTGCAGTGGAAATGTCAATCTTAATTTAATTATTCAGCCAGGTATGCTACTCGTACATCAAATTAATTTCGATCCTTTGAGATCAGTATAATCAAGAGTCAGAGAGTTTGAGATATAAAATTTATTTTTGATGTTAATTGCTGTGGAGTGGTTTTTGATAATGAAGTATTCTAAATCGAAAATTTTGAGAGCGAAAATAATCGCACATAAAAGTTTGTCACTCATAGTTTTGGACGAAATATACAAATAAATCATACGTAACTTCGTGTACCGCGCTTAACAATAAACACTTTGTTATAGAGCTGACAAGTACAAACCTTATCCCGTAAATTGTTGCCGTAAATGGAAAGGAATGGGTTACTTGGGCTTGGATACTTTAACTGTACAAGTTAAAAGCCAACAAATATTTGATCAAAAAAGAATGTAAGGAATCTTTTCGCCGCGTAGGTTCAAGTCATCGAAACAAAAGCGATAGATCATCTCGGCATGTCGGGAGCGCGGCGCTGTGTGTGCCAAATACGCTTCTTGCACGCATCGATCATAAATAACATTAGCAGATTGTTATCAGCCGTCAAACGTCTTCATCATGTCACCTCGATAAATACGAAAGGAGTACAGAACTCAAATGGCAGGTCAAAATATAGGGTTGCGCCGAGTTTATAGAGATAACTAATGGTTAATAAATAAATGGACAGTCAAGTGCAAAAATATGTACCGAAAGAATCCTTTCATAAATACGTCCTACAACCTTATTTACTATACAATATAGTTTCTCGGTACATATTTTTGAGACTTTGACAGTGAACGAATTTTTACACTTGACTGGATATGAATTATGAGAATGATGATTGTATGATTGAAGGTATGATTCTCACGTATTTTCAAAACTGGTACTGAGGTAAAATGTACATAACTATCCGTATTATATTTATATTATACTCGCTGTCCCGGCGAACTTTGTACCGCCTGAAACTCTATATATGGGGTATTTTTGATTGATTCTTTTTTTCTGTTTTAAGCTTATTATTAAACTTTTGGTCACGACGATCAGAACGTACCCAAAATCGTACAAATCGGTTCAGCCGTTAGTATAGATAGATTAATATATTAATAAAGAAAATTAATAAATATTATATTAATAAAGGGAAGTCAAGTTTAATGGTTCTCAAGTTACTTATCTTAGCCTTGGTTATATTACTCCGAGATGTAATCCACAGTACTTTTTGATACCTTAAGTTCAGTTCTAATTCTATATGAAAGAAATTCGCCAGTGTTAGTAATCAGACAGTTTATATTGTTGATTAGTGACTAACTTCTGCGCCTAACCAATTGATCGTAACGGAACCTATGACCTAGTTAGTGAGATTAATTGTATTGGCCTTGGAAGTGCAGAACATTTATTGCTATACTGACATTACTGACTATAGTGACTATTATTGTTGAGACGTTATGTCACCGAGTTATAAAACCGACTGTGTCTTTGTCCCAGCTGAGATGAACGAACAAGCTTATCATTTTAGGACAAAAGTATAATCACCAATTAGTTATGTGAGTGGAGTACCTAAACTTGTTCTATTTATTATTATATTCATAATTTCATTGCATTTCACGTAAAAAATATTTTAAAACTAAGTTCAGTCACAACGGTTATACTGCGAGGTTATAACAATATCGCGTAGAGACGCTAGGTCCATGGGGTCCCAGCGCGCACAAACTTTTTGCAGAAATCGCGAAGCGTCTGGTTGATGTAACTGGTGACTGAAGAGCTGGCGGCTTCCTCGCACAACGTATCAGCATTGCGATACAACGAGGAAATGCCGCCAGCATCCAAGGATGCCTTGCCTTGCCTTGAGGCATTGTACCAAGGTACAATGCCTCAAGGGCCTTTTTTAGATTTTATACTGTAACTACTTGTAGCTATCATAATACGATTGTAATTTCTAACAATATTAACTGAAGCATTAAATAAAATTTAAATATTTTATCTTTTAAGTTCAGTAGGGCAATGAAGGAAAATTCATCCCAACATGACCATCAAAAGGATGCACTGAAAAAATACCCCTTGTTCATGTTCTAAAAGAAGAATTTATTGTGGCAAGTTTGGTGTCCTATAAAACTAAATTGCAAAATACACTCACCCAGAATGACCAGCGCACTAATATCCAGGTCATGTATTAATGTGATAGATTATGTTACGACACAAAACATGAATCCACAAATGGCAGGACATTCCTGAAATAGGCAAGTTTCTTAAACTGCATAGAAAAACTAAGATGCCCTTAAGGTATGTCGCTTTACAATATTCGCAAAAGTTTTTTTAATAAAGAAAACACATAACATGAGATAACCAAAGCATTATGAATAAACAAAAGAAAATATTAATAGAATTGAAATATGTTACTTATATAAGTCGAAAATGTTTGATTCTCATGATAGTTTTGTGTTTCAAATTAATAGGAGATCGATATTAAAAATATTAGAAATGCCAAACTAACTTTTTCTGTCTGTCTGTCTGTTACCTATTCAAACTTAAACCGCTGAACCAATCGAAATGAAATGTATGGAGAGAGTTTGTGCTACAAGGACATAGGATATTTTTTATCCCGCAACAATACTTTGAAGTCGGGCATGGCTGTACTCGACGAAGTCGCGAGGAAAAAACTAGTATATAACATCTCCGTAAACCTACTAGCATACTGACTCTAAATTTAGGCGAATTTAAAACTCGCCAGTATAAATCTTCAATCATTATTTCCATTGCAACATCTGTATAGACTTATTTCACATATAAATGTACAAGAACGGCATATGCAGGAGGTCAGAGCTCGGGTTAAGCTCGAGCTGGGGCAGCGATGACGTCAGCGCGGGTCGTTGACCTCACCCTCGCCATCCTCGTCCCACATCCATCCAGCACCCAGCCGCATGTAGGTACCAACTGGCACCGAAACTTTAAATTATCACGACACCAAGGTACCGCGATTGCATACTGTCGAATCTAATTTACAGACATTGTTCAAAAATGTCTTGCCTTTCAGACATTTAATTTTAAAAACTAAACCTAGTTGTCCCACCAAGATTATAAATTAAGAAAGTTTACAAGTTGCAATATACCCAACCTACTAAGAAATGGTCTAAAAGAATGAGCTGCAACTCATATGAAAATAAATTTGACGAGTATATTGCTACCATCTTGGATTGCTATTATACTGCAGTATCTAAAATAGTGTATTATTATACTCTAACCGTTGTCAACCATAAAAGGTTAATTATAAGGCAGAACAGAATCTAATAACTAGAACTTCAATATAATATTTCCCATGAAAGCCATATTATACATATGCACATGAGTGCATGTGTCAAGGTTGTACGGTGACCCATAAATCTATTTGTGCCACCGCACAGTCAGTTTCAAATAATTAGTGGCATGTAGCAGTAAGTAGCCATAGGTATAGATTTTTATTACTATAAGATATATTTAGCCACTTTGAATGCTACTAATTATATGATGCTAGTAGCTGCAGCAAAGTTTATGTTCTATTGCATAAATTATTAGGTACTGTGTTTTCACTGTCGTCGTTAGTATTTATTTTCAAGATTCATGTTGATTATGTGAAATCCACAATTATAAATTACAATACATAAATGTATATTGTATTCTTTTCTGAGTATTTATTGTTTCGAAATTCTACTATAAACTTTGTAATTTGTGCTATGTATGCTTGTTCAATTATAGGTAGCTACTATTAGCTAGGTAAGTTGGTATCCACGGGGCGATTTTCGAGAGTCGTGCATTCGAAATCAAAAAACTTCAAGGATAAAAATACTTAATCGTACAAAAAAAAAAACAGCATTATTTTTCATTTTAAATTTTCAGTATTGGTTAATGTTTCTAAAATACCTTTTCTTCGTTTTTAAAATGTCACGATTCGAGTACTCGAGTGCTGGATTTTACGTCTTTTGTCGTTTGTTTGTCTGTTACCTATATAACAGTAGTTTACAGAATCTATATTTTTAATATAATTGATAATCATGCCGTGTTCATTACAAGGGTGTTCTAAATCTTTCATAAAATCCATTTCATTTAATAATAGGAAAGACCTTTATGAGCTGACCTGTTTAATTTTATGGAGTGAATATAACTTTTACGCTAAGTCGCTGTATACAAGCTAGTAAATATCTAGTTCAAAAAAATATATTGCTACATACAAATCCGTATAGTCATCATTAACATAAATAACGTCGGTCCGCCCTTGAGAGACCGCTGCCGCCAGTTACGACCTGCGTTTAACCGTGACGGCCTGAAAACTGTTTATTCTACGAATGTATTACCCAAATATTTATAAACAGAAATACGCGCGTTTTTTGCGGCAAGGGCAGCGATGTAGTGCAAGTCGCTTGATCAGTACAAAACTCCCTACATAATCTATTAATCATACTCTGTACTTAGCTACTAGCTATATATGGGTAATTAAACCCATTTATTAGAGAATGAGTGGTTGGCTGATCGACAGCTTTTATGTAGATAAAGTTATGAATGTATAAGCATATGATAACTATTGGATATTCTTATTCAATCTCTAATCACTTTCACCTTCGTTTAACGACAAACATACAACCGGTCAGCTCGTTAAAAGCAGTTGACAACACTCTTACGCATGAAGTCGTATGATAGATACATAATTGAAACGTAAACAGGCTCAGGACGGCTGACGAGGTTCTTGAACCCAGCTTGGAAAGTGGACCATAATGGCCCACCACTTTCATTTTCACGCAACTCTCACCGACACAAGTTGAGATCGAAAGTGTACTACTTTTGCGGCTGCGTGCGCTCGCGCAGCCCCGCCAGCCCCCTCCCCCGCGGTACAACTTTCCTGCCTCGGTCGCGCTTTCTTCTGAGCGAGCATCACTTGTGCAATTCGCTTTCTAATCGCATTGTGATCACTTCTGACTGATGCTAAACATCACCTCGGTGCCCTACTTTCTTGCATTGATGACCATTCTATTTTAATCTGTACGCACTTGAATAAGAAGTCTGCAACAATGCTCAAGTTTCAGCGGCGGTGCAACCATAGCGTTTCCAATTAATGAGCAGTAATCACTCAATCGTAACTGAATGTTTAATTGATACTATTATTTCAACATTTACATACGCTTCGCATCGAATTATGATTGATAATTCGATGCCATGATGCTAAAAGCAATAATTGTGTTAAAAAAGCATGCAAAATAGGTTTATTTTTTATATATAAATTAAAGGGTTTAGTATATGTGAATCATCTGGAGTTGCAGGTGTCTATAGGCTACGGTAACTGCTTACCATCAGGTGGGCCGTATGCTCGTTTGCCACCGTCGTTGTATAAAATAAAAGGTATGAATCATATTTGAACTACAGGATAAACTAACGAAGGCTATAACTTTTAACGACTTCGTACTAAACAATGCAATAACTAAATGAGTTCCAGTCCTCGTGTCATGATGTTTATTATGACATTAGAGTTTACTGTGCCGTAAACGAATCGATAACAAAGTGGAGGTCGACAGCACTAATGCACTTATAGACGAAACAATTAAGGCAACGAGGGTACCGAACACGGATTTCGAGTTCCGACCAAACACAGGACCGGTATTCTAGTTAAGAGTTGATCATTTCCATAGTTAGATATTACGAGTATCGTATTGTCACATTTCAATAATACGCTAATTTCCAAATTTACTATATTATAGCTATAGGTACCTAGTCCCAGTCAAAAATAATTTAAATGCGAATGATATATAAAGCGTGTCTTTATTCTTAATACCTTAAGTTAACTTATTAAAGTCCTGCCTATAAAGTGCCTGGATGAGCCTAAAGTTGTGCACTTGTCTTTTGGGTGACTGTTAGCGTTATTGTGAAGCCCATTAGTAAGCAATTCCGGTTTATTATTATATATTCCGGACATATGTCATCACTGGCAACACACTGCAGAATATAGGAAGAAAAGATCTACCGTAGCTTCCCGAATGCTGCCCAGCAGAGTCGGATCTGTACCCGGGTGACTGTGAAACTATATGTCAATAACAATACATCTGGGTGATCTGGGTCAACGTCGTGCCCTTTCACGAGTCGAACGCAAGGGAAATGAAGGACTAATTGCTTGTATTAATATTACTTAAACAGGATGTAGTACAGCTTCAAGCTTCATTTGTAAAGTTATTTTTATTCCCTCGAAGCAGGCAAGGCAGGTTCAGTTAAACTTTAATATTTATTTAATAACGAAATGTTATGAGAACATTTATTGTCTTTGTGTATTACGTAATTTTACAATGAATTCAACGTATCATCGTGTACGGTAAAAAGTATCAAACCTATAACGGTAAGCAGAAGAAATAATCAACTTAAAAACAGATTTAATAAAACTATTTAATAACTATATCAACCCATGCACAGGTGAGATGTTTTATTATTAGGTATACAAATAAAACGGCATACAAATCCGTTCCATACTTTTAAAGGGTATGAGAACCGCAACTACCGCAAGCGACTTTACCTTACGTATGACTTGGAATTCAGAGTGAAATATAAATAGGAAAAGGGTAACGTTTTTAATTGTCTATCGAAACGTAACATAACGTCAAACAAAAAGTAGTAAATGCGCCACAACAGGTTACGTCTTCATACAATAGTCATCGCACATGTAACGAAGTGTTAAATGCACTGCATTCTGAATCACGTAACATTTGCGCGTGTTAGTGAAACCGCATGTGTGTTTATAACCACGGTGTGTGCGATCCAGTGAAATGTTCAGGCTAATTTTTGAGCGTCGAGAACTCAAATCGTGAACTCTGTCAGGAACGAAGAAATGGTATTTTAGAAACATGAACGTAACTGTGGTTATCGAAACTATAAATTGCAAAAATAATCCCGAGGAACTATTGTGTGTGATTATTTTCGTTCTTAAAGTTTTTGTAAATTCGAGTACAACGACCCGCAGTTCTGTCAGAAGATCGTATAAGCGTTTCCTTTTGTTTTATAAGAATTATAAGATATTCCTAATTGACGCAACGTGGTCGTATACGGGTCATAGAGGGTCCGTATTCGATGTAAATGAACCATTTTCTTCCGGGACAATCACTGCATGCATATGCATGTTTATTGTGTGACACAGGAAATGACTTGTACAAGTGAACTAGTTAGCTTTTGTTACGGATAACGGGACTTTATTCAGCTCTTGGGGTCGTTTGTGTAAATGTAGTTTATTTTCGATACGTTTGTTTTGAATGATTCTCTCGTTCCAGTTCAGTGTTTTGGTAAAATTCAATTGTTTAAGTAAAATTATGAATTTTATTACAACTTCTCCTATACCAAGATAGAAATACGACAGAAAATAGTAAAAAAGATTGATATTCTATAAGAGACGTTGAGTATTAATATGAATTACGTAGAGTTGTGTGACGCCGCAATTTATTTCCTTATCTTTACTGATACAGGACCACTCATTTTATGAATTACACACAATTAAAAAGTGACCCGTATATACTATAACCTAGGGTTATAGTAATGCCTAAACGATGAAATATCTATATATTGTATATATGACTTGTTTATTTACTTTAAACCAATAGTTATTCAGTTTTCTATTATTATTATTCGTTCTACAATGTTAATCACCTGATTTTTATCTGAATAGATAATACTGCAGACCCCACAAGTATGTCAGTGTTCAGGATGTAGGTTTTGAGCGCACGTCTATGTAGGTAAGTTAAGTATGTATGTCAAAACGTAACGAGGGCGCCTCTGCAATCGCGTCTTGTTGTTGCTTGTCCTCGCGGGCTCGTCAGCGCGGAGAAGCTCTTACAATCCAGAACTATCAGAATTTAAAAACTATCTCTGCCTCTCTTTCACCCTTGCTTGTGCTAGCGATAAAGAGCCAAACATTTAAACGAACGAATGGTTGGAATTAAAGTTGTTCACTGATATAGGCAAGGACTAAGAGAACTGTCAAACAGAGTACTAAATTGAACATCAACAAAAGGAGAGACAAATAATCATTTTTTTTATGTGACTTGACGATTATATATCGTATAGTATCACAATACGAGTAATAAATCGTTCCATGTTAGAATTTATCGTAATTCTCAACAAAATAAAGCATTTCTCTCAAAAAAAAATTGCCCGGCCAAGGACAATCAATTATAATTTCAATTGCGTTAATATTAGAGAATAAATTATAAAAAGCTAAATCTGTGTATTTGAAATTATTATTTTTAACAATTTATTTTTCCCTAATATTTAATACTTGAACATCCGTATAAACAAAGTACCCACTGTAAAGCAACGGCTGTGGTGACGGAACCGTAAAGAGTAATGTGTTTGTTTTACGACGCCAGAAGCCGATCGTAACTTGACGGCGATAGCATTCATGTGCCAGGTTTAAGACCTTCTGTTATTCCTTTACGCGACTTTATCAATATAATATAATATTCACATACACTCTCGAGTTTTATGCTTTGACGCGAACGTCACAAACCCGTATAATGTTAACGTCATTCATTCTCTAAATATTTTTAACAACCCATGTCTCCAAGCAAAGTCGTATTTAATAGCAAATATATTAAGAGTCTGTTTTTCTAAATATTACAAAGTATAAAATTAAATAATTTTTTTTAATCAAAACTGACCAGCGTTTGACCTCAGTCGCGCCTGATGGTAAGTGTCGACAAGGTCGAGGGTGTATTAGGACGCTGGTTCAGTAACAACCTATTCAGTCTTAAGTTAATCAAAGGTTAGTAAAAATCCATTAAATATTACAACAGGTTTATTAAAAAACAACAGTTTATTTTGTCCCATCGCCAAATTATGAGTTTGAGTGGTATTTTTTTTAATTAGGCTAAAAGCATACGTCAGTCGTGGTAGCTCTATTTTTATTTCAAGTTCCTCATTCCTTTGCGTCAGAGCTACTCGAGGCCGGCTTTAATCTGTTCTTCGTCACGCTATATACAAATTAAACAGATCTATCATATTACAATAAGGATATACGTTTACAGTAGACAGTAATATTAGTCTACACTTAAGTGCAAAATGGAACACACAATTTCGTAACATTATTTTAATTTCATTTTCCACAATCTTTTAACATATAATACAAGAAGCCATTTGAAAGAATTTCGATTAATTTATATTAGGTACTTTATACTATATATCATTTTGAATCCAACGGTATAGTCTAATTCATGTTTTGACATTACCTACATACTGTACAAAAACAAATACTCATATCAAACTTAACAGTAATGAAAGGGCTCGGTTTGTTTAAAAATGAAATGTAAAAGTCAGTTGTTTCCTTGGTTTATGAGTAATGAATGTGCACTACATAGACATAATCGCTGTCCGTAATGGGTCTGTCGGTTAGGATAGAAACAGATGACGATGCGGTGCAGATCGAAAGTTCTAGAACTTCATGTCTGGTCGTCACCAGGTCACCTGCGACGATAAGCACATATTTCCATACGGTCGGAACGAAAAGTAAGAGGCTCATTCGCCGGGGCCTTGATCGCACTGAATTGGCAATATCCTGGAGCCGCGAGAAGCCCGATTGGCGAAACCTTGCGACCTGCAAAAGTCGGTCGGTGAACTCCGCAAGGCCGCCGCGCGACCGCTTTCTTTGTTGCCGATATTGCAACACCGAGCTCGGATCACTTTATTACGAGTATACCTCCACGCGTCTGAATAACAATGTTCATCTCACTTATTGTGACCTATTTGCAGGGACGTGACATGTTTCTGGAATATACCCCAGATTAGGGATGCACGGTTGTAGACTACTTATAAGTTACAATTGTAAATGAAGGAACAACGAAGTTTATATCCCGTACGACATTGTGGAACATTTATGTTTATTTTTATGGATTTGACATATGCGATGTAACGATTATTTCAACAACAGCAGCCCCATTTTCGCGCAGCTTTGCGTGTTTATGCAGATTAGATTAACAAACAAACTGATTACTTACAAACATCACTGTTACTGCAACCGACCCTGCAGTAAATCGTCAATGTATCTAATAGTTGGTATTTTCTTGCATGAAAGTTTGACAGTTTTCTATGTGATGACAGCTGCTCTGCCATAATTAAGGATAATCAGTACGAGTTGAATGGTAGTAAGGTAGTAAGGATAATCAGTAGTAATTGAATGCGTTTGGTACAAGTCATCCTGAGCGCGGGGCTGATGCAATCAGCATTTCAATAGATTAATGTTTATAATACAATAAATAGATCTTACTTGTAATAAATCAGGATGGAAGATATCACATTTGTTCAGGTCCCATACACCTTAATTTTTTGTGTTTTTTTTTACAATATTGCAGACTGGGCATATTAAGTCTATTGTATGCGGTGATTATTATGTTTCCTTAAAGTCTATTCAAGCTACATGCCAAATTGCTTCGGCAAAAAACATCCCTATGTACTCAATGACTATGAAAAATGATATTGTTCATTTAAGATTAAAGCTTCCTTTAATATCAGAGTGCAAGAAAGTTTTTCCCTAACCAAAATTTGATCATTCAGACCTACCGCAATAACTTCAATGTTCACTTTTACTTCTAGTCTGGGCAAGAATGCAAATTAGCAAAGCCGCACGCTTTGTGCTACTGGCGCCATCTAGCTTGCTTTTCGATTTCAAGGCAATTATTTCGGATATAAGGGACTTATAACTACCTACAAGCATTTTTCTTAATCTATTGACTAATTAACATGTATATCTAATGAATAATTTATCTACCTTTGTAGTACAACAATAATTATATCACTTTATCTTATCGTGTCAGATGGACCAAACGAGTTAAACACGTACACGTTCCTATTCTATAGTTTTAAAATTAAGGGTCAATATTTTTTTGGTATCTAAAAATAGTGCATTTTCGATACATGTCGCTATATTATTAAAATGGTAGTGACAATTGTTTTTTGTATCTTGTGAAGGGCAAGGAAAAGGTGTAGTAGTACTCGTAGTTGATATATCTATTTTGTGATATACCATAGACAGTAATAGAATTTTATGAATTTACAGTTAGTGTTCTTAGAGTTAAAATAAGAGACATTGAGCACGTCAGTCGTGCCAACTGATTTGATGATTGGAGACCGTTTCGACTTCAGATTTCGTAACAAATCCTTTTTTATGTTATCCTTTTATATGTTGTTTGTTTAAATATTTTTCTATCCCATTTGATTATATTCTTCTATTAAAACCCTATCGTTCGTTACAGTACATTGTAAGTTGAATCCTGTGCTCTTTACAATTCCGTCGTGGCAACGACTGCGAATCGGAAAAATTGGGACAGCCGCAACAAATTAGTGTCAACAAAGACATACTTATCCTTATGTTACATAAGGAGAAGAGTAAAACTTATTATGTGGGTATGTGCTACATTTACGTAAGCAGAGGGCCATTCAATAGCAAGTCACTATACCGACGTACGTTACGTAAACGTTTCGCGTATCGTTTGCTATTCTCGATCGAACAATGTAAGTCGACTAGTTTTGCTAAACAATATTACTGCACTGATGCCAATTCTCAGAAAAATGTCTGCGAGTCATAACCATAAACAGACGAGTACACTGATATACTCGCCAATTTCCGTCGTGATATGATATTTGACACGATGCGAAAGAGAAAATTGATAACATTTGATATAGGTGGTGAAAATAACTGAAAGCTCCATGATTACGTTTCTGGATGTTTCAGAAATACGACTTACTAATGTCGTCTTCAAATAACTGTCTTTAGAAATGAGACTAGTAGATGAACTCTAATAAAAGTTGCAGGTGAGTATACTGTGTTTTGCTTCAACTGTAAAACTATTGTCAATGACCGGGAAACAAATAGTTCCATATGTGTTTATTGTTCGAATAAGATTTTAGTTCAGCAAGTCCGTTTCCAATTTGATTGTAAAATTCTACGCTATGTCGGTAGGTATGTCATATGATTGAGAACAAATAAAGGCCATGCATTTACATTTGCTGCTGGAGCGTTGTTTCGCAGTTATCGTAATAGGCTCCATGGCCAAGTTGCAAAAAGGCAGCGCGTGCGCCGCGCGCCTTACTGCCATTGGAGGAGCGCGCGGGGCGCGGGAGGGGTCCACTTTCACTTGGCGAGGCTGCGCGGGCGACGACCCCCGATGCCCTACTCCGCTGACCCACTATGAACCAAACGAAACACTTCACTTTCATTTCTGTCCAATTTGTCATTAGGCCCATGGATGCTTCTTGCGCCCCGCCCTGTTGCAGCGGCTGCGCGGGCTCTGTGGCGCTGCGGGTGGGAGATGCGCTCGCGATGACGCGGAGATAGTAGAAAGCGGCTTGCGTAAGACTTGTTATGGGTGAGAGTGAAAGTGGCGACGCGGTCGCTATACTAATGAACGCGAAACGAGGCCCGCGGCGCAGGGTCCGGTACTCTGTGGGTCAAAGTGTCACGGCGACCAACGGTTACATAATCAACTTATGCCTGAAATGGAAAACAATTTACCTGGACATAAGTGCATGAACGGTAACTCAAGTCATACCTATACGTCTGTAAAGACTCTATACACCACCTAACGTCCATACTTTTGATTTTAACATAGTTCAATAATTAATTAAATTATGAGCTTTTTCTGTTGTTCTATGTTATTATTACCTACATAGTAGAATATAACCTACGGCAGATAATTTCCCAACATCATGGTGCAACATTTGAAATTCGCGCCAAATAGTGAATCGGTAATTTCCGTCGCCGCTCGGGCCCGTTCGCGCGCTCGAGCGCTGTGCAGCGACCTCGAGCGTCACGGGGCAACGAACGCTGACTAGGACGAATGTATTACAAAGTCCGAGCCGCGGCCGCTCCCTGCCTCTCTGCCTTTGAGATCCAGCCTAGGCTCGCCTCTTACTGCGAGTGCCTACGTACAACCAATGGCCTGCAACTCATTACGCCAAGGTGAAATATATGTAGGCAAGCAATTTGCTATCATTTATTTATCCATGTACATAACGATTGCAACTACATATTCGCAATGATCTCGGCAAACAATTATAGTACCTACTATACCCGATGACTCTTCCATCTATTGTTTTTTACTTAGCAAATAGCAATAACTATTCCTTACTATGACGATTTTGATTAAAAAAACTATTAAATATCGTACAAAACGAGATCATGCATCCGATAGGCGCCTAATTGATATGCTTCATATAATAGCCCACTTGCACTACGTGGTTTAATTAATTTGGTTCTCGTGGCTCATTCTGCTACGTCACAGAAGATTGATGAGGCTCTACGCGGCTACGAGCCTCTACGCCATCTGCTACGCGACCGCTACGGATTTGCAGTGATTTACCGCCACTCGACAGATTTGAATATGTCAGGAGCAACTAATTTAGCACCATTTGCTGTAAATTTGTTCTAATTACTCAATTTATACACGTATTAAATATGTATTAACATATAAAAATATCTGCCATAATCCAACTGAACTCTAATTAATTGTAGGTAGAAGCAATGAAATAAACTGGCAAACACAATAGCGATTGAGAGAACAACATAATAAAATATGAGCAGAATCCACTTGGCCATCCAGCCACTTGCCACACTGCTACGCTCCCTGTCAATCGCAAAGTGCAATGCCATATCAAATGTCACCGAAAGGCAAACACGGGCTCTAATCCGCGATTAGTACAATTCGCTATTAGAATGCGAATTTGCTTAGTGCTTGGCCGGGCGCACGTTCGCAAGATAAGTCAGTCAGGGTCGGCGCGGTGCCGACGAACGGCCGTGCTCCCGCCTTGCGACACCCGCGCGCCGCGCCCTGCCGCGCTTCACGCCTCTATTCCTCCACTCGACTGCAACAGAACTACAACAACCTATGCCGACCAAGTATGCATCGACAGTGTAAGTCGTCACCAACGTTAACAGAACGTTGACGCCATCCTGTGTGTATCAAACACATAGACGCAATGAACTAAGCGACATGTTTTCGTATCTATAGGGGCCGATTTTTGAGCGTCGAGTATTCGTATCGTGACATTTGAAACTCTATCAGAAACGAAGAAATGGCATTTTAAAAATAATGTCAGACATTAATAATCGTGAGCATCGAAACTATTCATTCATTTTCTTCCTCAATTTTTTTATTTGAGTATACGCTCAAAAATCGGCCCCCATAATCCTCCATATTCACGTGAAATTATCTCAAGCCGTTTGAATGTAAAGCCAAAACTGTAAAACATTAGTTTTGATGCAGTTTTTAAAAAAGAATCATCCGATGGTCGCAACTCGAACACAGCCATAACCATGAGGAAAACAACAACACCCACGCCGCCAGCCATGACGTGTCTTTTACAACTGTATTTATGAAACATGTTGCTCACACGCCAGCCCCGTTTACTTCAGTGCACAACCACCTGAGGCCTGAACGATTGTTCAGCTGAACTCAACACAGGTTGCCATGTTTGTGTTTGCTAAGTCAATGTCACACCGGTTGAAGAAACGAGCCAATATATCGACAAAAGGCGAAGCTCGGCCGTGAACATGTTATTGAGTTACAATGGAAAAACCTTACATAAATATTTATTTACATATCAAACATGTCAAAGCGCTACTACGTTAGCAAACTGACGATCTATTCCACTCGCCAGAGTTACAGGACGTAACGCGAGTCGCGACCACCGTACGAGTATATATCATGTTAAAATTTGGTACTCAATTCTCTATAAAAAAAATGTAAGTTTTCCTCATCCAAAAAAGATATCTCATCAACCAAGATGTGACTTGCTAAGAATTATTGTACATAATATAAAGTTTACTAATTAAGTCAGTCAGTAACAAGGCTTGTTGACCGATAACATGTCAAGCTTCTATACAATGAATAAGGATTCTTACTTCAATTCTGAATCATATCAAGTTTTGGTTGATAGTAAGCAATGTCTTTTCGATACTCGGACGTGTTTTTTATCGCAAATGCTGCTCAAGTGTAATGGATACACTAACAAACCCGTTGTTTCAAAAACTCTCTTTCAAACCAACGCCGTCCCCCTGTCGAGTGATAAGTTATTATTCGGGATTCGGTATACGCCAAATGGCAGAATGCAGGTCGGCCCGCGGCTAACTGATAACCGAAACGGTCGCTCTCATATAAACCGACGCTATAATATAAAGCCATAACATTAACGAGTTTGATTTCAAATGCATGTTTTGATGTGTATTCGAACGGTATCTAGTTGTTTATTGACTTCAATGTCTTAAAACACCATAAACTTTTCAAACGTTTTAGAATCGTTAAGAGAATTTGTGTAACTCGCAATAGTTAACGTTATTCAAATGAGTGAAGGAACAATTACGCGTTGTCACAATTAGCCATCTGCTAGTTAACCGTCGGTTAAGTATAGATAAAATGTTTTGGCTGTGAAATAGTACAAAACATTTTTTTTGTACGATCCCTGTAGATTATTGCAGGTGATGCAGTTGTGCATATACATGCACAACTACAAACTAATTAACTAAAGTTTAAAAGTGGTACGAGGAAAGAAAATTGATAAAGGCAAAAAATATATATTTAAACCAAAATTTTAACGTAAATATCTACAGCAAAGCAACGAACGGCCGCGGCAGAGTTAGTGACTAAAAGCTATAAAGAATTAGTTTCAGTTATTGACACTATGCATTAAGTATAAATAAATATAGCAATATATTTGCGTTTTGCGTTACAACAGTGATCGGTCAGTAGTAAACACGGCGCAAGGTCACCATCGTTTGTTAACTCTTTTATTGATTACGATGCTCTGTATACGTAAGCCTTTACGAGGTCGCTTACAGGTCATATAATTAAATAGAAAGTCAAAGGTTTATTTTGGTGTATCTCTTTTGTTATTTTATTGAAATGTTTAACAAATGTTCCAATAAACATGTTGTAAAAGTTACGTTCGTGTAAGACTATTCATGGAATGCCTAACGCCTTAATAAATGACACATAAAGAAACAAATGTTACACGTATTCACTGAGCTCCACGGTAAACTCAAGAAGGCTTGTGTTGTGGGTACTCAACCAACGATATATATAACAAATACTTAAATATATAGAAACCACCCACGACTGAAAAACATCTATACCTATGCTTATGACACAAGTAAACGCCCTTACTGGAATAAGTTATGGTTAAAATTATTTTTCCCATACTTCACTGGGGGCGATTTTCGAGTACTCGAATCGTGACATTTTAAACTTTGTCAGAATCGAAGAAATCGTGACATTTTAATCGTCCTTAAAGTTTTTTGAATTCCAGTGCACGACTCTCAATAATCACCCCCTGGGTTACCACATATTTAAATACCTTATACATAAGACAGTGCATATACCGTCAGTTCTTATCCTTAGCAGCAGAGACTGACCTATATATTTTATAAATTCGTAGTAAAATGTAAAATAACCTTAAAGCCGCCGAGGGCACGTCGCGTGCTAACGCCAATATCTAGAAAAAGCTTAGTTAGCTAAGCACGAAGTATACAAGTCCTTGAGGATAGTTAGGTGTAGGTACGGCTCGGAGGGTGCAGGGAGCGACCTAGTTGCGGTTCAACGGCCGCGCTATATTTAGCTCTCCCGGGCGTACCTACTTAGTCTACGCTTGCATGTGCATTCGTTATCATACAAAATGCTGGGTCGCATACGTACATGTAAATTCCGTGGATTTCATGTTTTGCAATCGGCTGGTACTCTCGTCGGACTTACCTGGAAAATGGAAAATATGTTTACTATTTAAGAATTACTTTGGAAAGCATGTTGTTGGGAGATTTTATAAATAAATAAATATATACGAAAGCGTAGTAAATGGTAAGGTATTTGGTGTTTGATGGGCTGATGAGGCAACTTTTTTATATATTGTACTAAAACATTTATTATATATTTATTATAAATACTTAAGTTAATTATATTGGCCATTAGTAGCTAGCCAATGTTACATTAAATAATGTCATTTCTGGTAATTCCGCATGGTAGTGAATCATATGACTTATACCCAATCTAATCGTCGCCTGAAACCAAATTCTTAGAATCAACCTGAAATTATAATACGAGAGAAACACTTCAAGCTACAACTGCCGTCAGAGTCAGCGTATTTGCCTAATTGATCAAATATAGTTCACTTGCACATCTCAAACAATAATGTTTCATAATAGTTAACATTTTAAGTTGAAAGTCGTTTGCAGCGAGCGGGCGCTCGAGTCGTTACGTTGTCATCGCCCTAATTTTGCAGTGTCCTCGTTTTTGAGGTCAGCATCTAGCGGGGCAACGAACTCGTGCCCTTATGGCGGGGCCTGCGGTGCGCGGCGAGCATCGCTTACGGCACTCTCGTTGACTCTACTCCACGCCAGATGGCGCGCCGTCGTGCCAATAGAAACAATAGGCAGTGCGATATGAGAACGCGATTTTACTTCTAAGCAAGTTTTTGCTAGCGAAAATGAAATATAATGTTTTGCGTAAACTTTACCATTGCTATATTTGTCCGTTACATAAACGCAAAAAAAATACCACTAACAAAATACAATTTGTCATCATGACTATTTTGAAGTAAAAATATACGTGAAACGTTCATATATAAAAATAAAACTCCATGCAAATTCGTTGAAGGCAGTGTTGCAATTTTATCTAGTTGCTATGGTCTACGTCAGAACCGTATGCATAATGGCCCGTATATTCGCCCGTAGCGTAGAATCGTAGCTCGTCCACGCACACAGCCGCAGCAGTGTGCGACGCGAGCTGCGCGTGTGGGGCGGGTCGACGGCCGACAACCGGGGCAGCCTTGCTCCGTCCTCCGCGCCCTATTTCTGTCGCCACAGCCGCCCTGCCCCGCGCCTTCCCTAACCGTCATTTCCCTACAACCCTCCACTTTAAAAACTTAAAATTGTAAAAGTGTTCAATTTACTACAGTATTCAAACATTTTACAAAGTGTTGAATCAGATTCACTTTTACATTTGTATCCGCGAAATATAAAATTGTCAAGTTAAACCGAAAACTAATTAGTTAATTAATCTTACTTCAGTCTGAAATTTTCACCTTGTATTTATTTAATCCAGTCGTTTACTCGAATGTGGCAATTCTTGAGGATATTAAACAGTTCCAGTTACGTAAGTGGAACGAACGACCTGCCAGTAAATACCTTGAAGGTACTTGACGTTATTTTCCTAGTGAATTTGAAAGTAATAAACTATAAGAAATAGCAACACTAAAGTAATACCTACTTTATGAAAAATTGCGGCTTAACTTACGGACATGTTGTAATTGGAGACCTATGCTCACCGAAACGTCGCACGAGTAACTTAATAAGCGCGCGTAATTTTTCATAACATATATATGACTCACGAAAGTTCAAATGCTAACACATTAGTCAGATAAGTTATTTATTTAATATATTGGTCACGATTTGTAACATCCAAACATTTTAACATCCCAACTAAAATGTGTTTTCTTTCCTTAAGAATAACGACAGGTACTTGTGTTAGGCTGTATGATACACCTTAATTATATTTAAAAAAGCGACTACTTCTAGTCTTAGATATATAATACATAAATGTCTGGCCATGCTTGTTTCTCCTCGTGAATCACACGTATGTTCAAGATAGTAAACAGTACGAGTCGTTTGTGATAAAAGTAAAACGCGCGTCAAACATTATGAATGGAAACGAGGCATGCGTCATAATATCAAGATTATCGTTCATAAAACAGTTTTATTTATGTATAATTAATTTGCATTCTTCACGCTTTTATTGAGTACCTACATAAATACTTTGAGTACCTACATATTATTTGTGCAATTCATAAATCTGTTTATTATTGAAATACCATACTAATTTTTTTCGTTTTTTCACAGATGAAAAAGTGTTAGACAACTATGTTGCAAAATGTTAGTCAAAAATTAAATCACGTTAGGGTAGGAACTTATAAAGTTTTAAATTATTATTAGTTGACTTGACATGCGCGCAGGGTGCGCGTCTGACGGTACGCGTTGTGGCGAGCTGAGACGCGCGTTGCGTCTACTTTTACTGGCACTTTCTCGAGCATTGCATCGTCTCTTGCGCAACCGGCACATAACACTGCAGTGCTAGCTCGCTCACATCATGCCGGTGACAGAATGCCTTACCTGTACAGTCAGTGGCAAAAGTTGTTGATCAAACTGAACTAGGCGCTCTTGCATTCTTAACTAATAAGTAAATTACATATCCTAGATACTTTTGCTGTTGGCCGCCTTTGGGCATACGGTTGTTCGAGTTTTGTTTGTGTTAGCAATATCTTATGATCTCAAACTTCTAGCCTTGTAAAATATTCTATGTTGATACTGATATCATTCAGTTTAGCAGACCGAAATCCTACTATCTTTATCTGTTTTCAAAAACACATAATGAAAGTTAATGACAAGATGTAATTACTTGATTTACTGACACTTCCGAATTAAAAGTTGAACATGGAGATTTTCAATGAAAAGTTATTGTTAACGGGATAAGAGGGGGCAGCGAGCGGACGGAGGGGAGCGCGCTGTACGTGCCCTAGTTTCGCGCGGGTGCATGAACTCAAACGAGGTAAGGCCACCGACCGAGACGACTCACAAACTAAATTGCACTTTATATACATGCGGACAGGTAACGTTTTCGTTTACGGTGACGTCTAGCATATCGTCACTAGCCTATCTGATATCACACGGAGTTGCTTATGATGCCAGAACCAGCTTGTGACGCGACCTTCGCCGCTGCGGCCTCGTCGACTCCAGGACCCTATCGCCGCCAGGTGTTTATGGCATCACCAGTTTCAGATTTCATACTGCCTTTATTGGGTATCAAGTTGTTTTTATTGGTGGAACAAAACAAATTCAACTTCATCTTCTACTGTTTAGAAATAAATAAATACTTTGGGCGACATTAAGTTTTAAAGTAACTAAGTTAATCACAATATATTCCAAAACTTATGCGTTGTGTAATTGAACTCATATATAAGAGGATGACGCATTCTGAATAAGAACTGAAATACTAAATTAATAGATTTCCATACTTACGTTAAATATAATTCTAACATCACAAAGTATAATTACTTAATCGTATTCTATCAAACGACAGACTTTAAATCATTTACAATGCTGACTCTACATACATAACTAAACATAAGCCGATAATGAGGGTTATTTAGTTCATTGGCTTGTGCACTATTCATTATGCCCTCGTTAGGCAGCACAATTATCTTTTAGGAAAACTGACCATTATTAGAATAACTCACCTACTTACGTAGGATAAACACTAAACGGCTGAAGGTGCGTTTTGTTAGCATTTCATTAATTATAACAAAAAATGTATACAAAACTCAGTTTCATATTTAAGAAGCAGCGGTCATGATAAAATGCATATAGATATATAATGCATTTATTGCAATGTACAAGGTCCAAATTTATTTGACTATATAATAAGACGTGTAGCGTCTTTATTCTATTAATAATTCTAAATAACATACAGTAGTAATGAAACTAAAATTTTATATTATTTGCAAAAACTTTTCTGTAGAAGACATCAATAATATTGTGAAGATATCTATATCACTAGCCTCTGTTGAAATGTAGTTTAGGGCCGCCTCCAGCCGTTTAACGTGTATCATCAGCATCATATTATATTTATATATACATACAGTAAATCAATAATAACAAGAACATGCAAATAGCTAATAATTTGCTAAGCAACGTGCAGTATTTTCCTTCTAGATAATAAATAGCACATAGGTGGCGCTGTGTTTGTTACATCACAGGTTTATATTTACCTCTTCATTAACTCTTTTCTTTCTTCTCGTCTCTTTGAGGAATATAAATATATCATTGTTAACGCCGTTTATCTTTATAAAATCTAGTTGTACAACAATAATAGCGTGTCCTAGGTATTTTATAGACGGAATAGAAATTCGATGCCGTTTGGAGGATTTTCCTACACTGATTAATAGTGATCACATCTATTTGTTAATTGCTTCACACTGTCATTAAGGACGGTACGTTCAAATACAATTGATATTTGCTCATTATATGTATAGGTGTTTACAAGTAACATTAAACAGCAGCAATTTAGCAATTTCTCAGTTAAATATATGATTAAGTGGTTGGTTCACCGCGGGGCCGAGGATAAACTTTGTGTCCTAGGCGGTAGGTACCGCGAACATCGAAGATCGTATATTTCGGGCATCTTTCTCTTTTACTCCAATTAAGGTGTCATGAGAGTGACAGAGATAATCGTCCGAAATTTACGAATATCGTTGTTCGCGGTAGCGCCGCTGGGCGGTTGGGCGCGTTCCAAATGCGACCTGCTCGTTATTGCACACGCTGAATTATATATAACACATCTATGAGATATATATTTTCTATTATGAACTCAATCGAATGATAAAATCAAAAACTATACTACATTTAAACCTGTATATATTAGATAAAAAAAAAAAAAAAAAAAAAAAGTATAAATTAAACGTAAAATGAAGATCAAAGAGAGGTTATTGGTCACAAAAATCTATTGATATCTTTTATCCGTCTCTGGTTTAATCTTATTAGTATTTATTTTCTTTTTAAAAACATATGGTGGATGTTTCAAATAATACCTAATTTAAAAGGCCAAGCTGGGACAACTAAAAAAATGCACCTTCGTGGCAGGCAAATAACATATAATAAGTAGGTATTTTTCAAATGATTAGGTCTTTAGTGTCTAAAAGGTAACTGCATGAATTATGGAAGAAAAGCTAATAAAAATGCTACCCATTAACCATTTGGTTTAACGTAATTAAATATATAATTAACGTAATTACATGGGGTCCAAGCGCGCACAAATTTTTGCAGAATCGCAAAGCGTCTGGTTGATGTAACTGGTGACCGAAGAGCTGACGATTTTCCACGCACAACGTATCAGCCTTGCGATACAACGAGGAAATGCCGCCAGCATCCTTGGTACAATGCCTCAAGGACCGTTTTTAGATTTAATGCAATAACTAGTTAAGTAATCGTAGTTTTCATAATATTGTAATTATTGTAAATAATACTCTTAATTCTTAAACTGTATGCATGAAATAATGGCGCTGTACTACTATTAAAGTCATATCGCATCAATAAGTGGTATGTAAACAATGCCTTTAAACCCATTATTTTGCGTCAGTCGCTTTACTTTTATCTACAAGAGCTGAACAATAGGAACCCCAGGGCTTTACAGGAGACCTCTTTTGTGTTCTTAAACAGCGTTGATATATAATAGAAAACAAGCGAAAATATACACAATGCACTTAATCAATCATAATAAGCAATGTTGTCACGGCTCCCAACTTTCTTTATTCTTATTCCTCTTATAAAAGCGGCCGCAAAGGCAACCGGAGTGACAGGATTCATGAATAATTCTATTGTATTGGCTTGTATATAGGTCACGTCGTCGGATGCGTAAACAGCTGAAGCCGTCGGAGGCTGTGGAATAATCCACGACGAGCTATCGCCGATCTGGGACATCATAACACTCAATATGCACTGTCAGTGTTTACTCCAATACGCACATCTACTCCGCATTAATAAACTCACGTTTATAAACTGTACGTTGATACAAACAATGCATACGTATGCATAACGATGCGTTCGAAGCATGAGCAAACAACCTTTATTTGGGACAATAAACTTCATCAAGAACGTTCGATAATTATGTTCGATTGTTAAGTAATTAGGTATCTCATTATGTTTTAGAAGCGATAGCGGTTATCAGGGGATTTGCATGACAACGCACGCGTTCGCGTAGTGGGTGAGGTTGTTGGCTCGGCCCGGGTGCAGTTAGCACAGTTTGTGAAGGATTCGTAGTTGGTGCATATCGTGGCATGTCAGTGCAGTGCACAGTATTGCAAGCGGGTCGCCTGAGTAGAGGTTGCTCCGCCCGCGCCCCGCTGGGAGCAACAAACTCTGCAAGGTTGCGTTACGACCGACTACACTATCGCTAGCTACTTAACGCTACGATATTGCCCTTCTCCGACAACTATTTTACTTTATAGCTGTCATATCGGTAACACGAAGGTCTTGTTATAGTGAATGCTTGGCATTTGAACGTTCTATTAGATACAAACATTTATTTTAAAGTGCAAACTTATCAGCAAAGTCACGGATCATAAAATTATATAGTTATATAGAAGTATACCTTAAGTTCTTTTCGACATCTAAAATAGATTATCTACCTCCATGAAAATAAATAACAAGACAGTACTATTAGGTTTTTAGAGTATATTAATACCTGTACCTATGCTATATCGATTAGTGTTATATATGTTATTACATCTGAAATGTGTATTTCGCCTTATTTAATTTATGATGTACAAAGTCTTAAGCAGTTCCTACTACCTGAAACTTCAAATAAAGACAAAACAGCTAAACAAGTAAAACACATGAAATCGAAGTAATAGAACAAACTAGAATATATATTCATTTAAGAACAACCTCGCTCACAAACGATACTTCTAGCGCCATCTGCCGGCAAGTAGCAGAACTTTAATTCATAATTAATTGCATTGCCACAGTACAATAGCCTTTATTTAATTACAAATGGATTAAAACTGATTTTAAATAAACGAAATAAATTTTTCATTAATTCAAACACACTATGTATACACGTATGTGTGTTATTTATTTAATAAAAATAACAATCATTATGAATATCAAAATTATATTTTAGTGAGAGTATAATTAAATTTCTGAGATACTTTTCGACGATCGACGATGTATATAAGTACATAATTTATTAACCCTGTGCATTAAAAGCGACATACAGATGATTCAACGTCATTTCGGTAAGCGGTGCGGTGACCGCGTGGCGTGACGCAGCCGGCGTCACGCCGACGTGCCGCGCGCGTGACTCATTCTGACGTCGTGTAAAGCCACCAAAGAAAACGTATTTGTTTATTTACCTGCTTTAGTGTTTTGATTACATAAATTATGTTGCCTTAAATATCGGAAACTACAAAACTACGCATAATAAACATAGTTAATAAGTATTCTTCCACGTAGTAAGTATCCTTGAGTGTAAAACATTGTATGGTTTTACATTTAGATCGATCAGTATAGGCAAGTCAACAACTATAAGACATACAAAGGTTTGTTCTCAGGAACCATGCATTTCATCGATTTTAGGAACAAGAAAAACTGTATAAATAGATTTATGAAAAAAAAAAAAAACATTTGCGAAATGAAACCTCCTCAATCAGAGAATACTAGTACCTATAACGACAGATTGTGTGTCAAACGTGTCTGAATTTTTATATTAAGTAATAGATGAATTGAATTAGATATATGACATATACTTAAAGAAAAGTGACAAGGACCTAGTTCCGGCATCCGCGACGGGATTTGAACCCACATCTCCAGCTATCACGGCTGACGACTGGGCCATCCGAACACAATAATAAGTACCTAGTGTTAGCTAATACTTAAAAATCAGAACTAATCAAAACATATTATAAAAACAATATTTGATTTGTTCTTATTTTGAATAATGGATGACATTCTACTCGTAGTTGTCAAACATCTACGTTTGAAAATTAAGTTACGATAATCATAAATCATGATAAATCTAATGGAGGAAACCGAAAGCTGTCGAAATTCGAAGCCCGATTATGTCTTAAACTTGCAATGACTCTAATCTATTATAATCCTATACCTTTTATATTATTTGGATAAACACATCATTTTGCTAAAATATCGAGCGGTGGCGTTCGTTTGTAGGAGCTTCTGAAACTTCAAAGCTCAGACATTTGCTTTGACTTAGTACTGACATCTAGCGGGAAAACGTTGCAGTTCAGAAGGCAGTAGACGGCTAAGCGGATTTTATACGGTGAAACAGTCTTGTCGAACAGCGCCACCTAGTGGGCATTTTCCAAACCGTGCAGACTTCGAGGGAGGGATGTGTCTTGGAAAGTCAGAGCAGCGCTGCTAGATATCGCTTTTTAACATTTTTATTAAACACTCTTATTTCTAAAAAACATTTGATATTCTGTGGCTAAATATAATTTTCTATTGGCATTACTTACCTACTTATAAAAAAATAACGTCTACTATTAGATAGTTTATTTGCGTATTTATCATTGATTGTTTCAATTAGCCAAATTACGAATTTGTGAATTGTTAATATGTACAAACAGTCTGTAGATGGTGCATAAACATAAATGAAGTAACATACAAGTAACTGTTAAATGTTACTCATGTTGACAAATAATCTATATGAAGTCCTACGCAAAAAAGGGTTTAAACTTATTAATTCATAGCGTTTGTGGATGAGATTTACAATCAATATCTTCTAAGGTAAATAAAACACTATTTGCCGCACTTATTCCGAGTCACTTTATAAATTAATTATACATTATATATTAGTAGCTTTATTAGTCTTCATTCAGTGTGAAATTTTTAACTACTTAGTATTTCTTGTTGTAAATTTCTCTTTATTTTTATTTTTTTTGTCTCTCTTTATTTAGTAAATAAAAGGGTTACAGAATGTAAGCGATGATGTTAATGCAAGTCACGTTTGCCTGTAATTGGGTGATCAATTTGATCATACTCAAATATTTTAATTACTTAGTGTATCACATATTCATGTCATAAAGTACCTATAGTACTTACCTGTTGGCATACCTTATAAGTCAATATAAAAAATGTACACATAAGGCCGTTTTAAGTGATGCAATAGTTATTAAATGTATCGAAACTCAGGGTAGGTAATATTGAGTGAGTAAATCTTAGCTTAAGCAAGTATATATAAACTATGTATAGTTTAAATATTTATAGGTAGTACAATAATACCAATAGTGTCGAAAATCTAACTAAATACCTATTGCAACTACATATGAATTTGAACAAACCACTTCAGTTGATGCTAATTTATCACGCTCATGATCAAATTATTCCAAATTGAAGCGTCAATAAAGAAATACGTAATGCAACCTCCAGCCGACTTTCCGACTATCGTCCGGCATAAATAACACGACTGACCTACAAACAGTCCCGAACCCAGAAAGATGTGGCCACTGTCCCTTTCCTACCTTAATTCACTCCAGGTTGTGCGGAAGAGATAGCAGTAATCATGACGAACCTCCGTTCTCAATGTCAAGTTCAACTATTATTAGTGTTCAATGCCACAAAACACACGCAAGCATAATGGCGAAGCGCGGTCGGGCGGATATATAACCGTACTGATGTTTTTCCCGGAATGCATCTTATTACTTACATAATAAACTGTTATTTTATAGTTACAAATAATATCTCTTAAAACCATATCTTCTTTTTTCCACCAGCATGGCGAAAAAACATATACATATTGAAATTTTTAGAGGCAAATCAGATAAAACATATTTTTGCATCTATAGCAAATAAGAATCCATGACACCTACATAATTATCACAATTAGAACTATCGTAAATACGTAACATTCTCACCGGACGACCTTTTGGAAAACAAGCATATGTGTGCAGTCAAGATAAACACATGCATTCATCGTTAATATTGTACGTCAATATAAAATGTTAATATTTCGTGAAGTCAATCAGGACGACCTCAAGGTTATCTGTGCCGGCGTAGTCTTGAGTAATTAATATGTAAACAAACATATTTATGTACACGAATAAAGCGATATGCGTTTACCAATTTTGTCTAAGTATTGTAAAATTATTAATTTTAGGCAATCATCGAGCTTTCAACTTTATTGCACATCACATTACTAGGTACATGTATTTAGCATAATAGGTTTTTTTTCAGTACGTATATGAAAGTATTAGGTACTTAATGAGATATGCACTGTATATGATCAGTGTGTATCACAATTGGAACAGAGATTAAATAGGTACGCCTCAAATAATACTTCTTTCCAATTAGTTATTATTATCTGAGTGTTTCTCTTAAAAATTGCCAATTTGAACAAATACCTATATATATTTTTTTTTTTTCAATATTATTTTTCTGCTCAGACTCACGAGCTTTTTCCATTCCAATAATAAATTGTCCCAAAAAATCCATATTATGACATTTATGACGCATATTATGGGTCATACAGATTGATTAAAACAAAAATCTTTTTTTTTTTCTGTGGCTTCTGTGAGTACAAGTTATGTTTTTGTGGTATAGAGTTATGTAAGAGGGGGAGGGTAAGGGGGGAAGGAGAATCAAATATTTGGCATTAAAACCTTAACCTTAACTTTCTCAATGTCCACAAGAAATATGCGAACTTAATCGATCTGTATGACCCATATTTTAGAAATTTCCTTTTTTGATATTACCATACAAAATATATATGGAAGACGGTAACAAAAAAGGAGGAAAAAATTATAAAGCGCATTATTAACACATTGAGAAAACAATATTAACACATTGATTCTGAGTAGAAAGAAACATAAAATTACAAATCTTTGAAAAGTGGTAATTTTTTTTTTACTTTTTTATTCATTTCGAGCTCCGTTAATTAATGAAATTAAATTGAGTATTTTGACATTATATATTTAAAACGAAAATAATGGTCGACAGGTTTCCATCGCTGTGGAGCGTGGTAATGCTGCAAGCGTAATGGGGACTTTTGGTCTGGCCATAAGGCAGAGTGGAGTGAGGTAGGTTTTTATTATTGTTCCCTTTTTTGTGTTACTGTGAAATGACTTGTGTTTAGTTTGTAGTTAATTTAGTTTAATGACTTTGTTATGTACCTATTACATTCTTAATTATTGTATCTAATGTATATTAATTTTGTAAGATAAGTAGTTGTATTTTTTTAGCATTTGTATTAGGATCTTTTTTTTGTACTTTTAATATTATGTTTCTGTATTTCATGTGTAGTATATTATAACGCTTTTCAGTTATTAAAAAAATGTGCGAAATAATGGTTTTATATTTTGTATGTTGTTTGGGTAGCGCGGTGGAGACCGCCAACCTTCATTACGTAATCGTGCGTTCGCGCCACATTTACCTTGCACTTGACCAGCGGCAAGGTCTCCGTCGAGAGCCGAGCCGATGCGCGTAACGCCAACTAAGTCTTATAGAGGAGTTCGTTTTTATAAACCGAAATATCCTGATTTTGACTCGTACTCTGAGCATTGAGTGTAAGTTTTAACTTTACGTCACGAACGCGTTTGCGTTTCCCATATAAATAACATTATCACTTACGCGTTCGTAAACGTTTATTACGTCAAAAGAAACTTACACTAGAGCCCCTGAGCATTGTTTATAATTTCATTTTATCTTGAAAACGAGTCTACTATGGTTCTTTTATGGAAGATAATTAAGGAGCATTTATATTATTTTATTTATTTTTCTAAGATAATCAATTTGTCCTTATACCGTGTATAACAAGATTGAATTAATTTAATTATAAAAACGCTTTGTATGGTGAGCCTTACGTGTGTAAATTTACAGTTTCGTACGGTACTAAACTACCTACCTGTATTTTTTGTCAACAAATAAAAAACATATTTATTCATTATGAGAAATCAATTTTACCTCGACAATAAAAAATAATAGATATTACTTAATGTAAAGAAAATGTTTATGTAGATTCAGTAGATTTTCACTTCCTTACCCATTTAAAAATGGTGCATACATGTTGTTAATTACTTACAAGATGATACAAGTTATATTTGGGGGAGCCACATGTCCAGTCATCTTATGACTGAAATGATGATAATGATGAACTTATGAGTGTTAGAGTATGTAGACCGTAACTACTTAAAAAAATCTAAAACTAAATGATAGCTACTCGTATATAGGTACCTAAAAATGTTCGAATTACGTAAGACGTAACATTTGATGCATCCGGTCACAAAGCGGCAATATCATTAATTTGTCCTGATATAATATCACATTTAAAGTTCTTGTCTAAAAATATCCAATAAAAACTAAACCAATGGCATTTATACTCAACGCGGTATGATACATGATATGATAAAGGTGACTACGAAATATGAGTTGGGTCACTTTGGTTATCTTTTTGTCACCGTTTGTTTTCTACACTAACCGCAAATATACATATGCATATACATATATACACAAACAAATTAATCTTTAAAATTTTAAGTAAGATGGTGTAGTGAATTATATATATCGTAATTAAGTCCAATTATTTTTTTTATCAATTCTAACAGTTATATGTACAATGTGTATAAATCATCTAAGTTTATACTACGAAATCTTAGCAATGAACACTGCAAAGAACCAGACAGGCAATCCGGACACCTAGCAGCCTTGCACCCCTCGACCCTCGCAGCACCGGCGTGGCGCCGCCGGCGTCGACGGAAATTGGAGGTATCCCTACTCAGGTCTGTAGAAACAAGCAATTTGTTTATCTACGAATATCAAATTTTAAAAATACAAGTGGTACTTTAGAATATTAAAATGACGATGAAATGAAAATATTTGCTCTTCAATTTAGGAACTTTACAATTTACATAAATATGCACAACTCATACGTCCGAGGAGTATAATCATGAGCGCTTTTGCGTTGGCTGACCGACGAAAACACTCTTAGTTACGGCGCGAAACAATGAGCAATATCCGACTTATAAAATGTGAGTTACCCGGTGTTATACAATAAATACAGAAAAGCGTAGTTTACTAGCAGTTTTAAACAGAGCTACCGACGAAACAAAAATGATATACAATTTAACACTCAAGACACTGAAAATAATTTGATCAAGAGCACTGATGATTAAAAGCTTGCGCTAAACATGTAAAATATATCGAGATTGTCGACCCCAAACGTAGTCCCACATGTTAAATAGAATGTGTAGGAACGTGATATGGATCGTCTTTTATAGAGCAATACTTATATTGATGAACATGTAAACAACAATGTACAGTCGTAGGTAGGGTTGAATGTGTAGAGCCATACGTAGACTCGAAATTGTAGAACCCCATTTAAAATGCAATATGTGTAGCTGTAGGATCGAATATACCTATAAAACACGGATGAAGAGTCAAAAACGTACGTAAAGTCGGATAGTCTATTTTAACCGGGTGTCTAGTCGGAGCGCATAATTTTGATTGGCATAATTCATAATTTGACATTATGCATTATTTTCGAAAAATGATGGGTTTATGCCAATCGGTATTAATCGATATAGACCCATCCTTTTGACCACTCGTGCACAAAATATTGTAGACAATAGTGACATAATTAAGCTTTTCAATTTTGTGAAGAATGTATAAATTACAGAAGAGAAAAAACCATGAATAAAATTGATTAATCTAACGTCGGTTTTGTAGTCTGAAAATGCGACCGTAGTAATATGCATTGTGTATTTATTTTTTGTTTTATTTTATTTATTAAAGCAATTACCTAAGTACTGGCCATCAATTGTGTATGTGACGCTATTATCAAAAATACTTTAACAATGCTCTGGTCTAAATAATAAGTCTGCGTTTTAGAACAGCTTTAAGAAGGGAAAGGAATTGTTTGACACGTTATTATTGAAAAAAGGTGATTCTGTGATATATTTGCAACAAATCATATTATTTTCTTACACATTTGAAATTTGCGTTAGTTTTTAATGAGCAAGGATATTAAAAATTAAGTTTTCATAATTTTTTCGTACATTTCAATAAATATTTTAGAAATTCTTTGTGTAACTATAATTAGTCAATTCTCTGGATCTGATAAACAAAACAGATTATAACGATGACCAAGTCGATCGGTGGTGTTGAAATGTAAGCATTAAGAACTGACAAAGGGCACTCCTTTAGTTGATATAATTTCGTTACAGTCCCCAAAGCACAGCGTACATGCGTAGTGCACCAGTGACCGGCTAACGCAGGCACGCATTTCCCGCTGCAGTATTGATCGCCCGCGGCCGTGACTCAGGCGCCGCCCTTGCCCGACATTCACCCCCTACCTTATCACGCCGCTACCCATCCCCCGCTCCGTCGGGGTGCGTTTTTATTACCGGAAATAGATGGAAAATGTTGGGAACTAAGTTTAGTTTAGGATGCTCTGGAAGAATTGCAATCAGTTGTTATGATTAAATAATATTATTCGTAGTTTAGAATAAAAATTTAAAACGTTACTTCCTTTATATAAAATGACATTTAATGTCATACGTAGGGACGTAATTTAAGTTTAGTATACGCATTATACGAATAATCCGTTTTTAGTTGTTTCATTTCATGAATAATTATCGTTTCGGAAAACAAAACTAAAATCAAAATAACGGCATTTATTTCTATGGGATAACAATTTAAGAGTACACGCAGAATTTTCCACTATACGAGTAAATCCTTACCTACATGACAGGCTGAAGAAACTAAAAAAAACGAGGGTACATGAAAAACAAAAAAATATGGAAAGATATTGCGTAAGAAAACTCCTGACATAAAAATGTTCTTACTTCATGTTATTAAAAGTTCGAGGTAACCTAATGTGACACATGTACATAATAAGAGCAGCAAATACGAAACAATATTGACATAAAGTTGTTTTTTTTATTTGCAGGTATGCATATTGTTTTATATTCACCCTAACGATACTGTACCCCCGTGACCAACACACCCTACTAACTTTTATACCCTGATTCGACTGACGAAACGGAGAGGGTTGCTAACAGGTAAAGATTCCAAGGAAAGTAAAGTAAGAAGAAGGCACGAGGGACGTGCACTATATTGATCTGGTCACAGGGCGTTTTTATACAAAACAGTTTTATCATTTCATGGACATTTCATGAACAGGCGTTATTATTTCTTGTGACGTGAATAACTTTTTCGATCTCATAGTAAATTTAAAGAAATGATTTGCTATTATTGTGATTTTAGATATTATGTTTAGTACTGTACGGAGATGAAAAATTAATTCACTTAAATAAGGTAGTAAAAATTGTGTAGGTTATAAATAGCATTTAACCGTTCGTTAATCCTAGTTTAAGTTTAATAAAAATAGTTATTTTAAATTACGAGTATATTTCGAGACCTTAAAAAGGAAATTTTTATTACTGTCCTCATGAAATAATTATTTTGGCTCTAGAATTACTTAAGAATGATCAAAGGCCGCTTATAACCTTGTTAAGGAATTGATCGAAATGTACGTCGTATCTTGCATAATATAGGCCGGAGATGCAAGGAGTCTGGTCGGGACACCCTCTCGCTGCGACAAGGGCGCGGGCGCGGGCGCGGGCCTGCCCCAAGGGATTACGTCATGCTCCTGCCCGTGTTTAGGAATTCCAATCAAATCGATTGGGAATTATGGCTTTTGTTTCGATATTACTATACATGTCAGAAAGAACCAAATTCATGAATATATACCTACAAACTTATTAGATATTTAAATCTTTATTTACTATAATATCATTCATTAAAATACGAGTACTAGTATCTAGTTAGAGTAGTAACTAGTTAATGTTATTAAATCTAAAAAGGCCCTTGAGCCATTATACCAAGAATGCTGTCGAAATTTCCTCGTTGTATCGCAATTCTGATACGTTGTGCGAGGAAGCCGCTAGTGCTTTGGTCACCAGTTACATCAACCAGACGCTTTGTGATTTCTGCAAAATGTTTGTGCGCGCTGAGACCCCAGTGACTATATATGAATGTATTATTAATTCAAATTACATGAGACTATATATTTATTTTTGAAGTGATTGTGTGTTTTTTTTCCTGTTTTTACGTTAAATACTGTGACTATTATGTGTCCTATTATTGCATTTTTGCAGCGCCTGCTTTAATAAAAGTACTCAAGTATATATGCTTGAAACTCTTAAAAGCATAATAGGTACCCTAGTCACATTCATTCCAAGTAAAAAACGTTGCGTAAGCCTATATTCACTATAAAAATCCAGGGATTACGAGCAGTTTTCCGTTTTCTTTTAACTAGTAGGTAATTTCATCACAGCTCACGCTTGTCGTGGTGACGGCGTAAGTCAGCTGCAAACAGCATGGACTGGTCCGCTATGCTTACCACTAAATAGCCATGAGACCAGTATAAGTATGAGCTGCGATAACGGAAATGTGCTACAAATTTCAGTGTCAGGTTAAGTGGTGCCAGACACCTCGATAGCTTTCAGAATCGCTAAGCAAGCCTACCCCAGCACCCGTCCGCGTCGGTATGTTTTCCAAGGCACTGTACATTGCGGGCTTTAGTCGCGCGGCATGCGCTCATATGTTACGGGTTTCTGTAGTACCATATAACAATTTAACTTGTTGCGATACCTAGTCACACGACACAGTTAACTACTGATTTTATTAGTCATTATTATGTTATTATACCAATGATGTTGGCATAATCTTTACCGTTACACGACTTGGGCAACCTGAAGAAGTGCATAATCGGACAATTCGGGAAGTGCACGTAGTTGGCTATTATTTATGCCCCGTGCACTAAGTCACCCTAAAACGCCATGAGTCAGCACTTGGTCGCCGCCGCGCCGCACCGCGCACGCCAGCGACGGCATACACTTTCCCGTTGCGCGAGGGTATGGCTGCCGGATCGATGCCGCCCCACGTTCACGGTCAACGCCCTCCGCCCGCCCTACGCTTCCGCGTCACCGGCCCCCAGCTCCCCGCACACGCGCTACTAAATATACCCTGGCATCCCTTCAGCGAGCTGTTATGAAACACAATTAGCCGCACTATTTTGAGATAAGTATTCTGTTCTGTCTGAGCTTAAGGTAGGTTTAGGGGAGCACGCTTTTAATCTATATTTGTAATGGTTTTTTTATCGACACGCAAGAGTTCATGGCCTACTTTGGAGTAGCTTAACAGACTTATTTTTGGATATTATTCGTAGTTCGAAAAGTTATCGTTCTTCTCGAATTTACTTAAACGATTAGAAACTGTTTCGACATACCTATATATATTAAGTACTAGCGATCCGCCGCGGCTTCGCACGGGTGCAATGCTGATATTAGTATTTCTCCACTATTTAATGGATGTTATTATACATATAAACCTTCCTGTTCAATCACTCTATGTATTAAAAAAACCGCATCAAATACCGTTGCGTAGTTTTAAAGATTTACGCGTACACAGGGATATAGGCACAGAGAAAGCAACGATTGTGACTTTGACTAAGATGTCCCTAGAAGGAGTGACAAATTATAAAAAAGAAACTTATTGAATCTACCTACAGAGAATTTCGCTTGAAATAATTAGGTATTGGAATATAAGTGGAAACGCACTGTAACAGTACAGGTGTAAGTAAGCCCATCCGAGACAAGCATACAATGCAATACTAAAAAAAAACACACACACACACACACCCACATTGTTTGGTTTTCAAAATTCATCGTAATCAATGTCACCCTTATATAAGTATATAACAAGTGTAACATACTCGTAAATGAACAGAAGTTATTATCACAAGAAAACTAACACTATTTTTGTTGTTTTCGAGTTCGTCTTCGAGTATACCTATATTTTAATGTAGCGGTGTGTAGCGCCCTGTACCCACTGTCTGCCCGTCGGTATGTACTTACGAGTACGTACTTAGGTATGTACATAGTTTAATGCGATGAGCTTTTCACAAATTTTGATGTTAATTGTAATGCTTCTTTAATATCTAATGAAACAAAATATTTTAAAGTGTAACTTGCATTAAGTCGGTCATTTGTACAAACACTGTTGAATAAGTAATATTATTGGGTCAAAATTTTTGTTGAATACATCTGATATTTAAGGTCCCTAAGTATGAAATAAAAACAAATTCTTTTCGTAAGTTACCTGACGGAAATACCTTTTTACCCATTGAATCTTAATACTTGAATCCTTATGTAATATTTTATGTAGCTACTTGTTTTTACAACAAAAATATATCCTTGATTAGAAATGTCTTTTCAAATGTTGATTGTTGACGTATACTTACAATTAGTTAGCTATCTGCAGTCCTTATGCCACACCTATGTTACTGCACCCATATCTCTATGTACATATTTATATATTTTGGGTTACAAATAAAGATCTCTTACAAATAAATCTGACCAACTATCACTTAAATGAAACCATTAAACCACCAACTTTCTTTCTTCTGTTTCTTTCTTCCTTTTCTTTCATTAAAAACTGGTTGCAAATACCTAACTACTATGTTATTAGGGATGTTAGTTACAAGCCAGAAATAAAATATAACCTCAATATCTGAAAGCCTTGATCTGATTCCGAATTAATATTAAGTAAAGGGCATCTTCCAGGAAGCCCACCCCCTTCCTCTGTTCCTATTTCACCAAGTCAGCGTCTCTGATTATAAGGCCAGATTATTACGAGAAAAATGTTATTAACATTTAGACAAAATACATCACACTCATTTTGTAGACCAAATGCAATTCATCTACCTTTAAAAGTGTACAAAAAACTTATGAAATTTATAAGGTTCTGTCCTTCACTGTATCTACTCGTATATTCTCACCGCAATAAAATGATTATAGTTTAAATAGTAATATATAGTGAAGTGGGTACTTTAGAACACAGGTAGTGTTCAATTACTTGCCAGATTATTGGATATCTGAGGCCTATTTCTGGAACATTTGTAACTTGTAATGCAAGCGGAAGTCACTTTTTGACACCAGTTGTTAGAAAGAAACTACCGCTTGTATTACAAGTTACAAGTGTTTGAGAAATGTTGTAAATTACAAGAGTTCACTTGATTATTGAATATCAGTTACACTCGGGCAAACTCATACAAAAAAAAAATGAGTATGCCATTTGCCTACATCTTCCATATTTTAAGTTGGTGGAGTGTAAGTTATTTATTATGATTAAAACTGCTATTTTAATATGTGTATTCGTGTTTTTGAGTACCCGTTCGGTATTTCAGCACACGCGATATCATTACCATCGTCTTATTACACCTCTGTTACTTATTCATTGAAGTTATAATATGTTAGCTTAAAATTGTTATTAAGTAACTTATATTAACCTACTCGTAAAGCCGGTCATATCTAAACGATATAGTATTAGGTATTAGGTATGTATACATTAGCTTCGATATCACAAAGGCTACTTAGAAGGAAACAGGCTATTGTTCCAGGTACCCTTGCATGCACCCACTCACAATCGGTTGTTTAGGTTTCACCTAGAACGAGATCCCAGGAAACTATCCTATGGTTTCTTATTACCAGTTACCCTAGAACTTATCAAAATGCTTACAATAATAGTCGGGTTACAAACACAGTATACTATTTACACATTGAACTTTCATGCCCTATTGTATTCAATATGCATACTTCGAGATACTTCAATTCAATATATGCAGATATTCAGATGGTCTATCCAATTAATTTGTCTCGATGTTTCGTTCCCGTTATTGATCGCGCCATGGTTTCCCTACTGACATACGCAGCAGTGCGCCACCATTGCTATAAACTTGCATAGCTACCTACATACAGAAAAGTAACACAAAATTGCTTCAAAAGCGACGAGGGCCCTCAGACGATTTAATGTACCTATGTATAAAATATATTGTATAGCTACAGTGCAGTGAGTGGGTGAACAGACTGCAGGCAAAGCCGGCTGAATCCCGGAAAACTACCGACCCAGTCTAGACATGGGGGCACTTCCCCTCGGGCCCCCGCCCCCCGCGCACCCTGCCCCGCAACCCTGGCGCTTTCACCACCGACTTGCAGACATTATAAAAAGAACACGCGCCAACGCTTTTGAGTGATGCGTCGGGTGACATGAGAACAAAACCCGTGGAAATGGAGACGAAAAATTATGAAAGGTGATGTTTTAGCAGCTAGCTCTCAATGAGGGAGAGAGCACGAGGCGAGGGTCGGATATTTATTTTTTATGATGAATGCACGTTCTCTTATATATCGCGGCAGCAGAAGTGGATCTTCTTAATTAAAATCAACACAAATATTTACGTTCCTTTAAGAAGAAAATCTAATTAGTTAATTCGATTTTTTTATACTATATCAGTGTCACCATTCAAAATATAATTAATATTTACATATTTTTATTACAATTCTTAACCTCTCAACTTTAAATCCAGATAACACATTTTAAATTATGTTGTTTTTATAGAAGCGACCGTTTGACATATGATGCAATCTGGGGTTTTCGCCTGCATAAATAATGTTATAACATTTTACTTTTGACAAAATCAATGCATTGCAACGAAGTATAACCAAATAACTGGCCATTTTTAAATGTTGTGAGCCACTGGCACTCATAGATAGATAGGTTATGCATGATTGACTGTGCTGCAGTGGGTTAGTGAGAGTGAATTGCAGCCGAGGGGGTGCGCAGACTGCAGGGGGTGGCGGGCAGCCGGGCCGCCGGGGTGTGGGGCCAGACAGGAGAAACGCACCGCTTCCGCACCGGCGTGCCCACACCTACAGTTACATGCACTACGGTGATTACACTTGGCCAACAATTCCGTCTGCAGGCTTCATTACTGACTACATATGCTGAAACACAGTAAACAACGCGTTATTAAGCCAAAGGAATTTCCAGAGAGAGCTCTGAAGTACCGTGTAGATTGTGCTTTGCAACTTTTTTCAATGTTTCACTCAGCTAAGGCCTATCAAGCAAATTTAAAGTCGTAGTAACGTTAAACGGTCGTGCGTATGCGTACCCGTATCTACATATGGGCGATTTACAATAGTTTTAGTCAACAGACAACAACCGTCTATACATTTTCTTAGACGTAAATTACCTAATTATAAAGAAATAACTATTTTCAAATTTTCAATCAGATAGGTACCTACATTTGGAACATGTGTATTTATTTTTCAGAATCAGTAGAAGGGTAATATTTTCTTTAGTGGTTTTTACACTAAATAATAATAAGATAATGGCAGTCAAAATGTTACGAAAATCCTAACTGTATACCTATTCCCGTTATTATCTTTGTTTGTTTTTTTACAGAACGATAATACACAAAATAAGTAAGTTAAGTAAGTAAAATGTAGACACATATTATTTAAAATTCAAGTACTAAATCAGAAACTTAAAAATATATACGGTCGGGGTAAGCGTGCCGCCGCTTACGCCAATTGGATATGATACCCCGTACTAACATAGGATATTATTCTATTCAATAAATTGCTATAGTATCATGATGGGATACAAGTTTCTATGTTAGCTCGGCTAGTTAGAACGTCCCTGACCGCTCGGGCCTTGACTGCGGCCGACGCCCCGCCCGCCCGGGCGTCCGTATCACCATTTACACTTATGTTACCCACTATTCAATGATAACTCCTATTATATATTACACCCACGAGTAAAAAGGACAAAACATCATCGAAACTTCTTCGCTTTTGAATCAGAGGTTTCGGAAAACTTTCGGAAAGCGCTCGCTGCCGAGTTATAATAAGCTCTTCTGATTACTCGTATAAGTGCGATATTTCCAACTTATGCTTTTTATTAACTTTAAGTTTATTTTGTTTTTAATGAAATGTTATTTGATATTTACACAAACGCAATTATGCTTTCGTCTATCATATTCCTAATTGTTCGTTATTGTTGCCTTTGATCCAATATTTAGGTATAACATTCACTATATGGCATCGTATTGAGTTATGATTTTCGAACAAGCACTTCCTAATGTTTGCTTAGATTTATTATTTTATTTTCTATTTTCTTTTTAAGTTTTCCTTCTAATTAATTAGATGTACTTACACATTGTCACCTTAATTCACTTAAATAGTTTTGGTATTTCTAATGACAACAGTATTATAATATAACCACCTAAATTAATAATTTGCGATTTCGTAACCTACCGATTCTTATTACAGCTTATTATAGTTAACTATACACCATACATAGCCCGTAGATGAGATGAGTACGACTGCGTGCATATTTACTTTACACGTTCATGTAAATGGGGCCATAAACAATAATAAAGGGCTCACAGTATAAAACTACCCTTACTATAATCCCTTAACTTATTGAGGCAACCCTGGAAAATTCCGCTCAGATGTTACAAATCGCGAGGTGTAGCAGAAAAGTGGTTGCACCGAAGCTAGCAGGGCACGGCAGAGGTCAACCGCCGGCTCGGGTCGTCAACCGGGTCGCCAGCGCGCTGCAGGCTGCCGCATCTGTATGCAACGAGCGGCAAAAACAGCTCGCTCTCCGCCGCACTCGATTGGCGCACGACGTAATTTCATTATCATTAATAACCGCGGTTCACCTGCGTTTACGTTAAGCCAATAAATTGTGATAAAGATAGCCGTGTAATAACTCGTTATTATTGTGTAACTACACGCGTAGAACTTTTAATGAGTAACGGGGTAAGTGAGGTTCAACTCAAATCTCTCATTCACTTTGCTACTATTACAACTTCATAAGCAATAAAACATTAAAAATATGCATGCATAAGCGGGAAAATATTTTCGACTTTTACGGCTTAACCGATCAAATGTTTTATGTAGAAACCACGGATAGACGATAAGCTAGTTTATAATTAATCACGTCCCGAGCCAGAGAAGAGATAAAAAATAATTATTATAGAAAAACCTTACACAAATTGGCTTGGGGCTCAGCCAATTTGTGTAAGGTTAGCGGCAAGCTCAAGAAGGCTTATTTTGTGAGTACTCTCAGCCAACGATATAAATATTTTACAAATACTTAAATACATAGAACATACCCATGACTTAGGAACAAATATCTGTCCTCATCGCATAAATAAATGCCCGTACTGGGACTTAAACACAAGACCATCGGCTCCGTAGGCCGGGTCACTACCCGTCGTCCTAAAAAAGTGGTTATAAGAAGTTCCTTCTTATTTCTTATCCCTTGTAATATATAGCGATGACAACGATCACTAACGTTGTACAAGCGACCATAATTAACAAACGTACGAGGCGTCACCCATTTGACAATTAATAATTTAATAAGGTAAGGTGGCAGGCTGTAATTCTGCAGTTTAATGTCAGGCTGCAGGGTTTTCCGGATAGTTTCATTTGCCGAGCTGTGTAATTCCACGTAGCCACTCGGTTTCACTCAACTTTGCGATTTCACTTGCACTTTCCATAGCAAATCAAATAACCACATATACCTGGTGGTTATAGAATGCATATGATTTTCCATATTTGCCAATACAGTTTTAACTTCTAGGTATACCGTAGGTGCGGTAAACAAGTTATCAGTTTTATTAAAAGCATCTTAGCCTCGACGGCAGAGTGATCCTCCCTTCGAAGCCGCCCATTCATTTCTGTGAATATATTTGGTCCTGCGTACCGGACTGACCTATACATTTAAGTACCGATGCATATATAATGTATTTTATATATATATATATATATATCGGAGTTGCCGTATGGTGGGAGTGTCTCTGCGCGATTGCATCAGAAATCATGTCATTCCCAGCAGAACCAAAATAACCGATATAGCCCTTCAGTGGGCGGGGCACATTACACGTGAACCGATGGCCATAGGGGCGTAAAGGTTTTCTAGTGGCGACCACGTACCGGAAGGTGCAGCGTGAGTAGACCCCCTACAAGGTGGAATGATAACATGGTAAAGATAGCGGGAACCCATTGGATCCGGGTGGCTCATAACTGGTCATTCCTGGTCGCTTTGGGGGAGGCCTATGTCCAGCAGTGGACGTCCTTCGGCTGATATGATGATGATGAAATCGTCGTCTAGTAGCTACAATAGAAGCTTTATTTGAGCTTACTTTGTGACTATGTCGAACAGTGTGAGATCGTCTCTAATTATTTTAATTGTGAGAATTCGTTTCAGTGTCATTGTTATGTATTTAATAAATCATTATATATTATACAGCTAATATTATATTAATTTGGTACGGAACCTAAGCCAAAGCGTATAGACTTTCGGCAATTTAATCAAATGTAAGATAAGTACTATATTGTAGTTAAAAAAATCCTAATGTAAATATTTTATTTTAAAACACAAGGTACTCTTACCTGAAGGAACCTTGGAAGATACAAATATTTAAAAAAATTAAAGTATGCTGTTTTCGGGCAGAAGCTTAAAAAACGTTTTATGTATTCTGAATTTAAATGCGAAAGCCTTGCGGCCGGTGGCTAGGCACTACGCGCGGTCACTGAATCGCAATCGGCGCTCGCCTTATCTAAATTACCAATATGGTGTAGACCCCTAATAATATATTGGAATTTATGCATTAGGGCGTATATCCGTACGTCGGTGAGATATTTTTGTGAGGCGAGTTAAAGGTTATTGTACTTTAGTGTAGCAAATTATAGGTATGTAGCCATCGGTATTAAAGTTAATCTTTTAGTGACATTACTGTACTGAATAGAAATTTTACAATGAAAAAATATGCAAAAAATACTACTTTCTGATCTTAATAATTATGTAAGTAAATTGGGAATAATTATTTTTTTTTAATTTATTAAATACTAAATAACTTTGTATCAACTTCATTCATAATATTACAGCGTCAATACCTATTTAGTTGATGAGTCACACTCTGCCTGAAATAGGATACGGCTTTGAATCAGAAAATGGATATTCCTAAAAGTATGAATCACCGGGCTTGTACAAAGGGATGAGATATTATATTTACTACTTTAATATAAGGTCAATCTATCTAACCATTATATTAGTTTTTTTTAAATCATAAAATAGTCATAATTATATACATACATTAAGTCGCTTCAATCCGGTACATGTGGAGGTCCAAGGGGGAGGCCTATGTTCAGCAGTGGACGTCTCATGACTAAGATGATGATGATAATGAAATACATGCGGTACACCCATTAATAAATATAACAATCTAATAAGCAACTAACATATTATAGTTAAATAAGTTGCAATGCAAGAGAATCAGAGTTAAATAATAATTAGAAATAACTCTATTTGGCTTTTGATTAGATATTGTACCCGTGCGTAGTCCCTAAACTGTGACCAGGAACCATCTGAAGACGGCCAATACTGTTACCCCCCATGCTGTCGATAAGCCGATACCAATATGGGTTGGTCACTTGTCACGGCGGGAACCGGGTATATGTAGTTATTTTACGACATTATCATCAGTGATCGGCACTAACGGTGCAAAAGTTTAAAAAAACTTGTTGATCTGAGGTATAGTAATACGGTAAGTATCAAGAAAAATACGAATAACCTTGGCAAATTATTAAAACATTATGTGTCAAATTTGGGTGTAAAAATATAATGGTTTTTATAGCTCTATTACACTCTTTTACGTTCGCGTAATGAGTTTTGTTAAAGTTTTGCCTTACCATATTGGTAAATCGACGACCGGTCTGGTACAGTGGTTAGTGACCCTGCCTACGAAGCCGATGGTCCTGGATTCAAATCCCAGTCAGGGCATTTATTTGTGTTATGAGCACAGATATTTGTTCCTGAGTCATGAGTGTTTTCTATATATTTAAGTATTTATATCTATATGTATTTATCTATTGTATATATCGTCGTCTAGTACCTACAACACAAGCCTTACTGAGCTTACTGTTGGACTAAGTCGATTTGTGTAAGATTGTCGCGAAATATAAAAAAAAAAAAAAATGGCTTCGCCACTGGTCACGGCGGGAACCGCGTATACGTATTTAGTTAACGATATTATCATACCATAAGGGTTATTATACACTAGCACCAAGAAAACTCGTTAGAAATTGCATAATATTGTGACGAAGAACAGTCGTAGCGAGCTCGTAGCGCGCTACGAACGCCTCCAGGTCACTGGCACTGCCTGGCCAGTGCACCCGACGTGCTTAGATACTTCTAACGTTGCTACTTTTTTTTCTCATAACATTCCTGTTTGGCTGCATTAGAACCACTTTTATATGTACATGTAACCAGCTACGCAAGTGAGGGCTGGCAATATTATGCCTTTAGAAAATTACGATTTTAAAGTCAATGTATGGTAAGCTGAATGTGATATTTTATTAGATCCAATCCCAGATGATTGAAATATAAAATTAGAAAATATATCACATACAATTAAATATAGTCAAAATTCTTAGGATATAAATAATATGCTTTAAACAAACGTCTTATATTTCTATAAAGTGCTTTTATTTAAGGTTAGGTAAGCATCCATATAGTAACGTATGGAACTTCCGAAAGGTAATTAAGGTTTTTTTTTAGTTTAACACCATGCCACTAGTATTTAGGATTTTAAGGTTATAGTCTAAAATAAATACTTGTTACTTATAAACTTAAGTATACCATTCATTATTAGGTCTGTTGATTCATTACAAAATGTGTCATTCAAAGCTGCAACCTTATATAAAAAAATAGAAGTTGATTAAAAAATGAAGATTATTTCAAACTGAAATCTCCGTTCCCGTAATGTTACAAACGTTTGCTCTTGAATATTTTTTTTTTTAAATGCTTACAGTCAATCAAATTCAAAAACATCATTGTACAACTATGTCACCTAAGTAAAATAGTTAAAAAATTTATTTATGCCATTTCTAAAATATTATTTTAGTGTTATGCATTGCTACACTTTTATTTCGAAATTTATTCTCATAAGCATAAAACTTTGATGTTAATACATGTTTTAAAGAATTTGCTTGAGATTGAGTCGTATGCTTAAGTTATTGACGTGTAATTCATAACATTAGCCGACTGCATTTAGTGGTTAGTGTGATGTGAATCACTTTCTCGCTGCGGCGCGGCGCGCGGCGCACAGCGCGCATAGAAAGTGCAATGCCCCGGTGAACTTCGCGACTAAGTGGGCCGCAAAGCGCATCCACGCCAATAGCTTGTCTATTAGGAACAAACATCCACATACAGAGACCATTGTAGCAGTAGAATTTTAGACACTCTGTAATATTCCTAAAATTTTAAGTTATTGAATTAATTATTTATTAGTGCCGTAATATTACTGTGCTTTAATTATATTAATGCTATCGTAGAGCGTTTAGTTGACATACAAAAGTTCACCACATGAATTTTCTTGGATTATTTCATTTTCACATATAAGATTCGATTAAGTATAATATTTTGCCATTTGATGAGTTGGCATATTTTTATCATTACAGACACAATAAAAATATCAATAATATTTAGTAACAATTTGATATTTATTGTTAAATTGATATAATGAAAAAAACTTTATTTTAATATAATATACAAAATAAGTAAAATTACAATAGCAATACAATCACTACACTAGATTGAATAAAAAAATGGTATAATGAAGTTATGAAATTGTTATAAAAAGAAAAAATATAACGGCTTTACTAAAGTATATTTAGTCACTCGCGCGACATGTTTCGGAGAACATAAGCCTGCATTTTCAAGCAATGAGGGTGCGTGACGGGCCGGCGACGCGATCAGCGAAGCAAATGGACAGCACTCTTAGTGTAGAGTAGTAATTGCTTGAAAATGAGAACATGTCGCGCGAATGACTAAATTAAAGTGAGTGAAGTCATATTGAAATAACGTACCCCTTTTTGTCATTTACTGCCAAGCCAACCATTCTTATGTTTTTCTTACATACAGGTATTTGTGAAATGCACAAAGCAATGCAGGGGTATGGTATCTAAGCGTGTTCTGAAATAGTCGGGACGGGATCTATTTCCCGGGCAGCTGCGCGAGTACGTTGCCCCGGCGCAGGGCGTTAGAGAAGTCCAACGATCCCTGTCATAGGGCAAGTCTACACGTAGTGCATCGACAAGAGCTAGATGCGCGTTAGACGTCCCTAATACATTACCAACACCGTGCATAAGAACTCGGACTTTAAATCTGAACTGACTTAAAATGATATTCGTGAATAGTTTTTGTGACATTTGCGTTAATATTTAAATCTTATTTTACAACCGGTGTTATAACACCGTGTATGGGTATACACATACACGGTGTACATCAACTACATGATATACATAAAGTTATATAACTTAAAAACGTTTTACCCTAAATAAACAGATAATACACCGAAACTATAGAGACCGCTCCAGTTTCGATGTGTTAACATTTGTATTAACTATTTTTTTTTAGTGCGCCGTAAGTACCTACAGTTTTCCAAAGGATAACCGAAAGGAATGGGCATCATGACAAATAGAATTAACAGAGTAATGTTCGGTGTAATGTGTAGTAGGCCTTACAATGAGCGCAGCTAAACTTGAACTGCGTGCAATGCGCGTGCACCTCACCTTCGCTTAGAAATCAACGCCTATTACATCGGAGATCAGCGCGCCGCGCCACACCGCGTAATAGTCTCGCGTGAAACTAAAAGGGAGAGCGCTTGTAGCTGCATTGCAAATTATGAAAGTAATTTAAGGGTTATAGGTAATCTTATAAAGTTTTATGCCTAAGTATATTTTAGAAAATATATACAATGATTACATATGCTCATTGTATGTGTATGAAAAGCATCCAGAAAGTTTTCCACATTATTCGACTCTCTACTTCTTTACGAGTATTACTATGGTTAAGTAATAAAATAGGAGTTTATTTTGCAGCCTAACCTCGGCACTTGGAATCATCACTGAGTTTAGCGAAATTAACTTCCTACTATGTTTGTAGTTTTGGGGAAATCTAGACCTAATTGGAATTTATTATTCTTGTTTTTTCCTAAAAAAACCTGGATTCACAAATCGATTTCACAAACCGCACGTCATATAATTTCTGCTCAAGTAGGTAACTCGTAATATTAGTCCATTTGGAATTTATATGGAAAATGCAAACATAGACATTAATTTTACCAATTTACAGTATTATTTACAAACTATCACTATCAACGCAAGTTAATTGCTACTTGAATGCGCGCACGAACATTTCGATAGTTTATTTAATTAGGCACTGTAACTCTCACGCTTTCTTAATTGATCTCATCTCAATCACCATTATACTATATCGATCAATGGAAGTAAAGAAAAATATTTATACAAGTGAATGTTATGACTCGTTAAATTGAGCAGTTAGTTTATCTGCTAACAATCGGAAGCTGTAGACCTTTCTCATAACAATTATGAGCTAACAAAAAATAACCTATACTTTTTATACAAGTGTTGTATTGTTCCGCGAATCAGTAACTGGATATCCACGAATGTAGGTCTGTATGTTAAAACATGTGACTACTGAAAACATTTAATGACATTTATGGCCAGTCATAATTTAACCTTACAACCTTCTCCTGGCGCAATCGGGTAAAAACAAAAAACTCGAATGGAACATTATTTAAAGGCAACTAAAATATGAACATTTTTTTTTATATTTTATCAGCGTCGGTATTTATGGTACAAAAACACCCAATAAAACAAAAAAAATGAAACCGCTGTGTACAGTCGCTATTAGATATGCAGGAGCTGTGGAGGTGGTCACAAATATCTCAACTTGCACTTTATCGCCTTGACAATAGAGAAGTTGTTCAACAGACTACTTCTTTTTACTGGGGACTTTCTGTACTATCTTTTTTTCACTTTTTTTTCAATTGTACGTAGTGTTCAGTAAGTGCCTCGGTCGCACATAGTAGATTGTGTCCCAAATGAGGAAAATGTTAGACTTACGGTTAATGCATACATTGAATTGTAAACTAAGTGAAGGTATCTAAAATAGACACCTGAGCTTAGTGAGGAATTCAAGTGTTAGCCCGATCTGATAATAATTTCGCTACCATGTGAGTCATACTGCTTTTCACGCTACCTTAAAATTAAAATATATCGGACACTTTGGGTACATCACTTAAATTGACACTTATTTGATATATAATCTGTGTTAATTATATTTTACTCTTACATTATAAGCGCGAACGAGACGGTAGTACCGAAATATTTTCTCTCGATTTTAATTTATTTTTAAAAGCTAATATGTCAATTACCTCGTTCAAATTATCTATTCCAATTGATCTATCTGTTCGCCCCTCTTTGTAACATTCATTTCATCGTTGGAAAGAGATTTTAGATAACAATATAAAAATTATAAAATCCTACATTTAATCGGTTATTTTAAAAATCGTTATTTTAAAATTGATTCGATTAGTTTCATACCCTTGTATACAAATGACGCACGGGCTGAAAAGCAAATGTCCTAAAACAGAAAAGTGCCACTTTGTTCCCTCCTAGCAGCGAAGAAAAGTTGTTTATACGAGGTAGTTGGTGTGTAATAGTAGATTGTGTCACAAGGGAGCAATATTACATATTTATGGCAAGGGCATACATTGAATCCTAAACGAAGGAAAAGCGTCTACAATAGACGCCTGAGCTGTGTATGTTAATATATTTGTAATGACGCACTGGCTAAAAAAAAGCAAATATCCTAGAACAAAAAAGTACCACTTTGTTCTCTCTGAACGGGAAATAAAAGTGCCATATACAAGCTGGTGGTATGAATTAGCTTATTAGAAAAATATTTCTAAGCACACGGATTAGCTTTGACTGCTATAAATATTTCCGAAGAAAGATAATCACTTATCATAACTAAATAGCACCAATACATCTGTTATACAATAAATAAATTAAACAATGCACGTTACTATAGGCGCGCATAGTAAAAGTGCATACAGTGCTCTCAAGTGTCATGATGCCCTAGTACTCAGTTGCACTGAAGTGAACTGTATTTCCAAGCGGCGCGCGTGGCACGGAGCCACCCTGATACGCGATGCCAGCAATGCAATGTTTACTAAAATAGCTTGATTTCTTCTCGCTGATAAAATGAATACAATTACAATTATACGAATATAATAGGCATTATTTATAAATACGAATTTAAAAAAAAAAGATAAAAGTACTTTATTTTCAATTTAGGCACATTACATGCACTTATGAACGGTCTGGCCTAGTGGGTAGTGACCCTGCCTAACTATGACACCGATGGTCCTGGGTTCGATTCTTAGTCAGGGCATTTATTTGTGTGATGAGCATAGATATTTGTTCCTGAGTCATGGGTCTTTTCTATGTATTTAAGTATTTATATGTATCAATCTATTATACATATCGTCATCTAGTACCTACAACACAAGCCTTACTTTACTATAAGACTAGGTCGATTTGTGTAAGATTGTCCCGAAATATTTTTTTATTTATTATTTATAAACGTAAAAGAAAAATCTTCCATCGTTTAGCAAAATGCAACATGCAGAATAAGTGTGTAAAACAAAACACAACAAAACTAAAGCTTACTCGTACATATATAGGCTAGAAAAGATTGTAAACATTAATTTGTAACTAAAAAAAAATTAATATATTTAGGAATAAATAGGTATAATATGCCTACATACGCCGTCGTGACCGCCTTGGTCCTTAATAAATTTATATGGCTCGCGGAAACTTGCAGTCGAGTGACGTGTTTGATCATACAGAATCATGAACTGTTAGTTTCACTTTAGAACTACCAGGGCGACTGAACCGCCGAAGAGATTGAATGCGCCAAGAAATTGACGCGATGCAATCACATGCACTTCGAGAGAAATATCAGTGAATAGTGAGAGTGAGGGGGATGGCTGTATTCTGTTCAGTTTGCTAATGCGTTTCTGACGTTTCAATTGCACGTGTTAGTGGTTACGCATTTTCCATTGGCCGATAAGTCTGTGCTGTTTGATTTAACTTGTTAGTGGTGAACGGTAGCGTTGTGTTGTATGGGGTATGGGATGGGCACGTCTCGTCAATAATATAGATAGTCCTCTGTCAAGGATATCTTTGATGTCGTAGGTCCGTACGAATGGATAAATGCAGACTGACTTTTCGACCTACGTTTGTGGAAATCTAGTCTAAACTCATTTATCATGATATATTCCTGCAGTTTAACTGGTCGTCCATTGTACTTACGGCTCTAACACGCAATGTGGCAGATTTGCCTATTCAATCTCTATTTACAATTTTGTAGGGAACTGTTATACCTATTTTGTTACTTCATTGCTTGACCTAGCATATTTTACGAATTATATTTATTATTTAACCTATACATACACAGAGACCCATATATATATATATATATACATATATATATTAATACCTTGTCTTCAATGAATAAACATGGTCATGTCTTGGTTTCCTTTTCATCTATTTAATCGTGATAAATTAAAAAAAGTAGGTAAGGTTTAAGTACCTATTAGTGCGTGAATGAAATAAATTGCCTTGGTATATCTTGATTTGTAAAGTGTTGTTTTAATACATGTGTAACACATTTAGGTATTGAACAAAATGTTCTTCTAAAACTTTAGTATAAAATACTTAGTCTAATTACTTCGAATACGTACCCAATTTATCTATTTTAATTCGAATCAGATAAATAAAACACAAAACGTGCATTGTGATTTTCTAAATGATGGTACCTTGATGTTCATCCAAGTGGGCTGGTATCCTGTGAAATTATTAAACGTTCTCTTTCATTTGACCTCTCGGGACGACGACCTGCCGTTTGCAAGACCTTGATGTTTGGAAAGTCATGTCAGTTTGTTTGAAAATAAAAAGTGCCCAAACAACTAACAAAATGTTTATCATTCCAATTTTGTAAAGCTTCTCTTTTAAATTGAATTGTTATTTAATAATACAGATCTCGATTTTCTTCATAATCAACGACTCGCCTAAAAACATGCAACGTAGTTTCGGCGGATTTTAACACGGTTAACGATAATAAAATTTTATACGGCAATTTATTTCATTCACGCACTAATACTTAAAACTTACCTATTTTTTTTTTAATTTACCCCGATGAAATAGATGAAAAGGAAACCAATACATGACCATGTTTATTCATTGAAGACAACAGCGATACCTACTTATTTTTTATTACAAAAAAACTAAACTAAGTCAATAAAATGAGCATTGCATTCCCACATTACGTCTGTGTGGGTTGCTATTCTGTGCATTGACCCGACTGCGCTGCAGCGTCGTGACGCGACAAGGGCGTCTGAACGACGACCACCTCGCGTGCTCTGCACTCCTGGTGACGAAGGTTCGTTTACCACACAACCCTTTTCTGGTCCTAGAACTATCGCACTGTGAAGGACTTAGTTGAGCATGCATTGTTTGCAAATCACTCTGCTTAAGGCGGCGTGCATAATAAAACAAGTGCCGTCAACTTGGCGTAAGTTTTGGTGGCTACGTGATTTAATTCCTTGCTCGAGGCACTGACGCCCAAAGGCTCTCCGGTCAAGGTCGGACAATGTAGATCAGGTTTCATGGAAGCGTGAAGCTCCTCTACACAAATAATTTAACACATGCATTTTTGCAATGCGGTTTCATGTCCACGTGGTTTGGTTTCCTCGTTAGTTCATTAAAAAACAGTTAGGGTCTAGGCTATGAACACAGATACTTCGTAAACAAATATACCGATAAATCACTGGGATAACCATCCATGCCACGTGTGCATACCTACTATTGACTTGTATAAATCATTCCAGGTCAGAGAAGGAATTTCGCCACCCTTAAATATATGTCAAAGCCCTATGTAATTAATACGTAGGTAAAAAAAATATTTTTCACCTCACTAGCTTGGAAATCATTGTTTTATTCTTTAAAAACAGATAGCAATGTTCCATTTCATTCATAAGAGTGCAAAGTAATTTCATACAATTTTTTTATTAATAATCAAATGGTTTTTTGACGTTCGCTGGTCGGATGTCCTTTTATTTAATGATTTTTAATGAGAAATGATGGATGTCAGTAATTTTGAATTTGACCTCGCGGTAGAGTTTCACTCGGTCACAAAGTATGTTCCCCTCTCGTGCTTTGAAACCCTCCCAATGCTCAAGATTGACTCTTTGAACCACTCGCTATCCTCGTGGCTCAATTTTGAAATTTCTCGCTCGGTTCTCAATATTAGCACTAGAAGGTAAGTAAACACTAACTTTGCCCCCTTGTATAACAAATAAATATCCTATTTTATAGGGTTCCACAATTTCAAAGTTGACTGTTTAGGTTCGTACCTGCCTATTAATACGTTCAAAATAAGATACATACTTACATACAGCTGTACTTTACGTCGAGTAGCTTAATGAGCGCTTACCTCTAAGCTCAATACTATAACATGGAGCAAGCTAGTAGGCAGGTTCATGGTTCATGTATATAATAGTTTAGACCCATAGCATTACAGGTTTCTTGGTCTGCGTCTTGGAAGCTCACGTGCAAGGCCGAAGCGTGGGCTGGAGACACCCTCTGACAACCACCATATTTAGGGGCCTTTATTTATACACCTGCGGCCATTGACACGCATTGAACACCACAATGACGAGAACTTGTCAGTGATTAACAGCGCGGTGACTTTTAGAAAGAAACAAATGAAGTCATGATTGTGATACACTCATTATTTTTTGTACGTACTCGCTTCAGAGATGTCTAGAATAAGCTACAAATACTAAGCAAGTTCATGTTCATAGTTCTTCTCATCTCATTATCAAAGGGTCAACATTCGTACTTATGAAGTTGATACTAGCCGAGTCGGCGAAGTTTAATTAATCGCCAGGAGTTCAGGGTTCAAACAAAATTGTTTCCCTAATTATGTAACCATGGCCAGAGTTAGTGAAATAATACGCCTAGCCCGTACTCTATCTATTCAATATATTTGAGTGTCAAGAAGGTGTTACCGCTTTTTATACTCGTACATTCCATTATCGTTTTTAGCAAATAGTTGTAACTGGAAAATGTTCGAATACCGCTTCTGGGTTACTAATTCAGGGGTTTCAAGGTGTCCATATACGTTTCTAGAAGACGTAGACCAGAACCAGACATAAAAAGAAAATGTAGTACAACATTTTTAGTGTGGCTATAATAACAATGTTAAATGTAAATATAGTAGCGAAAGTGATCGAACATCAATAAAATCAGTTTGATAGAATCGTTGCCCGGGCAAGACCTCTAACCGTGAAGGTCCTAGCCTTCAACCTGCTCGCGCTCAAGGCTCAGGCTCAAGGCCCGATGCACCCGGGAGCCATCGATCGGCCGTGGCCATGGCAACGCAGGCTGTGGCGGTGGGTCACGGACACATCTCGGCTGTGATCGCTTCCCATATAAAAATTGACATAAGGAAACATTTTAGTACTCTCCGGATTTACTGGACCAATGTTGGCCCTTTATTCTTTATACGTAAATGTTTGACGGTGATTGCTTTATACAAAAAAAATAGAACTTCTTTCTTTTAAACAATATTATTTGATTACGTATAATACTTTTCGTTTTTCATCTAAATAAATAGGTAAGTAGGTATGTAGTTTTGCCTTTGTTATGATTTTTTATTGCGTAAAAGCATAAAGCAATGTTACATTGCGGATTTCTTATCAACGACCTTCGCTACGAATCATTACGATTCCACGTTGTAAAGAAGTACCTACCGAGTTGTTCTCCATACAAATATGTACCTCGTCATTGAGTTTCCATTTACTGCGCAAATCTTATGGCGGGCAGATGACGGATAAAATGATAGGAGGTACAGGGACAATTTTAATTAAACATTACCTATACCTACTTACTGTTTCACGCAGTGATATGTATATTTATAATTATCTATTTTAGCTACAGTGTAGTTTACGTCGAAATAAAAAAACTGAAATATGTATTTTTAAATAACACATTTAAATGTTTATTTGGACTTATAACTTAATAAGTCATTTTACTAATCAAAATAATGTGTCATGCTTAATTTGTCCACAAACGTAGATACTACATATTTTAATTTATCTCCATTGCGAGCGTCTGATCAGACACGTGTTCCGAAAATATACAACGATCGACCCTGACCCCTGCCGGTCACGAGGGGGTGAGCAATAAGTGTGGGGGAGAGCGGGAGGGCGAATAGACCTTTTAGAAATTCACTTGTTTCCATACCAACAGTTAAAAGTGTTTTAGGGAAAATGTCGTTTTCTAAGAAACACTTTGTTTAATTCACATCGAATGGTAAAAAAAAGATTAGGTATGTTTTGAAACAATTTATATGTCGCGAGTGACGCGCCGTGACCTCGGCCAAGGTCGCCAACGAGCACTTCCCTGTACTCAATCGTCCATTATATGTAGTAGTACTGGCTTGACTAGTTTGTACACACCGCGTTGGACTCATCTCGTCACTATTTTCCAAGTCGGCAGCAAACAAAGTAATAATTAGAACAATTGGTGTGTACATGTAAATTTTTAGCTACCTAATAAGTGATTTTCTTGTATTACTGGGATTATGATTTTTTATAAACTAACTGGTCTCATTTGTGAATAAAATACATAGAACAAGGCACACATCATTACAGAAATATCATATTTGTTACTAAATTGTAGTAGCTTATTTGGTTTTTCATTTTTCATTTTCATTTTTATTTCATTTTCATGTATGATACCTTCAGATAGGTACAACCTAAAAATCATGAAGTAAGGTAGAATAGTAAAGCATAGATAATAGGCCTTCCAAACTAATTCGTAGGTAATCTACGACCATCTAATATTAGTTATTACTAGTACCTAACTATAACTTGCTATAAGGCAGAACAAATGCGATTACAATATAGGTACGTATACATAAATAGTTAGTTAGCTTTGAAACATAATCACGTATCGCATATCAGTAGGAAGTAATTTGCTCTTACAGAAGGTTACCTTGATAATGATAACATACATACGTTGAAATAATATTTACTATAAATAGGTAGATATTTTGTAACGTATATTTGTGTCCATAACCTTGTATAAGCGAAAATTACCCTGATAGGGATGTGTGACCAATTTTCAAAGCCAATTTTGTAGCAACTTTTACTGTCTAGAATCAATATAGCCTTATCTGGTACTCTCTACGAGTATCACCTTCTGCGCATCAAGGTAATATAGGATGCAAATTTTAATTAGACGCTTATGTGTCCTTAGTAAAAAAAAACATTGATGAAAATCCATTAACGTGATTTTATACGGTTATTCTAGTAACTCCACGAGGAACTGAACAATGGTATGACAAATTTAATTTATACTTAATTGGATGATTCGGTTTGTTCCGCTCATCTTGACACAAATCTGTTAACAAAAACTCGGCCGTCTTACTTATGGTTCTACTGACACTTTTAGACTACATGATGAATTTGTAATTTTGGTGAATAAAAGCGTTTTCCGTCTAGTTCTCTGCCGTTTTAGAAAAATTATATAAGATAATAATGTAAGTCACTATTTTTATATCAGTTAAAGATGTGACGTGTAAAAGTGCCCTTGTGGCCTACTTACTGAATAAACGTTTGAGTTTTAGTTTGATGAGTGATAATTGCCAGACAGATACGATCATACTACAAGTACGCTGCAGGTCGGTTTTTCTGACATATGGTTGCTGGTTACAGTCCTTAATCAAAATAGCCAGCACGTGACTCAGCGGACAACGTAGTGTCAAAACAATGATACAGTGATACGCAGGGCTCGCAAACAAGCAGGGTGCAGGGGTCGCGCACCTGCGCTGCGCCCGCGCCGCTGACATTGTCAGATAAGCACCGACTATCATTTTGCCCAATGTCACATTGACCTCAATGACACCGCCGCGTCATCACCACACGTCGCCGCGACCTTGCCATATTTATCTAATCTTGCCGTATGCGAAAATAAAGTTAACAGGATTACTTTCAACAGGTAGGTCACGTGTGTCATAATGTATTTAATATTAAAGAAAACGCATGTGTCGAGTGATTATCGATATTGACAGGTTATTTTCTTAATGTGTCGTTTTGTTGCATGATTTCGTTTGGTCATATGGGACGTATAAAACCCCCAAGTAGCTACTTAAACAGTTATCGTAGATTTGCTGTCTACGATAGAACGGTACCTGCTCATAATAAATAAATAAATATCTTAGAACAATTTTACAGAAACTGACCTAGTTCCTACAGTACTCGTAAACTCAATAAGGCATATGTTGCATGGACTAAACGACGATATGTATAGATATTACATACACATGAAAACTAGAGTTAATAGATAGGGTCCAGAGCCCAGAAACAATATTCGACAGACATTTCCTTAGTAGGTACGGTTAACACCTGAGATTTGTACGGAACAAAATAAATGCAATTTATGTTTCTGCCTCAGTCCTCATAATTGTCCATAACTATTAGCGATGCATTGCAACAATACTATGTAGTTTGATAAATACGACCTTCGGAACGCGTCATCACCCGGAAATCACTGTTAGCTGTTGAAGCGTTGTTACAATTTTCCGAAGCAGGAAGTATAAATCCTCCGCCAAGGTAAAGTAAAATTGTTCCTATTATGTGCGTATGATAGTGACCCTGAAACCGTGACCTAGTGTTCTGGAGAAGGCTCAGCGCTCGGCGAGAGCATCCTGAAATAATCATCGTCTTAAAGTTCCGAGCAGCCGCGGATGTAGATCTTTAATAGTATCATTGGTAACTTAAACTACTGGTACGATAGACAAGTGACTCGGTCAAATAGATACTACATCATTGATTTTACTATTTTACAGCAATAAAGGATATTTAGCCCATATCCACAAAAGTTAATTCTTGCGCGCTGTTTCGTTGCCTAAAAAACTGGGTCTCGTATATCAAAGGCTTTGCAAAAATACGCGTGAAAATTGACCTTGTAAATGGGATTCATGTGACTTATTCAAATCAGAATGTTATTTTACATTCTAAAAGTTACCAGTCATCGTATCTTATTGTTTACTTCAGTTATTGTGTAATCCAGTTCTTTTAGACTCGGGATCTCCCTAGTAGCTAAGAAGTTGATGAATAAATTAACATTTGTAAGGATGTCATTTAATCAATAAAATGTAAGATACTACCTATTCTGGAATGAGTTAGTACAAATAATACTAACGCTTTTGATGGATTTAATTACACGTCTTTAAATAGGTATTAAAGATAGATTTTTAGCATAAAAGTTACAATTTTTTTTTTAATGCAGCCAGGGTGCAGTTTGTATGTACGTTCTTCACATCACTTCTGCAAACTAGTGATACTTGTAACTAAGAGTGACAGTAAATGCGCATATCGCGTCTGCCACTGGTCTGCGATCCATGTGCCTATTGACCTAGGTCCAACGTGACTTCCTTATTGTAATACATCGTAGTACTAATACTGCTCAACTCACCTAGATCTGGAATGGAGCTGGAAGGTTCCTCGAAGGACGGCGGCTTATGCAGCCTCGGCTGCGGCGGGGGCGGAGGCGGAGGCGGCCGCATGCACTGGATCACCGAGTGCGTGGGCGCCGGCATCAGAACCGGCGCGCGGAACTCCTTCCCAGGGGGCGCCGGCAGCTCCAGCCGTCTGACGCCGGGAAGAATCTCCGGCTCATAACCATTGTCCATTGGCTCGCGCTTAGGCGACATCTTCGGATAACACTGCATTGTCCTTATTTAATACTGATAAGTCTCTACCTTAAACTTTTAAACAGTCAAAAAAGTTTTTACACATACTTCATTAACAATTCATACACGTGAAAAAGTTCTGAAGACATTTTTATTTGTTTATTTAGGCATTAAATGCAAGGGCGGGAATGTTGCAAGCGGGCGCCGGGCGCGTACTCGTATCGTGCGAGCGATGCAGCGAGCACCGCGAACGCGAGACTCGTCCGCTCGCCGCGGGCAACTTTCTCTCACTGGCAGGCGCTCGCGGCCGGACGAAAGTGAATCTGCAGCGTGCGCCCCGCGCCCGCGCCGCGCCGCCCTCGGCTCACCCTCAGGTGTCCTGCACCGCCCGCCCAACGTCGCTGACGCCGATGCAACGCCCATCCTACATCAACTTTAACCTTAACTCTGACCTTTGCTTGGGTGCACTGCACTTGCGACTAGCGGTTATTACACCTTACTAAATTTCAGATACTTAAAAAATTGCTTGTAAATCTGAATATTTCATAAATCCTGTAACATATTTATTAAGCCAATTAAAACACCATACCTAACGGTTTTTCATTTTATAAATTTGGTTAGTCTAAAAAATATACTTCTCATAAGTATTAATATTTTATTGTAAAACGTTCAATCTACTCGTAATTAAGAAAATGAATGTTCTTTATTATAAAATCGGGTTCCCAAATTTCAAAAGACCTTTCGATTAGTGAAGCAAAATAACAGTAACTAGCCAGTGGACTGCCACTGGGGTGGGGCACATTACACGTAGAACCCATGGCCGTAGGGGCGTCAAGGTTCTCGAGTGGCGAGCACGTATCGAAACCGCACTCCCCGCACAAGGTGGACCGACGACATGGTACGGTGGGTCATTCTCACTTTGTAACATGTAAACGAAACCGAATAATTTTAACAACGTATTCCTAATGCTAATAGAAATAAAAAAAATATCATCCGACTTATGGTCACCTCAGGCGAAAAAACTTTTTGTTTGTTTAAATTGTTTTTTTTTTAAGTATTTTGATATAAAAAAATTAATGTTAATGAGAAAACTCTATCTGAAAACATATAAAACCATTTCTTTTCTTAAACTCTAAGTTGATGCAAAATGGTTTCCCGTCACTATCTATTCATGTCTTTAAACAGAGATACCATAATAAGTTCCATAGAGGCAAACTCGCCGTTAAGAAAGCGTTCGGTGGTGAGTTATAATCAAAATATATTTTTTTAATAGGTCATAATTCCGAATTGAGGTCAACAGAAAGTTTTACATTTTAGTCTCTAAATGTGGTCAGGATAACTATTAAAATTATTCGGTTTCTTCATATTACTAAACAATAATAAAACTATTAAATTATAATATTGACTAGGAATTAGTGTTGGTTTCATGGAGAATTAGAGATCAAAACATCGATTAGGAAAGGAAAGATTAATTAAAAGGAAAGATTAGATGAAAAGGAAAGATAAATACCTGAGTAAAATAATAAAAAATATATAAGCACTAAAAATATAAAATTAAAAATATACAAAAATAAATTTCATAATATTAAGGTAGCTACCAAGAAAATAAAATAAATTGATTTGATTTCCAAATTTCACCCTTCGGTCATAAATATAAATAAGTGTTTATATTATCAACGGTATAAATTAATTATACGACACAATGATAAAATATCATAATAAGAAAGATAAATACCCGAGTAAAATAATACAAAATATATAAGCGATAAAATTTAAAAAAATACAAAAATAAATTTCATAAGATTAAGGTAACTTCCAATAAAAAAAATTGATTTGATTTCCAAATTGCACCCTTCGGTCATAAATATAAATAAGTGTTTATATTATCAACGGTATAAATTAATTATACGACACGATATTGTATATCTTAATTAGATTTCTGTATCTTTATAAGAACATATCGCAAATGCAACCTTCAAATGTTTCATAACAAAGGGAATTCGGTCAGTGTTAATACCAGAAGCTTCTCTTATCAGTTCGTTTTATCACTGTTCGGGCCCGCGACACTGATACTGAATGCGCGATCGATCTCCGATGACCGCCGAGGCACGCTCGCTGATAACAGTGATAAAGATCAAGATATACTGAAGCCACATCACGAATCGGTGTGCTTGCACGGAGGTTTACTTTGACCATATCGAGGTGCGAGATTGAACACGAAGTTGTGATTATAAGTAATTTGACGTCATCTTTGAGTATTTGGTCTTCCTAGGTAACTTCCTATTTAAGGTGACAAAAAATGGTTCCTTTAACAAATCTTCTAAGGTGTTACAAAATGATTTGGCTATGAAGCTACCCTATTGAAGGAAGAGACATTATTTAATCAATACTAACATGATAAATGCGAAACTAACTCGATCTGTCTGTCTGTTACCTCTTCTCGCTTAAACCGCTGAACTAATTGATATGAAATTTGATATGGAGAGAGTTTGAGCTACGGGAAAGGTCATAGGATAAGTTTTATTCCGCAACTATACTTTAAAGACGGCCATGGCTGGCCGACGAAGTTATAATAAATAATAAATAAATATTTCGGGACAAGCTTACACAAATCGATCTAGTCCTACGCTAATAACGCTAAATGTTCATGACCCACAGACAAAAAGCCTAAATGCCATAGATTTGATATTCTTATCCAATAATAACGTTATTTACGCGTTGCGTAGCTCTACGCACATAAGCTTTGTAACCTTAATAATTATAAGTCGATATGTTTTCAAAATAATATTATAAATAAAATACCAGTTTATGCACCTACTGGTTTTATGGTATGAAGGAAAAGTAATTCAGTACTTACAAATGAAAATTTAACTAATAAAAAATAACAATTAATTACGTAATATATATTTTAAACCACTTAATAATAATATATTTTAATAGAAACTTAAAATAAAATTGTAAGATAAGGGTATTTATAAAGGTTTGGTACCTATCTATGTAAGTAATTTTTATTTATCTTTGAATTACTTCTTTCTTGGGCCGTAATTCAGTAGGCACAAACTAAAAAATACAAAAGGTCAAGATATTTGGTATTTTGTTTAGTTTCCATTATACACTGCAAATCATTTATAGGATTATAATTTTATAAAAACTATTTACTTAAAAATAACTGTTGACGTAAAAAAACGTTTTCGAACGCATTTAAGTGGTACCTAATGTTATTTATATGGGTAACGCAAACGCGTTCGTGACGTAAAGTTACGTTAAAAACTTACACTCGGGGCTCTGGTGGCACGTCCTCGGTCTGTGCGAGGTCCGAAGAGATAGGGTGAAGACACTATAGCAGTTAAATCTGCCCACCTTCTGTGTTTTCACGGGGATCAACGATCCCAAGGTGGCGTTCCTGGTCAACAAGGCCAACATGTTGTGGAGGTGTCCAGTGTGTTGTGCATGGTTGCGTACTTGGTACTTAAACTAACCGAGAGATATTAGTCTCAAGATTGTAAAAGCGTATGCACCGACCTCGGCGTACTCAGACGACGTGGTGGAAGAGATGTACGACGATATATCCAAGACACTACATGACTACACACCACCACCAAAGCACACTTTAACGTTGTCATGGACGATTTCAACGCCAAAGAGTACAATATCACGGTGAATCGGTAGTCGGGTCCTACGGTTTAGGGAGTAGAAATCATAGGGGGCAAATGCTCGACAACTTCCTCGTGAAAGAGTGGCTTTTCATTCTTCAAAAAACAACCCTAGAGGAGGTGGACGTGAGCAAGACCCGATACTATGACTCTTCAGTCACCAGTTTCGTCAACCAGACGCTTCGCGTATTCCAATAAGTTTATGCGCGCTAGCACCCCAAGCTGTTACGTTTTTTTTTTATGTATTAACGTTCAGTTTTCATTTAATTTTACATTCCTAAATTAATAAACAGACTCAACAGGCGATTCCACTAAGCGTAGAGCGTCAGAAGGGTGACGCTTGAGCCTGGGATGGGGAGTGCAGTCTGAGAGCGCCCAGGTCACTGCCACCGAACTACGTCTATTTTCGAGGCTAGACACCAACCTCGCCATTTTCAAGCCTCACAATTTAATACGATGAAATTTTAAACGTAATTTACTCTGATGGAATTGAATTTGAAAAAGCGCACCGTTATTGAACGTTTCTATCTATGCAACGGCTCACATAAAACTTTATTCCATTTTGACGTTCACGCAGCGCAGCCGAGGGTCGATAATGGAGGTTTTCTAAGTTCAAGACGCAGTAACCTTATGACCTTGAAATATGTAAGCTCCGACCAGTATTTTAGTACAACAGAAAATACTAAAAATGAGGCAGTTGACGCATTTTACAGCAAACTATTTTAAGATTTAAAAACCTACACAGTTTTATCGTGATAAATATGAATGGTAGGAATAATTCTATCTATTAATAACAATCAGTATTTATACTAAGTTGCATAGTTTGTAATAACAATAACTGACAAATACTTAGTAGTTAAAGAGAGGTTGTTACTTTTTGCGACTTCATTCCGTAAATGTGAGACATTACATTGATAAATGATAATATTATAATCTTTGATAACAAAATGTGCATCGATAGCGTAAAGTCTTAGACAATCGATCTTCTTTATAAATTTACCTTACTCTGTGAATGTATTATTTGCTTTGATTGTTATCGTGATTATTTTATTGACTCACAACTTTGTAAATCTGTAGTAAGTGCATATTAAAACAATACTATCAACTAATTAATTATACCTTTGAAACATTCATTGTTTTGTGTTTCACAAAAACTGCACAATTTGTTTACTTATAATATTATAAATGTGAAAGTAACTCTGCTCTGTCTATCTGTCTGTTGGAACCGGATATGTCCTTAAACTACGTCCAACAATGAGAGGTAGGGCACAGCGATGACCATAACGCTTGAATCTGGGGCAGCCCAACTGGGGAAGTACCTCCTCCGTACAGAATACCACATCCATATTAGCACTCCTACCTTTCAAGTATGTAGTGTTGTGTTCCTGATGGTGAGTAAGGTTCTCAGAGCTCCAACCCCCCTCAAGGGCCGGCAACGCGCTTGTGACTCCCCAGGTGTGTGACGGTAATTGCTTACCACCTTTTTTCCTTCTGCTGGTTTGCCGCATATAAAAAAAAAACCTCTTCACGCTTATGCCCGGAATACACGAGGCTAGTTTTTCAAGCCAGTATAGTAAGCTAGTTAATAAGCTAGTAAGCTAGTAAAACTGTCCTGGCTTGAACCCAGGCTAGTGCTGTCTACATGATGCCAGTAATTTTAAGTCAGTTCGAGTGCAAGTACCGTTGCAAAGTGTCGTAAAAAATCGTCAATATGAACGTAATTCGTAAAAAATTACATAGCATGAATGAAACAATTACTTAAAAAGCTATGTAAATGTGTACTAGATGAATTACTTGAAGATATATTTAAAAAAACGTGTATGGCCACATGGCACTAACCGGACGGATACTAGCTTCACCGGCCGCACGAAGATAGTACACAAGCCAGGCTAGCGAAATCGGTGGTGGGGGGCGCTACTAGCTCAAAAAATAGAACGGCAAGCTATTAAAACTATCCTGGCTTCAGCACTAGCTTACTAGCCTGAAAGTTAAGCTAGTTTTGTATACACGAAGATAGACGCACTAGCTTGCTAGCTTACTAGCACTAGCTTACTATACTGGCTTGAAAAACTAGCCTCGTGTATTCCGGGCATTAAACCGCTAAACCAATTGGGATGAAATTTGGTATGGAGAGACTTTGAGCTACGAGAAAGGACATGGGATTTTTATCCCGTAGCCATACTGGCCGACGAAGTCGTGAGGAAAAGGTAGTCATTAATACGATTTTTCAACGATTTTGTGGCCCGATCGCCTGCTAATTGCGCCGTAGTTTTTGTATTTTCCCAAAAAAGACAGGGACTGAATGTAGCTGTTGACAGACTCTTAAATATAAACTATTGCTTTAATTTAAATTTTATCGTTTCAATTTTATTTATGTCTTTTTTTAAGTTCGCCATTTGTCTCTTAACTTAGATACATAGATGGTAGTCATTAATTTGGATTTCTATTATTGTATGTTACGTTTGTAACAGTAACCAGTTAAAAACTCCAGTTACTTTTCTATAATACGTAGGTACTGAAATCTGAGCATTTATTACTATTCCGTAATTCCTATATGCTATGGATTATGAATTCATATGATATACTTAATAAAGTTAATAAAAAAAAAAACCCCAAAAAGTGCCTAATCGCCCAGTTACAAAAATTATTACTATAACGGTGAAATGAAGGGCAGACTCCGCGTAGTAGAACTTCGGATCACCGTGTTTTACTAGAGTACGAGTACCTACAAATATAATATACGTAAACTGCGGATGTAATTAGGCAATCGGTAATATGAGTGATTATCGGGAGATAGGTTAAATATAATTTTAAACGTAAAAACGTGACAAATGGGAAATAAAAGTTCGAAGACGTGTCTTATCAATAAATGTAAGATAATATCAAAGGTGTGATAGGAACTTCTATAATTACTCATGGATGCACTAAAGGGTGAACGGAATTCAAAGGTTATCACTAATATTTAAAAATAAACTGGACTTTAGCGTACGTATAGCCCTACATCTATATTATTCTTGCAAGTGCGTCAGGAATGTTTGTCGAGGCGCACACTGATGGATTTCATGCCATCAGTCGCAAGAGACTTCTTTGTTGAGATGAGTGAGGGGTAGTGAGAACTGCCTCCTGAAGATAGTGGCTGAACGTCTTGACTGCTCCTTTTAGGTAGGTTAAATTGTGACGAGTAGAATAAAGTAGTGAAAGATCCCTTTCTTGTTTTGTTGATACTCTCTCTTGTTATTCTTGTTTAGATAAATCGTTTAATTTTATTCTTACTACCATGTAGTGTCTAATTGTTTTACTGATGATAATATTATGGATTTTTCAAATAAGTCTAAAACAAATATTTTTATTATACATTTTTATTAGGTACCTACTAGGGATTTTCGTATTTTATTTTATACATGGATTATATTTTGGACAAACTGAGACAAGTTATATACGGTAGACATATGTAGCCTGATAGATATTATCCAACTATAAGCGTCTCTTATTAACTATGGAGAGTAGAGCCTAAAAAATATGTACAGCGGATTAATCCTAATTTTTCAAAATTTCACATTAGAGTGAGTACTTTGACTGAGAATCATCTGAAGTGACCTTTTTTAGAAATAAATCTTTGAAATGAGAATAACAAAGTATGTAATAATAGTTTTAAAGTATAAGTATAAATATTATGAAAATGACCAGCACTTAACTAGTTCTTGCATTAAATATTGACTTAGACTTTCTTTTAAATTACAAATAGTAGTAACAGTATTACTACCGTACTACCACTACAGTAGTAATGCAAGTACCTACTACTTGTTGCTTTATTTTATATTGTTAGTACCTACAGTAAACAGTTCTATGTATATCAAGTACGTGATCGCATCTTTTGTGCTGTTGTCTAAGCGAATTGAATGAGGCATGCAAATCCTTTGAAGAGTGTGTCTGTGGAGTCCTCCGGACTGGGTTTAGGGTAAGGATACAATGCGTCTCGCCGCTGCATATTGATCGGCTAGCTCGCCGCCGCCGGCTGTCTGCCCGGAGAATGCAGTCACACCGTGCTGCATTCAATGCATCACTATAAAATCAAATTCGTAATTTCTTATGTACAAGTACCATAATAACTTATGGGAGTAGATAATATGGGAGTAGATATGCGGCGGCGGCAGTGGCGGTGGCTTACATTTTTCATAGAAAAAAAACGGAGCCAATATTGCTTTGGCTTTTCTTCATGAGGTGTATACCTAAGGATAGCCATTGAACCGTTGGAAAATTAGTTAAGCCGGCGTGTATGGACTCACCGCCGCTGGTATTTATTATAATTGTACCATACATTTTTAAAACTTAACTAATTTTGGGTTATTTCTGCTCAGAATTAAATAATAATAAAAACTGGCCAAGTCCATGTAGGGCCATGTTCAGTGTTGGGTTTCGTAGTTTTCGATCCGTTGCCCAACCGTTATTAGATTTGGTTCAACCGATCAAGTTCAAAATAATTTTCCTAGAAAGTATTTATTTAGCTGTACTTTCATGTTTTTTTTTAATATATTTCTTGGACTGGCTTGCTTGCTTTATTGGGCACATTTTTTTAACTTCTGGAGCGATTATTGCCGAAGATACTTTGTCAAAAAAATGGTTAAGTTAAACCCCTTTTACAAACGCCTCTCTCAAGACTCGATACCCTTTACCACACACAGTTGACCCGAAAAAAAATACCCCCATTTCACATGTAGGGTTTAATAATATGTTTATTTTTATTATTTATTTGTCCGCGTGATTGATGTGTCATACCCAAATTACAGCTGTACAGGACTCGGTCACTTAGCATCTTAGCTGGGACAGTCAGACAGACAGTGTCGGCAGTGTTCTACATAAAATATAAACAAACAGTAAAATAAATATGTCTTACCTCACGATTCTATAATTGGTATAATATAGAGCCACTAATTTCGTTTTCGAAAACATTATGAAATAATGATACCTACACTATTTTCAACAATATTCTGGTACTTATAGAGCTTCCTGGATTACAAGTACTGATAGACTTCTCGCTGCAAAATAGATTTTTTAACCTGCCTTTGATAAGAAGATACCGCTTACCGTTACCGTGGGTCATCCTAGCAATGCACCTACAAGTTTCCAAAGTTTTGAAATTATCTGCCGGAGAGTTCTCAAAATTTGCCTTATTAGTTAACACGAGTAGATCATTTTTTTCAAACAATCACTTAACTAATAGATAAAAAGTAGAATACAGTACGAGACTTACAGTAAAAGTTCTTACAGGAAATGTTCTATATGGAAACTTACTCCGATGAAAGTTCTCAGAACTTCTGAGAACTTCCTCGCATTATTAATAATTTTCTGCAACTTGTATATATAAAATCCTTGCTTTTTTTTCGTCCACACGGTGTGTACTTTGATTTCTTACTGAGTTACTATGTAGGAGAATACAAAGGGAGTATTGAAGTAACTACTACTACTACTTCAGTTATAGCGTAGTATTGAAACAAAATAGGCGTACGTAATAAATGTAATGAAATCGCAGGGTGCGTTTAATCCTTGGTTGAGTGTAATATGCAGCCGCTGCACGAGCGTGCAGACGCATGCGCGCTGCACAGACGACACCCTCGCTGTCCCGGTGCCCTTCCCATAGCCAACTTTCACTCCCGAATCCACCACGTACCTAGCTATCAATAGACGCACTGTCTGCCTTTAAACTGCGCATTGGTTTACGACAAAATCAATGAAATTCTAGTCTATACGTGAAATAGCTACACGTTTTATGCCATAAAGTTCGAACCTAAACTTAATTTAGCCCAGCGGGTCAAAAAGATGGTAGTTACATTAGGTAGAAGTTATAGTTGTTGTATCGAGTTTTCCTTATATTTTTCATACTGTGTTGTTTAGTTTAATGCAGATATGTGCATATTACCAGATTAACTTATTATTTTGTTTTCAGATGACTATAGTCATTAAATTAATAACATTGTTTTTTTTAATGAGATTATGAGCTACTCATGTATACAAAGAGTATTCAGTAGTGCCAGAGCTGGTATAATTAACCGCTGTCATAAACTTTGCAGTTTTAACTTCGCTAGTTGAGATGAGAGACAAAAATATACAATCCCTGTAACACAAAGACGGGTAAAGTTTGTTGGCCCAATACTTTTATTTTGGCGGGGTCTCCACCCCTCGGGTGGGCCTCGAGGATTGCAGCAGTGGAATGCCCTTGCAAGGGTAACTCAATGTCGGCCTTCAGGTGCCAGTCGTCGCCCTGCAACCCCTCTCCCTAACCCACGCTTCGCTCCCGAAACTTTATAATAGATGAAAATGAAAATTACCTCGGGCAGTGTAAACAAGCAATGTCTATACTGATGCATCGTTATATTATTTCTTTTTGTATGCCAATTTAGGTGAGTATAGTAAACTACTACCTCACATTCTGTCATTTGTGTGATAGCTGGACATAATGACGTGTTATTATTATTATTCCTTTTTCGGTGTTCTACAAAAAGACAATATAAAATGCATATAACCACATTAAAAATAATCTGGGGTTACGCTAAAGATAAAATATATGATATTAGTAGGTACATAAGTAGGTATAACATGTCTGTCTGTGTCTGTGATATCGTAACTCCTAGACCGGGTGCTCCTAGAGTCCGGGTTCGGCGACATGGTTTAACTGGGCCTGTTATTAATATATGCGAATTACATATATTTAATTTGTTTTATTTTAGTAGATGGTGTGAAAATTAACCTGAAAAATAAAGGGATAGACAACGGAACATAAATGTGCTCGCATACTGCTAATACTTGGTCGCAGCAAATTTTACCGTGATCCGAAATAATGTATGAGATAATACTACCTATAGTTTGCACATGGCGTTTTTTTTTCGTAATTATTAGTAATAATTAGTGATTTTTTTTTCTATCCAAAGCACAAAAGCTGGTAATATTTACAAATTATCATTATTTATCTTTCTGGCAACATTGATGAACATCAACAGGTACCACATTAAGACGGCTAAATATAATGTCGGTTGGGTTTCCATATTTCAGAAAACAATTTGTGACATTTTGTAACGCACATATTTTTGACGTATATTCCGATACATTAAAAACCTCTTTGGTGATTTCAATTCAGACTGTTCAAACACAGAAAACTAAATAATAAAGACTGTTAATTGTTATTGAGGAATTCGTCGAATTATCTTCATATTGGTTTATAGTTATATGGTTATGTAGACACATGGTTATGTAAACAGGCGGATTATTCCATTAAATTAGTTAAGAAAGGGCATAAGAAGGGATTAAATTATTTATTGAATTTTACATTTGGTATTTAAGAAAATTCATATACTATACCTGTACCTAAGCCCTACCATACCACTAGAGCCTACATCGAACTTTGATTTTTAGTATTATATTTTTTAAATTTAGAGCGGACAGCAGCGTCCCGTAGAAACGGTAGATTATATTGCGATCGCAAACCCGCCTCTCAAACGTAACGATTATGACAGTGGAGGCATGTATCCGGCAGTGAACTTTCTTGGCTAACGAGTAGATATAGAGCTTAAAAATCACATAAAACTTAAAAAACCCTATTGTATAATTGTCAAACCTAAAAATTCACTCATATGTACAAGTGATTATCTAAATACTGTTTAATATCTTTCCACTTGATTGCACTGAAACACGTAGGTACTATAGATTGTTGGCATTATTAGGTACAGAATTAAAGGCTGCACTCGTTATTAGATAAATATCAGAAAACAGAAGAAGGAATTTAATCTAGCTAGTAGTAATAGCTTTATCGCTGAGAAAGTAAAATCTTAGATGCATTCACTAAGCATAATATCAGTCACATCCAACTTAGCATTGCACTGCACATGTAGGCAGAAAAAAATAGTTCTTGATTATTATTGTTTCAAGATTTCTTATAAAATTTCTAATATGAGGAAATTCTAAATGTCCCATAAATAAAATGTCTAAAATTATAGATTTTAAACCATGATACAAAATATTGGTTTTTTGTATCATATAGGTAGTTTTTAAATTAAAATTCAGTTTGATTTTCCAATGTCACTTAAAACGGGACAGTTACCATGTGTTTTTTTATGAACTTCCGATATGTCGGCACTGTTGATAGCGCCATTTTCACGGAATCATTGAAATACTGAGAGACGTTTAAACGGAGGTCAAACTGCACACCGTGGTGGTCTACCCTTTATCTGATGCGCTTTGTTTGTGGAATGTTACTTTCACTACTATCGTTCTACCACATACCTATGTAGTTCTACAGGGAAGATATCGGAATATCGAAAATTCATCAAAATAAACATACCTGGGCTATTTTATTTAAAGTTGTATACCCAACTTTTTTTTTAATTTGGATTTTTTGTGTGGTTTCTACTCAGAATTATGAGATCTTTCGAGCCTGATAGGAGAAAAAATGTGTCCCAAAATTTTCGATAGTTTTTTTTTATCCGTTCCATTACCGCCATATAAAATGTATGACAAACAGTACCGGAATAGAGAAAAAAAAAGTTGAGTATACAACTTTAAATAAATGGCCCACCTACATAATAACTATCACGTTTTAAGTAATATTTGTTATGTGAACAATGTTAGTTAAAAATTGATAAATTTTCTTCGTAAAAGTATACCTTGAACTTAGTAATAAAATTCTTGTCCCAAGACTTACAGTCTTGAATTTAGGTATATATATTTTTCACTTCTCATGCTCTAAAAGTGTGTCATATTATGCTTGCCAAGGCGGACTAAAGTAATACATTTAGGCTCTTGGGAAAATATGGTATACATATTTATGATATACAAAACGTTTTAAATTGACCAACCAGAACACTTCATCGTATTAAATCCACCAATCACGACAGATATCGAAGTTAATCGCAACTCTAGATTCTTTTTTGGTGCGAATACTGTTTAAAAATGTGAAATCATTAAAAAAACTTTGTATAAGGTATCAACCAATCAGACAATACCACAATATTAAAATCGACCAATGAGGAAACGCAATCAAATTGTCAAAGCATTAGGTGCTTTTTAGTTCCTACTTCACAAACATTAAAAAAAGTTTAAATCGTTGGCTAACTCTTTGAAGCCCCAATTATACGTTGTCTATGGCATTTATTCACGGCGTATAATATATCCTATCTGTATCAAAGCATTGAAAAAAATACAAAAACTGCGAAATTTAACATTTTTGACTCAGAATTCATTGCGGGTGAATAAAATTGTATTTGTTAATTTGTTGAAATGTTATTTTCTCGCAATCGAAGTGAAAACTAGTATGCATAACTCGGGTCTAAACGCCATATTACCCCTCGAACAATTTTCCCTCACTTCGTTCGGGAAAATAACCGTCTCGTGGTACTATGGCCTACTTTAGCCCCTTGTCAAACAATCTACTATTTCACTTCTCATGCTCTAAAAGTGCTTCATATTAGACATGCAGAGCGGGGCAAAAATCGTATTTTAGTCCCTCGGGCAAAAAAGTATACATATTTATGATTTAAAAAACACTTCACAACAGCCAATCACAGCACTCATCGGCGGTTAATCGGAACTATAAGTTTTTTATTAGTACGTATACTGTGGTAATTATTTGAGTATATATGAGAAACTTCGTATTTGGTATCAACCAATTACAATTACAGATATATTAAAATTCACCAATCAGAGAACGTAATTCATGTTTCAAGCCATAAGGTATTTTACAGTTCCTACTTTACAATTATTAAAAGACAATATATTATTTAGGCCGTGGAAACATCCTCAAACTTTTTTTAAATTGACTTTGGAAACCCCTAAACAGCCACTCCCGGTGTTTATGAACGAACGATTATTGCTATTGAAAATAACCTCAAAACTCAAAATGACAATTGTAAAAAAATATTAAGAAAATCGATTTATTTTCTTGATATACATGTATATTTATGATTAAAATTGAATTAAATTGATTATGCATACTAATTAGCTTCAAAATAGTTTTATAGTTAAAATTTGTTGGCTAAATATGCAAGTATTTAAAACATCGTATTTTGTAAAAGGAATACAGAAAAAAACTGAAACGCGGAACAAATTTGATTGCTTATTTTGATTTTTGCCATCATAAGTAATATTTAGCTAGTTCTTAATTGTGAAATTGAATAATTTACGATGTCGTCATCATCATCCAATGAAGTGGCCTTAACGCCTTAATCCAGTGGAATGTATTCAAAAGCACACCAAACTTTTATTGATTGGAAAACTGGAAAACAAATCACATCGGAATGCGTGTTTCTGACATATTTTGATGTAATATCAAAGAAATATCAACCGCCATCACTTTGGAGTATATATTTCATGCTCAAAACCACACTAACGTTAACGGTATATATGTTACTTTTTATTCTTTCTATTACAAATATTGTGATTGTGTAGAACATAGTTGTATTCGAAGTGAAAACCGTCGTGTTTAACGCCATAATGACACTCGAATTCGAATCGTGTCATGATGGCCTGTTTTAGTCCCTTGTTGAACAATCTACTATTTCATCCAGATATCTGATCTGAATCACGTTTCAACATTTTTTTGTATACCTACCTAGACCTGTAGAGTTATTTAAAAGGGTGTTGTAGAATAATATGTTTATATAATTTGATATATTATAAAAATTATATGTTTGCCTTTATTTATTTTGTAATTACCAAGGATCGGACAAACGCCCGTCATTTTGAAAATTTGACCCTGTTCCGTACAGCAGAGACTCCCTAATGTTAATAAAAAAATAGTATTTTATGCATTTATTGGACCATAATTTATATCCAGTGACAAATTTATTTATGATTGACATTCCGAAATTTACTTTCGCCAATAACATAGAATGACCAAAATAATTTCTAAATTTTCAGTTGTGAGCCTATAACGATGTGAATGTAGGACCCATTTATGAGTTGAAAAAGTCCGTTCAGTCTAGATATTTTGTGTTAGATTGTTATAAAATAAATCTTATAAAATAAAATATTTTAACATCATAAAATAAGGAAGTCTCTGCTGTACGGAACAGGGTTATATTTTCGTAATGACGGGCGTTTGTCCGATCCTTGGTAATTACAATACATGTTTAAACCAAAAAGTTTTGTCATTGAGCAAACATTTGTGACAATAAAGTAGGAGAGTTTTACTGATTGTTTACAAAATATGTGTTCTATTTCTAAAAGGTTTACAGCTCTTTCACCAAGTGGAGTCAAATTCAAATGGTTTAAAAAATAAAAATTACATTACAATACATCTTATTAGTCTTTTTTAGAAATTGATGGTATTAGAATATGTAACTTTTGAGTGCTAAACTAGTATAATTCTCTTTATCTTCTACTGTAAATGTAGGAGAGTGAGCAGTAGGTATGCTAGCAGCAGCACTTTTAAATTGAGCATCTTTGGAGTTTGATGGACAACTCCATAGATCTTCGAAACAACCTGGTAGCATTGGATCATTTGAAGTTGATGGATGATTCATTGGATCCTTGTGCATGATTTGTTTAGTATAATATAATACTGCTCACAATTCCCTTACATATTTTTGACCTGTTTTCAATATAATCCTCTAGACAGCTGTTGAGAAATGTAATTTTGCAGTTTGTACTGCTTGCCGCAATTCTGCTGGCGTCAACTGTAGTTCCTTTTTTTCACTTGAATCACTCATGTTCACACAGACAAATCGGGAATTTGCTTATTCCTTTTTTATGACGACGAACGCCAGAAAATTATTAAATTAAGAATCGAAAAATAAAATTCATGCGGTCGAGTTTCGTTTCCTCCGTTTTGAGTTTTCACTGTGGTGTGTTCAGAATAAATAAACTCATTGGATCAAAATGAAATTTATTGTAAGACTATCTGTGCCACGCGGTGTTACCCGCGGTTTATTAGGGAAAAAACGTAGCAATCCATGGTGTCAGCTAACTTCATACCAAATTTTATTAAAATCGCTCCAGCCGTTTAGAAGTACACACCATACATGTACTCTACTGCAGTTAAAAAAGTAACTAATGTTCGTTCGTATTTCAAATTTTCTTTGCATTGTTGTGGATAAAATGCAGTTTTGCTATCTGGTGTTATAGAATAAAAACGGGTTTTCCGAGCTAGTGAAATGAAAATAAATATGTGCCGTGCACTTGCAGCCTACACGGGATACTTCGAGAGATACTTAATTACAATGACACTACTTTTGCCATTTAATTATTAAATCTAACTATTGTCTATTGGTTCAAATAACTTAAACACTATTAAGACATACGCCATACATTTAATGTGCCCCTATTCTACATAACACGGCAAAATGTTTTGCATAGAGTTATTACGATATGATCGTATACGAATATGATGTCGTAGACGGTGTGGCAGAGCCTACACAACCATGTAACAAAAGCATCCCATGTAAAATAGCCAGGTCATGCCGGCCCGGGCGGATGGGCTTACCTTGGTTTTGTGGCGGAGGGCGCACTGCCTTTTGTGGGCCGCAACAACCACCACTCAGATTCGGCTGAGACCGTCTCAACCAATCTCACTGGAAGCGAAAACTCAGTGGAAGTATTCCAGTAGTACAAGTCAAGTCTGGCGCGGAAGGGTCCTGGATTTTCCCCAGGCTACCTTCCCCCCACACAGTCCGCTTGCTCTATCGCACCACACGTGTGCACCGTGCATAAAGCCCAAGTCAGGTTCCAAAAAAAAAAAAGTGGGCCGCAACTTGTGTTAGCACTTGCTGGCGTCCCCCTTGAGGCTTACCACTAGTTGTGCCGTCGCAGCAGCGGAGTATGAGGCGAGGGCTAAGCACGCGCAATACCTACTCTGCTTTGGAATACGCGTATGACTTTGTGCCGTAGTCTTTGTCCATAGCCTTCGCGGAATTCTTTGGGAGATTGGGCCTCGTTTCCGCGAGAAAGGCTGCGATCCTTGCTCTGGGTCTTTTCTGGTTCAGCAGGTTTCCATTGACGTTTAACGGGACGATTCAGTAGGGATAATGGGGACCTTTTAGCCGGGAACCATTAAGGGGGGGGGTTATAGTATTAGTTGTAAAAATAACATTTTAGTTAAGTTTATTAAAGTTTAATTAAGTAGTTATTGTATATTGTAATTTTAAGTTAAATGTATATATTTGTTTTATTTAAATAGGTAATTAAAATAGAACTTCGAAAACTTTATAGTTTGTTATTTTTGGACATTGATGTTGATGATGTTAATTATCATATCCGTCGTCGTGAAAATTTGGATGTATATATCACTGCCCACTCACTTTTTACTATTTAATTACAAAAGTACAATGAATGGCTTCTTCGCAACTAACAACAAATAATAAAAGCTCTTGCCTTTAAAAATTGTTTTTAAAGTTCAAAGACGTAATTTAGTAAGTCGAATTGGTGTTTTAAAAACAATCCATTTTAAGTGTTACTAATTTAAATATTACAATTTAATTAGATCACTAATCAAAATATCAACGCCGAAGACATCTAAATTTCATGTTATCTTAGCTTTTAATCACCAACTAACTAATAAATTAAATACACACCAATTTAGAATATTTTCTATTGCCTTTCAGCCTTACTTTAATCAAGCAAGGCTATTTGTAGAGCTTATAAAAAAAAAGTTAATATAATTTGTGGAAATGGTTGGGTATCAGTGCGGGTTGGGGCCGTGGGGTGGGGAGGGAGGATATTTAGCACGCGCGGCCCGAGGCCGAAGCCTTCGCTGTCGTTGACTCCTCCCGAGGGCGCGCGGTCCAAGGTCACGCCAGCTCCCGACATAGGTAATCCTGAGGGAAAATAATCTCGTATCGCAAAAGTTTCCCGGGTAACACCAAATGGAAACATATTCTTGTTTATCGCCTTGTTTCCTTGTGACCAACCGCCGCACCTATCTGTCACACAATGTACGTAATACATGTATGTTATGGTATCGGTATTGTACTAGGTACTTATTTACTACTTATATATCGACTTAAGATTTTAAAATATATGCCTTGTATTGTATAACGTCACTACTTTGGAAAAGCCTCGTAACTCATTTTGGCATTCAAAAGAAAAATGACGTAACTATGTATGGGATGAGTACAGAGTTACTGCGTTTCAACTACTTTGAAAAAATCTTGTATCTGACACAGATAGAGTATCTATAGTGACGATAAGCTATGATGACTTATTATGAATCAAAGCCCCCACCATGTCTGTCTGTATTTTCCGGATAATTTAAAAATTGTCTGATCTGTGATCAGATTTACATCCGGTTTGGCTACAGGACTTGGAGCATCTAATCGTAATTTGGAGTATCACTGTTACCCAACTGTATCACTGTTAACCAACAAATGTAATAGGTGAGACAGAATTTGGGATTAAATATATAAATTTATCATTTAATACATTTAAAGCAAAATACGCCACAATACGAATTTTGACGATATGATACGTCCTCTATTCAAAACTACTTCATTTTTACGCTCTTTTATTTGAGTACAATTTCTTTCGGGTCTATTAGCGTACCCGTTGACGGAATTATTAATACAGGTATGCCATAATGCATCATAGCGGTTTGCTTGTGCTAGTGAAGCCATCTACTTCATTCAGATGAACTCAACGCAAGAAGCTGATGTAAATAATATAGGTGTGTATTGTGGCGCTGGATAATTATAATAAATAGTTATTTGTGCAACAAAAGAGGAAAGTGGTTTTTTCTTGCGAGTGTTTATACTCGCTAAGCTCACGATTCTAACTTAGAATCTTTCGCTTACTCGGGACTCAAAAACACGAGATGTAAAATAACTTTTTCACCTCAGCAGCTCGAACATGCCGACTTTCCTCACTCCAGGGAGTGAGACAATGTAGCTTTTTAATTGACGACTGGCCTGGCCTAGTGGGTAATGACCCTGCCTATGAAGCCGATGGTCCTGGGTTCGAATCCCAGTCATGTCATTTATTTGTGTGATGAGCACAGATATTTGTTCCTGAGTCATGGGTGTTTTCTATGTATTTAAGTATTTATATGTATCTATCTAGTACCTACAACACAAGCCTTACTGTGCTTACCGTAGGATTAGGTCGATTTGTGTAAGATTGTCCCCGAATATGTATTTATTTCATTTAGTAAAGGCCATAAACTGCCACTTAATTTTTCGAGGTATATTACAAATTTGAAGTACATTATTTGAACTTAATTCGCTAGAAAGTGATGGACCCCCTAAACACCACTCGGAAACTCACGTTCGGAAAGTAACAAATTAATAAAATATTATAATTTTCAAATGTACATATTTTTAAATAAAAAATATTTAAACAAAATATTAAGTAATGAAGCCAGTGCAGTTACAGATAAAACACTTAAATAATGTTGTTAACTTTACTTGATGATATTTTTTTTTACACATTTTTCGGTCGTTCTGGGGGAGGCCTATGTCCAGCAGTGTCATTGTCATTTTGAGTACAAGCTTTTATTGCCGACTGTACTTTTTTGCACAGTCGTCATCTACTTCGAAAGGATGCAAACACCACGGGTTTATCTTGTGTATTTTAGAAGTTGCTTTTGCTGCCTACGGTAAGCTCAGTAAGGCTTGCGTTGTAGCAACTAGACGACGATATGTATCATAGATAGAAACATAAATACTAAATAAATAAATAGAATACACCCATAACTCAGGAACAAATATCTGTGCTCATCACACAAATAAAGGGCCTGACTGGGATTCGAACCCAGGACCATCGGCTTTATAGGCAGGGTCATTGGCATTCATTACCCACTAGGCCAGACCGGTCGTCAATTAAAAAGCTACTTTGTCTCACTCCCTAGAGTGACGAAAGTAGCAACTTTCCTCAATCCCTGAAAGTGAGGAAAGTCGCACTTTCGGCATGTTCGAGCTATAGTGGTGATACATGGTGATACAAAGTTATATTTTCTGAATCTATTCATGATTATGATCAAATTTACTATGGAATCATAACTGAAAATCAGTTAAAAAAACAATGACCTGCTGATACTAACAACTACAGCTAGCTAGCAGCTAGTATGGGAAGTCTTCCGATTTTCCGGTTGTGACTCCATAGTAAATTTGATCGTAATCACGAATAAATCCAGAAAATATATCTTTTATTGCCATGTTGATTTCATCTGGTATATAGAGGATAAATATAATAATATATTACTAAAAATATAAAAATAGTAGGTATTCGCAATATCTCCAAAGGAAGTTTGAAATCTTTAACGTGTATTTTTCTAGACTTGTCCTTCATATACAGTTATTGCTTATTCAGATGCTGCTTCATATACTTAAATTAACCGATATTAGGCACCTATTGTTTTATTACTAAAAATTACCACATGAATTTATCTATCAGACGTCGAGTTAATCCATGATTTGGATTAAATTAATTATAAATTCCCTTAACTCCCAACAGTCCTCACGTTGTATGCATGACGGTACTGTCTCTGCGTACATGCTATAGCGCCAGGCAGAGGCAGCATCCGCTTAGTGTGCCATTTAAATTAGAATTGCCGAAATGGCGCCTGCAATTTAGCTTCGGCTCCGCGCGTTCTCCCCAATTTCCCAGATTTGGGGATCACGATTTCCACACGTACGTACAGGAAAGACATAGACAGTAATATTGGTGCACACATTATTACATATCTACTTGATTCTAACACAAAGAAACGTTTGTTATTTCCTCTTATATTTACTATAAATCACGATATTTCACCTCGTATTCCATTTTGTATTCCAATGTTTTTATTATTCTCGTCCAAGCTAAAATATAAAGCTTATAGATAACTAAAGCACGTAATAAATTTACCACATAGGGATAACAGCGGTCTAACTACGAACAGTATCATTGAAGTCAAAGGAATAATGGCTATTATGTCCCGTATTTGACATTAGGGGAAGATTTTGGCATGCCTGTAACACTGCAAGGTCACAACTAAACAACCTTGATATTCGACCTCATGGACTGAAACTTACATCATAGTCAGCCTGGGTATTATGAGTAAATTGAGCACACTGCTGTTTTAACTTATTTATTACGTGACTTTCATTTGAGCTAATATAAAGGCTTGCTGCTTAAATAAAAGAGTGGTTCCATAACCTACAATCAAGTACTTGGAAAGTGTGACGGAGTTAAGATACAGATTATTTAGTTAAGAAAAGTAAACATAGATATTAATAAGTGGAGGAATTTGATGAGACAAAGCTGCATTCTAAAGATGACCGGGTCTGCTTTGGTTACCAAATCTCAATAATAGCAAAAGCACAAGACAAGTTTTCTGCGAAAGCGACTATCATTTGAAGTTTAATCCAAGTAAAATTAACTTATAATAACGCTCTACATCATATAAAAGCCTGGGCAGAGAGTACCAATTTCTACCGTTTGGCGTAGAGACGCTAGGTCCGTGGGGTCCCAGCGCGCACAAATTTTTGCAGCAATCGCGAAACGTCTGGTTGATGTATGTAACTGGTGGCCGAAGAGCTTATCCTTGGTACAATGCCTCAAGGGCCTTTTTTAGATTTTATACTGTAACTAGTTAAGTACTTGTAGTTAACATAATACGATTGTAATTTCTGTAAATAAAATAAAAAATATTATTTATTGGATATATATTTTTGAGATTAGTCTGGTTATCGATGTCATATTCACTAGGTAGCGAGAAGAAATAAAAACAGTTCGTTCAACATACAGATCTAATAAAAAGTTCTCATTGGTAGGGCTTACATCTGAGCTTTCAATGCTTCACCATATTTTGACAGAGTACCTAACCTGGCCGTAGTTTAACAAAGAAACATGCTTGTCATTGGAAAACTTGGACCCACCTTTATTTATCTAACAGTTCAAATTCATCTTGCGCATGTATATAACTTATTTTAGTATTTGTTAATTATCTATTAAACAACAAGGACATGCCAAAATCATATTTTATATATCTAAAAAATCATATGCAAATCAGAAACGTCGGCTAATGATACCATAGAAATAATAAACAAATACTGCTTCAGACGAGACTCGTACTCGAGCTGAAATACTGTGTCATACCCTTTGGCCGCTAATTTCCTCTCCTTATGTTTCGAAGCCTGCCCGAGAGGGGAGATAGATCTTAACCGCCGCCGAAGTCCAATATTAAGAACAGGCGTTATTTGGAAGTACGCAAAATTGAGTACAAGTAAGCATTATTTTATATTTAGTTGAAAAGTTGAGGTGAAAATGTAATCCGAGTAGTATCACGTTTTCAATTTTGTACAAATAGTCGTATTGTGTAGGGAATACCACTAGGTATGTTGCCTTTATTATGATAACAAAGCACGATAAGACAATAAAATCCTAGGCGGACCAGTACTCCGCGGGTTCAAGGCCTCCCGGCCAACTAACTGCCATTACTTACCCACTATCCTTATCAAAGGAAAACATTAATGTCGTACAAGAACGTGTTAATAGAGGCGTCAGAAATGTTTAGTATCATATTGATTTGATTTCAATACCGAGAAGCTTCTGTCGCGCTGGTCTTCTACGTGTGATGTGCGAGAGACTGCAATGTTGATATAATATTTTAGATTGGTTAAATCTATTTGAACAACAAACCTATATAGACTTTAGCGATTATCGTTCCGTAGGAATAAATATCAACATTTGTTAATATTCCTGATATTACTTATAATATGTCGCCATTTGGCAAATTTTTATTAACAATTTTTAATTTACTATTTTAAAATTTATTAAATAAATACATAACTATAATAATAACCTTGATAATATTTTAGTAATATTAAATTTAGAAGAATTAATTAGTGCAATATTACTTACTTACTTACTAAAAGTATTCATATGTTGTAGATATATTAATCACAATAACGTCATTTCAGCCGTATGCAGTCCAGTGCTGGACATAGGCATCTCATAAATATATATGACTTATATATCATCTTGGGGATAGTTGCTATAGTGGACACGCTTAGCAGGCGGGTTGGCGACCGCAGTAGCTGTAGATTGGTTTTCGATGGACGCTGCTGCCCGTCCGTAGGATTTTTCTCTTTGTCGCCTCTTACGACACCCGCGGGAGGAGATGGGGTGGTGCTATTCTAGTCAGCCGGCATCATACGGCAATTTATTAGTTACATATCCAAATCCATGTAGAGGTCTCTTTAAAGTTCGAAAGTTCCCATTACTGCTATCCATTTGGTTGGATTTTATTTGACTACAGCCAAGTATGACTCTCGTCTCCTCATGTCATGACTCTGACTGAAGGTTGCAACAGCAGTAGTCGGTTCTTCTTTTTGTTTACTGCTGATATTGAGACCCGAGCTAGCGAAAGTCCAAAAGTGGATGCAAAACAAGATGTTTCACTTCACTCATGAGAAAAATACTAACAATAAAATATTATGAATTTAATCCAAATTGTTGGTATCAATCATTTACCATTCAAATTCATCAGTTAAAAGCCCATCTAATCAGCGAACGCGAAAAACACACAAAATTGATATTAAATTACTTTGCATTCTTGTGGATATAATGCAGGTTTGCTATCTGGTTATAGAATAACAATTTCGGGCTTTCCTATCTTCCTGAAAGAATATTTTGTTTTCTGGTGGATCGAACAGTGTTATTATTTAGTTGTATTTATATTTAAAGCTATTGGAATATTTATAATCGCAATTTCAACCAAAGGGTTGAAAATATTATTTTTGTAGAGGTGTCTGTTTACACCTGAACCATCTGTATTACTCGGCAAGAAGACTTTATTTCAGCAGCTCAAATAATGATGGTTTTATGCCCAATATATCAAAAAAAAATAAGGATGCGACACAGCGACAATCGGCGGTTTTAATTTTCTCGTATGTAGTTACACCGTACACGGCACAAGCGCGCATGATGCTTATTTCATTTAGTTTTTCACTTAGGTAAATGGTCTTCCCGTATGCGTGACCACTGTTTATGCAGCATCTATTTGATTCGATTTATCAAAATATACACGAGAAATCTCGTGTGGAACTTCGTACATTAATTTTTTGGAAACTGTTCATATCGCGATTGGCGAAATATTATGTTCCTGCATACAACGAAAGGCAACAATATCGATAGCCCTTAATTTTAAAAGTACCTACGTCATATTTGCCTATCATACGAACGTAAAATTTTGAATAGGTTAAAAATATATAGAATTACTCAGAAGATTATAGTGCCAATTGGTAGCCTGCGCGGTATTAACTATTATTGAGAAAATTCGTTTTTAAACCAAAGCTTTGTCGACCGACTTAGTAGATGAATAAATTTAATACGTATTTAGGTAGATTATTAGATTTCAAAATATTCGCTCAAACTTGTTTACCGTCTTATTTCAGGTCAATAGCGCTTTTGGAGAATGTGGCTAAGGGGACTGCGGAGGTCTGGTGCCCCCTCCAGACTAGGGTGGAAGGAGGGTTACAGTGCATCGTACGAAAGGGCAACTGCAGATAACGCAGCCTGGGCCCAGACAGTCAACGTCCCGATGCAATCCCGGCCCCGCCCGGCGCCCCGCGGCTGCCCGAACCCCGCGACCCCCCATCGTCCTTAGTCCAGCAGGAACCCGTATCCGGCGAGCCATCGCCGCACCACGGTTTTTGCACCGCAGACCATTCTCCGACGTTCATTCGTTAAACTAATGAAAACGATTACCCGGTCGCATACTTGAGACAATAAGCTGATCCGTTAATGTCCCCTTCGACCCTTCCCCTTTTTGTCCATTTAAGTCATGTGTCATGTGATCGAGACGGTGATTATAGTACGCGAGTTGTATATATAGAGGAATAATTAAGAGGTTTTTTTATTACACTTATTATAGCCATGTAATGAATGTTTGTACAATTTCTGAGCTGTACTGCGAACATTAGGCGATATGTATTTTCATCACACTTGCTCGTCAATGGCGTTGTTACTTGCGAGAGTACAGAGCAGTTATAGCCGATTTAGCTCACACGGGCTGTTAAGTTTAGTTTTAAAAATATATAGAACTCATACTTCACTTCGGACTGAGGATGTTTCCAAACAGCCAAGGTGTATTTCATATCTTCAAAAGTTTGCTACAACCAACTTTTAATATGTATAAAACATATCTTTATATTCAATTTGACTGCAATTTAATGTTTAGTATTTATTAAAAATAATTGTTTTATATTTGATTTTGATAATTGATACTATTTGGCAGGATGATCTGTCAAATTCGAAAACAAAACGCAGTTGTTAACATTATCTGTGGAAGACATTGAAAAAAGTTGACATTGTTGACAATCTTTTTTAGTGGATGAGGTCTGATTGTAGTTTTCAAAGTGTATTTTGATTTTAAGCCTACATAAGTACTAATATTTTACCAACGAATTTATTTTATTTCCTCGCAAATGTGATGAAAAACATTGTGTGTAACACGGGTGGTAAGTGTATAACAAACTTGAGTCATTAAAAGCCCTCCGACTTCGTCGTCGGGCTTCTAATAGACTCGCGTTTACTATACCTTACTTACCATCCTCGTTGCACAATGTACTATTTCTGATTTGAAACTAACTGTCACCGAGTGTGTAACTCCAGTACGTTGCATTATATTGTACGGGGCTGAATAATTTTGTATGGAATAAGTTTTAATTGTAATTCAAAGCAAGACATATCTAAATATAGGTACTTCTTATGACCTACGCTAATCATCGTTAAAACTAAGATATTAGCCCGTAGTGGATTAACATTTACCGACAGTACACCTTCATATATAAATTTCAGGATAGGTAGAGATGAATTCCTTTCGAAGAATCGTAGCACCATTTAAAATATTTTTTTTCTTTTCAATATTAATATGTATATATGGAATGGCCTCTTGAATACTAGAATATTATTGTAAAAAAAATATTATGGTTATTTAAATAAATACAAAAGATCAAAAAGGTTGTTGTAATTTGACTAATTGTACTTATGATAAAATAAGGTGCTATAATTTTAATTTTATATTTCATTTTGTCAACTTGATTGCGGAACTAATAATCGGTGTCCACGTTTGGACCAGCATTATTAGATGGCGCATACCTATTCACGCAGTTAAAAAAGAACTTTCCATTTATCGCCCTGAACCTGAACTCTCCCACACCAATAACGCATATTCAAATTACACTCGTAACATAACACGTTTAAACTTTGCTAACCCGAACCTTTGATAAGCCCTACTATACCTTCATTACTTATATAAGGAAATCATTACATAGTTATCTACATATACACGTATACAGGGAACAAAGTTATTAATATTTCGTAAGATTTGAGCAAGTAAGACCATAGAGATGTAGCTGAAAATAATAATAATTTAGTATAAAATGAACTACTCGTATCGCAATAATTGACCAAACTATCAGATGTCTAGGCGAAACGTGTAAACTTCAGTTTTTTCAGTGTAACTTCAGTGAATTCGACAAATTAAATAGCAAAATCAGGTTTCCATTCATTCCTTGTTAATATTTACTCTACAAAAGACAAATTAATACTGGCGGATTGGACGCCTCGAGTCCTAAAAGCCCAGCGAGACATAAGTTTTAGAGGATGTTGTTAGCAACATGACTAATAAGCCTTAATGCGTAAATGTATAAAGACTTTGCTGGTCGGTGAAGTAAAATAGACTGTATTTATTTTTCTAAAACTATGGCGAAATTAATGTTAAAAAAGTATAGAGAATTGCAAGGGTTTAAAACAAAAACTAGGCTACCGTGTGTAATTTTTCTCCTCGCATACCTATAAGATAGCATCGCATAGATATACAAATCTAATTCAAATAATCCAATTCAACGTGGACCGACGACATTTTGAAGATCGCGGGAATCCACTGGATGCGGGTGGCGCAAATTGGTTACTGTGGGTTGCTTTGGGGGAAGCCTATATCCAGCAGTACACGTCCTTTGGCTGATATGATAATGATGATTTAAATAATTCTTACAAATATTTATCAAAATATTACTAGCTAACGTAAATAAACAAAGCAAAATTTGATTCTCACTATACTCTAATGCATAAAGTAAGTACATCAGTTTCTCCCACTGGCTTAAAAAAAATAGAAGAAAGCTTTTCCATACTAGTGTATGGAATATAGAGCTACATAATAGTAGTTTATGCATCTGTGCATAATGAAGGGCATTACAACAAGAGTATGGGTTTATGAAATGAGCCGAAGGCGAGTTTCATAATAACATCACACGACTGTTGTAATGCCTAATTATGTATAGTTGCAAACACTACTTTATCTACACACATATCATAAGTGTTTTAAGATGGGTTCAGGGACAGTATTATTATTAAGTATTTGTTTGTCTCTTCCGTACACGGAACAATGGTGTTCCGGACATTTGGAAGGCGTACGCGGAGCCAGATCGAGCCAACGCCCAGAGGCCCTTTCGACAATTTAATGAAATGTAAGGGGTACACTAAGCGGATGTTGCCTCTGTCCGTATCATGGGACGCGCACAGAGACAGCACCCACCATGGTGTAAGGACTATTGAGTTATATTGGAATTTAGAATGTACTAGGCTATTAGGTGGAAAGGATGGACTAGCTACTGGGCTATTGGATAAAAAACCGGACGTCTGCCTAATAAAATGATATACAATTTTATTTCCGGCAGACGGTGACTCGCCCTATGCGAGATGGGCCCCCACAAAAAGCGACATCAAAGATGGCTCAAGGGCAACACCGGTGCACAGGGCTAAGGGTATAGAGAGGTGTCACTGGACTTTAAACATATAGCCAACTCGCCACTTAGGTTTCCACATCTACCCTCGAGAACGCAGCTCTAGCGACCCCACTCTGGACGGCCGGTTAAGGCAAGCCAGAGGCAGGGGACCTGTCCCACCTGTCCGACAGGGCACCCCAGGGGCACTCAGGTACGTGGAGTCGCTACTCCCCAACAGCTCGCCACAAACTGCCCTGCGTTGACTGATGGCACTGGAGAAAACCAGTGGGCGATGGGGTCGTCACATCCCTACGCCTATTATTATTATTATTTAATATAATTATCAAAAATGTGTCATACAATGGATTCTGAATATAGCCCCATAAAACTCTACAACGAGTTTGATTATGGGATCGACAGTCTCTAGTTAAGTGGATATTTTTTATACTAGCTAATTTAACAAATTACTGTGATTAAAGTATAGGCAGTGTATGAAAGTGTTTCTTTAACAGTCTTTTGAAAATTCTCTTTCGGTTTTCACTTCTGATAACTTCAGGCAAACTATTCATTATATATGGGATACATTTTCTAAGGGTTCTATCCCCGTAGTAGTTGTTAATTCTAGGAACAAATAGTTTACCTGATGCCACAGTTTTGGTATTGTAAGCATGATTGACTGGTATTAAAATAGAATCACCCGAGGTAGGCTCTGGAGCTAGGTGACCTGCATTATTACTAGTGCTACTTGTAAACATTAAAAAGTCAACGAACAAAACAAATGACAGGTTGGAATGGCGGCGTTTCGTATTTCGTATCTCAGTCAAATATTTTTTTAAACCATAGACAAGCGAATGAACTCCCTATTCTATTGTCACTCGATTTCAAAAGTAGTTCGATTTATATTAAAACAACATAACGAATTGGCGTTTCGTATCAATGACTGTTTTAATAGCTATAGATACTAGAATAGACACCCCACTTGAATTTTACAGCTGTTCCAAATTTAAATTCATAACCTACTGATGACTACTTTCTGATGGTTGGGAATGCTGGACATTGCCTACGGTTTCTGGACGCATTTTAGAGCACTAATGATATGTACGTAGATAAAAGCTATAGTGTGTGATGAAAAAATATATATATTGACCTTTTTAATACAAGAAAATATTTTATACCTGTAAGATTCTTAATATATATTTCCTTCCTCCTGAGAAGGTAAATAAATTACAAAGGATCAGCGTGACAGGCTGTTTATGAGGCGTTGAGATCGTATTCAGACATGCTCATTTATTACTAAGACTAATTCAAACCAGACACTTCTGTCTTGTTTTAACAAATGTTTTACTGCGGTTTAGAGCAAGCTAGCACACGCCAACAATATGTTTTCAGTATGATTTCGATACTTGATACGCGTCTTTCAGAACAGAGTGAGGCTTGCTCGTGGAACTAGAGTCAAGGTCGGCCACCCTCGTTCCGGGAGTTACAGCCCTCAGCCCTCTCGCCCCCTTCTTACGCAATAATTCCGGGATAAACATTGATATTTGTATGGTCATCATCAAAAGCTGGGCGATTGGGGGCTTGTCATTGGGTAGTTAGTTATCTTGTTTGCATAATTTATTATGGTTTCGTATGGAGGCAGAAATGATGTGTTGATGGAACTATGTGTTTCCAGCAGCATTGGGTCAGCAATTTGAGCAGTGCATTGGATATGCAAACATTTAAATGCAATGAAACATGAGCTATTTTAAATAAACTTAGTTATTAATAACACATGTATGTGTCACACGAGAGTATTTGTTTTACATCTCGTGTTTTTTAGTCCCTCGCTACGCTCAAGATTCTAACTTAAAATCTTTCGCTTCCTCGGGGCTCAAAATCACTCGCAAGAAAACCAACTTTCCTCTCTTGATGCACAAATAACAATTTTTTATCTACAATTTCTAGACATAGTTGTCAATGTTGTTGTATGTGCGCCAGTTTATTGATGGATCGTATGGCCTTCATTGAACTGACCCAATACGATTATGGCTATTATATCTTCGAAGGGCACAGCAATCATGTTTATTAAGAATTCAACGTTCCTAATACATATGAATACTTATTTAGTTGTGTACTCCAAGGTTCTGTCAAAGTTCCCATACTTCACTGAAATCTTACAAGGGTAGCTGTTTGGACCTATGCCCGATGTTTGTTACGATATAAACGATACTGTATAGATCTGTTACGAAATTACTATAATTATATAATATACACACTAGCGGTAGCGGAGCCGACAGACATTAATCATTATCTTCTCTTAACTATATGAATTAACCGTGATGTGCATTCAGGTATTGAAAAAGTTTAAATTGTCATTGTCCGCGGATTTTACTTACTTTTTTTACCCGTTCTATTATAATTATTAGTAAATGTGTATGTATTTTTTAACTTGACGCAAGTACAGGGCCGCTACCGCGAAACACGATATTCGTAAATTTCGGACGATTGTCTCTGTCATCCTTATGACGTCTTAATTGGGTAAAAGAGAAAGATCCCCGAAATATACGAACTTCGACGTTTGCGGTGCCGGGCCTGTATCTTTAATCAATTTAGTCATTATATTTGCCAAACGAGTTATAGTTCATTTATTATTTCCTTAAAACTAACTACATATGATGAAAAAATTGTCATATATCAGAGTAATTAAGACTCAATACTCAAGATATACAAAAAAAATTGGTATATAGGCAGCCTTAATAATGTCTGCGGGAACAAAGTAATTTCTTTTCAGAGTGAACGCCTACGTCGGTACATAGTCGTGAAGGTAAATCGATCCCTTAACAACCCTGAAATTCAGGCAATGGTCGACGACCTCAGAGGAAATCTTCCAGGGACCTGACCTTGACCTTTCAGCGCGCACGCGCTGTGCCTCTTACCTAGTACCCTGACCCTGTTACAAAATGATCTGCTTATATACTTCGGTATTATGTAGCCTGTAGGGTTGCCAGGCCGGAAGATGTACGAGTATTATTAGGACTGAGTATTGTTTACATACCTTACCTAGGGTAGGTACTACAAATAATTTGCAAATTCGGTTAATGGTTTGATGAAAGAACGCGCATTATAAATGAAGTACCTACGCTACAATCTAGTAAGTGTGATTATTTAAACAATTGAAGACATTATAACTTATGGCCAAATAAATATATGCAGTAGAAAGGGTCTTAGTGGAAGATTGATCGTGTTCCAATAGCACTTAAATGACGCAACCAAAATCCGGGTTGATCTCACAATAACATTTTTTTTTTACAGAAATTACAATCTTATTATGATAACTATAAGTACTTAACTAGTTACAGTATAAAATCTAAAAAAGGCCCTTGAGGCATTGTACCAACGATGCTGGCGGCATTTCCTCGTTGTATCGCAATGCTGATACTATGTGCGAGGAAGCCTCCAGCTCTTCGGTCACCAGTTACAGTTATATTTTTTATTTTGGGATTTTAAAACTTTTATATAAAAAGAACTTATTGAAAACCTATTGCGCGATGCACAAAGCGCGATGTTTTATTACTATTCTAAAAACAGAATGGCACTAGTTGTGCAGATTTAATTGAAGCAAGATGTAATCTTAACTATATTTTCAAAATACCTAAAAACGTGATTCAAAAGATATAATTATATCGACTGAAGACTTAAGTTATTAGTCCTATTAGTGCGAGTCGGGCTATAATGCCGCCATTTTCTAATCCTCTATCGCTCTCTTTCAACCTTGATTACATACTTTCGTTGCGGTCAAATGCAGTCTGTCCTAACTCAGTGAATATCATTCCACATAGTACCTAAATAATTATTATACACATACAATACTGATTTGGAGCCCATTTTTTATTTGTAAAAATATGTTTGTTCAAAAATAGTATTTTATTTTATGTTAATTTAGTTTTTATTTATAATACATTTTAAATATACTTATATGTATATAACACTAACCCTTCTTCCGTAGTATCCATCAATACTAGTAATTGAAAATATTTTACATTTCACAAATTCTTATTTATTTTGTTCCAAAACAGTTACAGGTTTTTATATTTTCATTTACTTTAAGGGAAGATTATTAAGGTCTGCTAGAGTTTGTTTCTCTTCGAGAAACTAGTATTTTAATCCTAATGTACCGAGATGTTAAATAAATATATATAAGCCTTGGACCCAATGTAAATCGTTCTTCTTTACGCCCTGATATAAACATTGGCTTTGGCAAACTCTAAATATTAAAAAATCAACAAAATCACGTTGTATATTTAATAAAATTGAAATAAATTAATTCACTAAATACCTTTAACACAATTGCTTATTCAAACCAATCCTATCATTAGGCACCTATGTGTTGACAGTGGGTCGCTTAATCTTATTTAAGTTAGTTTAGTGTTACGAACAACGATACAATTTTTTTAAATAAGAGATTTCAACCGTATGACCTGATTTTATTTCTTTATGATTTAAATTTTCCTTATATCATGTTTAGTTAAGGGTTCTATAAAGGCCCGTCCTTCGCAATACGCAGATAAAACCTACATTAACTAAAAGTACTAAAGTCAGAAAGTGATTGTTCCTCTTTAGAAAAAAACTATCAAATTACTCCCGACGACGTTACAGCGTTGAAGTAGGATAAGATCACCCCCATTTTAAAAGTATATACTATAAGTACAACCACCCAGAGTTATCATTTTCCATCTTGGCAATCTTTGTCCAATTTTCCATCTTGGCGTAAACGTGATTATTACACCAAATGCACCAAATTTTCGTGCTAAATCAAAAAAGCGGACATGGCGATACTATATAAGGGTTCATTTAAATACGGAAACCTAAAAACGATTTGTATCAAACGGAAGATATCATAACGCATTAGTGGTAGTGTTACACATGTAAGAAAAGTAAAGACATAATTAAGAACACAGATAAATACTTGTACGGTCGAGAAAATTGAACGTTTATCAGTTCAAAATGTTCGTAGATACCTAAAAAAGCAACCACGATCTTTAAACTTGGTCGAATGTCATTTGCATGTACCTACCTCAATGTAAATTCATAAGCTCTTCTAAAATTTGTCCAATAGAAGAAAGTCGGTGGTAGTCACCCTACAAGTAGGCTCTCGTGCCAAACAAACCTATGTGTCGCAAGATTAACAAAGGTTGAAGTTCGTTACCATGAAGAGCTTGGCGTATGAAACATTTCGGATACTATAATAACTTTTGTCTTTGTATTATAATAACTTGTCTTCTTGTATGTTTTCTTACATATGTATTTACGATTTAAATAAACGCGTTTTACATTCATTAAACATACACATAGATTTGACCTTTACCGTTTCGTAAGTCCTTTTTTTCCAAGTTGATTTATCTATGTACCTAACTAGATATCATGTGTACCTAAGATGTAACAATTTGCATTCTTACACATAGGATTATCTTTTGCGTGTTTACGTAATAGTGTGTGTAGTAAAGTCTTAATTTGGAAGAGTTTGTGATTTCTCAATCAGGAAAGTGTGCCAGTGACAGGTAAATTGACAGTCGAATAAAAATAAATAATGGCGATCTTAGTAAGTGAGCAAAATCTTTTCATACAAATTTTGACATGTTCCTAATAGTTATTAGTAGAATATTTTTATTTTTTTATTTATTTATTTAATAAATCTATTTACAATTCTTAAAATTACATACATCGTCCCGCAAAACTGTTTACACAGTTTGACTGCGGGATCCAATCTACTAACATTAAATAACATGAGAGTCTAATCAACTTACATTAATTGTTAATTTATATAACCTTAAATTACATACTTTTCAGGTAGAGTTTTATGGGTAATCTAACCTATAATATCAATACTAATATATGTCCAATTTTCGTAACGAAAATAATATAACAAAAAAAAATGTTTCTAAGGTTTTCATTTAGGTACAAACTTTCTAAAACTTGGGTGAGCAAGGGTTCAAGGGTCTTCGCTTCACCTCGCCTTGAATCCCTAGCAAAGCCCAAAGCTCTATTGTTGGACAAATTCGCTATGCTCGAAGTTCTATTTTAGTATTCGTCGCTTGCTCAGGTATAATAATCACTAAACACCTTAGACTAATTAATATATACAGATACACAGTCAGGCGAAAAAAATGGCTACATTCAAACTCTAGTAATTTCAAAAAAGGATGGAGTTGGTGACTTAGTCTTTCACCGACCGGCGTCAAATAACAATGTCGTCGTGCTCGGTTAAGACATGTAAAAATAGCACAAAAAACACAAGAAGGACAGTGGGATAAGTTTTTTTTACGTAAGTAATTCAAATGTGTTGACAAATTATGTATTAACTCGATGCAATTTCGTGTTTTAGAATGAATTTAATTAACTGCAAAAATAAAGGATTTTCATGGAACAAAAAGGTACGGAGTCGCTAATATTTTATTTACATCTACTTACATGCGTTTTCTTATACATGTACCTATTGATGAAAAAGGAGATAGGGAGTGTACAGTAGCCATCAGATATATCGCAACAAACGAGATGTTCAAAAATATCTGAACATACACTCTAACGCCTTGACAATTGAGAACGTTTTCTGATATCTTTGAGTAAGTCGTACGTTGCGATATATCTGACTGTACATTTTTAAATTACATCTAGCAAATTTGAAATGGCAGATTTAATCACTTCGTCTCGTATGTACTTTAATAACGTTATATTTTAATTCAAGATTCCCACGGAATCCCAATCGACGATCGATTTTCACAATTGTTGTATTGGAGCCCCCTTAAAAACGCATTTTTATTTTGTTTTTAGTATTTGTCGTTATAGCTGTAACAGAAATACATAATCTGTGAAAATATCAACTCTCTAGCTATCACGATTCTTGAGATAAAGCCTGGTGACAGACAGACAGACGGGCGGATAGACGGACAGTGAAGTCTTAATAATAGCGTCCCGTTTTTACCCGTTGGGTACGAAACCCTAAAAAATACTATATTTACAACGAAAACCTAGGTATACTGCCAATTTGGCAAACAAGTGAATTTGTTTATTATAGATGTCTTAAGTCAAATATTGTAATATAAAATGTAAAAAGTGTAGGTAAATAAACTTATTTTGTTATTAGAGATTTTTTATTACTCAACGTGCCTAATATTATTTATGCGACTCCATGCATCCGATATTCTGATGACTTGGAGTTTGACATTTATTATTTTTCTAATGACGTTTCAGTAGTTGCCAGTATCGCGGTGATCGGACGAAAACGGTTTATATGTTACTTATTTGAAAACTAGAATGTTATTTGAGGCCATTTTTTCCGACTCCTTTGTTCGGGACTGTGCGTCTATAGGTATATATTTAGTCTAAGCTAAACACAAGTTCGCGTCAAAACAAATCTATCATGTAAAAAATTTCAGTCCTGAAATTAGCGACACCTATAAATAACTGTGCATAACAGAGCCCCGTGAAGACTAGGATGCTTAAAGTCGACTTTAATAATTAAGCTCTAATGCTTCGCCATACTTTTCGTTAGATGGCGTGAAACGGCAGTGCGCGCAGGCAGTTTGGCCGTGCATCCAACTAATAGCATACGTACACCGTTAGATGCCGCCTACTTACTTATATGTTATTTACTCCTTGTTTAATTGCGATAACAAAAGTTTATTCGATTTGATAATAATAAGAATAACATTAACAACATTTCTAGATCTATATTTAACTTATAACCATCTTATTGTTACCATGCGCAAAATTTTATAGATTTATATAACTAAATGTAATAATCTGTGGACAATGTTGTTGGTCTCCCACATTAAAATTTTCCTAAAACTAGTAATAATCTTGTGTCTTCCTGTGTTTTGTCCCAAACAAAAAAATAAGTTTATAGGTGACTGCATACATACTCGTATTAATTAAACTGATTCTTAGTAGGTACCTAATTAATTAAAATATGTGAGGCGCAATTACTGAAAGTACGGGGTTCCTATCATGGTAGAGAATGCTTTATGGCCAGTATTATACTATACTAATAGATAATAGATGTCATTTAAAACCCATTTTCTATGTACTGATAATGGATTAAATATTGCCAATATATATAAACGTCCAATTATATATATTGCCAATATAGTAAAACATTAATTACCTACTCAGAGACAGTCACGGGATTATTCTGTGTGGGAAGCTGTGTAGCTTGTGTAGCTAAATATATTTAGTTTACCAACGTGTGTATTTATACCAAGAAGATATAAATACATTACCTTGGCAGCCTAACATATAGGTAAGCGACAGAGTTGGTAATGACATTGATGACACGATGACGCAGTACTTTAAGCACATACGTAAACAAAAGAACAATCATTAACTGCTATAAACTGAACTAACTAGAATGTAGACCGTCCCCTGTTTATCAAAACAAAGCTTATATTAAAAGCATTTTGCCTGTAATTTTTATTATTATCGTTATACATATAATCGTTTGTCCTGATTGACTGGCTGACTGACCGATCTTCAACGCTGAGCCGAAACCACTAAAGCTAGAGAGTTGAAACTCTCAGGGTAGGTTATTTGATAAGGTAAAGAAACAATAAAGAAGGATTTTTTTGAAATTTCATCCCTAAGGGGATCAAAAGGAGATTGAAAGTTTGTATGAGGATTGTGTATCACACTCCTTATTTGAATACAAGAAAACTAATTTCAGCGTTTTTAATTTTCAGATACCTATCCAACAATATGCACGATGGGATTGAAATTGAAATGAAAAAAATCACTCCTCACTTTACGTACAGGGGGTGTCGACGAGGTTTATATACAATTCATATTGTCTCTGGTTTTATATTCTAAATTTTTGTTATTCATTGTTTTATGAGTTCTCATTAAATTTTAGCTGGACACAGTCGGCCTTTTAGTTTTTCAGCCCATTTTCTCAACTAAGCATTTTCCACTTTTTATTTTACCACTTTGTCGGCGTGATTGATATACTTTACATATTAGTACCAAATTTTAGCTTTATAGTGCTAACGATGAGATTATCCGCGAACGGACGAACAGACGAACAGACATGGCGAAACTATGAGGGTTCCTAGTTGACTACGGAACCCTAAAAAGTTACTTGCCTGGTCCAGCCTAGGCCGGCAATTCTTAACCTCTCGTGACTCTCATATAGCCAAAACTGCAAAGACATATAAGTACTTCGCAACAAAAAATAAAGAACATAATGTTAAAATTGTAGCGCATCACTGAGAAAATCAATTACATAAATATCTGATCATGAAAGATTCATCTCTTTATTGGTAGATAGCATTGGTAGAAGGGGTTATAATAAAACTATAAGTATCAAATTATACGGAAATAAACTATTGACTAGAAAAAAAAATTAAGAATCTAAAATTTAGATCATTTATTATTTTAACGACATTAATCGTAAATATCTGTCTAATCGAAAAAAAGAGGTTTTTCTCAAATCAGTCTACAGATTCATAGTCACGGAAACCCAGTATTACAGCTCAGCCAATTCACAATATTGGTACGTGCTTAGTTTCAAATACCAAACAATACAGTAGCTCTGACTGTCTATGACGTTTGAAATATGCCGGCGGAGTCAGTGCCAAAATCTTAGGGTTCATTCGTGCCAATTACACACACCACTCACATTGTTCATCCGACTATCATAAATACGAGACTTTGTACGATAGAGTATTAGGATGTTAGCTACTAACGTGTTAAAATACTAAATCTAAATGTATATATAAATTTCACAAGACATACTAAGAGTTGAGATTAGAAGAACCAATACTTCTCAAGTAAATAGGTAGTAGTAGTAGTAATAGGAGTAGTAAGGTAATTTTATGTAATCACGTCCCTTTGTCTTAGGATGTGTCTACAGAATGAATCTAACACAACTCAATGATGATTGGTTCCGAACGTTCCGAATGTTCTAACATTGCTAAGTCCCGAAAAATTAAGTGCAAGGATTTTGGCAGTTCACTAAATAAGTGCTGGCTTACATCACGGATATTTTGAATATTATCACTTCGAAGAAAGTTTTACTAGGTCAAGTGACTCGTAGGTATTACAAAAAAATCACGATAACAAAACACTGATGCTAGTTATGATGATTGTTTATGTTAGCATCCTAATTGTAATGCCGCCTAATTAAATCAGCACGATAAATACGTGCCGAATCATAAAGAACCACCTGGTAATAAAAGGTTTTTTTTCACAATAGTAGCCAATATACTCAGAAAGAGAGTGAGTGAATTCATTAAAGCTAACTTAACTCTTTCTGTGAGACCTTGGGTTGCGTAGTTGCTACGCGCTACGCCGAGTCGTAGCCAATGTGGGTCACAATACAATTTTAAATTGCACATACAAAAATCCGTGCCGTGCTGCCGCGTGATGCCGGCTGACTAGAATAGCACCACCACATCACCTCCCGCGGGTGTCGTAAGAGGCGACAAAGGGAAAAATCCTATTACGGACGGGCAGCAGCGTCCGTCGAAACCCAATCTACAGCCACTGCGGTCCCTAACCCGCCTGCCAAGCATGGTGACTATGGCAAATACCCCCAACATGATTCAAGTCATACTGGTGGGAGGCCTATGTCCAGCAGTGGACTGCATACGGCTGGAATGTATGTGACTAGAATACCACCACCACATCTCCTCCCGCGGGTGTCGTAAGAGGCGACAAACGGAAAAATCCTATTACGGACGGGCAGCAGCGTCCGTCGAAACCCAATCTACAGCCACTGCGGTCCCTAACCCGCCTGCCAAGCATGGTGACTATGGCAAATACCCCCAACATGATACAAGTCATACTGGTGGGAGGCCTATGTCCAGCAGTGGACTGCATACAGCTGGAATGTATGTGATGTATGTATACAAAAAACATCATTCTTGTTAAACCACACTCTTTAGGGTTCTGCGGTTATAGTTGACCACAATCCTAGTGAATTCGCCATATATATGCTCTTGTGACACGGATCCGAACCGGCTGGGGCACCATGGATTATGTGCAGGCCATTTTTCTCGACACGCATCGTTTAATGACATAAACCGTTGTTCTCTTGCCGCCATCAATATGCCTGCTCTTCTTAAGCCAATCGGCATTGTCACAGATGACAGCAAGAGGCCTGATGGGGTGTCTTTGGTTCCTTGGAGCTTGAGACGGATGCTAGTGTGGGATGCTACCTGCGTAGACACACTAGCGCCGTCCCATCTCCAACGAACTAATGCAAAAGCGGGTGCAGCGGCGGAAAGCTCAGAATATTTTAAACGTAACAAGTTATTATAAAATTGTTATTGAAATATGTTGAAAAACCTTAAATGTTATTATTTAACCTTAAATATAAGCTCCGGTCCCATGGTGAGTGATGTACCCTCACCCCGAGGAAATTTACAGTCATCATCATATAGTTATTACACACAAATTAAGATCTGTACATATTTAAATGTCTACATTTGGTCGTTACTATTAACCCTTTGAACGCCAAGAACCCCTTAAGGGGTCGCGTGATATCGTGCGTCCCACGCCACCGACCCCTAAAGTGGCTATGGTAGACACTGTCAAAGCAATTTTTCTGCTAACTGATAAGATTTATTTTCGTTTTTCACTAGTCTTGACGTTGGCGTACTCGTCACATTTTGACACGAGGGGAAAAACGTTCAAAAAGTTAATTATTACACTGTACCATCTAGTCCAGGAGAAGGTTGTCCCTTTTGTACTCTACATATCTGTATAATAAATAGTTGACAAACAAGCACAATTAAAGCAAGCATGCATATACTCGTAGTCACTACTACCCTTTCAAAATATAATAGTTATCTCGTACATGACTAATAAGTCATCTCAAGAATATAAATCACAAATAATGATTGGATTTTTTTTTTATTAATGGTTTGTCATTTTTCCTTGACGCCTCAAAATTCCATCACGTCAGTTTTTGTTAATTTCCGTGTCACTTAACACAATCTTACTGAGGCAGCTATGCATAGGTTGGCAGCATTACGTGGGTGGCAGCCAGCGATGCAGGGGAGCGAACGTTAACCCTTCTGCAGTTCATTCGCCGTCTGGCCTCACCCCTGCCAACCTCCCGCCACCCATCGACTGCAAGCCTGACTATACTGCAACCCAACACTTTTTATACCTAATACCTAATTCTGCGAAAACCATTACAAGACCTTGTAAAATTACCCCCTCTTGAGTTTTAATTTCGCTGACATTAAACTAACATTGGGATAACTTTTAAGATTTCTGATGTACATGTAGGTACTTTTATGGATTAAAAAAAAATTATACAGCTGACTAAAGACGTTACTATTTTTTTTTAAGTTTCTGTCAGTTGTTTTATATAATAAACAAAAACCCGCCAAGAGCATGTCGGGCCATGCTCAGTGCAAGGTTCCGTAGTATTCTATCCGTAACTCAAAAACAGGCCAACCAATTAAATTCAAATTAATACTAATTTAGTATTTATAACGCTAATTTTTCATTTTAGGGTATTTACCATCCCTTGGGTTTTTTTTTTGTTTTACATATAAAACTGAGACATTTCATCTCTTTCGCTACAGCAATGATGTGACGATATCTTCAAATTTGAAGAAAGCGTCCCTTTCTTGCGCCCCTCTACAATTACCTGTTGACCACTAGTTTGACCGCCAGCCCCAGTATAGAATGGAGCACTCTTGTAGCTCTCATCATCCGCAGACGAATCCACACCGCGAAGACTCAATTGGCTTCGTTACGTCTTAGCCATTTTTTTTTTTTCAATTTAAATGGTAACAACTCCTGCGACAAAGTGGGCGTTATTTAATTATGATAGATTTATAGTGTAGGTAGTCAACCATTTTGATTTCTAGGCCACTTCGAACCTTGTCACAGTGACGTTAAATAAGAGATATTTTGCGTCTCATATAGATTTTCACTGTGACAAAGAACGAAGTGGCCTATAAATCAAATTGGTTGACTGTACCTACATCTAAGCCAGTCTTTCGTAATGTGGCTCATGGGAGCCTGGGGTCCGCTTTGCAACTAATCCCAGGATGTGGCGTAGGCACTAGTTCTACAAAAGCGACTGCCATCTGACCTTCCAACCCAAAGGGTAAACTAAGCCCTAATAGTATTAGTCCGGTTTCCTCACGATGTTTTCCTACACCGAAAAACGACTGGTAAATATCAAATGATATTTCGTACAAGTTCCGAAAAACTTATTGGTACAAACCGGGGTTAGAACCTGCGACCTCTGGATTGCAAGTCACACGCTCTTACCGCTAGGCTAGCGCTCTAAGAAACCTCAATATATTATAATATTTTTTGAAATAGATCGATTGACGTGGAATGTACTGTGATAAGTCATCAATGCTCACTTAATAGTTTACACGATAAATAAAAGAAATTGACGAGTTTAGGAAACTGAGGAATTGACAAAAACTGCATATCCGAAAAATTACCAGTTCTTAGTGCCCTAATCCCCCCGCCAGAATAAAAAACATTTTCATATTTTTTCATATTTATTATTGATCATACATCAACTATTCTCCTTATGACACATACAGTCGCCATCAGATATATCGGAGCTATGGAGGTGGTTACAAATATATTAACAACGCCTCTATTATCAAGGCGATAAAGTGTATGTTCCGATATTTGTGACTACCTCCACGGCTCCGATATATCTGATGGCGACTGTACAAAACTATGTTACTACGCTAGCGTGCTACAAAAACCTTATTATTTTAAATCACAGCCTATATCTGCCTGTTTTAGATAAAAATGTCCTTTTTGCGAAAACAGTAGGCAAGAAGCTATATTGGACGTAAAATTACTCTAAATAAGAGGCCCTTTTTGGCAACGGATCATTTTTCTTCTTCAAGAAATAAACGCATGTAGAACCTGCTGAATTTATTGAGTTCTTCGTATCGCTTCAATGTGTGGCGTACAGTCAAGGTGAAAGATATTGATATGACCAAAGTGCAAAATGAGTATACATGCTCTATAGTATCTCAATATTACGGTACATGTATACATAATTACATATGATGGCACTTTGGCTGTATCAATATCTTTACCCTTGACTGTACATGGCAAGATCTCGCTTAATGAACAACGAATGTCCTCGCTCCTCGGCGTGGTAGACACGGCGATGCATGACATTTTAGTTGTTCTTGACGTTTAAAAGATTATAATGGTATTTTAGTAAGTTTTATGTACTTACCTAACATAAGTACTTTAAAAATCTTATCGTAATTACCTATTACCGTATTATAAAGTCCAACCCAACTGGGGCACAAAACATAGCGATGCATATGAATGGTAATTATTAATCAATTACCTTTTTTTTTTTAATATTGGAGTGGTCGAGTTAGTTGGATGCATTTTATGGTACCTATATGCCATAGAGCCAAAAAAAAAAGAAACAAGTGTATGTTAAACTCGTTACAAGTGACGTTACATTGGAAACCGTTTCGGGAATCCTCTTGATCTTGCCTTGAGCGTTTCATTTTGAGTCTTAACCGCAACGGAGCTGTAAGAACTTAGCTATGACGGCTTTCGTCAAGAGGACGTGGTGGATACTATGACTTGCCGTTGGCAATCTCAGGGTACGGGACAAGAGCCGCCGCAACACTGTGGCATTCATTTTTATGCGCAGTGATCGTTCACATTCCCAACAGATCCTAAACAGCTCTTTACTTGGCAGACATACTCCCTTCAACACTTTTGTGGTTATGTACTTATGAAACCACAGTTTTTTATTTGTGACCAATCCATCTATACATTCCTCACATCGCAGGTTCTTTGCTAACTCGACGGCCAAATAACCAGCTATGTAGCCAACCATCTGATATTTTTCAATGTTGTCATTTTCCTTGTTTAAAAGTTTAATAAACTTTGTAGTATTATTGAGTGCTTGCTGGTCACCTGCAGTTTGGCGTCGATTTTGTTTTACAACTGAATACATCTCGTCATAAGCACGTTTGCCGCTCGATTTATTTATGGCATCCAGATTTTCTTCAAAGTTTTTTAAAACTTTTGTAGAGCCTATTTGTATGCTACCAATCAGAGTAGACTTTAAATCGTTAAAGAATCTCTTATAGATTGCTTGGAATTTACTAGCATCTTTACAAAGATTCTTTTTGCGAATGATTGCAAAGAATTCATCCATTTGGTCCCAACTGAGGCGATAAGTAGTAATATAATATAGAATTCCATTAGCCACAAAGTTGGTGTACAAATAATTTAGGGAATCGATACTAATCAACCAGCATCGAAACCCTTCTGTGAGGTATGATTGGTCTTCCACAGCAAGCTGTCTATTAGCATGTCTACCTACTCCTTGTTTTTCATAGGTAATTGAAGAAATGTATTTCTTTGCCTCTTCTAGAAAATTGAGAATTTCTTTTCCATTTTCTTGACAAATTGGCTCCTGGAAGCCAGATTGACCAACTCTTGAATACAAGATGTAATAAAGAGTGTTGATCATGGTGATGTATTCTATTGTTGGGCCAGCGCCTGCAAAATTTGTGAGTTTCAATCTGTTTTTGCAAATTTCTAAGGCAGTGCCTAAACTTGGCGCCATTAGTTCAGAGATGAGGTCAATCTTCATGAGGATATTTCTCAAGTCTAGCATGTCAGTTGAGAAATTGAACTGGAATGTTTCTATTTCTAGAATTTTTTGTAGCTGATTAATAAACTTAAGACAAATTTTTCCTCTCTGCCCATTAAATAATATTTTTTTTGCACTCAGTGTGTGATGGAGACTTCTTAGACTTAAGGTAGGGTCAAAAAACAAAGTCACTGGATCCTTTGATACTGGATGTTGGAAGGTGTTCTTTATTTTCTTATTACTGTCAAACTCACCACCTAGTGCTTTTGCTATAGGTATAGTAGTTGTAACAGAGACAACATCAACTCCAACTTCATGACTGTGGTGCAAACACATTGTGATTAAATTAGCCTGCACTTTTGGGTTCAGTGTATTATCACACATCAGGTAGCATACAGGTACTTTCCAGGTCTCTTCTAAACTTACAAGCAATATTACATATACTTCTCTTCCTTCACTCTCACCGTCAAAGTCACCATCTAATGGACCAGCACCCACATCAACGTTCACAGAATGGGTTTGAATAAACTGTTGAAGATGATCAGCTACAAGTGAGAAAATTTGTCTCTTTCCTTTCTGAATGCTCCTTTTCTTCAGTAGTTCAAAAGCTTGTTTAGTAAATCCTGGCTTAAATTCATCATTTTCCAACCAACTACCTAGGGCTTTGATGCTAGGCAAGGGAGAATTGTAGTTTTCTCTGACATAATCATAAGCTCGAGGAGCATAGTAGTGCAAAAAGCTAGCAAATAATTTTAAACTGTTGGTAGGATGGTCAGTGACATCTAAAGTTGAGTTGTTGCTATATTCATTGTCAACATCCTCAGCCACATGAGTTAATACCATCTCATGTTCATTCAGAAGTATCCTTTTTCTACACATCTCTCTCAAGATATCTTGCATACTCATTATTCTTTTGAATTTCTTGGTATTATTAGAGTGGCCATTTAGATCAGATTCCAGACTGCTGCAATCACTTAAATTAGAGTCATCAGTAGTACTCATACCTGTATAGTCTTCAGAAATGGATTCAGATAGAGAGTCGCCTGAGTCAGATTCATCCACAGTACTGATTGGAAGATGCTGAAAAATAAAAATAAAGATGATGAGTATGATTTCAATAAATATTGCACCAAATATATCAGTGAAAGCCACTCTATTAAAATTATAAAATGTTATTGTAAGAAAATAGTTCTGAAGTTAGGTTGAAATATATGGGCCTGGTTAGGCCTTAAACTGAAATAAAGAATTTAATACAAATAATAATATAATATATTTGCAAGTTGTCCAAAGCTAGTGCCTGAATCTTATACTTTTTCTGTTTGGCCCAATGGTGGTTGGTATAGAATGCTTTTAGCCATTAAGTCTGCCACTTGTACTTGTATAATTAATTATGGTTATTTTCTTTTCATTGTATTTTTATCTAATACGTAACAAGCGTAACTACTACAATAAAAGAAGACATTACTTACGATCATATTTTATAATTTTAATAAGCAATATTGTTGACGAATTGATGCCAACTTTTCTAATGTTTATTTACTACATTATTTTTTCAATTTCGAACACCATTAGTCGTTTCGTGACTTTCGTGCAACGATAGACTATGGAACGATTGGAACGTACAAAGTATAGTTTAAGTAGTCTGTGGTGCAACACCAACGACGATTTATATTGCCGCGGTTGGCAGTTCTGCAAGCACATTCACTTTTACTTACTCTTAATAGCTTAAGGAAATCCTAGAACCAAAATGATGTGATATAATATATAGATATACTATTTAAATTACGTTTTATTCTCATTGTCATTCACCATATTACACGAAAGTATGTGAATACTATCTAGGCTTCACAATTCACATTAATAAGTATGGTAGCACTGAAGTAACATACTCTATTGAATCGGATCTTTTGTGATTTGACAACCCCAACCACACCGTGCGTGGCTGTTTGTCAAGAACATCAGTCAAAAAAGCAAATTCATGAGATTTTCATAGTATAATTGTATATGTTTGTACTCAAGATTATATAAAACATGCCGAAAAATAAAGGAAAAGGAGGTAAAAACAGGAGGAGGGGTAAGAACGAGAATGAAACTGAGAAGCGTGAATTAGTATTCAAAGAAGACGGACAGGAGTACGCCCAAGTCACAAAGATGCTCGGTAATGGCCGCTTGGAGGCCATGTGCTTCGATGGTACAAAACGTCTTTGTCACATTCGAGGGAAGCTAAGGAAAAAGGTATGGATAAACCAAGGTGACATCATACTGATAGGCCTGCGAGATTACCAAGATGCCAAGGCAGATGTCATCCTAAAGTACACTCCTGACGAGGCAAGGAATCTAAAGACGTATGGAGAGTTCCCAGAAACAGTTCGGATCAATGAGACGGTGGTCTATTCTGTGGATGGTCTGGATGAGGATATTGAATTCGGCGATGAAGTTAGTTCTGAAGATGAAGCTGATGCGGTTGATGCTATATGAGAACATCAACCTATATTTATATTGTTTACAGTAAGTCCGTGTAAATTGTTTCCCTGTTGTGAATAAACATGACTTTGTGATTTTAGTGATCAAAATTATTTCATGTACCTCATTTTGTATCGTTTAGAACTGTCAACATAATTCCAGGATGAAAACTTGTAGTAATTACTATATTGTTAAATTGTTATTTATTTATATCACAATCAACACCATAATATTGTGCAACATTCCTTAGATTAATCATTCACCACATACTTGATATTGTTTCTCCAACTTTTAAGGAATGTATATAAAATTAAACACTAAAACCAACTTTTTTGTAATTATTTTCTTCTAGTTAGGTACCAGCAAGGATCAATATAAATATTTACTTCCTTGGCTCTGTGAACTATATTTATACTCTGCCAAGAAATATTTATAATTAGCTAATGTACAAAAGATTAATATGGTATTAAACTCAGATATTATTGAGTTACTAGCAATGGACCATTAATTAAAAATTGTGCACTCGACTTTATTATGAACACATTTACTTACTATGGCAGTTACTTATGAAATCATAAGAATATGGGTAGTGTATGTGCAAGATAGTTTTATTGGATCAGTTTCAAAAGAACTTCTGATTCAGAGAAGAAATGACCATAAAGGTTGACTAGCAATTTAAATAATATGCCTTAAGGTGATGGCACCAATGTTGGACACTTTAGCTGACAGGCACCATTGATGGATACTTAGTACTTAATTCAAAAATCATAACATCATACCTAATTTGAATATGTACCAACAAATGCACAACACTTGACTCCTTTGAGATAAGCACTAATGTTCATGATTGGTTTCTTGTCCATTACTGGCACTGTCGCCCTACTTTGGTTTTTAAAATAAACATAAATAAAATAAATATTACAAGACATATACAAATTGACTAAGCCGCATGGTAAGCTCAAGAGGGCTTATGTTGTGGGTACTCAGCCAACTATATGTATAATATACAAATAGTCAGTACAGTCAGCAGCAAAAGTGGCTTAGCGTTTGAAGTGTTCAAAATAACCTACACACCCTCTTATTCTCTTGACAAAGAGATGTATTGACCTCATTTTGAACACCTCAAACGCTTAGCCACTTCTGCTGCTGACTGTACATAGCAAAACACTCATTAGTCATTTCTCAGGAACAAATACTTGTGCTGCTCATCACACAAATTACTGCCCTTACTGGGAATTTGAACCCAGGACTATTGACTGGGCTATTACCCGCTAGGCCAGACCTGTTGTTAAACAACATTGAGCAATGACTATGACAAATAGTTTCCCGATACTAGAGCAGTAGTGAAGGTTTACTTGACTTTGGCATGATGATGACTACAAAGTAAAAACATGTAATAAGCAATAAAGAAATAACATTATATTCACATTTCTATGCCATGTATGCACTGTATGCATATTTTGTCCTGATTTAAGTAGAAATCTGGTATTGGATTACATGATAGGAATATTGTGTATTTCTTAGACTAATATCAACAAGTTGGGAATAACATGCACCTCAAACTTAACAGCTGGGTTAGATTTGAGTTATAGCAGTTTTCTATAGTTTGCATAAATAAATAAGTATATTAGTTGTAAAAAATATATGTCAGGTCAGACAAAAACCGATCACACAGAAGACAGAGAAAGACAAGTACCATAAAACATGAAAAATCCGTAAGTAAATAAATATAATAAAAACGATGGGGAGAGACAAATAAATTTGCAAATACCATCTTGCAGTTACAGACATAGACAGATGAATGTTTGCAATCTCCTTTACCCATTTGAGTTCTTGCAGTTGGTCTACTGTCGAAGTTGCCAGATTTTTTTTGTCCGGCAGAAGCATACGATCCCTAGTCAACGGAAGTTTCACTGAAAGCATGGACAAGGACATATACGCTGGTCTCTGCAAGGCTCCGTGCTAGCCCCAACGCTGTTTTTGCTGCATATCAATGATATGTTGTCTATTGGTGAAATCCATTTCTGTACAGCGACAGTACGGAGATGCCAGTTACACAAGCCGTGTGTGCCGCGTGGGAATTTTCCTCCCTATATGTGTTCTATCGCTTGTACAATAGGTTGTGCTCTGAAAACTGTTTGACATGCCAACGGCCGCTTTCTACCACCTCACCGCTCGCCGTTGGCAGTGCATTCATCATCACACCCTAGAGCCTAAAGTGTCGCGCACTAAGCTGTTTAAGAAGAATTTCCTCCCGTGAACCCTCTGGCTGTGGAATGAACTCCCTGCCGAGGTTTTTTAGGGACTACAGTATGAGGTTCTTCAAAAAAGGAGTGTATATTGTATAGGACCTACATTAGGATTCACATGCGTGTTGCCTACCCTTTATTCGTAAAGGGTAGGGATCGCGCATGTGAATCCTCTGGAGTTGCAGGTGTCCATAGGCTACGGTAACTGCTTAACATCAGGCCGTATGCTTATTTGCCACCGTCGTATAAAAAAATGCTGACAATTTCGACGGTTATGGCTGAAGACAGTGGCGGGAAGTGGTTGTATCCGGAGGGCAGAGATCCGGGTGTGGTGGCGCGCAAATTGGGGAAGTCCTATGTCCAGCAGTGGATGATTAAGTGATGATGAAGATGAAATGAATCCAATAAAAACTTGGAAGTGTTTTTTGATGTAAGCTGGTTAGCTGGACTTTTAAATGGTCATATTGATTTAAATTTGTAATGTTTTAGAGTTAGTGTTTTCCTTGCGATAGTGCAGTGAAAAATTTTGTGTGACCCTCTCCTATCGTGAAACCGTCCCAACGCAAAACATTCCAATGCTCGTAGTTCAATTTTAGCTCGGGTCTCAATATTAGTACGAGAGATTAATCCAAACACTAACTGTGCTCCCTTGAAACAAATAAAGTACATTTCGATACTAGTGAAAAAAATTTTTTTTTCGACGAGGGTGACAATCACCCGAGTCTTAAAGAAGTTTTTACACGAGTATCGAACCTAATTTTTCATAGCAAGTGCCTTAAAAAGTGAAATTTACGCACGCGAAGCGTGCGAAAAGTGCACTTTTTACGCACTAGTTAGGAAAACTAAATTATGTTCTGTTATTTTTTTTTGAGGTGCACTGAAAATCGGTCGTTGCATGCCCAGTCATGTAATGCCTCATGCTGAGTGGCATCCTATTTGGTGTTTTATATGTAGTCATATCCTGTATTACGGCAACAATAACAATTTTCTTCTCCTTCTTAAAATCGGAACTGCGTCGTGTAGGCACAGTAAGTAAAAAACTAAAATAAGGGTTGGTGTGGGTCTCGTGTAGTGTAGGTAACTATTTTGTATAATAATATTTGATCGATTAAAATAGAAGAGCGATATAAATATAGGAAAAAGCTTAAATGAAAACTGACTGCTAGTGTGCCAACGTAACAAAACCTTAAAAAATATGTTTATTTGTGACATTGTTAAAAAACGCCTCTACGATATTTTTTGTAGATGTTGCCATACTGCAATCGCCATATTGAATTTTGTTGTGCTTCGGAAAACATTGTGAGCACGTGGACTGTTGGATTTTTAATAAGGCGAAATTGGATAGTAATAACAGTATACTCATTGATTTTGTTGTTTTTCAGTTCTTTCGGAATATCATCCATTATTTATTGTGTCATTTGAAAGTAAGTATGCTTGAAATTTACCGGCGACGATTCGAATTCCACATTATGGTCATTGGGTTTCGATGTAGATCACGATACTAAATACTAACACCTAAACAAATAGTTATTCCATTTTCAGTAGTCTGAGCATAATAACATCCTTAGTGATATTAGGTTTACAACAGACATTAAATTGCGTAACCTTTTTAAAATTCCTCTAGCTTACGTGTTGCCCGTGAAGGTTTTTCTGTACGTTGCTATTTGCTCGTGACCCTCAGACGAGGACTTATTAAGTGCCGAAAAACTGGATACATATGGTCTTGTTTAACGTAACGTGATTGATATAGAGCGTTTACTCTGTACACGTGTCGTAAATACAGTTGTTGGAAAGTGATTGTGATAGTCGTATAACACGAGTCGTGGCGCATATCGCCTGGAGCGCTGACGGACCGTGTGCCGGCGCGTCAAACAGAGAAACGATATCATAAATCCCAATTATTCAATTCCTATTCCATAACTGGTGTTACGTTTTCTTAATTGTGCTGTGAGACTTTTTCGAGTTATTAAGTAAACATAATATTTTGAGGACAATAACCTATAAATCGAAAAGCGCTCACATTATATTGCCATGTGATTAACAGTTGCGAACATAATAACATGGATTTGCCAAAAGTAAGTAGGTCACTTTGTTATCTTATATTAGATGTTATAAGCCACATGCTCTCTGAGTGACTTCTTTTGTATTGTCTTTTTGTTTCTTTCATTTTCTGTGTGAAGGGGTTTAGTGTCAGGGAAACATTGTTTTCATTTAGTTAGGTTATCTACCTCATTGGTATTAGTAAGTTATTCCTGTACCTTTTGTAGAAATCTCTGGATTTGTAGTTTAGTAAAGAAATTTATTTTCAATTAGTAGAACTCATCCTTATCTGATTTTGTGTGTGTTTAGTGTGAAACTTCATATTATTATATCAGTGTGTCTAATTTCACTGGCTTTTAATTCATCATTTCATGTGTTATGTGAATGGTTTGGAAAATAACAGTATACCTTAATGTCATTTTAATACTATTTAGGTATTCTTCATCCAATATTTAGGCACCTATTCTTGCATCATTTCATGAGTATAAATATTTTGTTTATTTGACACAGTACCACATTTAAAATTTGAAAATATGAAATGGGTCGGATGAATGGGGTTGGGTATTACATCCACTATGTTATTGCAAGCTTGCCATGCTTTAGAGTTTTAGAGTCAATATCTGATATGTATCCTTTATAGAACTGTATCAGAAAATATTCCTATTGAGTAGGTAGATAACAAAATCCAGTTTAATTATTTTCTGACAGTGTTTATAGTTTTCATTCATAGATTGAACTACCTATTACTTAATGAGAATTATTATAAGAATTTCTTTCAGTTATTATAGCACCATACATGATTTAATAGCATGTGATGTGAAGTATGGGAGTTCAGAAAATAGTGTTACAAATTAGTATGAGTTGTTAAGAAAAGTAAAATACTGTCAGTTTTGTGAAAACAATTTCATAAACTAAAAACAAATATTACAATATACAATTACAAAAAGTTAATTACCATTCATGCTTAATAAAATTGTTGGCACATAAAAAACTGACTATGATTTAATGTTTCTTAACAACACACAAATTGATGACACTATTTTTTTAAAGCTCCCATATTCATTGAGACAGTTTATTTGATTATCCACACATTAAACCATATCATGATTGCCTGTGTGCCATACTCACACATTTATTTCATAATTTTTTTTTTACCAATTAATAGATAACATACTATTAAAAAAAATGGTAAAAAATGAGTGTAACATGAATATACTGCCATATAATCCCTGTATAGTTTTTGGTGTAATAAAATATCTTATCCATTAACACCTTCGCTGCGGCAATTAGTTAACATTGCAGTTAACCATACTTTGTGAGGTCAAAAGGCCCCATGCCGCAGTGAACGTGTTAAAACCAACATTTTGAAAAAAAAATCAATGGTGTTAAACTCTGTCTGTTGTAATTTTCAGTAGTGTTGTAATGTTCATTTTAACTACCAGGAGTAGATGAACCTGACACCTAGCCAGATATAATGTTTAACTTGCAATATAAATATGTTCACATGAAATATTGCAACTTAATTTTTCAAGCAGATACTTTAAAAAGATATTTTAAAATTTAGCATACTTATGTAAGTTCGGTGACAGAGCAATATTATGGTACCACTGATCTGATCTGATGCTGGAGCCACAAGGTAGCCATAGCAACTCCTAAAATACCAAAGATATTTAGGCTCATTCAAATCCTCTTGATAATTTTGGAAAGAGTACAGTTGTCAATACTGCCAAAATGACATTTTGGGCAGAAACTATTTTTTACCTTTATGTTGCAATGTTAATTAACACCTTTGCTGCAGCAATTAGTTAACATCGCAATTAACCATACTTCTACAGGGTCAAATCAACCCCATACCGCAGTGAACGCGTTAATGGATGTATTTATGAATGATTTAACAACATAAAACATGACATCAAATATCATCAAAATGTTGGGTGTTTGTCCGAGCCTTGTTACTAATAAAATAAAATAAATACTTTTTTTTTTTTCATTACTGTTATCAAAGTATACCAAACACAGGGACCAGAACAGCATTAAGTTTTATATTGTACACTCTGGTAGCAAATTTGTATGCAATTATTACCAATTTCATGGCATTTTACGGTTCTACCGATTTATATAATAGTGTATGTTGTGGCTAATTTGTACAGGTTTAATTTTATATTAATTTTCTTATCCTCACAAATATTACAAAATAGTGACTTTTGTAGATGTTTACAATAAGTATCCTGAAGTAACATTTTTGTTCTAGATTGTTGATAAAAGTGGCTCATTACAATGGTTCCTTGTCGCCAGTTGTTTATGTGGTCAGTCCCATCAATAGCCGTGCTGTTTGGGATTTTCTGGTTACGAAAAAAGAGGGAATTTGCCAAATCTGACCCAGGTGGAAGAGAAAGGATAAAGAGTTTGCAGGAAGAACTAGCTGAAGCCTTAAAAGCTGAAATTGAAGCTCAAAGAGCATCTCCGCTGGGTAAGGCAGAATGGTCCATTATTAAGTCTGCACCAATTGACATTCTACCTCAAGGCAGCAGCTCACAGAGATCCTCACCACTTGAACTTACTGATGAAGAGATTGACATGGAGATTGAAAAGATAATAAGAAAGAAGTCTCTGGAAAAAGAAAAGAAGTCTTCATTTGTTGCTAGCCAGAGCTTGTCAGTAAGCACAAAGCAGGCCTCGTTCATTGTAAAAGAGTCTCCACCAAAACGGACATCCACCCTTCAATCTGAGATGGCGTGTGTTAATAATGAATTTGATAATTTGTCACTAAAATCTACCAATGGCAGTGCTAGGACTAGTGTTGAAAACTATAAAGAATTGTCTGAATCAATAGAAACTTCTCAAGCATCTAGTGTGAAGCAGGAGTCAGCTTTTTCTGATGTGAACACGCTCAAGGAGAGTACAAAAGCTGACACGGAACATACACCCACTAATAATTTAGATACTCAATCTAGTGACAATGGTACCAATAGGTTCTCAACAGCACCAGCTAGACGCATTTCTGAAAGGGATTCTGCAAACCACAGTCCTGTTGATCCTATGTTAGCTAGTCCTTCAATGTGTCACTTCTCTGATAACCATAGTGAGGTAATCATTGGAATCATTTACACTCTTGCTTTGTAAATATTATCTGTAGAGTTATGTATGAAATATCTAAAACTAGTTGATCTTATAAGGTTTTTATTTGTGAACTGATTCAGCTTCAGATTTGGGTGGTGCTTAATCCATTACTAGGCTTGGGCTTCATGTCATTTGTTTGTCCTATGTCCGTTTTTCTTGTAACTTATCTGTCAACAACCAATTTCATTGGTCAGTAATTTAATTTCATACATACCTATTACCACTACAATTGCCACATGCTAACATAAAATCGTTGGCGGTGGTGACACTTAAAAGGTGTTATTGCTAGAATTAATTGCCTGTGGTATCTAAATACCGCGCATTTCCGTTTTGCTACTTCTATATTGACTATTCACCATTTGTATCTTTCCTTATATTTATTTGATGCCTATGTTTCAGGGCTCAAGTGATAGTGGGAAAGGTTGCTCGGAAGCGGCCAGCCCTCCACCCGCTGGCATGAACATTGTGCCCACTGAGGCTGGGCTTAGAATACACCAATTTGTAATTTCCCAGACCCTGGTTGGTCTTTTAATAGGAAAACAGGGTTCATTTGTAACTCAAATCAAAGCTAAAACTGGTGCAAGTGTGTACGTCAGGAGGCATCCAGATTCTGTGAAACAAAAAATTTGCGCAGTTGAAGGTGAGTTTATCAATACAATACATTACACACAGTATAACATAAAGTAGTTTCATGCTCTATGTACGCTTAGATCTTTTAAACCGCGCAGCGGATTTTAATGTGATATTGTTGATCAATCTAGACTTGAGTGCATCAAATATTTATATTACAATAATGACCCTTATCAAGTTATCATCCACTAACAGCGGGGGCGAGTTGCTAGTAGATATTTATGGACTTTTGATAGTTATGGTTGTTGGGTGGACATCCAATTGGAACCGATTCGTTGCGTTTCTATTTTCAAAAAGTTGAAACTTTCAAGACACGACAGGCGCCACATGTTAAAAAAATGACTCGCCTGTCGTGCCATTGTCACTGAATCAGTGAATCAATACTTTTGAGATCTATTGACACTCAATTTTGATTATTTTTAAAGGAAAAATTTGTGAAACTCAATTTTGATTATCTTTGCAGGAACTCAAAGTGAAATTGAAGCAGCTTTAGAAATGATTAAAGAAAAATTCCCTGAAAAAAGGTTTCCAAACTTTTCTCTACAAGAAATTAGTGCTGAACTGTATCAAAGACTTGTACCCCTTGTACCAGAGTTCCTTCAAGTAAGTAAATTAAACAATTTTAAGGTGTAGGTTAGTTCAACCCATCTCTTTCATACAACTCAATTTGTTGTTACTAACAAAGAAATCTCATTTCTCATTATTTAAGCACCCACTTGTTATTATTATATTTAAAATTTACAATCGGGATCGTTTGGTTTCGAACACGGCTGCGAGCATTGATGCGTCACCACGTTAGTTGCAGCTCGTGGAGTCGGTCAACAACGACACGATCATGACGTGCCTGGTGAGCGCGGGGCACTTCTTCCTGCAGCAGCCGCTGCACCCCACCTTCCCCTCGCTGCACGCGCTGCACCGCCTCATGGCGGCCACCTACCAGAATCCGGATGTGCCCGCGTTGCCACGCCCTGTGAAAGGTAAACGACATAACTACCGCTAAAATAAAAAGGTCGTATGTCTTTAAAATGCGAACGGACATACTACCTTTCGTCTTTTCGTGGTAACTAACCGGTCTGTATCCAGGTCACCATTGCCAATATCGCAATTTTTTATTACAAGTAAACTAGTTTGCACGCAGATTTGCTGAATTGGTGAATTTATCGCCGAAAGGACGTTAGACTTACACAAAAGGTTAAATTACTTTAGTGACGAGCCATGATAATTTCGAAATTTGAATTCTACAACAGCACTATTTTGCTCCCGTTCCCACATTACATCTGTATGTTTATTATGTACCTCGTTAAGACAGGCTATACTTTTCATGAAATATGTGGCTACAACATTGCCGACTGTGTTTCGGTAATACAAAAAATATTTTAATGCAGCATATGGCTGGAACATATATTTTGGCAACAGCAGCAGTACATGGGCTATATCCTTGGCTAGTATGGCTACAATGGCTGACGAACTCATGGTTTAAACTACATTGTTTTAAAAGCAAAGCCAAAACCAACAAGAAAAATGTGGATTCGACCTTATTTCAATAAGCGTGATACATTGGATACTACATTGTTTTAAAAGCAAAGCCAAAACCAATAAAAATAAGAAAAATGTGGATTCGACCTTATTTCAATAAGCGTGATACATTGGATATTTTAAGTCTGGAAATAAGACTCGACGAACAATTATTTAAAAACTTCACACGAATGTCAAAGAGTGACTGAACTAATTATCCAAAAAATTGGACCAGCCTACAACTAGTCACCATTTTTAAGAACACTGTTAGAAGCGCCTGGAATGATATTTCCTGGTTTCGTATAAATTAAACGAACGAGCTAGTAAGACCTCAAATAATGACTATTTTTACGCTTGAATCGTATAAAATGTATATATACTTTATACTGAGAAATCATTACCAACCTCCATAATTAATGCTTAATTATAATACCGCATCGCTATTCTAATTAGTCGTGAAATCTATTTGATACGAGGCCTTTCTTAACCCACGTGTATTTAAATATTATTGGTCTGATTATAAATTCTTCAAATACGAATGCAGGCCACGCTTACATTAATTTACGTTGTAGCTATGGACGTATGTAATAAACAGGTTTTATGGTGAACTTTGCATAGTATTCTTACGGCATACATAAAAGAGATAAGGATATCGGATTTATATAATCATAACAACCTACTTATTATTGACACTTGTCTTTTTTTTATAAACTTTGTTTTTTGTTGATTTTAAGTAAATATATTCTTTGTAATATTTTACTTTATTCCTTTAGTTAAATATATCGAATTGATCTATTTTTATCAACTTGGAAATGCACCCAAAATGGAGAAACTAGTTTTGGGTGGTCGATTTAAAATATTTAGGCGGCCTAAATTATATTATATTAGTTTGAGTAGTAAGTACCATTTGCACCACCGTTTGCAACACCATACTTTGCCTAGTTTTCTCATTATACCTAAAGGTGTTATTAACACAAAAATTGTTTTTGTAACAGTAATGGTATTTTGTTTATTTATGTTTAATTAGATTAACTTCTATAAGTTTTCAAAAAGTTGTACGACATTCAATTACATGTATGGCAGCATTTCGAGTCATGCTCAGTGTAGTTCCGTAGTTTTAGATACGTAACTGAAAAACTATTTAACGGATTATGTCCAAAATAATTTACATTGAAATTTTATTAAGTTGTAGTCTCATTTCCTATTTTTTGAACTTGCTGTTCACAAGTTAGGGGAACACATTTTTTTAACTTCGTGAGCGTTTATTTCATTTTCAATGGTCACTGCGCATAGCCGGGGACAGACAGATAGAATTGAGCTTTTGAGTGGTTCGGATGTTAAAAGTAATCTATATGGTTATATTATATTATAAATATCTAAGCTGCATTCTTTACGGGAAAACTTGGCCAAAGTTTAGACGGTATGTGCAGAAATGTTTTGTTTGCTTCTGCAGCTTCCACCGAAAGCTGACCGATTAGGAGTTATTAAAGAATTCGCCACCATGTACTAAAAATCCATGGTGGGAGTCATAGGATGCCAACCGTACAACTCCACATAAAGTTTGCTGTTTCCAATGCTTACTCGTCAAACGTTTGAACATTGGTTTAATGACCGCTTGCATTTACAAGTATTCCAAATTATCTTTAATGGATGCTAAATTTGTTTCATTCGTCTTATCAATAGTCAATATTCAAAATTCCGAGCATCCGGGTGAACCTGAAATAAATATTATACTAGATGATCCAGTGAACTTCGTGCCACCTGTCAATCAATGAATGTACTTATAGGTAATTAGGTAGTGATAGCTATTTCTTGTCGTAATTTGTTCGACCTGTCTTAGCAACACAGTAAAACATAAATCCTGCTTTTTGAAGTCGGTTAAAAAAAGAAGTCATCACACCTTAACCTCTTGTGTGCGGTAAGGATTTATCCTGATTCTGACCACATTATTAAGGCCGTTCTTTTTTTTTTTGCATTAATAAAATATATATTTTTGGGGTTCCGTACCCGAAGGGTGAAAACGGGACCCTATTATTAAAACTTCGCTGTCCATAATCATTTGCGGACGTAGATATAGATCTATCCTGTGCGGTACCAGTGCCAGAGGCAAATATGTTCGGCAAATATTGTTTGTTAGGTTATCTGTTTATCATACATTACATACAGCTGTGCTTTAAATTAACTAGAAAATTGACATTTAGCCGCTTAAATAAATAAAGGCGCAGTGCGTAACTGTTATTATGGTCATTAATTATCGTAGAATAGTTAATGTAAAACTTACTTGGCATGCAGGTTTGAGATCTAGGTGTAATTGTATTGTAGAAATCGCAAGTGTGACCATGCTTAATATGTATAAATATGCTAAAGACCAAAATTAGTTTATCCAACAAGGACAAACAAATGTCAAAGGTCTGCTGACTAACTTAAAACTAGTTCCTTTAATATGTCAGTGTTAAATGTGGTATAAAGGCCAGCAACGTACTTGTGACTCCTCTGATGTTGCGAGTGTCGATGGGCGACGGTAGTTGCTTACCATCAGACAATCCGTCTGCTTGTTTGCCTTGTATGAGTCAACTTATTAAAGGTAGATTACATTAGTCCTAAACTATCAACTTATTCTAGATCTGCATTACATGTTTATTCCTTGCCACAATTACAAAATTACAACCCCAATCAGCTGGGAACTTGTTAGTATAGTCAGCAGCAAAATTGCTAAGCGGACTAGGTGTTCAAAATGACCTGGACACGACTTTACTGTTAAGAGAATGAGAGCGTGGTAAGATCATATTGTGCACCTGGCCCGCTTAGCAACTTCTGCAGCTGACTATACCAGCTAGTACCTTCATAGACATTATTGGCCAGCTCTGTCTGAACAAGTGAACATGCCTTTCTTTACGCAGTATGTTTGTGTAGTATACTTATGTAGTATTTTCATGGCAATTGATACTACAGTAAACTGTGTGTACAGTCAGCGTCATATAAATGATAGCATCAATGTACTCAAAATTCGGTACACTATAGAATTTATACGGTGTACTGTACCGCACTATTCGACTACTTTGAATGCTGCTAACTATATGACGCTGACTGTAATTAAGAGTTAGATAAGTCATGTGGGTATGTTTTTAAGCTGGCATTTAGGTACTTGCTCCCAAGTACCATAACACAAATCCACAAGTCTGTAACTAACAGGAAGTTTTTATTCGACAGAGGGCTCAATCTGCGCGGCGCCCACAGAGAACAACTGGTACCGCGCTCAAGTGATCTCAACGTCCGAAGAGCAGGACACTTCCATTGTGAAGCTGGTGGACTTCGGCGGGTACCTCACCGTCGACAACGACCAGCTCAAGCAGATCCGCTCCGACTTCATGACCCTGCCCTTCCAGGCCACCGAGGCACTTCTGGCGTTCGTCAAGCCAGCAAATAACGGTTCTAATCATTTATTGCCTTTGCTTTCCGAATTGTGAAGTATCGCTTACAAACTTATCATTATGTTACAGCTTTAGGGGCAGTCGGTAAAAACGTAACCATCTTAGATTAGCTGGACTATTCCGATTATCTAAAGCTGGCGTTGTCTTAATCACAGTGCCACAAATATATTAATAGCTCTATAACTTGAGGTGTTACCATTTGCTTTTGGACGACGAATTTCTTTTAATTGAAATTCAGCAGCATGTTTTTATTAACTATATATGCTATCCCATACATCAGTAAATTATAAAAAAATATCATTGTTAAATATTAACTGTTGTAATTATTAATCGTAATCGTGACATTTGAGAACCAAAATATATGTAGATTATTTCAATATTACTTTCCATGACACATTCACTAAACCAATATCATAATAACCACCTAATTTTACTTATCTGTCTACTTGTTATTGACTGTTGATATCACCTATTTGAATTTGACGATACATACACATGCACTTAATACTTTTCATTTAATATGCTTTCTCCACATATGTCACTATGCATATTTTCGAATCTCTATTCAAGCAATAGAAATAAGGAAAATATCTCTATTTATGTCAATGGATGTATCATGTTAACTTTGTAAGACCCCACTAAGAATATACTTTGGTAGTCTAATAACGATCTTATTTTATAATCCCGTTTTTAGGTCACATTAAAGTCAACTTGGGTCTTATGAGGCTAGCTCCTTAACACATCAAAACATTGACACGAGCGAAGATTAGTATGTTTGCACGGATAATACGTACTTCTATGTTTGTATATTGAACGTTCAACCTCAACGATTGTCCATTCCTGCTTTATTATAATGGAATAAGGTATAGGAATGTAAACATATCTTCGGCGACTTACAGACACACATTGCGTTTTAATCGTACTTTCGAATACTTAAATTATTCATTTAAAATCTTTCGAATTATGTTAATATTGAATGGTAAACTATTAAGCTGTTTTGAATGGAAAAAGTATCGTTCATCAGCATGTCACTACTGCTCAAATTGTGTCTCCGCAACATTTAACTCTTTTCCGACACACATCTCACTACTAATGAGACTATACACTACTTATCGTAGTCACAATTTTAGTCGTGGTAACATTACCCTGCTCGCTTTTATTCTTTCATTTGCATTATTTCATCCTTCTTCCAACCAAATCTTCAAAGCTTCATATAAAGTATCGATCAATTATGACTGACGGTGTTACTAACCTTACTTTAATTAATGTGTAGTTATTATTATTTAATAAATATGTAATTTCCAATACATTGGCATGCTGGATTTAACCAGGACTTGACTGATGTGTGATGATAAATTGAATCGTTTCTATGTTGCTAATGTGTAATTCTCATTGCAATATTAGCATACATATATATGGCCTGAAGCCAAATATTAATTTAAATTGTGACCCTAATACCCGTAATACACGAGGCTAGTTTTTCAAGCCAGTATAGTAAGCTAGCAAGCTAGTGCGTCTATCTTCGTGTATATAAAACTAGCTTAACTTTAAGGCTAGTAAGCTAGTGCTGAAGGAGTTAGGTAGATAGTTTTAATAGCTTGCCGTTCTATTTTTTTGAGCTAGTAGCGTCCCCCACCACCGATTTCGCTAGCCTGACTTGTGTACTATCTTCGTGCGGCCGGTGAAGCTAGTATCTGTCCGGCTATACACGTTTTTCTAACATATCTTCAAGTAATTCATCTAGTACACATTCACATCGTTTTTTAACTAATTGTTTAATTCATGCTATGTTATTTTTTACTAATTACGTTAATATTGACGATTTTTTTACGACACTGCAAAGGTACTGGCACTCGAACTGACTTAAAATTACTGGCATCGTGTAGACAGCACTAGCCTGTGTTCAAGCCAGTTCAGTTTTACTAGCTTACTAACTAGCTTATTATACTGGCTTGAAAAACTAGCCTGGTGTATTCCGGGCATAATTGAGGAACCCGCGCATGTCCCCATCCATCAGCATTGTTCGACTGGCTCATCCAAATGTTGTTTTAGATTCTTTTGATTCCGGTGAAAATATATTTATTGGGACAAACGCTTTTACTAATTTACAACTAATCCACCAACTACCCACTTTTAATATATTGCTTCATTTGGTTTCCCTCTAGAAACAGTAGTTACTGTAAGACAAAAATATTTCGTCTCACAGTAACTATCGAAGTGTTGGCAACTCAACAGAATTACCTTCAAGTGTAAGAAATAGACATACTATATTCATTTTTTAATTTTTAAATCGAGACTTGTATGTATTATGTCAAAGACTACAAGTTTGTTTCCATCCGTGGTTTATATTTCCAAAATGATAAGTCGTAAGGAGTATTTAACGGTGCCCATCCCAGGCAAAAGTTTGTACTTACCACTTTAGTAGCATTTCATCAGAATGTCGGGTGCGTGACGCAAGTTTGGAAGTAAGTTTTTGGCATGGCTTTATTTTATTTATATATTATTGGTTTTTGTATTAATATAGGTGCAAAACTTTGCTGAAGCACCATGTCTATGTAGTTGTGCAGAGAATTAATATGGAATTTACGTCAAAATTTGAATATAGAACGCCGATATGCGTGTACACACACGTAACTACAACATAGGCAAGGTGCTTTAACTAAGTTTTTCATCTAGAGTAAAAGTAGCTGTCATAGCCGTCACGTGCCCGACAAAGTAGAAGTTCCGCAGAAATTACCGTTTGTTTATGGCTTCTCAAAAGAGTTTGCAAATGGCACATACATTAGTGACATTATTGGATAACGAGACGTGAACGGGTGTGTATAGAGCCGGAGTGGAGCAGCGAGGCGCTGCGCATCATGGCGGGGCTGACGGCCGGACAGCTGCTGCACGCACAGGTCGCGGGCTACGACGAGGCCGGCCTGCCCCTGGTGCATCTCTACCTCACCCTCCATCCACAGGTGAGACCAACGTATCCTATTACATATTTTGAATTACCTTTTATTCATCATCATCATCAGGCTATATCAGTCCACTGCCGGACATAGCTTTTATTGCATGGTACTATTTACAACTACAACGTTTTACTTAGCATTTTAAATAACAGAAGACAATGATGTTTGAAACAGGCCCGTTTTGCTGTAAAGTTGTCATGAGTTATCAAAAATATTTACAACAAAACAGTTTAATATACAAACGATAAACGTTTTGTGAAATTAAATCGTTATTCAGTTTTATTCAGTTTTTGATCATGATAAGATAACTGTAGCTTGGTGTGCGTACGGTGCTTTTGAATCCAACATTCGGAAGACAGGTTGAAGTTTATGCCTATGTTGATGATTGATGAATGGAGTTTGTATCGGTCAAATAAGCTTTACTAGGTGTTACTAATGTGATGATATACGATATAAGTATTTATATTATATTAGTTATGGTTTATTATTACCGAATACGTGACGCCCTGTAGTACCTGCCATAATACTGTGTTAAAACCACAGTATTATGGCATCCATAGATATAAAAACGCATTTTTGTGGTAACTAATCTTTTCTATAATAGGTCATCTACTCAACTACCAAACTTCTGTTGTCCCCTGGCTGATGGGACAGAATTACAGAATTACATAGTTTGATCACCCTAATACTAAATTACAATTTTCTACGAGTCGTATTTACAAAGCCAACCTGTGGATGTCTGACAGACGGAAAGTTCTGCAAAACAAATTTTACAAATAGTAATTCATGACAGATGATAGTCGACAATGTCGAGATCATTGACTCGTAAACTGACTCAAACTCCTTACTTTTTAAAATAAGACGTTTGGTCTTTCATAGTAAATAAGACTTGTAATAATAGTAAGGTCGCTTCCTCCCTTGTGAATAACCGTCCTCCTGTTTCGTTTCCAGCAAGTGATATTCCTGAATAGGGAGCTGGTGGACCGCGGGCTGGCGGAGTGGGAGGTGCCGGCGGACTCGTGAGCGCCGCGGCGCCGCCCTACGCTGACTAGTAATATGGGATTGCATTTCAATCGACGTGTTATCGAGTGCTCGGTCCGATCCGGGCACCGTCTAATGTAGTTAAGCAAATGCGGTTTCGCAATTTTATTTGCGTACTTTTTAGTCTATGACTTGGCACTTGGAGCTCTTTAATAAACGTTGTTTTATTTAAATGATTTTTGCTTGTATGTATTTAAACACAAAACTTATCTGTAATTTTAGCTTATTTATGTATGAGTAGTAAATTAAAACGACGACGGGAACATAGCTTAATGACCGTCTAATGACGTTATAATAATATGACGATCTTAATCGCTTCTAACTTACTATTGATGCTGTAATATGTCTAAGCTCCCACACCCGGTAAACTAGATTACAATACGCTTTTAAATAAACTGTAGTCCTGGTAACTGCAACTAAATCATGTCTGTTATTTTAAGTTAATGTATAGTTTGATACTCATGATTACACGATGAAACTGACGTGGTGAGATTTTAAATAAGAGTTTCAGGATGCTCATTATATTACTAACAATACTGCCAACTGCATTTCGTCTGTTTTTCTTAATTTTTTCTCAACCTAATGTGCAGTTGTATTCTTAGCAATAACTATTCACAATTTTGAATCTTCGGATTTACTTTTATTTTCATTGTTTCATTCGTGCCAAAATTTTCAGTTGATGTGTCGTAAATGTGTACAAAAATAATCGTTTCATGTCTATACATGAGTATTTTTTTATGTCACGAGGCTATATAGCCTTGTAAGGATGTGCCTTGATATGTAATTATTCTGTTACACTTCCAGCATACACTAATGTATGTAAAATATTATTTGTCACAAAGACAAATATGCTTAACGTTATTTAATTTGGCGGGACTAACAAAAGCACTGAGGCAGAGCTCATTTAACATAAGGAATGTACTGATTTGTATTCAACTTGGCCCTGGCCTATGAAGTCTTTAGTTTCGCCAACAAAAACTAAACAGACTTACCTTAAAAATTGTTTGTGACAAACAAGTATTTTATTTATATTTTTAGATTGTAAATTATCCCTAGTTCGGGAGTTTTTGCTTTTGTAACAAATGACTGAGAATAAATGTAAATTATATCTGTATAAACTGCAAGTGCGTTAAACGTTGTGTGAATGAAGCAGGTGATATTGTAACGGTATGAAGTCAACATTATTATTTTGTGTTATTGATAAAAATGGCTAGAAACTTTGAAATATCATTAATTTTTTAAAACTGCAACAAGTGCCCTCGGCTTACTACTTGATGTGTTACTACTAGCCTATTTACTTTTAAGAGGCACTATTGCAATTTATCTAGCCATTTTATTCACATATCCTTCTGCTTTCAAAAAAGTACAATCAATTTGCTTTCTTCCAGATGTAATTATAGAGCACGATAACCGCAAAGGGGTAAATATTTGAGTTTGTATTATAATAATTGAGGTATAATGAGCACGTTGGTTATCCTGACTTTCAAGTCTAATAGTGTACATAATAGAACATTTTAAGTAGATTTAAAGATATTTGTAGTATTTTTAATATGTTGAAAAATTAAGTGGTTGTCTTTAGTGTATTTGTTTTTTGTATGCGTATTGTGTAGTACTTGGCATTTGGGATGCTTAGAATGTGACTTTCGTTTGTAGTTAACTGCAGCGCGGATGTGCGCTGATTTAGGATTAATTACTACATCGAGTAACCGCCAGTGATCATTTTATTACATTTACATGTCGGAGTTGTAACCACGATTAAACATTTACTAGCGTAATGACTATAGAATACACTTGGCTCGGTTTGCATATTGTTGACGTCCCTATTGTATATAAACTAATATATTTGCGGTTAAATCAATAAATTATCGTTTTGAAAACCACATCTGCAGCTTTTCCTTTAATAACATTTTACCGCCATTTACTTACCTGCTCCGCTGCCGCCCATTTTAGAAAGTGCCCAATTTAACCCAAAAGTTCCAAATTAAGTCTATTTTGGATATAAGGTTCATACAGATAAATTAGGTTCGCGTCTTTCCTGTGGACATTGGTTTTAAAGCCAATTTTGATTTAATCTACTATACCACAAAAACATAACTTAGACAAAACATAGTCGTTCTGTGTCCAAATGGGTGCGGTCTCTCTGCGCGTCCAATGATACGGATATGGGCAACATCCGCTTTGTGTACCCCTTACATTTCATTAAATTGTCGAAACGGCCTCTGTCGTTGTCTCGATTCGGCTCCGCGTACGCCTCCTACATGTCCGGAACACCATTGTTCGGTGTACGAAAAAGACTAACAATGCGTTCTCGAGGGTAGACGAGGGAAACATAAGCGGCGAGATGGCTATATGTCCATAGTGACACCTCTACCCTTAACACCGGTGTTGCCCTTAAACCATCTTTGATGTCGGATTTTGTGGGGGTCCATCTCGCAGAGGGCGAGTCACTGTCTGCCAGAAGTAAAATTATTTACCATTTTATTAGCCAGGCGCCCATTTTTTATCCAATAGCCCCGTAGCTAGTCCATCCTTTCCACCCAATAGCCTAGTACATTTTTGGTTTCATTTAAACTCATACACTAGAATATGATGTTATTACATCTTTCTTGATTATTAATATTACAAAACAAAAAATATGAAAATATTTGCACAGTATGTAACTATGCATTTTTGACCAGTAATTGAGTCGCACATTACTGAGGTGACGACGTTAAAGCTCAATTCACACAGAGCGCGGGCGCGGGTCGCCCTCGTGTCAACGCGGGCCTGCGGCGCGACTGTTCAGCTAGTTTTAAATGAACACCTTCACCCAGCCGGCAGCTGACACGCGCCCGACCCGCGCCCGCGCTCTGTGTGAATCAAGCTTAACCCGTAAAGCGGGTCCGGCCGTCAAGGAGGGCCACAAACACAAAAGCATTAGAAATTGTTTTATTACGAGTTGGGAAACTTGTCATATCGATATACATATTTAGATTGGGATTACAATACAATTTTGTATGTATAAAAATGCTCTCTATTATTATGTAACGTTAAATTAAAACTCATTTTGTACAACTAATACAATTTTTTATCTGGTCGAAGAATATATTATCCAAATTAAAATTAATTATACCTACTTATAGGTCGTAAAACAAACTATTTTTTGGACGAAGGATTTTGAAATAGTACAAATAATAGGGTTTTAGGGAGGTATAAAAATATATTTACAATTACGTGGTAAACGGATGGCCGAACGATCTGGATGCTTTCATCAGCACTTGGCCGGAAACAGCACAAGACCGGTAATTGTGGGGTCCACGGGAGAGGCCTTTGCCCAACCGTGGGACACCATACCTATGCTAAAGAAAAAAAAATACGCCGTAGCCTTGTAAGACCTTTTGTATGTGGTGCTAGTGTACTTAGTAAAGGGCAAAATCAAAAAATATTTCAAACATAAAATTTTAATACAGGTACTTAATCCAAATTTAAAAGCACAATTCTGCTCTGGTAGTTACAGATTAAATAAATTAAAACGGTATGCTGATTTAAACTCACAATTTTTACACATAATTACAAATGAAAAGGGACTTAATCGCGTTAAAAGGTTAAAACTAAAGGTATTGGTACCTAGATTTATGGCGTTTCGGAAGTGCTGTGACTTCCATGTTAGGAGTCGGACTCAGAACCGGGCAACTACGTCTTGTTGCTGTGCGAGTTTTTCCAACTGGGCAATTTTACTTTCAGGGACACCCAATTACCTTAATTGACAAATAATAGTTAAATCAGTGGTCAGTTTAGTGACGACAATTAAGCGTGAAATCTTTATGTAAATCATCTTTATTCGCATTGTTCTATTACAATAACACGTATTATTTATGGATTGAACATAAAACAATAGATTGTATTGACATTTAAAGCTTAATTGTTGTCACTAAACTGACCATTGATTTAACTTTTATTTTTTTATTTTTTTATGCCAAAAGGTGGCAAACGAGCAGACGGATTGCCTGATGGTAAACAATTACCGTCACCCATGGGCACCCGCAACACCAGGGGAGTCACAAGCGCGTTGCCGACCTTTAAGGGGGGTTGGAGCTCTGGGAACCTTACTCACCATCAGGAACACAACACTACATACCTGAAAGGTAGCAGTGCTATTATGGCTCTGGTCTTCTGTAAGGAGGAGGTACTTCCCCAGTTGGGCTTCTCCAGATTCGAGCATGATGGTACTTCGCTGACAATTAAGTTAATCGGGTGTTCCTGAAAGTGAAATTGCCCAACTACCCGCACTTGGTCTTCATTAATCACTTGCACACTAGGGTTGTGCCCAGACCGACACACAAAACTCACGGCATCCTTTGCTTTACCCGAAGGATGTCCTTCGGCTAACATTTTGGCTATCTCATAATGAGAACCCATAGAACCCGTTCCTCCTTCATCGAGTTATTTGTCATAAATATTCCTAGTAAAAAAGGGGAGCGAAAGCAGTCGCCTAGTGTTCATGTTCAATCTCAAAAGCTTTTAAGTATTTGAAAATAAGCATTTCAACATCCTAAATTTTCTTCATCATGGCCTTACCTAGTAAAAGAGTACCTAGACTTGAGTCAGGCCTAAAGTAGGCCATGTAAACATACCAGTTCTCATTGTTGTTTTGTAAGATTGGTAATATCAAATCTATCTAATGACTTATTTGCTAATCGAGGTAGCAGCTGTGCCCCCAAATTGTTAGCCACGTTGACAAATTTTGTCGCAACTAAGTTACGGAGAAAAGGGATTCGCGTAATTGCGTATTTAAATGACTTTCTTATTGTGAGCCAAAGCTAGTGCTTTTTCTCCATCCAGACTCAAATAGTTATTGTGATCGATTTCCTGCGATACCAAGGATGGACGGTAAACATCAACAACCCAGTCCAACATCAACAAAAATCTCGAATCTTTAGGAATTTGCTGAAAAAGGTTACAGGATATACTTGCCACAACAGAAAAGTCCCTCCGAGGAAGATTAAATTTCCCGAGCTTTGTGATTCCGTAGTGTCGGTTACAAATTTTAAAGCGCGAGCTTAAGCGGTTAAACCCCTGTCGTCTCCGGCAACCAAAACCAATAATATTTGATTTAGAATGGTGGATGCAGAACGTGACGAGGCAGTTGATAATTTCCCAACCTCTTATAAGCAAATTTCTCACCACAGACGTGGGGATCACAGCTAGACGATAATTCTATCAGGAAGTTGGACCCACGAGTAAAGGAGTTCGCACTACAACCAGAAGGAACTACATGCAGTATACGAAGCACTTCGAACGAACAGGTGCGTATTACTGAATTTCACTTTACTAATTCAGTCGGACATTCGCACAGTTCTAGTAGATAGGTGCTTAAAGAACGAAGGCGGCACCTAATCGATGGAGTTATTAAAGAGGAGGCCGGGAAGATCCTACGATCTGCAGACGGCATTCGATTGAATCTGGTAACCCAGCATTTACCAGGTATGTTGAATACGGTAGCAAATCGGCTGTCCCGGGGTAGAGCACTTCCGGAGTGGCATCTGTCATCACAGGCTTTTATCTCTAAATATTTCGAGCGCTCGGCACTTCATACATCGACCTGTTTGCGTCACGGGACGCGCATGTACCGAGGTATGAACATGCATGTGGTATTGTGAACCAATTTGATTTCTAGGCCACTTGGAACCTTGTCACAGTGACGTTAATAATAGTAAGAGATCTTTTGCATCTTTCATAAGGAACGGCCATAAATCAAATTGGTTACCTGTACCTGCGTTCAACGGTCAGGTATTGTTTTGCAACCAATTCAGCCGCGAGTGGCATTACAACCTAGCATGGGTGTTTCCACCACTGTCATTAATACCTCGAGTCCTGGCACACCTGAATCAGTGACGACGGAATTATATAGTGATAACTCACAGATGGGAAAAGACTATCTGGATGAGCGACAAGAAAGCTCTTTGTCACCTGATATACCATCACATCACCTCGTAGATATGATCACACAGCGTCCCCGCCGAAACTGACAGAATTTGGAATTGGAAGCATGGCTAATTGGGAGTGGGGGAGTCCCTGTTAACTATCTAGTCGGGACAGGATAGTTGTTTACTTAATTCAAGCTGGCGTGAATCTACTTTAGCCCCATATCGTCTGGCATGGAATAGATGGATTGTGGTGTTCTGAAAATAAGGTACCGTGTCAGTAAATACGCCAACGGCTGTCAATTTAGAAAATGTTGTTAATAGTGTTGTTGCTCTACACAAGTCAGTTACATTTCAACTTTTGCGATCCATAATTATCTAAAAAAAAAAAGCTGAATGAATATATTATAGTAAAACACGTGTTGAAACACGGTAGCTTTACTTATTTATTTATTATATTTATTGTGAGCCTATGGTGTCCCACTGCTGGGCAAAGGCCTCCCCCCCTCTTCCTCCAATCGTCCCGGTTTTGAGCTACATCTGGCCAGTCTCTCAAAAAGGAGTCCAAGTTATCCCGCCATCGCCGACGGGGTCCGCCGGATCCCCGGTTTGACTCGTGGGGCACCCACTCCGTGGTTAACTTGGCCCACAAGTCATTCGGCATGCGGCAGACATGACCAGCCCAGTCCCACTTTAACTTGGCCGCTTTTCGAGTTTTTGAGCGCAGCGTGGTGTTCCGGTTGCGATCCCTGAGTTTCACACCTAATATGCTGCGCTCCATAGCTCTCTGCCAAACCCCGAGTTTAGACTTCTGAGCTTCCGTCAAAGACCAAGTCTGGGCACCATAGGTGAGGACTGGAAGTATGCACATGTCCATGAGCCTACGTTTGAGTGACAGAGGTAGGTCGCCTTTCATTAGGTGTTTCATGGCCCAATAGCTCTTCCAGGCGTTCTCTGTCCGTCTGATGACCTCTTTTTCTTGTCGCGCCTGGAAAGAGACTATTTGGCCCAAATAAAGATATTCTTGGACATATGCAATGTGCTCTCCGTTTACCTCAATCCTACGTTTTGTGCCGTTAGTCATGACTTTGGTCTTCGACATATTCATCTGAAGTCCAACCTCGAGACTTGCGTTGCTAAGGTCTTCTAGCATATGATGTAGCTCGGATGCCGTTGAGGAAAAAAGGACAATGTCATCGGCGAAGCGAAGGTTTGTTAACCTTTTTTCGCCAATAACCAGCCCCCTTTCTCCCTTTACTTAAGCCTCGTAATCCCAAAGCTCCAATTTGGAACTCAAACCAGGTCGTTGGGCTGACTCAGAACCAATACGTCAGATTGAGATAATTTGTTTGAGGTATCTCGTAGTGTGCTACAATATTGTTGCTCGCTACTGAACGTAGGATCCATGACCTCACGCTGTTAGACATAAAACCTCATAGTATGATTGATGGAGGGTCAGAAATAATGTTTTATATTTTTTTTAGGTTTAAGGCTGATTCAGCATCTTATCGTCAATCCGGTTGAAACTGTTATCATTCTGAATTTAGAATATGCCCTGCCTTCTGGGTTAGAAAATGACTGTTGCTATCTTCTGACAGACAAGATACGATTTCTGCATAATTTGTTACTTGATGAGGTAAAGTTAAACCTGCGAAGCGCACAATGATTAGGTACCTACTAATTGGGTCAAATCAGTTTAGTCATAGAGGAAATACCGGGTGCGGCCTGTAATAGGAGCAAAAAATTTAGGGATTGCTTCTACACCACGAACGTAACAACATTTGTTCTACAACTTTAAAAAATTGGGTAATTTATTACTTGTGATTTTTTCAAACAAACTAAATAGTATTTTCAATGAACAGCATCCAATAGTCTAGTTGACGTTTACTGTCAGCCTACAAACTTCATAGTTTTCTAAATACATTGCTTGCTTGGATAATCTTTTTTTATTAATATTTATTAAACTATAAGTTATTTTCAAAAGTCGTAGAACAAATGTTGCTACGTTTGTGGTGTAGAAATGATGCCTAAAGTTAATGCCCCTATTACAGGCCACACCCGGTATAACATTCTTATACTTAATTTATGGTTTAGTTAATCACTGCCCTGGAAGCAATAAATCAGCAGTATCTTCATCCAACTGGATTAATAATAACTTTTCAATTGATGAAATTTTCCTTAGAGGTAATATTAAATAATAATAAATAAATAAATATTTCGGGACAATCTCACACAAATCGACTTAGCCCTACGGTAAGCTTAGTAAGGCTTGTGTTGTAGGTACTAGACGACGATATATATAATAGATACATATAAAACACCCATGACTCAGGAAAAAATATCTGCGCTCATCACACAAATAAATGCCCCGACTGGGATTCGAACCCAGGACCATCGGCTTCATAGGCAGGGGCACTACCCACTAGGCCAGACCGGTCGTCAATTACAAGGTAATTGGGGAAGTGAGAACACTTCATAATTTTTATAGACGGCATGTCGAATAAAGATATAGTTGCATTGAATAAGTGACTAGAATATGAGCTGTCCTATTAGACATGCAGAATATTTACCTAATATGATTTATTGCATTGAAATAATTTGTGAATATTAAATGTGATTATATTCAAGATTTTTGTTTACATTCAGTTTCTTAGCCATTCACCAGGTGATAACAGCCTGGTCTCACAACACCGGAGAGGACGAAGGACAATAATAGTAGGATTTTACCTGCCAACAAAATCCATATTTTGGTCCAAAAGTCCTCTCCGGGCCTATAAAGGTTAAAAAGGCCTACCTGGTGAGATGCAATGTCCAAAAATAGCTCGAACCATACCGAGCCCTGTCGAATGGCGGTAAAGGAACCGGTTGTTTGTCGCCGTCTGTGAAATTTGGTGCAGGGGAAGTGACGTCACTACAGGCCTTCCCGGGCTATTTATTTGAGGCAGATATTCATCAAAAATCCAGTAATAGCTTTCTTAAACCAGGATTTGTGTCGTTTGCAAACCTTCCGCAATTGTTAAAAAAGAAACAAAGCGTTTTCATGAAAAGATTTTCTTTTATTGGTCGAATGGTTTTATTGTAGCGTCTGTTGGAAAATATGGGTGCGATCATTTTCTATAACTTACAAAGGGGAAAATAGAACGCTGATATTTAGAATTTCAACATGGGCATTCTAACTCTAGCTTCAGTGACAAGTCACGTGAAGGTCCTCCAAAAAGCGCCATGACTCGAGAGATTTTCGACGTCGTGCGACAGCTATTAGGTAATCGTCGAATATCTTCATGTGACATACCGTGAAATAGAGGCAGTCGTGGGCATTAAGGAACTAAATACTATTCAAAAAATCATGCACGAAGAACTCTGCGTAAAAAAGTTGATCTCTCGTTGGATACCACATTTGCGACGACGACGCCGCGTACAAGTTTTGTATATAAATCACGTTTAAATCGCTCAAGTGCTTTAATATAATACCTACGTAAATAGTTATATATATATATACTGTTTGGGTACATCAAGAGCGTTAACGGCACAGCATAATGATAAGACAACGTAATATAAAACTGTTTTAATAATTTCTCATAAATATAAAAATACATAAAAAATTATATACTTACATCTATTCCCAGTCCACTTACAAAAAAACATGACAACAATTTATTAGTTTTTACTTGTACAAATACAACAATAACAAACATTACAAACTCTTTCAACAATATATTGACTATGTTTTCATACGTAGACCAATTAACTACTATTCCATGTGAGATTATTACTTATTAGGTTTAATTGGCAGAAGGAAAAAGTGGTATAACTTTTATCTTCTTTTTTATTATACGATCACGTTATCTTTATATTTTCACAGCCAATCATTCCCTTTAGAACTGGCAGTTAATAACATCAAGTGGAAAAGTAATTAACACAACCATTTAAATATTTGTTCTGGAATATAAGTAAATAACGAATAAGGTAATATAACATCGATTTACATGAATAAATAATTTTACGTTCAATCACTTAGTAATCGAAGGTCAACAGAACAATGTGTAAAATAACTTGAGGTCACCGTAATTTTCTGTCGCACAATCATGCAATACGACAGCGCTTATGTATCATTCAAATTATACAAATGTAGGGTATTTAAATCTTTACTTGAACTTAGGTAGGTGACTGTACGGTCGGAATTGAAAAAAAAAACGAATTTTGCCCCACTCTTCAGTTAGCTGTTGTACAGTGGCCATCAGATTTATCTGATCGGCCAAGGTGGTCACGAATATCGGAACAACGCCTCTATTATAAAGACTATTAAGTGCATATTCTGACCTTAGCTCATCCGATATATTTGATAACGACTGTACAAAACAGTATAGGTAGATAGTTCCTCGTCATGTAACGAAAAATCTTAACTAAAACGAAAAACCTTATTTTATTCCATTTCAGTTAACGAATCACAACTAACCGAATAGGCATGTCAGCAAAGAATAGCTAATTCTGTAAATCCAAAGAGTAACTTCAGTCCCCTTGCTTGTATTCAAGAAACCGATGTACATAATTTTAGCTATAATTACAGTTAGTGGCTTTAATTCGAACCTAATAATTTATCTTTTGTCTTAAAATAGCTTTTTTCAATTCCTTTTACTCAACTCCGCTGCAATGAAATGCTACATTACTTATTTAAATTTAAGATGTCTGCGATAAGTCATTGACGTCATTGTATAATGAGGAATGTTCTACGTTGTCCATAAACGAGTATACGTGTGTAAGGGGCGGCGAGATTGGGTCGAATATGTTAATTAGCTAGTGCTTCACAGCAAACAGTATCATCACTTCATCACTACAAATATAAAATAATCATTAAACTTTTATGACATTTAACTGTTTTGCCTCGGTCACATTAAGTGACATTACATTAATTATACATTTTGTGCGTATTACTTACTTAATCATAGGCTAGTTTCCTGTAAACAAGTTAAATTATAGACAGTTGTAATTGAAACATATTCGTGGAAATAACCGTAACAAACAAGACTAAATTTTCCTATTTTACCAACAGGTACCTCACTAAACACTAAAAGCATGGTCAAGTTGGAGTGATCACTATATGTGGCTAGGAAGTTTGTGATTTCCACAATTCTGCCATGTTCTTAGATACAACTGTGAAATCTATGAGCAATAGAATTGACCTTGTAATAAACGAGTTGTTAAGAATGACATACAAGTAGGTACTCGTAATAGTGACGTGTCATCATTTGCAGATTCAACTCTGAAAGTAGCCTACACTCGAAAGTAGTTGAATTAATTTACCTAACGCGTCATAAGAAGCTTTTAACTCCATACGTCCGCCGAATACTTTTTCATGGATTCCAGTTTTTTGAGGAACTGCACAGCTTCGGCCTCGGTCTTGCCGCCCTTCTCCTGGATGGCCTTGAGGATGATGTTGCGCACGTCCACCGCCATGTTCTTTGCGTCACTGTCAACCACAAGCGGCCATTAGTCTAGTCAAGCAAGCCATTAACCTCGACTGTACAAAACCGGATAATATTCCGCCCATCAACAGTAATAACTAAAGAGAAGATTCAATAGAATATCTAATCGGCGGTCAGTGTTAATTATATGTGAAATGTAATTCAAAAACTATTAAGGACTGTTTCATTGCTAAATACATTTATATGAAGCTTTGTAGACAGAACAAAAAGAAACAATAGAATAGATTATACAATGTACATATATTATGCAATATCTTAAATGGCCGACCTAACAACACACTATGCAAGAAATCTACGAAGTAAAGTTAGTGCTATAATGTTAAATTATACGACTAATTGTCCAATAATAGCAACCGAAGCCAGATATTTGACTTCATAATTTAATACCTACTTTAACTATGTGGGTCCAGCAACTAGATCCAAGGTCCAAAACTATATTGTATGTGTACGCATTTAAAATAAGTAAGTGTTCACTTATTGTGTTGGACCCGATACTGTATTAACCCTTTACCAAGAGAAGGGATATATTCCTCCCACACCTCATATCGGTTACCGTAGTCAGGTTTTAACTCCAAAATCTGCTATAAAATATTTTGTCAATAATGTTGTCTTCGGTTGCCGCGATAATTACTCATGAAATAAAACAACTAAAACGGATTATAAAATCGGGTGGACCCGATGACCACGAACGCTGCTAAAGGGTTCGAAACTTCGGGATGAAGTTTAAATTAGTATACGCGATTTAATCCGTTTTAGTTGTTTTATTTCATATTTTGTCAATGTCTGAAGAGCATACAATAATGTTTTCAGTCATTGATATAATGTTTTGTAGGAGATTTGGAGATAGACCTTGTATATTATAACCAATATAAGATGTGGGAGGAATATATCCCTTGGCCTGATTAAGAATATAATAAGACAAAATCCAGTATGAGAGTTCATAAATTAGACTAAACAGGCGATGGGATAACCGTAAACCACGTTTTTATTTCTGGTTTAAAGGAAGATCACCGACTCTTGTAATTTTTTTTGTTTACAAGGCGTTCAATACGGAACAGTATATTTTATGAAGTATGTATTAAGACATGCTGGTTCTTCGGGGCCTGGTAAACGGTTAATGTTCTAGAATAGGGTCATGCTACCAATGTTCGACGCTTTAAGATGACGGGCACCCGTGAACCAATAACGGACACTTAGTTCAAAGCGTTTTAATTGATTGATTACGATTAAATGCACAACACTTGACTACTTTGAAATAAGAACTAATGTTTACGATTGGCTCCGTGTCCAACACTGACGTCGTCACCCAACTCTCGAGAAGGACCATATACGAGTAAATGACAAGCTAATGGTATGAGGTACGTTACCCGCAGATGTAGAAGTGTCCGTTCCGCTTGCCGATGACGTCCCAGATCTGGTCAGCGTTCTGCTCGAGCAGGTGCGTGACGTACACCTTTTTGGCTTGATCGCGGGAGAACGCCAGATTCAGCTTCACGTCGCCGGTCTTTGCCCACGCCTCCAGCTCCTACGAACAGAATTGCGATAGTGTTTTTTTACCGTTAAATGGTTCATGTAAATGTCTCGTTGTGCTTGTTTACGACAATACTGCAAAATAGATCAGTGTTATAAATTGAAATTGATGACACATAGTTAAGAAAAAGATTTAACTTATTTCAATTTATAATTCATTTGATTTGTTCTCAGTTGAATAGTTAAGTGATTTCACAAAGTGGACATAGGAGCATTATTTTACAATTTTTCATGGCATGTATATGGAAAGTTTATATTGTATAGTACTGTGGAGAAAAGGTTGAAGACCCAATAGAGTCACTTCATTTATGCTTTCGCGCTCAGGGCTGCTGGATTGGATACACCTCAGCTTAGCGCAGCTTGTTGTATGAGAAAAGTATCGTAATTTTCCTTGTTTTAGTTATATTTATTTTGATTATAGCTAACATTTTTTTTAGTTAATAATGCGAATCATGTATCTCTATGTATATTGTAACTAGTCTGTTATATTTGTAAAAAGATATATTTAATATACCTAAATAACCACTGTTTCTGACGGTAAGTACATAACTTTCAAATACATAAGTAAAACATTAGTATAAAATTATTTATTACATTTATTTATTTCATTAACCTTGAGCCGTTGGTTTCCGGCATTATATTTTGAACAAATATCAGGTACTTATATACAGAGATAAAGTGATAACGAATCACTGTCTAATGTATAAACGACTGGCGTCATACGTACCTAGTATAGATATTAGACAAATTAAGTACTTCCTAAAGTACTCGGGCAATATGAAATTAGGGTTAATTGCAAAAACAAACCTAGTAAGGTGAGTTAAGGACCTGCAATTATTCTTAAGATAATGATTTCATTTGTGTTACGATACTTAAACAGTTGCTAATCATGCGCCATAAGCGCGTTCATAGAAAATAACAGAGTATGGTAAGTAATTAATTACTAACCTCTTGGTAAATATAGTCCTGGTCGCGATGCCTGCAGCCGAAGTAAAGTATGTTGTCACCGACGTCCTTGCCACTTTCGCGCGCGTGCGCCCGCTCCTGCAGGAAGCCGCGGAATGGAGCCAGCCCCGTGCCGGGCCCCACCATTAGGATCGGAGTCTGGGTTTGCAGCGGCAGTCTGAAAACACGAGCGTGTTATAACCCACCTTTTATAGCCTTGCAAACAATTTTAATCATTTTTTACGTTATTAACCGTTTAGCCACCTTCTGTAAGCAGGCACGTTATTTAGTTATACCTAAACATCAGTAGCGGTGCGACATTTTTTTTCTTAGGCAAGACAGAGCCGATATATCTTAAGCCTTTTTTTTCTTGAGCCCAAGGAAAACCGTTGAACTGCAGTAAAGTTAGTCAAGCCGGTGGGAATCGGCTTGTATAAACGCGCTGCCACTGCTAAACATTTTAATAAACATTTCCTTTACATTGAATTCGTATCATTTTACTTTTAAATCATTCGCCCAAACGAGATACCAGTACTAAAAAGTTTTACCTACATTCAATTTCGAATACAGGTGAGATTTGTGTAAGTACTATTTAAAAATTGGAGAGCTGTTTGAGAATGTTGTAATTGTATGTAATGTAATTGTAAACATGGCGTAGGTATTGTAATCACTAATCACCATATCTTCAAATGATTAACTGGAAGATTACACGTATTTCATTACCATGATACAATACACATATTTTAAAAGGTCAAGCTTAAATTTGCTGCGATTGCGACGACATGCTCACAGAGACCAAAGACCTGCCTGCCTATAGAGTGGTAATGTTATTCATTTTGGACGCGACGCATCAGGTGAAAAGGAGCTAACGGCGGTGCGACTGGTAACTTAAGATTCCCGCGCTTTAGCATGCGGACGTAGGGATGGGAAATGTTTGTTACCGGCATCCTAAACTGTTTAATAAATATTGTTTATTAAATCTACTTAAAAAAAAAAACCTTATAATTAGTGACAACATTCATTTAAAATAGGTACCTACAGTCGACGTATATATTGTAACCGCTAGAAACATATTATTCGAATGGAATTGTGTCATTTAAATTACTTTTTATTTATAAAGTAAATTTAATCTATGAATTTACTACTCAGCCTAAACCTAAAAAATAAGATTTGAAGTGTATCTAGTCCTTGTTCTGTTATATTTCGTAATGATCAATCTCAATAGGTACGCATAATATAACATAATCTCGTTACGCATCCCTTAGTAAGACAGAAATAACAGATTGTATTTATTTAATCTAACGATGATTTTCATTTTTTTTATAGAATATGTATATTGTAAGATTTGTAAGTAGAAATTTTAGAACACCTTCCACACATCTCACAAATGAGTTTAATTTTATTTTTCAAGTTATTGATTTTTTGAGGCATACATATACAGTATGCGTAGATCAGTATCTCGGATGCAACGCAACCAACTGCCTCGGCGCGCGACCGGACATCATTGCTGATGCTGCCTCATACTGCGAACGACTTGTTTACTCGGACTATTTTTACTTTGAACTTAAACTGACGTATAGTCAGTTATTATCATTATAATAAATCGAGCTAAGTTAGACTTTAGTCAGCAACAGAGTTATTTAAAAAAATAGTAAGAAAATTTAAATTAAAAAAAGCAAGTTTGTTCGTCTTTCGTGCGTTAAGGCCCCCCAAGCAACTGTCACAATTCCACTGTGCTTTTCTCGCCACACTCGTGCTTTATTCACGGGTTATTTTGCTTATTTTGGTGTCAATACATGTAAGCACGAAAGGTAAACACCAAATTTCTTCCTTGCTTTTAATAAATACTTTATTTATATTTTTAAAAAATCATAAGATATTTTAGTGAATTAAATGGGAAAGGAACGCCTACTGTCACCCTATTTCATGGAGCCAGTTCTGTCAACAGGGTATGAATATGATTTAACATTGTAATGTACTTTTACGTATTGATTTTGATAGCGAATGGTGCGGAAACATATATCAAAATGACTTACTAGTTTACAAAAGCTATTTATAAATAAACATATTTTACGGACTGAAAACGTGTTACGCCAATTACACAATTTATTTGCGTAAATATGCATTTACGACCAAATGTTCGTGATTTCTTTTAATGTTTTTTGATAAGATAAGTGTCGTCGTAACGCGGATGGAGCGACCACGATTGTCTGAAGGTCAATAACGTAGATACCTACTTATGAATGTTATACAAAAAAAAAACAATTGTAATGTGATGTTAGCATGAATTAATATAGAAATTGCTTCAAATTAAATTATGCATTTACATATGTAGGTATGTTATGCGGATGACATTTAAGCAGTTTCGAAGTTGTTTTGTAGTTTCCTCATATTATTTTTCGCTGGAATCTTCTTTGTTTTTAAGTCTGAAATGTATTTGCTGACTAAGGATTGATAACGTCATTTTATCGAACCCTGATAATAGGCATGTTTTCATTACTAATTTATTAAAAAAATGGAAACGAGTACGCCTTGAAGTATTAGCAATCTTTTTATAATATCATAAATACTAAGTGAAAAATATAAAAACCGATAACCGTTAAGTAGATAACCTACCAAATCCTGTACGCCTTAATAAGGAGAATAAACTTCATTTATGAGACACTTGTACTCCCATATACCACGCAATGGATTCTTTTGATTAGACCTGATGGCACTGCAACAATGTTTTACCTGAACTGAGACTTCCTAATGAAGACTGGCACACGCGGGTAGTCTCCGTCCTTGGGCTTGTGCTCCGCGAGCCACGTGGTCGCGACGCCCTTGTTCAGCCGCCCCGTGGGGGTCTTGTACTTGACCACCACCGCCGTGATGTGTACCGTCTCCGGATGCAGCTATAAACAAAAATCATAATTAGATACCACAACTACAAGTCCACAGTTTAACGGCGTGTTAGCCTAGTCGGTAGTGACCCTGTCTACGTAGCATGATGACCCGGATTCGAATTCTGGTCACGGCCTTTATTTGTGTTTATTATGTTCCTGGGTTATAGATGTCATCTATATATCTAAATATTTACATGTATATTATATATCCATCTATTATATATATTGTTGTCTACTACCAATAACACAAGCCTTATTGTGCTTACTTAGTAGTAGATCGGTTAGGAAAGATTGTCCCAAAACATTTATTTACTATATACAGATAATAGACATAATACCTAGTTCTTCAAGCAGAAAGTACTCTAACAAAATAGATGTTTGACAGTTGAATAATCATACCTAATGCATTTCAAAATGAGGTTAATACTATTTAGAGTAATTACTCTAAATAGTATTAACCGCACTCGGCGCTACTAGTTCGTACGTAATAGCAACTCATTCTAATAATTAGGTATACCAGCACACAGCACAGTCCAGTTAATTTAAACACAAGTATACATGTAGGTAAGTTGGCAACGGAGTAAACATTTAGGTGCCTTAAATTACACAAATTAAAAACATTATCATATCATCAGGTTCGATCAAATTAAAGAATGGCCTCTAAAGACGCGACAAAAATATTTTATTAACGTGACATTGAATTACAATTGGGTTTCCAATCTGCCAGACTGCGTAGAGATTGATAAAAACTTTATAAACAAACTGAGCTGCAGGTAAAAGTCCAAGTTCTGAGATAATAGAAATTAGTTTAAATAATTACTGCCTTAGTGACAATTATATAAAAAAGTCAATGTTAATCGCCGTGCTAATTCACTGTCTTAGGTATTCTATTGTTCAAATGGTATAATGAATAACCCCTGTTATACATCAGTAAAAGTCAGTGTTCATTAGAAAAACGGTTGCTTCATAATCATTGGCATCATTGCATTATCATTAACACGACTCCCCCCTGACTGTCTCACGAATGAATCTGACCGTGCGTCCCACCGCACCTCTGACTACATCTGCTCTTGTGAAAATGAATACCTAAATAAACGTTTTATTGTAGGATAATATCATGAATATCATGATTGATCAAAATACTTCATTCAGTTTTAAAGGGCACTCCTGTTTGATAGAATGATTGTACGGAGCGAGAGTGGTAACACGATTTACTAACTGAAGGAAATTATTGGCTTGTGAAATTGTAAATAATCGATTTATCAAGCACATTTTAGTACAGTAGTTATTACCGCATTTAAAATTCAAATAGCATTATAAGAAAATAAATTAAAAGTGTTTACCTTGGGACTAGAGGAAATAGAATAGTATCGAGGCTGCAGTCGTGGCAGCAGCTCGCAAATGTGGTCTAGTGGGGGTTTACATGACTTCACATCTTCCAGAATGTGCACGATGTTCCTGCAGGCCTCAGCCACAAATGACTGGTACAAATCCTTGCCCTCTTGGGAGTTAGTGGCCATTAATAACAGCTTCTTCTTGTCCTGAAATGACACAACACATTTATGGCATCATTTTTTTGTTATGACTGACATTCATTCGTAAAATAAAAGCTTAATAAAGCCGGCAGCGAGGCTGGTTAGAGTCAGTAAGTAAATAATAGTATTAAACTCTGATTAACAAGATAAAAAAACACAGACCTTATAAGCCTCCTATAATAAAGTAATGCAATAACATATTCACCTCTTCCTCAGTACAATATTCAGCCAATTCTCTCAGAATGTGAGTCCTAGGCAGAGCTGTAATCTCGATGTAATGAGACAGAGCAGTCCTGTATGAGGTGGGGCAAGGGAACGGGTGCTTCTTGCTGCTCTCTTGATCAGTGTTGATGAGAGAGAAGATCTCGTCAAGGTTGGCACCGGTCAGTTTTCCTAATTGGTCTACTAATGTTGTGTCATTGATGGGGTACACAGCGATATGGTCACCTGTCAAATAGAATAGCATACTTAAACACCGCTAAAACCTCTCCTAGTTACTTTTTATACTTCAATAAACTGTAAACTAAACATGCCTAATTTGAATGTGAGATGAGCGGGCGTTAGTGATACTCTCTTGTATAATATTATGCAGTATACATTTTGTATGCATTTAAATGATCGTGAGGTATTTTTAAACCATAAATATGCATGGAATATCTCAAAGCAAAAAATAAAAGAGGAGGAATAAAAAGAAGGGTCGGGTTTGTGCGAGCTGAACTAAAATGTTAATAAATCACATGAGGAATTGTCAAATATACTGACTATTAAAAATGCAAGTATTAAGAAATAATGATGAAGTAATTTTAACAATGTTATTGACTGATTAAGTGTGAACTTTTCTATTATGATTTAAATGAAATTCACATTGTAAACAAAAATAAATTATAATTACCAGCTTCATATCTCATTTTGGATTCGGAGATGTCTAGCTCAACATGTAGACACGACCTGTCGCCACCCTTGTGCAACTCCCTGTTCACCTTGATTTGAGCCAAGAATGGGTTCTTAGCATCATAAGGTCTGAAAAATAAACAAATTCCATCTTAAAACAAATCATTAAGTAAATTATGTTATGTATCTAACTTTCCTAATTCCAGAATACATACAATTGATGGTATGTTTACAAAAACAACATAACTACAGGCCCAGGCTCTTAAACGCCGCAAATATTCGTCCTTACTTAAGGATTACGAGTTCGCGGCACTCGCAGTTGAGACCCTGGGCCCCTGGTCAGACGCCCTGGCGGTACAGAGATGTAACGCAGCCAGCGTTATGGGGACTTGCTGGATGTTGTATTTTTATTATAAAAAAAAATAGTTAGCAGTAATTATTAATTTTATTTTATTTTTACCATATGAACTTAGTATAATTTATTTTTATTTATGTTATTATTAATATTACGATAGCTTTAATTGTTATTTTCATGTTTTCAATATTAAATATTATGGGATTAAAAAAAAACCAGCGTTGTTGTCGGAAACGAGTTATTGGTATCATTCTGTTTGTCTATGTTAGTGGCTATGGATGGTTTAAGTTGTTTAAAAGCAAATTGGTGGCATTATCACTTAAAAACAACGTAAGTAGCAACAATTTTACTAATTTCTATTTCTTATTTTAATAACCAAGGGACCCTTAAATAAATGTGTATTTGAGGTCACATTCATATTTATATATATTCTGCCTGAGATATGCAACTTTGCAGGGAAATATTTACTGATGGTTTTATTAATTATTTATATTATGGGTATCAAATCAACATGGTCTTAGAGCCAAAGCTGAACAGTTTAAGTTTATAAAGGATTCTTGTAACATGTATATCACCATGTAGTACGTGAAATAAAACATTTTTTCATTTTTTTTTTTTTCATTTCATTCTTATGTACTGTGGCTATTCTATTCTATATGTATTAGCTCTATGCTATACTAACTGAATTTGTTAGTTTGGGTCTATGTAGTGAATATTCCTTTAATATCAAACAACAATTGTATTTCAATGGTGTAGAAAAGAATATATATGGCAGGTACTAAATACTACTTATTCTAGTAATTTAATAAATAAAATCTGTATTATATTTTGGAAAAAAATAAATAATAGGCTCGCAGGATAATTATAGAAAGTATTATGCAAAATTAAAGATTTAATACTTGTACAACTCCATTTCCCTCTGTGTGAAATTAGCCATTAGTACTCTGGCCCATAATTATAAGCTACTTGCTTTATCAAGTTTAGTAGATATTGAAACTATAAAATCAAAAAGCCCTCTCATTTCAATACTTACGGCCTCTGCACTTGAAGGGAATGTAAGCGAGCAATTTCACCAGTGAAGACACTGTTGGGAGTGAGGTCCTCAGGTGCATGTGTCACCAGTCGGAACTGGCGAACCAGCTCCTCTTCACCCGTGCTCTCAATGTTGAACAGCTCACAAACAGATGGCCAGAACTTATCCTTCCAAGTGATAAAATCATCCTCAATACTACAAATAAAAAAAACATGTAAATACTACATTAAAAACAGAATTTATTTTATTTAAAATGGCAATACTTACTTAGCATCATCATCTCCCAAACCCACATCATAGACTCGGGTACCACCTAATTCTTCCAACCTTTTATCTAAATAAATAGCAACTGCGTTGTAATGTTCATATGTCTTGTTGCCCAGACCAAACACCTAAAACAAAAATATACAATCAAAATAACTCTTATAATATTAGCATACTTAATTAACGCTTTCACTGCCACCAACGCACATGTGTGTTCATTTCCATACATTTTTGGAGGGGGTGGCAGCGAATGTGTTAAGTTGACACATCTTCATGTTCAAATAAAGAAATATTGATTAATTTTATGAAATATTTATTGATTGATAATAGATTAATCAGCCTATATCAATAGAATTATTGATATAGGCTGATTAATAATTGTGAAAATGGCCAATAATTCCGAAAATAAACTCTGATTACTTATAATGGAATACAGGTGATAGGTATTTGAATAATTATCAAAATTATTCTTCACTTTCATACATTCGGAATCACCGGAAAAAATTAGATTGTCTCTTAGTCATTCCAAACAAAAATACGTCCTCATATAACACGTGTTATGGAAAATTCAACTTTTATTTAAGCAGATATAAAAGTTCTCAGCACTCTATATTGACGTAATGTTGACCTTAGGAGGTTATATTTTTCATGACATTGTAATACTGAAAAAAATCATACCATAAATCGAAATTTAAACCATGGCGATAAGGTGCGCTTTTTGCACATTAGTTTTCTATAAAATAAGGGTAAAGTCCGCACCACAACACTCATAATATATGTATGTAGTAAACTATAATTATAACATGGAGGACACTATATAGAATTCAAATAATAATATTTTAATGCAATTAACACTATAAATACTATTTATATGAATACGTTCTATTCATTATAAAAAAATATTTTAATTTTTAAGATAATGTTCAACTTCTATCGTTTAACGTTGACAGCTAATGTCAGTCGTTCTGTCACTCATGTCACTGTCACTTCAATGTACGTTCGTAAACAACTGGCACTACTACACGAATCGGAGTCTCGTTCATTGGCGTTGCGTTGTATAAAGTGTACCAAGTACTTAGATTATGTAATAATCATAAACGAGGCTCGATGTGGGTATAGCAAATACTTAATCGTTTATTTGCTTATCGTGTATAGTTCATAGTATAATCTATTCTTTTTAACTACGATGGTGGCAACCAAGCGGACGACCCGCCTGACGGAAAGCAGTCACCGTAGCCTATAACTTCAGAGAATCACACGGTGTTGCCTAACCCTTTAAGAACCTATATACATTTATACACTCCATGACCAGTCTGGCCTAGTACTTAGTATAGTGACACTGCAATTAAGTTAATGGTACTTCATAGGCAGTGTCACTATACTAGGCCAGACCGCGCGTAAAAAAGGTGTGCGTGTATAGGTTCTGAAGTGGACAGCCAATATGTGTGTAAGACTGTCCTGTAATTTTCTTTATTTTGAAGAACCTCATTGTAGCCCTTGGGGAAAGCCTCGCTAGACAATACTGTATCTAGCAACGGCAGCCTAACTAACTTCCCGCAGTTCAACAGTTTTCATTAGGCTTATGAAGAAAAATCAAAGGTATATTAGCTTCATCTTTGAAAAACATTAACCCACGGCCACTGATATCTACAAAACTTTTTTTTTTACTTTCACTGTCCAAACACTTTCTTTTTAGGACATAATCTTCTGTGTAAGTGATATACAATAATGGTGTATTATTCTAAGAATAGTATAAGAAACTCACGGCATAATTTAATCCAGTTAGGTCAGGGTCTCCATTCTTCAGCCACTCGTAAAACTCCATAGCATTGTCTGTTGGATCTCCTTCACCATAAGTTGCCATACAAAATACAGCCATAGAATTAGGGATCTCCTTAAGTTTAGTTAGTTCTTCCTATAAAAACAATAAAACATTAATTTGCTTAATATCAAGCACCTATAGTCTTGTTATACTTAAACATGTGTGTTGGTATTGGTATATTGGTACAATCAACATACATATTGCACCTTATTACATTACAAAGGAGTAAAGTGAAGAAGTGTTAAGATTTTTTTGTGTGGTCTGAATACAGTCAAATATATATTTGCAAATTTGTCAAAATATGTATATGTAAAGAAGTTTATTGTAATAGCCATATCAATGTCTTAGATGTTGAATGTACTTATCAAACGTTTACAACATACCATATCACATTCTTCGGGGTCAGCCACCATACCCTTCATCTTATATCTGATTCCCTCCTTGGCCAGGCGACCGGCAAACTCCTCACCGGTGCCTGTTTGAGATCCATAGAATACTACTAAGCTTCTTCCAGATGTTTGCAATTTCTTTATAAAAGAATTTTCCGTAATTTGAATTGTACCAGCAGGCCTGTAATATATTACTAATATTAGCTGTTTGATTCGTTGAAGTTGGTTATCCCAGTTTTGTAAGTAGGTGATTAGTTTAATCGATTATATTATTCATTCTTTTTTTTTCACAATTTGTAAACAGCGTATTATACCTATAATTACCTTCTCAAAAACTGTTTATTTTTTTTCTAAATATAGAATATACAACAATATAGTAATATACCTAACTAGGTCAATACTGTCAATTAATAGTTCTCAATATCATTTTAAACTAACATCGTAATCGTAATGTTCATTCTATTACCTACCTACCCCTTCCCGGCCACCCCACTCATGTCAACGACCTTCGTGTAAAGGGTGATTGACCCCGGGAATTAACGGAAAAAAGTAAGTAGGTAGGTACTTCCACTTCAACAGGCGAATTGCTTATACTAGTAACAGACGTTCCGATTTGGCTGGAGCCGACCGTCCGACCACGACCAAAACGGAAAGTGTGTAGGGCGGTTGGTCCAACATAATTATTATTATTACTGGTTGGACGTGGTCGGCTCGCCGGCGCATCCGACAAGCCGACCGTCCAACCAAAACGGAACGTCTGGAAGCTTTGTTCCGACCAAAAGCAGCTCAGTCGCATTTGCAACGCCGCCGACGCAGGACGTCAACATGGAGGATGACGGAGAAGGAATGAATGCGCATACAGAACGCGAGATAATAATCAACATTTTAGAATTATACAAAAGGTTTCCTTGTTTGTGGGACTTGTCCCATTTTTTAGAGGCATTAATGTAGCTGCCACAACTATAGCGGCTATCGCCTGTTTTGAAAGGGTGGCCGGCATGACGGCCGTTCACTATTCAGAGCAAAGACAACTGTAGGGTACAGTTGTGGGGACGGATGGTGAGGGACCATGAGTTGTGACATTGAAGTTTTCGATAACGAGTATCGAGTTTACTATCTGTGCATCTCGCTTGTACCATTTTAGTGCGAACGAGATGCACAGATAGTAAACTCGATACTCGTTATCGTAAACGTCAAAGTCACAACTCATGGTAAGGGTACTGACGGCTGGATAGCCAACCGTCGGAACGTCTGTAGCAATGTTGGAACTTTCCGTCTTGGTCGTGGTCGGACGGTCGGCTCCAGCCAAATCGGAACGTCTGTTACTAGTATTACGGTGACAAAACTAACAAAGTTACCTAGTAAATGAACGGAAAGGCTTTACGCGTTTACGTATAATTCGCACATCGTGGCATGCCTGGTCTGGATGGCCTTGGCCGTTGCACCTCAAACCTCAAATCTCGTAAAAAAGTACTTAGTTATCAATACTTGACTTGACACGTATGTACGTTAGCACGCTTCCGTAACAATCCTGGTAATCCTATCATCAGACCCGCCTTGATTAAATCGTGTACACCTATAAAGTACCTACCTAAATATTGTTAATACTTTCTTTTACGTTAGTGGTAAAAGATATATCATGTTTGTAAAACTTAGAAGCACATTAACAGGTAGGCAATGAGCACGTGAGCACCGCGTGACGGGTAATTAAATAATCGTGTTGCCCGAAGCGACCGCAACCGTCATTTGTAGTCACAATACTTTGATAAATAATGTTTACTTGATAGCTATTCATTTTGCTTTGTTCACACTGATGCCCTCCAATCTCAAGTATCAAACGCGACGGCGCAACATTTATTATAACAGAGTTAGGGAAGTAATGAGGTGAGGACTAGCTAGCTAATAAACGTTAAGTCGCGTTCCATGTCATTGTAGATTGTAGGTGACGCCAACATAGCATTTAGCGACAGGAATCGGAATCTGTTTCGCAAAAAACTCTGAAAAGTTCCTAATTAGGTGTACCTTTGTTTTTTATTAATTTATGCTCTTCATTTCATGAGTACTTCGTATTACTTATTCCACAATCCGATTAACATGAAATACTAAACGAAAAGGGACATACAAATAATGGCACTTGAATGCCGCAAATAGCTAGCGATTTCTGATAACTGCTTAACCGCGACCAAAGTTAATGGCCTTGCCTGACCTAGGTACCTACCTATTACTTGACTTGTCTCTATCGGGCGTATAAACAAGAACCATAGAGATGCAAATAGAAATAGTCAATTTACTAATTTCGATACTTAAAGTAGGCCATCTATTTCTTCGGAATAAAGTCCGTCATCTATATTCAATTAATGAACAGAACCAGTTCCATGTCCACCTTGAAATATATATATTAATTACTCTGTTTATATAGGTAGGTAGAGATGTGAATAACAGCGACACAGTTGTAGACTGAATTACTGAATAGGTTTCACTGGGAACTCGATTACTATCCTAATCATCGCAAACAAGTTTAAGGCCATTGATAATAATTATAATGAGTAAAGTAGTCAATGATCTACAGTCCATGCCAAAGGTATTATTCCACTAAAACTTTTAATATACATTACTGAACTTTTGTAGTTACACTTTCGTGTAACAAACGTGTTTTTCGAACACCTAACTATAACACAGTACCTACTTACAAAAATAGGGTTGGCAACATTTTATGGGTGATGTTTAGTATTTGCAAAACTATAACTATTCAGTTATAAGATGTTCATATTATAACTGAATACGCTACGCTAGTTTACATAATAACTATAATAAGTTAATAACATGAATATGCTAGATTAATAACAGACTTTTAACATGCTGTTTGCTGCTATAAAAAATGAAAACGTAGTGCTCGCTAAATATACTAACGTACACATTCGTTTTCTGACAGTTAACAGTCAAATAGTAGTAATAATTAAACAGAAAATTCGTTGCATTAATTTTATTAAATTGTTGAAAAAAAAGACTTTTGAATGTTTAATGAACGCACCTCCATGTCTATAAATATCATATAGACATGGAGGTGCGGTCATTATTAGTAAATTATATTAATCATTAATTAGGGGGATGCCATGTTCAGCAGTGGACGTCGTATGGCTGAGCTTATGATGATTAATTATTATTATTAAACATATTATAGGTATGACAATTAGCTAACTACAGTAACACTTGAGTACCTAAGGGTTGCCACCTTTTTGAGCTAGATTTAGTAGTAGAATATAATAATAACATCGACGACAGAAAAATAAACAGCATAACAAGTACGATAATAAAGTATTATCTTCATTTCACTGTAAAAAACACCATTCGTGAATGAAGGTCATAAAATACGTAAATATAGTACCTAGGTATTTTAATTTAACTTTATCTTAGGTACGTACAATGCTTTAAATTAAAATACGGGTGGCAGCCCTAGTACCTACGTATTAATAATTATAGATTTTTGTTGCTTAATGATACGGGGAAAAATACAATATTCTATTGCTAATTGAATGTTAAGTAGGTTTAAACTAATTATGAATGTTAATATGGACAATGAACATAATATGTTACTCACTTCAACTTTATCTTATCAATTCTCTATATGAAGTAGAATAATTTATATTAGTAGTATATTTAGGTAAGTCAAATTAATACATGTCGTAAGTGTATTGGGCTTATTCGGATAGATTCGAAACGTAGAAAATTATTTGTACACCGTACTACGCTAGCTATACTTTCTGGGAAAGTACCTAGAGATAAAAGTATAAACAACGCAACAAGTTAACTTACTGTATTGAATATTTGCTGAGAAGTATTTCATCTTTTTTGTTATCCTTTCTAGAAGTCCACAACCACCAGGCGGCACCTCCCAATAAGAAAACTAACATTATAATATCAAATGTGCTAAACAGTGAACCGCCAACAACTGCTGTCGCCGCGGCTGCATCCTTTAAAACGTCCTGCGAATTGTCCGACATTTTGTAGGTTATGTGAGATCGCACCAACTGAGGTTTATGTCTCTGTAATCACTCGGACGCGAGGACACAAGGTCACCGTTTAGCGGTTAGTTTTTGAGTACTTTACGCGAGAACTTATTCTTAGTCCTGCGGGCACGACCCACTACCGCCACTTCCAAACGTACACTGACAGAGATGTTGAAATACTTGAAATTTACGCCCTACCTATGACTTAGTGAGAGCGAGCGAGAACGCCGATCAAATGGTTATTTCTGATTCGCTCTACAGGCTCAAATCGAGTAACACGACAGCAAAATGACGTAACAATACCGGATGAATTCGACAGGGGCTGCCTCTCAAGTCTCAATAACTACTCATGTGCATACGTAGCGAAGTGGTCGAGGCAATTTTGAGAACCTACCTGACGATGACGTACCAAATACTGAAATTTGAAAATTTACTATTTTCTTTTGATCAGGCTTGCATTTCGAGAAATAAATAAATTAAAGAAAATCGTAATATGCTCTCCTGGTATTGATAGAATATATATTGCCTATATACATAGGTAAAGTGAGGACAGGGCACAGTCCGCCTGCGAATGTATCGCTCCACGTGCCGCGATCGTTGAACGAGAACGGCGCCGCTGCCGGCGGCCGCGGGCGGCGGGCCGGTGATGCGATACCTCGATCCTCGACACGCGAGATCGTGGTCGCCTCGCAGCGAGTTGCATTGCGACATTAACTTACTAATGCAATGCAATAAGTATTAAGTTTATTTACATGGTAATATGTTAAACATACTTACTCATTAGCAATACGATTAACGAGATGGCGTTGTAATCGTTTTGCAAAAATAATATTTGGATATTCATATCAATTCCCTACTCTTTATACTCTAAATTTAGTATGCTGTGAAAAATAAAAAAATGTTGGTTGTACAAGCGCACTGTAACTACTTTTTCCTAACTAGTGCGTAAAAAGTACACTTTAAGCACGCTTCGCGTGCGTAAATTTCACTTTTTAAGGCACTAGTTATGAAAAATTAGGTTCGGTACACGTGTAAAAAATTTTTTTTTCACTAGTATCGAAATGTACTATTATGTACAATGCACAACCTTCAACTCCTACTCACTCATCGATAGAATGTTTTATTACGATTATACGAGCCGAATAATAGTAGTAACTAATAATATTGCATTGTGACCGAACTTAGATAAGATGTGCTCTATTTCATCTCAAGCGATTGAGGATAACTGCTTTAAAATTCAGTTGCAAGATTCGAACCGAACATACAAACATTGCAATTCAAGTATAAAAGCTTGTAAAAAGGACAGGGTGCTCGTAACAATATTGTGCTGGAAGAATAGATATACCTACTTAAGTCCAAAGCAATTGTTGTTTTATATCAGGGTATATATATTTATATTATAGGATTTATAGGTGCAGATAAATAATAGCTACGAGACTCATACTAGCTATGTGTAAATTGGAATTCCATTTTAAACTCTTATTTACTATATAATTACAATTTACGCGCGGGTTCGTATCTGGTGCAAAGGTTGTCCGTCGCTATTCAGCGTGGTAACGCGGCTAGTGTAATGGGTACCTTTGCACCAGGGACGACTCGAGAGGGACTATTTGACTAGGCTTAAGTTAGTCTTAAGTTAGCCGGTAAAATGTATTTTTGACATTTAAAATGTATATATGTATCTATAATTAATTTTCTATATAGAGTAGTTTCTGCTGCAAAAGTTGTCCATAATTATACAACGCGGTAATGCGTCTAGCATTATGGGCACTTTTGCATCAGAAATGAAGTAATTTACAAGTCAATATGAAATAATATGAATTAACTGTAGGTACAAAGTTAATTTAATGTCAATTTAAGTTTGATAGGCATGAATTGGCACGAATCATAATGATGCCTACACTTATTTTTATTATATCAGGCAGATATACTAAAGTTCGCAGTATTACAAAACAAATTCCGTACTGTTTCTAGGCTCACATGTAATCAGAATCACAACAACACAAACAATATGACTCAGCCTTCCTTCGAAGCAGCTGAATTAACATGATAACTAACTACACGGTTAATGTACACGACTAGATATCATAATTATTATATTTTAAAGGATAGAACAAAGCAAACTTGCATTTTATACGCGTAAATCTTGTCATCAATAAATAATAAATTAGAGTGATCCATGAGTGATCGTAATTATGTAGGGTGGATGCACCAAATGCTCTATCAGTGCCAGTAAATAATTTAAAGATATATATTTTACGAGGAATCCTTACACAAATTAAGTATTAAGTAATAATTAGTAGTTAGTCTGTATATTATTCAGTGTGCAATGAAATAAAGATTAGATTGAAGACCAAAACTTAAATACATAGTCAACACCCATCAGTAAGGAACAAACATCTGTGCTCATCACACAAATAAATGCACTTTCTGGGATTGGAACCCAGACCATTGGCTTCACAGTCAGGGTCATACGAATAGACAGTCTTTGCACCAGATCTCCAGATCTTTAGGTCTCAATAGCATGAGAAGGTTAACACTAACTTTGCCCCCTTGTATTAGCTATTTCACCTCAACACCTAACAAGCTCTGTCCGGCTCCGCTTTTATACTTTAAAAGGGAGCAAAAGTTTATTACATACAAATTTTGAATGTTTTTTTGCCGTTCGCTTGGTTGAATTTAATTTTAAATGATAAATAATATAATACGGGTAATACACAACCCAGGAAATGACGACCCATCAATTGGCGAACACTTTTTTGTACGTAGTTTAATGCGTCGAGCATTGTTGCCGTGTAAAAACGTGGTTTCAGATTGCTGCTTCGTAACACGGTTGTACGAACCGAAAATGTACAACCCAAGAATTTACGACACAACGATTTGATCGGCATCCATGTCACGAATTATTGGCCGCACATTCTGGGCCCGTCAATTGTTGGGCTGTACATTCCGGGGTCGACCGTTGTTGGGCTGCTGTTTGGTTATCCCGAGTAAACACTAAACTTTGCGCCATTTGTAGGTAGATTATAAACATTATAAATTACTATTATCCATTCATTTCGTATTATAATATAATATATGTACCTAATACAAAAATATTAAAATTAGGTAAGTAATAGAAATATTTTTTGTACTTAAATAAAACTACAATTCACAAAATATCTAACAACAATATCGACATAATATTTAACTATAGAATAGCCTTGTATTTCTCGATATGTACCTATAGATAACAAATCTTATTTAAATGGATGTTTTGGTATTCTATGACATTGCCACTATGCATGACACAGTTGTTTTTGTGGTAAATATTAAGTACCTACATATGTACACGTCCTTACTGGCCCATTCCCGCCGGCTTTACTAACTGTCCACGGTGCTAAGTTTTTCTTGGGGTCAGTCATAACGAAACAAATATTAGCTATAAGTACACAAGTTGGCCTGCCGCCACTGACATGTACAGTCGCCATCAGAGGCTCTAGTGTAAGTTACTTTTGACGTAAAAAACATTTACGAATGCGTAAGTGATAATGTTATTTATATGAGAAACGCAAACGCGTTCGTGACGTAAAGTTACGTTAAAAACTTACACTCAGGGCTCGAGCCCTCGAGCCCAAAAGTAACTTACACTAGAGCCTCTGTAGCCTTACCATGAGTTGTGACATTGACGTTTTCGATAACGAGTATCGAGTTTACCATCTGTGCATCTCGTTCGCACTAAAATAGTACAAGCGAGATGCACAAATAGTAAACTCGATACTCGTTATCGAAAACGTCAATGTCACAACTCATGGTAAGGCTACTGATATATCGGAGCTGTGGAGGTGGTCCCAAATATCTGAACATGCACTTTATCGCCTTGACAATAGAAGCATCGTTGTTCATATATTAATGACCACCTCCACAGCTCCATATAGTATACCTAAACAGTTTTATTAGGATTCAAAACATTAAAGTAACACATACTTACCCAAAATAACTGTATGTGTTATAAGAATTATAAGGATGTCTTCCATCATGTGTCGTTAGGTTACTCTTTTTATGGTTTTCCGTAAATCAAAGAGGAAAACCTATTTCATTACGAGGAAGATGACTCCCGACTACTTCACACACTAATACATACACTGTTGGTACCAATTTTATGCTAAACACAACAACACGCGGTTGTATAATATAATCTTTTAGGTAGGTATATCAAACTTCTACGTAGTGAAATACTTAGAATAGAAGGGTAGATGTAAATTTGTTTAGATATAAGTACCGACCTTTATGCGAAGAGAAAGTCACGAATCTCCACTCTAGACTCTGGAGGGATGTACTAGGATATAGGAAACGGAAGGAAGGATAGCCAAACCGGCGACGACATGAAAAGGAAGTGAGAGGAAACATACTGCGCTGAATATATGGGACGAGGTAAGGGCAAATTGATGAGGGTTTGTCACAACAATTTAAAAATTTGTAATATAAAACCTATGCCATGACGTTGATTTGAATCTCGGATCGCTTCTCAAAGAATCCGACTTTCAATTGATTATGAATTCACGAACCATGACATAAAAAGAGATGAGACATAAATAGGTGTTCTACCTTGTCTTGGATGGATCAAAGCTATGGTACACAAAAGTAGATATTAGCACGCATCTTAAGAATGTTCACTCATCAGTCATCATTTGTTTTGGTCGCTGTGTTAGTCAAAGCCTAACTAATTTCAACTATAATATAGACTTCATTTTAAATCAGTTTATACGTAAATAGTGCTCCTTATATATAATTTATGTTTCTCATACTTATTTGAAAAACACATTATATTGTTTTCAACCAACCGTCTAAATACGCGGGTCCAGACACGTATTTACAAAAGATGATAAAGCAGAAACAGCACTGCGCCCTCCATTTTAATAATGTATGACCGTGTGACGTTACAGCGGGTCAGCCACTCAAGGTGACGGCCAGTCCGACTGCTGGCGCACGCTGCCATTTGAGGTAATTTACGTCCGAACCCTGTTACTGTTGCTTACCCACCGCAGGCGAGTATCCGATCAAGGAGAACCAGTATATTGGTAACCCGACGTTTTGCGAAAGCTCTGCGCTCTCGACGAGCGTTTTTACACGCACATTATTTTTGATTAATTTTTTTACTGTATTTAAAATACTCTTCCGCGTCAGACCACCCTTATAATAAAATATGTACAAAACATGACGTTTGGACTCTGTTGATGACTCGACTCTAGATCTTACAGATACATGTACTTACACATCTACTCGAGGTGGTCCAGTTCGACCGAGGTGTCTGAGTCTGAGCTATGGTGGTAATGTATAAATTAATAAATAAAATGTTAAATTGTTGAAAATGGTTTCAAAGACGATATATGTACTTACTTGATTTTATTACTATTTTTTTTAACTCCTAGATAGCTTTTGAATAAAGTATGAGCGTTTAATTCTAATTAATAGTAGTATAATCAGCATTTAGCCGCGACCTATGTATATAACTTTTAACCCACTTAGGAGATGCATATCAAACAAATATTAAATATGCTTTATTTTCAAAAAGCTGATCTAACCACGAAGTTTCACCACTCATAATAACTATTAGTCCTCATACAACTTTTCAGTCCACATTTAACCCGTTACTGAATTATTGAATTTTTGAAATAATAAATGTAATAATAAATAATAATTCTTCAAGTTCTGCAAGTTATGATCGAAAGTTGTATACCTTTCAGTAGTTAAACCTTGACTTGATGTTGCAAAATGTTGTAGGTATCGTACCTAATTGCAGAACGACATGGTTCAGTAGAAAAACCTGTATCTTTATGTCTTTGAAATGGGTGTCGATGGCGACTGTATTTAATGCCGGTGTCATCCGTTGATGACCTTTAAGTGCACCAGTATTCAAAGTAGATGCCTACTATTGCTTTTTGTTCATCAGAAACATGGCCATCATCCCTAGTATTATAAGGAACGAAAGCCGCGCAAAAACCCTTTGATTGATTGACGTGGAACAGAAACAGAAGACAGAAAGCTGTAAATTTTTGTTATATCTTATACATAAAATTAAATGACATTTTATAATTTTAAGTACAAAAGTACGGGTAACTCAAGACGGAAAAGTTCAAGTCAAGTATTGCGCATTGCGTTCCATACGAGGACAACTTGCACACTATCAAGAGCAAACAGGTTTGCCGCCAGGTTGAAAATAACGTCTCGCTGTCGTCATCAGTCTGATGAGAAAAATATTATGTGGTATCGGTTCATACATATTCGCCCAACATCCATTAACTTCACTGAACCTTTGGAAGTTTGGATACCTACTTAATCAGGAATACGTATTTAAAAGGTCAAGATATGGCACAAGTGTGTGGCGCAACTAGGTGGGAGTGACGTAAAAAGCGTGTTAATTACAATTATTTGATTAACTTCGATCCCGATATTTGCTGTAATAGGTATTTCGTAGGTAGTACCTATCTAATAATTTATTTTTCATCTTCCATTTCCTTATCACCCAGGTCTGTTAATCTAGGTTATGTAGGAGATCAAAATTCAACACCAAGAGCCCCTTTGGAGTATAGATATTAATTGCTATATTTGCTATAGGTACTTACATTTTCTGCAAGCAAGCACCCCCAACAAGCATTGACTTTCTAGATAAATGTACAAGGACTGTTCTGAAAATTTCTAGCTACTCAATGAAACATATATAGCTATGTTTAATATTAACCTGCGACACCGATACACTTTTGCATATACGTCCAAACCAGCAAAAAAAAACGCACGGTACCAGATCGAGACTGTATGAACACCGGAAGTGTGCCAAATCGAGGGTCCAGCGGTGTGAGCGGGGGCATTTGGCATTATCCTGGTGAAAAATAATACCTACCGCGGGTAACGGGAGCTGTTTGAACACTTGAGACAGACAGGCAATACTTATATATACCATGTACTAGTGACAGTTCTTCTGTCTTCGAGAGGAATGACTGCCACAGGACCGCTGAGGCGAAAAAAAAACGACTATTATTTTTCTGTTTACCGTTCTCAAAGATTGATTGATTGTTTACCGTCTACCACGAACAACTTTAGTAGGCAAAGTTCGAACACCCATTGCGTAGACTGCTGCTTCGTAAGTAGGTGTAGCTATACATCCAAGATTCAATCAATTTACAGGATGAAATACACTTGCTGTGATCTGCTGTACTTTCAGGTGATCTTTTAAAATATTGGAAACAGCTTGTGATCCAATCTTAATTTCATCCTGTATCTCCTTATGTGTAATGTTCCGCTTTTCTTTAATTAGCCACTCCATTTTGATGACATTTTCATGAGTCACCGCTGTTGAAGGCCTCCTGGGCCTGGCTTTGTCTTTGTCGGACTCTCTACCTCGATTAAATTTTCGAAACCAAATGGAGACATTGGCTAATGAAGGAGCAGATTCCCCAAAAGCTATGTGTACGTTTTCGTGAGATTGTTTAAATGTAAAAAAACAATTAAAGTAAATACAGTGATTTCCGAGATTCAAATGCAAAGAGTGGGAAATACGTAGGATTGTAGTTTGTCAGAATGTATTACCTAGTTAGGTAGCGTGTGAAGTAGGTACACTGGTAATTTATTGTTTCATTAGTATTTATATATTAAATTCACATTTTTAATTTACTTTGAACAGTGCGTGTTGCCAGTGATTTCCTGTGGATCTGAAAAACTTGGTTCTTCACTATGGGAGTCATGAGGCGGCTCAGGGTCGCTGAGCGTGGAATTGAAAGAGCTATACTCTCAGTATCTACAATCTACATGATAGAATAAAAATGAGGATATCCTTAGAAGAACCAAAGTAACCGGCATAACTCGCAAAATTGCACTGTCGAAGTTGCCATGGGCAAGCCAGTCAGGCCACGTATATAGCCCGGAGAGTCGATGGCCGTTGGGGCAGAAAGGTCGTAGAGTGGCGACCACCTATGGATACGGTCAAATATATATTAACTATATCTATTGGGAGCATTCCACCAGAATGTCGGGCACCTGACACCGTTCTTTCCATACTTCCAAGCCAGTTAGGAAGTCAATTTCTGGCGTGTCTTTATTTTATAACTTGGTTTTTGTAAGGATACAGACTTATTGAACTTTCTATGTGTTTGTAAGATAGCTGTCATAGCCGACACATGCACGACAAATATTAGACGTCCTGGTGGAATACCCCATTGACTTGCATATTATCATTCAAGGTGAATAATGTCAAACCATAAGGTTAGTGGTTAGCTAACTACCTTAATTATTTGGTAGTTGAAGATAGGCCATTATGCCCAATGTCATAACGATTGCCAGAGACACGTATGGACTTCTGTGTACGGGTACCTACTTAGTTAGGTACTGCGCAATTGGGTGACGATGACGTGACATGAGTTCAAACATTTTTAAATTGGCCGTAAAATTAAGTTGCCGTACCGACTAAGAACGTTGTGAGAAATCTTTGAATTAAACTCTTCGTGACTACTGTAACCCAAAATGTCGACGATTACGTCCTTTATATTTAGTGTATATTTTTACACAAATTACCTTTGCAGTTAATTAACTAAAACGGCAAGTAAGAAGTGAGAATGGTAAACAATGGTCTATAGTTAAAGGTTTTTGGCAAGAAGAAATTGATCTGTAGGTACCTATTAAGTTATATAATGGTTAGGTAACACTTTCAACCAGTTATACGTACTCTCCTTACTTTAACTGCCGCTTCACGTTTTTATTAGACTATACTTATGACAAACATATTTTTATAGAATATAAAAAAGTAATATAAAAACTTATTTCTAAAAACAATCCATTATTTAATTACATAACATATTAATACCTAATAAGTAATAACAAAAATAAAAATAAATTATACTAATTAAAAATAAAATAAAATGAATAATTACGCTAGAGTTTTAGTTCAATATAGTTATACAGTAGGTACAAATCGCTTTGATTTGTAGAGTTAGACCCTAAGGTGCACTCTTGTATACGCTAACCTACGAGTATAGAAGTACGAGTATAGTAAGAACCTTATTGCAGTTATTTTATACTTCCATTTATCCAGTCATTTACATCACTTACCGTACGTCCATTCTCATAAACGAGACACGAGGCACTTGGATGCTAGCGTAGGCCAGCAATTATGAAACCCATTGAGCAAGTTTTAGGTACGTCATGGCAGCACACTGGCGACAGGTAGCAGTGAGAGCCATCCTATAGTTACAAATTAAGTTAAGAAGGATAATTATGGCTGTGTAATTATAACTCACTGTTTTGTTGTGAAGCACCGTACACGGAGAAATCGACGCCTTGCAGGCTCTGCACAGTCACACTTTCAACTCGCAGATGGCGCAGCAAATGCTGCAATCGTATAAAGAAAACATTTCTTTAGATACCACTGAGTTGTGTTCTAAAGAATTGTTCGACGTGATGCCTACAGCCGCGGGGTGTTCACCCTCACACTCCGGAGCTTAAAGGGGCACGTACTGTAAGGCTTAGGAGGAATTTCCTCACGCGAACGCTGCGGAATGAACTCCCTGTCGAGGTTTTCCCAAGAGACTAAGTACAGTTCTTAAAGGGTAGCACGTGTGTGAATCCTCGGAATTGCAAGCGTCCATGGGTAACTGCTTACCATCCGGCAGACCGTATGCTTGTTTGCCAGCGTCGTAGTATGAAAAAGAAACCTATGGCTAATCCATAGACGATACCTAATCTTGTGTAATTCCAACACAAAACTCGTTCGGGTACCTACTGACACGCAGCTGCAAAAAACTGCTGAAATGTCTATATTACTTACTAAAGTCCACCGTCCATTGCAGGGATTGCAAGCTATGGATTTGCCCCGCGGACATTTGAAGTCATTCTATGAAGTACCTATACAGAAAGCTGAGAAAGCATAAACTCAACGTTCCTGAACGTTGCGCATTTCTAGCCATTTCGCACGAAGCAATAATGAATTTTGTAATTATAAGTAATGTAATAAATTGTGTTTGATTAAAAAAAAGCAGTAGGTACGTGATTACGTCGAAATCCAAAAGAATAGGAATATTATAAATACGGTATACTAGTGGACTATAGAGGCGGTAATTATAGATTCCGAGTTTTCTGAAATCCCCGCTCGTCTTTTAAGGAAAATAATTACTTAAGTAACTACCTATTTCCGTTCTAGTTCCACAATGCAAAGGATTCAGGAGGACAGTCATAGCTGTCAGTAAAATAAAAACAACATTTGAATTGCCAAACGAATTACAAACTAAGCGAATTACTTTTTCAACGTATGCAAGGAAAGCTATTGGGAAAATCGCATTTTATCCACTGGCGGGGAAAGTATATAAGTACCTACTTTCATGAAAGTTTCAATTTATTAGGTACTTTTACTGTGTGAAATTTAAAGCTAGATACCTATAAGATGTAACCATTTACGTACGCTAAGGGCAAACATGCATCGGGCCCTGGTTGCGTAGTTTGGAGAGCGTGGGTGAAGTGTCCGCAGTCGTTGCGTCCCTTCGGCCATGAGGATACGATGGAGAAGAAGAGTCGTAACTTTTATTGCTGATGACCTACACAATCGATATCCAAATAGAAATAATTACTTAAGTTATATTTTTCAAAACAATGGGGTTTGATTCTCGAACTGTAAAAGCTTTTTATATCAACATATGTCATTTTTCTGGTATCTAAAATTGATGATGATGACTACAGATCCTAAGAACAGATCTTTGGACAGTCGCACTTTATCGCCTTGGCAATAGAAGGGTTTAAATTAAATTAGTATTAGTAGTTTAAATTAGTATACGCGATTTAATCCGTTTTAGTTGTTTTATTTCAATAGAAGGGTTGTTCAAATATTTGTTGGACACCTCCTCAGCTCCGATATATCTGATGGCGACTGTATATATTTTATAGTTACATTTCCTGACCGATCTAAATTGTCCACCCGTGTACACACTCGGCAGTAAAGTTTGTTCGTCTCTCGTGCCTTGAGAGGGTTGAGAGCCGCGTAGTCCTTAGGATTCCACTTTTTACCGTTATTGTCTCAGTAGTCTCAATACTCACAATATAATATAGTTATGCACAAAATACATCAATTGCCGCCCCTGCATAACAAATGACTATTAATGAATCAAATTCTAGAAAAGACTAATGGTAACGAGTTAGCGCTACTATTTGGTCTTGGCCTTAGTGAAGTATAAACAGGTTTAAGTGCGACACAGAGCGTCACGTAACCGTACGCACTGACGTAAAAAGCATAAATGTTGACGTAAATTTGTGATGAAGACATAGGCGCCTGCCTATGTATTTACGAACTACATACCACCGCTTTATTTTGGTACGTATTGTTTTGTAGCCACCTACTTTATTGTATAGGCAGGCAATACGAAATTAATACCTTTCAAGAATATTTATATCGCAGTAAGATGATTACGTCCGACATATAATTTAATTACCTACTCGTAGGTACTTCGTCGTACCTCCCTAATGCCCACTTACACCCTAGGATTTTATAGTTATAATTTATAAATATCCCTAATAGGATTTTATAGTTATAATGCTTAAAAAACTACTATCTTATCTTTACATGCAGTTAAAAAGATACATAACATTAATTTATATCCTCAGAATTTAGTATACATAAAATAAAATTTTGCCATTAGCAAAGGTTAGTAAGTGTAAAGAAAACATATATCCTGCCATCTCTACCTATAAGTGCCTTAGGTACTCTAGGTAGTTGGGGTGCTAAACAGTTAACCTCCCCGAGTGCCAGGGTTCTTCTTATATCTTTTGATCCGGTTGATCCGAAGGTAAGGGAAGAGTTGTGGACGGTGCACCTTGGGGGCAACGGTAAGCGATCTTCTTGTTGGCTCGCAAGAAATCGCTTACCGGTACTGCAAATGTCCTGTGTTAGGTTCCACGTCGGGTTGACCTAGTTCTCCCTGGGCGCGGCAAGTGACGGTGGCTGCAGGATATATATCGGTCCTCCTGCAGTCTCTTTGGGGGGCACTGCGGACAGGGCAACGGGTGACCGGTGCCGTTGTGTGGTGGGCCGCTCCGATCCTGTGTTGATATGATACAGCGTGCCTTATTGCAGTGAGGTTGCGCCCTAGGTCGCTGGTGCCGGTGGTGTCGCGGTGAAATGCTCTGCGCGGTCAATGCACGGTGACGGCAGCATCCCAGTGTTTTAATGGGTAGGCCGGTGCGATTCACCAGAGTCCCACATAACCAGGCAGCGGAACTTTGGTGCCGATGACAGACGCATGACGTAGCGGCTGTACACAGAGTGTTTTTATCTAGATGATAGATAATCATTATTCACTAACAACTTATTGGCCTCTTTTCTTTCCTCTCTTTAGTTCACGGATGTTTTATTGACACTTGAGACGGCCAGTACTTATAAAAACATAATCACTTAACTGTCTTTGTCATTGTCATCAGAAAATTATCGAAAACAATATTGTACATCGTTATATGATTTTTTGTTCGTGAATTTTAGAAATGTGAATTGATAAGGTACAACATTTATAATTAACTCATTATCAATATCGCTTGACCGCAGTCGCCATGGAGTAGGTGCAGCCGTTTTTGCAGACATTTCCTTTCTTAGTTGTTAAAGATAAAAAAATGTTTTACTCTTGCTGTCAGCAAAATATAACAGCTAAACCTAGTAACATACAAAAACATAAATCGAATCACGCAAGTCGAAACTTTCCTTAGTTTATTTGAGTCAGGTTGAATATCAAGTTTGACATTGCTATTAACTCGGCGAGCTAGTGACAACTGTTGCATCTGTCAATGCGTGATAAAAGTTAATAGTTATGTTGTGTATAATTTATAAGAACATCCTATATCCCTATTATTTTGCGTCATAATGATGTCATCGGCACCTAAGTTCCGCTGCCTGCACATAACCAATACGTAATAACTGACTCCACCCCGGGGGTCTCTTGTTACGTAGTAGTATGCGTAACGCATTTCACTGGGTTAAAAAAGGTACCTACTTTAGATAGTTACCTTATCCCTAAATAGCCACAAGTATCACACAATATTATTTCATAATCCTAACATTATACAACTACGTAAATACGACAGAAAATAATCAAAATATATACTAATCTCTTGATATATTGTATTAAGATAGCCGTGTACTTAATAAAATCAGCATAACTCCGTTGGTAAATTCCTATATGTAAGGTGAAAACATATGACAATATTCCTATTAAAATTCCATATGGCGGATCGCCACTATATCGGTGCGTGCTTAAAACCGGACTACTTATTTACATATTCATACGTAAACGTACATTGTTTTTATGAGCGCCTTACTACTGTTGAGGCAATTCCTAAACCGGAAACGTTTTGAGAAATATTTATCAGACGGTCGTTTGTGAATGGTGCTTTTGCCTGTCCACTTACAACTTTTGTTCTCAAAAAAAATTAGATTCGGTTTGTTCAGAGGTGCAAGGGATAATAACAGTAATAACATAGATTAAGTCGTTTCTTAGCACTTGAATAATAATATCCCTATCCACGATCCTTGCCATTTTCCTTGTTGACAGGCGGCCAGGCAAGCATGCGATATGCAGCTAAGCCAAGGTGAGGTTTATTCATTGCAGGGAAGTCCATAATATATTAGTAGATGCCTGGTTCTAATAAATTGCAAACTGGTATATTCCTCATGATTCATGACATAACATAGCTGTAATTTGAAAAAGGCCTGACATAATATAACGAGGAAAATAAGCTGTGTATATAAATATCAAAGGAAATACCACACATCTAAAATGCGCCACTCTTTAAAAACCGGCCAAGTACGTGTCAGTTGACGCGTAATGAAGGGTTCCGTAGCTGTATCAGTATACTTAAATAAGTATATTCAAAGATGCATCTACCAAAATTTATTTAACTACATAACTGGCCGGTACCGCGAACATCAAAGTTCGTATATTTCGAGCATCTTTCTCTTTTACTCCAATTAAGGCGTCATTTGAGTGACAATCGTCCGAAATTTACGGATATCGCTTTTCGCGGTAGCGGCGCTGCTAAAAAGTGTAAGACGAAATATAATAGATGCAAATAGTCGAAAAAGCACATGAGTAGACGATAGACAAAAACGGACAACGTAAATGACATTCGAAATTAGTAGAATTCGAAATTCTACTATTTGCCTCTCTACCACTCTTGAAAATACATGAAGACGGGTTTGGTTTAGAAATCTAGAACAAATAGTAAATTTTAAGAAAAAAAACAAACTAATAACTTTTACGGATTATACATAAAAGTATATTGGGTAAGACTGTCTATCAGATTTAGGAAAGTCCGTTTACCAACCAATTTTCTACATTATCTGATCGGTATTTAAAGCAGTGTCATATGACGGACTTCCCTTAAAACCCACATTGAGTTTAAATTTAATGTAATTACGGTTCAGATGATCTCGCCACTGTATAAGTCATGAAATGTTTAGTAAGACACCATGAAATAATAACAAGCAAAAAAATTTGTGCCTCGTGAAACTTATTATTAGTTAACGCATTCACTGCCACCAACGCACATGTGCGTTCATTTCCATACATTTTTGGAGGGGGTGGCAGCGAATGTGTTAACGCATTTACTGCCACCACCTTTTCCTGGACATTCGCCAAGTGCTGCACTTTGCTGTGCCCTAAACGTATAGGTACATGTGTGTTCAACCGACGACTTAATTATCCAGTGCATACTAATTCGTCATTAGTTTGTTCGCATTGGAACTAGGCCATTATTCAAACAAGGGGAACACAGTATTTTTAATAAAGCAACATAATAGATCTAAGTAAATCATTTCAAAATTCAGAACTCAAGTGCGTCGGAGGCACAGGGTGTCATTTAAATATTACGAACACGTCTGTCCGTCTAACGCACCGGTTGAAAGTAACAATAACTCATAATATGCGTTGGTGGCAGTGTATATGCGTCTATTGACAATATGAAATAATACAATTGAGGATGTTTTTTTAGGATTTTATTATTATATATAGAATAAACATCCGCTTATATGATGCCGATTTTGTTGGCAACATCTAATGCGTCGTAATCTCGGGCTAGCCGCACGTACGCCTTCTTCTTGCCGTCAGGTCTGAAAACGGAGATACACGTGTGAAATAATGAATGTTATCAATTTTATCATACATACTTAAGTAAGGCTAATCAGAAATGTGTAATTTTGATATCATTCTTCATCAATGAGATTCCCACAAAGTATCATCATGTAAGGGTTCGTTAGTTTTGAATTTAGAAGAACCCACGTTACAAAGAACTGAGCTTTTCTTTATCATTTGTTAATTACCGTCGGAGATCTAATGACTAAACATATTACACTCAAGATATTGATACAGAAAAAGTTCAAAAATATGTATACATGTGCTTTAATATTGTGACAATAAGGTGCATGTATTAGTATATTACGTGCCCAGGGCGGTAAAACAATGGCTCAGATCGCGGGTATCGATCGATCGCTTTATTACCGCCCGTGGTGCGTACATAGTTTTACGTCTTCATCTGGATGTAGTGAGATTTTCCATCGGGCCCTAGGGCGGTAAATCTCCCTTACCGCCCCGTGTGGCGTAAAAATAATTTGGAACTTTTCTTGTATTGATATCTCTGACTTTGACTGTACAATTAATACAAGTACAAAGTTGGCCAGTTCGTTACTAGAAGATTTACAAATGCCTGTTCTTATAAATCATGTCAGTCATTAGATTAGTGACAAGAAAAAAAAAATACGTAAATTAAAAACAACTATTACTCAGTTTGGGAATGAAACCTGACAATGAAAAGGAAAGTTTATTTTGATATGGATAACAATTTAAGCAGTGCAAGTGCAAGTTGTTTTTAAAGCATGAATATTCAATAGTTTTTCTTACTTTGCTGAACTTAGACAAGATATACTGCGGTTAACTGCTTTATATTCAGTTAACCAGTCTATCTTGCTTATGAAAACATTTCTTTAAATAAATTACAGATAAAAAAAAATACAAACCTGATAAGGGTGTTCACTTTAGCAACATTAATGTCATACAGTTTCTTAACTGCAGCCTTAATGTGGTGCTTGTTGGAGCTGGTGTGCACGATAAACACCAGGGTGTTGTTGTCCTCAATCTTCTTCATTGCTGCTTCAGATGTCAGCGGGAATTTAATGATGTTGTAAGCATCCATGCTGAAAAATACCATTTTCTTTTAATAATTGATATATTTTATGATAAAACTTATCACCATACAAAATAATAATATTGTCAGAATTGTGTATTTTTGATATCATTGTCTTTCAATGAGATTCCCACAAAGATATCATCATATAAATATATAGGTAAATTAATGGTATTGTAGTAGGTTAAATAGGTAAATGTTATGAATAAAATAAAACAGAACATGGTAGTCAACTATTTGAAATAAAGCTGCAGGATTTTTTTATTTTATTATTGGAACTGTTTGTGTAGACATAAAATGAGCTATTTTGCTAGAATTTTTATTCTGAACAATTTAAATAAAATGTTGTTGTTTACAAAATACAAGTTATGAATGCAAAATAAAAGAAATAAAATAATTTAATTTTTTTTATGTTAAAATTCATTTTTGTTGTAATTAGAAGTTAATAGGTACCTAGGGTTCCCATAAATATGGAGGCAGACAATTAAGTGTAAGTATAAAGTAAGTTTCAACATTTCAAGTTTATATTATGTTATGGTATTTATTTCATGGTTCTGGTAAGGCTGTGACACCATGCCTCAAATCGGGACATGTCCCAGTCTGCTGGGATCTATGACAGCTATATCTATAATACAACACTAAGGTATAGATACCTTCTGCCTATCAAGACCTGATGGAGTGTGGTGCAGTCATACCAGAATTGTCATAAAGGACTCACAATTCTGGATACATCATACATACTATTTATTAGTAAGCAGTATGTCTAAACTTAACATTTCAAATAAAATTCTACTATTTAGCATGGTTTATAAAAAATGGGCTTTACCTACCTAATTATATTTAATTAGTAACAAAATTAATTACTTACCGATTCCTCTTGGGCAGGGATTTCCTAGGGTACTTAGGGTGCCTAGGCGCCTCATAGGTTTTGGGCCTGCGGAAGTGCACAGTGTTGCGGATCTTACGCACGCGTTTGCCATGTTCACCTTTTACAACCTGCAAAATAAAAGACAGTGTTTAAAAACCTTATTTTATATAAACATGTTAAAACAGGAAACAACAACTGATTCAATCATACTCAAAATACTTTGATTAACACTGGTTTTTAAGAAGTAACTTGGGAATGTAACCCGGCTACCCGTCCATATTCAATTGTTAAACTTCAAACCAGTTTTTACCAGAAATTAAGAAATGTTGGTAAAAATAGTTTAAAAACGTGACCTACGTGTTAAAGATTACCTTTTAATATTAATTAACATTTTATTTTGGCCTTACAATAAGCTTCGGCTTCCCCCATAGATCAATGCACAGTCCTAACAGAATTTTAATTATGATAGTGATATTGTAATTTATAATTTAAGTGTAAAACCCAGGTATTACTTGTGTGATACCCGGGTTACAAATTTGGCCGGGTATTGCATTCCCTAAAAAATCATATAAATTGAATCTATTTTATTTACTATACCATTGCTGGTCAAAGGCCTCTCCCACATTATATATTTAAGATAAAGTGGCGAACCTACCAATGTCGGAGGCAGGGTCCGGCTTCAGACACAAGTGGGCATGGTTACTGGTTTATAAACTGATTATTTTTTAATTAATAGGAAAAAATACCTTTATTTGCGCTTTAAGAGCCTTGACCACAGGCTTGACAACCTTCTTCTGTCCTTTAATGCCAGTCTTCTTAGGCTTGGGCGCAATTTTAAGCTTAGCAGCAGCTGGTTTGGGCTTAGCTGGCTTAGTAGCAGATGCAGCCTTCTTGGCTGAAGGCTTGGCACTGGACTTGGCCTTCAGAGCAGCAGCCTTGGCTGAGCCAGGCTTGGCTGTGGGTACAGTAGACTTCTTCTCAGCTGGCTTAGCAGCAGCTGGAGCAGGTGCAGCCTTGGCAGCAGCAGGCTTCGCAGCCGGAGCAGACTTAGGCGCCGCAGCCTTAGGTGCGGGAGCCGGAGTCTTGGCCGAGGCTGGTTTAGCAGCTGCAGCAGGGGCTGACGCGGTTTTAGGAGCTGCTGCTGGCGTTTTAGCCGTAGCTGGCTTCTTTTCCGCGGGTTTGGATCCGGCGGACCCTAAAAACACCCGATAAAAAAAATAGAATCAACAAGAATTTTATTAATGCAACAACATGCAATTAACTAAACAATTAATATCATCCAGACTAACGTATTGTTTGAAGATTATAAACAACTTTAAATGAGTTTGGAACTATACGTGTGATCCAGTCTGATCAGTAAATACATAACCTATAAATCACACAAATCATAGCGATCATTTCATTATGTTACAAGTATAATTAAAAAAATAATACTAACTTAAATAACAGTTATAATTCAGACACGCATTTTCAACAGGATATAATTTAAAATTAAATACGTATATAAGCTACACATGAAACATAACCGCGTGGCTATACAAATGTCAATTTCATTTTCTCATTTATCTTGTAAAACTTTGCATGTCCTATGCCTGAAACTTATGTAATAAGAGAATAGCAAATTTTATTACCATGGGAATATAGTTTTATTAAAAATCATGAAATATAATTAATAAATACAAAAACATACCGGATTTTTCGGGCTGCTTCTTGGGAGGCATCGTGACAGAAAAGATGGAGTCTGTCTTGAGTGTTGCCAGACCAATTAAACTAATACCAGAAAAAAAAGTATTTATTTAACAAAATTTATTTATGACAAAAGATTCCAGGTTTACAATTTTCGACATGGAATAGAGCCAGAGGGTCTACCTAGATACATCGAAAATCGAAACTTATAGCTAGATAGCTTTTTTTGAATGACATCAAAAATTTATAACTCCGCGTTTAGACATGCTGGCTCGTCACTCGCCTCGCTATTCGTCGAAACGTTCGACGAGACTTTGCCTATACAAAAACACGACACGAGGTGCGAGAGGTATAGCGAGACGTCCGCGTACACATGCGTGCTCGCGTTTCGCCTCGCCATTCGCCTCGCTACTCGCGCGAATGTGTGCCAGCAGCATAACAAACTGCCAAAAGAAATTTTAATAATGGATGATGCAAAGCAATTTAAAAAAATGTTATTTAACTTTTTGGTTAACAAAGCATACTACTCTATCCCAAGGAAATTTTAGTATAACTGGAATAAGCCCTGTGAAAAATACCAATAAGTGAAACGTGCTTTATATGCATCTTATTAAGGTTTACTTTCGCTCGCCGAATATGAAGAAAAAAAACGAGCCGAGTAGGACAGCTAGTGCACAGACCTCTGTCCCTTTCTGAATGATGCTATTCCAAGAATAATATTAGATCTATGGCAACCCAAAGTCAACTAGATGCTAGGGTAACCATGCTTGTATATGGACGAGGACAATTACACAACAGGACAACATAAATGTTGGTGTTGAGATAAAGTACATTAAACATATTTATTAAAATTTGTAAAATGTGGTTTCATTGTCATTGTATATTATAGTAGAGGGAATATAGCAATTGGGGCAAAGTAATTCCCACAGAAGCGGGGTTATAGTGGTTTAATTTCCTGCGTCTATTTTTTTGATATACCTAATAAACATATAGAATATATAAGTGTGCAAAATGCGAATTTTCACCCAGTAAAGATTTAAAAAAAATCAACATGTAAAACTCAAATCGTGTGTGTCAATTACAGGAAATTATACACAAAAATGGTTATGAGGTTAATTTTATAAAATAAAGTAAAATGAAAATCTGAACATTGAAAACTGAACGTAACATTTTATTGTTTTACATATTAATGTACGTTGTAATAAGAAAACCATATTTAATACATAAATATTTCCGATTATATTATATTTTATAAAAGTATAGGCTGTATTTTAATCAACACTACAATATATAGGCCTCTCCCATGGACTGCCACATGGAGCACACACATGAAGAACACTTTAACATACTGCGGCCACCGACTACCAGCGACCCGGTCATCGGTCCGTCTGGTTTGTTGATGTCCGACATTACCGATTAACATATCAAAAAAATATGAAGAAGGCTGTTGTCGTATCATAATATATAAATAACCCATAAGGCTGTGGGAGAGAAAAGAAGATTGGTGTTTACTCCGCCGACACTCTTAAATTTGAGCAAGAGCTTATTTTTATTCTTTCACCATCTGATTATTTATTTTTAATTTTAGAAATCATCGTCATAACCTCTTTTACATTTAATTTCTTGTAATTTGATACCACAGACGATTTTTAATAAATTTTATAAGTATTCGAAGTTAAAATTTTTGGGAAGCAAAAAACTATGTCAATATGTATGTCAAATAGATACAGAGCTGCCGGCGTGGTCTCTACACCGATCTAGCACATAAGAACACTATTGTATTTAATAGAATTTTCCTAACTTCTAAATTAACGTGGTCACCCTATAGAAAGAGACAAAGGTCTGCGTGGTAGCTATCTCACTAGGCTCGCTTTTTTCGGGCTAGTACTCGATCTAGTTATATTAGTATATCTATGCTCTATCCAGGAATATTTATCGGGCTCTGGAAACTTTGTTACTATGTAATTATAGGTTCATATAAATATATCTGTGCCTGTATTTAAGTTAAATAATTAATGTATAGACACTAGATGCTTAAAGTTTTCTGTATATATTTGTATGCCACATGGTGGAACACAGTGAGATACTGTTTAATATATTTATAAGACGCCACTGTACCTGTGTTCAACAAATAGAATTTTATGATTTTATGATTTTTATGATTTTATACTTCATAAATAAATATTATGCTGCCGGCACACATTTGCGCGAGTAGCGAGGCGAAGCAGGCTCGTCGAAACGTTCGACGAGACTTTGCCTATACAAAAACGCGAGGCAAGGTGCGAGAGGTATAGCGAGACGTCCGCGTACACATGCGTGCTCGCGTTTCGCCTCGCTACTCGCGCGAATGTGTGGCGGTAGCATTAAACGCGGAGTCAGAGTCCGGGTAATACGCAACCCAACAAATGACGACCCATCAATTGGCGACCACTTTTTTGTACTCGGATTGATGGGTCGAGCATTGTTGCCGCGTAAAAAACGAGTTCAAAGTAGACAATCGCTATATCGAAGTGGTGAAACCTACTTCAGGAACAGAACTCGAAACCTATTCCACAAAGGGAGTTAGACAAGGAGATGTTATTTCTTCTAAGCTGCTCACCGCTGCTGCATTGGAGGATATTTTTAAGACTGGAGGAAGATAGTCATCAACGTTAACGGCGAGAACATCACTCACCACGACGGTTTGCCGACGATATATATGTAGTGGTCTTGGCTGAGACCATGGAGGATTTGAGTTCAATGCTCGATGACCTCAGTAATGCCTCTGAGCGAGTTGGTCTAAGTATGAACATGGAACAGACCAAAATCGTGTCAAATGCCCGTGTTGTACCTACTCCCATTGCAATGAGACTTTACACTCGAAGTTGTAGACGATTATGTATACCTAGGGCAAACTGACCAGTTAGGTGGTCCAAAGACTCGGCTGGGCAGCGTTCGAGACGCTCCGGTCGTTATCTTTTTTTTCAACATTCCGTAGTGGCTCAAATCGAAAATCTATGGCCAATGTATGTTATCAGTATGACATATATTATGGTATTGAATCGTGGTCGCTTATTATGGGCCTCACAAGAAGGCTCAGTCACCTAAAGGGGCAATGAACAGGCCTATGCTGGGAGTGTCTCTGCGCGAGCTCATGTTGAACCAAAGTAACCGATACAGCTCTCCGGATCGCTAAACTTAAGTGGCAGTGGGCGGGGCACACGGGACGGTGTACCAATGGCTGCTGGGGCGTAAAGGTTGTTGAGTGGAGACCACGTGCCGGAAGGCGCAGCGTGGCCAGACCCTCCACAAGGTGGACCGACGACATGGTATAGATCACGGTAATCAATTTGACACAGGTGTAGCAAAACCGGTAACTGTGTGTCGCTTTGGGGGAACTTTGTATTCAGCGGTAGACGTCCCTCGGCTGATATGATGATGATGATGTCCCGACCATGACTTAAAAACCATGTTTCGACCGCAGCCGAAATCAGCCGAGCCTTTCGACCGTACCGAAACTTAACATACACATGTTGAGATATCGTTCAGCTAAATAGTTCGTTCAGCTGCTGTTCGGGATTAAGGCATAACTCGTGTATCGTATACTAGAATTCGTATTAAATTATTAGTAGGTAACATTTAACTACTATTTAAAGTATGAGAATACTTGTGAATTTCTAATCGTCTTTCTTGGTGGTTTGTCTAAGTTCAAAGAGATATAACACAATGTGTAATAAGAAAGGTGGTAATATTTTGTCATTTCTCTCCGTCCTCTGGGTCATGCTGGCTCGTCACTCGCCTCGCTATTCGACGTTCGTCGAAACGTTCGACGAAACTTTGCCTATACAAAAACGCGATGCGAGGGACGAGAGGAATAGCGAGACGTCCGCGTACACATGCGTGCTCGCGTTTCGTCTCGCTACTCACGCGCAACGCACTCAAGGCCGGCAACGCGCTTGTGACTTCCCTGGTGTTGCGGGTGCCCATGGGCGACGGTAATTGCTTACCATCAGGCAATCCGTCTGCTCGTTTGCCGCCTATGTCATAAAAAAAAAAACATAATTTTTTCTTAAAGAAAAGTTAATCAACCTGTATATTCGTGTGCTTCGTTTTTGTAAGTAAAAACGATTGTATTTATGTAAATTCAAAGTAAAATTCTACTAACGCAAGGTGACCAAAAATAATAAGCATTCTAGAGTCTAATTAATATAGTAACTATATTTGTCATACTAATAATATTCTTACAAATACAAAGGTGGTATACGTGCAGTAAAGTTGTATGTAAAAATAAAAATACAATTTCACAATATGTAGTCAATTAAATAAAAAGGGACCTTATGTCAGCAGGTGCCTTAGGCGGTTGTCACACTGCGTGTGAAACATGCAGTCTACCGGCGTGCGAGCGGGACGTTGCTATAAATCGCGCATACCGACATCCCGCTTGCACGCCGGACGACGGTGCGTTCGGCACGCAGAGTGGCAATCGCCTTATTAGTGACGGCCCCAAAAAATTCCTTTTCATTCAGACAACCACATATTATTCATAGTATAATAAGGGTGCAATGTCTAGTGTTATTTGTTAAATAATATAATTCAATTAATTCAGAAATTATGTTTTCTTTATGACTCATTTCATGTTGTAATCACTTGGGGCTTGAGTTGAGCTAGTTCCAGTGCGGTGAAATGACCCATAGTTCCAAATAGGTGTGCTAAAGTTGGCATTAACAGACCCCTGGCATGGAGACACAATATTAGTGGCAGTTTGGATTGGTCGCTTACCAATGATTAAAGGGAAACATTCATCTGAAATGCAAGATAAAGCATCCTGTATTCGCTTCATCCTATTTGAACATTCTTCAAAATGATCAGTTAAGCATTTCAGTTCTGGAACTGAGCCAACATGTGTTTTAAGGTTTTTGTCAATAATTTTAAGGCCTTCAACTGTATTATATGTCAATTTCTCCCCACTGTAAAAAAAGAGCTCAATATCTGTGCCATTTTCCATTAGCTGGCATTTAGCTAATGTTGAGTACAATGTCATCTTAGGTGTTTTCGCCTTTACAAGATCAACAAACCGTGAAGCATATAAATATTTCTTCCAATGTTTTTGCGGCAAATTGTGGTATGTAAATATTTCATCAGGTTTTGGATCATGTTCTAGATCAAGTTTAGGTTTATCCTTGTTATTGTCTACACTATAAATTACTATTTTCATACCATCCTTGGATATTTTACATATTTCCACTACTTTTTCTTCCCTGTCCTTCCCTTTTTTCTTAATAAACTCTACTATCACACTACCAGCTTCAATTTTTAATATAGCATTACGAGTTTTGTGGGAAATGACAGGCAGTCTATCTGCACACAGTGGAGGTACACTTAAAACATTAGAGTTAACTTTACAAGATTTTGATACATTTTCTTTATTTTCATCATTTGTAGTATATTTTAGTTCATTTTCCACATTTTTGCTATTAGTATCATGCCTCTTTATATTATCTAAAAAGGAAGTACTATTTACAGCAACAGTTGCCTGCTTCTGGATAAAATCATTACTTAAATGATTTTTATTCATAGTCCCAATCTGGTTTACCAATACATTTTCGTTTCCGCTACCAACTGCAAACTTGTAACTATTACTTTGAGCTGATGCATTATCATGCATTCCTGAAAATACATTCATCAATGGCATCCTTGGTTCTCTATTGATTGGTGATGCAGCATTATGGCTATTGCAAATACCTATATAGTCTGATCCCATTTTCTCTTCACTTCTCAACTTACTGCTATGTTGAGTGCTGTGCAAAGTGGTTATGAAGCCAGAATCCCTTGACAAATCCTGTCTAGCCACAGTAGGCATTATGCCCATGTTCTGTACAAATGGATGTTCAGCAACAGCTTTAAGTGTTATCCGCTTAGTAGGGTCTTTACACAACAGATTTTGTAGAATATCCTGCGCTTGAAGCGATAGTTCTGTTGGTATTTTGTAATCAGCATGGATAACTTTGTTCAGTGTTGTTTTAACATGCTGGGTGTGAAATGGTGGACTGCCTACCAGCAAGGTGTACAACAAGCAGCCCAAGCCCCAGACATCTGCAGGTAATCCATGAAGTTCTCTGGAAGCTACCTCAGGAGAAATATAATTTGGAGTTCCACACATTGTAACATGTTTTTCATCTGGTCCATTGAGCTGTGTTGCTAACCCAAAGTCAGCAATTTTAATGTTTCGGTCTTTTGTCAACAGCAAGTTGTTTAGAGACAAATCTCTGTGTATTATGTTGTGAGAGTGTAAATAAAGCACTCCACTCACCACCTGCCTAAATATGTCAGCAGCAGCTTTTTCACCAATGCCACAATTACCTAACTTAAAGTGTCTGGCTAACTCTCCATTATGTGCTAATTCTAATACTAAATAAACATAATGTACATCTTCAAAGAAAGTGTACAATTGTAAAATAGCTGGGTGTTTCAAGCGAGAGTGTATGGTGACCTCCTGTCTCACTCTCCCAATCATCCCAGCATTTGCCATTAAGGCTTTGTCTATCATTTTGATAGCAACAAATATGTTTGATTTGCGGCATCTTGCTCTGTAAACATGTGCAAAACCTCCTTTACCTAGGTGTTCAAATATTTCATATTCTTCAATCTTTTCGCCTAACACACTCATACTTAGTAAATTCGTTTATCATACACAAAGTTAAATTGTTTGTCAATTCTATAAAGTGAATGGTTTTTAACATCCATTATTTTTGTGTGTACTGAAACAAAAAAATAATAATTAGCTGATCCAATGGGTATATTTATTATAGGGTATACTTAAGAATAAGAATTAAATGTATTTAAGCCACATACACGCATATAAAACAAACAAAAAAAAAATTTAGAACAAAAAATTTTTTTATATTATAGAGTAACAGAAAACAGGCCTCCACATATTACAAATAAACTTACTTTATTAATTATCCATTTGGCGTCCTCAATACTTTTTGTTATCATCTGTTTCACCCTTTCAGGGTCTGGTTCCACTCTGTGTTGTTTATAACTCTGAAATATTCAAATTGTTATTGTTAAATGATACTTAATCCTCTGCAAAGCATACTTTCTTATTATGTCCACTATGTTGATGTTTTTTTTTTATGCCGGTTCAATAAGGCTATGTTAAGGTTGTGTAGTTATCTTTAATTTCATAAATGACTTGTTTGTTAATTAAGCAAATAATAAATACAGATACAAGAGACTCATAAACGTACATAAAAGTATAATGTCATAATATACATATAAATAAATAATATGTTATACCTGTTTGATGGCAAATTTGTAATATTTACCAGCATCAGGCGGTAACTTTTCACATTGACGCAATAAGTATTTGTATAGCTGTAACGATGTCATAATAACCTTAGTATCTCCACAAAACTGTGAGTAACGACACAACATTTGAGTTAATTTTATGTGAGCATCTGCACAGATTTACAATTGAAAACCCACACTTTATAATAGCACAATAGCAGGACAAATTAGTAATGCCCGGAATACACGAGGCTAGTTTTTCAAGCCAGTATAGTAAGCTAGTGCTAGTAAGCTAGCAAGCTAGTGCGTCTATCTTCGTGTATACAAAACTAGCTTAACTTTCAGGCTAGTAAGCTAGTGCTGAAGCCAGGATAGTTTTAATAGCTTGCCGTTCTATTTTTTGAGCTAGTAGCGCCCCCCACCACCGATTTCACTAGCCTGGCTTGTGTACTATCTTCGTGCGGCCGGTGAAGCTAGTATCCGTCCGGCTAGTGCCATGTGGCCATACACGTTTTTTTAAATATATCTTCAAGTAATTCATCTAGTACACATTTACATAGCTTTTTAAGTAATTGTTTCATTCATGCTATGTATTTTTTTACGAATTACGTTCATATTGACGATTTTTTTACGACACTTTGCAAAGGTACTTGCACTCGAACTGACTTAAAATTACTGGCATCATGTAGACAGCACTAGCCTGGGTTCAAGCCAGGACAGTTTTACTAGCTTACTAGCTTATTAACTAGCTTACTATACTGGCTTGAAAAACTAGCCTCGTGTATTCCGGGCATAACAGATATTATAAAAAGAACGCCAAGCTATTTCGGTCTTCGGATTCGGAACTGTCAAGTCAACGACAACAAGAGCCGTGGTCCAATTCGCGTTTTAAACACTTTGTGCACGCTCACGGTCGGTCGTTGTGCGGCGGTACCATCTCTGACACTCTCATGACACCTTAATTAGAATAAGAGAGAATGATGCTCGAAATATCCGAACTTCGATGTTCGCGGTCCAAATGGCGCTCATGCCGGTCCGAATCAAAATGTAATTGTCGCGACATTGAGCGAGTTAATTGATTCGGGCCACCTGTCAGCACCTCAGCGGCGCTACCACGAAAAACGATATTCGTAAATTTAGGATGATTATCTCTGTCACTCTCATGACACCTTGATTGGAGTAATACTAGTAACAGACGTTCCGATTTGGCTGGAGCCGACCGTCCGACCACGACCAAAACGGAAAGTGTGTAGGGCGGTCGGTCCAACATAATTATTATTATTACTGGTTGGACGTGGTCGGCTCGCCGGCGCATCCGACAAGCCGACCGTCCAACCAAAACGGAACGTCTGGAAGCTTTGTTCCGACCAAAAGCGGCTCAGTCGCATTTGCAACGTCGCCGACGCAGGACGTCAACATGGAGGATGACGGAGAAGGAATGAATGCGCATACAGAACGCGAGATAATAATCAACATTTTAGAATTATACAAAAGGTTTCCTTGTTTGTGGGACTTGTCCCATTTTTTAGAGGCACTAATGTAGCTGCCACAACTATAGCGGCTATCGCCTGTTTTGAAAGGGTGCCGTTCACTATTCAGAGCAAAGACAACTGTAGGGTACAGTTGTGGGGATGGATGGTGAGGGACCATGAGTTGTGACATTGAAGTTTTCGATAACGAGTATCGAGTTTACTATCTGTGCATCTCGCTTGTACCATTTTAGTGCGAACGAGATGCACAGATAGTAAACTCGATACTCGTTATCGAAAACGTCAAAGTCACAACTCATGGTAAGGGTACTGACGGCTGGATAGCCAACCGTCGGAACGTCTGTAGCAATGTTGGAACTTTCCGTCTTGGTCGTGGTCGGACGGTCGGCTCCAGCCAAATCGGAACGTCTGTTACTAGTATAAAAGAGAACCGCAACCGCTGCAGGGCACCAGCGCTAGCCAAGCATTTATTGGGTCATATTTTACCTGGAATCGTCCCACCCATAAGTCTCACCACAGGATAAGTGTCCCGAGCAAAACTATAAGGTGAACTGTTACTTTTTGGGCTGCAAAAACGAGAGTATCTTTGTCCCTTACTGGCGTACGCGGATACGTGCTCTAATCATTATTCCTCCTAGTCCTAGATAGATAGATCTGGATAGATCGTTGATAGATCACATCGACCACATCGTGATCACATCCCACAGTAAATGTTACCAGAGATTATATTAATTTATTTATTTATTTACATTAATATATTTCTTTATTTACACCACAGTTTGTTATTAATTTTTTAGTAGTTCATTGATATTGATTTATCTATAATTTATAAGAATGTATTGTCTTAATAAATATATTATGTTATGATTACAGTATAACAATTGTTCCTAGTTCTTAAAATTTAACAAGACGTTGCAAACTATGGACAAGCAAGCATGCGGTTAATCAAAAACGAGAAAACGCTTTAAGTTTCTGTCTGTATCACGGATATTGCAAAAGGAAGTTAGTTCTTATTTTCAACATCGTATCGTTAAATTAATCCTTGTCCTGCGTTAAACAATGGAACAAAATGTGCTGATATAAATAGTTTCTATTTATCGTGTTAATATACATCTAAGTGTATGTGCAAAATGTGACACATGTTTGGTTGTTTTAGTATTTAGTGATTCTTGTAAAAATTACTAAAATTATGAAAAGTAGTTTACCTTTTATGTACATGATTGTGTTGCTCTGATAATGATTTGTTAGCACTAATGTGCTATGGCACTTGTTACGATTCGACGATCTTCGAGTGTACAAACACCAAGGAAAACGGTAAGTAACAAAGACTATTTCAGTACAAGTAAATTAAATATATTGTGTATTTGCTTTACATTAACCTACAAGTTATTCGCAATCTGCATATTCTTTAAGTTGACAGTTGGGAAGATTGACTTAATACTTGATCAATATTTTTATTATGACATAAAAAAAAATCAGTGAACTAGCTTGGATAGAGTGCTTTAAAAACATAATTTTACACAGCTAGTAGTAAACATGATTTTACTTCGTTGCTATGTTATTTTTTTTGTGGTTAGATAAAATCGGCTCTATTGTAAGACACTATAATTTATTTATCTAGATATTGTTATTCTTATGTCTATTTGTCCTATATATTATCCTGTTTTGTTATAAAGAATGTTTTTGAAAACTATGTCCAGAATCTGTTGATTGCCAAATATTTACATGGATAAATTTTCATATCTACAATAATTATAGGTATGTAGTTATGAATTAAAACTGACTTGCAAAGAAGTATAATTAAACCGGAGACCAGTCTGGCCTAGTGTGTAGTGACCCTGCCTATGAAACCAATGGTCCTGGGTTCAAAACCCCGTCAGGGCATTTATTTGTGTTATGAGAACAAATATTTGTTCCAGATTCATGGGTGTTTTCTATATATTTAAGTATTTATATGTATTTATTTATTATATATATTATTATCTAGTACCTACAACACAAGCCTTGCTGAGCTTACCATAGGACTAGGTCGATTTGTGTAAGATTGTCCCAAAATATTTATTTATTTGTTCATGAGTCATGGGTGTTTCCTATCTATTTAAGTATTTATAAGTATTTATTTATTATATATATCGTCTTCTAGTACCTACAACATGCGCCTTACTGAGATTAGTGTAGGACTTAGGTCTATTTTAGTAACATTTTCCCAAAATATATATATATTTTTTAATTAAACAAAAATCTGAATATGGTGTGTTCATTCATTTTTAATACAGCTAGATTAAAATATTATATCTGAGGTTATAAATATTATAGTATTAAACATTTAGTCATATTTTTACAGTTAATACAATGTCATCTGTTTTCTTTGCTGTGATTTACTTATCCAAACTATATACTTGATGCTATATGCTTGATGTTTTGGTCTAGTTATTCAAGAGGAACCTTGAAATAATTGATATAAAAATAAAAACTTGTATTGTATGCAATCTATGTGTACTTTTAATTAACCTGCAATGAATTTTGTTACCAAACATTATTATCATAGTTAAATTAACAAACTTCCTTATTTTTAAAGAATTATTGCTAAATGTTAAATTTTTCTAAAGCAGTTTTTGAAATTCTGATTATGACAAATACATATTAAAATATTTGCTGCATCATCAGACTGATCAACCCTCCAACAAGTATGGTTAACTGCAATGTTAACTACTGCAGCAAAGGTGTTAATTAATCTGAAGTCTTATTCAAGCAAAACATATATCTCTAAAAATGTTTGATAATATTTTTTTTAAACTAGGTATGTAAATGACATTTCTGTATTTAATTTTATAATTCTTTTAATTTTAATTTTGGTTCCTTTGCCACATGAAACATTATGTTATGTATCAACTACATGCTGGTATTAACTCACACTGACAATAAAACATGTTTAAATTTTATTGAAACAACAAAAACTGTGTATTCAAATCTGTATTTATTTAATCCGCAAGTTGCTAAGTGGCACAGATTTATTGTTAGGAGAATAAGAGTGTGAACACTAGGCCCGCTTAGCAATATTTGCTTCTGACTGTGTACCACTTGGTTGTGGAACCCACAGATACCACATCTGATACCATGCAGAAATGTAAGCTTTGTATATTAAATAAAATGAAGGACCTTTGCCATAAATTACTGTCATTTACAAATCTCATCACTAATATATTTTTTTGCTGTGTTCTCATTCATAAACCAAAAATCAATATGCTACTTAATTTACCATTCCAAATAAATGTATGGCAAATTGGTCTTATTGTTTATTGGCATTATTTATTTGTTGGTCAATACATAAATAATCATTTCTTTTAAAGTTGCAAACAAAGAAGTTGCAATACATATTTTTTATTTTTTGTAGGATGAGGCAGCCAAATCGAGCGAAAGCCCTGACGACGATGTCGGAAACCGTGTCAGCAAGAGGTAGGTAATAACAGTTTTATTTATTTATTTAATTAACCTTTATTGCACCAAACACAAAAGTACAAAAGGCGGACTTAATGCAACAAAGCATTCTCTACCAGTTGACCTTTAGGCAAAGCAGATAAGTTGAAGCCTGTTCATAACAAAATAAATTTATATAAACATAAAACAAAATGCATTTAAATATAAATTAAACATGATTAATATAATTATAAACATTAATATAATATACATGCATAAACATACATACATAGTTACATACATAAAATAATACTAACATATTAAACTGACGGAAATATAGGTGTGAAACCAATTTTAATAATAATTATTTTAGTGTTGATATCTAATTTATTTATACACTAATTTATTAATATTACTAAGCACAAAATTTCTTTGAGTAGGAGTTAGATTAAAATACGTATACCTATAGTAAAAGTGGTAATTTGTTACATTGTTTTTTATTGGGTATTGTTGTTATTTTTGTGAATGGTTTTTGACTATATACATATGTACAATCAAGTTCACTGAGGCGCTACCGCTAAAAACGATATTCGTAAATTTCGGACGATTGTCTCTGTCACTGTCATGACGTCTTAATTGGGGTAAAAGAGAAATATACCTGAAAACTACGAATATACGGATATACGGACATTGTTATGTTATGTTGACATCTCTGCCCTTGACTGTACATACTTATCAAAACCATTTAAATAAATATTTAAAGTGAAATAAAGTCTTCCCTTCTATATTATACTTATAGGCATATGTACAGTCAAGTGCAAAAATACGTACCGAAAGAATCCTTTCATAAATACGTCCTACAACCTTATTTACTGTACAATAGAGTTGCTCGGTACATATTTTTGAAACTTTGGCAGTGAACGAATTTTTACACTTGACTGTAGGTATAATTGATATTTAATTTATATTATAAAAATTTGATTGTCCGATTAATTCACAAACAGCGGAAATTAATGGTAAGTATCGTCATTAAACAAAAAATTAATTTATTTCAAATATACTACAGATTCCAACATGTTATTCAAAATCCCGCCCTAATACCGGTAAATAGGTCTTACACTAGAACTAAATATAGTTCAGTAATGAATGATGCTGCAGACCGCTGTGAAAGAATTGTGATTCCTTCATAAGCCGTTTCACACGCAGACTTTTAGACTCCCTTCCTCATGTTTCGCTCAGCGTCCAGTTGGGAATGTGTGCGTGTCGCGCGTAAAGACTAAAGACGGCCTAGAATAAATCACCCTTTTGTCTATTAAGTAATCATTTCAGAACGCAGAGAGAACACAGACGACCTGACCTCTGAAAATGTACTGTTAAAGTCTTGTGTACTACTCGTAATACTAGAATCCTGCAACAGGATGTCGTTTTCTGAATGTCGAAATTGTCGACACAACTGACGAAGCCGTTTATTACAAATGTGATAATAATAATACAACGTATCTATTGACAGCAGACATGCGTCATACAGACAGAAATTAACATAATTCGTCTTTCCTGTGGACAATAGTTTAACGGTTTATGTAAGTGCAAGTTACGTTTTATCCTTAATCTTACCCTCAGGAGAGACGTGAACCTAAATTTCGGTATGACTCATAGTCATACAGCATGCAAACCGTTATCTTGAACTACTTAACAATTATTAGCATTTGAAAGTTATGTTATGTAGCATTTGTCAAGTTTATTTTTTACTCTTGCATCTCAAGGCGAACGTTTATCTACTTAGTTACTCGAAAGATGCGGTTCGTTGATCAGTGTTAAAAGCATGAACTGACCTTTATCCGGCTGAAAAGGTGAAGGCACAAACTTTACCTATGTGTACAGCTGCTCTATACCTTGAGTTATTTTGAATTATAATAGCGTGACTTATTTTACCTTAAACCAAATTGATTGTAGGTACGCGTACGTTGAGTCAGGTAAGTGTTACAGTTAAAGTACCTCGTCCGGATTCGTTTTTGCTACATCCGTTTCCGACTTGTATTTGACCAATGCTCGCCGTTTGTTTTTCTTTGTCTGGTGATGGTGGCAAATATGCTTCTACAGATAAACCTTAGCCCTGTATAGGTATTATTTAAAATCTGAACATTACATATGACGATAAATATAAAGGCCTATTTTAACCACCAATCAGGTGATCCGATGATTTTGATTGATTGTGGATTGTTAAATAATAATAGAGCATTATTATTTACATACCTCGTGTATAAAAAATATCAAGTCTCAGGAAAACATTTAAATGCTCATGAATTTAAATTAATTGAAAATAAACTTTATAAAAAAAAGTTACTTTGTATCTTAAATAAAACTAAACTATGTACACACAAATTTAAGAGCTAAGTAAAAAAAAATATATATATATTTTAACATAGTTTCATAAATTTGGTATTTATGAATTACCTATTCCTGACTTACTATTGACAATGAGCGCTGCTGTTTAGTATAAGAATATTTCAGAAAAATGTATAATGATCATTCTTTATGAATTATTTATGGATAACTAAAACGTTTTGCTAAAAAGGCTCATGTCTAAATTTTGTATCCGTCGGTGTGTTTTATAGTAACTATGATGTTATTTATATGCTTATGCGATCCGACGTATAAAAGCAATAACTGAGTCGGGACGCGCGTCAAGCGTGGAGTTTTGTCGAGTGCGTCGTGTTCCTGTTCTGAGGCATCTGCGTCGAGTTTCTATATTTACGCGGCAGTTTGTACTCGAAGGGAAGGCATGAGGTCGTCCGTCGGGCGCGCAGTGCCGTGTCGCGCACGCACCCAGCCGCGCGGACGCGGGCCTGCGGCTCCGTCCACCTGACTTTGTTATGTTGTTACACTGTTGTTTTGTTTTCATTGACAGTTACATATATAGTTACTTGTGCCATTTATTGTGATTGGGAGTAATGGTTGCATTCAGGTAATCAATCCCGCGGAGTATGCTTCAATTAGCTCCCATTGTTCATAGTTTAAGTAGTGTTTCTGTATATTTGTGGTAATGTCTTACATACCTATTTTTGTTTTTATATGAGTGATCTGACTTATACAGACTATCGAGACTAAAATGCTACTTTATTGCATTTCATTCTGATCAAGTGATCAGTATTTTTTGCTATAAGTTTTCTACGGATTGTTGATTTCCGTCCTTTAAGTTCCTCGTGGAATTTAATAGTTTTGAACGCAAAAGTTACTTATAATTATCCTTAACTAAACATTAAATGTGATAAGGTGAAAAGGATGACTTTGGTTAATATCGGGTTTTTGTTAACGGAAACTACGGAGAGCGAATGTCTAAACTGTTTGTTTGAAGACATGTGGTTCGTTTTTATTTGTATTTGATATTCCTGCCAAATATGGTACCTTGGTGTATTTTTCAAACACAAAGTTATGTGGAATACTAAATATTGTATTTTCAAAACTTCCCTAGAATACACACCAACATAACTAATCAACTCGCAATGACAACACCAATCGGCTCAGTATACCGGGTTGAAGTGCTTCAAGTTGGTGTTTTCACAAATGTACCTACATATATTAGTGAAGAGGTAGTGCCATTACTAAATGGTTATTATATGTATTGATGGTGTACAATCGCCATCAGATATATCGGAGCTATGGAGGTGGTCACAAATCTCGGAACATGCACTTTTTCGCCTTGACAATAGAGGCGTTGTTCCGATATTTGTGACCACCTCCACAGCTCCGATATATCTGATGGCGACTGTACCAAAGTATAACAAAAATCGATTGGGGCCCATCATGCCTTAAACGCACGGCACAACACGTAGTAAATCGACAAGTAAAAAGTCGACAAGTCATTGTTAACCATTTATGACAGAAAAAGAAGTTGCTGTTTATATTTTTTATTAATTTTTGATCAGTAATATATGTTGTGGAAATATATATTATGTCCAATATCGAATATATAGTACCTGAAGTAATAATACAATACACAAAAAACCATAAATAATATTAATAATAATAACCAAGATACCTTAAAATAATGCCCAAATTATTTACTTTTCGTTTTTTTCTAGCCAATTTTAATATTTACTTACAAATCTTGTTTTTGTACAAAATAGTTATTTGTTATACAAGGTAAAAAAGTTAGTGTTTACCTTCTCGTGCTAATAATGAGACCCGAGCTAGCGAAAGATACCAAAATTGAACCACTTGCTATGCTAAGTCAAAGAGTGCAATCTTGAGCAATGTGAGGGTTTCAAGGCACGAGAGGGGAACAAGCATTGCTGTCGAAACAAACAAAAAAAAATCACCTAACTTCCGTGAAGACCAATTTAATCTGAAATATATATAAGAAATAATAATAATAATATTGGTATCGTCTAACGGCTAATGTCAAAAAAAAAAAACACTATTATTAATAAACAATTTGTGTGAAATTACTTTGCACTCATGTGCCTTGCAACTTAGCTTTCTGCTAAAAAAAAAAAATAGTTCTTTCCGAGCAAGTGAGGTGAAAACATTAGATACATTGACTAAACGAGTAACAAATGTAGTTAGGTGCCTATAAATTATGAAACAAACCGAACAAATGAAAGACCGTTGATAAAATAATTTCAAAAACTACTACTTATAAAACAATACTACAGTATTATATAATAAACGTATGGGAGCTAATATACATACGTGCGAGCACTAACATAACTACGCATATACCTATAATCAGCTTGTTTGCACTAAGGCACGTTGCTGCGATCATGATCGCGCCAACCAGATCGAAACGTGATGGAAATTTAATCGCGTACCCAGGTAGCGGGTTAGGTCTAGACAAATACGAAGTTCACGGGAGTGGTGTTGCAAGGTGCTTGCGATGACTCGTGCAAACATATCGACTTTTACTTTGCGTGCTGGTTTTTAACTCGCATCCTGCTAAGTAACCGGCGAGGCATACGTGACATTTGTATAAATGCAGAACTTGTCAAATAATATAATATAACCTAAGCTACTTAAGCATTACAGTAACTGTACAATAATCAGTATAATTATACTCTACCTAATAAGGCCCTTAAGCCAATCTACCAAGGATGCTGACTGCATTTATTACATTTACAATATTTTTACTTATGTTGTGATATATGTTAATTGATGTGTGTTGATTTATAAATACGTCTGTAGTGTATGGTTGTGTAGATCAAATTTTGTATGATAAATGGCTGATTGCTCTAGACCGCCTGGTTAACATCAAGTCTTTGTTAGTTTTTATAAGTTTGCAAAAACTGCTTAAGTTTTACCGCTCTCTGGTGATCCCGAAATGTACACGAATAATATCAACTATCTACAAGAAGACGGGCCGAGACCTTGCATAGAGTTGCGAATTGAGCTATAAATATAATTTTAAGCAGGAAGACATCTTTAAGAATTTCTCGGAAAAGTTTATATTTAATATTAGTACCTTAACCTTGCTCTTAGATTGAAAATTGTTTATCTCTTTAGTTACGTATAAGTACCTCGTTAGCGCACATGGTGCACTGTAGAATTGACTCGGAGATTTCTTTTTGGTCACATTTATACCTGTTAACTTATTATTGTATCTATAGTGCGTTTTTTACTATTAGAATGAAAGCTAAAGCACGGCGCACGTGGTCTTTTATTTATTTAAGACGGTTTATATCACACAACTGTCAAAGTATCTCGAACGGCCAATAAAAAAACTTACATTATTGTTGTCGAGCCTAAAATGATGTAATGTTTTTATTGTTTGTATCTAACTAATAGTTACAACAATGTATTGATTTTCGTTATTCAGTTTTGGAAAGGTTGCATAATAAAAAACCTAAAGAAGATGAGGTTCGAAACGGTCGAAGTCTGATGGGGATGACACAATTTGTGCAATTATTTTTTTTCTCTTTGACGAAGCACCTCAGGTACTCTTTACTTCTTGGTGCTCGCTCTCGTATTCAATGACATTAGTTTATCGATATTAATTTATCGATGTGGTCGCCGCTAGATGCACTCACCACGTCATCACCACAATATATATCGTACAAAATAATAGTTTTGTATTTTTTATTTTATTGTACATAATTTTATTTATATAGTAAATGAATAAAGAAAAAATACAAAATAACTAATATAGATAGCCCTATTGAGTTCTCGTTCTGTTAAGGACTTCGTAACGTCTAACATTTGTCCAAAGGTGAAAAGGCAAAAACAACTAATATTAAATATCTTTATCAGTAGGGTGTCTACATTCAACGACACTGAATTAATAAAACATTGGTAAGGTAAGTTCCGCTAATAATAAACCGCTTAGTGTACCCCTTACATTTCATTAAATTGTCGAAAGGGCCTCTGCGCGTTGGCTCAATCCGGCTCCGCGTACGCCTCCCAAATGTCCGGAACACCATTGTTCCGTGTACGGAAAAGACATATAAAAGAAAAATAAGATAATTAATTTTTAATTTCCGTCTTTTCTTGATCAGTCACTAAAGTGAATAAAGACATTGTTTTGGGAAATCTTGAATTGAGTCAGCTTAAACATTTTCTTCAAAACAAACTCAAACGTAGTCCGGACTCGGTCCGTCCGCAGCCAAGGACTTTCTACCAATTTGTTTAACCGTAATGTTGCTTGTAATCTCTGATTCGTAACGTAAACCTTGTCCCTAAAACGGTACAAGGTAATTTCATTAACGCTACGAACTTTACATTGCGAAAATCGCTACTGTTTTATAAGTGACACGTTACAGACAAACAGTCAGTCGTGCAGATGCACCGCCAACACTCTGGCTGCGATTAAAAATGGCGCTTTAACTCTTGATGTGATATGAGTTTACATATACCTACAGTGTAGTACTAAAAACAATTAAAATTTGAATACATATAGAAAAGCTAATATTGTTGTCGGGTTCAAAAATATGTCAAAGATTTAATGTTTAACGATTAAACTTATGCCTCAGATATATTTTCTCAAATGTATACATATTATAGACGTAACTATATTTGGCATTTAAGAGAGTGAAACTCGATAAAAAATATGTGTCAATCAGAAACCAAAGGTAACCGAGGTGTAACAGCATGGACATTAACCATTGTGGTTAACCTAGCCAGAAATGAACTAATGACAACCATAGTTAACTCTGAATACACAGGCATTACGTTATTTGCGTTGCGGAATTCGTCGGATTCCGTAGTACAGTCGCCATCAGATGTATCGGAGCTGTGGAGGTGGTCACAAATATCGGAATATGCACTTTATTGCATTGACAATGGAGGCGTTGTTCTGATATTTGTGACCACCTCCACAACTTTGATATATCTGTTGGCGACTGTACCTACAACCTACAAGAAAACCGCCCAAATTTGCTTCTATTTTGACCATATATAATGAAAGGTTCTGTAGTTGTATCGATAATCGATATATGAGCTATCATATATAATATGCTTGTAAGAATATAATTCATTCATTATTGTGTCTCATCAGCCAAGGAACATCAGGAGCATAGTGACCCTAAATTCTTCTAACACTTGTAGGTGACCCATTGTGTCTAGGATACCACAAAAATGTATAATTTGTGTATTTAGATGAGATGACTGTTTTAGACAGGGGACGGTAACCATGGTAACGAGTGATAAAAGTGAGTTACGCCCGATAACCTCAATGTTATTCTTAAAGATTATGGACTTTTTATATTTTTGTATGTATAATTTGGTGAATCAATATAATATTTTAGCACGAAGAGTGCCGACTTGACGAGTGTCCGTTTGCATCGCCGTCGCTGGCATGTTACGCACTGTCGCGTGCCGCGATGCCCGCTTCGCTGAGGGCGCTCCGAGACCGGAGCCGTTGTTTTACTAGGTCTCGGATTTAGTTCCATTACCATTAACGGCTCTAAGCACACCGAACTCCCCGAACTCACTCCACTAAGCTGTCCCACCACACTGAGGTTTTGACCATTGACCCTGCCAAGGCTTCCATGCCGGCGGCACAACCCAGCCACCATCATATTTAAAATTTGAACGACGCCCGCTTATTTTTGTGATACGTACTATTTTTTTTGTTTATTTTTAGAAAACAAAAATGAGGCTGCTGAGTCCTAAAAAGTTTAAACAGTATTTCGATTCATCAACATCATCGGTTGTTGTTATTGTGCCCATCGCATTTTTTTTATAGAATTCCGTTTCATTTTATAGAATCCGTTCTACTAATATGCCTAAGTATGCCTATTTATTATTATTTCACGGAATCGTATTTAAAATTAACACCAAGTTACATGCATGTTTTGTGATTTTTAATGCAATTCAGAAATAAAATCAGGTCTAACCCCTACCTAAGAACCATCCCCTACCTAAGGCAACGAGAGATACGGAAAAATGGATTATCCGCCTGAAATAAAGCATTCATTTATTCTTGTTTTTAACATACGGAAAACCAATGATAAATACCAACGAAGTATTATGGTCATAACCCTTCATGGGTTTAGAGTTCCCGACGAATTATGAACTGGATGTGGGAGTGACAGCTGACAGCGCTGACAGACGAGTCGAGCCATGTGGTAGCGGAAGCTTCGCCTTGAGCGGCCGCGTGGCGTACTCCATCGTGCCGCGAACCAGCGCCGAATTGGGTAAACCAAAGCGATGAAATGAGCGAAGCGCGCCGCGCTCCCGCGGGCTATATGAGGGCGCAACGCTGCTTTGGCAACACGCCGCTGCTATTTATAACGAACCTTGAAAGCGACCGCCCTTGCTGCTTTATTGCAACTAGACTATTTGAAAAATATCACAATTTACGCGATAGCAGCGTAACGTACATGTGCTGGTGTCTCCCATGTCTATTTTAGGTCTTCATCACATGTTCATGCTTGAAGGGCTGCACTCTCCTGAAATACTTTTATGGTCTTATGGTTTATTTTCATTTCATTTCATTCTTTCTCATAGGTAAATATGTTCGTTGCGGTTCATTTGCTTCCCTTTTTATTAGAAAATATATTTATGGATACATAGAATATTATCATTAAAAACCTTAAAAAAAGACAAGCTTTTGTTTTGTAAGTACAGTTAACATGAAAAATTTGAACCAGTCGTTTTAACTTCAAATGGCTACTCGTCAAATATATTATAAAAGTGACTAAGTTCTAAAATCATACTTCTGATTATGACTATGCATGACCACAGTGGAAAAATACATTATTTATACCTACGTATTTTTAGTTTGTTTGCTTTAGTATCTTGACTTAGTTGCATAGATTAGGTCCATAGCCCCGGATAAAAATATTTGTGATAGATAAACACAATAAATAAATAAATCTTGCCAGAATTCGAACCCGGGGCCTTCTACTAGTCGCTACGAAGCAGGCCGAGAGTATTAAGTACTAGGCGGCAGAAGAGACGACGTCGCAGACAGAGCCTGGTGAAATCAAACACGGTCACATTTTCTAATGACCCACTTGGCTTGTTTTCATAAATTTTCGCGGCCTCATCACCGTTCAGTAAAAGACGCGTTTTTGCGCGATCCTTTAAGATTACCTACTCGTTAAAGATCAGTAACCACGAGGCATGCCTTATACGTCTCGGTGATAAAGCAACAATCGCGAATTGCATGTCGGTATACCGGGGAAGCTCGTGAGTCACCGGGCGGAGGCGTCGCGGGCCGCGGGCCCAGCCAGCGCGTCGGCCCTCCGCCGTCGACTCGGAGTCGGTGAAAGGGAGGTTAAATGCCGCCGATTGCCGGCTTAAGACGGATTGCAACAACTTTACTAAAAATGGCGTCATTCATACAGCTCGGGGTATCATTAAAGATATGTATGAATCGCTACTGCGTTCTTTGTATTGTATGTCAATATTAAGTATAAAGGGTCGGCAACGCCCATGTGACACATATTGAGGTGAAAGAGTATTGAGAGTGTAGTCTAGATATTATTTTAGTTTACTCCAATTTTCATATAAATGTTTAAGCCTAATTAATCAACTCTTTATTGAACATAATGTATTATCATGTACTCGTATTTGCAGGATATCCCCGTTGTTATCTTACGGATTACCAGAAGTATAGCTTATCTAAATATATTGAACGTTTTGGTTACATTATGCATTACTTAAAATAAATTCAATTAGTCTATACCGGTAGGTATATGCTTAAGATTTTGTGAATAGATTTGTTGTTGGCTAAGTAAGCTGAACTGATGGTGAAATTATTTGTAACAATAAGTATAAATATCGGCTTCGAACAAGCAGGTACATGGATAGGTCAAGGTTGTTGAATAGTACCTTTTTCGTCGCGTGCACAGTCACAGCAAAATTGTAGCAGAAAATGTACTAGATAAATAGGAATTTCTAACATGCTTTGTTGATATATTTGTAATTTCGTAAATGAGTCTATAATACTGTTTATCGACCGTGTATTTATTGTTGATAAGGGCTTGTGTACAAATACCGCGAAGTTTTTCAGCTATTTTTTTGAATGATTTATGTATTAGCAGACAGATATTTAACTGCCGTTAAATTTGCTACAAGTCAAGAGAAATACACCTGTACCTAAATAGTCACAGTCTGTAGGTCTGGAGTCTGTTCAGTTGTCAATATTTAATCTGTATTTAGATTGGTATAGCGTTACGTCGTTATTCATAAACGCTTGTCAACAAACAGACTCTTGATAAACTTTTCATCTTCCAGATTTTTTTGTTAGCAAGTGACAAATATACTTTGACGTTTGATAAGTTAAATGAACTAGGGGGAAGCGTGAACTGTAATAGTATATTACGTACCTAGGGCGGTAAAACAAAGAATGGCTGAGATCGGGGGTATTTTTGTGGCCCGAACCGGAGGTGTAGGGCCATAAACAGGCTATCTGAGGCCTTCTTTATTACCGTCCGTGGTGCGTATATAGTTTTACGTCTTCATCTGGGTTTAAAGTGAGATTATTCGTCGCGCCCTTGGGCGGTAAATCTCTTTTACCGCCCAGTGTGACGTAAAGATTGTTTAACCTGACGCTGTGATTTGTCTTTCCAGTCTCAATGAGTGCTACTTCGCGAACAAGGGCGCGGCGCTGGTGCTGGCGGGCTGCGAGCGGCGGCGGTCGCCCGCGCACGCGCTCGCGCCGCCGCCGCAGCCGCAGCCCGACATCCAGCACCACCTGCAGGCCATGTTCTACTTGCTGCGCCCCGAGGAGACGCTCAAAATGGTAACTAAGCACCGTATTACTAACTAAGCCGATGCCCGACGGCTTAACTCACTTTCCCACAGTTCAACCGTTCTCCTTGGGCTCATGAAGTCGTGTGGTGGAAAATGACCAGTGAAACCTTTGTCGAAACGTCGGATCTCAAGGTGACGAAATGTAATTTACGATAGACCCGTTTCATATTAGTTAATATCATTAATATGACTACTTTATACATTCATATAGTTAACCTGGGGTTCGCCTATGTGGCATAACTTTTTGTCCGAAACGCATATATAAAATTATTTTTTTTCGCCTAAACTTAATGTAACAGAAACGTTCGTTGGCATAATTGACAATATTCCGAATATTAACCTCGTCAAACATATTGGCATACTATTATTAAGGCCGAGTGGTATTACGCTGAAATGCGATTAACATAAATAGTTTTGGCATAATTCCTATGAGTATTATCCGAAACTTCGCATATATTTTTCACTAAGGAGAAACTCATTGTTAGGTTAAAATAGGTTACATTACGTTAGAAATGCGACGTTAACACAAAGTGGGTTAGTTAAGGTTAGAATTGCGGCCTCAATATAGTAGTTCACTTGTAGAACAAAGTAGGTTAGGTTAAAACTGCAATTTAGATTGCTATTGCTTCAACACTGTGATAGTGCTGGGAGTAGATAAACAATTTATATGTATATTTATGTGTGTGTTGTGTAAATAACTTAATTAGCGAACGTACAACTTCCTTAACATATAGAGATAGTAGTATACTAACTTTCAGGTCCGGATTCTTTCGTCTTTTCATATATACAATCTATTACTTTAACCTATATAGTTTCCTCCTCACCTCCAAACATGCTGAACCTAAAATTACACACGCACTTGACCTGTTTTTTAAGTTTCTATATTACCCGACTAAATTGCGTTAACTTAATAATTTAAAAGCCTTTGTCTTAATCTACTCCAATGAAGCACATAAGTACTTGAATACTAATAAGTTTCCTGCGTTTACCATTGGGAATACAGTGCGCTAGTTATTCATAATAAAAAACTGTTTAGCGTACCTATTATTCAGCAATCTATTAATGCTGGTAATTAATGTCTAAACGTAGACGGCCGATTTTCGTCTAACCTAATTGAGGCGTGCGAAATGGAACGAACGGTTCTGTTTATCATTGGAAGCGAACATGCTCCTGCGACCGAGTGACCGTGTTACAGGTTGTAGCCTTACACAGCACCTCAAATAGCTCGCATGTTTCAGTCGTTAAAAGGTTAACTATTAATAAAGAAACATTACCGGCGAATTGTCAATTTGTGAGTCGGCAGCAACGTTTGCCTAAGATTACCTACTGATGTCTGCTGCCCCAAAGTCATGACTTGTCTTTATAGAACATCGTGTATTCAGGCAAATATGCAGAATGTAAATACAAAAGAGCGGTGCTTTCTGTCATTGGTTGTGTTATAATTAACTAAAACATTATTAGATTTGTGTCTGTATTCTTAAAGAAATATTTATTTGTATTTTGTGCCTACATTTTGCCGCTTGGGGCACAACTTTCGGCAACATACGGCATATGTCAACGATGACATTTAGGAGTTAGTAGATAAATAGTATTAAGGATTTTTTTGGAGAATTCAAGAATTGGTCGTTTTTGAAATGAATAATGATGATAGTAATTTGATGTCAGGCGGTGAAGTTGGAGTCAGCGCATGGCGGTCGCACGCGGTACCTGGTGGTGGTGTGCCACAACGACGAGGCCGCGCTGCTCGGCATCGACTGCAACGAGCGCACCACCGTCGGCCTCGTGCTGCGCGTGCTCGCCGACACCTCCATCAAGCTGGACGGAGACGGGTGAGTCAATTCGTACACAAGGACGTGGCGAGGACTGCTGCCACTATGTCTTAACGCAAGGCCGCCGGTCTCCACGGAGGAAAACTAGGTTAAGTTCAATTTATATTTTATCAAAATTAAAACTAGACTGCTGATGAGTATATAGCGTCTAAGCATTGATTCTATACATATACCATACCTACTTGAGGAAAATCATTTTATATGTATGCGACTGAAATATATCCGTAACCGTAAATAATTAACGCAATGACTAATGAAGAGCTACGACAGTAACTCGTGTAATAAATATATTGACTTTATTAAAATTAACACTTGGATACCTCCGTAATTGCCCTAGTAACTAGAAATTAGAATAAATTTGAGTTGTCATGTTATTTAACTCATCTTAACCTATCAATGTTGGTTGTAAATAATATTCTGCCTCATTCAATTGAAACAGACAAATCACTTAAACATTTATTATCGTCGCAGCTGCATTTTCCTTTGAAACTATAAATGGTAAGCAACTTCCACTGTGCCATATTTGTCGAACAGTGGGCATTTTAACTTGAATTCGCGTAGCCCACTGCGTTTTAAGTGTTAAGACAATAACTAATTAGGCATTCATTGTCCGCAGTGGGTTCAGCGTATGTGTGTGTAATCAACAACACATATTCAAGCCGGTGTCTGTGCAGGCCATGTGGTGAGTACAATCGTAGATTACGATTATCGTCCTGTATATACATATGTGATATAAGCGTAACGTGACGCGTGGACAATGTCAATGTTGGCCTCGATAGATAGGCAAATAATAAATGTAACACTGCTTGTCAATATTTACGTAGTCCTATGTGATTATCTATTAAGTGACTGAGTGTCTGAGGTGCATGAAATTAAATAACATATTATTTAACATTATTCATGAACTTAAACATGTTTATCCCATTCTATATTTTTTCAATGGTTAGTTAGAAGAGTTTTTAACTCATGTCAGAAAGTAAAAATTAAAAAAGAAGGCGATAAATTTAGTTCCTTTTCCCTGATAAACAAATTGTACTATGATACATAGATGTAAGGTACCTCGCGCTTTAAATCATGGTACCTTCTGCATTGTGCAAGAACAATCACTTACAAAATATGTGTCATTATCTAGAAAAAGGAACCTTATTGTCGATGGCACTTATGTCGAATCGCGTTGCGTTTGTATGGTATCGTCTTGAACAACGATATAATCGACAATAAGGTCCCTTTTCCTAGATAATGTCACATATTTGCTGCCATTAGTACTAAAAATATCTTCACTTGTGTTGAATTATTGAAGCTTAATCGTTCGCGTACTGGGTTGTCTTGTGAAAAGTAACTACAGTTTTGACTCTGGACATGTTCTGGGCCGGATTTACTTTCTTGCATCTGATTATACGCCGGTCGCTGATGGCATCCACAATAATAGCTTTCTATTATTGTAAATCTTATTAATAGATGCATGATTAGTTTTTGCAATTCCGTTGCCAGAAGCCGCTTTAGCCAGATATGTAGATTAGAAGTCGATGGCGTTAGTCATATAAAACTAAAATTAATAAAAACCGACCAAGAGCATGTCGGGCCACGCTCACTGTGAGGATCCGTAGTTTTCGATCCGTAACACAAACGGTTCACCCGTTTCTGAAGCTGTACTTTAATAATCTTATACATATCTTTTGAACTTGGTTTAAGTTAGAGGGCGGGGAGACATATGTTTTAAATTCCGGAGCTAGTATAGTATATTCGAAGATATTTACTTTACCAAAAAATGTTTAAGGCAAACCCCAATTATTTTTTCAAATGTGTATCTAACGACACCTCACAATTTAGGATTGAACAGAAAATAAAGAACTTCCCACTTCACATGTAGGGGAAGTGCCCTAAAATGTTTTTAGGGTTCCGTACCTCAAAAGGAAAAAACGGAACCCTTATAGGATCACTTTGTTGTCCGTCTGTCCGTCCGTCCGTCTGTCAAGACCCTTTTTCTCAGGAACGCGTGGAGGTATGAAGCTGAAATTTATATCAATTACTCAGGTCTACTGTCCCTTGAAGCTGTGAAAAAATCAAACTTCTAAGCCAACGCAATCAAAAGATACAGCCGTTTATGCCGCAAATTTTCGACACTTGCAAGGGAATCAAAACCTACAGGGTGCTTCCCGTGAACTCAGAATCTTGAAATTTGGTACGAAGCAACGTCTTATAGCATAGATAAAGGAAAAATTACGAAAACCATAAATTTTTAGTTACATCACATAATATATTTTTTTTTAATAATTTTAAACTTACTACCCATTTCCTCATAAACGCGTAGAGGTATTAAATTGAAATTCATACCAAATACTCAGGTCTAAAGGGTGAACACTATTAAATTGTCGCCTACATTTTTACTTTGCTAGCGTGTTGCATCGAACCTTTTTTGAATATTCTTTTAAAATTTTAAATTTAGAAGGCTCGTAATATATTAGACAACCATAAAATGTTCATTTGTTTTTATTTATGAAAATGGCGTTACACGAAAAATGTTCGCGAATTAATTTTGCAAGAATTCAGTAAAAATCCTCATTTATCAACTTTAGATCTGGCAAAATCTTGACAAACAACTCGGAGGACGGTTCAACGAACCCTAAAAAAATTAAAAAAGGTGAAACTATAGATAGGAAGCGGCGTGAAGGTCAACCCACCAGAAAATCTAATGTTAAGTTACAATCAAAGGTGTGCAAGCTATTTGATAAGAATCCGAGTATCTCTTGCCGGGATGTGGCGGAAAGAGTAGGCACTAGTCAAGCAAATGTCCAAAAAATTAAAAAGAATGCGGCATTACAACATATAAGAAGCAAAAGGCTCCCAAGAGAACTGTGGATCAATATAATCGTGCGGTTAGACGTTCTAGGTTATTGTATACCTTGTTGATTGAGAAAAATGTTGCCTAATTATTGACGATGAAACCTACGTCAAGGCAGATTTCAAGTCTTTACCAGGTAACCAGTACTATTCCTCTCGTGACATCTCGAATCTTGACGAATCGGAAAAGGTGATCCCGGTAGAAAAATTTGCAAAATACCTTGTTTGGCAAGCTATATGCCAGTGCGGCATGAGGAGCTCACCATTTATCACTACCGGGACAATTAACACCGATATTTATATATCAGAATGCTTGAAAAGAAACTGTTACCATTCATAAAGAAACACACTTCCTCAACATTGTTTTGGCCAGATTTAGCAAGTTGCCATTATTCGTCTCGAACTTTGGAATGGTATAAGGCGAATTCAGTCGAGGTAGTGCCTAAGGAGAGTAACCCACCTAACTGTCCCGAACTTCGCCCCATCGAAAAATATTGGGCTAATATAAAAACTAAACTGCGAAAAACTTGCCAACCTGCCACTTCATTACCAGATTTTCAACGAAAATGGATTAAATGCACAAAATTGTTAAGCGATGATTCCGTGCGAAATTCAATGAATCACGTGAAAAGTAATGTCCGGAAATTTTCTCGTCGTTCGATGAAATAGCCCTAATATTTTTTAAAATGATTTTACGCTGTATAAAATTAGTCATATAAAGAATTTTGAGCACTTTGGATTTTTATTTTGTCGTCTGTAGCATGTTCGACCTGCGACAATTTAATAGTGTTCACCCTTTATAATACCTTTAAGCTGTAGCAAAATCAAACTTCTATGTCAACGCAATCAAAAGAAACAGCAATTTAAGCTGCATATTTTGAAACTCGCAAGTACTCGCAAGGGAATCAAAACCTAAAGGGTACTTCCAGTCGACCTAGAATCTTGAAATTTGGCATGAAGCAACGTTTTATAGCACACATAAAGGAAAAATTCCGAAAACCTTAAATTTTTAGTTACATTACAAAATATATATTTTTTAATAAATATAAACTTTGTAAACCTTGCAGGTTTGTACGGAACCCTCGGTGCGCGAGTCCGACTCGCACTTGGCCGGTTTTTTATTTTATTTTATCATTGTTTGTTGATTTACATATTCATATACCAAAGAACAGCTTTCTAGGACTAGCTGTTAGGTACTGAGCAAAGCCGGGCACAGACAGACAAGGCGAAATTATAAGTGTTCCTAGTTGACTATGGACCCCAAAAAGAAACCTAAGGTATATTTGAAACTTAGTTGAAGGCACCTTTCAAACAAAAATAAGATAAATTAAAATAATTTCTTTTTCGTATGTAGGGTAGGGTAGGGAAGGATATGTAGCGCATATTTGAGATAACTCGTCAATTTCCTAATTGTAAGCAGAAGTATAGAACCGAAAGCTTTTTATAGTAAATTTATTTTGCTTATGTTACCTCCAGACAGGATTGTCGCTTTAAGTCTTATAATAGGACCTAGTTTGGGAATAGGATCCATTCCACAAAATTCTGTTGGTGGAATTTTAAAATTTGAAGTAATTCCACTGAGTAATATTTGAGGATGGTCTATTTCACTAATCCACACCCATTTAACCTTTTGAACGCTTTTCCTCTCGCGTCAAAATGTGACGTGTACGCCATGGTATGACTTGTGAAGAAGAAATATAAAACTTATCTGTCAGCAGGACAATTGCTTTGACAGCGTCCGCCATAGCCACTTTAGTGGTCGGTGGCGTGGCAGGCACGACATCACGCGACCACTTTAGTGGTGCTTGGCGCTCAAAAGGTTAAGAGTGAAATGTTCTTAATTTTATGAGAATAGCCCGCTTCGACAACCGCCACAGCTGTAAATCACCATAGATAGCTGTCATTGCATATGTCAAAGATTCGCGTAGGTCCAACAGGGGTCAATCATCAATCTTTGCTATACCTGTTACGAGTGATACGATTCACTGATCATGATTCACCTCGATGTTTATTGCGTTATTATTATGTTCGGCTGCTTCGCTTTTCTGACAGCGGTTGTAACTGTAATATCTTAGTAACACTGTTTGATTTAAAGGCTGAACATACCAAAACTAAAATACTTTCGTTTGGTATTTATCTCATAGTTTAGGTTTGTATTGTTAAGTTCGTCTAGTTCAATTTCTGTCTCTCTAATACAGCGAGAAACGTAACATATATCTCAACTTCGGATATCCCGGTAATAGCTCAGACGTCACGGCACATGGAGAGACCACGCGCTTTGTTTAAATTTGCGTCGTATTAAACTACGGATAAACTCCTACAGCCGCATACGCGTGTTGTTACGAAATAAACACACGTTGCTTGCTATGCGGCTGCCTTTAGGCCATGGTCTCCTGTTAAACCAGTGCGTTTGCGTTATATATAAAAATGTTGTCACTTTCCATACGTATAGTATCGACTTTTAAACGGACAAGACTTCATCGGCATCATAGCATCTTTATCCTCGTAACGCCCACCATACTAAAATATTTAATAGTTAAAGCCAACCTTACTATGTAGTGAATTGGGTTGAATTTTCTTTTGTACGAAAACTGATGAAACAAAAGAAATTCTACCCTATTTCCTTTTATAAAAGATATCAACTCCATTGAAAGGGAGTGTACATTGTAACGCACACTGGGCGTTAAGAGGTTAAAGTAGATGTGGTTCTGTTTCAGGTCCGCGCTTCAGACGCTGCACCGCGCCAGCGGGCGAGCGCGGGCGCTCAACCACTTCGCGGGCGGCGCCTCGCACGCCTGGTGCGCGCACTATGAGGTCCGCGTGGATTCTGACCGCTCCTGCCTCAACGAGTGGCATGCCATGGACTGCATCGAGTCCCGCCGTCCACCCTCGCCAGATTCGCTACGGCTTAAGTGAGTTGGAAATATCTAGTTTTGTAAAACTATTACAGGCATAGCATAGTATTTACGATTGATTTTGACGACCGGTCTGGCTTAGTGGGTAGTGACCCTGCCTATGAAGCTGATGGTCCTGGGTTCGATTCCCAGTCGGGGCATTTATTTGTGTGATGAGCACAGATATTTGTTCCTGAGTCATGGGTGTTTTCTATGTATTTAAGTATTTATATGTATCTATCTATTATATATATCGTCGCCTAGTACCTACAACACAAGCCTTACTGAGCTTACCGTAGGACTAGGTCGATTTGTGTAAGATTGTCCCGAAATATTTATTTATTTATTATTTATTTATTATTTATTTATTTATTTGCGTTTAGGCAAGCCGAAACTGTACATTAAATTTCCTTGAGATACGTCACGGACATTGTATTTAGAAATAAGTGCTGCTTGGTACAAGGTTCGCGAGGGGTTGAGCACTCCTGCCTCATCCTATGGTATTTCATGGTTTGTATCGTGCCCCACCGCGAACCTTCGTTGTCCGTTACTGTTTAACCGACTAGGATTATTCTCATGTTAACCATTATAGACACAGACTGTATTGAGTGTTTGCAAAGACATATTGTGGCTCACGTCTGCAGTCTGCACTGTATCGGTTTCCATGAAGGCCTAAGTAGATCTATGTGTTGATAAATAGATAGGATTGATAAATAAATACTCTAGACATTCCTATTTCCTAAAGATAGATCGTATGATGGTATCAAGCTACTTTGGACTACTCCGACGTAATGTCTGTGAAGGACTTGAGTCAAAGAAATAAAAACATTTATTGCTTATCATTCTATTGTTTGTCATAAAATATAAGGTACAATTAAGTCAATATCAAACAGCGCAATCCTATCGAGTTTAAAACCTATCAGAAAACCATAGTTATTAGCTTGTTCTATACATAACCATTGTCGAGAAACTCAACCAAACGAATAACTAATTAATTGTAGGTTTATCAGTACCTTTACCATTAGTTGTGACATTCAGGTTTTCGATATCGAGTATCGAGTTTACTCTGTGCATCTCGCTTGTACTATTTTAGTGCGAACGAGATGCACAGATGGTAAACTCGTTACTCGTTATCGAAAACCTCAAAGTCACAACTCATGGTAAGGGTACAGTGTATGGTTGCACTATGATTTACTACAGGTGCCTAACAACTTACATTGACATTGTAGACCAGCAGTATGTATCTGAAATCTATGAACATAGTCGTAAACTGGTAACGTTATATAAGAATTACTCAAATTGCACTTCCTGCCTGTTGCGTGTTTCGAGTAAGCCCGCACGTATGTAATGGATCATCGCCCCTGCTAACGCCTAGACCTCATTTCTCGGCCTCGAATTTGATCGGACGTCGGCCAAAGTGGTGATTTAACGTGTGTTTATTAACACAACCTGAGATTCATTAATCATTACCGCCAATTAGTTTGTTAAACAATTACAATTCTTTTCGTTACATCTTCGTGTTTATATACGTGTAAATTATTTTATATAAATTTAATCATTCAAAGTTGGAAATCTGAAATGCCAACTATACTTCCCGGTTTGCCGTTTGTCACGGTTATTGCTAAGGATGAAATAAAATGTGTTCGATTCCACACAAAGCCATTGTTCCAAATTATTAAATCGAGGCTGGTATATATAGAGGCAAAATCAAGTTATTTAAAAAATAATGTTTCAACTAATATTAAGTAACTCTTGTTTGTATAGGCCTCGCGAGCGCGATGAAACGGAACGCGTGATCCGATGCACCCTCAAGGAGATCATGATGAGTGTCGATCTAGACGAAGTAACAAGCAAAGCCATCCGGGGCCGGCTGGAGGACGAGCTCGACATGGACCTGGCCGAGTACAAGTCCTTCATAGACCAGGAGATGCTGACTATCCTGGGCCAGATGGACGCACCCACCGAGATATTTGACCACGTGTACCTCGGTTCTGAGTGGAACGCGAGCAACTTAGAAGAATTACAACGGAATGGGTATGTTTAGTTGCTATTCAATTTTTCACGAATAAAAATGAGGTTGCTATGCAGAAACACTCTTGAATATTTTATGAACAATAACGTTGAACTTCTCACGTTTATTTAGCCACTAGCAGTCTTAGTGCTTGATAATATAATGGAGACCTATGCTCATCGAAGCATTTCGCGCGCGAACGACTAAATAAACGTGAGTGAAGCCGTGATTTTTCGTATTATATTGTAATAAGTCACGAAAGTTTAAATACACTCTCTTGAATTATCGTTTATCTTTTGATTTCAGAGTAAGACACATATTGAATGTGACTCGAGAGATAGACAATTTTTTTCCCGGTGTATTCGATTACCTAAATATAAGAGTGTACGATGACGAAAAGACTGATCTACTGAAACACTGGGACAACACATTCAAATACATAAACAAAGCCAGGAACGAAGGTTCAAAAGTATTAGTCCATTGCAAAATGGGCATCAGCAGATCCGCATCCGTCGTGATCGCGTACGCCATGAAGGCGTACAACTGGAACTTCGACAAGGCTCTCAAGCACGTCAAGGCTAAACGGGGCTGCATCAAACCCAACAACAACTTCCTCAACCAGCTGGAAACTTACCAGGGAATACTCGACGCCATGAAGAATAAGGAGAAGTTGCAAAGGTCGAAGTCGGAAACTAATCTAAAGTCACCAAAGTCCATTTCAAAGAACGAGAACAAAGTGACAGATCCTACGCCGCTGGTTCTTGCGCTCACGGGCTCGTACACGGGCCGACCGCGCTCCTGGTCCCCCGACACCAAGTTGGCTTCCGAGCTGCTGCCGCCCACCTCCGTCTCTCTCGAGAACCTCGTCCGCGAGACTCGCCACATGCTCATGCCCTACGGCGACGGCTCCTACAGCGTCTCGCCCAACCAGATCATCCGCCTCAAGGAAGAGGGCGCGCCTTCGGTCAAGCATATCGTGCATGAGATCGAGACCGCTGCCAGTGGCGACCGGCGCGACACCAAGAGGTACCAGCGGCTCAACTTCGGCACCAGCGAGTCCTCCAGCAACAGATCCTCCGACGCGTCCGTTGTCGGCGTGCCCGGGGCGGAGCCGCCGGGTAAACCCCCGCAAGTGTCCCCCCTGCGAAATTTAAGTCACAAATATCCCTCAAATCTAGACGCTGAAAAAATACACACGTGGGATCCCGGGGAGCCTGGCTGGCAGAAGCCTGAAGAGAACAGAAACGATTATATAGTGAAAAGTGACAGTGGTATTATAGATGTAAAGACGAAACTGAGTGACGTTTTATCTAATTTAGTCGACCGGACCGATTGCGACGAGAGCAGAGTCGTCGACGAGGAGGTCCCCCCGAGCCGGCAGAGCTCGTGGAGCTCGTTCGACAGCGCCGTCGTGCCCGACCTGTCCCGCCACTCCTCCTGGGGCTCGTACGACACGCGGCCGCGCGACCGCGACAAGCGGGCCAAGGACGAGCGGCCCGGGCCCGCCGAGCCCGACCTCGGTAGCATCCGCGAGCACGCCGAGCCGCGCCGCCGCGCCGTCGACGTGTCCGCCAACGAACGCAAGTTCAACGAAACCTGTGCCATACTGAAGGAGTTCGTGACGGCGGCGGCGCGCATGGAGCGCGCGCGGGGCCGCGGCGCCTCCACGTGGAGCGGCCGCCTGTCCGCCTCCGCGCCCGCCGACACGTGGCTGCGCTCGGGGCTGCGGCGGCGCCGCCCCGCCTGCGCGTCGTACGGCGACCTGCCGCGCGCCGCCGCCGCCGCCGACGCCGCGCCGCAGTCTCAGCCCTTTAACGCGCAGGGCCTCGTCAGCAACCTCAAGAAGGAGTTCGAGGCCCGCTCCGAAACGGACTCGCTGCAGCGATCGAAGTCTCGGACCCGCGACGGCAGAGAACGGGGCCGAGCTCGCCGCCGGCCGGCGAGGACGTGTCGGTGAAGGTGCTGGTGGGCCGCTACGACCGGCCGAGCCGCGCGCGCTGCGAGTCGGTGTCGGAGGCGGGCGCGGGAGCGGGCGCGGGCGCGGCGGCGGCGGCGGGTGCGCGGCGGGCGCGGGCGGCAGCCATGCGCAACTCGTTCTGCGGCGCGGCGCGCGGCCCGCAGGCGGCGGCGGAGCGGCCGCCGATCGCGCCGACGGTGGTGTCGATCCCGCCGTTCGACTACTCCAATGTGGTGGTATCAACTGTGATGTCGAAAGCTCAAAACAAAAAACAATTGCAACACGGGAAGACCCACCCGTTGACGAGGCTCAACTTGAATCGGTCGAATAATAATAGATGTTCAAATCCTGTATATAATACTATGTAGAAGTATTTATGTTTTTTTTTTATTTATTATGAATTGTAGACCGGTGATTTGGGTGCACGAATGGTCCGTTGGAATTATTTTTGATGACGTCGTAAACAATTTGTCAAGAAAACTATTTATGAATATATGTTTAGTCTGTTTGTATATGTAATGTTTACAATTTACACTACTGGAAATGACCAAGTGTTTTACATCCTTTTTAACTTTAAGATAATGAGGAAAACCGCTGTCCAGCCCGTTTTAGAGGCACGAGAAGCATTCCACTGCGATCCGGCGACCGTCGGGCCATTCGCGCGCCAGCGCAACCGATCTAGTCGTATATTATGAATTCTTGCCAAACTCGATATTTTATCTTTGTAGAGTTTTATATACTGTTTACAAAATGAAATCACAGTGTATTTGTCTATCACGTAAAATTGTATTAAGCGGCTGTTTGTGCGTAGAAAAATGTTAAAAGAGAGAATAAATTCAATACAACTGATGTACAACTTTTAAGGGAAGTTTTTGTTCATCTGACCCTTTAATAGCATTTTAAAAAAATACAGAAATAAACTTAAGTACAAAAATACAAAAACAAAAATAAAAGAATATACGATTACTGATTTTTATGTTCTTCATTGTCCAAAATCTACGATCTGCAACCTTTTGCCGCTAACGTAGGCGACGCGTGGTATAAAGCCAATCTCGCTTATCTTTTTAAATCCGCCTCCAGTATCGAGAGTTATTTTTCTGCGTACCCTTCCAAAATCAAAACCGTAGATGCCGCCTGGATTATTGCGAATAGAACACTCCGTCTGTAAAAGTTATTTTTATTAGACGGCAAGTCAGAAGATAACGATGATAGTTAGAGCAACGAAATACATAGGTAGTTCCCCTTAACTCCGTACTATCTTAAAACATTGTGTAAGATAGCTTAGCTTAGCTAGTCTTCTGTTGAAATAAGTAGATTCAAATTGTAGACACCGCAGTTAAATCTTATGTTCGGTTAAAATTTTTCGAACCTAATAAGAACAACAATAACATAATTGTCTACTACGCCTACGTCTGCAACTTCTGCCGCAGAAGTCTTAATAAATTTCCAACCCTCACCTCCTTAGAGCTTGATTTCCAAAAATTCTTAGAAAATATTATGTTGCCAATTTTTAGTTCCTATTTTAACGGTTAGCCGTTACTGTCGTTAGTGCCTTGTCAGTCAGTCACTATTATAGGTGTCGCGAGTCTTTGGTCGGAGTTTTCAGAAAAATGTATACCTAATTCAAACTTTCACGGCTTTTACACATTATTACACATAAACTTATCCGCGTATATTAAGTTTAAAAATTACCTCCGACGTTTCGAAGACGACGCGCGCGTTGTCCTCGTGGTTTCGGATTAAGACTGGCTAAAGTTCACATCAACATCTAGCAGCGCCAGTGTTTCGAACCGCACTTGATCTCGTTTATCAACTTAAACGTTTTGCGCACTAGGGATGTCACACGGTCGATACACTACACTAACGATATCGGTATTTGTAACTTGTGGTATTTTATTTGACGTCTGCATTTACTAATGACTGGATTCCATGAGGATGAGATCCTAAAACCATCGTCCCGATTCAAAATACAATTTTTTTTTTATTTCAATGGCTTCACGAACTATAAAAACGACGATCCGTAGAAAGGATTTTAGGATTATGAAGCTCAATCCAGTTGTTTGGTCCCGAGTCTAATAAATGCTCCGCAACCGCAGACTTGTGCATCTGGCGACTTCTGACTGCTGCGATATGTTCCTTGACTCTTTCTGCTATGGTGGGCTTTGTTTGCCAAATATAAGAACTACCACAACTGCAGTCGATCCTAGTGAGCAAAACCTTCAAGTTGAGAAACAAGATCCAGTGCGGGTAGTTCAAAAAACTTGCACTGCTAGAAGATTTTGATGTGAACTTAGGCAGTCTTAATCAGAGACCACGAGGACAACGTCGTTTATGATTATTTGGCGTTGAACCTGCGATACAGCTATATGGTGAGTAATTGGCGTCGAAAAGGTTAATAACTTGCGCTAATTGCTACAAAGTTTTCTGAAAACTCCCAAATGTTTAGATTAGATACACTCGACTTACTATTTTAAGATTTATATCAACAACACGCAGCATATTGATTTCGCATCCACCGCAAACTATAAGGCTTGTTCTTGGTACCATCTTACCACAGTAGAGTTTGGAGTGATAAGTGTCAGGGACAATAGTTTCTATCAATTTACAGGAGCCATAATCCCATAACTGAATGCAGTCATTCTCTTGCCAAGAACAGGTTAGTATCTAAAATTACAGGTCAATATGGGTAAGGTTATATTTGTGAGCGTCAGGATGTCAGGACAAACAAGTACTAAATCTTTGCCAAAAGAGGGATTCTATAAAACACTTAACAATTAAGAGAACTGGACTTGGTCCTGTGTCAACTTGATGCCGGAATGGCTGACCACTTCTAAAATACCATAATCCGACTGCGGATAGGCCACAATTCGTCACCGTCAGTGAAAATCCATATCCTAGACTCATGTGAATGTAAAGAAGCTACTCCGAATCCTTGAAGAAGACAATCGGACCATATCTTTTTGATTGTCCTAATACCCCAATTATCTTTATAAATGACTTCCAGACTTCTTTTCATAGACCAGCTAATGTGTATAAACTTGCTTACTTTTGTCAATACTCCCTTTGTATACGTCCTAACAGAAAATATTAACAATTTTAAGATTAGACTCTAATCCCTTCTTCTCGTTTTGTGTTTATCCTCTGGATATGTATGTGGCTACACCTGTACACTGTACAGTTGACGTCAAAGATACGTTTATAAAATTAACCTCATAACCAGGTGAAAAATCGCATTTTACACAATTATATTTTTCTATATTTTTAGTATGTCTAATACGTACAAACAAAGAACTAAAAAAACCAAACTCCGCTTCTGTGCCAATTATATTGACCTTCACCTAGCACAAATTTTCGTACCATTTGCACTTCTGTACTAATGGTCAGAGTAGGGTTCCGTTGTTTTCGATGCTTAAATCCAAAACTATTAAACGATCAACTTCAAAAAAAAAAATTCATAGAGTCTTCATGATTTTTGGACTTGCGCTTCAAAAGTTTAAGAGGGGCACCGTTTTTTTATTTCCAGGGCGATTATTTCCGAAAATATTCACTTTATCAAAACATGTTAAAGGCAATACCCTATTCTTTTTCAAATAACTATCTAACGATACCTTACTTACTTCACATGTAGCGGAGATACCTACCCTAAAATAATATTGTCCATTTTCTATTTGACCACTTTGACCATTTACATATGATTACTAACGGCTACTTAATATATATCTTCGTTTAGTTTTTGTAGGTACTTGAAAAAAGAAAAGACATCTAGGTTTGCAGTACTTTTTAATAATCTGACTGAAAGAAGAAACAATGTGGTCTCTTTAAAGTTCAGTAGCTGTACCTGTTTTCCCGGTTTGTCAAAGTCCAGCCCCTCTCCGCACATGTGCACGCCCGCGAAGTGCCGCGTGGCGTACGGCACGCGGTCGTCCCAGCACATCACATTGTCGTCCCAGCCGCCCGACACCAGCTCGTGGTTGGACTTCGGGTGGAACGCGCACGCGAATATCCTCGACGAGTGGCCGTTCACAACGCCCCTTGTACCACTAATGAAACGGTAAACGTTTACCTAAGCTGATTAAGTTGAGATATAATTTTGCTCAGCTATTTTAAATCAGAATAGTAATAATATAATCACTTTCAACCGAATTAAATTCCCTTCCTTCGTCTGTATTCCCGGCAAGATATAATTTGGGTCTTTCCAGGATAAGAGTGCATAAATAGGCTGTTACTGAACCAGCGTGCTACATCCTCAACCTCGTCGACACTTACCATCAGTGTGACCGAGGTCTTGTAAATATAAAATAATATTAAATATAAAATGAATTATGTATTTGAATGTTAAAAGTGTTCCAATTGTGGTGTGCTTTTAATACAGAATTTAAAGCCGTGAGACCTCCTTACTTAATATTCGTGTTTGCTTTCGTTTAAAAATCCAATATATTATGGTGTAGGTGGTGCCAGTGTTCGACCTAATTAGAGAGTTGATACACACTACAATCTGATTAAATCTGACAATACTTTTAGACGTAAGGGCATGGGCACAGTAGCGGCGGCCGCTCAACTCGACGTTTTCTTGGCGATTCCATAGTAATTGATACAAACGCGGCGTCTCTGCAGCGTGCAATTTAATATGTGAACGCCGAGAAAACGCGGGACTGATACGCTCTAATAAACTATAACAGGTTGGTCAACATAGGGTATATCGAAATATATCATTCTCGTTGTTTATTTTTTGTAAATTGTCGTACTTACCTACTGAAATATACGAACCTGGAGTAAAACGTCCTTTCTTGTGTCTGCGCCTCTTCGTCATACATGTTAATTCGAGCGTCGTCTCCGTACGTCACAAACTTGCAAAAACGAGGGTGGTACGTAAGACCTAGTGTCTGTCTCTTTTCCCTTATTGTGTACAGACATTGGTCGTATTTGTACATCCACCCTTTTATACAACCGTTTACATCTAGAAAACAAAAATATTCGGTCGCAAAGTAGGTAGGTATGCGTTTTTTAAGAATCGCAATAGGTAGTTAGTTACCTGTTTAATGTTGACCACACCTACCTATATGGAAATATGCAAACAATCTACAACACGAAGCGTAGGAGAGGGTACTTCAAATACTTATTTATTTTCAATCGGCAAATTTATGTACAGTCGACGTCAAAGATCGGTCGTGGGTTCAAAGTCTACTTATATTTATTTAAGTATTTGTATATTATATATATCGTTGGCTGTACTCACAACACAAGCCTTCTTGAGCTTACCAGCCACAATTAGCCACGCTTGAATCCCACGCTCAGTCAATTTGTGTAAGCAAGTCCTTTTTATTTATTTATTGAATACTCCCACTTACATGTGGATATGAGAGTGTTAGAATTGGGATGGGCGTCGCTGATAGGTCGGTGCTTGAGGGACGTGACTGGGCCCGGGTACGAGCGGCATTCGTCGTCCACCAGGCTGTGGGTGCATTCCCCCGTGCTGCAGTCGAACAGCCGGATTGTGCCGTCGGCGAAGCCTACTGCTATCTCTCTGACATCCTCCGTGTACTTGCAGCACCTTATATCCTTGTCTAAATCGCTAGACATAAAGTATTTTGTATTTGATCATGAAAGTGTTGTTATTTGGCAGATATGTTTTTGTAATAGTAACTAAACTAACAAATAGATGAGGTTCCGAATCTGTATTTCTTATAGACTTATACTTATATACTTACAATTTGCCTTAGTTCCAAATATCCAATTACGTACTAACGTAGCCGTGTGGTGCCAGCTGACTAGAATAGCACCACCCATCTCCTGACGAGGGTGTCGTAAGAGGCGACAAAGGGAAAAATCCTACGGACGGGTAGCAGCGTCCGTCGAAACCCAATCTATAGCTACTGCGGTCGCCTGCCAAGCGTGGCAACTATGGCAACTACCCCCAAGATGATACAAGTCATATTTGTGGGAGGCCTATGTCCAGCAGTGGACTGCATACGGCTGAAATGTATGTAATGTATGTATGTATGTATGTACTAACGTATGTTTAAAACTTTAAACTTACATAATAGACAGTACGTTAACTTGTCCGCTGTAGATCTGGTTTTCTTCGCTAGGGAAAGAGCGGTGTTCAACGGTAGGTGTGCTTGTGTGAGTTGTTTTAATTTCCTTATTCAGTATGACAGGTTTAACAGCAGTTACACCGGTGTTTTTACGCGCTAATTTTAAAATCGTCTTGGACATGGGCCCGGGTATAGATTTTCTTTGAGGGTCCATTAATTTAATAATCAGGATTTACGTGTTACTCATATTACCGTTGTGTCTTATATATAACCTCTTATATCCGCAGACCGAAAGCACCTAAATGTATATGTAAAGTACATATATGTGTATAGGTACTTATTAAATTTGAAGTTCTTTGTCAATCATTTCATTTAGATGACATGACGAGATATTGTCATTGCATATGAAATTAAGATCATCAAGTAGTCTGTATAGATACATCGCTGCTTAATAACAAATACGTAGGACACGTCAACATTTCACAGCATTAATACGAACAGCATTAAGTACTGTAGAGTATTTGGATATCGTTACATTTGGAGTAGTGCCAATAATCTCGATAAGCATCTAGTCAATGCGACCAAAGAACGAGACTTGCAAGTACCTTTAGTAGATATGCCTAGCACAGTCAAGGGAAAACATATGTAGGTATGTGTAAATACAGTGTGGAAGTCTTATACGGGCGAATCTCTTAACGGAGGGTAGAATATATTTAGATAACTTTTGCTTAGAAGTGCAATTAAAATTTTATCCATATAAAAAAAATCGGCCCGCAATGTAATGCAACACACTCGAGTTAAAGACTCGTTGACAGTTAGTTTCAAAAGCTTATAGTACGTAAAGTTCGCAGTAGGTACATTACTGCTCAGAAATTTTACAAAAAAATATTAAATGTGTATAATAAGTAGGTATAATTAAAGAAAAACCTTTTGGTTAATGATTATACTGGTAAATCCTATGTCTGGTTTAATTCTTCGCCCGTATTAGACTTCCACACAGTATAGTAACCTTAACCCATTCATTATATAAACCTTAAAATTGTATCTATAGGTACATATTTACCCCCTCGACTGTACAATGCTGTCAGCCGCTTTCTTTGTGTAGGCGGAGATATAATTAAATACACTATATTTTTCGTATGATTTATTGGACCCAAAAAGACACCAACACCATAATAGTCAAAAAATGAAAAAATAATTCAAGTCTGATGTGGCAAAATGTTACAAATAACCAACTTAATACAAATATTTGTAATAGGTACAAGAACAAGAAGAAACTATGTTATCTCGTATTTAATAGTTAAAATAGTTTTGGTAGGTACAACCACTACAGAATAGGTAGATACGCGATGTACTTGCATGTAAACAAATAGACTACGAGATTTTAACAAAAATCACTGTTTATTTGCCAACAAGTTCTAACGAAGTACCATAGTTATATTTCCTATTCTCATTGCGTAGTATATGTACCTATGTAGTGGGTGTAGATAGTTGTATTACTTTGGAAATGCATAATAAACACATATTCTATAATGGTTAAGCTGATGTTTGCTAGCATAATAGATCTACATAATATATCTGAATAACTATTCCATTATTGTATGTAAAAAAACGAGATTATCAAATGTATACTTTGATTTAAAACAACAGATTTGATTTCAGTAACTATTTATAAAATATTGCTGTCAATGTAACATTGAAACAAACTATTTTAAAGAATATATTACTTTAAAGGTAACTAAGTACAAAATAGATAACTTGCGTTTTAGTTACTTTAGGAACATTAGATAATGATAATAGATGTGATTATATTTAACATTTTAGGGGTAATTTTAGGTATTGATTTTTAAATTATAAATTCAACGAACGTCCGCACAATAATTGTCATAAGAAAAATAGTGATTAAAGTATACTTAGGTATCTTCAGTTAATCTTATACTTACTAGTATTATTCCTATCTAAATCCTTCATTTAAAACTAATCAACGTTTTTATATTTCTAAATAAGCATTAACAATTATTTATTAATATTAATGTCACTTTATAAACATATAAGATGATTATCCTATAATAATTGTAAATTATACGATATGATATGACACATAAAACATTGAATGTTTGGCATAAGCCAAGTAACGTAATTAATGAACCACTACTCCATCTTTGTCTTATTCTGTAAGTACTAACATCAACACTCTTAGCTGTACGTTGGTGGACCTTATTTTATAAAGCACATCCACCAATGTACAGCTAAGAGTGTCGCTGTGTGTACACCATTATCATAGGAATTAGATCTAAGTGTAATTAAATAGGCACAAGAATCAATAGTTTATATAATTAAACATTCATTAATACCACTTGGTCGGCACCCATTTGGTCGGCACTGGGCTGCTAAAGAAGTTTGTAAGACTACTATTAGGATAGATATGTATGTGGTTTTAGAAATAACAATTTAAGCGCTAGCTGATCAATAATGGCACATAAATCAATAATACAAAATGCGTATTTGCGTACATAAATCATCTGCATGTAATGATAGGCAGTTGAAGACATCTATTAGTGACCATTATAAAAAATGCAATCATGGCTTTACGATTATCTGTTATATGTATTATAAAGGTAGCGGAAATCGGCTTGTTTCTGGCTCCAGACGGAACGAGAATACCTGGTTGTTCTACCGTACTCATATTTTTATAATGTCAACTTTTGTTCCAAGTCAGCCCACAGAGGATCGAGCGGAGCGCAGGAGCGGTAGTCGCGCAAGAAGGAGGGCGTGGTGTCCCCAAACATGACGTAGTCGCCCGCAGGCTCCGCTTGCCCGCGGCGGCGCCCCGACGCCAGCCGCACGCTGCGCATCATGGCCGTTGACTTGATGCGTTCTGAAAATTTCCGTAGATTATTGATTGTGGCCAGCCCCGTGTCTGAAACGGGCGAAGTAACTCACTTTTTTAGCTTTGCATAGATAAACTAGTTCGGTACGTAAGTACTCAAATTATCTTGGCCCGTGATAAGCTACGGCTGAAACCACCAGAGTACGCGCAACAGCGCGATGAAATATACTGCGATCGCCAACCCGGCTGCCTACATAGCGATTATGGTAATAAGCCCTGCTGGCATGACCTAAATAAATTCATGAAACTGAAGTTTGTTTAACTCGAATTTTGGTACGCGTTATTTTTATTTTATTTCGCTCTAGATTTCCTATTTTATATTTTCGTATTATTCAACATGAGCCAAATTATCGCATTGGGTCATTTTTCTTAGGCCTAACCTACCTTCATCAGTGCTGAGCGGGCAATACTTGACGGTGTGCGCGCGGTCGCCGCGCGCGCCGCAGCGCTTGCACACGAACTTGCGCAGCACGGGGCACGCCACGCGCCCGTCCGAGTCTTTCAGCACGTGCGATCGGTAGTACGATTCGCGCTCGCCGTTGTTCTTGCAGAATCGACATTCCTGTTAATCAATCTATCCATTATTGAAAAATACGTATAGGTATTTCATCAAAGAATATCCGTGAGGCATACAATTTTTTAGCGTGCTGTCTGATGTATCTATTCTTTTCATTAGTGTTATCTAATGTAAAAATATATAAGAAAAAAAAGAAATGGGGTATGATGCCATATTTGATGGCTCCATGTCTGGCAAATGGATATCTATCTACATTTAATGTAACAACTTGTTTGTTGTTTGTGCTAATAAATGTATTATTATACGTACATTTATTAGCACAAAGGAATTAAAAACAGCAATTAAACTTAAAACTAACTTTGCGCTAAATGGTCCTCACTCAGCTTGGTGTCACAGAGTGCTCCATATGGCACACTCCGCGACGCTGATTTTCAGTGCGGGCCAAACAAACTACCACTAATTACTTTTTATTGTATGGATCAATTTATTGCGAAATTTGACAAAAAAAAAATAGTTTTCCTGTTTGACGTAAGTACTCGTTTATTATCAGATTATCACTAAGTAGTGATAAAAAAAAAGCTTTTTAGTGTCCATGTTTGCATACTCGTAAGTACGAGTATGCAAACATGCACACTAAAAAGCTTTTTTTTTTAATATTTTGTAAACGATTAAAGTGTACAGTTCTTCTAAAACAAATATCTCATCTTACATGGCGTGATTGGTCCCATAGGACGCGAAGTGTGAGCAGCTTTCAATGATATGATGATCGGCAGCCATTTTTCTCCCCTTTTTCCGACCCGTTCCCCCACCATAAACTTATAAAATTAAATCGTCCTTAAAATGTTAAGCTATTTAATATTTTTTAGGAAATAAACCTTTTATTACGTGCCTTCGATAGATAGTTTTCTACATATTTCAGTTATTATACCTATAGGTACATAAACACAACACTTAAATTTTTATTTAGCAGGAGCAAACTTTTTTTAATTTAATTTAAATAAAATAAAAAATTGCCTTGGATTAATCTGTTATAAAATGGTAGCGGACGTTTATAATAGTTAAGTACGAAAATCAATAAAAACATAAACCACTTGAATAATCGTTTGTCGCAATGTCGAAAACTGTTAGAATAATAGATTGTTCAGCAAGGGACTAAAACAGGCCATGATGACACGAGACGTTTATCCACACGAGCGTCAGCGAGGGTGTATTAAGTTCGAGTGTCATTATGGCTGTTTAGTTCCACGTTAAACACGACGGTTTTCACTTCGAAAACAACTATGTTCTACACAATCACAATATTTATTAATAGAAAGAATAAAAAGTAACATATATACCGTCAACGTTAGTGTGGTTTTGAGCATGGAATATATACTCCAAAGTGATGGCGGTTGATATTTCTTTGATATTTCATCAAAATATGTCAGAAACACGCCTTCCGGTGTAATTTGTTTTCCAGTTTTCCAATCAATAAAAGTTTGGCATGCTTTTGAATAAATTTCACTGGATTTCGGCGGCAAAAGATTTTACACCATCTCTTTGCTTTCTTCTTCATTCTGGATTTAGGCGTTAATACCACTTCATCGGATGATGATGACGACATCGTAAATTATTCAATTTCACAATTAAGAAATTTGCTAAATATTACTTAAAAAAAAACGCATAAAAAGAAATAACATTTTTTTTTAGCCAAAGTACTTATCCGATTTCTTTGTAATTTGGATATGTTGTAAATAAAATTAAGGTCGCTTTTTAGAAAAAAATAATTATTATATCTTAAAAAAAATAAATAAATAAAATGAGTTAACATTTGTCAAAAAATAAAAAAATATATGTACGAGATTGCGACAATTACCTAATTTACATATTTTATGTAGAATTTAATAATGTTTAACATATTTTTTGTTAATAACTAAAATTGGGATTAACGGTGTGAAAATCTTGAATTTGTAACAACCCATTACGCTTTCTCTTCATACAAGCAAAACCAAGTTGATAATGAAGTATATTTGGGACGCAATCTTAACGAATTTGAATTTAGAATGTAACGTTTTGTACTCGTACTATAAGTTGCTTTTGTGGCTACGGGGTTTTAATTTCTCATGCATATATTTGTATTATTTTGTAGTTGTATCAGCTATTCAAATTGTAGCAATATCACAGACGGCGTAATAATTCATTTACCAAAATAATATTTGTCTTATATAATCAGGAATCACTTTAAAGACACTAACTTTTAATAACTTGTATGTACAGATACACTCAGATCTCAAAACTTCGATACGAAATTAATTGAAATTAGTGCTCAATGTAGGTACTCATGCTGATAAAAAAAGTACAAACTTATGAATTATCTTTTTTTAAGGGCAATTTTAGCGTTCCCGTAGGTACTGTGCTAGGTATCTACAATACTACTTACATCAGGCACTCGTTTGTTTCTAGCGGTTTCGTTCCTTTTTTGCTCTAGGTCCCGCAGCAGGCCGTACAGGACGGCGTTGGGCAACGAATTCAGCACTCGCACTTGCTCGGGGGAAATAGTGTCTAGCTGCTTCACGGGCCATGTCATATCAAGATCTGAAATTAACAACCGACAATGTATTTAGAGGAAAACTTGCATGACATATCGTTACGGGCGATATAGAACAAGTGCTACCTAGTAGCAGTGGCGGCGCGTTTATACACGCTGATTAATTACCGCCGACTTTACTACCTTTGCCCTAGTTTATCCGCTTTAGACACCCATGACTCAGGAACAAATATCTGTGCTCATCACACAAATAAATGCCCTGACTGGGATTTGAACCCAGGACCATCGGCTTCATAGGCAAGGTCACTACCCACTAGGTCAGACCGGTCGCCAGGATAACCTCTAGATACTATTCAAAATACTCTATAGTAATCATACTAAGTAATAATAACATTTTAACAAGTTGGTTATGTATGTAAATAAATAATAAATATCTATTTCGGGACAATCTTACACAAATCGACCTAGTCCTACGGTAAGCTCAGTAAGGCTTGTGTTGTAGGTACTAGGCGACAATATACATAATAGATAGATTAGATATATATATATATATATATATCTAAATACATAGAAAATACCCATGACTTAGTAACAAATATCTGTGATCATCACACAAATGAATGCCCTGACTGGGAATCGAACCCAGGACCATCGACTTCATAGGCAGGGTCACTATCCACTAGGCCAGACCCGTCGTCAATGTATGCGTGACATAAAAAAGTATAGAAGTAGAGTGTTACCTTAAGACAGGGCACTAGTGCAAGTCACATCAGGCTCTGAGTCGGGTGCAAAATTGATATTGTTTCAATACACCTCTATTTCAAAATTCCTTGGTCTCCACTACCCGACATCGAACCATTAGGTGCATACATTACATACCATCGTAGAATGTGCGAGTCTGTGTATTATCTGGTAGAGATACTGGTTGGAGCCACTCTGACTTCGGACGTGGCGCGCGCTCTGTCTTCATCGCTCGCTCGGGCCATTTCTCCCGCAGGTACAAATTCGTTGGAGATGGACTCAGATTGACTTCACCTAGAAGGAGATCCTGATGTGAGCCGAGATGATTATGTTGTAAATTTATGACCTCATCGGAAGACCAACGCTGGCAACATGTAGCAATATGCTGAGATGGAGCCATTTCGTGGCACTTCCTGTAATGTCTCTTATCGTCATTTTCATGTTTTGTGTAAATTAGTATGTGTTTACGAATAAATAATTTCTGTTTCTATTTATTTATACCTCACCCTATCTGTGTCATTTTATTTTAAATTACTGGTGACCGAAGAGCTGGCGGCTTCCTCGCACAACGTATCAGCATTGCGATACGAGTAAATGCCGCCGGCATCCTTGTTACAATGCTTCAAGGGTCTTTTTTATATTTATTCTAGAGTAGTTAAGTAAGTAGTTGGCCCAGATAATGACTGATGGCCAATGACACCAGACGTAGGGTAGAGGTGGACGTGGGTACCTACAGTATACATTATGTCGACTAGTAAGGTACAAATATTTAGACCAGTGAGTTTCCTTTAGCTATGGACACGACAAAAAAGTCGAATGACAGATCCAAAACGCTTGGAGAAGCCAAGGCCACAAGCCAAAAGAACTATTAAAGGGATTTCTCCCTTTTATCCCTTAAACGAAAACACGTTGATATGTCTTCTGCCTGTCCTCCGGTGCTCAAACATGGTCGAGTGAACAGAGTGACGGAAGCACAAAATACCAAATTTAAGGTTTACCAACGAGCTATAGAAGCATGCTGGGAGTGAAACGGATCGACCGGGCCGGAAATTCTGTGCTGCGCTCAAGAATCCCCATTGCAGACGTTGGGGCCAGACTTCTAAGCTGAAATGGGAGTGGGCTGGCCACGTCTGCCGCATGTATACTCCACAAAGGTGAGCCAAACTAGCCACAGAGTGGTTGTCTCACCATGGGCGTAAAAGTTACTCTCACGCCACATTGTAATACATTAACATACCTTCGAAAATTTTTGGGGGCTGTATGGGTTCAGGCACAGTGGGGGATTGGATCCACTCTGATTTAGGTCGCGGCAAGCGCTGCACTGGAGTCGCCTCTGGTTCAGGCCAAGACTTCTGTCGCAGGTATACACTCGAGGAACCAATGCCCAGGTTTCCTGAAATAATTTTCATTTATATTAGAAATTTTGTACTAACCTGTTTTGCGTTGTCCTAGTGTATCTATAAGTGTATGCATGCATCATAAATCTCGTAATGTTTCATCATTATGTAATAGTCCAAAATTTTGTCAGTAATACGTAATACGCTGAATGCATAATGTTGGAGTAAGTGATTAATTGGACAGTCTTCATAATGCCCGGGCGTTAGTAACTACCATAAGTCATACTTTTAACTAAATTACTTACCTGATGGAATAGCCGTCTTGTCTTCGTCTGGATTATAGGGCGAGTCATAGCCGTTCATTTTAAATTCTGTCATCATTTCTTGTAGCGTACTTTGTTTTACCATGACTGAAACAGTAGGATTGCGGTAAATGGACTGAAAATAGCTGTGTTTTGCCACTGAGATATGTACTAACTGAATCTATTATTTACCACAAGCTTGATGATTACATACATGGGTACATTATGTCACACCTGCTATACCTACACGTGTCTTCGCCCACAAGGATGTAAAAGATGTCCGTCACTGTTACCACTACCATAAAGATTACATTTATAAAATATGGAAGAGATGAAAGTGCTTTCAGAAATCATCGATTATAAACAAATATGGTGGATGTAGACTAACACGGTACATCGTAACACAACTGAATAAATGAAGAAATAATTATTAAGCTTTAAGGTTTCAATTGAAGTAAGTACCTACACACAATTTGCTTTTCACCAAACATTGATGCACACCAAACATTGATGCACACCAAACATCCCTGGGGTGGATGTTTAATTTATCATCTAAGTGAAGGTGTAGGTTAGTCACTATACTACATATAATAATGGCAGTTATTTAAAAAAAATGAGAGATCTTAAAGTAGGTTTTCTCTTCGATTTGACTTTGCCAGTTTTTATCAGAATTAAAAAAAAATATGATGAATAACTTTATAAAATGACTTATAAAATGAAAAATGGCTAAGGCAAATCTAACCTAGGTACTTTTAAGTTCTCACATAAAAAAATAATAATAGCATATGTTGTAGGTAGTATTCAATAAAGCAAAGAAATTGAGTGTAATACTTGTTCATAATGTTATTTTATTTCTATAAATACATATTTGGATTTTTCATAGAACTTTGGCACTCATTTAAATCTCCACTCTTTTTGTGGCGAAGCCCACAGCTAAGCATAATTTTTGTATTTAACTTGGCTCTCTTTTTTACATTTAATGTTTTTGGTGGGTATAGGTTACCTATATGGCTAATATTATAATTATCATCAGCCGAAAAACGTCTACTGCTCCTCTCCGTACATATGCCTCCCCTGATGATTTCCACAACTACCGATCGTGTCCCGCCGGGACCCAACAATTTCCCGAGACCCTGACCAGATCGTCGGTCTATTCGAGTTACTTGAAGGCATTCCAAACCCTACGTCTTTTTGTACGTGGTCGCCCTATGAACTGCGGATTATTGGACAAGACTATATTGCGTAGTCGAACGGCCGCCCAGTCGAGTCAGTATCGTCGGCTGATCTCCTTCATGAAGCTGGACCTACCTAACTGGACCGTCTGTCCCACGTATACCTACATACCGAACTCTAGTTCAGCCTCTGATATTTATAGGAGTTGGTGATGTATGTTTGACAAGATCTTTGTTTTGTCCATATTCATCTTAAGACCTACCTATACCGGGTGTGGCCTGTAATAAGAGCATTAACTTTAGGCATCGTTTGCTACACCACAAAAGAAGCAACATTTGTTCTACGACTTTTGAAAATAACTTATAGTTTAATAAATACTAATAAAAAAAGATCTTCCAAGCAAGCAATATATTGCGAAAACTATGAAGTTTGTAGGCCGACAGTAAACGTTGAAAATACTATTATATATTTTCAATAGTTTGTACGAAAAAATCACATGTAATAAATTACTTAATTATTTAATGTTGTTAGGGATCGGTTCTACACATTCGTGGTGTAGAACCGATCCCTAAAATGTTTGCTCCTATTACAGGCCGCACCCGGTACACTGAACTACTGAATTACTTACAATCTAGAAGATCTGAGGATTGGTATTCGCGGGGCTTGTCAGAGAAATCCAGCGACGAAGGTTTCGAAACCGCCGAGGGCCACGAGTCCAAGCTGTTCCATGACTAAAATAATAAAATACATGTATATCAATACATATACAATAGTTATTTGTGCAACAAGAGAGGAAAGTTATTTTTTCTTACGAGTGTTTATTTTGAGTCCCGAGTAAGCAAAAGATTCTATAATTGAATCACGAGCGTAGCGAGTGATTCTAGTGTTAGAATCTTGAGCGTAGCGAGGCACTCAAAAACACGAGATGTAAAATAACTTTACTCTAGTGTGACACATACAACTTTTCACCTCAGTAGTGAGAATATATTAAAGGTTAAATAAATTGCCAAAAATATCATTTTTAGTATAAGCTTTTATTGCCGACTGTACTTCTTTTCAAAATCGTCATCTACTCTTCGAAAGGATTCTAATGAGCCTAAAACACCACGGGTTAATCTTGTGTATTTTAGGAGTTGCTTTTGCTACCTTCTGACTCCAGCATCAGATCAGATCATAATAATATTGCATTGTAACCGAACTTACATAAGTGTGCTAAATTTCAGCTCAATCGGTTAAAGATGTCTGCTTCAAAATTGAGTTGCAAGATTCCATCCGGATAAATATTCAAATACATACATCAAGTTAAATAAAATCTTGTAAAAAAATTAACATCAAGTTAGCCACATTCATTCAAGACTTCAAGTGTTTTATCTGCAACTGCACTGGCTTCATTACCTACTTAATATTTTGTTTAAATATTTTTCATTTTAAAATATGTACATTTCAATATTATAATATTTGATTAATTTGTGAGGGTCCGAACGTGTTAGTGGTGTTAAGAGAGTCCATTATGTCCTATTATAATAAATACATACATATAAATACTTAAATACATAGAAAACACCCATGACTTTGGAACAAATATCTGTGCTCATCACACAAATAAATGGCCTGACTGGGACTCGAACCCGGCCCCACCGGCTTCTTAGGCAGGGTCCGGCCTACTAGGCCAGACCGGTTGTCAATTAAAAAGCTAATTTGTCTCACTCCCTGGAGTGACGAAAGTAGCAACTTTACTCACTCTCTGAAAGTGAGGAAAGTCGCACTTTCCTCACTCCCTGGAGTGAGGAAAGTAGTCATGTTCGAGCTGCTGAGGTGAAAAATAAATTTATATACTCGTATAGGACAGGTAGTCTGTAGTTTACATAAGCTACCTACATTTAGTTTTACTAGGCAAATATGATGCGTTCAAAAACAGCAACTAATGCCCCACAATGTGACTATTATAATTATAACTGCTTCATTATGATATCAAAATCGATATCATAATAACGTGTCCGAAAAACAAAGCAATTGGTTAATTCCTTGGAAAAGTTTTCTTTCGCAGCCTTGTTCGTTTCACTTTTCGTTTTTAGAAATTATTATTGAGAGCTTATTTGTGTTTAGAGATAAAGCAGTGTATCAATGTACTTAATTAGGCATAAAAATATTAAAAATACCTACTCGTTCGATATTATGCCATAGTAATACCAAACTTGTATTTTTAGATCTTGCGTTATGTAGCAGTAAGTAATTAATGTAATTATACTACTATTATGCTCAGCTCACACAATATTGTAATTGAAATATTTATACTAAACCGTATTACTATTACTACAACTATTATTTATTACGCACTAGCGTGACTAACACCATCCATCTCTTTATAATCGCCGTTTCATAGTGTTGTTGTTTCTTAAAAAAAAAACCAATGCCAATGTACGAGGTAGTCGGGCTTGCGTTTTGTAGTGTTACAGTTTACAGAAAACCACGCAACGACCGCGGCCCCGGGCCTGCCGGCTTTTGACCACACCGGTGTGGTCGCACTGCATAATTCTGTGTTAGATTCATAATAAGCTATCAATTTACACATTACAAATGTTTAACACTGTCTGTCATGCCATGTCAAAAGTTTGTTTTTCTTAAATACCCATATTGTATTTGATTTACCAACGTGGTTTTAAAGTGGTTGTAAAGGTCTAATTTCATTATCTTATTACTCTTATTAGGGAGTTTTCAAAATTTGGTACACCCAATTAGCGAAAGGTGTAATGTCACGAAACTGACAGTGATTTAACAACTTTCACTAATTGGGTGCACTACTTTTTGAAAACGCCCATTAACAGGATGTTTTAACGTAGCAAATTTGTTTCCTAAGTTTTCTCCAAAAAAGTATAACAAAACCTATGGTGTTTAATATTCAAATGAACTGTGCACTATCAGCGGTTAAAATATCCGTACTAATTTGTTAGCACCTTATATAAATATACTATAGTAGATAGAATTAGTAAATAATTAATTAATTAAAATAAATTATTAATAAAAATAATTCGTGTTATCCTTGATTCCCTTGATTAAATTATATCCCTTTGTATATAAAAGACACTAGGTATATCACAAAACGAAATTTTGTTCTCTATTTTTCTGTAGGTACATACCTAACTATCATTATTTAATTAAGGGATTGCAGTCCTATTTTTTTAATGAACTCTAATCCATTCTATTTTTCTGTTCTATCTTAATGGGAGACAAAAATATAATGAACTTATATGCACACATTGACCACTGGCCCGGTACCGCGAACATCGAAGTTCGTATATTTCGAGCATTTTTTCTTTTACTCCAATTAAGGCATCATAAGAGTGACACAGACAATCGTCCAAAATATACGAATATCGTGTTCCGCGGTAGCGCTGCTGAAGAAACTAAAACAAAGGAATAGGTGCAATGTTTTTTTTTTTTTTATTTATGACAAAGGGGGCAAACGAGCAGACGGATTGCCTGATGGTAAGCAATTACCGTCGCCCATGGGCACTTGCAACACCAAGGGAGTCACAAGCGCGTTGCCGTCCTATAAGTGTGTTGGAGCTCTGGGAACCTTATTCACCATCAGGAACACAACACTACATACCTGAAAGGTAGCAGTGCTATTATGGCTGTGGTCTTCTGTAAGGAGGAGGTACTTCCCCAGTTGGGCTGCTCTAGATTCAAGCGTGATGGTACTTCGCTGTGCCCTACCTCTCATAAAACCCAGTAAAGTAGTAAACCCAGTTTTTAACCCAGATAGACAATTACATCATAAATTAAAGAAACGAACAGCTAATCTAACGTATCTGTTTTTTTATCATCGTCTAGGTACCTATAGGTAGGTAGGTATATGACTAATTTTAAAATGCTTTGCTAACTACCTACATACCGGTACCTACAGCCGACCATTATTCAAAAACTAATATCTACTTATATGATATTTACCACCCGAGATTACATTTCCTATTTAGATTACCTACCTACAAATTTTTTATTGGTAAGTTAAACACTGCCATCAATGATGTAAATAATAAATAAATATTTCGGGATAATCTGACACAAATCGACCTAGTCCTACGGTAAGCTTAGTAAGGCTTGTGTTGTAGGTACTAGACGACGATATATATAATAGATAGATACATATAAATACTTAAATACATAGAAACACCCATGACTCAGGAATAAATATCTGTGCTCATGACACAAATAAATGTCCTAACTGGGAATCGAACCCAGGACCATCAGCTTCATAGGCAGGGTCACTACCCACTAGGCCAGACCGGTCGTCAACATTGAGAAAACAGCGGCGCTACCGCGAAACACGATATTCGTAAATTTCGGACGATTATCTCTGTCACTCTTATGACGCCTTAATTGGAGTAAAAGGGAAAGATGCCCGAAATATACGAACTTCGATGTTCGCGGTACCGGGCCAGTTATACCTAACTTATAAGTAAGTACCTCCGCCAGAAGTACCGACATGTTTTATACTTAGATCTTTATTTGCATCTAAGTGCATTCGTTAATATTACATTAATATAGAACATAGACCCAGGTAGGGTATAGCTAAATTTAGTACTATTACTAAGTATTATTAAAACCTTAAAATGACACTACAAGTAAAAATCAATAGCACGTACTTAAACGTAGGGGCCGAAATTTAATTTCAAATAGGTACATACATGTAGGTACCGATTGTACAAAATAATAACGCATAGGTACGCGTACAATGGTGGTTTTAAAGCACAAAGATTTTAATACATATACCTACAATTATCTAAAGGAGACGGCACAGAGAATCCCTGTACCTAATTCATTTTTAAACTTGTTTTGCATAGCTACCCCTAATTACTATGTAGCACAATTTAACTTTACCCACATTCTATAATTATTGTGATGAATATATGTAATTTTAAAATTAATTAAATAAATAAAATAAAAAATCAAATAATACTTACGGATCTTGAACTCCCGCTACCAGTGCCGTAGTCACTAAAGATATTGTCCATTTTGTTTACGTCGAAAATTAAAATCAGCCAGATGCCGAACGCGTCCTGGCCAGTCCGCCGTTCAAGCGAGAATGGGCTCCCTATTGGTCCATTTAAACGTGGTTTCAATTTACGAATGTAATTCTTTTTAGCGTCGGCAAATCACAAAGGGAGATATAGAAACACTTCTCATTAGCTCTCTAGATACGGGTGGTGCGAAAGTACGTAAGTTTGCCTGTGTGCTTCGAAGCTCGAATGTACGATATTGTTACGTTATTGTACCCTACTTCAAGGAATATGTTAAAACATACGTAACATGATAATGTGAGTATTATTGCTTCATTATTAAATACATTTATTAAAGTCTGTAATTTGTAAAAAATAGAACACACGGGAGAAGGCTCCCTTATGTTATGAATGATTTACAAACCAGACGATAGTGAGAGATTCATATATATTTTATTGTGTTTAATCTTTATGTCTTATTTATTACATGTCTACCATACCAGTCAACCAACATATTAGGATATACTGATACGAAACATTATCTCAGCCGAAGGTCGTCCAATGCTGGACATAGTCCTCCCCCAAAGCGATCCACAACGACCGGTTTTGCGCCACCCGTATCTATATCAGTAATTTTGTACTCTCTATCGCTTTTGCGTATTCAAATTAAAACAATATGGAGGAAAAGGCAAATAGACGAACGAACGAAGCAGTTTGCAGTTACAAGCGCTTTGTATGCGTTGCCGCATTGCCGTCAGCACTCAGCACATGCCGATACTTTCGTGTGGTTTGGCCGTGCTAACAAAGCCTTCACCACTGCCACACAACAATGGGAACTTTATTGGAAGTTGATACGTGTCATTTTGTTATCTTATCTGTAATAAAAAAAATATTTATCTAAAATTTTAAGGTACTTAACGAAGTACCGAAACCGCGTCATTATACCCTTAAGATGGTTTGGACGGTAGTTGAGTTTTGGAATATGGATAGTTGTAGGGTACCTAAACAATAAAAAAACAACAGTGTAACGCTAAATAAATTTTATTTTCATTTATTAGTGTCCATGGAGTCATTATTCACACGTTTAAATTACATTGTAAAATATATAAATAAAGTCGAATCTGTAGCAATCACATAATTATGTTAAATAGTATGTAATCTAAGTATCACGCGGCAGCAAAAGTACGACATTCAAAAGTGCATAAATTTCGTTAATGAATAGGTAGCGACATAGAACATAGGTACCTACATAATCCAGCATGTGTGACAGACATGTTATCAAAGTGGGAGAAGTAGGGTTCAGTTTAGTGGCACTAACGCTTGAAAAAATATTTCTAAAACTTGAAAGTCATGATTAAGAGCAGGTGATGTAATAAATGAGAACATATCCTCATATATGTCGGTATCTAGTACATGACCAAACGACTTTCTGTGTTGGTTTAAAATTGACTACCGTGTCATTTACGAATGATCTTTACCACCATCGGGATGGAGGGCATGCTTGAGTGGAAAGAATACTAGGTACGTATTGGTACATATACACAATACATTTACTTCTAGGCAAGGACCATACAAGAATGACAACGTCTAAACAAAACCGCGTTCCGGCATTCTAGCAAACACATTAGCGACATCTATCATGTTTAACCGAAGTACGTGAAGTACGTCTCAAAGATATACTATTTAGTTCTATTGGTTGTATGAAGGTGTCTGGCTGTCAAAATAACTCAACAGGCATCCCTAGATGGCGCTGCGCCACATAGTACCGAAAAGAGAGAAATAGCCAGCATGTCTGATGAACGCGACTTTCTATACTAGGTGTTACAAAAAACGTTATACAAGATTATCAAACCGGCATCAGAGCCCTGAGTGTAAATTTTTAACGGAACAAAAAGTCACCATTGCGTTACCCGGCGAAGCGCGAGTTACCCGGTTAAATAAAACTATCAGTACTATCACTTACGCGTTCGAGACGTTTTTACCTTTTACTTTGGAGGTTGAAGTTAACTTTGTAAATTGTAAAAAAAAACTCATACATTTTCTTTAACTTATACTTGACCTTTTCTATATGAATAGTACATTTTTTATTTTATTTTACAAAGTTGACACAACAGTAAAAGTTGTTCATAACATAATCATGAAAAGATGCCGGTTTGATAATCTTGCATCACATCTTTTGTAACACCCAAATAGACATTGTCAATTCCATATCTTGTATGTTTCTTGCTGTAAGGAGAGTCTCAAGCTATAATTATTAATATTATGGACTTTATATCGACGATGGAAATTTCAAATGTCGTAAGGGACATACTTTTATATGCGACTTACGACATTTGAAATTTCCACTGTCGATATGGTACACCGTATCTTTTTATCATAATTTGACATTTAACTTCAATACATAAGTTTTTCTTTCAAACAACATAGCTCCAAGTATGCGCAACATACAATAATAATTAGATTATTAATCACATCGTGTAGTTTGAAATTTCTAGGCAACATGGGCTCCTGCTACTGTTGGTAGCACCTTAAATATTTGTAAGAAGTTGAACAAATACAATAATAGTTTACTGTATTGGTACAGTCAGCATCATATAGTTAGTTGCAGTCAGTATGCCAAAAATATATCCTAAGACATACTTATTGCTATATAAACAAAGATTTTCCATGTTGGACTGTGTTTGCCAATAAATATTTGACGCTGACTATACATGTTTATTCAATATATATATATTACTTTACTAGTCTTGTCATTACACAGGTAATTATTTTATTGGAGTGCCTACTAATGTAACTCGCAATTAAGAATCTAGCTCAAAATATTTAGTTTCGGTTACATTTAAAGCGAAGAATTTAAGATGAGTTGGAATAAATGCGGATAGTAAATTTTTTTTTTCAGGAAGTATTTGTATGTTATCGATATCCGACATTACCAGACTTAAATACTCAACGTAGTGTGGCCTAAGTGGGCGCTCCAAGCGGGGCGTGCAGCGTCGCGGCGAGCTTACAACAAGTTAGGGCAGCTTGCACTGCGGCCACTCCCATACGTTTGCATTTGTTTAATGTGCACACAGCACGCGGGCCCCTCACAACTTGAACGTCGGCTCAAGCCATAGACTTGGATACATCGGTTTAGGTCCTACGTAAAATATATTAAAGAACAAACATAATCACCAATTACATTTTTATTTAAACTCCGTTTAAGATATACCAACATAATGTTGCAGGAAATGTCACCTTTTTAGTATTTGTTTAGCACGTGGGAAGTACTCCCAATACTTATTCTATGCATCCATTTGGATAAAATTTGTATTGCTTTACAACTTGTGTTTTCCCCGCAGTGGCGCAGCACTTAACATTTCATTTTATGAACCACTTCAGGAGACTCGGTTGAGAGGTTCAAATTTGATTTTGTGGCACCTTTAAATATGTAAGTTATACAGTGATTTGCTTTCAATCAATGAAAGGAAATCGGAGCTGGTAAAATACTCGATAATTCCTTACTATTATAAATATGGGAGTTTTCAGAAAAAAAAATGCCTACAATTAACGTGACGTGAAAAAAAATAAATTATGCCAGTTTTGTGATGATAATTAAACATTAACTCTGTATGGAAATTTTGCCTTTATTGCATTGTATTACTGCTTAAAGTTTATGAAACGAGCAATAAATGTAAATATTTATAAAAATTTAACACTTAATTATAAATAACTTTTCCACAAGTCACGGTAATTGGGGACATTTTTTTCTGAAAACTCCCATATGCACAGTCAGCAGTAGAAGTGGCTAAGCTAGTTAGTTCAAAATTAAACGCGTCTTTAATTCCAAGACAATAAGAGCTCGTGTATGCAATTTATAGCACCGAACCCGCATAGTCATTTCTATGCTGACTGTAGTGCCAAATTAATAATATACAGATATATATTTAAAGAGTTCTACCCATAATAGATTACCCCATATTGTAAAGTACATTTTAATTGAAAAATACAAACAGAATATAACTTCAATTGACTTGTTGTAGAATGGGTTTAGGTTTGTTTAATTGGTCACAATAATATTATATTACATACAATGTTATGTACTACCAGTAACACGACATATATTCTTACACTTACACCGACATGCATAAATTAGAACCAAAACAACAAACGGTCAAATAAGTTAATAAAACAAACAAAACCAAGCAAAAACATACCTACCTATCCAAGAAATCAACTCTAAAGAAGAAACAAAAACCTAGATATTGCTATTGTATTATCATCAATACCAAGTTATCATTTGGTCACGTCGATATTTAATACTAACGATGACGCATAACAGATAATTTTATGACTTTCTCTCTATTAAAATATATCAATGATATAGCAAATTTTCACCTCGCCTTTCACGTAAGGTCTATGTGGGTAAGACCATCTACCGTTGTCGTGGACTCATGATATATGTACCTAAATAATAAATAACCAGTGCCGTAACTAGGGCGGTGCAAACGGTACCCAGGGCACACAGCGCAGACCCTGGAGCGCAGAAACACTTCACTTTGCTAACATCAATGAGGACCATAATTATTACAAGGGTGCAGTTGTGAAGTTTGCACCGGGCGCACAAAAGAATAAGTTACACACTACCTGTAACTTATGATTTATTATCTCTTATATTGTAACTCTTATGGTATACGAAATCATTGTTATGTTTGTAGGTACAGTCAGCGTCATATAGTTGGCAGCATTCAAAGTAGTCACATAGTTCTGTGCACCATACAAATTCTATGGGTACTTTGGATGCTACCAACTATTTGACGCTGACTGTACAAACATAAGTCGTGACGACCTGTGAAGCTGATTTTCTCCACTGTGACCTTACGTACATCATTTTCAGGTAGACAGTCATGAATATAATATACATAACCCACTAGATTTCAGGACACAAATAATTTGTGCTAACCTAGAAACTTGCTCGTTTCAATTACTTTGTTATTATCTAGATATTTATTCAAATGTTTAATTTGAAACACCTGTGGCTATGAATGCTATACTGAAATTTTAAACCGGTCACCTTTTGATAGCAAACATAATTTATAAACACATTTGAGTATTTGTTATGTTTTGATACACTAGAATGGTCTCTTGGTATATATTATGTACATTTCTATATGATTATATTAAAGAAGCGAATTTATTAGTCTCTTGTTCATTTTTAGTATCCAAGTGATTCAAATACTCAGAGCAAAAAATGTCTCACATATTACAAGGAAGGTATAAATGTGGAAATCTGGCTTGATACCGCGAACGTCGCAGTTAGTATATTTCGAGCATCTTTCTCTTTTACTCCGATTAAGGTGTCATGAGAGTAACAGGGACAATCGTCCGAAAGTTACGAAAATAATTGTTCGCGGTAGCGCCGCTGTGCTTACATGATACAACTCGTGGGTGTGAGGATTTATGACAACACCTAAATGTGCTAGCACACACAAGTCCTTTCAACAATCTACTATTCGTTTTGGTAACAACTACTGAAGTAGCAGATATAGTAATGAATAATGATCTACAGAAGCTGCTTGTATCCTTATAAAGATTCTAGTTAAAGTAACACTTGGTTTTAGAATTTACGACATTCATTTGTTTATAGTTTTACAGTCTTGAGATTTGTACAAGCATTCTTCCATTTTGTCCTAACATTATATACAGTTGCAGTAAAACTTGGATTATTCTAGTTTCTCAGTTAACATTTACCCATTCAATACAACAATCCCATGTTGCTTTATCACAAAAATACTCAAACCATTATTATTTCATAAAAAATAGACAATCTGTTCTAATTACCACATCCACTTCAGGAAGCGTTCATAATAATTTAATAAACAACATTATTTGATAAACAATGATAACAATTCAATAGATTTCTATTTTTTATATGTATGAACTCTCAACAGTCTGTTGTTAATGATTACTCCTACCTATTAATGTACAAAAGCACAGGTAACATCTAGTTACCAAATAAATGAAGGGACAAATCTAATTTCAGTTTACTTGGATTAATTATACGCTATACCAAACTAAATAAATGTAGAAAGAGTTGTGGAAGTAAATGTAACACAGGAAGAAAAACAAAACCAAATATACTGAAGATGATAGAAGGTATGATAAGTCCTGTAGAGTTAGACATAATTATGCCACTTGTGTGGGTTATTCAAGTACACAAATATTAGATAATATGCACATTGAAACCTACTTCATTAAAACTGTACAAGACTTATATAATGATGAACCAGTTGAACAAAAGCAAAAGTGTATGGATGGAAACTTTGTAGTAACCTCCCTTAAGGCTTGGCCATGCTTTGGGCTTTAGGGAAGTTAATTTAATTTTTTTTACTAAGTAATCTTATCTTGTCTTTACTAGGATTACTTCTTAAGGACTTGGCAGATTTGACATTAAACTTCTCTAGGTATAATAATGTTCAAGTGCATTAGCTTGCACATAAATGTGAATATGTATGACATGGAAAACATAACATGCTATTATGGGTGTGTGCATACTAGCAGCGGCCACATAATGTGACAAAAACGCTAGTATACCCACACTCTTAGACCAGCACTGTTTTAGTTACCAAGCACTTTCAGTTACTCATCAGCTGTAGAAAACAATCAATCCTAAACATTTTAATAGTCTCATAGCTTCATTAGTCAAACCAGATACACAACATGAGTGAGGATTTATCATGTACACTAAAACCTTTGTCCAACTTCAGTATGGAAATATGTCAAGTACTATAATATGATTTTAAAGGATTATAGCAATGTAGTAAAAGTGTGGATGCCATTACCATGTGTTGTATCTATATCAAAGAGGTATTTAATTATATTACAGATTTGAAGAAAATCAACAAAACACAAGCAATTTCATTAGAAATAAATAACATTAGTAGCAAACAATGTAGGTACAAACAAACCATCTTTCAGCAGCAGACTAAAACCCGTTATACCAATGACAATTATCTAAATGTTGCTACAATCACAGAGATTATCATGAGCTTGTCAAATTATACATTGGATCAAACCGAGTGGCCCTGAGACTGATGCCGCTGTCCCCACTGACTAGAAGGTCCCTGAGCTGAGTTACCTTGTTGCATCCATGAGAGAAAATTTGGGGGAGCTGGAGGTGCTGAGGATCCTGGACCAGCAAAAGCACCTTGCTCGGACCCTCCTGACGGTATATTGTTGATAAGGCCCCATCCAGCTGCTTGGTTCAATGCTGCTGCAACTAATGCTTGATTCACAGGAAGGCCACTCATACCAAGCGGCATGCTTCCTCCTTGTCCCTGCCCACCTCCGCCAGCTACTCCTGTCTGTCCATGCTGACCTGACATTCCAAGTGCTTGCATGTTCACCATATCCATGCTTCGGTTACTCCAAGAGTTGTTGTTAGAAGCCGAGTGCATATGGCTTTCATCATAGTTTCTACTTGGCAAGTTTCGCTGGTTGGAGCCACTCTTGTTTTGCTTAGGGGATGCATTAGACACATTCACTGACACACCTTTAATTATATGATCTTGACCACACAAACTTTGTGCTACTTCTGGATCCAAAAATGTTATGAAACTAAACGCTCTAAATGGCTTTGGAATAAAAACATCTGTCACTTCTCCAAACTGAGAAAAATACTCTCTCAAATCATTAGCTGTTAGTTCTTCAGTGCATCGGCCGACAAAGACTTTGCATGGCATAGAGTTAACGGATCCTTCTTTGGAGTTTGGTATTCGCACATCACACCAGCGCCCATCAATCATGTGCCTCTGAGCCAACACCCTCATTTGTGAAGTATAAGAAGCAAATCTAATAAAGGCGAAACCTTTAGACATCCCTGTTTTAGCGTCTCTCTTCAACTGCGCCATTAGGACTTCTCCAAATTTTTCAAAGTACTCTCTCACAGTTTGCTCAGTTGCTTTCCATGGCAGCCCCAGAACTATTAAATCAGAGCATAAGTTGTCATTTCTCTTGTTCTTGACTGACGATGTTTCGGAGCTTTCTCCCGATTTCCTTTTATTTTCTTTAGGAAAGCTGCAAATATACAAGTGATTGCCCCATCCTTCAGGAGGAGGATACAGCCTGCCATCTCTTAATCTTATACCTCGGTTGTTTTTCGTTTCCGGGTGGCGATACTTGAGGCCGCAGCAACCAGGAAATTGCGCGGACACAGTTGTTAGCATCAACGTTCCATCCTCTTCGATTGGTAATTCTATGGGTTCTTCATTTTCGTCTTCGGCCACGGGTAAGTACTCGAAGGACATTATATCTTATTCATGAACAAAATTATTGTTAAAAATAAACTTTTAAATATGGATATTATACTTATCACTATACAAATGTACAAGTTTTTAATTCCTAAATATATAAATAATCACATTTATATTTAATTAAACGTCACCTACGGGTTCAGAACCCATTGCAGGTTGAAAACATAGTTTGACGTAACAAATTTGATCTATTTTCGAGGTGTAAGTAATGAAAAATTGACAAGAAATACAGATCAAGAATACCTAAGCGAAGTATAATATGCCATAGACAATCAGATACTGCCATAACGTCCATACTTTCGAAAGATGACATAAAATTCCTAAGTGTTGCTATGAAAAAAAAAAACTATTAATAACTCTATACATTCCTTAAATTTGTAATTCGTTATTGCAAAGAAATATACGGGCCCGATACCGCGAACATAGAATTTTGTATATTTGGAGCATCTTTCTCTTTTACTCCACTGAAGGCGTCATGAGAGTGACAGAGACAAAAAAAGAGAGATTTACGAATTTCGTTTTTAGTGGTAGCGCCGCTGTACGCTAAGAAAATATTACTCTCGATTCTTGATCACTACGTGATAAAACTTTCTTCCTCTACGAAAACTGTGATATCCTTTGAGTACATAGACATACCATTAAACTAGACAACTAGACAGAGCATGCTAATAATAATATCACGATCGAAAGGGATGGTCTTATGTATCTTTCTAGTTTGAGTGAGTAGCTCCCTTCAATCAAACCATCAAACCATAGTTTGTCTATGGGTCAAGTTTGAGTCAAATCGTCAAATCCATGTATTTTGAAACGTTTGACAAATCGAAAAACGCCTTATTATTTAAAAACCCAATAAATGTGAAATAGTCCATGTATTGTTTAAATAATTACATTTTATTCAAATATATACTTATCGGTGAAGCATACGCTTGAATAAATATTTGGTTATTTTTAATAACAGTCTGTGGATATTCAGGCAGACATTTCAAGACACCTAACCTTAGTGGGTTAGCATTCAAAACTTCGCAATTATTGTTCTCATTCCAGAACGATTGTTTTATCATGAGTTGTTGATTTAATTCCAATATGTTATTGTTGTAACAGTTATATACGTTTAAGTAATATTGCTATGGATGATGAGTGTAAGGAGTACAGAAGAAGTAAACCTCAACAAAAGCTGTATAAACCTGGCAGTGGACCTTTGCGGCGCTCTGGTAATGGTTTTGATGGGAAAATGGATTCATATGAAGTAGAAAACGGGACCAGAACTCGAAGTCACTACGGATCTTATAATTCAGTAAACGATTTAGATTTAAATGTCAGTGGCAGAGAGCACATAAACCGCCACAAGAAGCCTGAACAACAACTGTACGTGCCTAAGTCTGGCGAGCCGGGGTATGACATGGATCGACAAACTAAGGCGCCAACGCGGAATGACAATAATTCTAGTCAGTTTATGAATAGAAGAGTGTCAAATAAACATGACAATAAGCATGGTTTCAATAGTGCTTCAGGGTCTAGGGGAAGCTCTAGAAGAGATAGATCATATGCAGAGTATCACAACAAAGACAGTACAAATAATGATATTAATTATAATAGACACTATAGACAGGTCTCTGAACCTAGGGCCCAGTCACCAGCACATCCAACCCGTGAGGTAAAGAATGTGGATAGAAACAGGGACAGCAGGAGTATGGAGGCATCTGCAGGACGGCAAGCATCAGGATCTGGGGCTAAACCACCCACAGGTAGACGCAACTCTGCAGGATATCCTTCTGATTCATCCCGACCCAAGTACATGGTAAATCTAGATAACATACCCCCCAGATTTAGAAAAAAGTTTTTAGAACAATCTGGTCATCATAGTTTTGATAGTATGGATCAAAAAAGTAAGCAATTTTCTAATTATCCAGTACAATCTGGTTATAATCAAGGTCCATATGCTAACACCAACTCCAGCTGGTCGCAAACCCTGCCTTCAAGAGGCCGGGGGCGCCTTAGAGACAATGACAACTTTGACAGAGAAAAATTCATTAATTCTTATTTGAAGAACTATGATATACAAGACTCTAGAAGATCAACTCCTAGCAACTCGTATCTAAACTTGAGTGAGCAAAATGCAAGTGAAGATCTAAACTTAAATGAGAAGAAAAACTCCTATGACTATGGTAAAGTGGAATTTGTGTGCAGGTTTTACAGTAATATTGCAATTTATCCAATCTATCTATTTTCAGCTTAGTAAACTGAAGATACTTTTTAAATCCAGCAAACTAGGCTACCTGTGCCTATGAAGTTTTTTCTCTACTTTAGTATATTACATCTATACATATATAATGTATATCATTATTTTAATATTCAAAATTTCAATTGTCAACATTTATAATATACAGGGCCATTAATACACACTTCAATTTCTTTATACATTACAGCACCAAGAAATGGAATTATAAATGCAAATCATGAAAGTGCTGCCTACCATTATGATAACCAAAAGCATGATTCAGACACACAAGATGACACTGAAGCCATCTCACATGGCTCATCAAACCTCCTAGATATGACAAATTTAGTAAGTATGATCTTTAAATTAACTACAAACTAGACATCACTTATTGCTAACTAAAAATATAATATAATATATATTCCCATTGATACTGTATTTAAAATAAAAAGTAACTGTGTATACTGTATACTACTCTTTGTGCTAAACACGAACAAAACAAAGAGTTTAAGTATTGAATGGGTAATGGGTATATTTCTTAAAATTGGTATTCCAAAATATATTCTCATATAATAGTGCAGTTACTGTCATATTATGAAAAAGAGTTGTTCATTTAATTCTCCATTCTCTTCACTCAGCTTAATTTTACTTATAACCAACTTAAACAAATCTACTCAATGCAGATGCATAAAGGCCTATTTGGTAGTCTATAATAAATAAGCCTTGAATCAAAGGGACTTTTTGTGAGTTCCTCTTACTGTGAATAATATTTATGTTGAGTATATTGATACTTAGGATGGTGACGAAATTCTAAATAAAGAACATTATTTCGAAATAAGCATCATAAGTCAAAAACATACTAGGATATTGATACTGATCCTCAAGTCCCTTAGAAAGGCTTATTTATTAATATTATGGGCTGCCTAATGCGGCCCTTATGCATCTGCATTGAGTAGATTGGTTTAAGTTGGTTGTAAGTAAAATTAAGCCTTATGCATCTAATAAGCAATCATTAATCCTAGTATGTTTTTGACTCATGATTGCTATTAATAAGCATTGCTTATTTTGGAATAATGTTCTTTATTTAGAATTTCATCACCACATTAAAAACTGGTTATCATGTAAAAACAATGATAAAAAAAAGATGAAATAAAAAAGTGAGTTATTTGAACAGAGAGAGGGGAGGGAGACATGTGAACTACAAAAAATCTAGTGGTCTGTGACACCACAACATTTTTGTTTTTCAGAATCGACCATGTATTGACTTGTGTCTAGATTATTTTTGAGTTATCTTATCAGTTTGTTGCACATATGAGTCAAATTCTAACGACACTTAGTCCATTTAATGTTAGGGCAGATTTTATAATTATGGAGACAATAACTAAAGGAATGAATTTGTAACAATTAACCATAACTAACTTTAGGACTGGACAGAAGAAGTGGAAAAGAACATAAAACTGGACGACACATGTGACACATCTACTAGTTTTTCTCAAAATGTACAACCATCAACAGTGCCACAAGAAGTCAAACCTAGTGAGCCGAGGGAGTCCAAGCGAAGATCCCGAAGAAGAGATAAAAGGTATATTCTTTGGAGCAATCTTAAATTAAAGATAACCGAAAATTACATTATAGAGCATATAATTCATAAAGTTAGTACTAAAAATGATATAAAAATAAAGAGGCCCTAAGGTGTTTCCTATTATTAAGGCTATTACTACTTAACTTACACTGTGATGGGAACTATTAACGAACGAACTCCATTAGTATTTATGAATTTGTGAGTGTACTCAAGGTAAAGACTACTGCTCTCTACACACAAAGTAGTTAAAGCAGGGTAAACCCTGCAAAATACATATGAATAGAATAAACACGTTGTTTTTTTATTGAACATGAACATTTTTGTTAATAGATACTTAGATATTTAATCTCTATATTACGTATTTAGCCAATTTAATACGTAACCATGTAATCCATGTCTAGTAACATACGAGTGTATTTACTAATACCAATTTTACGTGGACACTACCTAAGTTACTATTGATCCATTTCCTTACAGAAGTTCAAGTAGAGGGCAACGAAATTCTGAGAAAAAGGCAGAACGCAATAGAAAAGACAGTAATGTCAGCATTCAGCATGAAGTCATAACCTCAAGTATAAAAAATCGCGACAGAGAAAGAAGAGACAGTCATAAAAGTAACCGTTCGTCAACTATTGGCAATAGCAGAGATGACTTGGATCATTGGAGATCTTTGAGGTCGTACAGCAGGGAACAAAGCACAGAAGGGTAATTACAACATTTCAGACAACCGAGTACAGACTCATTATCAGTATTAGTAAACTTCAGCTATTAAACATACTATTATTCCTTAATGTATTTGTACTTATCCCTGTCGACAAATAATTCAGTACAGCAAATTTTCAGGAGGATAGTGTCTCAATGCAACAGCCGGGATGTGTCGGCGCACCGCGCGCTCAGCCCGAGGGACCACGATGGTTTCCGAGTCCCTGCCGCCGTTTCCAAGAATAACTTATGGTCTTCTAACAACCAGGTAAATAAATCTCCTAAAAGAAAATTGGACGGTATTAAGCTCTCAAACTTAGAGCCAACTCCTCTCATTCTGACGAGTATCTCGTTACTTATACGTCACTACTTTGAAAAAAACTCGTAACTCATTCTGACATTCGAAAGAAAAATTACGTAACTATGTATGGGATGAGTACAGAGTTACTGCGTTACAACTTAGAGTATCTGTGTCAGATACCGAGTAGTGACGATATATTTATCATTCGTATTTTAATGACATAACAACCTTTTGGGTAGGATTAACTGGTAACAGGACCTTATGTTTAAGGCGTTAAAAGTGGAACTACATTTCTAGGACGCAACACTTAAAAAAATGAATAGCCACACTTCGCCGGCGAGAATACGAACAGTATTGAAATGATATTGGTATGATTTTTAGAAAAAAGTAACCAACGGCGGCCGGAGCGGGCGCACGCCGAGCGTGGAGCGTCGGCAGTCGCCGGCGGCGGACGCGGCGGAGCCCGGCGGGCGGCGGCGCTCCGGCAAGCGCGCGGGCCGGCGCCGCGGCCGCAACAACGAGAACGTGGCGCCGCCCGCCCCGCCGCCGCCGCCGTCGCCGCTACCGCCACCGCCACCAACTGGCGGGAGGAGATCCTCGAATCCAAGAAACACACGTAAGAAGCGGCCTCCCGTTTGTGCCTAACGACTTGAACGGAATTCAATAATCATGCATCATAATTCCTTTAAACAAATTTAACTTCATGACAGTAATTGAGTTATATTAGCATTGTGCCGAGTTACAGACGATGCAAGCGGACCAATTTAATCTAAAAAGCGTGTGCTGAGTCATTAGTTTATTACATACTTACTTTCCTATAACTAACCATGCACACTCATATCACAATGCGTTATTCTTTGTTCTAAGCGTAAACACTTAACCGATTATAATCGATTATTGCCATATTAAATTCAAGGGAATAGGTCTACAAATATGTCAAGTGCTTGAGATACAATGTACTACCTATTTTCAAACACTAAATGTTATTGAGTTCCTAATTGGCTAGACGGTCTAAAAATAATGATTGGAGCGATAGCTATGGCATTTGTAAAAACATAGATATTTCATGGCGTCGTTTTCTGAACGAAGCATTAGCGAGTATTATTAATTTATTTCTAGAATATTAGTTAAAATAATGTGATACTTCTATTTCGTTTCAGAGCACATGAAAATACCCATCAAAGGAATAGACTAAACAGCGCAATGTCTGACAAATCATTATCGGAGACGTCGACTTCCCAGCCAGGGTTGTTAATATTACCACATAACTCTCATTTACCAAAAGACCAGAGGTATGATATCAAACGTAATTGGCTTGTTCCTCTCCCTTTTTGACCCCTGTCGCAAAAAGAGCGGTGTTATCAGTTGGACCTCCATGTGTTTCTTTTTTTTTAAACAAGACTGTGGATCAATTGCTGTTGCATTTTATTTCTGAACTAAAAAAAAATATACAGTGTCAACACAATAGGTAATTACGTGATTTATTTAGAATACTACGAACTAGTTAGACTAAAAGCTTTAGATTTAAGTAGTCGTACTATTTCTGTAAGGTATTAAATTTGATAATTTGTTTCAGTCGCGGAGGCTCGATTGAAAATCAAAAAACTTTGTACGATTATCATAATCCATCGAAACCAATTATAGTACAAACTAGTCCAACACAAATGAATTCAAGAATGGAACGAGGTAAGTGATTATACGTATACAATTGTAAAATACATTTAAATTATGTATTATATGATTAAAATGCGACTGTAGTATGCTACATTGCTAAAGGATTAGTCTAGTAAAATTTATAAGCTACCCGAATTTCTACATGCATGACGTGGGAACTAGTTAAAAAAAAAAATGGGTGTACAACGTATAACGTAACAAAAGCATCTGACATCCCGTTTATTTTAATTGCAAATAGGGATATTTGATATTTTTCTACACTTCGCGCTCAAATTTTTTGTCGCATTTCAATTGCTAACATACAAGGAGCTGTATGTTTCTTGTTTTGTAAAGCATTTTAAAAATGGTTTCGACCACACAGTGCGGAGGGCTGGGGCTGTGGCGGAGAGTGCTGCAAAACTAAAGCAAACCAAATACTAGAATCTGGAACCGGTGTATGACTTCGTCCCGGTTGCAGTGCAAACCGGTGGACGGTGTTCTGAGGCGAAAACTGTTGTTAAAAGTCTGGGGCGGTGGTTAAAGGAGCGAGGTTTCGATGCTCGTTCTGTTCTGGCTCGTACCTGGTTCAGCGGATGCCGCTGGCGGTGCAGCGTGGTAATGCGGCTAGTATCTTTGGGACGCTGCACCGGGTACATGTCGTCTTGGGGATTGATGTAAAGGTGTAGGCAGTGTTAGGATTCCGAACGAATTTTCTTGTACATTTTTGGCGAAGCCTGTGGCGGATTATCACTAATGTGGACGAAGTTTATGATTATGACGAATGCCGTATATTATATTTTAACGAAGCATGTTTAGTATAAGACAAGTCCAATCCTACACTGACTCAAACGTATATTTAAGGGCTGTCCGAGTGCGGAGGCCGCACCGAGCCGGGCTCGCCCCGCGGCGCGCGGCACCGGGAGCCGCTGCAGCAGGTGGACCGCGCCGACGCCGTGCTGCACGCGCACTCGCTGCTCGGGCCCGTGGCGCTCGACCACTGGCACGAGGTGGCCGACACCAGGTACCCTGCACTGTAGTTATGTGAGGGCTGTCCCAGTGCGGAAACAAAGTACTTGCCAACTAAATTACTTGTAGCCTATGTGTTAGTTTTTGCTATCTACACTTCCGAGCTACATCAAACATTACTTATCAGCTACTTATCGTGGGTCGAGGATTTCCTCCAACGTTTCGTCCACGGACTGCCTAGACAATATGTTAATGCGCTCAGGAGTCCAGCTGCGCCGTAGTCAGCGCGTGTATATCTTCGACACAGTGGCTACGATAGCAGTGCGAACGATCGCGAACAATTAGCAGCACTAGGCGTGGAAGTAATTTGCTACTGCTGGTTCGAATTTGTTTGAGTATACTATACGTGTTATAAGAAACACTCTGGATACGACTGTGGCCGTTTTACGTAAATCGTTCATTAGATTCTTACGTGCAATATACACACGGAAGTTACTTGCGTTAAACTTTTACTTTAAAAACTGTGCGATGATAATTTACACATTACCTTTATTAAAAACACTCGCGTTTATTTAGTGACTCGACGTGAGATTAACCGTATTTTTGATACATTGTCAGAATGATTCCATAAACTTTAAATATACATAACACTACTAACATATTTTATTTTACAGGTTATTTTTACAAGACGCTCTCAAGAAACTTCTTATGTCTGATCTCAAATACTGCCAAGCTGAAAACATAGAGCACAACTTTTGGAAAATTTTGTATTACAATTTCATTGAAAAACTACGAAGAAATTTGACACAGGTATCGCCAGAAGACAAAGTTAAAGCAGTCAAGTTAATAAATATTATTATCGAAGAAGGAAATAATTATTTTGAGAATCTCGTGCAAATGTTAGAAAAAACTTACAAATTTAATACTGACGATTTTATCAATGACAACCACGTTGTGCCACCGAAAGGGCTCGGCTTCATCGGGCTAGCGTTAATATCTGTACAAAAACTATACATTTTCTTGGGTGATTTGACGAGATATAAGGAGCAAATCAACGAGACCAATAATTTCGCTAAGAGTAAATTTTGGTACACGAAAGCTCAACAGATCAATCCAAAGAATGGGCGACCATACAATCAGTTGGCTATATTAGCGGTTTATGCTGTAAGTATTTTTTTGATAATAATTAAACATGTCCTGGAAGTATAATATAAAAGATAATCTATATCGAAAGTATCTAAATTTCAGAGGAGAAAATTAGACGCAGTTTATTATTATATGAGAAGTTTAATGTCGTCGAACGCGTTTGCATCTGCAAGGGAAAGTCTGTTGTCATTATTTGATGAAAATAGGAAAAAAGTAAGTACCTACATTTTTACGCTTTTTATATACATCTAGTTTTTCTCCATCTAAAAATATTTTTTTTTTTTTTATGACATAGGCGGCAAACGAGCAGACGGTAATGTGTGTATGGGAGTAATGGCCTTAAAACTACACAAAAGCCAAAAATGAGCGTCAAAGTCGGACATTCGTATTTCCCACGAATACGCTCCTTACAAAATGATGAGAACTTATGACGTCACTTAGTCCTAGCCGCGCTTTCTAAAGTATGGAAACATAATAAAATTGCTATTTGGACCGCGAAATACTGCGTTTATGTATATAGTTGCCTTACAATTTATTTTCAGTAAACCGCGAGAATTTGATTGGTACCATGGATTTTTGAAATTTCGCAAATTAAAAATGCTGTTCTTTTTAAATTTTGTAAACGTGATATCTTTAAATCAAACAAGTAGTTATTAAAAAAAAAACAAAAATTATATTTGTCATTGTGAAACAATTTCACTTAATTTTGTTGCAAAATGTAATATGTGTCAACATCCCTATTGCTATATGGAGAAAAAGTTAACTTTATTAACATTTTTCTGTCACGATAATCAGTTCTGTTTCATTGAAGGATCATAATACGGTATGTTGTACAGTTTTACTTTTTCTCAAAAGCAAATGTATGAAAACAGTTTTCTTTACTGTCTGGCTTTTTTGTACTTTACCGAAAGTTAACCCCAAGGAAATTATTAATACTGGATAGGAATAGAATCGATTAACGTGCTTTTTATTTTCATACACATTGTTTGGGGAAAGTTTTTCTCGATTTATGGCTTTTCTAGCCTATAATTTTTTTTAGTCCCACACCAGCTTTTGACCCTGGTCAAGAATGAGATCGATTGGCATCAAAAAAATAGTTTGTCAAAAATGACCATTTTCTCGCACCCTGTATTTTTTTTCCAAAATCAGTAAACGCCAATCTTCATTAATTTGAAATCGAAGGAAGGTCTCCAGACCAGTAACACGGGGTCTGGTAGCTGCCCTCACTGACCCAAAATCGATTTCCACCCTGTATGTAACCCCTTAGTTAACAATCTGCTAATATAACATTGCTTTTTCAGTATGAAGCGGCAGAAAGGAAACGGCGTGCCGCCGCGGAAGGGGCCCAGCCGACAGAGAACGGCGAGGGCTCGCTCGGGCCGCGGCGCGAGGTGTGGGTGCGGCCCGGCGGACACCGGACCACCACGGTGCAGAACGACTCTCTAGACGAGCGGCTCGCTGCCATGACTTCTGTTGAGGTAATCATTGGGAATTCGGATCACATGATCCGCGACCTTGCGCTTATTTCGAGAACTTCTATTGAAGTTCTATTGAACTTCTGTTGAACTACTGTTTTATCTTTATATTTATATAGTGTATTCCCCTAAAATCTGGCAACGCGCCTGTGAACGCTCTGGTGTTCCATGTGTCCATGGGCTGCGGTATTTTTTTCTTAGCTAAACAATGGCTAATTCATTTGCAGCTAATCAATCTGTGTGACGCCCACATGCAACATCACGAACTGACGAACAGAACAGTTCGATTTCTGACGGAAATTTATCAATTAAAATTGGGATCGTCTCTACATTTATAGTCTAAATAGTTAAATATATGATTTGTTGCAGTTAAACAAGAACTTCATTACGAGCTATTTGCACGTCCTCGGCAAACTCATCACTAAAATTGGGTAAGTTTTCATACTCCTCATACATATTCTTACTAAAATGATAAAGTATTATTCAACCTTTGGTTTTGGTAGATGTCCCTAGTACCTCACAGATCGGCTGCAATATGATTTTAAAAGCAGTATTCAATAACCAAAGTGCATTGATAATAGTACTGTACCATCTGGATACGTTACTAGTTTGGTGTATAAAGTACTTAATTGTCACCCTTTCACCTTTATCCGAAGGTGGCATCTGGTGTTGGCTGGTCCAGTGGAAATATGAACATTAGCTCTGTGCCTGACATCCCTATATAATCTGCATTGTCCTAGGATGGAGACGTTCCACGAATGCGCCGGGCAAATGTTGCGCCAGTTCCGCGCGCTGCTGCACCGGCAGCCGCTGCCCACGCCCGCCGCGCGACTGCTGCAGCTTACAGCCCTTAATATGTTCGCCGTCGAAGCTACCGTTAACACAAAAGGTACCGTATTCTGTACACTTCTGTTCTAGTTTAGATAGGCCCTAAGTGAGCGCTTGTGAGGTCGCGGCGCCCGGCACCTTCTGTAGCTCGTCGCCCTAAATATATCTTGGCTGTAGAAGCCACTCTCACAGTCAAAAGGCAGTATTCTGTACATTTTTGCACTAGGATTTGGGTCTATTCTGTTTTGTTAAAAAGTAGAACATTGATTTTTATCGCAATATCTAGTAAAGTTTATGTAGCTGTAAGGTCGCTGGGAGTAGAAAGAAGCCGGAAAAATTAAGGCTTTTTACCTTTTCCACGCCAAAGACTGATATATCGACACCGCAGGTCTAACGCCAAAGACTGATATATATGTCACAAACCACAAAGCAAAATAGACCTACATGGCACATGCACAAAGTTCAACTTAAGTTTTAACATTTCAATGATGTGGCGTGCGAGCGATAGCTTTTGCGTTTGACATGTCGTGGAAAAGGTTAATTTCGTCGTTACCTGAAAGAAAACTGTTGAACTTGCTTAAAAGTGAGTTTTTTTCATGAAACAATATTAAAGGGTGTAGCAGGATAAGCCTTCAAAAAGCTTAGATCTCAAAACTACTACCAGTTAATGCCCCGTCAAATGAAAATAATCATACCAATTTTTAACCCTCTCCTGCCACCTGAAACCCCACAACATTCATTCCACCCGATGACCACGAACGCCGCTAAAGGGTTCGAAACGTCGGGATGAAGTTTAAATTAGTTGTTTTATTTCATGAGTAATTATCGCGGCAACCGAAGACAATATTCAGTAGTAGTAGCTTTTGCAAGTTCGGGGCCCATTGCCAAGGTGACAATAATTTATAGAAAACTAAATCAAAATGAAAATAAATGTATCAAAATGAGATATGGAAACTTAAAAGTACGTTATCTTTCCAATTCTTAATTTTCGTTTGGATTGGGTTTCCTATAAATTGTGGCTATTCAAATACGCGTTGTCAACCTTTTGGAAACGTACGTGGCGGCGATTCTATTTTATTATTTCTAAAGGCTGGGTTATGTCTTTTCCTCATGAGCCTAAGGAAAACTGCGGGAAAGATAGTCAAGCCGGCGGGAATCGACTTGTATGAATTTCATCGCGGCTGTTAAAAATTAGGATGTCACAAATTTCGTCAATCCCAAAGTTGCATTTGTTTTTGCTTTGGTACATATTGTTACCACTATTTGTGAATGTGTTAGTGAATTGTGTGAAGGCAATAAAATACGCACCAATGTAAAATAAAGCATACATAATAATGCAAAAGATCGTGTTATAATGAAATCACTGTACACAATACTGGTATAACAATAGTATATAGAATATATAAACAAACAAATATAAAAAAAAGTCAGACCAAGTTGATCCATAGTTTGTTAGTTACATACGTCGATGTATAAACGTAGATTCACATTCAGCCCCAAAAAATGGCACTAAGAAACAGCCGCTCGAACAACTTGGGCGGCACATTTAGTTAGTCTTCTTTGAACCGCTGTCAGTGCAAGTGTCAACAATGACTTAAAAATTATTTTGATACTTAATATTTAGAACACTGAGCTCTTTTTTGTTTGTTTATATTATCTAAAAGAAGATTATAAATTAGCATTATTAGCATAAACTGGAACGTGATAGAAATGTCATTTAGTGCCATATTTTTGTACATAATTTGTTCGCGTGTAGGAGTCTATTTCTTTATGTCAGTAGTTACATATTATCTTAAGAACTGTTAGTGGCACAATACAAAAACAAAAAAATGATGAAATTAAAAACTAAATAATACCTGTAGGTAGGAAATGTATTGCCAGAGGCAAGCAAGGCAGACTATTACCTGCTCTACTTCGCCCTGCAAAGAAAGAACGCATCTTGTGAACTTTTCTAAAGTTTCAAAGCAAAAAAAAAATTGTACCAGTTTCAAGTCAAAGAGTACAGAATTTATAGAACAACAGAAAAGTTTAGAGAGAAGATACTAATAGTATCTACCCTCGAAGCACTCAAGAGTGAGATAGGATAGCCTACCTAATACCTAATACGAAGCTGTACTCTTACCTACCATGAGTTGTGACACTGAGGTTTTCGATAACGAGTATCAAGTTTCCTATCTGTGCATCTCGTTCGCACTAAAATAGTACAAGCGAGATGCACAGATAGTAAACTCGATACTCGTTTTCGAAAACCTCAGTGTCACAACTCATGGTAAAGGTACTGAATAGCTAGGAAACTTGTAGAAATGATATGTATAAAGGTAACTGCTTGCGTGAACAGAAAAAAAGCGGTTTAAACTTATTTTTCAACTTCAAAATGGCTTGGTCGCAAGAATATTGTATAGTTAAGTCAAATTTTAACCGGTCATATACATAAATATACATATAACCAAAGGGTGTACTTTCGTGTACGTTATATAATGTTAGACTTGACTTTTCATACCAAGTATTTTATCCGCGTTCGTACGTTCAATATTTTTCTGTCATCGCGTGTCATAAAAATGCTCTCGTTCTTTTTTTGCAAGGAATACATTATTATTATCGTAATAAAGTGAGCTTAAACTCACCCAGTCCTGTTACGCTAAGATTATATATAGAAAGGCGTCCAGAGTTAACTATCTCGCAGTCTGTTTTTGTACACAGGTCACTTACCCACTAGATGGGGTATACAAACTAAAGTAAAACTCTTGCTCACTATGCCATTAGGCTTATCAAGCATATTTATTAGGCGAGCGTGACGGCTCATTTCAGTAACATTCAGGTATGGTAAGTAAAGTACCCATGTAAAAAAAAAATGCTGGATATCATCTTCTATATTTCGTAATACAGAGCCTGTAGGAGATAGTCTATACTCTTGCATTATCATCTCACAACTTGGTAACTTGTTTTTAAGCTTATTACCTTCTATTTTTGGAACTAAGCAGACTAACGTACGCGAAGACGGGACTCGGGGAGCGACCTTGTGGTATAATAGTCAGATGTGCGTACCTATATGTGCGTGTCTAATTAAGGGATAAATATGAATATTTACTGTTCTGTACCTATATTTTTTTAGATTAAGTTATTAGTTATTACTGGTAGGTAATAAATGCATATCCTTTACGAGCGACTTCTGTAGTTTTAGGTTCAAGTTTATGTGCGAATTGATTGTTTTTGGTATTAAATTTAAAGTGTTGTGCTAGTTGAAGTTCCAATCTAGTAAAATTGCTGAATGGTTTACAGCTAGTAATTAGGTTGAAACATGAAAAATTGGATGTTTTAGTAAGCACGAAGTAAATGATGACATTAGAGAAATAATAACACTGGACCAATTACGTGTTCAATAACCAAGGTTATTGTTATGGATGAGATTAGATTTCTAGCTCGCATTGATTAGCAAGATAGTAAATTGGCAAAATTAATGTATAAAGTGTGCTTGTAAATGTGGTTATTTCCTGTGGCTCCGTCCGGGCGCAGTAAAGGCTTGTAATTACAAATTACAAGTTATCGGAGGTTGATGCACCGCGCTGCCGCTGCCTGCGCCCGCGCCCCGCTCCAATGCACCGCGCACATTTGACGGAGACTACGGAGACAGGTTCAACAAACTGACGCGCCGAAGCAGTGACGACCTCTCTTTTACACCATTTCGCGTAATCATGTTTTGAATTATTTCATAAATAAATTACAACTCATTGTAGGTTTTGTTTATGCGCTTGTAAATCAATTTGAAATATTTAACAATAAAAATAAACCTCGTCATAAATCTGTATCGGTTATTGGCGTAATCGAGGGATGGCGTGGAAGTCATGTTTATTGAAGATATCTTAGATAACAGCGCGCTATTGCGTCGCAGGTGCAATCCGTGCTGCGTATTTTTAGCTCTCTATTTATACCTGACCGGCTCGAAGGCGAGCCGCCGAGTCGAGTCCGCCGAGCCGTCCCAATCACTCATTTAATGCCCATGTTTTGCACTTCCCTGACAAGTGGACCGGCAAATGACTCCTATGCTTAATCGCACCTTTAGTCTAGATTGCTTTGGTAATTTATTTGAAGAACTTGTCCAACGTGTTGCTATCCAGCAATGGAATACTTAAAATAAGTAAATAACATACATTCATTTGTTAGAACTATTGGTCGCGGCGGCATTTAATTAACATTTAACAATTATGTATTAACATACTGATTGATTATCGTTCGCTCTTTTCAAAAGAGTAACCGGAGTATAATAAGATACAGCAGGGATTCCTTGACGTAATTATGCAATTACTGCCCATGCTAACTTCCCTTATCGCCAGGCTCGTGGAAATCCCTACAAAAATAAGCTGATTCCAGGAACATGCCTCGGGTATAATTTTATGTTGGAGTATTTTAACAGGACTACACACCGTGGGTTGAATATATACGATGTTTAAAAAAACAGGATATCATTAAATGTTTTTGATGTAAAATAATTCTATACATAAAACCATAAAAAGGCATTGCTTGGATTATGAACAGATTCTTTTACTTTTTTATTTTACTCCGCGCTGGAAAGGTACTTAAACTCCTCTTTTTACCTAATTAGTTAACCCGTAGGCTAATTAAATAAGAGGTTGTTTCTGACGCTAAGAGTTGCCCCAGGGAAACATCCTGCGGTGGTTTTTGTCCTTGGTCGAGTGATAATTATTACAACAGGAATAATCTACGGAGATATTAATTTCTAAGTTTCCGGTTAACTTAAAGTGGGTTGCACCACGCACATGTAACCTTAAACATGGCAGCGCAGCTGTCATCCCATAGAGAAATGTCAAACTTATCATACAAGTAAACTTCAAGTATTACGCTCCTGTGCTGGGCGAGGAAGAGTATTGGCATTTTTCTTTCTAATTTTTTTTTAAATTTGTTGTTGCCACAGGGAGCACGGCGACGGGACGCTCCGCGTGGCTGGACGGAGCGCTGGGAGTGTCGCTGCTGATGTTCGGCGCGATGCTGGAGCGCTGCTGCGCGCTGCTGCCCGAGCCTGAACAATCGCAGCACCACTCCGACGCGCTGCTCCTCCTGCCGGCTATTAAGGTGAGATATACTTTGTCCCTTTCAGTCTTATTGAAATATCTGTTGGTTAGAATAGGACCAAATCATGATCAAAGTTTTATGAATACCTATTTAAAAAGGGTTATAGATAACATTGGACGGCTGCTACCCACTAATGTCTGTCGCTATGTTTTCCGAGCCTTAACTACTCCTATATTATGCCAATGTAATGCTTCTACTGCCGGCTAAGCGAGGAATGTCAACAGTCGGCGTACAGCTAAGAAAATTTGATAAAAGACAAAGAATATATATATGTATATATATTATTTCGGTGTTTCCACAACTGATTTTAGACATTCGTTTATTGTAATAAGACACTACGTTACTTCTGTACAATGATTTCTTCGTTATTGGTAGGTTATTAAAGCTAGCGCTGACGATTACGGGTTACGCGGCCTTTTGAAAAGCCGACGTAACAGCTATTTTGTTATTTAATGGTATACTCAATGGATAGTTACTAAGTTAATTAAATAATTATATATTTACCCCATAAGTGACTTTTGACTGACATACAAATAAAACCAAAGGGCTATTATGCACTAATGAAACTTAATAACCTCAGGTAAAAAAAACTTAGTTATAACATTATATTTCTATGTTTCCTCATTTTATGGCATCGAGAAACATATCATGATATCACATTTTACCTTCCACCCTGTTGCACAAAAGGGTTCAATAATTTTTTTTTTTATAATATTTGAACGAGGCTAAGTATAAAATATAATAAAATAAAAACGAAATTTAATAGCTCTATTATAACCTAATGGTTTACTGAAACTAGCTGGTAATGAGATGAGCATGCAATTAATAAATGCCCTGCATTTACAGAGCTACATTCCGGCCTGGTCATTAAGTAACTCTGAACAAACGTATTTTCAAACGGCGTTTTTATTTTGTTTTGCAATATTTATCCTCCCCATTGGCGCCCAGAACGGCGCCTATGCTAATTTTAGAGTCAAATATTTTTTCGTTTTTCTCACCCTTGGGACATGTCGCGGCCGAGCATTTAATTTTATTTTGTTCTTTTGTCTAGGTGTGGTCGGATTGGATGCTATGCCACAGTAGCGTTTGGAATCCACCGCCGTCTTTCGACAATTTCGAAATAGGGTAAGTTCTTCCATACGTATATACCGACATCTACAGTCGAGTACCTACCTATCTATCGCGTTATTACAATAATTTATATTTTTTCATTTATGTTAGTAAAGTTATTGCAATCTAAAAATGACGTAATTAGTTTCTTGATTTGCTTTTTATTTTATTTATTTTTAACTAAAACTATTCAAATGTTTCATTGTTTTAGAACTGAAAGTAGTCCATGGGACTGGCTGGCGAAACTTATGAATATACTCGAAGATCTCGACGATAAGACTATAGAGTTGGAGAGTGAAGCCAAGGATGGTAAATGCCAACAAGTATAGTTTATGTATTCTTTGACCACTACAATATGCCTCAAAGTTCGGTTACACTTACTCAAACCTACCCATCCATAGTTGTCCAAATGTGTAATCAACCTTACGGCAACTTCATAGAAAATGTAGGAGGTAACTTGTTAGTTGCTTTCAATTTTGAAGAAAATAGTATTTCTAATAGCAATAATGATAATTTAGGTGATTTTTATACGTTGCTAGTTTCTTTTAACTGTGTAATTCAGGAGTAATGTGTAATAGTGTTAGTTTACGTGTTTAGACAACTATGAATGATTTAACCTTAGGTAACACCGATGCACTTAAATGTTTATCCGCAGAAAACTGAACTTATAGTTAGCACTGTCGTAAAATCAGCCTACTTCGCCAAGTTAAGTAAGTAAAACTTACATCTTCAGGGATCAGGTATACCAATGCTTAATTCTCTTAAGGTGTCTTGAGTTAACCGAAAAAGCTAAGTAAATGCGTAGTAGTAAGATTCCGCTAGTTTTTAGGTAGCTGTAGGCTATAGACATCGCGATAATGCAATTGTTTATATACGACAATTATTATCATAAATTTACTAACTATAGGTACTTCTGGAAAATATAGTGCCTAAACAAAACCCAATTTTTCCTCCTGTTTAAGGTTAGACGAGATCTCATTTAGATTCCGCTAGTTTTTAGGTAGCTGTAGGCTATAGATATCGCGATAATGCAATTGTTTATATACGACAATTATTATCATAAATTTACTAACTATAGGTACTTCTGGAAAATATAGTGCCTAAACAAAACCCAATTTTTCCTCCTGTTTAAGGTTAGACGAGATCTCATTTAGATTAGATTAGATTATCAAGCGAACCTTAGGCTTGCCGGTGAATTGGTGGCGAAGGCCAAGCCGTACTCAAAAAAGGTGATATGATAATTGTGACCTTCATAGTCCTATCGAGTTTAAACTATCAAAACGTAAAATTTAATACTAACCCCTCACACTCCCGGTATCCTAAATTGCAGCTAATTAGAAGGATTTATTATATTATAACAATCATAGTTATTTGAAGCTAGACGCCGGCAATAAGTAGTGTTATCTGTGGCCTGTGGATGTAGGTTGAATATTATAACATAAGTAGACTTAGTATATAAAATTAGAACATTAGAATACAATTCACATTAAAATGTTTTTGCGGATTTTTTTTATACCACAAAGGTGGCAAACAAGCATGCGGCCCGCTTGATGGTAGGCGGTCACCGTAGCCTATGGACGTTTACAATACCGAGGCATCATTCACGCGTTGCCGACCCCGTAAAAACCTCTTTACACCCTTTTTGAAGAACCCCATACTGTAGTCCTTTGGGATGACCTCCGCAGGAAGCTCATTCCCCAACAAACAGAAACAGACTTGTGTATTTACTGCAATGACGTCGGGCAGGGTTCGTGTCGGTGCGGTTGGCCGAGGACTCGTCGCTGGCCGGGTTCACGCCGCTCATGTACATGGAGCCGGCGGCGGCGTGGGCGCGCGCCGACCCGCCCGCCAAGCACCACGCCGCCGAGCACGCGCTGCGTACTAGGAAACTGCTGTTCTTTGGCACCGAGTGAGTTTTTATTATTTATACAACGACGCTGGCAAACAAGCATATGGCCCACATGGTGGTAAGCAGTTACCGTAGCCTATGGACGGAGAGAATCCTCCAGAGGATTCACATGCGCATTGCCTACCCTAAAAGTTGTTGGAGCTCTGGGAACCTTACTCACCATCAGGAAAACAACACTACGTAACTGAAAGGTAGCAGTGCTATTATGGCTATGGTCTTCTGTAAGGAGGAGGCACTTACGGAGTTGGGCTTCTCCAGACTCAAGCGTGATGGTACTTCGCTGTGTCCTACCTCTCATTGTTGGACGTAATTTATAGTCCGACCGTCCATAATTGAAAGGAGTGGTCCTAAATCCTCGCCTTTTATCCAGTATTCATTATTTCGATTCCGATGATTTGCGGTTAACCGAGGACTCGTTCCTCGCTACCTCTTGCCACTACTAGCGTACTGGGAAACTGCTGTTGTTCGACAATGAGTAAGTTGTAAAGTTATAAAGTTAAAGAATAACGGCCAATCTAGACTTGAGACTGTATCACTTTTCCAATAATTTTAGTAATTTTACAGTACTACGTACTTGATTAGAAAAATATAAAACCTACCGAGATACAGGCATCCTACTTAATACTACACATACCTATATATCAGACAAAAGACGGGTATTATAATAAAAATGTCACTTTTGTCAACGAACTATTAATTTTCGTCGTAACATTGACAACGTAACTACGGTTATATATAAGTAAAAGTTGCTTCGTTTATATAGAATGCTGCCCAAACGCGTACACAAACAGTTATCACACTTTACATCTGGATTTCACAGTGATTATTACATAATATCGTCACTACTTTGAAAAAACCTCGTAACTTATTCTGGCATTCAAAAGAAAAATGTTGTAACTGTGTATGGGATGAGTACAGAGTTACTGCGTTTCAACTTAGTGTATCTGTGTCGAGATTTTTTCAAAGTATTGACGATATACTGTTATACTATCAAAGAAAATCGCAAAGTATAAAAATCAACTGAATTATCACTAAACACTTCTATTTCAAATAATGTTTGATTTAATAATCGTAGCAGCAAACGGACCAGGTTAATACTTTTCGACTTACGATAACTTATAACAAAAAAAAAGACGTAAACTTGTTTGCGCGTTTGGGTTGTCCAAAGGTTAAAAATACCTAAGGTATTACATTCTTATTCGTTGTTAAAATTATAATAGCTTTAACTCACAGTTTTATTAATAAAATTCGGAGAGCCACAGACCGTAGCCGTCAACACTTACGTATGTTACACTTACGTACCTTCGGACATCCAGTACAGTTGACTTCTGCGTATTATACAAGAAGCCGTGGCTGTCAAAAGGTTAATAGTAGTTGAGGGCGTGTGTCATGCTTGTTGTGCAGGTACCTCGTGGGCGTGGAGCCGCCGGTGCTGCGGCTGGAGTACCCGACGAGCGGCGCGCCGCGATACTTCAGCGCCGTGCAACACCTGCAGCCGCATCACGCGCCCCTGCAGCATTTGGTAATATTAAACTAATAAATTAATTATATGTAAACATTTTTGTGCCGTGCCGGCTGCAAACAGTGCCACCCCATCTCGTCCTGCGGGTGCTTTAAGAGGCGACAAAGGACATAACCAACGGATGGTAGAAGCGTCGATAACAAATCAACAGCCTACTGCGTTCGTCAACCCGCCTGACAAGCGTGGCGAGTATGGCAACTCACACCAAGATAATACAAGTGATATTTGGGGGAGGCGTATGTCCAGCAGTCGACGTCTTACGGCTGAAAAGTTGAAATATTTTTAGACAATCTTACACAATTAACCTTGCCCTACAGGGAGCTCAACAAGGCTCGTGTGGTAGATACAGTCAGCAGCAGCTACTTCTGCTGAGTATACTGGACGACGATGTATATAATAAATATATACGTATAAATACAATACATAGATACGGTTTTCATAGCATAAGACTATTATATGTATGTGATAAACACAAATACATGGCTACAAATACAAAAAAACTGTTGTCTCCCAAAAAAAATGTGTAGCAACTAGGAACGAAACAAATTATTTTAACAAATGATTTCATATTGGAAGTAAAATTTGTTGGAAATAAAATTTCATGTCATATTCTTAACAAAAAAAAGAAAATACTGATACTTGTGACATTTCATGGGGAATCGTCATGCTCAGGTGGTCTACTTGGCCAGAGAGCCGCGAATGATGAAGACGCCAGCCAGTTCAAATGTTACCTCGGACACAGATGGGCTTTGTCACCTTACATGACATCTACTTGAAATTAAATGTACATGTTTTATTATTTTTAAACTAGTAGCTCGCTACAGACCCGTCACAACTTAATAGGGCAGTATTACTGCAATGTTTTGGTGCCAGAGCGCAGCACTAGCTGGCAATAAGTTTAAACGTAGTACTATATCCTATTTGGTTCAAGCCGGTAACAAAACATATACTGAAACGTTTATTGAAAATGACACTGACTTAAACATAGCTCCCGAACGCACCAAATGTAATAGTTAAGGCAAAATTTGCCATTACATTAACACTTTTAAACTGAAAATACGCGATAATACGAATTTTGTCAATATATGTTCTCAATTAAAAACTCCTTATTTTAGACGTTCTTTCATTCGAGTACAATTTATTTAAGGCTAGCTTACCCCTTGACGGAAATATTAATACTACATATAAATACGAGTAGGTATGACATATGGGTCTTGGCGGTATGCTTGAGGTAGTGGAACCCCCTACGACGAATTTTGCGTAATATTCCCTATTCACAACTTTGATCCGGCTATCATCGAATATAGATTACTTTAGTATAAACCATCTCGTAATATTGGAAATAAAGAACACAAAAAAAAAAACACTAAAATAGAATAAGCTTTATCTTTCACACCAAAGGTGTTGTTGATTACTTTTTATCTGAATGCGATTTTTAACGGTACTTTCATACAGATTTAAATGCCTTACAGTAATTTCTTGATCGTAAAGGAGAAATAGGAATAGTTTATTAATCGATTATTAAGAGTTAGTAATCCTGCCTTTTCCGTTAGCCCATTTTACGAGTATACCGTTAGGAGTTATAAGGATTTAATTGGATATCCTGTTCTCGAAACTGCTGGTATAAACAACCGAAGTAATAATTTGTGTAATTTTATGTACTTAATGGTATTACTCACAGAGATACCAGTTTGGTTTTTTGCTTCCTTTTGTGTATATATCTGAGTTGTCAACATATGCTGAATACATATGAATACTCATTGTTAGAGGTTTAGCAGCATTTTTTTTATTAATAATAACCGTAACTGATCAAAAGTTGTCCTTAACTCTTTGCAATAAGAATTAAGAGTGCTTAGTCAGTTACAGTGTGTCGACAGTAGTACATACATTGTAAGGCATACATAAGCTAATGTTTGTGCGTCTTGTTTAACCAACTGTCTCAAGAACTATTGTCAAATATTATTGTATAGCAAAGGCACTCGTTGTACTTAAATGCCAGTTCGCGACGATAAATACTCCTAATATTGTCAGCTTGAATATGATGATACGACGATCTAGGCGGCAAATTTTGAGTTAAGGAACAAACGACTCTCATATTTAAAAGTGCCAGTAACGAAGGCAAGGTAATTTAGAAATATCGAATTACAAATTTTGTTCCAAAATATTGTTGACTAGCTTCGTAATTTTGTCATCCTGTCATGGGGCATGAAACAGGTTATTTACATAACGAACCAAAAAAAAATAAAAAATTAGAAGATATTCTTACACAAATTGACTGAGCTCATAAGAAGCTCAAGAAGCCTTGTGTTGTGAGCCAAAATAATCAATTATCAAAATGTTTTGCTGTGACAATGAAGAGAAAATAACAAACCATATCAAAACATCTGATCGCGTATATGACATAATGCGTCGTAGCAGTGACTTGACTGACATGACATGATTGAGAAGCTGTTAGAATTGTTATTATTACAATATGAGTTATGGAATTATGCTGTGTTGCAGTCCGAAGACTCTGAAGATGAAGATAGCACAAGCGCGGCTGCCAGCGGGCCGCCCAGTTTCGTCGAGGAGGCCGAGGGGGCCGAAGGGCCCGACGAGGCCACCAGGAGGCTGCTGCGAAGAAAGGAACAGCTCGAGAGCAGAAAGGCCAACTTAGAAAAGCGGAGGCAGCGCATGCAGGTTCGTAAACTAATTAAACTAAACATTCATCAAGATTATTAATTAGATCATAGATAAATAACAGATTATTACTGCACAGGCTTGTAGATTGTATTGTGTATGTTCTTCATATCCTTTCGAACCTTACACCTAAATTATGCATTGGAGATTTCATCAGAACTTTAAAAAGATCTAGTACCCTGCTGAAATGATCTAATTAAAATAATATCACATTTCAAACATGTATTCTCTAGTTTTAACTTTAGAAATTTCGCGTCGCTGTCTCCTCATCCCCGCAATCGCGTCGCTGTCATCCGTGCTCGGATTCGACCTCGATTACACTAAATTATCAAGCATCAATCACATCTTATTTAGAAGTAAATAAATAAATTCGTACGTGAGGTACGAATCCTTGACTGGCACGCTCTGTTATTTAATAAAACATTTAATTATTGCCTAATGAGTACTAATATTGAATAGAGTATATTTATTACTATATAATATATCCTTTTCAAAAAAAAAACGTGTATTACTATAAATCGTGCGCCTCCCGCACAGGTGAAGGCTAATTGATCGATTAAACTAAGGAAAGAAATTGCTTTTTTATTGGATCCGTCCTTAAAGGTGAAGGTCGACAAGAGCCTTCGGTTACAGCACGTGTTTTCTTAGCAGGACTACCTTACACTTGCATTCATTGTATACCGGCGTGAGTGACATTTTTTTAAATCCGTTTTTAGGGTTCTGTAGCCGATGGGTGCTTAACAGGGCCACAAATTATTGCTTGGTGATAATCCGCTGCTTATCTGCTAGTTGGCTGTGTTGGTTGGCTTTTCGTAATAAGTAGACAATTCAGTTTTCCACTAATATATATACCTACACACAATAATAAATAACATAATGTTTTATTGTTTTGATATGTGTTAGATTTATTATATTTTTCTTTATAAAAATATAATCAAATGCTTACTGCTTAACCGAATATAAGTAAATGAAAAAAGAAAAGGGTAGTGAAGGTAGGGAACCGGCTTCATTATTTGGTTACATACGAGCTCGGCAGGTTTTTTGTATAGCTTTTTGCGTGACACACGTTTTTATTTGGTAAGTGCAACGAAGTGTAAACAAGCACTGCAGTATGACGGTCTCTTCAATTGCGATTTCCGTCATTGAGATTAGCGCATTCGGATTCCGGCGCCGTAATCATTGTGTCATACCTACGACTTGGTATCCACTACAGACCTCAAAATAACATTCTGTTCGTTATTCAACGTATTTTACGATCTTGTAGAAATCCGTTTTAGAATATTCAATTATTCATGCTTAATATGCGTTTTATGTGTTATCATAATATTCAATTTTTTTAAATCAAGCTGTATGTTTTGCTTAAAACTTTTTTCTACATGAACCAATTTTGATGTTTTTTTATAGCATAAGAGCTAGTAAAAGCTTAGTTTTCGTGTATTCCAACCATTTAAATTTTATCAACATCTGACTATACGTTTATGAGAATTCATTATTAATGCGTCTAATTCGTTTTTATGTTCGTATCTTTAGTTAATGTAGGTAATCATAATAAAACACTCGCGCGAAAATTACCATTTGTTTATGTTGTTATCTGGAACAAGAGAGCTAAATAGCAAGAATAACGTTAATGACATGGATAGTCACTTCTCAAACAGCATGCTGTTTTTTATTTAGAATTCATCGTCTATTTATATGTATAATTATGGTGTTTTAATTCAAAATGCGCTCTATAATTAGGGCTCTTACTTTTATTCTTTGAGGTAATATATTTTGAGTTATATGAGTTTTTTTAAGCATAGGTATTTATTATAAAAGGTACCTACTTAAGATATACCTATTGGCGTATTTTGCCAGTGGTATAAAAGTATGAAAATTGACTGTGAGCATGTTGAATCCATTTATAATGAAGACTAGCCTCCTGCCCATTTGAAGTACTAGAAGTATCTTTAAATCATTAACCTCGTTAGGGGTCCAGGAGTCGATTTTCCAAAAATATTGTTGAGTTTTGTTAATAATTGAAGATATATGTATATATGTTACAAATTTAAAGTTTCTACCTTCAACTATTTAAGTGGTGCATTGTGGTGCGAGATTTCTTCTTCTACAAACCGGGGAAATGATGAAACAGTAAAAATGTCTGAATACAAAATACACGAATGAAATGACCATTTAATTGTAGTTTGATTTTTTTTATCCGACAAAGCCTCTTAGGGCCGGTTGCACGAAACAGTCTGTTAACACCATCGGTATCGGTAACCCATTTTGCGCTAGCTCGTCGATGGCAGACGTGTTCCAGACGCCATAATGTGGTACGGTAGTAGTCCAAACAATATAATGCTACTGTTGTTGACAGGAGATGCTGCGCGTGAGCTCGGCCGTGGTGGAAGTGGAGGTGCGGCCGCGCTGGCTGGTGCCCGACACCAATTGCTTCATCGACCACTCGCCGCTGCTGCGCGCCGTTGCTGACGAGCCGGGTACGCCGTACCTCCTGGCAGTGCCGCTTGTCGGTGAGTACACTGTATTATTTCCTTAGTGATTGTATAGCGTTAGCATTTGATAAACATGATTCAAGTCAAGTTGATAAACAAGATCAAGTGCGGGTATTTCGAAAAACTCGTGCTGCTAGAAGATGTTGATGTGAACTTTAGCCAGTCTTAATCCGAGACCACCAGGACAACGTCGTCTTCGAAACGCCGAAGGTAATTTTTAAAGTGGATATATTGTACGCGGTAAGTCCCGTTTATGTGTATTAAGCGTTAGCAATTGTTAAATTTTTGACTAGGTACATTGTAACACCAACTCTAACGGTGAAGCGAAAACTGCGTCCCAGACGCACAATAAGACATGGCTGTAAAGCGGCAAATTAAGTGGTTGCGTCTGGACACTATTTTTCCGTCGACATGATAATATTTGACGACATGATTGATTGGTGGTGATAAGGTTAATGTAATATTTATAAATTGATATTGTAAAATGTAGGACTGCCAATTCACAGATGAATGACGAGGTGTTCACGTTCAATTCAATTCTATCGTTTATTAAAAAAACTCTGGCACAAATAATGTTATTATTATTTAGTTGCAGAACATAATAAACAGTATTTCAACTCCAACGGCAATTTTAGCTCTATTATTGAAATCATTTTATTTTCTCAAGACGCCATAGACTTTTATGTCACTGAACACTAAAATAATAAATCCATAGTTCATTCATACCAGTGCTAATTGTAATCCCGTTTCACGTGGTGAAATTAGTGTCACTATAATAAAGAGATTCGCACTAACAAGGTAAGATCAGTTTAACGGTAAAAGCGAGCAGACAAGGCGATATAAATGCTATACGTCGCCAATATACTGTTGCCGGGCGCCGCTCTGGTTTTTAATTAGTGCTCATTGCCTGGCTTGTGTGGCATTTAGACGGAATATATACGACCAACAAGCCTCTCTAAAATAGTTTGAACGACACCAAGAAACTTATCTCGACACGGGAGCCTGCAAGAGTCAATTAGTCTCTCCCCATTGTTAGTTTTATTCAGTTTACATCGATGGTCTATTAATGGACTTTTCGGTTTTTGCTTCTTTCGAAGATGTATAATTGATGATACCACTTAGCATGTAGCTAGGACATAGCTTGTTTTCGTATATTAAAGTGCAACAGTCGTTTGATACTTACAGAAAAAGAATAATTGAATTGATTACCGTAGACCAACTTTTTGTATATTATTTGAATTGAAGTGCATTAAGTTTTCAAGTTGAGTGGTATTCTATAATTAAGTATGTTAACAATGAGCGTTTAAGAACTCATTAAATTAGTTCCTTGTTCCCATAGTTTTCGCAACTTTGTTGCCGATGGGCGTCGGCTCATTTTGTGTTACTTATTTTTTAATTTTGTTCGTGAGCTTCGGCTAATGACGTAACACGATCTTTATCTCTGTATGTTAATATTTACCTGGAAATTTGGATGCTGTAACTTTATTGTATGCTAACTTCTTGAATGATATAATCACCGCAAACATTTAACCAATGCTATCAATATATATTCATTATAGGATGTAATGTGTTTAGGCCTTTTATTTTGCCTAAAACTACAATAAGCCGTGTAGAGTAGATCCATTAAAACTTCCTTCGTTTTCTTCACATGACATGGTAAGTGTGTAAGCTGCCAGAATAATTTTATATACGGGTAGTTATAATTTGACTTATAAAAAAAATACGGGTTTAATCTTATCCTTAACTTCGTAGTTGGACAGTGACAATTGTCTTACTTAATTCTTTATTTAAAAAGAAATGTTTAAATAAGTTAATGACGAGAACCCCGTGAAGGCCGAGAAGGACAAGTCCAGCAAGTACTTTGACTTGGTTCTCGAGGTAACCGCCGTGTGGGAAGTTGATTCGGCGATCATTGTACCAATAGTTGTTTCCAAGAACGGCCTCATAGCAATGAGTCTCGATCAACATCTTAAAGGCCTATCGCAACGTGGTTGTGGTTGGATCAAGGGTCAGATTCAGAAGGCGGTAATCCTGGGCATGGCGCGCATAGTCCGGCGGTTCCTCTCTCCGAAAACCCTAACCACCGGCAGCCTGGGCTCTGGGACCCCCTTAAGTATTAAAATATTATGCTATACTGATAAAAAATATTGATTTGCTATTTGCTTTTGATAACCTGGGCATAGTAGTACTCGTTTCCTGTAAAAATTATGGCATCCAACAAATTAGACGTCAATCTTGACATCTGCAATTCCTATAAATTTTACAACCTAAAAGCGATAAATCACCTTGTTATACTCGTAAATTGCAAGTATAGGTGTTAGGATTTACTTCTAATCTTCCGGGAACTATAAAGTGCTTATTAGATAGTCTTTGCAGAATTTAGCGTTCATAAATAAGTGGTAAGATTCGATATTAGAATCCGGCTGCGCTAAATTGGCAATTAAATTTATTTGGTAATTCCGCCATAAACGTCTACATTTACAGATGAACAAGACTACTGTGTAAGTCTGAAAGGTACTGCGCGTTGCCAGGTCTCCAGAATTTAGTGTATTGATGACAAGGGATCTGTATATACATTCGTTATGATACACATATACCTATACACATCACAATCATTTTAGTGTACATCTGCATCAATTAGTTAGTAGCAACGTTATCCGTACGTAGTAATCCATATACGTACAGACATTTATTTGTGTAGCAGTAACGAGGTGTCACGATTTTTGTCACAACTTTGCAACTACTAACTAAATTATGCTGATTGTACATAGGTAGGTACCAATATTGTGTGGGTGCTATCATACGAGCTACGGTCCGATTACCACCGGGGCACGTATTCTACGCTCTTGGGGTATTAAACCGCATTGCTTATGATAATTATGCAGTTATGACGGAGCTGGAAGGCCTGCGCAAGTGTTCGCGCGTGGGGCCTGCCGCGGACGCGGCGCTGGCGTGGCTGGGCAGCGCGGGCCCCGGCGTGCGCTTCGCCACCAGCAAGGGCTCTCTGCTCGCGACACGCGCCTTCGCCGAGCGTGATGTGCGCGCCACTAACGACGACCGGGTGCTCGCCACCGCGCTCAACCTGCACGCCAACGTTGCCAGCGAACCCGGTATGTACCGCTCAAATACTTCTTAAACGCCGTGCGCTTTGTGAAATATCACGTTTATAGAAATGTTTATTATTTACATACAGTGCCAGCAGGAGATCGAGAGCCTCACGCGAAGTACAAATATTTTTAAAATATTATTTTCTTATTCTGATATACTGTTCAAAATGCTATGCTAAAAATCTTCTCCTTAGACCACCAGAACTTTTGTAACATCGTGTATATTTTAAAGTTTTTTATAAAACTGTAAGCACTTTCAAAGACTCAGGCACAATTATCATCTTAAGCTTTATATTTCATTTAGAGCAAAATTCTAATAGTTTTAGTCTAATTTTTACAATAAGGTCGTCATAAAAACAAAACATATTGGAGATCGTGTACAAAACAAAAAAACTAAAGAATTTGTATTTGGTTCTATTTTACAAGTCTATCTAGGCCTACAGTAACCTCAATAAGTTGTGTATGTTATGCCATTTTTTATGGCATTATTACCCAGGCTTGGCAAAAAATATACCTACTACGTTTAACATTAATAATTGAACTGAAATCTTACTGTTGAAATATAAAATGAATTTAAAATAGGTGTATGTCACCCCACGTTTAGGTAAACAATTAATGCCAATAAACCAATTTAACACGAGCCATTTCCTGATTTCAATTGGTTAAAGAAATATTTAAAAAGAAACGTAATAACAAGATGAATTTATATTTAAAATACTTTTATGGTATTGATTGATGGTGATTGGCGTCAATGACCATTTGGTTGTTATTCGGTTTATCCTGCCTGCGATCATTTATCGATCTGTAAAAACGCCTCGCTCGAGTTAGCTAGCAAAAAATCCCTACAGATCTGAATCGATCGGATTTATTGATTTACTTGTCTCGTTATGACTCTTCTTGTGTTTGTTATTGGCAGTATGGAGATTCGAACCTAGAACAAGGAAAAGTTCAAGTTCATTGTTACGATAAGTCGACCGGTGCCTTTACCCTAGTTTTTTTAAACTTTTTATTTGAGTATATCTTGTCTCCTAATTCCAATGTGATTGACAAACCGTGTGGATAAAAGGGTTTTAATATTAAATTTGATGTTTTGTGGGTTGCAAAGTTGTGGAGCAAGGAATTACCCTTTGAAATGGATACCTCGTTGCTCCTTAGTAAGGCGGATGTCACATTGCTGCTAATTTCGAATGCAGAGACGGCGTTACGCGTTTCCATAGCGCTGACTTGTTTACGCTCCGAAATTTGCAGCAGTATGACAACCGCCTTACACTCTGGACATCACTACTTATACGTATTTTTGGCTATAAAAATTTATTAAATATAATATAACGTCCCTATTGTACAGGTATTTTTTAATTTTTTTAAGTTATTAAAAAATGACTTTACAAGCATCTACTATCGAACTTTGAAACGATTTATCTTGGTCAGTTTTTTATTTGAATGACAAAATAGTCGACCACTGACGGAATAAATCTACTTTTACCCATAATCCCTAAAGTGCGATAATAAGAAACACTTTACTCGTTTCATGATTTAAAGCGTGAGTTTTCAGTGGAATGTCTTTGACTAATAACGACGTTTTACATCAGAGCGTGCAGAAGACAGTGGCCGACGCGTGTGGGAAGTGGTGCTGCTCACGGACGACCGCAACTTGCGCGTGAAGGCGCTGGCCGCGGAGCTGCCGGCGCGCGACCTGCCCTCATTCGTCACGTGGGCCGGCCTCGCTCCTACGGTAATACTCCTCGTGTGATTTTTATTTTGTTTGGCCTTGCCCATCTCGCCTGGCTATACCGACACTCTGGGCCTGCAATAAAGATAAAAAAACATTTATTTGTGACAACACATATACAGAATACACCCGGTGTGCATTACAAAATGCACTCGGCTTGCATATACATATATTATCCTCCACAGACCCACCATACAGTTGAATTTGTTCTCAAAAGTGTATGAAACAACGTAGAATTTCGTAAAAAATTCTACCCAGGGGTGTATGCAACAATTCATCTGTACTACTAAATTCTGGCCATTTGTGGCATGTGTGACGGTTTTGAAACTTATTAAACCGATGGTCACAATAAAGTCCTTGCATCGAGTAATTGAGCGAAAAATTAAACTTAGTGTTGTAATTCTCTTTTTTTCAGAATTCTCCGTCACAAGGCTGTTAGCGGCAAGTGAAATGGCAGGCATTACCAACAAAAAACGACGGTTCATCTCATTATGTGATTGTATGTTTAGCATGTTGCGTGCTCGACTGTATAGCGGTAGTCCGGCCCGAGGTCCCCGCGCGGACGGGACCTACCCTCCAGGGCCTTAGTGCTTAAAAGTCCATAAATCCGCTTCGGCGGTTCACTAATGTGTGTCACTATAGAAATAGGAATTGATAGACTAAGTAAAATTCGTACACCAATAGACGTTTATACAAATAATACATTTTGTTAAGGGCTCACGGACCCAAGCGAGTTCTGAGCTATGTTTACGTTGTTATCATTATATTCTAGTTTTATTTCTAAGATATTAGGTAAATCGTAATTTTAGTGCTGTATCGCTATTATTTTTACTTACTTATTTTTAATGTCACATATTAAGTATATTTTTTATTTTTTGTAGTTAGGATAATAGAATTTAAATATACATTATCTTCTTCGAGACAAAAAGTTGTCTTGTCTTCTTTTATTTTTATATTGATTTAATCACGTGTCCAAGAACGATTGCTGTATGTCACAGATTCAGTTTTATTGAATTGAGGATGCACGTGACGAGCGTTGAATCCTACTCTACAACCTGTATTTGGTAACATACTCTTGACATATATTCACTTAATTCTTTAACAATCACAGTCTACAAAAATCATTGTTTGCTTTCGTGTGCAAAACTTAATTATATTTTTGACGAATTTCTTTTATGAACATGAATTATCTGCCGTGGACGGATGCGCTGTGCTATTTATATTTTAGATAACAAAGACATATTTGCCATCAATAAACGATAAATGATGAAAGTAGGTATTTGTTAACAAGTTTTAAAATTGTACAGATACCCTTAAGTTTGTATACGTAAATAAACATTTTATATTATTAAATTCTGGGCCTCGATACACAGTAACAGTGGGTGCAACCGCTATGACGAGAGAGATATGCTTGCCGGTTAATGTTTTGTTTAAAATATGATTCTGTACACTTAGCAACACTAAATTGTCCATCTAAAACGCTGCAAAAAATTTTTTGTCCAAATTTTATTTTCATAATGTTAATTATACTACATATGTCAAAAATGGCGTTTGTGGGTTAATTGCAGAATTTTTTTATCTTTGCTTTTCCTATATTTTTCCTCAGGTCTGTTACATCAATTAATAATACATTATGTATGGTAACTTTGTAACGACACTGATAATAACCGAACCTTTTCTTAGGTTCATTACGACAATTAACCAAACATTTGTTTAACAAGACTTGAAAATTATGGGACAAAAGTTATAAAAATTCTACAATTGACCCTGGTGAGACTAGAAATAATCAGAAAAACGGAATATCGAGTGTTCCCATATTTACATCGGAATCAGAACTTGATGTTACATTTTATGTAGTTACAAATTTGAGAACATATTTATAGTAGTATGTAATCCACGTTATTGTAATATTTTATCGGCACGTCGTGTTTTGATGCAAGTTAGAGTTAAGAGCTGAAAGTGACATAAATAAACAAATGTATAACAAAAATAAATGCAGTATGAGCTGTTACTAACATAATGTACAAAAGTGACAAATGTTAACGTTTAATCATGTTCCGTTGTCTTCTAATTATAGACTTATTTGTTGGACTCGTATTAAATGTAGCACACTCTAGTAGTATCATGTTTTTAGATATTTGTCACTACAAAATAACACCAATATAGTTGAAAGCTTTATTGATATCATGTCATGTTTGCTCCACACTTACTTTTAGACAATATGTGTGAGTCAACACACAACTAACCCTTTGTAGTACATGTAGGTACATCAGCATTGAATACTGTTATTTTTATTCAAATAATCTTTATCATGTTTTCTTTTCTTTTAAATCATGATGTTGAATAAATTGAATTACATACTTAAATTACCCGGTATTTTAATTTATTAATACTCCCTTAATAAAACCCACTTGTTATACGTACTTATTGCTATTTGATCGCTCGTTAAAGTCATCTGTACATTTAAATACTCGGTTGCATTTGCGATGACAAAACGTGGATTGAATAAATCGAAGGTCAGCCTTGTATCAATCAGTATACCGTAAGTTTCTTTATATTAGCAATCGTAGGTAGGTACCTAAAATGCCTTTATAATTCAGTTAGATGAGAGTGCTTAAGTCGAGTTTAATCCCTCGACGGCAATGACCCAGGCGAGTTAGCAATGAAGTTGGTTATATGTTTATGGTGAGGTAATGAATAGCGAATCTGTTTATGGTGAGGAAGATAGTTGTACTGTGAGAAATTCCGAAGGCTATTGAGCAGTGAGAATTGGCAACGTTCCGAGACGCGTTAGGTCTAGGCGCAAGCGCACCGGACGGTTGTAAAAGCACCGTTATACTTATTTACCTTGCTTTAGGCGCTGTGCTTTCGTATTTATCTATTATAGTAGAGGTGTATCGCAGTGCACTCGTGGCCAGAAACATGACCAATGATAACATTACCATCGATTTAATTATTAGTAAGCATATATTCAGTTTCAATACAAAATTGAAATAAGGAAACCTATTATTATGGCTGACTGACAACTGAATTTCTAGCAAAAAACATTTGACACATGATAAAATAATTATTATAGAACTTCGTTTGCACTGAATATATACATAGGTAATTATAATAACTAATTACTACATTTTTAAACAAGTTTGTAAGTACAAATGGATGTGTATATTATAATAACAATGAAACCATTAACATTCTTTTCGTTTTCTATTGACCCCGAATAGGTAGATGCATTTGTTAGCAAAAGTTAGAACTCTCAAAGCTAGAGTGCAGAGAGAATGCAGTAGGCATTCTTAGATTATTAAATAATTACATGGTTGGACCGGGAATCGAACTCGCTACACGAAAAAAATAATCCCTGTAGCTTTATCATACCGATCGAAAGGCTTCATCATAAATCATAACATAAGAATATATTTTGCTAAATTACATAGTATTACCATTTCCTTTCACCCGGGTCAAATGGATAAAGAAATATGAAAAGAGGTTTCGTGTAATAGGATCTTGTTCTAGAAGCATTTAAGAATAAGAAAAAAAGAAAGAAGAAAAATATTTATTTCTGAAAACAACAAGTTTTACAAAGTAAATAGTGCATATAATCGCTGATTTGAGAGTCATAGTTTTAACCTAACCTAATTTTTTTGCAAATTTTGTTGCAGTAATGAGTTATGAGGGGTGAAGTTGTAACCTTACCAAACCTATGATTCTGGTAGGGTTTCGAATCCGTGAAGGACGTTGCTCCAACTTAACTCATAGCACTATTATACTATTATTTTATGACCTGGCCCGGTACCGCGAACATCGAAGTTCGTATATTTCGGGCATCTATCTCTTTTACTCCAATTGAGGCGTCATGAGAGTGACAGAGACAATCGTCCGAAATTTACGAATATCGTGTTTCGCGGTAGCGGAAAAAAATACAAAAAGACGATGTCGCTGGGTGGTCATTGTTGCATTGCAATTTTGAACTTGCCCTATAAGGAGATAAAACATTTATTCACTTGTATTAATTAATTCATAAATTTAGTTTAATTTAATTAACGGGCCATTTTATTTAAAGTTGTATTCTTAACTTTTATTTATTTGCATTTTTTTGTGTGGTTTCTACTCAGAAACATGAGCTCTTTCGAGCCTGATAGGAGAAAAAAATGTTTTATCCCATTCCGTGAGTATTTTTCATATATTTCATATATGGCGGTAACGGAAGGGAATTAATAAAAAATGTATGAAAATATTCACATGTCACATTTTTTGTCCTGTCAGGCTCCTGTCACACAAAACTACTTATTTATTTTATTTCTTTAAACTTTATTGCACAAAAGAGAAACTTAAAGTATAAAAGGCGGAAAGGCGGTGCTTAAGACATTCTCTACCAGTCAATCATTGGGCAAAGCAGAGAGCATTGTAGGCGGTGCATTAAAAAGATTAAGGTGAATAAATAAGCATAATACTTGTAGATAATATATACTTCTTAAATACATGATGATACGTACATTATTTACGTATACATACATATTAATAACAATAAAAATATGTATATTTATGTATTCAACAATTCTTGATGTACTTCTATAAATTAGAGACGGCGAACCAACGTAACATAACATCAGCTTTGTAATCGATAATTAACCACCTAACGTCATGTTAACGTCACGTCAATAGAGGCAGTAAAACACTTCAATGAATGGCGGAAAGATGGTGGGAAAATCAATTTAACAATAAAATGTCGTTCATTTACTTTTCATCGATTAAGGGAAACAATGCAGACGCTTTGGATTCCTCGCAGCTCTGAGCAGCAGTTAAACCACAAAACGGTAAACATTGATAATTACTATAGCACAAAAGAAAACTAGTATGATTTTTTTCTCTGTATCGCATTGGTGACTAACAAGTTTCCGACTAGCCACAAATTAACAGGGTAAGTACCGATATACTTACTGTATTAGTTAAAGGTACCAGGGTTTTGCGACGAAAAAAGTGCATGTTTCACACTTATTTTTTCCAGTATGTGATTTGGGCCGGTTTATTAAAAAGTTTTTGTTTTGGGACACATTTTTTCTCCTATCAGGCTCGAAAGAGCTCATGATTCTGAGTAGAAACCACACAAAAAATCTAATTGTAAAAAAGTTGAGAATACAACTTTAAATAAAATGGCCCATTTACATGTTTGTACAGTATTGATACAGTAAGTAAGTAGTATAAGTACCTAATTATAACTAGATTAAACTTTAATTTAGGGGGAGGTTTGATTTGTGTATTTAGATGTAGTGTAGGGACGCCCGGCCGGACTCGGGCGGGCTGTCGATCGCCTGTTGCAGTCATTCAGCCCAGTTCCCTGTAGTTGGAGCTGCAGGTTACTATTCCGACTGCGTCCCCACACAGTGCTCCTCAAATCTTCCAATTTTCCTGCAGAACAGAAGGATATCCTTTAAGTTGATATCCTTTATTTCGCTTTCCTCCAGAACGTCACTACCAAATATTGGGTTATGACGTGTTTGCTTGTTTCCTCCTTCCCACAGTGTGGGCAGGAGGCGCTTTCAGTCTTACCTGTTACCTTGAGATATCTGTTCAACGATTTGTGTCCCGTGATGACCCCCGTCAGTAATTTTAGACCGGACTTACCTAGTTTCATTTGATACCTGGTTCTCCTGGCATCCATTCTCTTCAAGAACATCTTCGACTGTCTATTTTCAGTTTCTTCTTTCCATTGTCTGTTTGCTTCTTCCTCTTTTAGTCTATCTATGACTCCTCTCGTCACCTCAGGTGATATGGGTAGAACTGGTTCCGGGCCTATGAATTCCTTGTTAGCTCCATTCCTGGCCAGTTCGTCCGCTTTCTCATTTCCTCTCACTCCATTGTGACCGGGCACCCAGGCCACCGTAGTGTCCATGTTTTGGCCTATTTTGTTTAGTGCCTCTTTGCATTCTTTCACAATGGAGGAGGTAACTTCTACTTTCCTTAGGGCTTTTAACGTCGCCTGACTGTCCGTGTATATCACGACTGATCCCGTCCGCGACTTATTTTCTTCTATGATCCACACCTCTGCTTGAAACACACTGGCAAACCTGCCCAGTGGTTCAGATTCTGCTTTGTTTAGCTTTGGTATTAATATACCCGCTCCTGCTCTCCTTGTGGAGCTCTTTCTTGAACCATCCAATTTCGTGTAACTATGTAACAATCGGGAATTTATAAAAATCAACAATAAGGTTATCTCTTGGTTATATATAATGGTGGAAATCCTTAAGTGAGTTTATGATGAAAAAATAAAATAAGTACCTACATTAAAATGAAGTACCTAGATTTTACGAGCACCTCCTCCCTAAGTTCTACTGACGTTGCAGACAGGATGTCGGTTACCTTTTCAAGTTTTAGTAGTAGAAGTACTTATTATAGTTGTGATAGCCGCAACATTTGTACAAAACAGAAATAAATTATAAAGCTACATAGCACCACTTTGCTAAAATAATCTACGAGTCCTAAAAAAAAATAAGATAGACAAACGTCATAGAATCTGACTTTTTAATGCCTGCCAGTTTATAAACCTCCGAGGTGATAAAGACAAAAAATAGCTAAAGATGCAGTAATGTGATAGTTGGTTTGTGTTGGATCGTATGGTTTGCGCACGCGCAATGCTTAGCGTAACACAAACATTGGCCACACGGCGCAGGCCTAAAAATTCCCTTCATTTAGCGAGCGCTCGTCTCGAGGTGGACAAATATGCACAGGGTCAAGGTCTGGCCTTATAATGCCAGAAGTGAGGGCATACTACGTTTTTATGGTGATTTTATTGAGCCTAAATTTACGAAACAAATACTGTTAAGGGCTGATGCAATATTACATACAATATATACCTCAATACTTATAGTAGAGCGACGAAGCCAGTAATGGACAAGGAACCAATCATAACATTAGTGCTTACTTTAAAGGAATGAAGTGTTGTGCATTTGTTGGCTAACAATAAATTTATAAAGTTTTGGTTTTTTTATTAAGAACTAATAGTGTCCGTCATTACTGCATGTCAGCTTAAAGTATCCAACATTCGTGTCATTACCCTAGTTACTTAGTAAGTGAGATGATGCCCTTAAAAAAACACTTAATAAAAGTTTTATCTGTAAACTGAAATCTCGGGATTGTGGAGAGATAGAACTACCTTTCATATCTAAAAAACTGCAATGTATCTCGAACCGTGTAACTTGTTATTGTTAGCAGGCAATTTATGATCATCGGGTAGTGTATTACTGAACCGCAATTAGAAATGGATTGAGATAGCTGTTAATCCACATTGATTTAGACGTACCCAAAGGTTATGGAAATATGTAACTTCTAATTCATTTCTGATAGCGGCATGATAAAACTCGAATCGTAATATTTAAAACTCTGTTAGAAACGAATAACTTACTCGTAAGTAACTTAGAAACAAATCTAGTCGTACAACATAGATTGTGTATGTGTTAGTAGATGAGATAAAATAAAAACGCTGTTGTCAGAAAAAACTTATACGCGCCATATTTACAAGTGAATGAAGTATTAGTTATGATTTTACGTTTTATTTTCTGTGTGTTTTATAATTATAAATATTGGGATATCAAATAAGTAAAAAATATAATATTTTATCGTCAGCAAGTTTGCTAGTGTTTCCATAAAATCAAGTAAAAATACCTGCAACCGATGGTATTTGGAAAAAGAAAGGCGGGGTTTATGGTCAAATAAATAAATAAAATGTTTTTTGGGATTTGTTTCATAAGAACATAATTAAATACATTGGTAACAATAAAAAATTTAAAAAAAAAATATTCATACTGATGTTTAAACACGAAAGTAACTCTCTTTGTTTATCTGTTACCTCTTTACGCTTAAACAGCTGAACCAATTGGAATGAAATTTGGTATGGAGAGAGTTTGAGCCACGAGAAAGGACATAGGATATTTTTATCAAGCAACCATACTTCAAACACGGGCATGGCTGGCGCGGTACCGCGAACGTCGAAGTTCGTATATTTCGGGCATCTTTCACTTTTACCCCAATTAAGACGTCATGAGAGTGACAGAGAAAATCGTCCGAAATTTACGAATATCGTAGGCGGTAGCGCCTCTGGCCGGCGAAGTCGCGAGGAAAAGCTAGTAATATAAAGCTTAATAATGTACAATTATGTAAGCACTTTGACAATAATTGCATCAAAAGTGTAATTTCTCTGTTTTATTCTTTGCAAATGTGTTGAAAATCGTATCAAAAGACATTCATACATGGCTCTACCTCCCCTAGCTTTAACTCAACTAGTGGGGTAGGTACCTAAGTAGTAATTGCTCCTTAAAAAATTACAATGCTGAGTTAATTATTTATTAATTATTACTAAATATCACGCTGTAGTGTTTCAAATTTCATTTTATAATTACACGTAACGTTAGACACACATTAGTACATTACAATAACTAGAATTGAAAGACTATATATATAGACAGGTCAGACGAATGCTTGCTGAGCGGAGGCAACAACGGCCCAGGTCCGATTGCGGCTAATAACTACAGTGCAAACACATTAATTACCCGGTAGCCAGTACATTACCCCGACACGGAGATCGTGTTTCGAAAATTAGACAGAGCCGTGATAGGCAAACTGGTTCCCATATTTTATTTCAGGAAGTACCTACAACCGAGACTGGTATAACGTTAAAATTCGTTTAAGTTCTTGTATGTTAAAGGTTCAGTTTGACAGTGGATTGCATTTATACAGAGGATTAACTGGGTCGTGACCCAGAATCAGTTTTTCTAACCAACCTTAAACTAACCAAATCGTGGTTACCCTATGCCTTTTGACCAGAGATCGGACAAATTTGCGACATTGCTCGCAATAATGTGGACATGACTTTCAAATTAATAATTTAATTAATTTTTTTTACAGTATTTTGTCCAAATTCCACTTCTTTACACGTTAGAAATATATTTAAGTTCTGAAAAACTCTGCTCGCAATCCACTGATGGTAATGGGGCAAACTTATGTAGTTTAATAGGAATCCACGGAGGCTCTACCTATAAAACTAAAAAACGTCTTCGTCTGAAATAAAAATCATAGCAGAATATTTATAATCGTGTCAGTTTAACATCGTTACTTATTTTTCTTCTGACGAAAATGCTAACCACACTAAATAACATTTTCATAATAAATATAAGAAACTAAAATTTTATTTCAAATAGAATCAATTGAATAACATTTTGATTAATTTGGAGTCATGTCCACATCACTACGAGCAATGACGCAAATTTATCCGATCTCTGCTTTTGACATACACAACATGGGAAGAGACAAGACTTCACATTGAGTAGGGTGACCAAATTGTAAGCAAATATTTTTTCACTTCTCATGCGTCATGTCATGTGTCATATTATGCTTGCCAAGGCGGACTAAAGTAATACATTGCCTCTTGGGAAAATATGTATACATATTTATGATATATAAAACGTTTTAAATTGACCAACCAAAACACTTCATCGTATTAAATCCACCAATCACGACAGATATCGAAGTTAATTGCAACTCTAGATTCTTTTTTGGTGCGAATAGTGTTTAAAAATGTGAAATCATTAAAAAAACTTTGTATAAAGTATCAACCAATCAGACAATACCACAATATTAAAATCGACCAATGAGGAAACGCAATCAAATTGTCAAAGCATTAGGTGCTTTTTAGTTCCTACTTCACAAGCATTAAAAAAAAGTTTAAATCGTTAAACTCTTTGAAGCCCCAATTATACGTTGTCTATGGCATTTATTCACGGCGTATATATCCTATCTGTATCAAAGCAGTGAAAAAAATACAAAGACTGCCAAATTAAACATTTTTGACTCAGAATTCATTGCGGGTGAATAAAATTGTATTTGTTAATTGTTGAAATGTTATTTTATCTTATTTTCTCGCAATCGAAGTGAAAACTAGTATGCATAACTCGGGTCTAAACGCCATATTACCCCTCGAACAATTTTCCCTCACTTCGTTCGGGAAAATAACCATCTCGTGGTGCTATGGCCTACTTTAGCCCCTTGTCAAACAATCTACTATTTTCTACTTACCATCTAAAATAATTAAAATATTTGATGAGAAAAAAAATACGGATAACCATATTAACGTGCCTTGTTTTCTTGCTCCACTACCCTAAAATCATCCTAAGGTATAATATGGTACGCCGCTTAACCGGTATGCGTATATTGGACACGTGGGTACGGGCCGACGCTGCTAACTTATCCATCCTTGATACTATTCTAAACAACAATACAAACGTATGTACGTAATGTTGGTATTAAAGTCTAAATAAAATAATACAGGACATCCTTACACATGGCTGTGCTCACTACACAAATAAATACCCTTACTGGTTTGAACCCAGGACCGCCGGTTTTATAGGCGAATCTGAGTGGTGCCCTCCCAGTCACTTAGTGGTATTCTTCCTCAACCACCGTCACGTCCAAACAGGATATTTGCAACAACGGTAAGAAATAGTAGGGTACGGTAAAAATAATCATAGGGACTTTGGGACTGGGTCTATGTCATTTCCCGACACTACTCAAGCGGTTTGTTTGTTCACGACCATTATTTGGGGTACTACCCTTTGGCAAATCATTTTTCCTAAATAACTTATCGTAATAGTTAAAGTGCCTGAAAGAAAAAGCGTTTTTCATGAATAATTGGTAATATAAGAAATGTCATGAGAATATAATGAATTTCGGGTTAAGTCGGTTTGGTTAGTTTAGAACTGTGACCTCAGAAACGAACTCCCACTACTCACATTGGGATTTAAATCGTATGCCATGCAATATTTTGGGTTTATTACAAAACTTGGGAAATAAACATGACCAATTTATTATTTGCTAAACACGCACTTGCCAAAAAAGGATTGCTATAACTGTAAAATAGCTATGAGTAGTTTATAAAATTAATTTTTTGCTAAAAAAAGGGAAACAAGATTTGCGATGTAATTCTTCGGGGAACATTTTTTGCCAAACATTAGTAAACCAAAATTGAAGTTGTATCAAATACTTTAATAATTAATTTGCATACATTAATTATAATTTATCTCATAAGATAGACTAAGGCTCATAAGACTTGATATATTACCAACTTAACTCTGAATAAATACATAAAACTTTAATTACAAACCTATTAACCGTTTCAGTGCGGATGACACGACAGGCGTGTCATCAATGTTTTTAACGAATGGCGTATGACACGAGAGGAGTGTCATTTTAAAATCGATTAAAACTTCACCAAATTAAGTTTCAGAAAGGTTCACCCCGAACAAAACTATTATTGTTTGTCGTGTAGAACAAGCTAGTAGCCATCGTTTCTGAAATATTCAAAATTTTAAGATTTTTTTTCAAATTCAGTTGTTAACAACCTTTTCATGCAGCACTAATTTTACTACTTAGCGTTTCAGTGCGGATAACACTACAGGCGTGTCATCATATTATAGAATGAATACCTATATTATTTTTTGTAATTCCAGATAAATGATTTGTTACCTTAGAGCATTTAATGACTGGAGACGCCTTTATAAGTTTACCCTTCTGCCAAAAAACTTGTGCAGATTGTTGTATAGACTGACGTTTTAGCAATGCATTTGACACTTACCTTGCCCGCAAAAACCGTCAGTCTATTTTGTACGAAAAATGACAGCCAAGGCGTCTCCAGTTACTACTTAAATCCTCTAAGTTTGTTACCTATAAGACTCAAATGAATAGTTCAAGGAGAAATGTCGAAGATAGTAAATGCATAGGTTTAAATACGTCGCACTATAAAAATAATTACCCATTCCGTTACCCCACTATACATAATTAGCAGAGCCCAGAAAATCCATAGCAAAACAAAACACTGTCGTAATCAAACTAGTGTTAGAAACATTTTTTTATCGATATCGAGTTTATTGATGTCTTATGGGTCTTTGTCACCAGACTACGGCCAAGCCAAAAGGGAAGGGTTATTACTTAATATGAAATATAAATAACGTTGATGATTACGTTGCGTTTTAGATGAAATAACTATAAAACAAACCCTAACTTTACCACTTCTTTTGCGTTTGGCGTGAATGATTATAAAATAAGTAATGTACCTAAACATATCGGTATGATTTTTAGACGAAACTAACTCGATATCGATAAAAAATGTTTCTATCACTAGTTTGATTACGACAGTCTTTTGTTTTGCTATAGATTTTCCGGGCTCTGATAATTAGGAAAGTATAAACATTATACTTAGTAGAAAATGTTTGTGATATCTGAATTTTGAAAGTCACTTACTATCCATTTCGAGTAAAACTCGTAGTTTAAAAGCTACTAACAGTTTAAAACAATCTTTTGATCAGTTCACTTCCTTGGTTAGATGTCAACTGAACTCAATCAAGTCAAAATCAATGAAAAAAACGAAATTAATTCCGAATTTTATACACATGGCGGATGACACGATAGGCGTGCCATCACATTCCATGGCGTAAGGCACGCCTGTCGTGCCATGAAAAAATTGTTCGCCGCCACAGACTAAAGTTTTCGAAAATGGAACACGCAACGAATCGGTTAAACACTAACTATACTACTAGAATATTAATTATAATCCTGTAGAAGAAGCTCCATAAATATATGCACCTCAAGCGAAATGCACACAATTTGGGCTTAATTACCACGTGAGCTTGATTATTTAACGGCTCTTTCATTTTAACGGTGTAATTGAGGGGAAATATTACACTGCATCGGAAGATACGTGTTTCAATGGTCGTGTTGGTTCTGTCTCAAAATGCAGGCAAGCCTACAAGAAAAGGTTTATGTATGTGTGTGTGTTTACTTATACATATATTTGGCTAGAATGCGATAATGCAATGTTGACATTCACCAACGTCATAAGATTTTTTTAGCTAACGTACTTTAGAGGTACAATCAAATTTGCTATTTCACGGTAAAGTGAACTTGGTAAGAAGTGAATACTCGCTCCCACATTCTGAACAGTATCATTACCATGAATTGTGACATTGAGGTTTTCGATAACGAGTATCGAGTTTACTATCTGTGCATCTCGCACAGTACTGTATGTATCTGTGCACAGTACATGTACATCGTGCACAGATAGTAAAATCGATACTCGAGTCGTTATCGAAAACCTCAAAGTCACAACGCATGGTAAGGGTACGGAGCACATCGTTTCAGTTCTTGTATGTTATAAGTTCAGTTTGACAGTGGATTGTATTTATACAGAGGATTAACTGGGTCGTGACCCAGAATCAGTTTTTCTAACCAACCTTAAACTAACCAAATCGTGGTTACCCTATGCCTTTTGACATACACAGTAGAAGAGACAAGACGCCACATTGAGTAGGGTGACCAAATTATAAGCGAAAATTTTTTTTACTTACGATCTAAAAATATTTACAAAATTTGATAATAAAAAAAATATGAATAATCATATTAGCGTGCCTTGTTTTCACGGAGAGCACCGTGTGGTTAGACGCTCCAAAGAGATGGGTGCTCCGTGGTGCACATTAAATGCCATATCAATTCGACACATATCGCCATAATAATAATAGTAAGTATATGTTACTAATTATATTCAACCCTCTGCTGGAGCTTTTTGCAGTTGCTACCAAATTATTTAAAAAAAAAATAAAGTATTTACTACATACATGTATGGTACTACATAACGTGAATGGATGATACGCTAATACGTAAACAAGATATAAACATGAACATTCCTGTGCCGACATCATCTCGCAGACTACGTCATGGTGTTGACATCAGCTTATATCTCGTATTAAGCGTATCCGGTTACTTTTTTATTAGCTTAGTAAAGCACAATCATCCCGCAATTATAATACAAACACATATTTGTGAATCATCCCACCGTTTCTTTGGTCCGCGCCGTGCTGAAGAGATAATGGCCGAGGTGCCAGACCTTACTAAGTTGTTCGTGTGAAATTCTTTAGTCACTGGTATGTTAAGCAAAAAGTTTAATGTGATTATTAAATTATTATTAGTATATATAACAATCAGATGGCGCTTTCATTATAAACTACCACTTTTTATGATGTACGGTCAACCAATTTGATTTCTAGGCCACTTCGAGCCTTGTTACAGTGACGTTGATAAGAGATCTTTTGCGTCTTTTATATATATTTTTACTGTGACAAGGAACGAAGTGGCCCATAAATCAAATTGGTTGACTCTACTTTGCAGTGATACTATTACCATGACACTATACTATTATAGTATCACCAACTTAAAATAAAAAGAGAACATAAATCTGATGCCTTTTTAATCTTATTTGTTCTTATTTACAACATCACAGATTCAGCCTTTTACTAATATTTAGGTAACCAACTTTAGTAGATAAGTACGTTCTTGTAACAAAATACTTTATTTTGCTAAACTGGCCATGTGTTGATATTGATAATAAGTTATTGTATAATTCGTACATTAAAAATATTAGTTACCTACGCGATGAGCCGGTCTTAGAGATAGTATATAAGGTACTAAAAGATTTTTGTTTGTGACCACCATGTTTGTTAGTGCTTCGGATTGTGAAATTCCGCACGTCTTACAATTTGCAGTACGATACCTGCCTACGAGTACTTTTTTAGTAATTGAACAATTACAAAGTAGCCATTTGCAACACTTTAATGCACCTATAAACTTTGCAGTTCACTGCCCGTAAAGGAATATTTTAATTTAAAGCGGTGTTTTAAACGCCGCCGTCATTTCGCGGCGACCACGCCACGGCGGAAAATATACTTACGCGGAATGTTTGCGTTTGGTGGTTCCGACGGAATTATTGTAAATTTAACCGATGATTGAATTTTTTACAAGGCAATCAATGAGTCGAGGACAGGGCGAGTTAGCTCATCCGGCAGGCATTTCGGTGGTTTTTGTGAAGTGCGCGAGGAAGGCCTTCGCGGACACGACTCGAACAAATGACGACATGCTTTGATTTATCAGCGCACTCTGCCCTCTGCCAGGATGCTGCATGCTCCCGCCTTTAAGATGTCTATTGCCTACTTATCATTTACGCTAGTAAGTATTAATACATTATTGTAAATTGTTAGATCATTAAAAAAAAACTAACAGACAGCTAGCACCCGTAAATTGTACTTAACGGAGTCATTATGGGCTTATTATAAGTTATTTAACTGACTTTAACAGTTTAGGCAAATGAGACTTAATGGTACCTGTGTGGCAATGTAACTCCTGAGTTTATTCTATTTATAAATTTTAATAAATTAGTAACCCATTTGCATATTTATATCTCATTCATTATTAGATTAAAAATTACCTTTATGGGTTATATCATGTATATAGTTCTATAATGCATATAAATGCAATTGATGGCGCAGATTATGTTCAACGCATGTAATATAATGGGTGCATATTAACGCATTTATATGGTGAAGATAATTTGGTTAATATGTTTCTGATGCCGATAACATTCATTCATGAGGTCCGGTGATGCGCGTGCTGCCACAGAATAAGCAAATTGTATGTTAAGTAGGTGTATCTACCTGTAGAAGGACCTTTCACTTTACGTTGACACTTAGCTAACTAATCACAATGACGCGTTCATTATGATGCTTTGACAATATGATTCCAAACGACCGAAATAAATAGATACACTTATATTTGGCTCAATCAACTATTCTTTGTCTCTCGTTTCCATGATTACTTTCCCCTGGGTCACTATTCAAACCACAGTTAAATTTCATCTAAATACACAAAACAGATATTTGTGGAAGCTATATATCCTCTCCATAATGGGCTGCCTACTAAGCGTTTTACCAGAACACAGTGCCACATTTCTTGTAACAAACTATGCGTCAGTAGTCCCCTGGCTGATGGGGCAGAATAACAACAAATAGTTCATTCATTCATTTATTAAATGTTGAATCCCAATAGTTTAGACAAAGCTACTTTACTAAATAACGTAGTGTAACGTGAACCCGCCTGACGCTACGCTTGTACGCTACGTTAGACATCAACGCCCGTACATCGCGAACATACGTTGAATAAAATAACTCGTTTCATCATTTGGCTTGACCGATGACGATGCCAGCGGCTGAACTTGCTAGTGTAAAAATCACAGGCGTTTGTTATACGCGTATCGCAGAAATATACGTATACAAATAGAACCAATTTCATATTCATAAGCTTATGTCGTTTGAGGCTAATATATGTATTATGTGTTTAAGTAGATCCTCATCACAACAAGTTGGTTAAATTTTACGCACTTTTATCACACAAAGATCAATTAGTTAGGTACATAATAATTAGTGTATGAGTAACTGTCATTCACTCGCTTCGTTTACGCGCTTAATTGTCTTACGTTTTACTGGTACCCTTCAAGGCACTCAATGGTGACCAATGCAGGTAATGTAGGTATGGAAACTAGCATTGGCAATAACGTTTTTAACGGTATGTAAACGTACTAGTAGCAAATATGGCATTAAATACTTAAGTTTGAGGTACAATCGATTATACCATTAAGTAATAATTATACTCGGTATATTGCCATATGCCGCGGTGATGTTTGCGGTAACAGAGAACAGGCTCTACTGCGCAGGCGGTCGACGCATTTTTCCGAGTTCTGCCTGGTTGTTCATTAATGAGCTTCGTTATAAAATAAGCTGAGGGTTCTTAACTGCCATCCGGCGAGATTGCTTTTCGTGGTCGACGTCTATTATTTATAGGCAAAGCTGAAGGAGCCTCAAGCAGGCCGAGGAGCGACGGACGCCTGTAAAACTGTAGACAATGCGTCATAGTCGTGCGCGAGCGCCATCCGTGCAGTAATTACTTGCTCGCCGCGTTTAGCAGGACGGATGATAAGCAACTATGTTTCTTGTCTTGGCGGACAAAATACTTTGCAAATACTGTATGTACGTACGGAGTGTTTGCTGGCGAGAATTTTCTCGGAACTCTGCTAGTAAAAAAAGCCGCAAATAGATTATACGGCTTAAATTGTTTAGAAATGATCTTATGTGTACATTAACTTGTTCACTAAGAGAAGTCCGTCAATAAAAGCTAACGGATGTAGATGTATCAAATCAACACCTCACTTTTTTACTTTTTACGACTTTCAATTAAAGCGAAGCGATTGTAAATTTCTGAATTGGTCCTACGAAGTGCTTTTTAATTTGCATAATGTAACCGTTTCTGTAATTAAAAATTTTATGGCATCGTAGCTGTTACTCTTCTAAATCTTAGATTCTGTGTGTTCTATAATAAAGCATGTCATGCGTGAAATCAATAGCTCCGATGCCAACCTACTGTTCAAAATTTAAAAATTGGAATCGTGCTAAGGTAGTAAGGTAGCTTATGTTTATTATTTTAATCTGTAATTTAACAGAGTGATTTGACAGAGTAGCTTTCCTATAGTTTCTTTAGTTTAGTTATAGACAAATTAATCAAGTAAAATAAGCTTACAAATAAGAGATCACGCAAACCACAACTAACAACAGCAAAGTACCTTCTGTTCTGGGTAAGTACATATACCTAATGCTTAAGCTAGACATCACTAACTGTCAATCAAATGCTCGGGCAGGTGGCATAACATCGGTGCTAGCAGCAGTTTGGAGGATAGATTTATTGATATTAATGGTAATACGTAAATATTCTGTAAGTAAGATTTTTCATAATACAAGATGGAAAGTGTTTAGTTAAATATTAAGTGTTCATTACACTGACTGAATCATGAGAGCCAATATCGATTAGTGAGAGTTGTGCGCAACAAGTGATGACGAATTAGCTAATGCACTAGGCGTGAGAGCACGCTAATGCCAAAGAGCTTGATGCCAGGCTCACATGGCGTCAAGCGCGCCGGTAACCACCGAGCACATGTATGGAACTTATCTACGTCATGCAGAGGAAACTTCGATTACTCATTTTTATAATATTAAATAAAAATTCAAGGTGCAATCTCCAGCTACATAATACGAAATTATATTTTCTGAATATAGACTTAACGGAAAATGCTTCGGCTGTAATGACGAACGGTAAAATTTTGTAATGTGCGGTCCGAATGTAATTTCATGTAGACCAGTCCGAGGTACCCTTGAACCTAAGTGGCAGCTCGCGGCCGCGTTGCCAATGACCCCGCGCGGGCGCAGCGGCGCCGCACCGCGGGCTCGCTAATTGTTATGTAACGCCGATGACTTACGTGCAACGATACTCTCAAATGTACGATAAACAGCAATTTCGCGTTCATGCGACAAGTGTGCGCAATTGGGAACGGCCGGCGATATTGGGCCGCAAACAGGTTCGTTGGACGTGCAGCTTCTTGCCAACTCCACGGGAAGGGAAGGATCACTGAACTTGCACATCGCATGCTTTATCTCATTCCTTACTTCATAGTTCTTGAGATTGTTAAATATTTCACCGTCAGCTGCATTTTTGAACATTACGTCGTGTTTCCTTATTTCTTGTTTCATATAAGATAGGTAAGTATAATGCATATTGCATGTTTGATATAAAGTTCTCTTTGTTTGATAGTGTACATAGGTATGGATAGTGTTTCATTTCGAAATAAAAAACATACCTTTATTTAAGCTATGTTTATTGTACACTTATAGGTAAGCTTGTAGTTGAGATGATCATTTATATAAAACACCTTTTTTCCCGAATCATTCCATGCGCAGTTCAAATACAGATTTTTACGTGAGTTAGTACACTGATGCATTTACCTAATGACATTGATAAATTCTAATTATACGAGTATGTAGGGTTCGCTTGCGAAGCGGATCACATTTATATGGCAATATAAATAATTATGATAATCTTTTTAGTTACAATAATTACAATATTATGAAAACTAGTTAGTTATTGCATTAAATCTAAAAAAGGCCCTTGAGGGATTGTACCAAGGATTTTCGGTGGCATTTTCTCGTTGTATCGCAGATACGTTGTACGATAATCTTTTTTTATAAGTTTTATTTAGGAGCCTTTTGTCTCTAAGAACATATCGGCTCCTTTAGGCGTCTATAGTATATCATCATAATTATACAGTACGTAAATATAAAATTATAAAAGCAAATCGGTCAATTGACAAAAAACTATAAACAAATATTGCAGCTGTGGACAGGGATCCACCAGTATAGACTGAATGACTCCGGACTCGCTAATCGAGTAACCCCAACACTGAAATAACTGTTCCCCCTTTGCTCGAGTTTTGACACATTCCATTAAGAAATCTTCCACATTTTTTTTTATGACATAAGGTGGCAAACGAGCATACGGATTGCATGGTAAGCAATTACCGTCGCCCATGGGCACCCGCAACACCAGGGGAGTCACAAGCGCGTTGCCGACCTTTAAGGGGGGTTGGAGCTCTGGGAACCTTACTCACCATCAGGAACACAACACTACATACCTGAAAGGTAGCAGTGCTATTATGGCTGTGGTCTTCTGTAAGGAGGAGGTACTTCCCCAGTTGGGCTTCTCCAGACTCGACATCCTCAACCGCCCCGCACTCCTCGCAGTTTAGAGCCTGATTTCTTCATGATATGTGCAAACTTGTTTAATGGAATTTGTCAAGATCGAAGTCTGTGGGCACGGACAATCTCCTTTCGGTCAACTTTACCTTCCCACCACGGAACCCGAGGAGGCTCGCACTTCACAATGGTCCTGTACCAGATGTCTTTATCTTGCAATCTTACGTCAAAGGATTCTTTCCAGCTACCATACATAATTAAAATAATCTTATTCTTGCAAGTGTCAACAATATCGTACGCTGTAAAATTTTGTCAGTCAGTTATTGTCTATAGTTTTTAGGTTAGGGTATGAAGTTACAAGTAACAAAACAAAGATATTTTTCGCTTCGAATATTGTGAAGGTAATAATGTACACTTAAAGTTTTTTTTAAACAATATCATTTTCAATTTCAATAGCACTTTTAGCCCTTACTACATTTTTCCCTTACAATACCTTGAACTATCATGTATAAGATACCTTTTAATTTTAACTGAGGCAAATTTTGAGCATGAACTTGAGCACCTAATTATAAAACAACTTGCATTATTGAACTTTCTAACTAAAAATAAGTATGTAGTTGATCGAGCATTCAAAGTATGCGAGAGCATAGTTAATTGCGCGTCGTTCAAACAAAATGCATGTCAAGTATTAAAAAAAAACAATGTCATGTAACATAAACCTAAAATAAAGAACATGATCTCTAATGTTCGTTGCTCGACACAGAAACGTTAAAGCGATGTGTTTGAAATATTTTCCATCTCGTTTATCTATTGGGCAAGCGAGCACGCGACGCGGGCGCCCCGAGCTCTTGTGCCAGAATTTTGATTGATATTTTTTGTCAGTTAACTCGGCCACAATAAGATGACAGCGGCAACAAGAGGAGTGCAAAATAGACGACGTAACTGAAAGTATCAAGGTTAGCCGTTGGTGGCGGTCGAAACTCGGCTAACAGTAACAGTACCTACACCCACGGCGAGCACCGCAAAAACTGCACCGGGTGACGCTGCTGACGCCCGGCTTTGTGCACTCGCCATTCAAATTAATTAGGTATATCTGCCATGAATGGAGGTTTCCGTATAACATTCATCTAATGATATTGGATCTAAGTATAGACATTTAACAAGAGACTGGGTCATTCATTTGTTATTCAAAATAAAACAAAAACAAACATTCAATCGTGTCAATTGCATTTAGAGATGGGAGATGGAGATTCAATTAACAGCTTCAATTTGATCTTTTTTATTTGGACTATTAGTGCGAGGGTTAATGTGATTAATTTTCTATACCGGATACTTATGGATGAATTGAGACTCAGTAGCGTGGCAGCGGGAGCGCAGCAGCAAGTCGCTGACTGCGATAGCTTTCTCGGCCTCATTCTTCGCTGACCGTAAGTCGGAAGGCGCCATGTTCCCATAGTCGACAAACCGATGTATCTATGTCGATTGCTTGTAGGCGGCCTTGAGCGCCAGCCATTAATTTGTGTGCAGAGCCGCCAGCGGGGTCCCGTTATAGTGAGCGCCTGAATCTCGTGCCCACTCACCGATATTAGCACAACTCTAATATACTGCGTACGGGACATTCGCTAATCGCATCCCGAATAGAAGCATCCGCTGGCAAAGTAATTTTCGAGCTCGAGAGGATTTCAAATAGAAATCATAACTAGCAAATTATGCCGAAGCTTTTATCCTCTACTGCTAGTATTATTCTAATAATCTCGAGTGCAGCATGGAAAACTTGGTTGCTTAGAAATGTTCCGTAAGCAATTAGCATGCAAGACGAGTAGAATCCTACACCATAAAATGTTCGTTACAGTTTTGCAAAAAGTCTTGCAAGTACGGCCGTGGTATTACGGTTCTCACGCTCGTCAAAAGCTGGCACGGGGCCGGTGACAGCGGGGCGTCGGGATAGTTTGCACTCGTTTATTATTTTATGCGGACGGACATCCATAATATGTAATTATTTTTTTAGATCCTGCATTAACTCCCAGTTTAATGGTTCTTTAATATACGGGTAATACAAGGCAAGGCTCTTTATCTTCATGATATTGTTTAATGAAATAAATTTTCGCGCTAAGTTTATTAATTAAAAGTCCGTTGAAGTAATTTTAGTTAGATCAATTAACTTAATTCTAATTAAATAATAATGATGAAATTATGAATATTCATACCCATCCTATATGGACAAGCAAATCAAGCCGAATTCCACTTCATAGGGCCACTAAATTTAGGTTTGCTTAGAGTTCATTATTCTCTTATGACCAAACCGAACAGCCTGGAGCGGCAGCGGCTACTGAAAGAAAGCACACAGTGCTTAGAAACAGATTGCCTACTAGAACCAAACTACGTTTAAAACAGTCTGCCTGTGTGACCAGAATTTATTTAATATATTTCGAATACCTTACAGTGAGATCGAGCACCTTTTGCCTGGGAAAATCTAAGAAATTTACGCGGAACATTTAGAAAATACAAATTAAGCTGTTAAGGAATTCGATATCTTAACACATCTTACAGCTCGATTTCAATTCCGTAGTTCACGTTCATTTTTCAGCGTAAATATCGAATACTATGCATGAATCGATCCACGCATGCAATGAATGAGCACGTACTACTATCTTAAAGCATATTATTTTAAACTTTAGGCCTTTCTAAACATTAACTTTAACAAAATGTTTTTAATATGGGCTAAGGCTTTATGTAGACGCTGTGACATGAACATTCGTTTGTGCGCAAATCTGTCGCCGGAGCTTGACGTGAACTGGTCATCAACGTGCTACGCCAAATGGCCCTTGACTGGGTTAATTAAGCTTCGCGTGATGCATGTTTTTGGGTACCGTTATCGCTTCACCTAAGCAACACCCACACTCCCATGAAGGTTATTGCATGATATTGGGTTCAGTTAAACAAATAGTGTTTGTTTAGTGTTTGCCGAAATACATTGCTCCTCTAATGAGGATTCAATTAACATCATATTTTAAAGCATAGCATGTATGCATGTCAGGAGCTGTAGTTTATTTAAGGAGCATTGACAGAACTTGGCCTTTGGTAAAATTTCACTCTTTATTTTTTCGCGAGTTTAAAATAAAATCTCAAGTATAATAGATGAAGATCTTCAGCGTTTTCAGTGAACAAAATCCGTCAATTGACAGACATGAAAACATCTCGATGAATATGTTTAGTTACTTCCATTATATTATGTATGTAGTACGATATTAAATACTATGGGACAGTGATTAAGAAATGAAATGAATAATTATTTAACATTGTTCATTTGTTCAGTTACACATACTACGAGTACCTAAACTCGTAGTTTTAGCATCGCTCTCCATTCCACCGCTGGACTTGGTTGGACAATTGGATATTCGTGGGTTATAGTTAGAGTGCGTGATTTTATAATAAACAACTCATGAAAAACTTAAGTGGTTATCCATCAACAAATTCCAAAATCATCTTAAGCGTAAACTTATTTTAAAAACAATCACAATTTAAAGTATACCAAAACAATTATATACAAAAAGATAGATAGAGATAAGCGATACAAACGACACTTATTGGAAAACAAATAATTATTCGCATTCAAAAAATTGTGTTTTAGTTGTATAATGCCTGTATTAATTAATGTTTTAGTTGTATGCCTGTTAGGTATACTTTTAGAATGACTGAACCTTTCGGATAAAAACATACCTACCTTAGCGTTCATTACAGTCATTAGGTCTCCGTAGTATGTGGATGCCAGGCTGTCAAAACTACCAGTTTCATCTGAAACAAATATCCTGACTTTATATGTAGACTCTGTAGGTACATGTAACGTTACGTGGTACGATAGAAACTATACGTTGACAATCCAATGAGAATTCTAAAGTAGTTGTAGCTTTATACCGTAAACCCTGTGTAGAATGTGTCATGTCTCTTGCTCTGGTGTTAATTATACACATACGATATATATTATATATATTCTATATAGTATCTACCTAACGTATGTTGAGTAGCGTTATACATTCACGTGCGGCAACATACCTACGACTTTTATCTGAGAGATTAACTTGGACAAATCGATTTAGCCATACATGATCCGAGCGTGACTCTCATCACGTGTCGCAGCGCCATGGCTCACCCACTACATCATTGTTTATAGATTTCTAGATCATTTTTTTGCATCACACACGTCAAAGATTCATTTGAGCTGATTTGACCGTACGGAGCGAAATCATGTCGGGCACTTTCACTTACTGTACTGATCGCTTTGGGTGGTAAACCAATTAGCAGTAATAGAAAATGAATAATTCTTTTTCTGTAATTGACTATATCTTAAACTTATAGCTATTGTAGGTTCACTTCATAACACTTCATAAATATATAAATAAGATAAAGGCACAAAAATAATTATTGAACTTAAATACTACCTTAAATACTGTACAATAGGGAATTTTATTGGAAAATGGCTTCATGTTTCCGATAATCCAATCAATTAATTACTTTTTAAATATCCTATTTCAGTAGATAGGCCTAGCAACAAGCACTTTCGAATGGTCACATAACTACAATTATAATCTTAATGTAATAATTAATTAATGAATTAATTCAAGAGTAATTCATGGGTAAATTTATTACAAAATAATATTTATATGTATATCAATATCAATAAATTTAAAGGATGATTTTTGATTTTTTTTTCTAGAACACTAGGTTTTTTAACGGTTACTATTTTTAAAATATTCAATAAAAAATGTAACGTTGAATCAGTCAACTGGGTTCAAATAAGGACCTTTGAAATTAAAGTAACTCTTCGCGACTTTCCCAAGATAATATAAATTTGTCATGTATGAAATATAGATATTTTCAATATTAACAGTACGTACACCAGATAGCTTTTGTTAATGTACCAAACACGGTGTTGAATTTAAGAAAGATATGGTGAATAATTAATCAGCGCACTGGATGATCTCTGAGGAACCTGAGCTATCCATGTTCTGTTCCCACGGATCTGGGTTTCTAAGATCATTGCTATTGTCCAAGCGCTGCTGCCTCGTTACATCTTAAAATCGCTTGCACACCGTATTGATTTTGAATAAACTTATTGAGTTGGATTCGCGCATGACCTAAATCAATTTTATAGCATTACGACACATGTTCGGTTTTCTGATGTTACTTGTTGAATTATAAGCAGTTACTGTGCCAAGTATATCAAGCCAAGGTGAAACATATGCAGAAGATGGTCACCTATTTCGTGGTAGCAACAGTAAGATTTCAGTACTCAATTTCTTAAGAATATTTATTTCTTAAATCTTAATCCAGTTATTTTTGCAATATTGCTATTTTAATGTTGAATCACTAAAAGTATTTGGATTAGGTTACAGAAAGCGGAATTTAAGATAAGTGTACCAAATTTTAGCAGAATTTAAGGAATGGTGTGACAGTTCCGACACGTCGTCACCGTATAACACTGTCAATGTGTCAATGTGACAGTTTGAGGTTGTCTGCGCTCGCGCGGGCCGGCCGGCGCGGTGCGCGTCTCGCTCGCGACGTGACCCGCTCGCTCTGCCTTCGACACCCGTGGGACGTGCTTCTATTGTTACCGTCAGCAGATAATTAGTTAGCTGTTACTGTACCTACTCTATATCTAAACGATTGGTTCAGTCGATAATGCGAGTGCTACACGCGTGTTTAAATTGGATTAAAACTAGCTTTTTACGACCAATTTAGGCGTTTTATTTAATATCTTATCTTTGGATTGGGACCGACCTAACCCGGAAGCTACGAAAAACTGGTACTTGGTAGGGACGAAATACATACCCACTTAAAATTTAGATACCTACATAAAGTATCCTAAATTAAAGAACGTATTAGATATAAACACGCAAGTCGGCACACCTGTTTCGTTGGCGGAACGATAACTACTACAAGGGATCTATGAATATTATTAATTAACTAACTAAAAATGAAACACAAAATATCTAACTTGTGTGTATTTGTAGTTTAGCCATTAATTAGGTATGGTACTAGATACTTCAATTCATTTTTTTTAATACTTAATATCAATCATCACAGGAGTGTGTAAGAAATATTCTCACGCTAAGATTAACGCATGTGATAAGTCAAGAAGCTCTATGATTACAACGTTCGCATAACAGCACCTTATTAACATACTACGACTTAATCCGGAATACATTAATGATTTGCGGTGGATTCTATAGCTAAAACATCTAACATCAAACAAATGGCGGAAGTAAATACTTTAGAAATGACGACCATAAATAGAGATGATCGCATCAATTACGTGTATGTTTAGTTATCCTTATGGTTTATAATAATTATTATTTATTTCCCTACAAAGAGCCGAATATAGAATCACACAAAAGGATTCCTCGGTGCAGAGCTCTTGCGACGAGAGCAGCGAAGTAAAAGGAAATAATAAATAAAAGTTAGAAGATATCAGGTATCTCAGCGCGGTATTAAGTAGATAGATCGCCATAAAACAGGTATGATCGTAGGGGCGCTCAGCCGGATGTCGGCGGCTGTAGGCAAGGAGCTATTTGCATCTATTTCCAGTGATATGACTTGTGCTTCTTGCGCCGCGCCACGCCGCGCTTCGTTCTACGTCATTGGAAGAACTTAACGATGAATTTCCAAGAAATTTTTGAATCATCTAATTAAAACATTACTTAGATCATCATCATCATCATCATATCAGCCCTTTATCGCCCACTGCTGAGCATAGGCGTCTCTTCTAGTACGCCACTTACGCCATTACTTAGATATTTTTTTATAACTAATAACTTTTACATAGATCTAAAGTACCTGTAGTAAGTGCTTTATATTGTATGTAAGGATATATGAAAAAGCTACGTCAACCAATATGCATTGAATTAGGATCTATAAATTTGGTAGTAAGTAAATTAGTGTAAGGTAGGTATATAGTTTCTTAGTTTGTAAAATTTTAAGTTGCCTCGCATTAAACTTTCCTCGCATTGTTTCGGCATTTACCATATGCTCATGGGAGACTGAGGTCCGCTAGGCAATTCATCCCATGTATTCACGTAGGCTCTAGTTTGACGAAAGCGATTGCTCTCTGACCTTCCAACCCAGAAGGTAAACTAGGCCTTATTATTAGTCCGGTTTCCTCACGATGTTTCCCTTCACCGAAAAGCTACTGTTAAATATTCTTCAGCGCTTATACGCCCACTGCTGGGCATACGCCTCTCAAAACATCTTCCACGATGCTCGACCCGAAGTTCGTCTCCTCCAGAGTATGCCTGCCGTCTTTGCTATATCATCCTTCCATCTAGCTGGTCAGAGGTCTATGAACTTGTCTTTTCGAACGAGGTATCCAAGCTAAGACGCGATGGATCCACCTCCCATCATCTCGGCGTCTTATATGTCCCCCCCAGGCCAATTTTAGAGTACCTAGCGATTCGTCGGCCGATGTCAACAACGTTGGTCCGTCGCCGAATCTCCTTGTTTCGGATTCTGTTGCGGAGAGATATACCGAGCATGCTGCGTTCCATGGCTCTTTAAGCAACTGAAGGTTACTGAAGGCAGCCCAGCCCAAATGGATCCTCCGACCTATTTACGCCTTCATCGAGCTGATCACTACTAAATAAATGGGCTCCAAATCAGTGCTAGTTGGTAAGGTGCCCAGAGCGCTGGCAGCATTGCCGCACTGGACGGCAATACTGATGCACTGGGCAAAGTATGAACCAGCCTTATGGTCACCCGTCGCGCTTCGCATCGAAAATACACTTGGAAAGCTCTTTATAAATTCTGTATGCCCCTGGTTCCCCACGGTCCAACATTTATTGAGATAGCTTGTGAATTCTCCGATTTCTTACATTTATTATATTAATAAATGGTAACTCAAAAAAAAAAATCTAATGTAATACATGCTCATTAGGTAAGTATTAAGCATTAATCCTTATATTAGCTACAACTAACAATAAGGATAAGCTTACACATATACTTTATAGATTTAGACCCCTTAAACCGCGCAACGTTAATAGCTATACAAAAAAAGTTAAATTAATTTCTAACGAAAATGATTACGTATACGTGATTAATAATAGTTACCGAAGGTAAGTCGGGGCCGGTAAACAAAATCCGCAGACCAGGTCACGAGCGGGCGAGAATGACTCACTGCACAAGGAAGATCGAGGAGCCATGGCGTCACCGACAGCGCCGCCGCATCGCACTCACGATTTGCCGTTTACTATAAACACTACAATCTACAACATTCAATTCATTAACAGCCTTCATTTATCAACTTATTCGGCGTAGACACGGTTTGCCTACTTTTTCACTTTTCTATGTAACCACTTTTACTTTTGTCAATATCATAAGACGTTACTTAAGCGCTCGGTCCTGATCTACCTGAAGGGTTAGGATCCGGTTGCGAGGGATCAGCTAACCCTGTCCAATCGGTTCCGTGACCCGAAAACAAAATCAAAATAAAACTACTTGTAGTTTTGACTTATTTTTTGTTTCGTTCGCAGAAAAGAAGCGTAACGGTAAGCATTATAGATCTAAAATGTTTTAAACTGACCGAACAAGGAAGCAGTTTCATGCCACGATGTGATATCATCATCTGGTGTAAATATTAACAACTTAAGTCTTCTGAAAGCAATACGTAAAAAAACTGAAAGCAATAGATGCCATCACGATTGTCATAAAAATCATAAGTCTTGCGTGTGCAGTTTCACAGTATGGAACACGAATTAATGGGTTACGGATAATATGAAGAGTGTAAAGGGCGACGAGTATGTTGTAGTCATTCCCGAGCACTTGACCTCCTGCGTTTTACCAAACTGAACAACAAGAGTTGCGGCGTGTCAGTAAATTACATTTTTATAATTCAAAATGAAACAGTTTTTTTTTTAATTAAGTAATATAAGTTTTTGTTTACATTATCAAATTTTAAGTTATATTTAAGGATTATATTTATTACAACCCCTTTAATATAGATACAAGAATACTTTATGAGAATCGTAGATTAGGATCATTATGCTGATGATTAAGAAAAAACATTATGCTGGGGTAGATTCTTCTGAGTCCTGCATTCAAATTCAAAAAACTTTGAGGACAATAATAATCGCATACCAAAGTTTCTCGCTATTATTTTTGCATGGAAAGGTATTTCGGCACCCACGGTTCACATTTCTAAAACACCAATACTTCGTTTCTGATAGAGTGTAAAATGTCACGATTCGAGTGCTGGACGCTCAAAATCGGCCCCCTGGTAGCCTTATTTGCACTTATTGTACTAGTTTGTGGTGGGTGGGTAATTGTATTAGCTGTACACAGTAATTTTCACAGATAGTGCAGTACATTTTGCATTACTTACAGCACCAACTTTTTAAGGGAATGCTGCCGACGTCTTAGATAAATGCTAACTCCGCGATTAGACATGCTGGCTCGTCACTCGTCTCGCTATTCGTCGAAACGTTCGACGAAACTTTGCCTATACAAAAACGCGATGCGAGGGGCGAGAGGAATAGTGAGACGTCCGCGTACACATTCGTGCTCGTGTTTCGCCTCGTTATTCGCCTCGCTACTCGTGTGAATGTGTAGCGGTAGCTTAAGGTCTGTAAATACGCGTCAAAGAAAAATATGCGTGAGGTCTTCGTATACCCCTTCCTCCCCTCCTTAACGTACCTAATCAAGATCATTCGTGATTTTTTCGTGAACCTGTCGAACCTCGCGTGATATGTGTACAAGCCCTAAATAAATTTATGTAACAATTACTCAGGCTTCAAATCTTCTATTTACGCAGTATCACACCCAACTAGGCTAAGAAGCCTTCTTTGCTACTCGTAATACTCATAAAGTTGGATATCTGTTGTCCATCGTAACACTTGCCATAACATTTGTGAGGCAATATAACAGTCGGAACATCCAGTATTGGTACATACCTATAGTAGTGGGAAAACACTATATTGTACAACACAAGAAAAATCCAACAGGACAATTATCATATGTACGAACATATATCATATCATATTATATCAATTGTATAACAAACAAACTTATCCCCTTTAGTGATCTCTTCAAGGTAAACTTTGAACAGTTTAGGGAAAATTAGTAATGTACCAAGATACTAGTGTAGTACGTTAATTTTTATGTTAGGTACCTACTTAAGGTTGACAGTCCTGTCAAACTGTATTGAAGATTGAAGTACAAAGGATTTTTTCGAAATAGGTTGCAAATTAATGGACGCGACTGTACAACCTACAATTAAATTATGTTATAAAAAACAATATTTTTATTGCACTTTGTAAATTATTAATATACACATTAAATAAAAAATAAAAAAAACTAGGGCCTAGTCTTATCGCTATTAACTTAAGAAGTGATCTCTTCCAGGTAACTATTGGGACCATAAATCAATATTTAGTAAATATGGTTATCTGGTAGGACATTTGCTATGCCCTTAATTGCATCTCAAATGCATTCGATTTTGTGTATTCGCCTACATCACTTAATGGGTATATTAGTTGGCATTGGTTTGTTTAATGTGTTTACGCTTTAAATATTCTTTACTGGGCCAACTTAATAAGACATAAAACCATTAAACAAAAAGCTCTGACTTTAAAGTACACAGGTATTTACTTGGCACCAAACTGTGAAAGTAAACTAGGGCGCCTCATTGGGAGCGTTTACCTAAATCATATGCGTGAGTACCGCCGAATCCACATATTCGACCTAGACATTGATTCCCAAAATATATTATCATCCTACATTATTCTGTCCATTATAAACTCATTAGCGTTGCGAGCAACGGCACTCGGTCCGACGCCAAATTACCAACATTATCAATTTATACCCGCCCGTGCACAAACGAAAAAAGTTCAATGTAGATGGCCGGTTCCCGTTAACAAATTCGTATTGTGCAATGTAGGAGAAAAATTGTAACTCGTGTTTTGGGTACGTGCTTTTTGTGGTAGGGTTCGATACCGCTATGGTTCAAGTCAAGATATGTGTTCACCTAAATGCTTTCACTGCGCCCGGCACGCATCAATCAACTCGGAGAGCGGCCGGGCCGAGGCGCGGGCCGCTGCCGCTGCCACCCATCGACCACATTCGCTACTCTCATTCCGAATAAAAACATTCATCTACCTAATCGTTTTGCTGCCATGGAATATTTGATATTTGATTAGACCATTAAAAGTATATTTTTATTAAATACGTAATTAAACATGTCAAAATACAAATGATACTGAATACAAAAGAAATACAAATACAAAAGATACACAAGAATTACAATATTATAATAACTTAACTAAAAAGGACACTTAAAACTACATATGTACCTACCTAGTGCCTGGTCAAATACCTGACCCCCAGATGTCTCATAAACCGCTCCCGTGCGCAAGAGTGCCGATGACACTGGCCACATTTCCCCTCTGGATAACGATTTGATTAGATATTCTTATTTTTAAATAGGTTTATACCTACGATGTCATGATACCAATACAAGGTCCGATATCACAGATTTGCTATTTTGTTTAAAATAGTTTAACCGCAAATGATGGCAGAAAAAATTAGGCCTGCCGAGCTGCCTTCTTTGTATGTTTTATAGATAAATGCGGACTGTTCGTGTCTAAAGTTTCTGATATAGAAATTAAGTAAAGTTCGTTTCACCTTATCTATCATTTTGACAGTGTTTGTTAGAAACAGAGAAAACTTAAATTAATTTAACCCTACGAGAAGTTTATGTTGTATGTTACGTGGTATGTTATAGTTGAAGTTAGCTACCTACTTCATGCTATTGGCGTTTCTAAATATGTATTTTTCGTATAAGAGTAAACTATTAATATTGTTAATATCAACTAAGAACAAATTTACTTTGATTTTTAAGTAGTAATACAATGTATACATGTATATACCTATATCCCAAAAAGTCCCAATTATGGTCCAGTATTAGGACCTTGAATATCTTCTAGGTATTACTATGACATCATGACTGCATTTTTTCGTAAATTAATTAAAAATAAATATTAAGGATACTTCATTATACATACGAAACGACGTGTTCACCTTACTACTAAAGTTGTGTAGTTTTACAATATTTACCTCGCTTTTTCTAAAAATAACTGTAACAATAAATTATACACCGGACACGTGGACACATAAGAGCTGTCACCACAAATGTAGACCCCTACCACATTTGAAATTTACTAGAGATTCACAAGTTGATCATCGGTTGACAAATAAATATGTAAGTACTTTATTTTATTGTACTTCAATCCATTGATTGGCGGTTGTACAAATTGCATAAAAGTCGTGATTACGTCGATTAATTTTAATCCATATCTAATAGGTAACCAAACGATTTTATCTTAATTTGATAGCACGGATCCACACGCATAACTTATTGTTGGTAGTTTTATTTTATTGGCTTCTAACAATGAATCTTTTGGCGTATATCTGTTAATGAATTTAATAGTTAGTTAATTAAGTAAAATCGTGCATGTCTAATGACATAACGATTATATTTGAATAAAGGCAGACGATAAAGGTTACTTCCTTGATCTCACAAGCCTACTAGGTATAGTGTAGCTATACCTATCCGTTTAAGCTTTAACATCTTTGCTGCGGCAGTTGGTTAACATTCACAGATAACCATACACGTGTAGAGGTCGATCGACCTAATGACGCAGTGAACGTGTTAACGCGCAGTGGAAGCTATAAGAAATTAGTAGTTCACCGATGCACTTTAAAATAAAGTAAAAATAAATATGAAATAACATAAAAGTTTATTTTTATTATAAATATTCAAAAAACCACATATGTATAAAATAAATAAATAAATATTTCGGGACAATCTTACACTAATCCACCTAGTCCTACGGTAAGCTCACTATGGCTTGTGTTGTAGGTACTAGACGACGATATTATATAATAGATAGATACTTATAAATACTTAAATACATAGAAAACACCCATGACTCAGGAACAAATATCAGATCTGTGCTCATCACACAAAAATGCCCCGACTAGGAACCGAACCCAGGACCATCGGCTTCTTAAGCAGGGTCACTACCCACTAGTAAGCGTAATATAATAAATTTAAAAGTATGAAATAAATAGTATGTAGTAAATATTACATTAATAGTATCATCACTCGTTACACTCGATAGGCAAATGATCGGCCTTCACAAGGACGTCGAGTCAGTAAGTGGTCGTTAACAACATTTTCAATTCATTGAAACTCAGACGCGTGAACGTAGTATAATACGCCGGCAAGCTTGTTCGTGACGACTCGGGTAATAAGTCATAGATAACAAATTATTTACGCATATAAGATATTTATGCTGGTGAAGTGATGCGCCTAATTTACGACTATTAATGTGTTGATGGTCGAAAAATAAATTATTGAAAAAATTACAACGAGCTCACAGTACTACGCAGAAGGATAACATTTGATTATACATACATGATTAATAATTGTAACAGTTTTCACAGCTTATTTTACATTTAACATCGATAATAATACCTAATAGATCTGAACGCAAATTGCCATGGCGTAATGATAATAGGTTATGTGCAAGATCTAGCCAAACTATACGATAAAAAGTTAGGGTACGTCCCCTAGATGCGAAGTGGGGGGTATTTAAATAAAGAATGAGGTGCTGTTTGATAAAATATTTTTTGATAAAGTAAATTTTTTTCGGATATAATATTTTGGATAAAATGACGAAAGTACAAGTGACGAAGGAAAACTATTTTGAACTTGATTTGAACCATTTTTGAATTTTGCATTTATCGTCTTCAATAATTATGACCACATTGTAAAAGAGCCCTTTCCTGTATTTACAGTATTTATTACGAAAAATGCCGAAGTTATAGTCCCAATCCTGACTGCCGATAACTTGGGTTTGGGACTATCAGGTTTTGCATATCTACTGGAAATTACTGGAGTTCATATAGGGGTATAATTCATTCGCGCCCCTCAATTTTATGCGTTAGTCCCTTCGGCCCGCCCGCCCTCGCCGCCTGAACCTGGGCCGGTCGCTCAAGTGCTCGTTCAGCACCGACCTCACGAGCCTCCTATATTTTATGAACTTTTATGGTTACCTTGATACGTATTGATTGATTATGCGGAGCGAGGGAAACTCCGTTTCAGCTTGAGCAAAAATGCTTTCGTACAGTCAGCATCAATAGTAACGTATGAAACAACGCAAATAACTTACCTGTCATCCTGTGTATTTTTTAAAAAGTTCTACAATTAGCATTTAAAAGTTTCTATCGCATTTCAATTGATAATCACGCAGAAATCTGTCTCGTCGGAGTTGGTTTTAGGATTTTTCTTAATTGTTAGCTATTTATTTATTTAAACAGAAAAAAGGGACCCTTTTCGCCATTTTATTCGCGTCCTGTGTGTCAAATCTAAGGTCTCGAATCAAAAAGCCACATACTAAGGTCTACAGTCCCTTGAAACTGGGGAAAAATATGTTTTAGACCTAGAACTATGAAATTTGTCAATTAATACGTCTTATTCTACAACTTACAAGTATAGGGAAAAACTCAAAAAAATATTTGTAAGCGGATCATAAAATATGTAGTCTTTATAAATTGAAACACATGAAATATACTTAAGAAAAAATAACCAGGCCCTCCGACCAGGTGTAGTCTTTATTTAAATTACGTAATCAATAATTGAGGTCTCCATGGAACCCTCGGTAGGCGAGTCAGTTTTAGTATTTATATATGGCTATTGTGCATGGAAACGTAGGAATGAATCAAGTAGCGTTCCATTTGACCCGGTAACAATAATAAAAGTTGGCAATCGCAGCTCCCGTTCGTTGTCCGCGCGCAAGCGATGGGGCGATGTAAATTACATATCAGATTGTTATGACATAAAGAAAATTAGTTTCCGCCGTCTCCTTTGTTCGTTCAACTTCATTTCGCGTCATCTGCGGATAGGTAGGTCTAGGCACAAGAGTTCCGGAAAAAGAGTTAAGGATGCGTAATCAAAAGAAAAACGTGATCTAATGTTTATGTAAACGAGGTATCGTTCAGTTGCAATCAACTTGAGATCTAAGTGCCTTCCTCTTGCAGCGAGGACTGTTGATCTGTCGTGATTTATAAGCAACAACGAGTAGAGTAGACCTCCAGGGCATCAAGACATCATATACCTACAATGTTTATTTTTCTGAATTTAACGTGGCTACGTAGGATAATAATTATGAAAGAATTTGTACGCACAAATTCGTTAGAAATGATTATCCTACGAATGCCGAAAATATTTGACGTTATATAAGGTTTAAATCAACAATTTTTGAAATATGTTTTACGTGTCCACAAGTACCTGTTATTGTAACATTTTAAACCAGCATCATCGAATGTTTTTGATTGTAATAGAAAGCTCGCAATTACGTGGGTAAATCAGCTAGAGGAAAAAACAATAACAAGTTGATAAATGACCTCGTTAGTGAACAGTTAAGAGTGCTGCATGATTTTAGCTTGAGGTCATGGCTACAGCGGACTATCTTAGGGACAGGAGCCAATTTTCTTTGCATTCATTATATATATCAGTGGCGGTGGGTCAAACTTTTTCTTAGGCAAGACGGAGCCAATTATGCCTTTGTCTTTTCCTCAGGAACCCAAGGAAAACTGTTGAACGGTAGGAAATATGGTTAGGCCGGTGGGAGTTGACTGTACGGAATGAGTGAACGGCTGTGTATATAGTTTAACGGTTTCCTTGCCTAGTCGGTGGGATCTTACTTATGAAGAGAGGGGATCAAAGTTCGAATCCTGGCAAGGTCATTTATTTGCATATTTATCACGAGTATTAGCTACTGGATTATAGATATCATCCATGTATTTAGGTATCTATCTAATTTATATATTGTATATATATCGTCGTCTTCCGGTACATATAGCTTTATTGAGCTTGCTGTAGGACTGGGCTGATTTGTATAAACTTGTCCCAAAGTATTTATTTATAGTAAATACCTCTTGCAAGAAGTGACGACTTGGATTTGAATGCCGATGATTGCACGGTGAGCTTTGCTTCAAGACTTTCAAAGCCAACATTGTCGTCTTTGTCCGACGGTGACGTGAAGGATAGGTACATAAAAGCCTGGGTCAAAGCTCCACACCACTGTTGTACTTACGTACCTTCACCTAAAAAATATATTTGATTAAATGTCACTCTCGCAATAATTTCGTAATCCCAGCACAAAAGAAGCATCATCATATAAAGTAAGTCCGACATCCTAAGTTATGAATGATCGGTATAAAGGTTTTTCGCATGCCTAATGCGTATCATGTGACTCAGGGTGTGACGTTCTCACAAAGGCATTCGCTGGAAAGTTATTAAGTCATTATGATAATGTCGCCGTGAGATAAAGAGCATAATGAGAGGAGGGAGTCGGACGGGAGCTCGGGTCATATTTGACACGCAATTCCTGCAACTGGATTTTTCTTTTCTAAAAAGCGGCTTCAATTAGCTGGTTAATTTGGAGTAATAACGAGAATTCACGTCGGCACAGAAACATAGTCTACATTTAAGACATGCAAGAGCACGTATAACTGTTTCGGTGTGTATCGAAACATGCCCGGTGGCCGGAAGAAGGCCGCGCGGCGACCTTCCAAATGGTAAGCGCCGATCATTGACCGAGCCGGGCTCACCGCAATATTATTCCTTATTTTCCGCATACCTACACTTTAGGTACTCATCTTCTAAGTCCAAGTTCCAAGAATATTTTTTTAAGCTGGCATATCCGCATAGTGAAAATCCGTGTAACTATAGTAGTTGTTAATACCGCGTAACTAGCAAATGTAGCTAAATGAAGATTTTCCGCCAGCGAACGTAAAACACTGACAAGACCTGTTAAAACACCCGTCAAGCTTGATGTAGATACGCAGCAGAAATAGTCTAGATGTTATTAAATAAATTCGCAAGCACCTCTAAAATAATTAATAATACCTGTACCTGTTAAAATTTTATCTTCTAAAATAATTATTTTCTAATAATAATTCATAAATTACTTAAATAAAAACATGTTACCTAGTCGCTCCGTAAGTTTATGAGTGATGTTAAGATGAAAAAATAGTAATCTATATAATAATTTTAAATCTAATTACATTCTGAACAAAATGTAATAAAAAATAGGTCATGTAGGGACCAAGTATACAAATATCTTAAGTTATAGGTATAAGTACCACTAAGTCAAATGAAAATATATTAAAATAAGACAGAATAACAAAGAGACAACTAAAATACTATGTAATAGGTTTATACTACTAAAAGCTCATCAGTAGTAAACTTGCTTGTCAAACATTAGTTTAAAATAAATCTATGTTCTTATGTGTTTTACGTTAAAATATGGTAATTTTTTATTCAATTAATTTTGCTTAGGATTAAAAAAGTTGATTTTAAACAACAACCAGCTTAAATAGTTTTTCACAGTGTTTAATCGTAGCTGAATGGAGGACATTTCAGTGCCTTCTATGTTTAACTAGAAAAATTATAATTAAATAAAATTCTAAACGGTGGTTTTAGGCTTGTATTATAATTTAACATTTGGAAGTTTATTTCTTTTTCCGCAAATGTGATAAAAACTTTATGTGTGTAAATATAATTTGCATAGGTAGGCACTTGTAAATCAGATTTTATAAGCTCTCGATAACAGCTAAACGATGGCACCATTGGGCCGGTTTTTTGTATTATACTGCTCGTATTTACATTTTTCGTAAATTTATGTTACATTCTTTTGTTTGTTTATAAAAATATTTAGTAATTTATAAAAATACTAAGGTAAAAGAATACAACGTACGACACGTACGTACGTAACGTATACACTTTGGTAAGTAGCGCCAAATTATACGATATTAAATGAGACGTCTCGTCTCACAGGCCTCAGGCTGCGATCCGGGCCCTTTTCCGTGGGCCGCGCGAGCGCACGCACACTCCATCACGTAGCGAATTGCCCAACTTTTCCATGGAAGCTACACCCAAACTACAACCGAAACGTACTTCCTCTATATAACAAAACACAATTTAAACGTTGCTTTGATTCATTACAAAAAGGGCTTCTTACAAATACAGCTACATCACACAAATCTTTGTAGACGCGGTCTTTATTTTTTTAGGACCATTTTAAACTGGACCGCTTCTGTTGATTTGATGTCGATTAAGCGATTATTTACATAAGGGCCGTTTTATTTAAAGTTTGACGCACAATACAATTTTAGTTACTTCATTTGCGTTGTCGCCTTATAAAGTATATGAATAATTAAACTAAATATAAAATTTATTTTAAATAAAATGCCTATAGGTAATATATTTTACTAAAATCTTTATGAAATAAGTATTTACTGCAAGGATGATAGAATTAAAGGACACTAGACCTAGTATGAAACTGAGCCTTACTACTGTTAAACGTGATAGATGGCGTTAGTGCGTTTGAAGCGATTTTGTACAGACATATAGTGAATCCATTATATCTATGATCCTTGCTATTCAAGCCACAGTTCTAAATATGGATAGGTATATCTTAGGATAATATAAATATTTACGTCATGAGTAATGTAGGTATGAGCTTTAACGGCGTTAGAAATTATAATGATGCGAAGAAGCAAGTCTTTCGAGCGCTGTCCTTAAGAGCAATCGTAAAGTTTATTTGGTATCGAGTAGGTAGTATTTTAACGCACATATATAGTATACTCACCGTACATGTTAGAAATATATATGTTTTGCACCCACGTCTTCCTATAATAATCAACTAAGCTAAGTGATAGGTCAACAACTGAGTAGTACAGTCGGCATCAAAACTAAGTGATACCTTATGAACCATGTAGTTTTAACGTCAAGTTCCAAATGCTATACGGAATCATCAAATATATAAAAGTGATTGAGTAACGATCTTGATTGAACCTACTGACCACTGCATCAAATAACGTGATAGTTAATCAATATTCATGTCTACGCTTCAATGTTCCCACTCCATTACAATTTATACATACATTTCTGCAGATACCAGTAATTAAAAGATCAGCTTTTCTAAAAAAAAACTAATTGTATGAGTAGAAACGTGTAAGCATATTAAAGTTATGTTTAAAAACATTACTTAATATTTCTTAATGCTGCCGGTTAGTTGGTGAGTTTTTATAAATCAACGACTTTGACCAAGTTACCGATATAATGCCACAATTATAATATCATAAATAAATAAATGAATTCCTCATTAATTCTATGATTCTATTTGCGTGCCCTGGATATTGTACGTAGGTATATGTTTATAGCATTTTATTAGTCTTTGGGAGGTAAAACCTATTATTTCTTAATTAGTTAACCCATACGACGTACATAAGAATATAGCAGTATCTTACACTCAAGATAATTTCCGTAAATAAAGTGCCTCTTCTTATTCGGGCATGAGACCCGACTTCCAGAAAGGAGGAGGGTTACGTTTACGTTACGTTGCATATGTACAACAAAGTAAGGTTACCCTCCGGTGTTATACAAGCAATAATCATATGTGACCGTCCATAAGAAAAGGTCCCTTATGGCAGTTTCTAGTTACGGAGATATTGGCGTTTTCGTAAAACCGTTCAAAATTATCATTTTTTAGTTCTATGTAAAATAGTAATATATACAAATAGGGGTATGTTTGTACCTTGGTGTCAGCTATGTACGTTAATTCTTTCTTTATTAAAATTGAGTTCAAAGTTTAGTAGAAAAGGTCCCTTATGGGAACATGCATACAAAAATGAAAAAGATAAAATAATTAAAATTGTTTACAAGTATTTGTTTACAAATTTTACTTATTTTGTACACTATGTCAGTGGTAAACAAGGATACGGCCGTCCTGATGGTACCTAAGCAGTCACTGCAGCCTATAAATGCGTGCAAATCCATGGGACTCATATCTGATATTATAAACAAGTTTAAGTTATATACATAAGTATAATAACAAAAAGGGCTTTAGGTACCTAAGTACCTACGATCATTTTAAATTTTACATTACGTGTAGGTACTACATTTTTCGACTGACTTCAAAACATCTCTAGACGGCTTCTGCACTAGATGTATTACCTACAAAACGTAAAAAACCTACCTACATGTAGCTACTGTGGTGAACTCGGCCACAGGAACCGAATACGAAATGATGTTTTCTCAAACATGCAATGAAATATCGTCTTTACATTCCTTATAATAGACTCGGAAGTATGGTTATTTTAGCGCGGCAAGTGAAGGGGAAGGAAATGGAATTTCATATAAAGGCCTAGGTCTGCAAAGTAACTTTTTTTCGTTGATTATCCATACTGAGACAAAGATGGCGGGTGTCATAGCAAACAGTTAGTTGTGATTTTGCAAATTTCATTCACGCTCGCTCGGCCGTATATACCCACTTGGCCGAAAATCCTCATTTTCCCGGCTTTTGATGTAATGGAGATCAGTCAAATAAATTGGTAGTAGTTCCATTTATCGCAATAATTTCATATTCCAACAATGAGAAATAAGGGGAGTGACCGTGATTTTTGACTCCCCCCCCCCATACACACCCCCACCCGGGAAGGTGAGGGGGATCAAAAATCACCTAAAATGTCCTTACGTGATTTATGAATGGTTCCTTAGTGGTAACGGACTGTTAACAACAGCACAGATATTGTGGTCTCGTTCGGCTTTCGGGATCACTAGGTAGGTACTTTGTGGATTATTTAACGTTAACTTTAAATGAAAATTACTCATAACAGATCAATATTTTTAGAAAATTTATAATAACATTTTACCTTTGGATTGCTGTTTTGATACAAGATTAGCAAATAAATTATGTTAATATTGTGCCGTATTGTAATTATCAATATGTTTTGTCTATGGTTGGTCATAAGGGCCCTTTTCTCAAATGTATGGGAGCGAAATTGTGATTTTTACGTAACTTTGATCGAGTATAAATAAAAAAGTGTGACCTGTAGAATAATAATAAGACTTTTGTGATACTCCCGTGGACTGATTAAAATATAATTTAGAACAAACTATACAAAATTTGTTATTGTTCTAGGAAAGATGTAACTGATAATAATAATCACATTTTAATTAAACAAAAAAAATTCGTAGCCTATGTGATTTTTGTTTCTATCCTAAAATGTAAGCTCAAATATGTTCTACTATATAAAATGGTTCTGATTACAACATATTAAAGGAAAAGTCGAAAAATATTTTTTTAATAGTTTCGTCCATATGAGCGTGTTGCTATTTTTAAAGGCAATTTTTTCATGATCTGGAAGTCACATTAAAAAAACAATAACTGGGTTCCAAAGAAAAAACCCTTGAGATACGAAATCAATCATAATCTATGTAACTTCCAATGGGAACACACTTAAAACTAGTTTCAAACTTCTTTTGACGATTTCTCAAAAGTGCAGTTTTAGCATGTGTAAGTTTAATGTTTTTTATAAAAAAAAGTATGGGACTTAGAGTCATGATTTTTTTTGTATAAGATAGCTTATTTAATGTAGATTTAGGATCTGTGCTTAACTCAATACCTGCCATAAGGGACCTTTAGCCATGGACGGTCACATATTTCCGATTTTCATAACAATTTTTGCACATAATTGTCTTTTTTCAATGTTATTATTTCGCATATATCATAATTGATATAAATATTATTATTTTTATTTTTTTATTTTAAATCGTAACTTTTATACTCATAATATAAAATGGCATAAACATTAAGTAATGAAAATGGTGACTATAAAAAAGGCCTACATACAGTTTGAAGATCATAGTTTGAGTGGTTATAATAGATTTATTTAGAAAGCATAATGACGACCATGCAAGCAAGCATATATATTAATACAAGTTATTTAGTGTTAAAATGACGCGTCTTCATAAAAGATATGTTAAATATATCTGCGTAAGGTAGAGGCATCAAAGATGGACCGTTTAAGTTGACAGATACCAGTGATGGACACTTCATTCTTAAGTCATCGTATGTTTGACCGTTGATTGACAAAACATTTGTGTATGGATTATTTCTTTATAATAAGTGTGAAAGTCCATAATGGGTCTTTGTCCATAGGTCCATGGTATAGGTGCCAATACGTCGTTTATCGCCCTTTAAAAAAAATGAGTCATTAAGTCACCATCGCACAAAGCCCAACAAAAGGGCGAGGGTAAGTAAATATAAAACGTGTAAGACTACTGCCACTGTCTCGTTACTTTAAATATATACTATAAGATACCTACCGAAAAGAGTTGTATATTTCGTAGTATATTAACTATATGACTTTAACTGATGCTATGACTTGCTTATAAGTTTAACATAATTTCGTCTGTTTATTATGCCTTGAATTATTTAAATGTATTTAATTTACTTTATTTTAATTTTACTTAGTATATTTTTTTTTTTTTTTTGTTATTAGGTATTAATATTACTTTTGTATATGTTGGTTAGTTTTATTGTAAAAGATTTATAAACATAAGTTTGTATCTAGATAATAAATTATATTCCAAAATATAGGTATGGTACTGTTCAACATACTTGTAAAAAAGATAAAGTGTGAGAAATTTAGAGTATGAAAATCTACAAAAAATGATATGATATGACAACTATACATACGTTAACACAAAACATTGCATGACTTTAAATATAATGAGTAAAGGTTTAAAATTAAAGAAGAAATTTTACATTTAGTCCCTGCTTGTTTTATATGTTATGGCTGGATATCTGCCTGCCTCGTGTTCATGGTGCATTATTACAGGAATTTACCATATACATATATACATAGCTTAGCTCTGGGATTTAGAAATCTAGCTACCTAGATTATCATATTTTAGGTATCCCGACGGGACATCGGGGAAATGTTATGTCACAGACTGACTAATAATAAGTAGTGAGGAGATAAAAAATAACTGTTGGTAAAGTATCAAGAGATTATTGTATAAATAATAATCTCTTGATACTTTACCAACAGTTATTTTTTATTAAACAGTAAATCACGTTTGTTGTATGGGAGCCCCCCGTAATTTATTTATTTTGAAATTAATTCAATGTCAAATTTGACAAGTCTAAGCGGTACTCGTGTAGCACAATTGGTAGTGCACTGGGCTAGTGATCCAGTGGTTGTGGGTTCTAGTCCCGCCGCGAGTCAAATGTTTCTATTTTTCTTTCGATTTAAATATCGAAGATATTCGCTAGCAGACGTTTCTGCATAATAAAAAATAATTCTGAAATTAATTATTAAATTTACGATATCAATATTCAACTAAACATTATGTACATATTTCAAGCGTCTAACAAAAGCTATTACTGTAAGCCTGTCACCAGAGACAGGCCGATGACCAGTGGGGTATTAGTAATAAAGGCTTCTCTTTTTCCCCTTCGGTACGGAACCCTAAAAAGTATTTAATATAACCATAGTTCAGTCCTTAATTCCTTGTCACTCCTACTTATATGTATTGAGATCTAGCTTTTTAAGATTATTCTTGAAACATCTGACGTCCAATTATCATATAGAGTACGTTACACGGGTTTTGCTACACGAACGAACCTTTAATCTGTACTCGTATAAGACAACGTAAGAGATTGTCATGTTATGGTTCGATGCACTTGTGCATGGTTATTATTTAAATAGTCCGGCCATTAAGTACGTGTGAAATTTTTCGAATCTTACGTAGCAACTCCGTTATGTTGGTTATTGACACGTTTTCATTAGTACCTATCATTAACGAGACAAGAAACGTGTTAGTTTGTTTTAACACTCGTCTGAGTGGTTTTTACCTATGGCGTGACTCATAATTCGCATGGGTGTCGTCCTGTATTATAAATCTCACCAATTGAATACAAAACAAGATCGTTTCGGTCGTATAAATGAGTTGTTATAACTAATTAGGCGTGTTAGCGCGTTTTTCTATTCTTTTGCGCGGTAATTTGTGATAATTTAATGATTGGTGAGTCGTGCACGACACGTGTCGCCGTGGTCGTGCCTATTGGGCTCTCTGTTTGCACAACGAGTGTAACGCCCTTTGTGTTCCTTGTTTTGTTACAAAATATTGAACACCGTTTTATTTAACACCAACCCACAAATTACATTGACACGTGACGACATCGAGAGCAGTTTTATATCTTTCTTAAAAGCGTTTCGTAAGTAACGGTTGAAGAATCCGATACTTGCATAAATACTAAAATCAAGACGCGGCAAACAATTATATTCTTATTGTTTTAGAATAAGTTTGTAGTATTTCCGCCAAGAAAGAAAAGATAATACCTACTTAAAGTATGTGAAATCTCTAAGTATCGATAACGAATATGGGAGAGTGCAATTACCCAGCAAGTGTTTAATTTGTCAACAAGTTAATGGTGATGGCATGGCGACGACATGCTAGGAAAATGGTGACCAGTTTGGTGGGTTCCTGTATGGGTGCGTGGTGTGAGCTGGTGCTCGCGGCGCGGCGTGCAGAAATCCATACGATAGATGCGCCAAACCGGGAATGCCAATGAACTTAGGATGGCTATTGACAGGTATTGCGTTAAGACAAATAGACGAACCGGCGGCTAAGACAGAGCCCCGTTCACTTGACCTGCCTTCCTCCTACATGTGTATAGGTTCGTACAACCAGCCTCCTGAGAACTTCTTTGTAAATAGTCACCGGAGTGTAAATAAGGAATTCTTGTAAGCAATTTTAAGTGCCCAATTGTTAACTGTAGTCGCGTGTTATTTTAGCGCTGCATTATGTTACAGGAAGTGTAACGAAAAGTTGGAACCTAAGGGAACATTATGTTTGTGCAGGAATGTAAGTGTTTTCCTACTTGCCTCTACCGTCGAGTGTTGTTAGTGTACGGACATATTACTTCAAAGTACAATGTGTTCTAACAAAATTAAATAAATACTTAGCTTCTTTTGCGGTTAATATACAATAGGTACTTAGTGACGAGTACGGCTAGAAGGCGAGTACCGTTGAAGGAGTGCGAGCTCTCCACTCGGCGTCGTGTCGCCAAACTTTGCTCGGCGAGGATAACACTGGATCCGAGTGTTTGCATTATATTTACATATTTTTTGTTCATTAAGTGGATATCAGTGGGAGTACAAATATAGAGGCTGAAGATCTATAATTTACCGTAGCATCATAAAATGTGAAGTTTCTTATAACGGTATTTGTTATTAACAGATTTATAAATAAACTATGATGTTATTTATAAACACTGTCAATTATGCATTTTAAAGTTAATTACCATATATTTCAATTAATAGAAGGACTGTGTTATTAAGATTGTTTTTGATTTTATGCTCAATGTATTAGTATATGTAGATACTAGGGACCTAAATTTACGTGACGCAGTGGGCAAGGAAGTCGATTTTATAGCTAAGTACATTACATATTTACTTAATCAGCTAAATTTAAATAAGTTTTTATACGTATAATATAGGCTTCAACATACTGGGTTATTTATTACTTATTGCTGACCGTCTTAGTTAAACGACAGATATATAGTAAAATATGATATGTTCTAATGCTACTTATATAATCTTATTTGTATAAATAGCAACCTAAACCAAATGGATTATCTTTTTTTACGTTTCTGATCTACTTAATCCGAAATAGGCGGGAGTGATCAACGCAGTGGCGGCCCACTATTGATTGTGACATGGTAATGGCCCCGGCAGTTTGTCCTCATAAATCAGCTGCTGCACTCCCTGCATGATGTGCGTATTATGAGATGCAACCTGCACTGGCTGAACATCCATCTCCATTAACTTAACACTCTACAAGTTAAATTAACTACAGTTTTATTCTTCTAATTTCCTTTTTATTTTTCCGTGAAGAAGTTTTTGTAACATGTACGTTGACAGTCCGCGATATGACGTCATAAATATAAAAAGAGAGTTGAGTTTTTAGTATCGAATTATTATACGATTGCCGTTTGACCGCATGATGGTCGCTAGCTTGCGGTACCAGAGCTTTGTCCACCAGTTTAATGAATCCTTTCAAACAAGCCACTAGGAATGCGGTGGCAATCATAAGTACCTGCGCCTTACGACGTTAGTGTTGTTTGTGTAATATATAACTATTTACTTATGTAATTGTCTTTATGGTTTTTTTTTATTTTACCTTAAAGTCTTCAGAAAGCCTGCCGAGTAAGTAATTAAATATATGAACTAAATGATTGTGATACAAACTATACATGTCACTTCTAATGTTATCAGCTTCTAAAGAAGCCATTTAATAGTGTGTATAAGTGAAATAGAATTTTGTTTGTATTAGAATTTACCTGAGGTACCTATTAAGTATTACTATTAACATATCTATTTATGTGCGTATTTTTACATATCTTTGTACGTTTAAACTTAACTATTAATGTTTTATGCTCATTTTATATTAATCAGTATAGTTTTTGCTCCTTCACCGCCTTACAACTTTCTGATTTGCCCAAAGGTTGACTGGCAGAGAATGATTTTGAGCATTAGAACCACCTTTTTTGTGCCATAAAGGTTATATGTTTTTGATCTAAATAGGTATTGCAAAAAGGGAATGAGCGTACATAGCAATAACCCGACGTGTAATATATACTTACTTCAAACTTCTTGTGACATCATTATATTTGATCTGAATCCTAATATCTACTTATGATTAGGTAGGTACGTTTTATTTGAATTATACACAAAATACCAGCACTCATTAATCATGGTTTTATTTGCCGGTTTCTAAATTGCATATCAACATAATTTCAGTGAACCGATTTGCATAAAATCTGTAGTCATTTTGATAAATACCATCATAGTCATAGTCAATAGAGCTTTATTCATCAACAATACATTGTGTTTGTTTATTAATTTTTACATATACGTATTTCAAATAACTAATAATATTGGGACTTTATAGGAGCTAGTTATTATAAGGTAATTAGGTATTTTAATTACTTGTACTAAATCAGAGAGAAATGCCTCATCTAAGCCGTAAACGCATAACTAGTTACATACAGAACTGCTGAGCGCCGGCCGCCCGAGGCACAAGCTTCAGGTTAACAATTCAAAGAAGACGATTATTTGCCGATCATTACATGCATGAATTACCCACATGTAGCAGAAAATTAAATACATATTTGATGTCTGAGTAAGTAGTAGGAGACTTATTTCTTAACATTTCGAATTCAAAACTATGTAAATTAAGTTTAAATTCAAGTGAACAAAAAATGATTCATCACGCTTCAGTAACCGTCTATCTATGAAGTAAATGGTTTGATGCCAATTCCAAAATCTAAATACCTTGAGGTGTCCCGTTTCAAATTTCCATCAAAATAAAATAATTAACTTGAAACTTATTTTTTGTTTGCGTTCTAAACATATTTCTAATGAGTAAATTTTAACATGTTAGAGATTTTCGTAAGATTTAGATTTCTTATTATCTGAAGATTTGCTCGTATTCGCAAGCGTCTCCGCACGGTTGGTCGTGTTAATGAGTACCCGCTCATATGTGCGCTCTAAATTGAATTAAGTAGCTCGCCGGCGATTAGGCTCTTCGTTAAATCAATTCGTTGAACTCTAATGCTGACTAAAAGCATGTGAGAACAAGCGGAAGTTCAAACCATTACCAAATGTGTAGTCATGTGGTTTCGAGTAAAAGAACGGTTGTTTTAACATGGACTTGAAAACTTCATGTTGATTTCGTTTTGAGAAGGTCTAATGAGCTTTCTTGTTTGGTCGCTTTTATAAAACTTCACATGCATCATCAACCACACGTTTTCGTAACGACCAGGGCTACATCTGCTTCTGCGCCGTAACTTAGAACGAATCGAACAGCCCCGAAATCCAGGATTTTGGGAAAAGATTTTCCTGTAGAGAATAAATTGCTTAAAGACTAATACCGTGACTTAGACTGCTGTTTGTTTTACGTGCAGCAGTTCCGAGTTTCTCGCGCTATTTTGCCGTACATAATAGCAGGATTAAAAAGTCCGGGAGTCAACGAGACAACTTCTCAGAACCCACCTGGATTGAAAGTACTTATAAAGTTGTGAAAATCGCTCGTAATTCATCCGTAGTTTACAAACAAACGTGTAGGATGCAAATGCGAGGCGCACGGGCCAGGCCGCGAGCTTATTTTTGTTCAAATAAGAGACCACCAACCAATTCCCAGCTTCCGTCTAGACAGAGATTATGTTAAATGGGATAAAACTTATTAGCTTTTTTAAGAGGAGTGTACGTAATCATTTATTTAGTTTTTTAGTATGTTCTATTTCTTGAACGTTTTCGGTTTGAGTAGATACTACTATGTACATTTATTAATATTAATAAATTTAAAAAGAATTAGATTTTTTGTATCTTTACAAAATTTTAAAAGAGTTCGGAAGTAGGTATATTTTACATGGCATAATTCCTTGCTTTCTTTGTACCTACTCGGCAAATGTAAACAGTCAAACGTACTCGATATTAAGTATTTAAAGTAGGGAATGAAATTTAGTAATAAAAAAGCCAAGTATCGAATGTGGCCGATGGTTTCACAGTGATATAAAGCCTATTTTCGAATTTGTTCAAAACCGCGGTTTCGGGATTTAAATCATAAAGCTGATAATGGTTTTGTTTTAATATACTCGTAAATATTCATGTGCACAGTTTAGTCTCTAAACTAGCCAAGTAATATACGCATGCTATGCTAGCCTTCCTTGGGCAAATTCCATTCACAAAACTATGAAATGAGCCCAGTATGACTGCTAAATAAAATGTTAAAGAGTGTATCTTTGATAGAACTGTTGTTATTGACGACTGTACTTTGACATGCAATGTATAAATTGTAAACATTTTTTTAATATTGTAAAAATTTAGACCTTATATATTTTACATAAATACAAATTAAATACAAATTATATATTTTATTTATTGTCTGAGATGGTGTTACTACAAACAGCTTATATATGACAGCAACGTCCGTACGTCATATCGGTATAGTGTGTATTGGCTTTGTAACAATATTTGTAGAATGTCCAAACATTGTGTTCAGAAAAACGAAGATAACACATATTTAGTTTTACACAATAATTACCTATTGATTTGAAATGTCCAATATAAAATAATTATCGGATTTTAACTCCGATGTTGTTTGATTTTCATAAGTACCTAGGTAGGTACTTGTATGTAGGTATCGCTTTCAGGCAATCGCTAAAGTCTCATTTCACTTTAGGAAATAAGATATCATTTTACTTATCATAATCAATGATTTACCAATCTAGTAAAAAGCGAAATTCAATTTGAACTCGAGTTTACTCAAACGACCGAACTCAAACCGATATTTGATTATCGTTTTTTTTCAATCCTTAATTTTAAGGCACAATTTACAAGCCATTTATGATAATTATTTTGTAAAAAGTATTCTAGTACCTAATCTATAGTCAATTTTACAAATAATCACGGAAATCACACGGTGTAACCGTGTTTAAGCGGGGTATCCTCCCCAGACGTCAAATTGGTTGCAGTTTTGTTCATTTAGTTGCCCACATATAAGATGCTGTACCTATCAATATCACCAAATATTAACCCTAAAATGCCACTAGTTTTCTATATATATAAAAAAAAAATCTAAAACAAAATTTCTATAAATAAATGTAAAATTGAATGGTATACTGATTTAAACTTTCACGGTTTGTACACATTATTAAACTTGAACGGGACTTAACCGCGTATATTAACTTTAAAATTTACCTCCGACGTTTCGAAGACGCCGTTGTCCTCGTGGTCTCGGATTAAGACTCACGTCAGACTTACGTCGGAGGTAAATTTTAAAGTTAATATACGCGGTTAAGTCCCGTTCATGTTTAATAATGTTTTAATGGTAGTTTATACATAGGTACATATTAAAAAACTATACGAGTAAATGGTGACTATCGCTATCTCGGGAAAATAAAAATATAAACTACAGTGGATTTCGCATATAACGACGATGAAGGGACCAGTCTAATTTCGTCGTTATATCCGGAAGTCATTTCAGGCGGAGGTAGAGATAAAGACACGTAATTACTCATTTATTATTGAAAATATTTGATATTGTTGAATGGGAAACTTTTTATTCTTTGCACAAATTAGCATTGTTTTCACCGTTTTTCAATTTTGATATGATTTCCGCCTTTTCTTTAACAGTGAATGTGCGTCTAGCAGCCATCCTTATTCAAAAACGTACTTTATTTACCCTGTTGCTACTCGGAGTATCATTTTCAAACTGACCCATAAATTTAAATACGAAACGTACACGCTCACCTCCCTACCTACTTAGATATCTACATATATCTTCTATAAACAAAAAGTAAAGAAAGGTCTCCACATTTGCTGACCATCTGTGTGGATGTAAACAAAAGATAACAAATGTTTATGAAAGAAATAAATCCTTGTGTTTTTGGCGGCCAACTCCGGTCGCAATATCTGCATGGGGTTTCTAGGAATTTGTTACAAATTAATCATTAAAAACTGTCACTACACTCGAACTCGGCGTTACGTCTCGGCGCTATAGCCACATGAATTTTGTAGCAAAGTAAGCTTTAAATTCAAGGGACTTAGATTTAACGTCGCTATAGCTAAATGGTCGTTACAAACAAGGTCGAAATAAATGAAATCCACTGTACTTACATAACGTGTGTTAGTTAGAAAAGTATATGTTTAGTAAAAGTTGAAATAGATAACATATACTTAAGAAAAAAAAAAACGACGAGGACCTCCGGTGTTCGAGACCGGAGGTCCTCGTCGTTTTTTTTTCTTAAGTATATGTTATCTATTTCAACTTTTAATTTATATAGTAGTATTACTACTTAAAAATCAAAGCAAATCAAAATATTCCATAAAAAATAATTTGATTTGTTCTTAGTTTTATATGTTTAGTAGTTTAGATAAAAAAAAAATACTAATTTTATTTTCCGTTTTTTAGCCTATAGCGGATACCATTTATGGACACGGTAAGTCACCACACAATCGTCGTAAAGTCGGTACCTAACCCCAATTTTTTCTAGAAAGAGGATTACTGTGTATTAAAACAATATTTTTATTCACACATAATCTCAATGCCCTTATTTTAAAGTACCTAGAAGCAAAAATATACAGCAGTGAATGTAGAACAAGTAAAATAAAATAGCTCGAATGCAACAGATGGCAAAATTCACCGATTTGTAATAAAAGCCAATATACTTATTGTCAATACAAATGACGGTCACCCAGTGACATGCCCTACGAAAATATTTATAAAAGAATCACTAAATCTGGAGCGCAAATGTTTACTGCTTTCGAATCCCTCTAAATAGAAATTGCGGAAACTTAATATAAATCGTATAATCCATTCTTGTGTAGGGGACCTTTTGGGTGGATAAATCTCAATCGGGGGTGAAGAGTGAGACAGTGCATCGAGCGGGAGGGTCGCAGACGTCAGACTGGGCTGCGGGCCCGACCATCTGCCGCGCCGTAAAATCGATATCATTATTTAGCAACCGAGCCATATTACTCACGTGGCTCCGTTGGTCCCGCGCTCGCCGCCCGCTGCGGCTGCCGGGCTGCGGGCGCCGTACAACTAGCCTGCTGACTCTGCACAAATCGCACGAGTCGATCCGAACGCCCGACCACACTGTGGGGCAGCGTCTATAGGTTAATATATCACATTCATTTGATGTAGGAAATGGGTCGCTAGGGGACTAAACTTATTTGTTGGCGTTCGTTAAGCTCATCAACATCGACTAAATAATGAGGCTCGAATGACTAATAAGTCACACAGAAAGTTTACAAATGTTATTGTATTGCTTATTCTCTTCTGATAGGTATTTGCCTGGACATTGTTACATTGGTATTAAATGTGACAATTTACATTTATATAGTAAGGAAGTATGGAGGGCAATGGTTAAGCAATAACAATAAATAGTAAGTAAGTATTCCCATCAGTTAAACCTACAACTACGTAAGTCACAATAATTAACTTTGACTACTGTACCCGTACCATGAGTTGTGACATTACTGGATACTCGTTATCGAAAACCGTAATGTCCTAATGTCCCAACTCATGGTACGGGTACTGAGTAAGTAAGTAGGTACAGTTTACTGCGAAAATACATTTTGACCTAACTTCTTCTTCTTCTTCTTCTTCGCCTTGTCCCTGCATTTTGCCACGACTCATGGGTGCCTGGGACCCGCTTGGTACCTAATCCCAGGACTCAGCGTAAGCACTAGTTTTACGGAAGCGACTGCCATCTGACCTACTAACGCAGAGGGTAAACTAGGCCTTATTGGGATTAATCCGGTTTCCTCACGATGTTTTCCTTTACCGAAAAGCGACTGGTAATTACCAAATGGTATTTCGTACGTAAGTTCCGAAAAACTCATTGGTACAACCCGGGGTTTGAACCTACGACCTCCGGATTGGAAGTCGCACGCTCTTATCGCTAGGCCACCCGCGCAATTATAAAAGTTAGACTCCTTTGAATTATTTTGATTTTGTAGCTCGATTTCAGGTAAAGATTTTTGACAATGTTGTATACTTAAATATGAAGTTTAAGTTTTATAAGGATATGCGTGGGTATAAGGATAAACTGGAAGATATTATATTTATTTACAAATCTCTTACAGTTTTGAGTTTCCGTGCTACCCGTTTAAGACGTTTTTATATTAAGCAGATACGTCTGATAAATAAACCATTATAATTCTTAGAAATAAAGGAAAAAATCAACTGCGTTTGGTGAGACTCGAACTCGTGACTGTGGAATGCATGCTCAACGCTCTATCAATTGAGCTACAGAGACTCGATAGATGGCTGCGAATTTTTCCACCATATACGAATTTCTCCACAATATGCCAAGGAGGCGCCCGGCGACATCTACAGTCAATGTAACAACACTTTTACCGGCATCGGAGTCTCAAATCATATTAAAAGTTCGCCAACATCGAGTTCGAATCTCGCCAGAGGCAGTTGATTTTTAAAATTTTCCTTAATTCTTAGACTTATTATTTATGTTTTTATCGGCGTATTATACAGTATGTATCAAGATGAGAGGCCAAGCTTTGAACCCGTTAATGGTCATGACGGATTTAATACTATTTCGCATTTTCTGTTAGTGTTTACCGATTATTTATTGATTCATCATTTGGTTTATAATTGAAAAGTTGTACCTTTTCTAAGTCGGTTAAAACTTTCCATATCATCCTGTGAAATGTTATGTTATTCTCATAACAAAAAACACATCTAGATAAAAACTGTAAACACAACGATTAAGACATTTCATTAAATGCAATTTGTTATGTTTAAAACTAGATAATTTAACAGAAGTACCAGCCGAATTATGTGAAAATTATCGTGAAAACAGTGCCCACGAATACGTTATCATTGTTATCAATATCTTAGATGTCACGTCAATGTCAATTTATTTTTCTTAATAACATTGACAAACAAGGTTGGCTTACTATTTTCATTGACAAACTTTCTTCAACTGACATTTCGTTTTGATTTAACCTTGACTTGTCAGATCTTAAGATTGTAAATATTGAATACAGGATGCTTCACAATCAAAATGGATTTATCATTATCTGAAGCAAAAAAATAATACGAGCTTGTATTTCAATAATATATCTACCAAAACCTTATTTCTTACTTACACTTTTAGGGGTTTAAAGCTTGCCCCCTTGTCTTGATACATACTGTAAGTATATATTTTGTATATCTTTTGGGAGTAGCGGTTACTTTAGACGGTAATGAAATTAGCGGTGATTTTCGTGGTATAGGAAAAAAATACAATCAAATAAATAATTACAATCACTTAAGTCTACCTACCTGCCTCCCGAAAACTTCCCTGATTAACTTCTGTGGGTAAGTTAAACGCGTGACATGTTAGCGAAGTGAGCTAACCTTTCCGCTGTTGATAAATAAGTTTGGTAAAACATTTGTACGTACAATCAGGGGTTAAGTGGCTGATGTTTTATAAGAAAAAACTATAAGGATTATTTCTGAGGGTGTACCAAGTACGATTTTCTTATCAGAAATATAAATTAAATATAGCAACTGTATAAAAGTTTTTCGAGTCGAATCCGATTCGGCTGGGCAGCGTTCACGGTACAACACATCTTTTCTTCCAATATCCCGCAGTGTCTCAAGACGAAGGTCTTCAACCAATGTGTGTTGCCAGTGATGACATATGGTGCCTCATAAGAAGGCTCAAAGTCACCCAAAGAGCAATGGAGAGGGCTATATGTTGGGAGTGTCCCTGCGTGATCGCATCAGGAATGATCTCATCCGCAGTAGAACCAAGGTTACCGATATAGTTCTGGAGTGGCGACCACGAACTGGAAGACGCAGCGTAGGTAGGCCTCCCACAAGGTGGACCGACGACTTAGTTAGAGTCGCGGGATACCGCTGGATGTGGAAGGCGCAGGATCGGTCTTCTTGGGACGTTCTGGGGGAGGCCTATGTCCAGCAGTGGACGTCTTTCGGCTGACATGATGATGATGATGATGATAAAAGTTTTTAGCAAATATATTAACAAAAGCAATTAGTAAAGTAGCACAAGTATGTTATATATTCACTTTTTAACAACAGACATACCTATCTAATGTTGCTTACAACTAATCTTCTAACTCCTTCTCGGTATTTTTTTTGAATACACTTCGTCCTCAACGCAGCTGCTTAACCGATTCTGTATAATGTGGCATCAACCAGTGATAACTTATACATAAGTACAAGGAGGAATACCTATATATATATAAATACCGTTGAGATGGTAGGAAGTTCGCGGACCAAGCTGATCTATTATAAATATATGATTTGTGAACGTGTATATGTATTATTCATTCATACCGAACGCAATAGGTATGTCCATGAAATCACACTTTTTGTTTGCACGATGACTGTCCGAGTTCGGGGCTCCTCTACTTGCAATTTGTACTGCGTTATTTCCGTTCCTTGTCCGAATATAGTGAATTAAACAAAAACTAAATGATCGGCAGCTATGAATCAAGAGCAGTAAATCAGATATTAGAACTAACTCAACCTTAGTTTCCATTTCCACCATAATAACAAATAACAGATATTATAGGTATAGGTAACTAAAACCATGGGTGCATTGTTTTGGTCTTTGGGAGCGATTATTGCCAACATTAGTCATTATACATACTTACGTTTAAGGGTCACCTAAAACATCATAACTTTTAGTTAACCCTCTCGAAAGTTACACCCATGGTTAACCGACAAAATACGGTTAAATCGCCTAGCGTGGTATAGGCATGTGATGCGGAGGGATGAAAGTCATGTTACGAGAAAGGTATTAAGAATAAATGTGGAAGGACCTAGGAGAAGAGGAAAACCTAGAAAGAGATGGATGGGCTGTGTGAGAGATGATATGAAAAGAAAGGGTTGTGAATGATGAGATGACGAGCAATAGAAAAGTATGGAAGGAGAAGACATGCTGCGCCGATCCCAAATAAATGGGACAATGATGATGATGATATGATAACTGAGTTAAGCCGCTGACGGAGAAACGGGTAGACGGATCCAGCGTAACAATCAACAGGGGTTCCAGTTAACTGTCACCCAATAAATAAAACATAAGCTTACGTAACCGTAACCGGGTTTAAAGTAATTAAGATATTACGTTTAAAACAACTAAAAAATAAACGTTTATTACGCTACTTCCTGAGATAGAAGAAAACATTTTTATTGTTAAAAGTCATAAAAATTTATTAATATTTCATACTACAAGATTGCGACTAACAAAAATATCTACGAAATGTGTAACAAGATTAATCATTTCTTTAAGATAATCTTGCTTCTAGATGACAACTGGATATTCTGCTTAATTTATTTATTTGTTCAATTCATTTGATCAATATATGAATCATGAGAAACAACTCAAACAACACCGGTTCGCAGCCGTCATTGATCTTGGAATAAGTACCTAATAAAAGGTAGTGACGTCAATAGTGACGGTGGCAAGGTTTGTTTGGTGGCTTGGCGCGGTTGCGAGAAGTGAGCGGACAACCAATTAAGTACGTAATTCCCAATATTCGCGCTAAGGTTGCGGTGTGATGACCGGCCGCGTGAGTCACGGGAGCGAGCCGCGGCGCGGTGAGCTGCTGCTCCCGCGCCGCCGCACAAGCGCGCCACCGCGCCGCGCGCCTACATTCCATGCGAACATTGCCTCCCCGAGATCGCAACCACTGATGCAATATTCAACTTTACTGCGTCCTTGCAATGCCGTAATTCATTGTAACAACTTTAATCGCTCTCGAGTCATTTTTATCATTTTATCCTCCACAGGTTCTACGCTTGCCTTCAAGGCCATTTTAGCGCCCTTAATTACCCCAAGCCGTGAAGGAATGAAGGATCACACGATTAAATAGGTTGGCGATGGTTCCTATGGTTGAATGAGTTTTATTTAATATTTGCATGGGTTACTGACGGAAATCTAAGGCGTCGTATTGTTATGTATTGAGCGCAAAGATAGTTATAAATCCAGTGGAGCACGTTGACGTTATACAAATAAGTGTGGTCTGTCGGTGGCTGTCACGTTGAGTGGCAAATTGGCGTTGTCTCCGCATTTGTTCCGGCGGCCGCCCGCGCCCGCGCCCGTGCTCGCGCCGCAGCCTTGCGACTACTGACCAATGTCTATGTCATTGCCGTTCGCTTTGCGGCATTACGTTGACTTGACTGGAATTTTTGAACTAAGTATAAGTTCATGGGAGTATTTTGCAAATTATAGAGATTATTTTTTTTGTACAACGGATCAAATATTAAGACTGCATTTTTTTGGTTCTGTACTAGGAACAGAAATTTTTACTAACGTGACGGTGATTCAGTGTTTCGGTAAATAAAGTAGCCATTATCGGTATTTTAAGAAAGGCTCATATATTTGAACTGTTAGTAGGTTAACCTGTGCACCACGCACCACGGCAATAGACAGGTAAGTATAAGTGGATGTTCAATTTATGTAGGTGCCTGAGTAGCTGTATCGAATCGAACGGTGTTGTATTCAGTATTCAGAATGTATGCCGGCCCTACTGCAAGATGCCGGCCCTGCGTTGAAGAAGCGATAGCTGATAACCCCGTGGAACTGTCTGATGACTTCGGCAAGATTACTGTTTCTCCGTTACCTACTTTATTAAAGTATGAGGTGTATATGGCGTGAAGTATGAATATCTTATAACTTACGTTTTCTACATATGTATTTAGAACATTAAATCTAAATAGGTAGGTCAGTAAGTAATAAAAGTCTAGATCTTTCTCGTGAAAATAATAAGATAAATAGTACAATACTAGAATAGCAACAAATAAGATGAGTCAGTAGGAAAACACTTATTTTACTTACAGCGATGCTTATAGCTAATTTAGCAAAAAACGGCAGGATGCGGAGTCGAAGGCGTGTCGAGTAGTCGACGACGCGGCGAGCGGGCGCGGCGCGAGGCTGCACCCGCCTGATTCTACCGCTCAACTACACCGGGCTCCGCATCTCTAAACTCTGTACTACTATTATTTACACAATTAAATGTTACGAAAACTGTCTTTGTATAAGCTTCATCCTCTGAAGAACCTAACAAAAATACCGTAAATCTCGCCAACTTTACAGGACAATCACGTATATGGACGTCTGCAAATTTTTGTATTAGTTTTGCAATCAGAATCAGGCGTTCCGAGTGTCCGCGGCTGTCAGGCCGGACTAACCCGTCGCTCCAGGTCAGCGCTCCAGCGAGCTATTTATAGAGGTGCCCCTTAAACAGAGTAATTATTCATTGATTAGCACTGCGAGGAATAGGGGATTGCGCCTGATAGCCATCGCGCAAACGAGAATGGTCGCTGGCGCCGCGTCGCCCGCGCTTCCCGCCGGCATCGCTGGATCCAGCAATATTGATCATAACGACAGCCCAAGCCCATTACGTAAATAGCATAACTAGGCATTACAGAGGGTCTGGAGGTAGAATTACTTTGAGCATAAAAGCTTAAAATGTACAAATAGAAATTTTGAAATATTCATATGGACCTATACCAAAAAATACCTCCATCTAAACATATAGGTATACCTACTCGTAAAACAGCGGCATTACATTACCTGTAAAATAACAGAGAACGCAAAGACAACCGTTTCCTTCAAGGTGGAATTTCAAAAATAAGAATATATAAAAAACAGAATGGCGAAGACAATAAAAATCTGTATGGAAAAACCAGAAAGCGAGGCAAACATTTTGGAAAAAGGAAGAATAATAGGTCCGTACATGTAGTCAAAGGTAATTACAAGAAACAGTATTTAAAGAGTCCTAGATCCCAGAGCGATAAGACATAACTTATTTTCACATAGATTAAACCTTAGGTTTTTAGTAGTGTCCTTGTAGTACTTTGAATACCTGCTCGTCCGTGGAGCTTACCCTGTGACAACTGGGTAGGTACCAGGTAAGAAAGGTAACTAAAAAAAAAAAGTAAATTTTAAATTTGTGTGGCTGATTTTTATATATTTTACGTGTTATGGCAGAAGAGGTATAAGTTTTGTGAACTTTTTTTAACTTTGCAATTTATTTACAAAGGCAGTAATTTCTTGCTCCTGTGTTTTATTTAGTAACTTTGACGACCGGTCTGGCCTAGTGGGTAGTGAGCCTGCCTATGAAGCCGATGGTCCTGGGTTCGATTCCCAGTCAGGGCATTTATTTGTGTGATGAGCACAGATATTTGTTCCTGAGTCATGGGTGTTTTCTATGTATTTAAGTATTTATATGTATGTATCTATTTATTACATATATCGTCGCCTAGTACCTGCAACACAAGCCTTATTGAGCTTACCGTGGGACTAGGTCGATTTGTGTAAGAATGTCCCGAAATATTTATTATTATTTGTATGTCTCTTCCGTACACGGAACAATGGTGTTCCGGACATTTGGGAGGCGTACGCGGAGCCAGATCGAGCCAACGCGCAGAGGCCCTTTCGACAATTTAATGAAATGTAAAGGGGTACACTAAGCGGATGTTGCCCCTGTCCGTATCATGGGACGCGCACAGAGACAGCACCCGCCATGGTGTAAGGACTATTGAGTTATAATGGAATCTAGAATGTACTAGGCTATTGGGTGGAAAGGATGGACTAGCTACTGGGCTATTGGATAAAAAACCGGACGTCTGCCTAATAAAATGGTATTCAATTTTATTTCCGGCAGACGGTGACTCGCCCTATGCGAGATGGGCCCCCACAAAAAGCGACATCAAAGATGGCTCAAGGGCAACACCGATGCATAGGGCTAGGGGGTAGAGAGGTGTCACTGGACTTTAAACATATAGCCAACTCGCCACTTAGGTTTCCACATCTACCCTCGAGAACGCAGCTCTCGCGACCCCACTCTGGACGGCCGGTGAAGGCAAGCCAGAGGCAGGGGACCTGTCCCACCTGTCCGACAGGGCACCCCAGGGGCACTCAGGTACGTGGAGTCGCTACTCCCCAACAGCTCGCCACAAGCTGCCCTGCGTTATTATTATTATTATTATTTATTATAATAAACCGAGGAGATGTTCCCAAAATATTTTGCCCGCAAAGATCTCCATTTTAATTTAACAAATTATTATAACACATAATATTGTCTTCGGTTGCCGCGATAATTACTCGTGAAATAAAACAACTAAAACGGATTAAATGGCGTATACTAATTTAAACTTCATCCCGACGTTTCGAACCCTTTAGCAGCGTTCGTGGTCATCGGGTGGACTCAATACAAATATTTTTCACACGTCCACCCGATGACCACGAACGCTGCTAAAGGGTTCGAAACGTCGGGATGAAGTTGTTTTATTTTATTATAACACATTTTTTTGATTTATTTAACTAAAAATTTATTTAATTAAAAATAGTTTATTACGAAAATTATAGTAAAAGTTCTGCCAGAAAACTTTCTGTATGGATATTCACTTAATTCCAGCGAAAGTTCCCTGAATCTTCTTAAAAGTTATCTGCATTTTTGAGAATGTTGTACCTCTTGTAAGTATATTACTAGTTTTATGTTGCAACAGAAAACACCTATAGGTATCTACATCTATAAATATCTGATAAGGTTGTAGTACCTACCTAATTAGGTAAATGTTTACACGCCATTTTCATACGAGTTCGAACACCCATCACGCTCAGCCAAGATATCGGGTGCGGTTCCCAGGCTTGACCGGTTTGGTTGGAAAATTCGTGGAAGGTCGCCCCACAACCTGGGCCCACTGCTCAAATTCTCAACGCCTGACCGTTCACTTGAGGAAACTTACATAAACTTCAATCAGTAAAATACTTATTTCAGGTTCCTTAATTATACAATATGTATGTAGTATCAAATATGCGTAGGCGTTCCGGGGCCGTTATTAAAACATGTTTGATCATTTGATGTCACATTTCTAAAATCTATTTTTGCAAGCAACAAAAACTAATTTATTTGTATTGGGACTATAAAGTTGCACACCTCAATAACTCGTCAATATTTACAGTGGCTTTGAAGTCTCATTTAGATCGCATATTGCAATTACACTTTTGTTGGGAGTAAATATAGTAAGCAGTCGATAATTTGATAATAATAGATAACCAATAGTTTTAGGCCGTGGAAAACGATGCAGTTCGGCGAGCGTTCGGTCTGGGGTGGACAAAATCAATAGTCGCTACCTACGAATAGCTACTACTACACAGCCACGGAATCTGCACACATTGGGATTCTTTATTTGGCTTATATCCGAACCGGCCGCGGCCGCACGTTCGCCCGAAATTGTCTTCATGGCTCGGCGCAGGTGGCGTTGGATGCTACGCTGTATAATAATCTTATCAGGAACAACAGAACACCTTTAAATTAACAAACTTTGATAAAATACCTAACAAACGGCGTTTAAAGTTAATGTCGAATGCTATTGCGAGACTGCGCGATTAGGTACAGTGATGGGCGTGCATAATAATTATTAAGCTAGATTAATCGGAGTGTGGAACAGGCCAGTAGGTAGCATGAACATTGGCAAAACGAATATAAACCAGTTGAGCACGTTCGTCTATTAGTGCTCGACTTGAAGGTATAAACAACTGAAGCATACTTATACGGTCAACTATCAATCATATTTCCGCTACAGTTAAGTCTATAAAATGTGTGTCACATTGCGGATGCCAAGAAAATACCCTAATAATAAATTAGCATAGTAATGTTTGCAGCCGTTATGTTAGGATTGAGTCCGCTTTGATCAATATAAAAACTAGCATACAAATAGTGGTGTCACTGGCCTTTAGGAATAGTGGTTTTGTATATTGAAAATAAAAATAAAAGTCGTCATTAAAAGTAGATGGGTAACCTGGTAAACGAGTGAAAAATATTTGTATTAAAATAACTTCGCTCTGTTATTTAATATGCATCGTTAATTAAAAATAAGATAAACAGTAAATTTAAAGGACACTATGTTTAAAGGACAGTATGCCTCACGGCAAAGAGTGAGGTTTCCACGTTTCTGTTGAACTTTTCTGAACCGAAACTTTTAATTTCTTTAGGCTGGATTGAAAAGTCAGTTAGCATTCGCTATATGTATGCGTAAAATATTAATATGTTATATACTGTAGCGTCTATTCTTCACATCAGTATGCCAATCATGCCCAAAAGCTGACATGACGAAGGAAAATGTAAGGGAGCTGAAACGTAATTTAAAAGGACTGGTGCGACAACATATTCATTAACTCTTAATTATTGGGAATTATTTCCTTCACCAAAAACAGAGCGGTAAATAATCCAACCAAAATGTTGGTAGGAAGTCAAATACAGTTAACCTATTTATATATGTTATTACATCAGGTCAATCAACCTAGTATTGTATTTTATGTATACTCGTAGATGTCATTTAGGTGTCCCGAGATTACTTTGAGAAATTGAGAACGCGTATAGGTATTACGTACGTAAGTAAGAGTATAATAAAATAATTTGACCATTAGGTACTACTACAGGTGATAAAGTAAATAAATGATAACTTTTCGTAACAAATGACATCCAGGGAGACATGGTGTGGCGACGTCAGCGAGGGACCGACAACCACTAGGAGGCATTGCCCCCGCTTAGATTGCCAGTCAGTACTCGTACTTACCACATCTTCACATCATAATTATAGGTTCTGATCCTGGATCCCTGATTACTACAAAAAGTCTGAATATGGCAATCTGTAGTCTTGATGTATGCACATTATAGGGAATAGCATAGTACAGTAGTCATCCTTTACACAAAAAAGGACACTCAATCAAAATTACAATTAAACTCGGGTCCAGATAGTTACTATCTACATATACCGGGTGTGGCCTGCAATAGGAGATTTAACTTTAGGCATCGTTTCTACACCAAAAACGTAGCAACATTTGTTCTACGACATTTGAAAATAACTTATAGTTTAATAATTATTAATAAAAAAAGATTTTCCAACCAAGCAATGTATTGCAAAAACTGTGAAGTTTGTAGGCTGACAGTAAACGTCAACTAGACTATTGGATGCTGTTCATTGAAAATAATATTTACTTTGTTCGAAAAAATCACAGGTAATATATTACCCAATTATTTAAAGTTGTAGAACAAATGTTGTTACGTTCGTGGTGTAGAAGCGATCCCTAAAATTTTTGCTCCTATTACAGGCCGCACCCGGTATGTTTAGTAAATACTTACTATATTTTCAGTTTTACTCGGCTTTTCGAGTATCCCTAAGCCTGAGTCCACTAGTACACAAAATCTTACCTCGTGTTAAAGGATTTTGACCCTGACTTTAGCTACAAAATTAGTTCATCCCACTTCGTAAGCGCAACCATCGTCATAAAGAGTCAAGCAAGAGTGTTCTACTGCTCGGCACAGGCCCCCCTCTTATTTTTCCAAGTATCCCTATCTTACGCTGTCTCTCTCTACTTAGTTAGCAAGAAAGGCGTCGGATCTCCACTTTCCATCTACCCCCATTGTAAGACGCTAGTTTTGGCCTACGAGAATTTATTTTAGGCCACTTGCCTTTGATGCAAACGTGTTTGTGGCAATCTTTGTGTCCCAGTCAAGTTGTCCAGTTACAATTAAATTTAAAGGTTAAATTTTATTTTTTGAATTTCCACTCCTACGTTGTTTAACTGAGCCTACTATAAAACACTAAAGTGAACGAGTGAACATGACAAAATATACAGAATCAGTAGTGAATAGAATTTTTAGATTTTAAGTTAATAAACACTAATACTTTAAGTATTTATTTTATGAAATAAATGAAAAGATACCTTACATTTAGGCAACGTACACGAATTATAGGTTAAATACTAAAGGACAGCACTAAACTACAAAAGTGCGTACGCTCAAGCTCTCAAATCTTTTCTGACACATCTTATTATTCAAGAATACTTATGATAAAAGTTATTAAACATGGGTCTTCGGCCTATTAAAAACGAACATGGCCAAAATATGACAAAAGGTCAAAATCTTTTTGCAGGTAGAATAAATCGTTCATCAGGGCTGTTTAACTGGTAAAATTATTACTCAAACCAAAATATCTAATGTTTATAACGTAAAAATAAAGGTGACTTATTGTCTGAACTACTTGTTAATCTTTATACCATATTTTCAAAGTAGTACTAAATAGTAGTAAACCATGTAGTTGATATTAAGTTCTCATCTTTTCACTTTGACTGCGACAGGATTTTTTGTTGCCTTTGACTTCAAGCACCGCATATTGTAGTGAGTAGTCTATGTACGAGGAAACCAATTATTCCGATGTTTTCTGAGCAGTTTTCAAGGTCATGTTACATTGACAATACTAAAACTACGAAATTTGGGTAATTTTACATTATAGGTGTTTCAAAATAAGTAAAACCATCCCAAAACTTATAGTTACGTATGTTTCTTTACTTCATTAATCCAATTTTGGCGGGTTTTTACACAACCATGGTAAAATTTGACGCAATTTGATTTGTGTTTATTTTTTATGGATGTATTGGTGCATCCAGAAATGCAACCATGCATTATAATTAGCTACAATAGTATTTTAACTGGAAATATTGATTCTGTTTCCTAGTTATAAACATAACAATTACAACAACGTCGTCAGGCGGCGGCAGCATCCTCGTGCATGTTCCCCTAGTCTGGTAGTCTTAAAAGGTAGAATAAGTTTAGTTTACCTACTCAAGGTTTGGATCAAGGGCAGGGTACCCGAGATTGCAATAGATCTTAATCACTCTTATCAGCATTCGCCTCTTCACAAAAATATTTAACGGTAGATCTAAGCGTATGTACTTTGAGGTAATTGCCATGTACCTAGGTCTAAAGATACGATATTTCTTATGTTTAAAAAAATGTGTTTCCTATGTTAACTTAGCTTATTTATGCATAAATGTTAGGTGATGGCAAACTAACATTTTTTAAGTATTTCTTCAGACTTCTATTTCAATCTGGCAAAGATGGCATTCTTATAGGCTTGCACGTGGCATTGAAGGGTACATTTATAGAGTACACGTGTCATTTCAGCTTGACCTGCATTCGGTAAAATTTTCTATGATATCCCATTTTGCCTAATGTTCAGAGTTCGAGATTTAATATCGTAATTCACTTCACTTTAACGGCATCATAAGCTGCAATTAAAGCTATTTTTTTTAACAAGTCGCTAGCCTAGCGTTACATGTCTTAAATACTGGCAAGAAAATGGTGATTCAAATCTTCCTAAGATTTCGTTCTGGACACAGTTATTAAGTGGCTCTTGTCACATGATCCACGAGCAAGCTCCCACCTAAAAATTAAGCCCAAAATACATAGTTTCTTGGAGCCAGATTTCGCTCTAAATCGATGTGGAGTCTAAACATTTATGTAATAAATGCGAATAATTCCATGTCTCGTTCATTGTTCAAATCATAAAATGATATTATTTTCGATTACACGCCAACACACCACACTACCAAACATTTGAAGTCAATAATTCATTTAGGTTCAGAATCGAAAAGTCCAACACGTCTTACCTGTAGCTACTAGTTATATGTCATTAAAGTTTACCTATAAATCCGTAAATAACAAATTTCCTAATTTACGAGAAATAAAATGTGTATTAGGATAATTTCGAATGTATATTTTCTTCCATCTTTTGAATGTTGTGCCTGTGCAATGATTAAGCCGTAGATAAATATTCCTGCTATTATAAATTATTTTCAAATTCGGCGCTTGTTTCATGCAAGTGAAAATAAAATCACTTAAGCAATTCCGATGAAAAGCTTCCAGTCATAACAATTTTTAGTATTGTACCTATATTTTTGGATTCATTCCAATAAAATAACATTGCCAAACATTATAAATGACTGACCAATGACCAAATCAGGTGTGGTTTTAGGCTTTGTCATAAAAACCGAACCAGTTATTTAAATTGAATAATTAAAGCCTTTTCGAGAATTAATGAATATACAATGTCCTTCCGGAAAATTTTAATATCGGACTCAGACATTAGCTCGTGTAACGGTGCTTCAAACTATTTTACCATACTAGATTTATAAAAGCTCAAGTATGATAATCATAAGCAATTAATAATAACTTTGGTTCTAATGAGATCAAAGCCATAATTTGAGTTAATAGTATTTAGTACAGTTCTTCAAGCAACTCTGCAAGATAATGCCGCTTATACTCATGTTGTCTGATTGATGTATTATACTATAGTTGATTATGGAGTTAGAAAAACATATTTTGTATCATGTAAAAATTACACCCTGTATTTCTATTTAGGTCTCAATTGGCCAAGTACGGTAAAATTATTTATTAATCATTAATAATTTCCATCATTAATGTCCCGTATTGACATTTACTCGTCTAATATTGTGTATAACTAACTGTACAGTAAACATGTCAAACATTTTACGAGATGAGGGATTGATGTATCATCTATCCTTTCTTACTTGCTAAAACGGATTTTTGCATTGTAATGAGCGAGCAAAAGCTAATAGAACAAAAATATTAATTTTATTAACGTATACTGAGATAGCATGAAACGCCGAACCGCTAGCAGCTTAGAGTACTTAAAAATGATGAAAATTGGTCTGTCGGCACGCAATTTTATATACTTAATATTAATAATTATTAAGGGAAGGTATGGTAAAATAAGCCAATTTGTTTTTATAATAAATAAATATTTTGGGACAATCTTACACAAATCGACCTAGTCCTACGGTAAGTTTTATAAAAACTTTTCATTTTCTTATTAAACTTATATCATATTAACAAGTTGAGATTTACAAGTTTTTGTAAATGATGCGAATTGTTCCTGGTTTCGTGGGGTCAAATGTCTGTAAGAGTATGTAGTCAAATGTCAAATTAATACAAAACGTCAGAAATAATAATCAAAGTTTGCGGGCCTAACGATCAAAACGCCTCTAACTAAATCATAGAGTAATATGATGTCACAATACGATGTTCATGCGTCCTAAGGTATGGAAAATCAAGAAAATTGCTATTTAGACCGTGAAATCTTGCGTTTATGTATACCTATAGTTGTGATACCATGTATTTTTATTAAAATGGAAGAAATCAAATGGCATCTTAATGATTATTCAAATATTTAACGTCTTGTACCTTTAGTAATTTAAATACAAATATTTTGCTTTTGTTGATACATTAAATTTTCGTACCAAATATACACCTACGTTGACATTTAAATGTACTTTTTCCTAACTAGTGCGTAAAAAGTGCACTTTTCGCACGCTTCGCGTGCGTAAATTTCACTTTTTAAGGCACTTGCTATGAAAAATTAGGTTCGATACTCGTGTAAAAACTTCTTTAAGACTCGGGTGATTGTCACCCTCGTTTCACTCGGGCTCCCGTCGAAATTTTTTTTTTAATCACTAGTATCGAAATGTACTATTTTAATCTACACTTTTTTATGATCCATAGGTGATTATCTGCCAATTTAAGTAAGTTTTATGAAATAAATCAGCAATTGTGTCAAGTACCCAATTACAAGCTTTAGCAAACTTCGCCTGATTAATGTCAAGTTTAAGGGCATGCACCAATGGAATAAGTAATCTCTGCTTTTAGTTTGAATACTGTATGCGGTAGCGGCAGGGCAGTGTTCAGACTAGAGGTCGCAGTTCGAACATAGGCTCATTGCTATTACAGATTTTTTGGAAGTTTTTGGACATGAAACAGTGAGACAACAGTTAAATTTTTTAATGTTAGTACCCGAGTCATTTGTTGATTCTGCAATTTGGGAAACTCTATAATATAAAGGGGTTTATAAAATACCATTAGTTTGTATATTAACAAAAATCGAAAGTAACTACCTATCATTCTTTTATAGTTTTTGTGGGGAGTAAAGTGAGGAGTGATTTTTTTTTTTCATTTCAATCCTAACGTGTGATATATTGTAATATAGGTATTTAAAAATGAATAGGGGTTTACTAACATAATTTTTGATAATGTAAATATTTTCGGATATAATGGCTCCAGAAGTTAAAAAAATGCGTCCCTAACCCTCTAACCTTTGAACCATAACTTAAAAAAAAATGAAAAAAAAAAATTAATAGTAGAACTAGGTATATGAAAAATTATTTTGAACTTGATAGGTTGAATAGTTTTATAAAAAATGACAATATAATTTCTGAACTAAGTTTGTAATATAATCGTGTAAGCAGGTATTTATTGTACCTGTAATTTGTACAAAATCACAATGAAATGACGTGCTTTCAAAGAAAGTAAAAACGGTGAAAATCGGTTTATGAAATAAAGAATTATCCCATAAAAATCATCTGCCATACTTTAAGCTCGCGCGCAATAGTTAGTAAATGTCGCTGTACGTGGAACGCGCATAAATCCTATATGGCGGTGTTAAGACTTTTTCTTATTACTGTTATCACTGCATGTTACAACCCCTTCCTACTACCCGTAGTGGGACTGAAATAGACAACATTTTTTCGAATTTTCCATGTGAAAGTTGGAATCTGTAAGTCTATAACTATTTCTTTAGTTGTGGGCCCGTTTTTAGGGTTATGTACTTAATATGTCAACTCAGTGTAACAAATAGCCCAATTTTTAACTCTTAAGTGGGGACACTATTGTGACGGACGGAAAACTACGAAACCCTAACTGAGCGTGAGCGTAGTATTTTTTAATCATTTTCTATTCCTTGCGTTCCAAATACAATGAGTAGAATTCCAAGGTAAAGGTTTCATACAGTTTGAAAAACACTGGTGTAAAGCAAGCCACGGTAATCCTTTTCAGATAAGGAAAAATGCTTTTCTTGTTGATGTGTCCGGATATTCCAGAATGTCCGGCGATTGACATGCTGTTCTCGTCTACACACGGCATTTCACAAACGTTTAAAAAAATTAAGTTTAAATTAGTATACGCGATTTAATCTGTAATACTTTTTTGTTGTTTTATTTCACGAGTAAAAAAAATAATGTTTTTATATATAATCAGATAATTCACGGCTTCAGTCATGTTCACGGCTTTAGTAACTCGCGTTAGGGCTTCAAAATTGAGGCCTAATATGTTCTCCGAAACATGTCGTGCAAGTGACTAAATAAACGTGAGTGAAGCTGTGTTATTCATAAATTGTTAGATTATGAATAACACTTTCACACAATTTCTTGATTCATTCAAGAAATTTTACATGTATTCTCTCTTAATTTTTTTTGTAAGCTGCGTGCGGTGATCTAAAAAAACATAGAGTTATGAGATGTACTGTACGGCACACAGAGCACTAGTGTCTTTATACAGTGAAACTCTTTAGGGTCGCAAAGTTGGTATAATTTTCAGCCCGCTTCAGCGGTAAACTTACTTTTGTAACACGAGAGAAAAAAGAGATTAGTATCCTGTCTTAACGGAGAGCGGTTCTACGCTTGGCTTCGATAATCAATATGTAACGCATGGACAATTGTATATACAATCCCACAAGTATTCAGCTATATTATGATATTAAAATAGATCTACATACATACCTACTTATATGACTGATATGGATTTTTCATAAGTAGCAATAAGATAATAATCTAATAGCGATTTTGACTTCAACTGCAGCAACAATACAGGCCGCTTAGGACATAATTATTACGTAAACTCGTTCCTGTAATTATAAACATACGCGCAAATATAGCCGCAGTCGTGACATCGTTCGGAAGTCGAGGGTTCAATAATTGAGTGTAACAGAAAGATAAGCTATAAAATCAATGGAGAGGACAACAGCTGCATCTTCAATTTATGTATATGTGGATTCGTGATGCGTCGCGGTCCGGCGCCCCCGCCACCGGCCCTCATATTTATACGCTAAAGCGGGCGTCCCAAAGAGTTCAAACGTGCGTCGGGCGCTCGGAACAGTAGACGATTGAGAAGCGAATCGCACCGCGTGGGTAGACAAGGGCGAGTGCAGTGTGCAGTGCGTACGGGTCGAGTCTTGTGTCGCTGAAAGCTCGCCGCGAAGCCTCCGGATCCCGAGAGCGGCGGCACCGCGCGAGCGCCCGCCTCCGCCGACCGCCTCGCGTCAGTGCCGGGCCGGCCGCGCCGCAGACATCACGCTCCGGCTACACGAGACGCTCCTCAGCCCAGCTGGACTCTAGTGACATAAACATTTTACTGACCTGCAATCGACGACCTCAACATTCGCACTGACATTCAGTTATAGAGGTAAGCTTTGAAATTATTTTAAAATATTTGCGGTTCACATATTTTTACATTTTATAATAACACTTAAACAATTAAATAAATATTAATACATGGTTGTGTGAGGTGGTAAGTAAATAATGAATAGTTACCTGAAGGCTGTTGTAGCTGAAGCGGCTACGAACCGGCCGGCGAGCTTTTCCGCCGAGTTCTTCAACAGAATACATTATCCCTTCTGTCAGTAGGAATTTACTATGAGTAATATGTTCTTTTAAGTTTCTTACTTAATGCGATTTAAACTTTATAAGACTTTACATAGTAATTTGCTTTTTAAGATGAGATTATTTTAATCGTTTCATTAATTTAACTTAATAACATATATACGCAAAAAATCATTAAAACATTAACTTAAAGTAGATGAAAAATAAATATTATAAAACTTATAACTTAATTACAAATGCAATTATACAATAAAACTCACCATAAACTGAATTATAATAAAAATATACTGCAAATTTTCCGCATGAACGCCTTTAGAATTATAATTTCATACATTAAGTTAACTATTAGTCTCGCATTACACATTAAACATTACAATTACCTCATACGATATGATCCTTTTAAGTACGATAAAATAAATGATCAGCCGATCGTCTAATCGCAGAAGTAAATAAAGGTTTGAATAGGTTTTCGTGAGGTGGACCCGCGGCCCGCGCGCCTCGCGCCGCTCGCGGCGTGGCGGATCCGATATTTCACACCGCCAACCACTAATCATTCTCGATTGTACTTTACAAAGTACATCCAAATTAATTCCTCTACTTAATCCTAACAACGGGAGTTTATTACGGCCGCGTTGGAGGACTTAGAGGTGGCTGAAAACAATGAAACAAACAAATGTGATTGCTTCTTAGCGCTTACAAGATTGACGACCACTTTTGTAGAAAAGCTTTCAAGCAGTTTTGTTTTAAACTTTCACAATAAAACTACTATCTATAACCATAACAACATATAACCGTTAAAATAAAAGTGACAAATAGAATTTAAGATTAGGACCAATGAATTAATAAAGACAACGTCGTAAAAAATTCAAGTGTCCAGCTTATGTTAGCAATCTCAATTAAGTTATAGTTAAAAAGTATAAGACGACGTCAATAGACGTTACTCACCTGAAAGGGTTAAATTTATATTACGTTATATGATTACTACTCATTGCATTGACAAAATTCATATTCGAGTAAAATAAATTATTTCTTTATTTTAATTACTAATAAATCTTTAGCATACATATATGTACATACATATTTACGGTTTACGTTTGTGTTACAAAAACATATTTATTATAAATTTTTACGGTCTTCGTAACTTTGAGACCCTGAATACAAAGCTCCAGGTCTTCGGTACCAATCCGAAGTATACAATGCTTCGGTAGCGAATGTATTTATGTACTCGTATCTTTATCAAGAGTATTCGTTTCTCAGTTACAGATGTTAGTTTATTTATTTAAATATTTATTCATTATCTACATGTTTTGATGAGAGTTTGGCCTAATGGATCATATGAAACCCTGCCTATGAATCCAACGGTCCCGGGTTCAAATCTCAGTAAGGGCATTTATCTGTGTGATGAGCATTGAGCACGATATTTGTTCCTGTGTCGATTTTATTCTATGTATTTGTATATTATATATTAGCTTTTATATATTTATATATATAAATAGCCGTCGAGTACCTACCTACAATAATTAAATTATATAAACTTTATTACATTAATTAAAACAAACAAGTACAAATAGCGGACTTATTGTCTTAAAGTACTCCCTACCAGTCCACCATTACACTATGTACGGCTCTCTTAATTCTTCATTTATTTTTATTTCCTTTTTATTGACTCATCATTCTCATTAATCTGAAGCACCTAAATATTACAATGCAAAGTACCTAGTTAGTTATGCTGTGTATGAAACTGTCATGATGAGATGGAAGTAATTAAGACGTGCAAGTGTATGAATTTTTGTTTAGTTAGCGTTCGGTGGCGACCTTCAAGCCTAAAAACGTTTGTCATGTAACGCTCGTTAGCTCGGAGGTACACCAATTGACAAAATGTCCTCAACCATCTGACATAGCATCTAAGCGCAATAGGAAGTCAATTTATCATTAGGTACATAAGATGCGAATGCACCTAATACCTACAAGATGTAAACATCATTACGGTTTAAATTTTCATTTTTAAATACAAAACTATCGTGAAATTCAAACATATGTATTAATTGTATATAGAAGAGGGTAACTCACGTTTTATAAGTCGAGTATAGCCGGCTATAATCGACGTTGACGTCGGTTAGCCAACGCGAACGGCTCATGATTATGCTCCTCGTTACGAAGTGAAACATGTCGAGCAATATTCGACTTAATAAAGTCGTGAAAACGCCGGACGTCAAGCGCAAAACTACAAAATATTATTCAAAGTAAATAAATAGTATAATATCCGTTGATCAAATAATAACCTTGATCGGCTATATGGAACCAGGACACTGCAAAATGTTTTCATTTCTTGATCTTAGTTCTTGGAGGTAATCACATTATTTTCTAGAGACATTTTTGTGGCATTTTACAAATGAGCTTTAAATTTAAAAGTTAACTAAGACATTAACAGGAGCGAGTGTAAGTTGTTAAATTGGTGTAAACATAACATATACATCTTCATGTAACAAGGAAATGTATGCCATCAGTATCACGAGTAAGTACCTACTCTATGTATTTTGACCAAACGCACTTATCATACGGAGCTCTCAGAAGCTAATTCGTGAATACACAATTTATTTCTGTCTCAATAAAAAGAGAAAAGGTATCAGTTTATAAAATATTAAATGTGAGTTTACTTTAATAGTCTAAACGATTAAAATTAAAATAAAACAATGTACTTGGCATGGTGTAAATGTTAATAAAACCTATTCAGTTCCTATTTTAAGAAGACAAATTATTATTTACGTTTTTAATATTCTGAACATCGAAATCCTTTCGATGACTTTCTTTTGGTCACAAGGCATCATCCAAATTAGTAACCGTAATCGATAGACAGCTGCCATTAAACCGAAGCCAGTACAACGGAAATAATAATAAATAAAAAAGATATAATTATAAATGTCCAGCAAAAAGTCTTGTCAGTCTTAAAACGAAAAAAAATTGTAAAAGATTGTGCGCCAAATGGCAACTAGAATTTGATGAAATTATAAAATACTAATCAATGAAATGAATCCCTTAATCCTAATTTTCTGACGATTTATGACTTAGTTATTGTAGTCGATTATACTTATATTTGCCAGTCACTTTTCGTTGAAGAAAAACATCGTGAGGAAAGCGGACTAATCCTAATAAGGCCTAGTTTACCCTCTGGGTTGGAAGGTCAGATGGCAGTCGCTTTCGTAAAACTAGTGCTTACGCCAAATCCTGGGATTACTTGCCAAGCGAACCCCAGGCTCCCATGAACCGTAAGAATGCCGGGACAACGCGAGGAAGATGATGAAGATTCAAATTCGGAAAACATTTACGGTACTTACGCTCTTGTTCTAAAAACCCCTGTCTAGAACAGGGAAACCATTGTTTCAGGTGCTGGACTACCGAGTCCAGTAGACAGGAAAATAACATTATGTAACATTAAAGGTCACCAGCACTGTAGATTAATTGCCGGCAAGGTCTATCACTTACCTATAACTTATAAGTTACTGGGAGATACTACTTATAAGTTGTGTGATAAAACATCCAAAATTATGTATTTTTAATAATTTTATTTAATTAATTTAACTTTACATTATTTTATTCAATGTGTCTACGTTTTCGGTAGCGCATAGTACCCGTAATAGCAATGTTATTGACACATAATGTCAATATTTAAAAGCTAAATAAGAATCTCAACATCCCTTAAAAATAAACAATGAAGGCATACTTTAAATCTATTGCGCTCGAATGAATGAGTTAATTGTAGATAAATGTTGCGATCTGTCCGGATGATTGCGTGCTGGTTATGGCGTCGCAGCGACTCGCGGCGGGAGCCGGCGCGCGGCGCGCGGCGCGGTGGCGAGTTCAAGTGCAGGGTTGAAGGTTCCGCCACGCCGCGGCCACACGCCTTCGCGATGCATTTGAGGACCTCCACACTGTCCGACGTACACCGCGAATATTTTTTTTTTATTACCGAGTTACAGCTATATTTTATTCGTAATGTTTAAGCTAAATATCTACCTCCTAGCCTAATATGGTCGGATTTTAATCACTTGTCATAATATCTATCACGTTTAAATAAGTGTAATAAGTATGTGAGTGCGAAAGTGACGGATAGCGCGATAGATGATAAAATGTCAACCATGGAGGACGTTCGCTCTGCGCATCTAATAGACACGAGTTATAGTACCTCAAATCGATTTTCATCGCCTTTACATAAAAACAATAATTTGGAAAGAGTCTGCTACATTATTGTGTAATACTTAACGTTCTGTAAGTGCGTAAATCGTTAATATCATACAAAAGAAAACGCAGAGGTTACCTAGTGAAGTTCCATAAAACTGAAGGGCACCGCATATTAACGATATTACGTAGCAAATTTTTTGCGCGATAAAAGTGTCGAATTACTTAATTGAAATTCTTGTTCAACGAATGAAAAATCTTTAAAAACTAAGCTGCACATTCGTGCTATGAAACATATGAAACGATGGCATGTCTAGCTTTGCGGTGTCGATTTGAACTGAATTCATCCATTATTGTTTGAATGTTAATATAATGACGATTAGATGTATATTGTTATTATTTAGCTGGAGCAAATAGCCATTGATGACGACAGAGTAACAAGGTCGACTACTTAATTGTAATGGCGAAGCTTCCGATTCTTTTGTTTCAAACATTAAGCTGCGGATACACGCCTTGTTGATAAAACTTAAATGACGAGATTACCTTCTTCCGTTAACAAAATTTGAAGTGCCAAACCGAAACATAAGTTTTACTGTGAAAACACATTTATATATGTATTACATAAGTTGACGAATCTTAAAGTAAAAACTCATTATCACAACCTATAATTATAATTGATTGAACAAATTTATGGACAATGCTTTTCTCTCTGAAGTAATTGCTGGATAGCTATTCCATAAACACATATATAAACACTTACATATATTAGGCAACATCTACAGTTATGTTCAATATACGACCCAAGAGAAAATAAAATGGAATAACATGAATCATAGGAATGAATGTAGTACAAACCATGTCATCCATGTTGAGACATAGCCGTCATTTAATCGGCAGCTATAAAATGAAATGCCCTCAAAACGTGGAGAAGATCTGCTGACTTCGCATTAATATGTGCACGTCAATATGCGCGCGCAAGCCTCGGCGTGACAGAATGCGCGGGCGCGCTTCGCGGTGCCACGCGCCGCCGCCGTCGCCGCCCGCTTCCTGGGAAAATGGCAACTTATGGGGAACTGAATCTGCGCCGGTGCCATTGACCTCCACAACCTGCCACACTCGAAGCACATGTGTTGCCATTCATATATTTACTTTACCTACATATGTAAATTCCATGTAGGTTTATGGACTTTAATAAATTCCGCTTCACAACTGATGGGCAGTATTCGTAAATTACTGCTATTAATCGGTCGAATTCCGAAATTGACAAATGACTAGCAAAAATTGGAGATGGAATGTTTCAATTGTTTATGTATAATTATGAATGGTAACAAAAAAATAGTACGTATTAGAACGGCTTGAAGTGCAGTAAAAGCGCGAGTGCACGACGCTGCGCCCGCGCGGCCGATGCTCTAGGAACGGGCACCGTTACCGGACCACAAGAATGTCGCAAAAAACCTCGGAAACCGTTTCTGTTTCCCTTGCCATATTGTAATCACGGTCGGATGGAGTCAAGTGGGGTAGACCCGAAATGCGCGGGGCCCGATTGTAACGTCGTGACGTGACTTTGATTTCATGGTATATTCATTGGGATATTCGCGTACTATTATATAAGTATCAAAGCGTGCACATCGTGATAATCTAATCATAGAATCGTGACATTGATTATAGAAATTATTAAAACTATAAATAGTCTTATTTGCTATTTATTATACGATGATGATTTGAATTGATTTGTCCTAAATAAGGACTTTTAAATATGCCAACGATTTTTTAATAACTAGGGATACTTAAGTAAGTAATAGTATTAGTTTCGTGTATATATTACGTAGCATACAATGTAAATATACAAACCTAAAACATATTCAATTTAAAAAAATTACACTTATTTGATTATAACAAGTATATTTATGTACGTTCTCGTACCAGACGAATGATGAAAATACTGAAACTGATGCTAATATTTTATTACATGCAGTAAATGAAAAACATTATAATCGATTTACAAAAGTGTACATTACGATACACTCGTACAACAAACACATTTTAATTTGGTTCCATTGTTACAGACAGTGATCCAAGGTAATGTAATTAATCTATTCAATATACAGCTTATCAAAAGAATACGACATTTATAAGAAAACGAAATTACTCGATATGTAAAAAAACTTATTGTAACAAAAAAATGGCTTAAACTTTTAATTTTTTTAAATATATAATCATACTCAGTTTAGGTATACTCTACCAGGTAGAGTATACCTATACTTCCCAACTGACGTGCAAACATTTATAGTCCGTAGAACAAAAGAAAATAATCTGCAAATACTAAATGTAGGCACCACGCCGTACTGGACGCCGGCTCCGGTTTACTCTGCGTGGGAATATATTTATAAGCCCCTGTAGAGACAGAAACTCTCTCCCATGTTAGCGAAAGAAAGAAAAAGAATTTTCTTTTACGACAGGATGGTTATAGGTCCCTAATGTAAACGAGAAACGAGTAAGTAGTCACCGGTACGAAACCTCGCGACGGGTCGCCGCCTGAATATCAATATCAGAATAAGAGCTGTGATGCAGGTCACAATGACCGATAAAGAGAAACACACAAATATGGCCCTACTCGAGGTCCGTTTAAAATTCACATTCAATAGCGTTGTTCGCTAGGCGCTCGGTACCGCCTAATGGAATGTAGGTTATGATGTTATTTAGCTCGAGTTTTTTGCTGGTCTGAGTTTTTATTACAATAGTTATCTCCTTTCATGTCAATCAGTAACGTATAAGGCGTGAAAGTACTGACGTCACTGTGCTAAATTTCGGCTTGTTAATGTAATATCATCCCCGGCCAATGGGTCGACCTGCTTAGCTAACATCTCACTTGTTGGCCGTACGTGGGAATGGGCTCACCTACATTAATTTAAAGTGTTTTAAAAAACTGAATTTAGAAAAGTTTGGTAGGTATCCATTTTTGAATCGCTTAACAGGTAGAGTACGGATATGGAATAGGGTATTCATAATCATAAATAAACATCCTTACAAACATTATAATTGATCTCCTTCACCTTAGGAGGCTATAGTAGTAGCAATAGATTTTAATATTAGTATAGTTTATAAATATTTCTCATATAATTGTAGAAGGGAACGTACTAAATGGAGAAAGTGTTTTTTTAATGGGACCGTAACCCAAGTTGTTACCGTCCCATGTGTGTATTTCCCGAAATTCGACCACGGGGCCATATCGACGGTGGAAATTTCAAATGTCGTAAGGGACATACTTTTATATGCGACTTACGACATTTGAAATTTCCACTGTCGATATTATAAGCGTCGAGTACTCTAATCGTGACATTTAAAACTCTGTCAGACACGAAGACATGGTGTTTTAGAATTATGTTTAATTATGAATGATATAATTAATTATTTGTGGGTATATAAACTGTACATTCTCTGAAAAAATAACCATGAGACTTTTGAGTCCGATTATTTTCGCACTGAAAGTTTCTTAAATTCGAGTGCACGACTCTCAATAATCGGCCCCCAATAAATGATTTTTTTCCGACATCATTTTATAGGTACTTGTTTATCTGTAAACTTCTGTCTAGTATGGTAGTAATATGCAGAACGACGTCATATTGTATAAAAGATACTTAGAGACAAATATTGTAGTTATTTAACAGTTTATTTTGAAATATTTGCTAATATTTATCGGATTCACAAAAGTATAGTGTAGTTATCAATGTAAATGTATGGCGTTTTACTAATTATACTAGTAACTAATGTTATTGCAGCAAATTGTTTAAAACAACACATAAAGAAACCACTTCAAAATAAACTTCCCAAAACAGTCTTATTCTTTACTGAGGAATAATCAACCGAGGAGAGCTACGTTACCCGGCCTAAGGAAACTGAATGGCGTTGTCTACGGCACACACTCTAAGTAACAAGACAAATAGACATGCCCATTTTACCATTTACCGAGTAAAAATTCTCATGGCGTGTTTGAGTAGGTCTTTTACCAATTAGTATTTATACCGATATACGACGTTTACGTTCCTGTGAAGTGTCTACGACAATGTAGGAGCCATACATATACATACATGTATCAGTTTTTGTCCCATTAGGCTTTATTTATACAAATTACTTATAGACAAAAATAAATCTTTTTTTTTTTTTTTTTTTTTTTATGACATAGGCGGCAAACGAGCAGACGGATTGCCTGGTGTTAAGCAATTACCGTCGCCCATGGGCACCCGCAACACCAGGGGAGTCACAAGTGCGTTGCCGGCCTATTCTTTATTTCAAAACGAACTTTTTTAAACCCCTTTTCACTATGTAATCAGGTGTATAAGCATATCAAAAAGCCAGCAAAATTATGGTGAGTTTTAAAAAATCCTCCTAAATTATACATATATCTATTTTAAATTTCAAGGGTTACCCTACATATATAAAGCCATGACCATTTTAGTTGATTATATATTTACATGAACGAAGCTATTTAATGCAACTTCGGATTTAATTATCCTACCTTATTTTCGTGATAATACCTCGAATTAATTAGTCAGCGCAGTACTCATGAGTACCGTAACATACGGAAACTTTCCGGAAACTCATATTTGCGTAAAAATGGCGTAAAGGGTCTCACGAAACAGTTCACGGTGCGCAAAACAGTTCTTAATGACGCAATTATAAATAGTAACTAACAGTTTTTACGTGAGTTAAATGGCTCGGGCTCTCCATAATGTCCAGATTGTGTTTTATCGTGCGGAACGCGCGATGTCATTGTCCTGGGAGGTAGGCGCTTGCACCTCGAAAGCTGTGTCTAGTTAACGCCACATAGGCATCTTCCGTAAATCTAAATATTAACCATTATAATATGTGCGCCCTGTTTACATATTTAGACTGCATGCTGCTTGTAATTGGATCAATTATTTTTAAAAAATATGTCGAAAAATCAATAAAAGCACTTCACAGTCCATGGCGCTCAAGTACCGCGTTTATCACACTTTTCTCTTCTATAGGGGAGAGTCGATGAAAGTAATATGTCAACCGAGTCTCCACATGAATTATTCACACTCGAAGAACGCTCAAAGGAAATGTATACGAAAATCAATAAATTGGCGAAAAAGCCTGGTAGCTTCCATATTTAAGTAGATATTTATATCAAAAGATTTTCACTGTACTTAATAGCATAATGTAGCCGGCAAGGCTCTCATACGAATTTAATCAGATTTAGCTGAGAGATTATGAGATTATTTAGTTCATATAATTAAGTCCAGGTATGCCTACCTGCTCGTCAAGGACTGGCACTCAGACGGCAGCATAGTTAATTCCTATTATCGAGCCAGTAAAACGATCACGCGAGTAATCTGCGATTTTACTTCCTGCTCCGCGCTTCCCTAAATTCGGTTCTAGACATTCGTGCGCCGACATCTTCACCTTGAAGGAATATAATATAGGCATTTTTTGGTACTAGTTTTTTCACACCAATAATTATAATTCTTATACGTATTCATTCAATATCTTGATGTTAGAGCTAATCACGATCGTTTCTGTTCTTATACGAGTGTTATGGTGTAAAAAACATGTATGCTTGATGGTCATTATGAACATGATAACTATAGAAGTGATGTAATATTTATTTCCTTAATTGTATTTTTTGCATAATTCTACTTAAGAACGCCTTTGTAAAGACTCTTACTTATTTACTCATCTGCTTTTTAATATATAGGTAAAAAGCAAAGCAGCTATGCTAAGGCTAGTCACAGAAACTAATAACGAATTTATACAAAACGTGAAAGTCCTGATGGTTACTACGACTACTTCAGCCACGGACGTCGAGAAAATCGAAGTTCGCATTTAGGACGATTGTTTCTGTCACTTAATTAGAGTAAAAGAGACAGATGACCGAAATTTACAAACTTCAATTTGGCTACTTTGGCCTGATGTACATACGTAATTATGCAAAATCACTCCACAAACGTAAACAAAAACACTGTTACTCATCTGAAATGATGTAAATCGATTGCAATGCCCAACAAATTGGATGTTGTATGTATATCGATAAAGTGAACATGTAAGAGCTTCAATAGGTATTTAGAATTTGCGACGGTCGTAGGAGTTTCTCGATTGAGTTATTGATTATAACCGCATAAGCATTCTTAAATTGCAACCATACCTATTAGCATGGTGTGCTTAATAATGTATACTGTTCAGTGTTATTCTTTGCAATAGTGAGTAACCGACGTGTACTAGAAGATGCGGTCTTCCGAGTTTTAATATTTGACCGTTTTATTAATTTCCAAAAAAATAATGTCAGAAATGTGCTTTCAATGTATAAAATTGCAATAAAAACGTTCCTCATGCTATCACAAAACATACGGCTACCAAATTTTCGGAACACCATTGTCTCTTGTAAATACACGGTGGTAACTGATGGTAAGACATTAATCTATTAATAATCCTTCATTCAATTGAAGAGATAAAATTAGGCAAGATATTTTTTTTATAGTTTAAATATAAACACTAGTTTCACCCCGCAACTTTGATCGCGTAGAGTAGTAAAATTATCAATTAGGTACTTTCAGCTGCTTAGCAGTTAAATAAAATCAAACACCACAAACAGTTCCACCTTTCCAATCTTGCATTGTCTGTCATACTCTATGGACTGGATTTTTATACACAATAATGTTTTAAGTACATTGACGTCAAGCTTAAACATTTCCAATTGGCTCCAGTGGTAGTCAGGTTTCCGGAGTATGATATTATTGCGGGCAGGCAAACATATATTTCGATGCGGTAAGTGGTTTCTTAAAAATTGCGGCGGCGCAGTTGGTAACGGTACTAAACTACCATTAACATTGCATGTTGCATAATGACATGTAACGTGAGCTCATTTCCTACTCCGGATTCTGTTTTAATAACGTTTATTGAATGACAAACCGTTCTTAATAATGGGATGTATTTATATTGCGAATTAATGTGTTTTGCATAAACATGTACAAGTGTTTAAAAAATGCCAAAGTAAATAAATGTGTAGGTACTTATATACAAGTTTTTTGTTAAACTCGTGTAGATGAGTCGTGTAATTAGGCGGAAGGAGCGGAACCACGGAAGGCGCCAATAGTTTTTATCAAAAACACTTAAGTAATCGCCAATAGATGATGAATCGTTTATTTATTTTAAGCTGGCATCTTTTTACGTTCTACAGCTATACTGGAGAGGGCAAAGAAACGGGCGTGTAAACACGGCACTTGAACGTAGCCTACCGACCTACCGACTGCTTTAGTGGGCGCGGCCGCCGTACTAATTTCAAACCGTTCTTTTGTTTCTCATTCCATTGTCAAAATAACATTTCTCCGAACGGCGTAAAGATTAAGAGGGAAAGATACAATAGTTATTTGTGCAACAAGAGAGGAAAGTTGTTTTTTCTTGCGAGTGTTAATTTTGAGTCCCGAGTAAGCGAAAGATTCTATAATTGAATCACGAGCGTAGCGAGTGATTCTAGTGTTAGAATCTTGAGCGTAGCGAGGCACTCAAAAACACGAGATGTAAAATAACTTTACTCTAGTGTGACACATACAACTTTTCACCTCAGTAGTGAGAACATATTGAAGGTTAAATAAGTTGACAATAATGTCATTTTTAGTACAAGCTTTTATTGCCGACTGTACTTTTTTCACAATCGTCATCTACTTCTTCGAAAGGATTCTAATGAGCCTAAAAACCACGGGTTTATCTTGTGTATTTTAGGAGTTGCTTTTGCTACCTTCTGACTCCAGCATCAGATCAGATCAGTGGTACCATAATATTGCATTGTAACCGAAATTACATAAGTGTGTTAAATTTCAGCTCAATCGGTTAAAGATGTCTGCTTCAAAATTGAGATTTCATCCGGATAAATATACAAATACATACATAAAGTTAAATAAAATCTTGTAAAAAATGAACATCAAGTTAACCACACTCATTTAAGTGTTTTATCTGCAACTGCACTGGCTTCATTACTTAATGTTTTGTTTAAATATTTTCATTATTAAATATGTACATTTCAAAATAATAATATTTGATTAATTTGTGAGGGTTTAAAAGTGTTAGTGGTGTTAAGGGACTCCATTATGTCCTATTATAATAAATATATACATATAAATACTTAAATACATAGAAAATACCCATGACTTAGGAACAAATATCTGTGCTCATCACACAAATAAATGGCCTGACTGGTATTCGAACCCGGGACCACTGGCTTCTTAGGCAGGGTCATAACCTACTAGGCCAGACCGGTCGTCAATTAAAAAGCTACTTTGTCTCACTCCCTGGAGTGACGAAAGTAGCAACTTTCCTCACTCTCTGAAAGTGAGGAAAGTCGCACTTTCCTCACTCCCTGGAGTGAGGAAAGTAGACATGTTCGAGCTGCTGAGGTGAAAATGTATATACTCGTTTGCCTTAAAATAAACGACTACTTATCAACTTACCTTTATGCTTAATTATGCGAAACCATATGATTCTCGTTTGAACTAAGTATTGAGTATTTTTTTTTTTAAGATAAAACGTGCTTGGGAAAGTTATACGTCAAATATTTATTCTATTTTACGTGGTCTAGTCATCTTGGTGGCAAGTAATTTAACGAAAATCTAGTGTCAATATGGCATCGATGCCTCTTGCGGTCGCACATTAGGCTGCGCGGGCTCAACCGCCGCCATTGTGGTTCCGACTTACTAAATCAATATTTGCGCAGATGTCGGCGCAAGAGCATGCTTTGCTCGTAGCGACCTAATATCCATACAGCTTATATGGCGAAGTTAGCGGTAAATTCTCTCAACAGCTACTTGTAATCCTTCAAATGTGGGTCGATGCTGCACGCACAGGTTGACCCCGGTGAGCTTCTCTCGGGGGAGCGTCTCATTCAGACTGAAGCTCGCGGGCCCTATTATTTTATCTTCCCTCGTTCCCATGCATGCCGAGGCTATTCGTTTGTACCTTATATAGCCACGAATGTGTTTATTCGTAAAACCACATGATAATATGCTTGGTAATGAATAAATATCTGTCTTACAGCGTGTATATTATGTATAATAATTAAAGTTTAAGGAATCGAGCAGTCGATGGATGTTACATTTTCGTCATTTTTTTTTAATCATATTTTACTTAATGATAATAAATAAATAATATTAGATTAAGTGATTAGGTCACAATAGCACGTTACCCATATTATAAGAAAAAATATATATATATTGAAGATAAAAATATTTCAATTTAATATAACTAAACATTTATAGCAAGCATCAAAAAGCAGGTATCTACATAGCTCGTCATTAAAGAAAAGCTATAACCCTACATCGTATATATCGTATAAATAATAAAGATGGCTGGGAGTAGTTGATTAAAGTGAGTTTTTATAGTCTACCCTTTATAATGCCTAAATAACAATAAACCTAGTACTTATCTTGATGGGAGTTGCGTAGTGCATCGTTAAGCTATCACGCGATATAATTACTGCTTCTCGATTGCAAAAATATGTAGTAGAATAATTCAAGTGCAGGATACCGGAGCAGGCCTGCGCCCTCGCAATGGTTTTTTAGCGCTAGGGCTTTCTTTGTTTATGTGCGTTTTTATCCTCGTGTGGTTTCCAAGTGAAAACGAATCGCATAATTTTCTGAGCGATGCCCACGATTCCCGTGTAATATGATAATGCAATGTATATTTTATGGCTAGTGCTACATATTATAGTTTTTTCGTACTAACTGGTTCGCTTCAGTGCAATCCCATTGCAAAAACATGATCCACGACGCTATTGTTATTGCGCTACTCGCGGCACAAAAGTGAATTTAACTAACATTGTTTGATAATAATAAGAATATACCAAATAATAAGACTAGGTAGTTTGTGTCAATCTTTATAGTACCTACATACTTATATTAATTTTGCTACATTGAATTTAGGTACTTGTTTCCAATACTTTTCAAATGTTTGTCTTGGCCACAACTAAACTTTAATTTCTGAAAGGAGCTTTTTAGGAGATTAACACCTAGGAGGTACGTGCCTTACCTCTAAAAGCTCATGCATGGCGTACGTTCGCAAGAGCTTGCCATTCATTCCTTACACAGAGATATGGGCGTAATGACGGGCCGGCCGGTTAGCTATCGGCCAGACGCTCGTAAACACAGTTCGACACGAAGCATTCGAACATGCCTGCGAATGCAAGTCAATAGACATCGCACTGAAGCCCTCACTTCCTGGTAAGGTTAACTGTTAACATAACAAAACGCAACTCGCACGCCCACCCGCCATCACAAAAGCATATCAACTGGGCTTTAAATCTTAATTAGATTTCGTACTCGAGGGAACGGAGTTCAAAAGTCACCGATTTAGTACCCGATGTATAGTTAGTTTAGCTGTTCGTACGTGAGAGGGGCGCGTAAGTGGCACGGGTCAGCGGTCGCCCTAATAGCCGGTGTCAGGCGGGTGCAGCCGCGCCGGCCTGGACACTCCGGTTTCATGTTGCATCGGGCTGTATTGGGTTAGAAAACTAATTGGTAATTTAGCAAATTTATGACCCACCATACTTACGCTTATTCCCTTTAGGATTATATTGCTTACTTGTTACTTACTCGTAGATCCCAACGGAACGGCCGTTACAAGATTGCAGTCTATTTGAATTTCCGCGTGTATCCGCGGTGTGTTAAATTGTCACCGCGCGCGGCGCTAGGGCGCGATACAAGAGCAAGGGTGACTCCTCTTTACGCTGAGGGGTGGGCCCAGAATATTACTTAAGATCCATGCACGTCGACAACAGATTCCATTCAATGACCATAACAAATTATTGTTTGATGTCAATATATATTTGCTATTTAGAAGTTTGTGTAAATGAATGCCCTCTGCATTCTTTAAATAATTGTCAACTAAGTATTTAGAGTAGGTAAACGTAAGATCTTAGAATTACTTTACCTAACTTTTACAATTACATGTCGATGCTTCAAATGTTTAAGCTATCATTGAGTATGATCGTGTGCAATGTTACCTAGATCTCGGCAGGCCGCAGTAGCTAGTGGATAGGTATGCGAGCGGGCGTCGGGGGCAACGTTCATCGTGTGAGCGACGCGCCCGGCAACAATCGCGAATTCAGCATATGCCTAGCAACAGAGCCTTTGCTGCACGCTGCATTCGCGCCGTGCCCATGCCCACTAACGGTGGCTTTTACTACACATGCTTAGCCCCACTTGCACATAAGCTACCGAGTCAAAATAGTCAGTAATAATAATTAATGGACATATGTGAATGATTTCATATTGTAAACAGTAACTGATTACAGTTACTGGGCCTGCATTTCCGGTCATAATGGCACCGGTTTCAATATCCTTGTTTGTTTTTTTTCTCACACTCCACCCAGAAAAGTATCATTTTCTTAATGAATATTGTTAATTGACATAATAGATTTGAAATATAAATAAGAGATTATAGAAAACCTAGGTTATCAACTTATCACTAACTGATGAATCTAAATCAAGTTAAAGTAGAGTCTGAAGACAAGATGATTCGGTATAGTTGAGGAACAGAATGCTGATGTATGTAACGGTGAAGGTACGTCTAGAGCGGATTTACCTAACTTATTCGGACTACGTTAGCGCTACGTGCCTGAGTGCGATCCGATATCGCCCATTCGCTCAATATGGGGTTTTAACTAAAATGGCAATTTACCTACCTGTCTATAGTCTGTATAGGAAAAAATACGTTCTGTTCTTAAATATAGAAAGACTATTTACTAACATATAACAAATTGGCAGATTTACATGGAGGGGGCACCTTTCGTCTCTTCGACGTAAATAACTTAAAAATAAAATAGACAACCAACCATATTCAACATAAAACCATCATAATAGTTTTATGGTTAACTTTCTAAATAAAAAAATATATAAAAAAGTAAGAACAAACACGATGAAAGACCAGGTCGATTTTGATCTTGAGCGTTCAAAATCTAATAATCAGATCGCATATAATGTCTCACGAAAGTTTATCACAACCTACAATTTTAAATTACTGTTGTTCATATTTCTACTATAGGTTCTATTTTGAACTTTTTTTCATAGTTCTGACTTTGAGTACTATTAAGTGACAAGAGACGTATATTAAGTCTAAAATTACCCCTTCTGTATATATTGCCGGCGAAAACATTATATGTATTGAAAATGGTAATAAAATTGAATTAGAAACAATATTCAAATAATAAATGCCTATGACCCTTTCTGAAGTTGCATTAGTTAACTTATGATGACGACATAATTCTATCTTCAAAACATTTAAGTAAGATAAAAATACGTACAATTAGACTTAATTTTGACACGAACAATCTGAGGCGGAACGTGCAGGAGAATATAATATTCGACCTACCTAGTCTAGTATGTTCACGTAGAACACAGATTGGTTTCGCGATAAGCTATGCAAAACTCCTTTTGACAAAAAACCCAAGCACTGTTATGTACGATGATACTGTCTAGAGATAGCTTTCACTTTAATCCTCTAACACGAAATTAGCACGGGTCAACGAACCGAGAGCAGATATCTCATGAAGGAAACTAATATTTGCTGTGTTCCTACCGATTTGCCTCAGGGACGTGGGCCTGCCACGCCGAGTTACTTCCGCGCGAATGTATAATCCTTATCCTTACTCACTCCTCGCTCTACATAAGGTATTATAGACACATCTGTATTTAAATTACATTTTTTCTTACTATAGGTACCGCAGTTTCCAAGCATGTTTGGCAATTGCAATAGCTTTCATTTTTCCATTCCATTGTGCAATTAACGTTTAATACTATAACATTTTAATTACAAGTTAATGCCAGAAAATAATTATATTTCTCTTAGTGTCATGGTACAAATAAATTGTAGCTAATACTGCAAATAAAATAAATCTAACACCACGCTCGTTCAGACTTGGTAGTTGAAATAGAGGTCTTGCACGATAGTCACCGATCCAATTAATTCAGATCTTGGCACATCTTTTTACTTAACACCTTCGGTGCGGCAATTAGTTAACTTCGCAGTTAACCATACTTGCACGGGATCGAATCAACCCCATACCACAGTTAACATGTTAACAAGCATACATACTCGTGCTATTAAGGTTATCAGTTCTATAATCAGCATAATGGCAGAGTGATAGCCACTTTTACAGCATGGTTTATGCAATTTACTAATACCATTTAATACGTAATATTACAGCATGGTAAACCAACATTATTCAATTCATAGAAACATCAAGTCGACATACATCTGGGACTGCTGGCACGCGGCATGCTTCAGCTACTTAGTATGTACACAATTGCGTCCATCCGCCGTTAATCGACCGCTACACTTCGATGACAATTATCGCCTAATAACGATGCCATGTAGGTTGTAGCCTAAACTGTAACGACTCGCAGTTGCCGTGTCCACGACTTATATGCTAATCACTTGTAATTTACGACGATCGATAATCGTCACATTGTACGTGAGCGCATTGTTCGAGCCCGGACACATCGTAATAGATAAGCTTTAAAGCTCAATGGTCACGTGTGCGTCTATTAATCGAACTTACACGTTCAGTCTCACTAGTACCTACAATTAAGATCGAGACAGATAAGCGAGCTGTCTATCGTTATCGGGATCTCGGCGGGCCGGCATTAAAGAACATAAAAGTTTCCGCGCTGGCGTAGCATTCGCGAGCCGGCGCGAGCGCCGATGCTCACTGACCCGGCGGTCATCAGGCAACCATCTAGATCGCCGCTCTGACCCTACCTACTGCCGTTGTAACACAGATCTCGCGTGAAAGTTATTTGAATAGTTAAAAGGTATTTGAAAAAGTTATTTGAATAACATTCCGACTGACAATAATTACTGATAACCATAATTTGACAGTCAATACTTAAATTAAATGTAGAAAGATCTAGAAGTAACTAGAAACAAGAATAACATTTGATTTTCATCCGTTGATACCCAAAATTATATTTAGCAAGAGAGCTGTAAATGAAAAGCAAAATTTCTGATCTGTACTATCTCTCTTTTTGACAAGTAAACTTCTGTGATCTAAGCCATTGTTCAACAATATTAAATCAACATTCGATAAATTGGTGTCAATGCTCGCTGTGCTTGCAGTGCTCTGAAATTATGTGTTGAGCAACATCTCGTGCGCGCCGGCAGCCGGGCCGGGCCACCGACGCTGACACCGACACGACCAACGATCGCCTAATTCCCGGCAATCATCCGATCGGATCATTTAACTCACTACGCACCTAAATTATAAGCTTTCAAATATATTACCACAATTTTTATTATAATCATATTTCTTTCTCAGGAAAATCTGAACAGCTAATTTTGTTGAGATCATTTTCCTCAAATGCATAACATAAAAAGAATTGTTGGCTTAAATAGACTGGAGGCAAATGATCAGTAGGAAGGTTGTGCGTGCGTAGCGCATCGTCGTAGCACTCCGCTCAGCGCGTAGATAAGTCCGTGATCAATAACACAGAGCACCCATCTACAGTTACATGCTCGGGAAACCAATTAAGAGCGCAGCACATTTGCGGCTTTCATCTCCATGCTATTCAAATTTGAGTTTATTTAATCGGATTAACTGTTACTTTCCGACGCAACCACCGCTGGAGTAAACGGTATGCCAAATTAAGCTTGGGAAGCGGGTTTCTATTGTGTACATTGAAGTAATCGGAGCGCGGCAGCGGTAGCTATATCAAAACATTATCCTAGGCTTCACTCAGGTCACCTGTTTTGACCGTCTTATAATATATTATCAGGAATATTCAAACCATCAGAGTATGGAATCGTTTAAATTAATGCATGATTTGCGTAGCTGTTAATAATTAAAGTTTTTGTTGAAAGTAAGGAAGGAAAGAAGATTTCGATGATTTCTAAGCTATTATTTAATGGACTACGAGTATGAAGGGATTTGGGGTATAAAGCAACTCAAAATGTTATTATAACGAAACTATATTTCTACTAGGTACAACAATGTTCTAAAAGTGAAGGCAATCGAATCACATTTTATGCAGAACAACTTCCAATTACCATCTACATAACACGTTCTTGCAGCAACGTCATAGATAAAAAAATCCATTAGTATCGGTTCCAGTTCAATTTGGGATCTGGAAACATGTCACATTGACAGATTCGATATTTATATGGAAGGAAGGAATAAAATAGCGACAGAAAATTTTGTCTCAATGGCATTTTTACACAATCCTACGAAGATAGCTCGGCGGCGGCATAAACACGTGACGTGAATAGCTCTTCACGTCCGGAGCACGTGGTATCTTAGTAAAGCAAATAGTGACGAACCTACCCTCACCCTCCGCCCGAGGCTCGCCGAGAGCGTCTAGACGGAGGACGGAGGACCCCTGCTGTCATCTATACGCGCTTATTTATATTTATGGCAATATAATGAGGTTAGTATAAAGTGATCGCGGTTGGGACCAACTTGAGGCGTTGGGTGCGCGCTTTTTGTCAAGTGAAATCAAAGGATTTTGCAGCTGTTTATACATAAATATCATCAAAATTAGTCGAAGTAGTAAGCATTAAATTCGAAATTAAATCATTGAATTGTTATTCAATGTGCACATTTTTTTGTCTAATTATTGTGTTATTATTATCCTCTTTATTCACTTTAAATCTTAGGCTACGTTTTTTTACATTATGTTTATAAAAGTAGAATATTAAAATACATCTAAAACATACCAAAACAATAAAAATATTATAAAAAACCAAACCTAGGGTGCCGCCAGCAACGGGGCAGGGCCCAGGCTGGTGGTTAAGGCTGTAGAGAGAGGAACCCCCGGACTATGCGCGCAGTGTCCAGGATTACCGCCTTCCGAATCTGATTTAACCACAACTACGTACGCACAAGTGTAACAAGTGTCAGCAGTGCGCCTAGCTTGAGTGTATGTGCTCTGAATACTCCATCTGTCAGCTACAATGTTCCTAGCCTTGTCAAGCCGAGCTCAAGCTTATGCAAGCCTGGAATAATCAGTCTTCAACCTTCGTCTAGCTGCGGATCTTACGGTGGCAGCGGAACCGGAGAAGTTAGCACGTCTGGCAACATCGACGCCTGCGGTACCACCTGTGTAACTGGCACGGTGCCAATCATTGGGTCGGTGGAATTCTCTGGCTAATAATTATTCATTATCTTTATTTATTATGTCTGACTCCATGTTATAATCTAACTACAAAATGGCTAAACAGTTTTAGTGGACAGTTAAAATTAGGCAAACCAAATTGTTCAGTACCAGTAGAACAGAAACTACACTTATTACCTCTCCTATTCACATAGTCCTCGCGGAAGCAAAATACATGACAAAAGTAGGATTGAGTGTACGTTACTTTTTTAATTCCAAAATATTTTGTATAGAAATTAAAAGCACCTACACCTACTTTGTATAAGGTATTTACTAAAATATACTTATATAAAGTAGGTGTTGATTGCTGTAATTAAATTATAGTCGATATTTCTTGTTTATTATACAAGGGCAGGTACCTGGTTAAAAACAAAAGAAAACTCCCATAGAGAGCGCACGTTTATCACGAGACGGGAAATTATTTACTTATGACAGACACAGATACTGTTCAAATGACAATGAATAGAAAATTATGTAAATTAAGCTTCAACTAAATCCGTGTTAAAAGTGTTAAAACTCCCACTTGAAAACGATAACTAGACAAGGGCTATTATAATTCCCCATGGCAATTATTTACGACCGTTTCAGTCCACTTTAGTACCATATACTGCTAATTTAAGTAACAAGCTGGATTGTATGCAATATATGATGGTCAAGTACAGTTAAGTAAGTAGACATAAATACAGGTGGCGTAGGTGCGGAGCGCGCGTGTGTGCGAACAACAGGCCGCTCGGATGCGTTAGCGTTCCCACGGTAACAGCCCGAGCCCCAAGCCCCAAGAATAAGCCGAGCCGAAGTTACGATCACTTGCTTACCAAAGCTTCAAACTCTTTCAGATACACTTTAAATACATTGGTTTTCGTACCAGGGACACAGGATGCACGCATCATGATTAACATAAATCACATTCAAATTGAATCTCATGCGATTAAATTACGTTTTGTTAAAATGACTTTAGCGTCGACAAATATGTATTAACAGATAACGATCCCTCAGTAACTATCATAACTCTTATTTTCCAAAGCATTATTGTACGTATTAATCTTTTTTTAATAAGTATTTACTAATCATGTAAAGCAAACATAAAAGCTTTCTACATTTTGCTGAAGAAAAAATAAATAGGGACAATGCAGAAACATTTATACCCGTGAAAGCAAAATGCGATGTAACCCAGTTTTCTCGCAGCAAAGTATGCATTAGAATATGTATCAGCTGCTGGAGCAAAAATTAAATTTCAGACGCTACAGGTATCGTTTAGTCACTCGTAGCATAACTTAAATTCCCATTGACAGATATGCTGAAATTTATTGAATTCCCTCGAACCACAGAGTTGGCTATTGTCCGCGCGCCGGCGGTGAATGGACAGTTAAATTGGCATTCACTCAGGACTAAACGGTTGCCTAGATTTTTGCCTTTGACCCTCGTTTCCGCGTTCCACACACATGTTCTACTAGCAGTAACAAAGTTGCTTGAAATGGAAATATTTACCATTTGGGGTGTTCAACCTTTATAAAGACGTTGCAAGAACTTAATAACCACAAATTTTTGGTACTCGCCTGTCAACGATATAGATATACGGCTCCAACTCTCGTGAATCGACCTGCAGCCTACAGAATACAGATGCTTAGCTAATTTTGTCAGTTTTGTGACGATAGTGTGTGTAGATTGTTAGCAATGTTGATGTGTGCACATTCACACCAAGAAGTGCGCTCCCTCGGCCGAGGGCCCCACTCTAGCACGTTTCTCTGTTTCTGTTGCGTTTTTATGCCCTCTTCAATACGAGTACGTGTATGTTTATTGTACTAATTAGGACTTAACACACTATAACGATGAGTGCAGTAACCACTAACCATATTACCTAACTGTGTGGTTTTTGACTTTCGACTTGTTCGATCTGTACTCAAATTCTGGGTAATGAATGGTGTGTCAGCATTAATAAAAATAATATATTTAAGTATCTAAAAATTCTGAATATATAATGTATTGAATACATTCGTGAGGATAATCAATTTTAACGGGACACCGCGGTAATTCCTATTTCAGTCATGCATAGTTTAAGTAGGACCCCCTACTTAAAGTCAATATTATACTCAACTCATCAACCATGAGGCTACTGACCGTTTTACTCATATGTGTAATATAATATATATGTATTTAAGTAGGTTTCAAGTTGCAACATGTTCCAGACAAATTTATTATCTTGTTTAAGGTAACTTCTTTCGAAATTCACGGCGCTTTTTCTACCTGAGTTTATTTATGCTTAGGTGCCGCTTTTAAAATACCACAATAACGTAGGTATTGGTTATTAAGTGTGTCTTCAACATTGATTTATCCGTTAATTCAAAAGTAATAAAGAAACTAGCGTTTGCGTTAATAGAATATTGTTACATTACCTATGTATTTACATTTTTGAACTCATTTTTAACAACATAACAACAACTAATCTCATAAACCTAGTGCCTACTTCCACCTAAAAGTACGCAAGAAAAAGTGGCTGTTTCCTTACCCACAAGATTTCGCGCTCTCCTAAAACGTCATTAGAGATCGTGAAGGGTGACGGATACCTATTACCGGTGTGTTCGATCCCCAATGCCCTTGAGTCGGAGTGGTGAGGCAGGGTAATTGATTCGATTGTGATTGTTGCAGGCGACGGCAGATGGATCGGCGGTGCGCGGCGGGGGCGCTGCTCGCGCTGGCCGCCTGCATCGCGACCACGGCGGCGGGTGAGTCACGCGACAACACCAATAACGTGCAAATCACTCTCACACTGCTTTTATATTACATTTTAAAAACATGAACACTGAATTAGGACAACTCCTTCAAAACTGCACCGTGCAAACCCGCATGATATGTAATACGTAATTAAATAACAATTTCACAGCTTACTACATTTTTACACTGTTTCCAATGCGATTTTGACAAATACGAGTATTTGGGCTTGGTCGAACGCGGCGTTAGTAAAACATATAAGTATTATTTATAGAAGAAATTTAAGAACTGAAAAAATATTATATCGCGTATGTTACCGAACGTATGTATAGGTATCGCTTTGCAGCGTTCCTGGTCAACGAACATGGTTTAGTTATTTTATTTCATGAACTTATTAGTCATATTGTCTTCGCGGCAACCGAAGACAAATAGGTATGACTCTCTTATACCTCTAAAATCAAAAAGTTTAAACATACGCAAATAAACCCAGAATGTCATAATGCCAACTGACTAGGTAGTATGGATTATCAATTTATCAAATGTCGACAGGACCCGTATTAAAAAAAATATTTAAAAAAAAATTTAAATCCACGATTTTATGACTTTATTATATTTCTAAAAAACTGATTCCTAAATGAAGTCAAATTATTAAATCAATAAAAACTAATAAACAAGTCTAATTCATATAATATGTTGCCAAATAAATATTACCATTTGGAAGCTTAACCCCTCATTTAAGCTGCTTATTTGCACTATATAGGTGTCCTCACTGTTAGGAACAGTAGCGTAGAACAATTTTTGCTGCGTACTTGAGGTGCTGAGTACTTCTGGCCAAGGTTGTAGTTAAATGACGAACAGATGAAAAGTATTAAAAACCTGTAAGTATGGTAAATAGTTTTTATGGGAACAAGAACTGATTATGAATTATGTTATGAATAATGTAACGATGACGACATACTTAAGGTACCTACAGCGAGCATATGTCGCTTAACAGGCCTCATAAGTACCTAGTATGGTAATATTATTAGTCGTACAATAAATTTTGATTAGCTGGAATTTCTTTTGAAAATATTTATAATTTAGTGGCAAGCTAAATATTATTAAATCGTTATACCTGTTATGTTCTTATTCATGCTATACAACGAAACGAAAAGTTGACCCACTGACCATAGAATGTCCGAAAATGGTTAATATGTAGAACAAACATTTTATGAAGGCGTTAGGCGTAGGCGTTGATGTAGCACAAGATCCGGCAGTAGACTAACCTGCACTTGTATGTTAATAACATGGCGTTAATTATGCGCTTTTCTGAGCGTTGAAAATAAATTGATGTAATATTTGAGTTACGGTAATTATCTAATTACGTTGTAGTCAGGCTGTTCCCGCCATTAATTTCCGCTGTCCGACGGGAGCGAGCTAACGGCGAGCCGAGCTCTGCTTCCGCCCGAACGTATAATTTCTCAATTTTTGCAGTTCCACATAAACTTGTAGCTTTAATTTTATTACAGTAACAAACAGGTTCCCGGGGCATCGAACTTTTGATATATTATATAAACATAATCCTAGATGCACGTTTGTTTTATGCTGATTCTACACATGTTTATTGCCGTAACGGTTTACTTAAATGTAAACCCAAATTTTTAGGATTCCGAAATACAATAATTTTAGAAATTGTTACAATTTTGTTATAACGTGTCTTTTATTAGTCAAAATAGCCATTAATTTCACATTTTTAATTTATTTAGCCCTTATGGCGATTTCTGTACGCAAAAGCCAATTGTTGTTATTTGACGTCTCAATAGAGACGCCGCTATAAACTGCATGCATTAAACATTCTTCACCTTATCATTTTTGCTTAAAAATTAAGATCTAGCAAGACAGTCCGGCAAAATTAAATTCTTAAATCAGTCAGAGAAATCGTGTAATAAGTACTTTATTCTATAATAAGTAGGTACTTACGAAATAATTACTTTAAGCAAGCATATTTAAAATCGAGGTATACGCACAATATTTAAAACATAGATGTCAAAAGAAACTAATAAATAAATAAATTAATTACGTACTCGTATATTATTGAATATGTTAGGGGGTTTTATAAAGATATAATCAAAAAGCAGACGTCAATCTTGCACAAATCACTTATCTTAAACAGCAAGCTTGTGTCAGTACCATTGTTTATTTATAATGACACCTTAAACTATAGTTATTTGTTGTACAAGGGAGCAAAGTCAGTGATTACCATCTCGTGCTAATATTGAGACCCGAGCTAGCGAATGATACCAAAGAGTGGAATCTTGAGCATTGAGAGAGTTTCAAAGCACGAGATGTGAACACACACACACACTACGGAGTGCAGCACACAATTGTTCACCTCACTACTGCCAGGAAAAATGACTCTAAAACATTAAAAATGTAATCGAAATGATTGATATTCATCAATTATCATTAATAAACATTAAATTAAAGAACGTCCAACCAGCTCACGACAAAAAAAACACTCTATTTTTATTAAACAATTTGTTTGAAATTACTTTGCACTCTTGTGAATAAAATGCAATTTTGCTATTCTGTTTTTAAAGAATGAGACAGTTGTTTCCGAGCTAGTGAAACGAAAAATATTTTTATTGCAATTTGTGGGCGTTGTGTTATGTTATTCGTAATTTCCGTGAAAAATCCGTCAAGTATTAAGGTATGTCATATATTCGAAAAAGTACTATTAAGGTATGTCATATATTCGAAAGAGTCCCATTGCCTTATTTATCCATCAGTTGTCTCAATTCACTGCGGAAAAATTAAGTAGAGCAATTGAACTGCCATTAAAAGTATAATTTAGCTATGCTTTAAGTAAATGTAAATATTCAAATTTCCAACAGCGATATAGGAAATTTGTCTCTCTCATCCTTTGGCACCGTCGTCTGTGGGTTGTCTAGGTGAATGGACGAGCCCTGCGACTAACTGTACAGGCTGTGCGTGTGTTTCGCGATGCATGTTATTAGATGATGCTATTTTGGTCTCCAGTCTTAGATTTGGTATCCGCAGCACGGTCATTCAAAGAATTCGCATTCAATTTATGTTACATAGGAAGTATATTTAAATGCGGCCTACAATGTTTAGTTGTACCGTGTGAACTTCATCGCGCATGGCGACCACGACGACATTCATTCATTGAAACGACAATCCATATTAATGTAGTGCAAATTTGAAATTCAAGCCGGCTCCTGATTTCGATTGACTTGGCCCATGTTTCTAAGCGCACGATTTTGCATTAAGTGGTTTTTTGTTCGTGCAGGGCCTTTTATAAACGTCACAGTGGTACATGTGGACGCAAAATCAATTCATTAGTATGGGGCTCGTTGGACAAGTAACTCTACGTCACGAGAACTTTGGAATTTTTGATAGAGGCTTTCTTATTAGCACTCCTTGGCATAATATTTGAATTTATAAATATTTAATGACTTGATGTTAGTTCACGTGGAAGTTTTGAACAGCGTAGCATTTACTTAGTTCGGTAGATTATTATACTTAAAAGTAGGTTCAGTAGATATAAATATATTTCGTTTATACTTATAACCACGCAAAAAATACAATATGATCAATTTGTTAAACGATATGTCGGGGTATTTTCCAAGACCAAATTGTAATGGTAACTTTAATTGCTGATTATTTATAGAGATACGATCTACTAATAATTAAGCTAATTGGAAAGGTTAACAGCCGAGTAAGCAGGATATCAATTTCCGCTAGTTAGAATTATTTCAGTTTTATGACCATGAGTAAAGTGTCTTTGGACCGAAATCATGGCCCGCAAAAACTGGATGCTGACGACATTCCTGGCGACCGTTAGCTGGACGATCTGCGCAGAGGCATCGTGCACCCGCCTTATAGAGCCCGACAAGAGAGCCCTAACGGTCCGTCGGCCACAGCTGATAAGCCACCGCTTCGCATAACTTAGGTGATCAATTAAATTGCCATCGAGCAATTTTCCACGCGCATTCTGGTACGAGCACACAAATACTCGTTAATAAAAGGACCTATTGAGAGAAGACCGGCAGATTAATAGACATAACAATAGTGAAACTTAGTGCGAAATGTTGTGGGTATTAGGAATGTATTTAACTTTAGGTTACATTAAGAATGAATGAATATTAATTATTGTATTGAAACGGGTAACTCACGTTTCAAAACTATTAATATGGTTGAGTACGACAATAGTTTAGTGAATGAATAATCTCTATCTCAATAATTGACTAGCAATTATTATTCTAATCGTGCCTCTTCTTAGGATTCACCGTAGTCATTTTATAAGCTTTCGTGCGGATATCGTTTCAACACCTATTAGCGAGAATTTAGGAAGGCAATACTTCGCGCAATATAGGCGCCTCGCGGCTGTAAAAATTGACATTCACACAACAATAGATACCCGTGACCCGCTCCCTAAAATGTCTGGAAAAGGGTTAAGATTAATCTAACTTTGAAAAACCAAAGGATTAAATGATTTCATAATCAAATCGATGGACTTATTACCCTTAATTTTAGTTACCCTGCACCGACGACGTTAGACACACAGCATAACTAAATTTCTCATGCACTGATAAAAAAAAAACATGGTTTTCAAGGAATACCCTTTCCAGATCCCCAGAATTTGTTCATTCTTAATTAAATATGGCATCATTTTGTAGTTTCTGTAAGGTTGAATAGGTATTTTATCTACTACAGGCGAATACACACTTACACAAGACACTCATGAACACGCGCACATGTTCCTTGATTTGTTTGTAAACTACAATCATTTATTCTATTTTTCAGCACCTACAGCCAACAACCAGACTGCTCTAGATTTATATGAAGGTAAGACCTTAAATTTAGTTCTTCAGCAAAATAAAACACAATTCAACTACCTCCTGCCCTCTTCCTCCAAATACTCTGTCAGTTAAGACTAATAGTCGACAATCAAATTTCAGGTCCTTCGGAAGGATGTTACTACAACTTCCAACACTACGGGGAAGGTGATCGTATAATGACAAACGAACCCTGCCTCAACTGCACGTGCCACAACCGAATGCTGATGTGTTATCTTCGGGTATGCCCCTTCACCAAGCCAATTGGTCAGGATTGCTCGGTCGAAAAGCGCGCTGATCAGTGCTGCCCCATCGTAACTTGTCCTGATGGTAACTATTACACCTTATTTGATATTATAGCATCTTAGATTTCAGGATAGCGATCCCAGCAGACAAACTGGAAAGAATGTTAAGGAATAATAAGGGTATACTTTATCCAATTTAAAATATGTGCCGGTGGGGCCGAGAGGTGTGGAAGCCCGTCGTCTCTAGGTATAGGGAGATAGTCGGTGTTTACGTGGTGATTCTCCATATGGATCGTACACGTCTATTCACAAGTGTTGGCGCCTTATGAATGTAAATTTTAATAGTTGAGTACAAACTCACGCCAACTTTTGAGTCTTGAGAATCGACCTGGACTTGCTCCAATAGGTACAGCTTGGGGGATGAATGCTGCAGACATTATGGGGACCTTTTAGTCAGGTACGATGCTGTTGGGATTAATTTAGGCGTATTTTAGTTTTCTTTGTGTAATTTAAGATGTTATATTAGATATACATATTATGATTCTACTTCAATAATAAGTTTTTTTGATTAAAAAAAAACATTATTAAATCATTGAGAACATAACTAAATGCCTTGGGACCATTTTGTACCGTTTGGCGGCGTAGAAACTTTAGGTCTATGGGGTGCCACCCCAGCGAACAGAAACTTTTTTCACAAATCGCGAATCATCTGGTTGACGTAGCTGGTGACCGAAGAGCTGGCGGCTACCTCGCACAACGTATCAGCATTGCGATTCAACGAGGAAATGCCGCCAGCATCCTTGGTACAATGCCTCAAGGGCTTTTTTTTTTAGATTGAACGTAGTACATAGCTATTATAATATTGTAATTGTTGAATCTGTGTATAATCTAAAAACATTAAATCAAAATAGATAGATATCGATAATCTATTCACAACCCCTATTTTCAGTTCCAGTTGACCTACTAACCTCGACTTCGACGTCATCTCCATCTGAGTATGGCGAGACTGGACTGGGCAAATTGGACAGATATGGCTGCAGCATTAACGGGAAATACTTCCCCGAGGGCTCCAAGGTGCCGCCTTCTCCGAACAAACCATGCGAACATTGCTACTGTATACGAAATATGACGACTTGTGTTATGCAAGAATGTACTCTTCATGTGGATGGTTGTACTCCAATCTATCGTAAAGACGTTTGCTGTCCTGTTCGCTACTCGTGTGGTAAGTACAACTACAAAAAGTATACCTAAATTTATTAATTTAAGCCAATGCAATAGTTTTGTAATGTGTTGACAACGAGATTTAATGTATTTATAAGTGTTATGTAATGAAATTATCAGTTACTGGCTTCTTTGTTTTTCCGGATTTATACCATAGGTCAATAAGAAGCACTAGTACCACTGTATATGTTCCCTTAAGTTCGACTGCGATACGTTTCTTAACAGTTAATCATGTTTAAAAACCAATATGCTCTCGACGCTACAGTCAGTGTTTATATATTTTGAATTACCACAAATAAATGTTTTTGACCTAGACCGTCACCTACATAAATAATAAATAAATAAATAAATTTTGGACAATCTTACACAAATCGACCTAGTCCTACGGTAAGCTCAGTAACGCTTGTGTTGTAGGTACTAGACAACGATATATATATAATAGATAGATACATATACATACTTAAATACATAGAAAACACCCATGACTCAGGAACAAATATCTGTGCTATCACAAATGAATACCCTGATTGAGAATCGAACCCAGGACCATCGGTTTCATAGGCAGGGTCACTACCTACTAGGCCAGACAGGTCGTCAAATTACATAATATTTAACATAGCGCTGGTAACCAACTGAATTAACAATTAATTACTATATTCCTTGGAACTTAATGCATTATTTCCTTGTCGTGGTATATTTTGGTGGTCATTACTCATTAGATACTATTTCTATAGTAAGGTTCATGACCCGGGTGAAACATACGAACTAAAGAAAATCTTTCAATGCAGTCGTTTCTTTTAAAAATAAAGTAATGTTCCCTCAATGTAAAATAAGCTAGCCGGAAATGGATTTAAGGCAGTTTCCCTCCAGAGCCCATATCTTTTTTCATCATAACCATTATACATTTTCAGATCACCCCGAGGATGAAATACCACTCTTGGACGATATGACCACCACGGTGCGACCTACACCAGGATTCCTCCTGACCACTACCACTCTTGCGCCTGTAACACAAATGTCACAAGATTGTGTGCATGACGACAAAATATTTGCTGATGGCGCATTAATAAAAACAGAAAAGGCTTGCGAACATTGTTACTGTATGAAAGGTGACATTGTTTGTGTAGTGCAAGAGTGTGGTACTCCTATGGAGAATGAAGGCAAAAACTGCACTTCGATGCCTCCACGTGAAGGCCAATGCTGCCCCGACACCTATATTTGTGAAGGCGATGAAGTGACTGCGGAACCGAAACCTGATACTGCGACTGTCACCCCATATGAAGATATAACTACGTTATCTCCACCTAGAAGAGTTAGTGTTGAAGGCAGTGGATATAGAAGTGAAACTGATGAACCGTCAACTGAAATTTCTCGATTAGAGCCTGACATCGAGGGTAGCGGCGAAGACCAACCATTGAAACCAACAGACGCTACTGATATATTTATTCCGGAAAGCGAAACTACCCATACACTAATCGTAACTGACCAAGATGAAATTGCAGACCATTATAGCCCAAGTACTACTGAGGTTCTAGAATCAGAACCGAAAGTTACCGAAAAGACAACAACTGAGGCAGATAAAGGAGAGAATACCGTACCAAACGAAGATTTCGAAGAAGATAGTTCAGATAAACCTTTACCTGAAATAGACACAACAACTACTAAGCTAGATACAGAAAAAGAATCATCTGATGATGCTTTAACGACTGTATCTGAACCTGAGACATTCACTAAAGACAAAACTACTCCAAGCGAAGAAATAGCAGTGACGAAACCATCCATTGTTGCGGAATCAACTATTGATGATCATGAGTTGCACGCAGTTACTTCACATCACGTAGGTATTGAAACTACGATACCTACCAGAAGAAAAGAAGATGACGAAATCTTGCTCAAGGAAACAACAACAGTGAAACATTTAGAGGAAGCTACCACACCATCAAGTGATATAGCCCCCGATACTGTTGCCACTGAAACTACTACTTCATCGTTCATAGAAAAAGAAATTGAAACTACAATTTCGCAATTGACTGAAAAGGACAAGGTTAAGGAATCAACTACTGAGTCACATATAGATTTAACCACTGAATTTGACGTTATTAAGACGGAGACCCAATCTGCTACGACTGTACAACCTGTTATTGCTACTGAGCTTACTACCCCTAGCAAAGGTGAAATTTCTGACACCACATCTGCAAATCCTATTGAAAACGAAATTGATGAAGAATCATTCCCAACATTGGCACCTGGTAGGGTACCTGGTGAAGGCGATTGTTTACTTGATGGTGTTACTTACAGTCACGAGAGTGTTGTACCTAGTAGCAGTAATTGTCACACGAGTTGTAAATGCATCAGTAGCATTGTCAAATGTGAACCTATCGTATGTAGCCCACCACCAGACTACATGGATAACTGTCAACCAATGTACGATTCTCCTGAATCTTGCTGTCCTACTTATGTATGTGACCATCCAAGAGAAACCGTTCCTCCTCAATCACATAGTCAGATGGCTGGAACTGAAAGTCCCCTTCCTACACCTGCTATTGAATGTGATGGCGATCAATGCCAAATTGTTAAGGAGAAAGAAGATGTTACACCATCTACAGCATGCACTTCTGAAGGCTGTACCGATGAACCTAACAAGAAACATGACGAATGTGGACCTCAGGGGTGCGGCGAAGTTGTCAGTATACCTGCAGAAGCTAGTCAATCTACTGAAGATTGTATCGGTGACAGTTGTTCATCACCTCCGGAATCATGCGTCTCTGGTAAATGTGAAGCAGCCGTTCCAAAAGATCAAACTTGCGAGAATGAAAATGGCTGTGACATTCCTGTTGTTCCAACATGCCAAGGCCATGATTGCGCTATTCAACCTGATGTTCCTGCTTCTAAGGTCGATTCAACGCCTTGTGATAGTCCTAATGGTTGTGAAATCCCTGCCGTTCAAACATGCGAAGGAGATAATTGTGCAAATCAACCTGATATTACTGCTTCTAAGGATGATTCCATACGTTGTGATAATCCTGATGGTTGCAAAGATGCACAAATTCCAGAAACAGCACCTCATTGCAAAGGCGATTCATGCATATCTGAATTACCACCAAAGCCTGCCCAAGAATCACAAGAGTGTAAGAATGGCAACGATTGCGGCCAAACTATTCAAACTCCTACTATTGAAGAATGCAACGAAAAAGAATGTAAATCACAACATATTCCAGAAATTAATAAACCTGCACCTAGTGATTGTGCTGGTACTGAGTGCACGCAACAACAAGATAATTTACCTCGAGTAACTGAATCACCACAACCTGTGTCTACGGAATCTATCCCAAGTGTGACTGAATTACCTGAAGAACCAGAAACAAAATCAGAGGAACCCGTTACCGAGTTGCCAAAGACGACTGGCATCGAAAAAGAAATTGAACCCAGTGCAATCACCAAAGAGTCAGACAAGGGAGAAGAGCCAGGAACTACTCCACAATATGGCGAAACCGATCACGAGAAAGATAAAGACACCCCTTCAATAATACCTGAGAAGCCTGAAATTGCAACAGGTACAACAGAAGTTCCCCAGGATTATAGCATTACCGAAAGTGCTAAAATAGAAACAACAATGGCATTATTACAAGATGTTACTAAAGTAAAGGAGACATCATCAGAAGTAACGCCTGCACTTTCAGAAGTTACAACGACAGGAATACCGAGCTTATCTGAAAATTATACTAAGGAACTAACTACATCCCTGCCAAACTTTACTGGAACAGAGTTACAAGAATCAACAATCAATCCAATTAACGATGACCATTCTGAACTTCCAGAAGACGATACTAAAGATAAGGACACATTCGACATCCCCACGACTGAAGGTGCAATTCTAAGTAGCTCCCCGAAGGTTACTCAGGAAACAACTGAATCACCAGAAATACTAACACTGGCTCCCGAAACTTTGGACAGAGATGGCCACGAAAAAACAACAAAGGAACCAGAATATGTCCAAGACACAGAAGAAAAGATAACTGAACCTACAGAACGGTACACGTATGTACCTGAACAAATAACTGATAAGGTTGAAGTAGAACCAATCCAAGAACAAGAGGCAGAGAGTACTTCAACGACAACTAAATCATACGATAGCCAAACATCTGCTCCTGAAACTGAAACTATTTTACCCCAAGACGAAGATGATAAATTACCAGAACTGCCAGTGTCTCCATCAATACCTGAAGAGTCTAACACGGGTAAACCTGACGATACTAAGCAGATTGCTGATGGTATGGCAACGCCAGATGGTGCGGTAGAAGCAGAAACGAATGCGCCTGAGTTGGTTGCTGAAAAAACCACATCTAAACCAGAGGCACCACATGATGTTGAAAGTCAAACCCAACCTGAATCAGACGTTACTCCTGATACTGAATCAATAACACAGGCTCCCATTAGTGATATTACAGGGGAATCCGAGACGCCTAAACCACTTGTAACGCTACCTCACGATATAACTGTTGAAGAATCTGACGTAGACAAAAATGCAGAGACTCCATCACCTATTACAGTTAATATTCAAACGCAAACCCCAATGTCTATTGTGAAAGATCATAGTGACGATGAAGTTGGAAGCACAGTTACACCAGAGCCAGTAATAACCACTGAGCATATTTCATCGCAACCAGAATCGCCAGAGGCAACATCCAGTCCCTCCAAAACACAAACGGAAGAACAAGTATCCGATACTGAAAAGATGCCTAGTGTAAGTGATGAAGGATATACTGCTGCAATCACTGAGCCATCGGTGGCGATTGATGTACTCCCGACAAAGCAATCTGTGGAAGATTCAGAAACTATGAATATTCCAGAAACAGAAACAAGCACTGATTCTTTACCGGTATCAGTCTATGAACCCACAAGCTCAGAACCATCCGTGACAGAAGTTAGTGTTGAAGAATCCAGTGCCCCACTAGAAGAAACAAGTGTTGAAACAAAGTCACCTACCTCTGTCACAGAGAGCCCAGTACAACCAATAACTGCAGAAGCGGAAATCGTTACTCCTGCTCAAAAACAATCGGATGCTAATGAAGATTTCACTGAACTACCGGAATTAATAGTTCATGAGCACCCAACTGAACCATCTTCTATTGAACAAGAGTCTGAGCAACCTGCGAAGGAAGATACTATTACCATTGAACCACAAGAAGCTGTGACGACTGTTGCACCAATACTACAAGATGCTGTAACTGTTTCACTAGAAACCCCTGATAGCGTATCGCAAAAAGAAGCAACTCTAACACCAGATCAAGAATCTGCTACAAAAACACCAGAATTCACCCAACCACAAACAGTAGAACCTAAACCACATGATATGGTATCTGAAATTCCTGAATCATTTACAACGGAGTCACAAAAGGAAGTTACAGAAGGCTCTAGGTTACAAACAACGACTAGTACACCAGAAGAAACTGAAACAGGTACCCAGAAACAAGAGATAGATACACCAGACATCCAAGCTACAACTACTAGTACACCTAAAGCATCTGAAACCACTCCCCAAGTGATAATAACAGAGTCTCAACCCACTGTAACAGAAACAGACGTGATAGCTACTCAACACCAAGATACTACAGATGCCCCAGTATCAATTGATATTGTTACCGACTCCACGGAATCCTCCCACACTACCTCAGATATTCATAAGGAATCTCCAGCCATATCCGAAGAACCGAATATTCAATCTCACACGGAAATAACAAAAACACAAGATATCACAACTACTGTTCCAGAATTGTCTCTAACAGAGTCACATAAAGAATCTACAGAATCTCCGGAATCAGAAGATTCTGCAACAAAGGTGGCAGATATATCTCCCGACACATCAGACAAAGAAACTTCAGAAGAACCTAAACCACAAGAAGCGGTAACTATTGCACCAGACCTATCTGCAACCAAACCAGAACCTACTACAGCTTCAGAGGTAACTGATACGGTAGCCAATGAACCAGACATGCCAGAAACAGTACAAAAAGAGCAAACAACTGAAAGTCCTGTAGAAAAGGATGTAGTTACTAGTGTCCCTGAATTATTAATTACAGAAACAGTACCTGTAGAAGACACTAATGTTCCTGTAGTAGAGGAAAAACTGACCACTATTCCGGAAATATCCGTCACTGAATATGAAAAGGAAAGCACAGAAGCTCCAACGCGCCAAGATCCTTCAAGTGGCATTCCAGAAACATATGCAACTGAACCTCAAGAGAAAGCAACAGAAGCTCCAGCTGCAGAAGATAAAGTATCAAGAGTTCCTGAAACTTTAATAACAGAATCCCACAAAGATACACAGCATCCGGAATCTGAGGAACCTATAACAAACCTGCCTGAATCACCAACAACTGAACCAAAGAAGGAAACGACTGACGGTTCTGAATTACAAGAAACTAGCTCAACTATCCCTGAAACGTCAGAAACTAAACCTACGAATGAAATTACAGAGATTCCAGAAATCCAAGGTATTACAAATACACCAGAAATTTCTCCTGATACTCAACCACCCGAAACAGCTGTTACAGTATCTCTAAAGGATGATACTACAGGAGCACAAAATGTGGCCACAAATGCTCCGGAAATATCCACGAAATCGGAAAACGATGTAACAGAAATACAAGTATCAACAGAAAAATCTTTAATAGAACCAATCAATGTACCAACGGAACAGACAACAGAATCGCAGGAACCCGAGACCGATTTACAGGAAATTACACATGCGGTGGCTACAAGTCCTCCCGAAATGTTAGCTACTAAATCTGATAAGGAGACAACAGAAACATCAATACAAGAATTGACTACCAAAGCACAAGAGCCAGGAGAACATGAACAAGAGCTAGAAAAATCTACCGTAACAGAAAATGAAATATTAGTTACAGAACCACCGGTAAAAATAACAACCAAATTTGACCATTCTGCCCCACAAGAATCTGTCACTGCTACTGAACCCTCGAAAATTGAATCAGAGACATCGCACACCACAGAAAGCGGATCTCCAATGATACAAGATACAAAGGTCCCAGAGTCATTGGCAACAGAATATCCCCTCAAGACGACAGATTCTGATGCTGAAACGGAGAAACCAGCTTCAAGCATGACGACTCCTGAAGAAAAACCCTATGAAGGACAAGAGATTGAAACTGAACCCGCACAGACTGAATTACCTATTGTTGGACCAATTGAACCCGATACTAAGGCGCCTGAAACGACTGACACTGAAGCAGGTACAACAGTACCGCCAGAATTGACATCGACAGAAGAGCAAGATTCGAAGGTAACCCAATCTATAAGTACTCCCATTGAAGAACATGTCACCAAAACTCCAGAAACAGTAGAAACTCAAGATAAAACAACAAAAATATCAGAAGAACCTGAGCAGACGACGAAAGAAGAATACCCAGAAACAACGCCAGAATCTGTATTATTAGAGGAACATACGCATAAGACCATATCTCCTGATGACGAAATAAGTTCTAGTCCCTCAGATGTACCATCGAAGGAATATGAAACATCGACACCTGAAGTTTCCATAGATAAGGTAACGGTGTCTACCCCGAGTACGGAATCAGAAAAATCCCCACAAGAAGATATACTGTCCAACAAAGACCATTACACACCGGAAGTCACACAAACTACGACACCTGAAATATCGACGAGGCCTGAAGAAATCACGACGATCTCTCCATTGTCTGTACCACTCGATACTGAACAACCACAAAATGTAGAATCTAATGAAATTTCTACATCCGCACCTATGATAGATGAAGAACCAACCGAAACCGAAAAGCCTTTAGTACCAAATGTTGACTCAGAGACGGAGAAAGAGTTAGTAAGCTCAGAAAAACCACAAGAAACTATTGCTCCTGAAGATGAATTTATATTAGCAACAACCAAAGCCACTACTGTAAAAGCAGAAGAGCCCACGACTCTTTCACCACTACTTGATAAATTTGGCAAACCTGATGATGGACAACAAAAACCAGTAGCTGAGCCTGAACAAACAAAACCTGACGTTACCGAAGAAGTTTCGAAACCTGGAGCCAACGAGGTGCAACCCACGGAAGAGGCACCTGAGGAAGAAGGTCACTTCCCGCCAAGTGGGACCAGTGGGTACGGTCAAGAGCCTGATTACGGAGAAGAAGATTCCTTCGGTCCTGGTACTTGTCGATACGGAGGAAAAGTATACGTATCAGCACAGCAAATACCGAGGGATGATCCTTGCGATTTTTGCTTCTGCTTTAGAAGTGATATTATTTGTTTGCAACAAAGTTGTCCTCCGCCAATTCATGGCTGTCATGAAGAACCCATTCAAGGATTCTGTTGTCCTCGTTATGAGTGCCCCGTATCCATGGCAACCACTCTTAACGTTACGACAACAACGACAACGACGACGACAACCTTGCCACCACACTTCCTGCCTCACGCCTATAAGGGCGCCGCGCAGAGAAGAGGCTGTCAAATAAAGGGTCACACGTACAAAGTTGGAGAAGTCGTGCGAGCATCATCAGGACCATGTTTACATTGCACGTAAGTATTACAAAATAACTCAGCTTACATCACATGATTAAAAGATTTTTAAACAAGTTCGTTTGTTAAGGTCACATAAGGCCTTGGCAGTGGAAAGTAAAATACAACAAGTCAATATGTATAAAAAACTTACATCGATTTTTTCAGATGCGGAGGAGACGGTCAAATGAAGTGCGACCCCAAGGTTTGCACGCCAGAACCCATGCTACGGCAGATGATCGCCGCGGCAGTATCTGCTAAGCGACGAAGGTGAAATACCCCCCGGAGTTGACTCATTCGCCTGCGACGTCACTAGGATAAAGAACCTATGTGATAATACTTCCATCTACTCTTCTATGCACAAGAATAATGCTCAAATTATCCCGAAGAAAGGAGTAGTGTAAGATTTCGTGTCATATATGGTATTTTTTTTTTTTACTTTCATAAAGTCATGGCACGCACAACTCAATAATACTTGACTGTGATTAAAATATTGAATTAGATTTTTCTTAATCTGAATGTTAGTGTTTTCGGGTCTTGATTATTAAGGCTAATTTATTTTATTATTATTTATCTTTTCATTAACAAAAGTCAGTGCCAAACGATAGTGCTAAGTTGTAATCGACTATGCCTTTATGATAACAGAGTTTCAAAATTTATTATAACGCTCGAAAGTGTAAACTGACCAAAGCGAAGTGATTCATTGTCGTAAATAATTAATATGTTATAAACGACAATACACATCTAGCTTCGTGTCGTGGGTCACTAGATCGCCGAAATCTTGACCATTTTTACTTGTACACTTAATTTACCGAAATAAGTTTAGTCAAAATCTTTGTTTTTACACGATGTTACAATCAGCAATCTAGTATCGTGTAAACATGAAGTAACCCATAAGGATCCCTGATGTAAATGCCTTACTTAATTTGTAATAATTTATATATTTTAGGTGTATAGTACTTAAGCCATGTTTTAAGACCAGTGACTATTATAATTTAGAAGTTAGACAAAGGAAGCGACTTCATGTTGATAGGGCGAAAAGCGTTCGTCGACGTGAACCTTGGCGAGCGCTTTTCCTGCCTGCACGTCTGACAGAAAGTGACATCGCCACCGTGATCTTGTTTTCTCTGATTCGTGGAGGGGCACAGTTTTTACTAGCACTTATTTAGTAATAGTGACCAATATTTTTAAAAGTGTTTTGTAAAGAACTTTTTGCAATATGATGTTAACAAGCATATTGTAGGATCTTTTGTAACTTTTGATATTAAAGTGCTGGTAGACTTAAATACATGAACTTTCATGTGAAGCAGATCAAGACGGGTACGAAAGTTTAAGAGACTTTGCGATCGTTTTTGGAACGATATTATATGTAGAGATGTAAATAACGATTGCATTAATTCGTACAAACCTTTTTCTGTATATGTAAGTTGTAGTTATATTTCTTCTTATTTATTTAAAGTTGTAGTCTTGGTTGTATATCATGATGAGATAGCTAGGTTTTCATACCGAGAAAAATATTCATTTTCTTTTCTGAGATATTCTGATTTTTTTTTCAGGAGAATAGATAATTTTATTTCAATTCATTTTTATTTGTTTAATTAGTTATTACCAAGATACAATCTAGCTGTCTGTGCTAATGTGCAAGAGAGTTTAATAAAATATTTCAAACGAATTGACTTGTTTTCCTTACCTTGCTCTGCTGCTACCATGAACGTTGTTATTAATGTCATACCGCGCGCTTAGAAAAGACACAGAGACTATCACACTTCCAAGGAAACGACTGCCTTCCACGTCCAGGCAGCGGACGGTCTACAATTACTGATAATAATGTCCTACATCGTATAGGACCAACCTGTAGGTTGACCTCTAGTTTGATGTCTACTAGGTACAATAGGTACATGAATGCAAGTGGCAAGTTATCAGTGGCGAGTCCTGAAGAGCAATTTCTACCACCTTTCATAAGATAGTTAAGCCGCCCATCTTTGCTATACAAAATTTACTATAATTATTATTGCGTTTGATAAACACTTTCCATACTATCGAGTCCGATATATTATATTTCCTTCATAATCATAATTAGCTGCGCCTTCAAACAAACAATAGCAATGAAGAGTTTTGGAAGCTTTTTTAGCTTTTATGTTGGCTGGGCATAGAACTGGGCATAGAATAGAATGGTAGTATAATATCATCTTATTGTTTCTGCACATACATGCCGATTTTACATAATAAATAAATAGTAGATTGTTTGACAAGGGGCTAAAGTAGGCCATAGCAGCACGAGATGGTTATTTTCCCGAACGAAGTGAGGGAAAATTGTTCGAGGGGTAATATGTCGTTTAGACCCACTTCGAAAATAAAAATAAAAAAACATTTCAATAATTAACAAATACAATTTTATTCGCCCGCAATGAATTCTGAGTCAAAAATGTTTAATTTGGCAGTCTTTTTTTTTTTTTTTTTTTTTTTTTCTTCGTATGGACTTTGGGGCAGTGTTGCCCGTAGCCAGTGTCAAGTAAAAGGGAGGGAATTTGGACGTGGAACGCGGAAAGGATAATAATAAGGTATGGAATTTGGAAAAAAGCGGTCAAATCAAGTATATGAAGCCATTAAATACAAATACAATTAAAATTTATAAAATAAGTACATTTATATTTTAATATCATTATGACAAATAAAACCAGCTAAAATATTATATATGTCGGGATTTATAAGCAAGGAAGGAATGTCGATAGGAAATGGGATAAGTTTCGACTGTAAGGTATCCATTAAAACAGTTCGATCGTATAACGGACAAGCTAAGACTATATGGTTAATATCTGCCTCCTCAGCACCGCATTCACATCCAGAATCACTAATAATATCAAACCTGGCCAAATGAGAAGGGGCACAAGTATGGCCCAGTCTCATACGAGTTAAACAGGATATTTCACGCCTATTAAAGTTTTTATTGTAAAACCATGGCCTGATGGGGATTTCACTTTGAATCCTATAATAATAACTTCCTACTTCTAAACTACTCCAAAACCAAAAGAACTCCCAGGCTATACTGAGATATCTTTTGGGCAGCAATAGAATATCATGGCCGTAATTTTTATACGGAAAAACATCACCAGAATCAACCGCATCTATAGCAAGTCGATCAGCTTTTTCATTACCGGGAATTCCACAATGGCTTGGCACCCACACAAATTTGATATCCAAACCTTTCTTTTTACATTTTAATAATATGTCTCTGATTTCGTATACTAGTGGGTAATTGTGCACCATCCTAAATGGGGACTTCAACAAAGCTTGTAGGCAACTTTTCGAATCCGAGTAAATGATACATTTTTTTAAATTAAACATACGGGCATAATCAACGGCTTTATAAATTCCGAACAATTCTCCGGTAAATACAGAAGATTCTGGAGGGAGTTTAATTTTTTGAACTACATTATATTGATGATGAAATAAACCAACCCCAACACAACTATGTGTTGAACGTTTAGATGCATCTGTATATATGTGATGCCAACTAGACCATTTTTCGCATACTAAGTGATTAAAAACATACTTCGCATTTATGTCGTCTTTCATGATATTGGAGTCTAATATAACTTGAGGAGAAACTATAAGAGATTCATAATCTTTGTCATAAATAGGAAGAGAAATATATCTAACAGTAGGAGAGGACAAAGACAAAAATTTTAAATAACTGTTAATTATGCAAGGTGGACTTCTATTACGCCAATATTGAAATGTATTTATGTGGTCGTATAAATCTGACAATTTATTGATTAGAGGATGTTTTAAATATTGCATTGTCTTAAAAATAAAACGGTCGGATAAAAACTGACGTCTCAAATGCGCAGGTGGGTCCACACACTCCACTTGCATTGCGTTAGCAGGACTGGTCCGCATAGCACCAAGGATTACTCTAAGGGACTTATTTTGCAAACCAATTAATAACTTAAAAGCATCTTCTGTTCCCGGTGTTAAAAGAAAGGAGCCATAATCTAAAACGCTTCTGATTACGGAGTTATAAACAAGTTTCAAGTAAAATGGGTGGCTACTAGGGAATGCAAACCGGTTATAACCGTAACCGAAATAACCGGGTATAACCGGTTATTTGGCCATGTTTCATAACCGGTTATTGAGAATTTAAAATAACCGGTTTCGGTTATTTTCGGTTATATCTAGTATATGACATTTTTGCCTATAATTTGCTAAAAATACCAATTAACATATAAATCCTGAAATAGTTAATTCTAATAAAAATAACCCACTGATTATTGAATAACTTCAAATATAGTTCAAGTCAAAACTAATTAGGTGCGGGTCTACCGGCTAACTACATACACAATAAACAGTGCTAATTCCGAAAATACCACGATGGCCGTAAACCGCCCCAGCGCCACTTTCTCTTTTGTTTATTACAGTCTTACTGTTTAAAAATCTTATGTCTCTTTCTCACACGAGTAGTCTCACCACCTACCAGCTCAATGGTGTAAATAATCTAAGATTACCTAGAAGACCTCTAGTACATACTTTAGGACGGCACGTTTTCGCTGTGTGAGACTGGCAGTCTGTACTTAGTATTATCTGGTCTGTGACCTAGTCAAAATAAGGTTTTTGTTTCATTAGTTATACCCAATACCTAGTTTATACCTTTATTTACACGTTTTATTCAGTTATGAAAAATAACCGGTTATAACCGGTTTTCGGTTATTTTTCTGTCATAACCGTAACCGAAACCGGTTTTAGAATTTGGCCGGTTATTGCATTCCCTAGTGGCTACCCCACCATACCCCGGCTAAACATCTTAATATGTTTAATGAGCGCTCACATCTTTTAATTACATAATTACAGTGGCTCTTGGCAGATTACAGAGAAGTTGTAGTCCAAAATAATACCCAAGTACTTAACTTCGTCATGAAAAGCGATAGGCAACCCATCATAAGATAAATTAATGTTAACATTTTTTTTTCTTGGCGTGAATACAATTGCTGAAGTTTTTGCAACAGAAATTTCTAAGCCGTTGTTATTCAAATATTTTTTTAAATCATTCAAATTGGAGCAAATTACTTCGCAAGCACTGTCAATTGATTTGTTTTTACAATATAAAACTATATCATCAGCATATTGGATGATAGATGCTGGTTCTTCTAAATTTGAAAATAAATCGTGTGTATAAACGTTAAAAAGTAAGGGACTTAATACAGAGCCTTGTGGAAGCCCTTTCCAAACGGTTCTATATAGCACCTCAGAATCTAAATCTAATTTGATGGTTCGTTCGGAGAACATGGCAGAGATAATATTACATAAGCGAATTGGGACACCTAACTGAAAGAGTTTCTTTACAAGAATAGATATATTTACGTTATCATACGCAGAATTAATGTCTACAAAGCAAGCTACTACATTCTCTCTGTTTGAAAATGCTAATAATATATCCGAGACTAACAAACCAACACAATCTAGAGTACTCTTGTTCTTACGAAATCCATATTGAATTTCCGGTAATAATTTATTGCTTTCAATGAACCATTCCAATCTATTTTTAATCAAGTGTTCCAAAATTTTAATTAGAACGGATGACAGGGCAATGGGTCGGTACGAAGTTGGTTCATTTCGGGGTTTATTCGGTTTGAGAAAAGGTAACACTAACTGCATCTTCCATTTTGATGGAATGTCTCCTGTCAAAAAGATAATGTTTATAATTTGAAGATAATAACCTAAAATATTTTCAGTAGCATGAGTTAGGAAAGAATACGGGATACCATCGCATCCCGGTGCAGAATCGACTATATATGATAAGACGTTTTTCAACTCTATCAATGAAAAAGGGTTATTAAAACGCTGTATGTCTCTATTGTTAGAATTAAACGAGCAATTTAAATCAAGACATGCAGGTAATGCCACAAAAGGTGGAGCTAATTTATCTAAAAATTTATCAGCTATTATGGGATCAATTTTAACGGTATTGGATTCACTAAAGGCTCCCCTAAACATCCGTATCTTTCTCCAAACTTCTGATGGGTGGGTACTAGGGTTTATTGATGCGCAAAACGACCGCCAACTATCACGCTTCTTTTTCTTTAAAAATTGTTTGGTCTCTTTATTTATTGTTAGCAGAGCATTAAAATTCTCCTGACTCATATTATTATTATACAATAATTCACACTGTTTTCTTTTTTTTATAGCATCTGTACATTCAGAGTCCCACCAAGGAGGACTGGGAATATTGAAGCCAAAGGACTTCTTAGATGGAAATACTTCATCTGCTATTTTAATTAAGAATTTGGCAAAAGCATCAGTTGTTTTAAATAGATGTTCGCGAGATACTGCTGGTAATTCTCCCAGCCTCTCATCCAACTGTTTTTGATAACTATCCCAGTCCGCATTTTGAAGTTTATATGACAACAGTGGAGATCTTTTAGTCAGTGGTTTATTCTTAAAAGGGAAGGCGATTAATATAGGAAAATGATCACTACCATAAGAAAGAGGTAGAACCTCCCAAGATAAAGATGAAGCTATTGAAGAACTGCAAATAGATAAATCTATGGCACTAGGATTTTCATTTGGACCTGATCGACGTGTGGGAACACCGGAATTTAATATGCATAAGTTATAAAAATCAACTATATCTAATATTTCATCCCCTAAACTACTTAAATTAACACACCCCCAAGCAGGATGATGACAATTAAAATCTCCTAATATAATAAGAGGAGCTGGGAGAGAAGCTAGTATGTTTCTTATTTCTTTCAGAATTGGTAATGTGGGATGTGGAATATACACTGAGACTATACAGATGTTATTTACAATTGCTGAAATAATGGAAAAATCATTACTATGAGATGATAAAGTAAAATAAGTGAAATGAAATGATTTTTTTACAAGAATGGCTACACCTCCGTGCCCATCTGATCTGTCTTCGCGAAGGCAGGCATAGCCAGGAACTCTAAAACATGTCTCAGACCTGAGCCATGTTTCTGAGAGTGAAATGACAAATGGATTGAATTTCTTAATTAAATGAATTAAATCACTTTTCTTATTATTGATGCTGCGGCAATTCCACTGCAGAATTTTGGCATTGTTGGCCATTATGAGTAATAACTTTAGAAAATAGACTAGAAATATAAGCAACGTTGGTCGGTTCTGGGTTATTGCTAGACAATATTTTTAAAAGTTCAAATATAAGTTCTTTAACTGATGTTTCTTTAGTTTGTTCTACAATAGCACATCCATTTCCAGATGGGGATGGCATGTTATAATCTTTTGCTAAGTTGTTATGAGATGTTGAGTCAAATCCTTTCTGCAATTTAGGTGGGTTTCGAGGTTTATGATAAACTGTCTTTTTATTAGATTGTGTAGTAGAAACATGACTGCATGAACAATTTGAAACTTGTGTATGAAGTGTTACAGGAGCTGTCACAACCACATCTGCATATGGTTTGCTTACAGGTGGATGTAGTTTTGCTGCCTCTGAGTAAGATATAGCACTTTGAGCCATTGTAAGTTTAATATTCTTTTGGCGTTCAAACTCGGGACAACGTGACTTGTTGGTCGCAAAATGATGGCCAGTACACTGACAGCAAGATGCAGAATCTTCTTCTATAGTACAAGAAGCGCCGGTATGACTCTGACCACACTTGTAACAACGCGGTTTGGATCTACATTGCGTCTGTGTGTGACCATAGTTACAACAATTGTAACACTGGATTGTAGCATAAACATAGAGGTCTACTGGGAGGGAATTGTAACATACAAATATACGTTTTGGGAGAACCTGTCCATCAAAAGTTACAACAACAGTTTGTGATGTTTGTTTCCAAACCGGAGAACCATCCACAATTACTTTAAAGTTAATTCGCCGCACTTTAATTATGTCTCCACAACCAACAGGTACAGTAATGTTATCCTTTACTTCATCTAGTGACCATTCTGCTGGAATACCTTTTACTACGCCCATTCGAATGACATTGAAAGACGGGATAAAGGCTTTATACTTTTTTTCCGTAATCTTTTTGTCATTGAGGAACTGGTTGGCATCTTGAAATTTTGAGAATGATAAGCAAACCCTATTTCGACCTATACGCTTCACACTACCATTAATAATATTTTTATAATTTAGGCTCTTTAAAAAATTACCAAATGCAACAGAGTGTATGAGTATGTATGAGATGTACCATCATTTGGAGATTCAAACTTTTTTTGAACGTGAACAATGTAAGGAGCACAATCAGATTGGATATACTGGTTCCTGGATGTGAATGAGGGCTGCGAGATATTTTGAGTTGTAACCGGGGCCGGGGCTGAAGCCGGGGCCGGGGCCGGACCCGTAGCCAGGGCCGGGGCCGAAGCCAGGGTCGGGCCCGGAACCGAATCTTCAGCTCGAGCTAGAATTTGTGAAATATCTAGTTTTTCTTTGGAATCCTGACAATAACATTCATCCCGAACAGAGTCTCTGTCTCTTTGTGAGTGGTTGTCTTTATTGCGCCGCTTTTTTTTATTGCAGTGTCGACATACTTTTCTTGCTGCACTCCTTCGTTTTCTCCCTACTGATGATACAGAACAGTCTGTATCAACACTGTTATCGTGATCTATAGTCACAAAGTGTGAAACCGAAGGGCCACCTCCCCCCGGGTCGTCGGGATCATCGTCCATTGGGACGATGAAAGAAATATATACAAAAAACTTACCTAAATGATGATAATATAGCTACAAATTATAATAAATTAACTACTAGTACTATTTACACTTAATATACACCGCGTTGACCACTATAAATAATTAAATTTCCACCGAAGTAATAAAAGACGCGCGCTTGGTTTAAGGTTTCCCGCCCTTTTTCCGGCAGTCTTTGTATTTCACTTCACTGCTTTGACACAGATAGGATATATCTACGCCGTGAATAAAAAACGTATAATTGGGGCTTCAAAGAGTTTGCCAACGATTTAAACTTTTTTAATGCTTCTGAAGTAGGAACTAAAAAGCACCTAATTCTTTGAGAATTGTATTGCGTTTCCTCATTGGTCGATTATAATATTGCGGTATTCTGATTGGTTGACACTTTATACAAAGTTTTGTTTAATGATTTTACTTTTAAAGAGTATTCGTACCAAAACAGAATCTAGAGTTGCGATTAACGATATGTGTCGTGATTGGTGGATTTATTAAGGTGAAGTATTCCGGTTGGTCAATTTAAAACGTTTTGTATATCATAAATATGTATACATATTTTCCCAAGAGGCTAAATATACTACATTAGTCCGCCTTGGCAAGCATAACACACTTTTAGAGCATGAGAAGTGAAAAATTTAATAATAAATATTTCGGTACCGTTTTACACAAATTTACCTAATCCTACGGTAATTTCAGGAAGGCTCGTGTTGTAGATACTAGACGACGCCGACGATATATATTATAGATAGATACATATAAATACTTAAATACAATTTTTTTTCTAGATACACTACTTCTAAAGCACTAAGTTAGTTCCGTACTTAAATGCCGATTTCATTTTAAATCCTGTTTCCTTCTTTATGTCTGTCTGTCTGTAAGCTCTATAATATAAGCTATATAATACAGTGTGTAAGTCTTATACGGGCGAATCTCTTAACGGAGGGTAGAATAGGACATAAGAAATATATTTAGATAACTTTTGCTTAGAAGTGCAATTAAAATTTTATCCATATAAAAAAATTCGGCCCGCAATGTAATGCAACACACTCGAGTTAAACACTCGTTGACAGTTACTTTCAAAAGCTTATATCGCGTAATGTTCGCAGTACATTACTGCTCAGAAAATTTACAAAAATTAATTACATGTGTATAATAGGTATAATTAAAGAAAAACCCTTTGGTTAATGATTATACTAGTAAATCCTATGTCTGGTTTAATTCTTCGCCCGTATTAGATTTACACACAGTATAACACCACAAAATAAAATTATTTAAATATTTCTGATTTTCGTGCATTCTGGTTTAATTTTTTATATCTTTATTGAGTAATAAAAGGGGAGTTGTCTCATTTTTAAAAAGTGTTCTCTTTATAATTCAACGTGTATTATAAGGTACCCCATCTAGTGAAACATCGGAACACTGTTCCTACAATTAGTGTTCTAGAGGACCAAGGATACACCGGCACAGAGGGACAACGTAAGCGCTCCACTAGACAGTATGTTGTTCACGAATTTCAGACCACTAGCAATAGATGGCGCGAGGTGTCACTTTTTAATTTAAATGTAACCAGAAATCTGATTTATATTGCAAGGAAAATAAATAATACTAATAATGTGAGGATATATTTAAACATAAATTAAGTAATTTAACAGGAATTGAGACGGAACTGGTTATGATAAATTAGCCACAAAACTTCTTATAAAAGATCCTTAAAGAATTATGCAGTTTTTGGAATTTACTTCGTAAGTATTGTATATGTTTGTTTGGAATTGATTAGGAATGAGTTATTTGTTATTAAGTCAGAGCACGTTATAATTAAAGGTCCGGTATTTACTACGCTACTCATATTCTCATTAATGACATACATTTAATTAACAGAAATAATCTCAAACAACCTGCACAACCTACATATTCAAACAGTGTAAATACCTGTTCTTGAAGTTGCTCCTGCAAGCAACTCTCTTCAACTTTTCTACTTTTTGTTCAATAATCATAACGTGGGAGTGCCCTTCTTTGCATCCCCGACAATAAATCGTAGAAATACAAATCTTCATAGCATTGTCCCGGCATTTTGCTACGGCTCACGGAGTCTTCTGGCGTCAAATCCTAGATATTAGCGTAGGCACTAGTTTTACGAAAGCGACTGCCATCTGACCTTTCGACCCAAGGGGTAAACTAGGCCTTATTGGGATTAGTCGCGGTTCCTCACGATGTTTTTCTTCATCGAAAAGCAACTGGTAAATATAAAATGATAGTTCGTACATATGTTCCGAAAAACTCATTAATACGAGCTAGGATATGAACCTGCGTCCTTCGGATTGCAAATCCCACGCTCTTACTTCTCTTTTAGTAGAAATAAAATTTTAATTTTAAATCTTTTAGAAGTATTATCGTCTTCTGTTACCGCGATAATTAATCATAACATAAAACAACTAAAAACGGATTAAATCGCGTATACTAATTTTACGTAATCCCGATTTCGATTTTAATTCTAGAAATGTTCGTTTACCTACTTGCCTTAAAGTAATGTGTGTTTCATTAAAATAACCAAATTAAATCTTAATATAAGCCCTGAGTATTATCTTCATTTCTACTTACCAAGGGTCATTCAATGTATTATATTTCCATATGTTAAGTTAGTAAACTGCCTTATGGATATGAATCTTCCGCCTTGAAACCTTAAGTTGTGTATTATAAACACAAAAGATAATTACGCGATAAATATAATGAAATATTTTATCTGAAATATTCAATCAGGAATGTCCATACAAATCTTTACACGCTATTTGTTACCTATGTAGAAATATGTACCCTCAATTTGAATAACTGCGTCCCTCTCGCACTCACAACGACTTCCACGCCGTCTCAGTCTATCCCATTACTTTTATATTGTTCGCTAACTTTCTTGTTTGTATAAGCAAATACACGTATTTGAAAGTTTGTGTATTTGTAGGTTGTATAGTATAAGAATAAGTATAATAAGTAGGTATTGTTACTCTGTTTTAAAACGTTTAGACGTACTGTTATGGTATGCACCAATTTAATTTACTGTATTATGTTTTCCTATCGTGGTTCGTATTTCCAAATGACCTAGGTACCGATTAGATATTTACTTTGTAGAGATATAAATGTAGAGAATTTAGGTCTTGATTAACAAAACGTTAAAAAAGGGAAGGGATATAGTTAATTGCTTTTTTTTTACTTGGAAGTATTTTATGAGGGATCCCTTTGTTTCCCATAATTTTATTATTCCGATTATCGAAAGTCAGAAATTGTTACCCATATCTATTTAAGTCATAACCATCAATAGTCATAATAGTTATCAGACATACAACTAAATAAATATAATAATTAAATGTCATAATGTTACACGTCATATAAGACAAAAGTCATAAAACTAATCAGCATAATATCAAAATTCATAACGATTATTTTCCAAAAAAAAGAAAAGTGGGTTAGGGTTGAACTGCAACCCCTACAGATACAAACTGTTACCAGAAAAGTGGGTTAGGTTAGGTTAGAACTGCGACCCCCACAGATCCAAACTGTTACCAGAAAAGTGGGTTAGGTTAATTTAGAACTGCGACCCCCACAGATCCAAACTGTTACCAGAAAAGTGGGTTAGCTTAGGTTAGAACTGCGACCCCCACAGACACGAACTGTTACCAGAAAAGTGGGTTAGGTTAGGTTAGAACTGCGACCCCCACAGACACGAACTGTTACCAGAAAAGTGGGTTAGGTTAGGTTAGAACTGTGACCCCCACAGATCCAAACTGTTACCAGAAAAGTGGGTTAGGTTAGGTTAGAACTGCGACCCCCACAGACACGAACTGTTACCAGAAAAGTGGGTTAGGTTAGGTTAGAACTGTGACCCCCACAGATCCAAACTGTTACCAGAAAAGTGGGTTAGGTTAGGTTAGAACTGTGACCCCCACAGATCCAAACTGTTACCAGAAAAGTGGGTTAGGTTAGGTTAGAACTGCGACCCCCACAGATCCAAACTGTTACCAGAAAAGTGGGTTAGGTTAGGTTAGAACTGTGACCCCCACAGATCCAAACTGTTACCAGAAAAGTGGGTTAGGTTAGGTTAGAACTGCGACCCCCACAGATCCAAACTGTTACCAGAAAAGTGGGTTAGGTTAGGTTAGAACTGTGACCCCCACAGATCCAACTAGTATGCCTTTTGACTTTCTATCTTTCAATACAATTAATATATTGAACGTTATGACCAATAACGGTATGAAATTCAATAGTTATGACTAATGATAACGGGTAAAAGAAAATTCTGACTTTTGAGGTTATGACTAATGACAATATGTCTACCAACGAGTATGAAAAACATCGGTATGGATTTAAAAAATCGAAAGTTTAACATTATGGGAGTCAATATAGACCCATTTTATGAACAATATCAATTTAGTTTACAATTTAACATTATGACTATGATGTATGATATATATGTAATTATGACACATTACAATACAACAAAATATGGAAAACTATTTTTGGAAGTCGCCCTGCACAGCTAAAGGCGCAAAGGTGCCCATTACGCTTGCCGCTTTGCCACGTTGAACCGCAATTGTCAACGTCTGCACCTGGAACCTCTCTGAAGCGCCTCCCAAGCTGCCTCGGAAAAATAAATGGCCTCTGAGCACCAACCTCCAGTGGTCTCCACCGCCAAGGGCACAAATTGGGGCAAGGGGTTAATTGCTTGTCTTAAATACATCTATGGTAAATGACACAACACATTAACAGTGTGTGAAGGGCTGTTTTGCTCACGTCCCCAGATATCCCGTTTTTAAAACATCGAGATAGGCCGTTTAAATAGTAACACAAGCCAACATTTTTTATTATGGCCGAGCCGAGATCTCCTAAATCGGTTAGCGAGCCATATAGGAGATTCGACTCTGTGGCCAGGGAGCTGCCGGAGCTAACTTAGTAGTCATTAGCTTGTCTTTATGGAAAGACTATGAGTTTGGGGCGCTTGCAGTTGAGACAATGGGCCTTGTGAAAACGGCTGGTCAGCGTTCCTAAAGACCGTAGAGTAAGTACCGCGTACCTCTCCCAGCGCAATTCCCTCGCTTTACAGAGAGGCAACGTCGCGAGCATTATAGGATCCATGCCGCAGATGGAACTTTTAGAAGGGTTTTTCTTTTTATAACTGGGATTTTAAGTAGATTTATTTTAGATATTTACCCACAACCACTGGATCACTAGCCCTTCCTGGTATACGTCACCCGTAATGACGTAATAAGATAGAAAAATTAAACACGTCTAAGCGGCGCTCGTATAGCACAACTGGTAGTGCTCCAGTGGTTGTGGCTTCGAGTCCCGCTGCGAGTCAATTTTTTCTAATTTTCTTTCGATTTAAATATCTTTGATATGTTAGCAGACGTTTCTGCTTAATATAAAAACAGATTTATTTTATGTGGCGACTATGGCTTTACCCCCAAGATGATACAAGTCCTATTTGTTGGAGGCCTATGTCTAGCAGTGGATTACTTACGGCTGATTCAATTATTGTTTTATGTTATTACTTTAGGTAGGTACTATTTAGTTTTCATTGACGACCGGTCTGGCCTGGTGGGTAGTGACCCTGCCTAAGAAGCCGATGGTCCTGGGCTCCATTCCCAGTCAGGGCATTTATTTGTGTGATGAGCACAGATATTTGTTCCTGGGTCATAGGTGTTTTCCAAGTATTTAAGTATTTATATGTATTTATTTATTATATATATCGTCGTCTAGTACCTACAACACAAACTGAGCTTACTGAGCTTACCGTAGGACTAGGTCGATTTGTGTAAGATTGTCCCGAAATATTTATTTATTTATTAGATGTAGTTTACTTTAACATTAATTGCTTTATAATTCTAATTGTAAGTCATTAGCTAGTTTGAAACTTCGCTAAATCAAATACCTATGGTTTCAGAATCCAGATCCAAACCGCGGAAGAATATATCTTGTGGTTTTCACACCATGAACTTCGAAAGCGTCAGTGTTTATTATTGGACTCGGTGTTATTTATTAATGTTACACCCTGTAAATATTATTTTACGTACAATAGATATCAAAATGTATTTATCAGATAGAGCAACTAAATTATTTCTTAAGATGAATAGATTGATATCTGGAACGTACAATTGGGGTCTAACCATTGTTATAGATAAAACTTATGTTTTCTAGTCAGCATGACGCTGTACGAATGAAGCAATAATAATTTCAGATAATTTTAGTTGTTTATGCTACCTACAGGTTATTTATTCATTTTCTTTAGCAGATAGTCGGGTTGTAAATCGCTCATTCGACATTGAGGTGCAAAATATTTTATCTACCTATATCATCCATATGATCCATATCATAACTTCCTTACAGTATGTTCAGAAATGATAAGCTAATGGTGTATATATAATACTTTCACAGTCCAGTGCCCCATACATGGGTCACGGTGATCTATCTTCACAAGTCCGTGCCCCACATGGGTCACTAAACCCGACAAGGTACGCACTGAAATTAAATCACTAACTACATACAATGGTGCTCATACTAAGATAATGCTGATTTCTCTATATTTCTGATATCAGCATTAAATCTACAGTATATTGTACTAATCCAAGTGCAAACTTGGGCGTTTCTTAGTCACCCACAAATGACCGAGCACGGAAGTGCTTTGCTTGGACGTATTAGGAAATCAAAACGTTTTGTATGGAGATTGTGAAGTGTTTGTGGTGGCATTTTAATCATTAAATAACTTATATATATAAAAAAAATATCTTTGGTTGCAAGTATCCAATTAGTCGAAGTATAATTTCATTTATGTACTTAATGTGAAATGTACCTATGTTGTTTAATTATTTTTTATTAAAAATAAACTAATAAATTAAATAATTACTAGATTTAATTAAATAATTAAGTCAAATTTTACAATTTGATGTTAGTTCGAATGACAATCGTGTCTAGATAGTTGTAACGACTACTTATAGAAAAAAATATCAATTTGAGAAATATTTGGTTAAGTTATAAAAAAATAACATTCAAGAAATATACGCCTCAAATACGTCAATTAACGACAACGAACAGAACACAACTGTCCCATGCGGTTTTCCGGAACGATTTGACCTGAAAACTTCCAAGAAAGGGCTCCCATACTCACTATACTTCCATCCTTAAGGGCGGCATCGTGCCTATTCCCCTCTAGTATTTCACGTGTCCATTGCCGCCGGTAATTACCACAAGGCAATTATGTTTAGGTAAATCTGCTCGTTTGCCTCCTATGTCATAAAAAAATCTTTAAATTACTTATAATATCCATACTAATCCACAATAACATTATAAAGCACCAGGTACCAGTCGTCTCGGGGAATGAGATGTTTATATGTTATGTTAGTCTTAGTTGAATTTTCATTGTTAATTTAAATTATTGATTGTGTATTTTAGTTGTTTTTGAATAAAATGATACCCAACATTATATTATAAATGTCCATACTAATATTATAAATGCGAAAGTAACTCTGTCTGTATGTCTGTCTGTTACCTCTTCACGCTTAAACCGCTGAAACAATTGGGCTGAAATTTGGTAGGTATGTAGAGAGTTTCAGCGACAAGAAAGGATTTAGGATAATTTCTATCCCGTAACTATTATTTAAAGACGGACATAGCTGGCCGACGAAGTCGCGAGGAATAGCTAGTTAATATAAATATATATATATATATTTCTTTTTTTGCATAAAATAAAACTTATTGCTATCCGTGTATATAAAACGCAAGTGTTTTAATCCTCAGAGATGAAACATGGCATATACTTACTTAAATCCTATGTTATGATTCCCATTCACCAAGATTTAAAAAAAATGTTTTATTTTCAGAATGGACTATGAAGTTCAAAAGATAATAATATTTATTACATCGCAGAAACAGAAACCGTTCATCAGTGTAAGGAAAACATCCATTTGGCTTTAAAAAAAATACATCGTAACCGTTTCATAAAATTTACTTGTATATTTTGCAAACCGATGACTTAAAGAGTTTGAACCAGATCAACCCTTAGGTCAAACGCGGGTGAATAAGTGTCAACGTCCGAACCCGGCGTGTTGGGGGTATTAGGCGCTTAGGATCAAGGGTTAAGCTGCCAACTTTATAGCAAATCAAACTCTACGAGCTCGACTTATCTGCTAAAAACCTTTCAACATCTTTTACCCGGAAAATAGAGGCCAGACGGGCTTACAGGATAAAAGGCCTGTAAATATAAAAATGCCTTATCAATTTTATTAACATCGTTGTATGTAAAGTTAACCGTTAAATTAAATGTAATATAATAAAATTAATAAGCAAATACGACTAGACAAACTTCAAATCTTTTTGTAAGCTCTTACAATTTTTCTTGAAGTACTTAACTTCGTCTAATGCATTCAATGTTAGTAATATGTCCTTCTGTACAAATATGGTTTTGGTTCGTCGACCTTACTATCATACGGTGAACGGTCTGCGGTCCAAACCAAATTCCAACCATAAAAGGAGGTTATTTAGATAGAATATAGTGAACATTCAAGTTAAAGTTACATACAGACGTAATAAACTGAAACATCTCAATTCCGCATCATCTTAACTGGCTTGTTTTTATAGAGGGATTTGTCCCAAATAAGGCTGTATCTATTTTTTCATTTGGCGGGGGCCCGCGGGCCCGTGGAGTTCCGTGCACCCACCATCCCGAAGCCGCGGCGCCGCCCCGCTCCGTTCGCGGTCTCCATGGCGACCGGCTCAAATGACGTATCGATCCCGCGTGGGGCCCGTGGGGCCGCGGGGTGGCGCCGCTCCACCCGCCGCCGACCCCCTTGCACCCCTGCCACCGCCACTCGACCGTTGGCCCATGCAAAATGACGGATGTAAAGTTTGGATGTACCTCCTTGGAAGGAAATGATATTTTCATTAAAATGAAAATGAGGTAATGTTTTATGATTTATTTTATCCTACAATAATACTCATTTTATGAAGCTTGAGTCTAAACTGATTCTGAAAAAGAAATGAAAGGAATTGGATTGGATACATCAAGAAAAGAAAACGGTTTTATTTAAAACGAGTTGTAATTGTAACAAAAGTGCTGTCTCGTCCTCCTAATTGGTTGGTACAATTATCTCTTCATAAGAAGTCAAACAAGTTTAAACTGTCACCAACTCATACTCAAACTCATTTCTTTATTGCGTTTCATGTGTAGGTCCAAAGATCTTGTGTAGTTAGATATAAGTAAGTAGTTATTTATACAGAAAGCTCCATTCTCTGGGAGCCTGAATAGAAAGTTGCAGAAATACTGGCTCAACTTTGATTAGTATAAGTTAAATTAATTTACTAAAGTCAATAGTGAAAAGCGTTTAAACCAGACTAAAGAAACCGAACCGATGTAATAACGTTAAAATAGCTACAACGGTTTCACTCAATAAAATTGTAATATATCCCATTACTTAAAATACAACCCACATTAACACATTAACTAATAATATTTAAAATAAAAAGGAAACTTAAAAACTAAGCTATAAATTTCAAATAAGCTTTGCTTTTTATTGGGGAGATTATATCGAGAGATTTTGATTAGCCACGAGTTAATTGGTTTCGATTGAATGAATCGTTATTTTGAAATAAATATACTCGTACTTACAAAAACAAATCTAATCTTAATCTACTATATATACTTTTGTTTTATTTAAAATTATGTCCATCATCTGATACATGTTAAATGCTTGAAATATTTGGCCTGCCTTCACTTCTTGAACATTTATCTAACCTAGGTTAGGTTAGCCTAACCAAACTATGATATTTTAATATTAATTATAGAATTAAGTACCTACCTACCTATAATTTGGTACTTATTGCAAGGTCATTTCTATTAATTTATATATAAACACTTATTATACTTAGGTTCGGATATACATATATGTACACAGTACACACCTACAGTCTCAGAACATCGGCAGCGGCATCTAAGCATTAAAATGAAAATATAAAATTGCAAATCACCATTTACATTTTGATTAGAACCGCCCCGACGACGGTACAAGCTAAAACTCAGAATAACTTTAAAACAATACAGCCTTCTAAGAACCCACCCTCCTTTGCGCTGGAGAATAACATTCACATACACCCCTATACGAATATGTACCTACATATACTTATAGTAGGTATTTATCTTGTGTAAAATACCATGTGTAATAGTCAATTTAAATGTTTTTAAATAGGAACATTACCATGTATAAACGTCTCTTATAAAATTTTGTTTCAAACATTAACATAATTAAGTGGTTCTCAAAGTTTTCCCATTATAAACTTAGCGAGAAATTTTATTTTTCCCTCAAGTCAGCAGTCTCTGTGTGCGCGTGTATACACGACAGAGCGAATTGGATTTTCTCTAGTGTGAGTAAACCTACTTTGCTGTGCGAACAAGGGACCTGTGGAGCTACATAAAAGTTTTATATAAATAACTAATTTCGTACTCTTACGACGATTATTTGCTGGTAGACATAATATACACGGTACTGCGTTACGGTAGTAGTTAGTACGTGGTTGGAACACGCATATATAAAAACATCATATATTTTTTCTTTACGTGAAACAATATATGCAACCTACATAACTAAATACCGTTGGAACTATATTTATATAATGTGTTAATATGAAAGTCTAGTTATGCAGGTCCAATTTCGAGATAGGGGTCATTCCATCCGACTCGGCTGGGCAGCGTTCGGATAGCACTTTTGTCACATCTTTTTTTCCAATATTCCGCAGTGTCTCAAGTGGAACGTCTTTGACCAGTGTGTGTGCTAGTGATGACATATGGCACTGAAACATGGTTGCTTACTATGGGCCTCATAAGAAGGCTCAAAATCACCCAAAGGGCAATGAAGAGGGCGGTGCTAAGAGTGTTTCTGCGCAATCGCATCAGTCATTCGCAGCAGAACCAAAGTAACTGATATATTACTCTATGGTGAGTAAATAAAATTGAATAGAATAATTATTATTTCAACATGTTAACGATAATTCGAATGTATTTAATATCAACATAGCTATTCCAACGATTCGTGTTTTACTCATAACGTCTTCCCTCGATGCGAACTAAGAAATATAGATCCTCGCGAGCAAAACCTGTACTAAATCACTTGTCTGCATTATTACGTACGTATAATTCCACGATCGGTTGATACAATATTCATACTATTGCAACAGTTTAAAGGCTTAACCTAGTAATTTTGTAATAATGCGGATAAATCACAATTATCCTCAGTAGTAAATTATCTACACTAATATTGTAGAGGCGAACGTTTGTGAGTGTGTATGTTTGTTACTTCTACTTCTACACGTCTAAACGACTGGAGCGATTTTAATAAAATTTGGTATGGAGTTAGGTGACACCCTCAATTAACACATAGGCTAAGTTTTTCCCTAATAAACCGCGGGTAACACCGCGGGGCACAGCTAGTTAAGATATAAGTAGCAATAATGTAGGTAAAGTGCTTTTGGATAAAACCGGATCGGGGAAAATGGATAATTCAATTATATTCAGATGTAGTGTCAAAGTGAAAAATTACATTTGACATTAAACAATAAAGTTCCCTATTAATAGATATGGAAATGTCACTCATTTAATATAATCATTGATTGACAGTTCGGGTGCCAGAGATCCGAATTTTGGCAATAGAAAATAGTTTTGTAACTTCATCTTGCAACACCATTTTAACCCCTTTTATTGATTGATTTATTTTAAATCTCTTCGATCTTAAATATTGATTTAAATTCATTACTGTTTACCGCATATTGCTGTGTATATGTTACGATCCAGAGCTATTTTATACTGAATGATTTTTCATTAATTCCAAGCAAATAACTTATTGAAGGTATAGTGTGACATAATATGATGATTGTAGTGATGACGCGGTGTCGATAACGATGGGAACAGTCGACAAGATGGTAGTGATCATGATGGTGATACCTATTTCGATGGTGATGACCATGAATCTGAATTACGAAACTGGTTTAAGTATGTCTAGAATTGGGCCTCTTGTTTTTGTGTCTCGCCTCATTGATATTGATTATCCGACATCATTAGATGCTGGCTTTGCTAGGTACCTACATGCACAATTGCACATCTGCCGTGGAACAGCCCGTAATGTCCATCACTGTCAACAATCATGTCGAGTCGGCAGCGATGTAGGGCGTGTTGTGTTTAGGCTTATTTAGGCGTGTGCCTGTTTATGGTAAGCTTATGGCTTGTAACCACAGATTCGAGTCCATGGGTCGAAATCGTTTTTTGCAACTACGAAGAGGGACTCAGCTCCCTTTTTAATGCCAACACGTGAGAGAGTTAGTAAACTCCCCTGCCGAATATCAACAAGATTATTCTCTAGCATTATTGGTGGAATTTTGGCCTAAGATCAATTTGCAGTTTCAATTGCGCCCAGGTACGAGGGCGACGGTGGGCCCAGGTATTGGTGCACAAAAATAAAGTTTTTCTACTCCGGTACTTTTATCTATAAATGATATGGTCCGCGAACGAATATAACAGCATATCTTATGCAATTTCTCAAAAGTCTATCTAGTCTATACTTCATCAAGACCCTAGAGTTAATGATATAATGCAACTGCTAACAGAGGTGTCCTGTGAATCCAACAGATTAAAATAAAAGAAAACGCTAAATTTACAACAAAAATCTAAACTACCAACCTAACAAACAACTCAACTTACATGGTTTGAAACAGTAACATAACTGAAAATAATTGCAGTCAACATAAGGAAAAACGCAAGTAAGTGAATGACAGTTGAAAAACTGATATATATTACCGTCTATGATTACGTTCTGTCGACTGTCATTTGTCACTATCTAACTTCCCGCTTTTTTATGCTGTAGGTATTGGTTAGCATTCTTGGAATAGTTAATATATTGCGTTTTATTTAATCCCTAGTCGTAGTAAACTAATCTATGCAACGTTGTATAAAGAGGTCAAAAAAGGCTCGGGGCGTTTATATTAACAATTTTCGGCTTGGCCTCAAATTTTTACAAACACTACTCACCGTTTTTGAACCCTTTTATTTATACAACTATTGCATAAAATACTATAATGATATAGTAGACTAGAAACTTTTCGAATGCCCATGTCGTCTTGTGTAATAGAAAGACTGGTAAAAAAATACAATACCTATATCACAAAACCCGGAACTGTTGAATCAGTATTGTTTGTTTCATTTTAGGTCAATGTTTGTAGGCATGAAATTAAACTAATAGATTGCATTTGTTTGTTTAATGAACCGCCCGCATGGGAAGCTGTGTCTAATAAGTACTTAAAATAGAACTAAGGGCTATTCAAAGCTCAATTTGTATCATTTTCTTTATAGATATTTTTGAGTATCGTCATATTACAGGTATGATAAGGTATTAACGGTTATAGATTATTTGAAAAAGATATCGCAAATATACGTCGTAAACATGATATAAGAAGACAACGATTTAAGGAAAGTTAGTATAAACGAAACCAAAAATTTTAAACATTTATTGCAAGAGATCAGTCTAAGAATATGTTTAATTGACAACTAAAATTCACCCTAAATACATATAGGTGTTCCCTTGTTGAGCAGACAACCGCGGCATTGCCGCAAAAAAAGATAAACGTAAATTTCTAACGATTATCTCTGTCACTCTCATGACGCCTTCATTGGAATACAAGAGAAGGATGCTCGAAATATACGAACTTCGATGTTCACGGCACCGGGCCCGTTTTAAGAATTTTGTCTTGCAGAAAATAGTCTTAGTATTGGTATATTTGGTCGTTGTATTTATTATAAATTTAGAATATTATGGTGTCAACGACCACTTACTTTAATGCAACATATTTTATACGTCACGTAGTCATTTTAACAAAAAAAAATATCGGGCTGTTCCACCCCTACCTTGGCCTCTCACACAGAAACTGCTCCCTTGTAGGTTTAATACCAGTAGAATTGCGCTCAAATGTAGGAACGAACTACTCCCACGTAGGTTTAGGTTAGGTTCGAACTACGAACTCACACAGCAACGAACTGCTAGCTTTGTAATTATGTTTTGTTTTTAAGGTTTACAAACAATTATAACATTAATACGTGCGTAAATTATACAAATAGGTAACACGATAAATGTAATAGGTAACTGATGACACGTGAACACTGCAGGCGAAGAATAAGTGTCACTAGTGCAGTCGACATCAAGCGGGAAAACTTTAAAGGTTTCTTACAGTGGAATAAGGGCAACTCGAACTCAGTTATTATTATAATTACTACTTAAATATCATAATATAAAACTAAAATATAACTAATAATATCCACAGAATAATAAACAAAGTAATTCTACTAGTATAGATATGCTTTCTTACCAGAACTGCGTCCTTTAGTCTAATTTCAAAATAACAAAAATTAATCATGAACATTATTACAATATTATATACCTAACCAAACTTTCACTTTTTTAAATCCTAGCGTGTAGAAAAAATCATGGGATGTGTGCCAAATCAAAAAATATGGGGTCGGCGTCTCCCTAATCAGCATTCGTTTGCAAAATCGAATAATTTTCGTTTGAAACTACTTTGAAATCGCTTTAAATACGACTATAATTTTATTATAATATGTCAGTAGAGATTTTTTATTTATATATTTAGAACACATACAGTCATATAAAAAATACATAAGTTCAAAGGTGCATACTTGCATAGGACGCACAACAATTAAATTGTTGTAACAAAAAGACCTGGAGGTTCATAAAGTATGATTCACAAAATAGGTGAAACAAGCATAAGCATTAGGCCCAGAGTAGAAACATAAATATTTTAACAAAATTGTAGCACTATGATTTGAACGTAAAAAGTAAAATAATACTCAAATAACAATGCACACAAAAGAAGAAACACACACTTGTTGATATGACTATTCCTGGAAACTAATTATGCACTTGAAGGGACATGTAGGTAGTTAAAATAAAATATTTTTTTAATGATATTTAAGATTATTCAGTGAACTATTAAAGGGGTCAATCCCGCTCAGGTGTTTATTACAATATTTGGGTCCTCGCCTGAAAAACGTATGCTGTGCATATTTGTTACGAGCAAAACTAACGTGAAATAGGGATCTAGAACGTAAGGAGTGATGCGGAACGCTAATAAACACTTTTTGTAAAAGATTGGGACATTGGACTATGCTATTTAAGATTTTATAGAAAAATATAATATCTAAATATATTCTGCGTTTTCTAAGGGATGGGATATTAAAGTACTTTGCAGCAGACGACTTGACATTAAAGTAAACGCCGGTCCTGTAACTAAGAGATTTGATAAAAATGTTTTGAACCCTCTCTAGCCGGTCAATATGTACCTGATACTGTGGAGACCATATAACACTGCCGAATTATATGACACTCCTGACAAAGTTAAAAAGCAACAGCCTATATGTCCTTGGACGCCTAAAAGGTTGCCCCACTCGTAGCAGCATCCCCAGATTTTTATGCGCGGGCATACACACGTTATCAATGTGGGCATTAAATTTTAACTGTGAATCCATTATTACTCCTAAATCTCTAATGGTGTAAACTCGAGAAAGTATTTGATAATATATAGTTAAAAATTATGGGATCCTGCTTACGATTAAAGCTTATAACAAAACACTTGTCCGGGTTAAGGAAAACATTGTTGTTTAAACAATATTGAGAAAAGAGATCAAATTCTTGCTGTAATAAACGACAATCAGCTTCCGAAACAACTGACTTGTATACTTTCGTGTCATCCGCATAAATCAGATGCTGAGAGTTCTGGAAACAAGGTGGTAGATGATATAAATATAACACACGAGACAAAAGACCAGACCGATCTCCCCTAAAAATACTTCTGAGCCAACCCATTTTAATATTTTCAGTAGATACTAACTACTAACTGATAAATACATAATTATTGTACAGTTTACTATCCAAATACCTTAGTATCAAAGTATATTTAGTCAATTATATTTTTGTTTATGTAACTAGCTGACTCCGTGAACTTCGTACCGCCTGAGAAAACTACCCTAATTTATTTTGTGAGTAGTCGTAATTTTCATCAGTATCTGTTATACATATACATGTATAAATGGTGTAACTAACCTAACTTTGTTTTATATACATACTGGCTTTTGCTTGCAACTTCTTCGGCGTAGGGTACCAGGCCGAGGCGTAGTAGAACTTCATTATCAACTATGAAGTCGTTATCACTGTGAGGCGGTACGAAGTTCACGGGGCCAGCTCGTGTTGTATAATATCAAACATAAAATTTTATTTGTAAGAAAAATAATTGAATTAATGGACTATTCTATGAAATGATAATTCTATTAAACACCAGCACACTCCTCATAAAAATGTCATTATATTAGATGTTTTAATTACAATATGACATTCGAAGCTTATTTTAAGCAACCAATGGTAAGATACCTATAGATTTAATATTATTCTTATGCCTGGCAAAACGTTTTAATGAACAATGAGTAAATAATCAAAATAATGTAAATTATTCATGAAATGTACCTATAGAAGACATGGCATAGTAGGAGGTAGTCTGCCCCGCGCCTGCCCTCTCCCCGCTGGCCCTCCCGTTATTAATAGAATGTCCATTGTCCCTCGATATGATGTTATGGCAAGCCACTTATGTCAATATTATTGCCAGTATAAACTCTAAACTATGAACGTTCCTAAACGACTTTAGCCATAAACCGACAGCTTTAGAGAAGAGGCCGAATATTTTCATGCTTTAACAAATCTACATCCATTCGATAAACGAAGTTAAAGAGTAGTCCTTTTTCCAGGACTAATGAATGTCAACAAATCACGGTTTGACGACATAGTAATATATAATAACGCGTTCCTTAACGAGCGTGGCTGGCATGGTAATGTAATGTAACGCATAGTTGCAGTGAGAGCTTTTTATTATAATGTAGTGAGGTGAGGCTAGTGGCGTGGCGATGGCGGTTGAGTCAGAGTGGAGGCACTAGTGGACGAGACTAGTGGCGCAGCTGTCAAGGCCAACTGAGGTCACTCCTCCGACGCTCTCCGAGCCACGATGCCGGAGACCGGTTCTACAATTTTTAGTCTCTTTTTATTATTTTCATTTTTGTATAAGTACATGACGCTCAGACTAAACTAAACATTGTTTGTACGATTAGCTTTTGTTGCATAGTTACAGAGTTATAGCTAGCCATATATAGACTAGAGAACATGGATATTGTGGAGCTGACATCCTTAACTTTGGTGCACACAAATAATTTATAATATAACTATTAAAAAAGTTACAGTAATTTAAGCCTTCTAGGTACAGTAAGCATCAATAGGAACGTTTCATACGTTCCTAATAATGCACCAACATATCTGACTTTCTGTGTATTTTTTTACAAATTGAGATATTTTCTACACTACCATACTTATAATGCGCTGTTTCATACGCTGCTATTGAAGCTAACTGTGTATATATATATTTTTTCTTTTTATACGGCTAATATTTTTATTTGTTATTATTTATAAATTTAATCTTTATATTCTAATAAAATCAAGGACAAAGAGCGTTTAACGAAATTAACAACTAGTCGATTATAAATAAATACATATACAATATAGTATACATGTAAAGAAAAAAGTAACGGTACATTTAAAGGTTCTCAAGTGGCGACCACGTACCGGAAGGGTCAGCGTGGGCAGAGGCCCCACAAGGTGGACCTACGACCTGGTAAAGGTCGCGGGAATCCACTGGATGAGGGTGGCGCAAAACCGGTCATTGTGGGTCGCTTTGACGTTGGCCTATGACATCGAGTCCTTCTGCAGATAGGATGATGATTAATTATTCATAAAATATATATAAAACAATGTAATTTATTGTTTCGTAACTCTCAGGGGGACATATGTAATGCCTTCGACAATATGTCCCAAAATTACGGAAAATTACAATTAGGTCAACCAAGTAAAATTTGTAAATAATGATTAAGTATAGAGCTAGTATAACATAAATACAAATGAGAATGTATAATTTTTATCAACCTTTCTCTTTGCATTTCGATTATCACACACACACACACTAGCACACTATTAAAATTTGAACGGCTGTGGTCTTCGAATGACTAATACGAAGCATCAAATATCTATATAAGCTTCCTCCAAAAGACGCCATTTTTCACGAAAGTGTAACAGCAATTAAAATAATGCGTGAAACATTAGACAACCTTTTCTTTCTATTTAATGGCCGGTTCTGGCCATTATAAGTGCACACCAAAACTTAGAATTAGGTTGTAAAGCCGAGCCCAGGCTTCATTGAGCTTTGGTAAAACGCCGAGAAAAACGCTAGTTAGATCATTAGTCAGTGAAGAGTTTAGTTAACATTTTTTTCTTAGTAAAACCATGAGAGAATTAAGATCGCAAGACCGGTTTAGCTTACCAGCATATTAAATATTAATAAGACCATTATTAAATGCCGGCGTGTACCTAAGGCTCAGGAAGTAAACTTCGAAGTAGTTACCTACCGAGAAGTTCAAAATTAAATGTCAGTTTATGTAGACGAACCGAGAGTGTCTATTAATAAGTTATGTTTATTTATTTTCACAGCGAGTTTATTTTTTCTGATTGAATGATGGACACCAGATGGCGTTCCTACATGGCGTTCACACTGTAGCGTGTTGTGTATGGTTTCGTTGTACAAAGGTTGGTTTACATGAACACAAATTATCTCACAACACTGACTCTTTTATGCTAATACTAAAGCTTTGCTAATGTCTGGGAATTAGATAGGAGATTGATAGATATGCAACCCAAAAAAATGTGTACAGTTACAAAATAGTTACGTGCGTGTATTTTACCACGGCAAACGTCTGTCTATATTAAGTTTTCGACAGGTTGGCCGTTCATATATAATATGTATAGTTATGTCTTACCAACTCATTTTTACATAAAAAAACATGATCACTCACCTTTTAAATTAAAAAAAAACTGTAAATTGTAATGTTTGTCTTTTTGGTGCCACAAATAAATGCTTTCTTTCTTTCTTTTCTTTCTTTCTTTCTTTCTTTTAGATATGCGAATCGTATTAAAACATTTACAACAATTTAACTTCAACCTCTACGTAAAGTTGTGAACAATAATTTAATAAATATAAATAATTAAACATATGTGTACAGTCAGCGTCAAATAGTTGATGCCGTACAAAGTGGCCAAGTATGTCAATACAGATTTTTATTTATACAGAAGTGAAAAGGAATCGTTCGTATATATTTGGCCATACTGACTGGAACTATGATGATGCTGACTGTACTTAGGTACACATAAGAGCACAAACACGCACCCTTTGCCACCGCTATTGAAAGTGAAAGTATATACGTATTAAGTCCTTTGTACAATCCAATCTGTCCTTTGTACATTATTAAATTATAATATATCATCTTTGTATATATATGTATCGTCGATATATGTATAGTTTTACTATAGTTTTACAGTATAGTAAAACTATACTATATTTTTAAAGTCATATAACTGAGTTTAGGTAAAGTTCATCTAGCTAACTAATAGGTACTTGAATACTAGCTAATAAAATAACTCTCCTTAAAAATATCAGGTAAACCATACATTTAGTAGTGAGTGTTACATGTAATACAATACCAATGGATATGATGCTACAATATTTACAAAACTTAAAATTAAACTAAACTTTGATCGTCTATCACATACTTACATTGAAAATTTGAATCAATAATAAAATTTTATCCATATAAAAAAATTCGGCTCGCAATGTAATGTGCAACACACTCGAGTTAAACACTCGTTGACAGTTACTGTCAAAAGCTCATATCATGTAATGTTCGCGGTACATTACTGCTCAGAAATTTTACAAAAATTAATTAATTACATATGTATAAAGAAAAACCTTTTGGTTAATGATTATACTGGTAAATCCTATGTCTGGTTTAATTCTTCGCCCGTGTTAGACTTACACACAGTATATTATAATATTTATAATAATTATTTGTATTCAGTTGAACTTCATGTAGCCCGCGCTTCAAGGGCACCGTGTAAACATAGCATTGAGCTGAGCAGCGCTTGCGGACGTGTGTTAAGATATTAACACAAAACAATTTTTAGCTTTATGAAGCAAATTCAGTTACACATTTGACGGCTTACATTACTTAATTCATCATATAAATAAAAATATTTAAGAAAATCTAATTTTAATCAACAACACAAGAAGCTCAATCAGGATCATATTTAATCCTGATTGAGCTTCTTGTGGGTATTAGTCTACTAGTCGACGATACATATATTATCAATAGTATGGGAACGAATACTCGTGATAAACACAAATAAAAAAATATTACAGGACATTCTTACACATTGGCTGAGTGTCACGGTAAGAGCTCTAGAAGGCTTGTGTTGTGGGTACTCAGTCAACATATACACATACTTAAAAACATAGAAAACACCCATAACTCAGGAACAAATATCTGTGCTCATCACACAAATAAATGTCCTTACTGGGATTTGAACTCAGGACTACCACTTCATAGGCAGAGTCACTACCCACTTGGCCAAACCTGTCGTCAAGGTTGAACAAATGAAATGTCCATCCCGGGATTAGAACCGCTTCGTGGGTGGGGTAGGGATCCCAGGTAGGGTCAATACTGACTAGGTTAGATAGCTGAAGAGCTAAAACTTTATTATAATTATTATACACGTTTCGTTTACCGCAGTTAATCTTTGAACAACCAAAATACTGATAGAATGATAGATACACTGAAAAACTTATGACAGTTTATGACTTGAAGTAAACGGACATTGTCGCTATACATAATATATAGATATTGCTCGTCGACATAGCCCACCGGGTTAGCATGCTGAAGTGGCAAGTGGCAATGGGCAGGCCACATTGCACGCAGAGAAGATGGCAGATGGGGTCGAAAAGTGCTCGAGTGGAGACCACGGACTAGTAAGCGCAGCGTAGGACGTTCACCCACAAGATGGAAAGACGACCTCATTAAGGTCGCCGGAAGACGCAAGATGCAGGTCACTTCCAACCGATACATGTGGAGGTCCGAGGGGGAGGCCTATATTCAGCAGTGGACGTCTTATGGTTGAGATGATGATGATGATAATGTTCGTCGACATAGGTACTTCTGTTTCTGTAGGTATCATGAACGCTAGTATTTAGAAGCTGAATTTTGCTGAATTTAAACTGCCTCATGTCCTCAGAATAAAAGACTTGAGGTGAAATACGAATTAATTGATGACGGCTAAAAAAATATAATTTTATTGTTGTATGCCCATTGTGACCTAAAAACTCTATTTTTGTGACTGATGGATATCTATAAAAGTTAATAGATCTGAACTTAATTATATTTAAAAATAAAAGGGTTATGATCAACATTCTACATTTTTTGTTGATAAACACAGTAAAAGATATTACTGAACTCTATAAATTTTACTGCAGAAATTGTTAACCGCAATTTAGTTTTTATCCTCGTAAGGCCCACTATACAAAACATTTTTTTATGGTTATAAATTATAATCAATCTTATTGTACAGTGAATTGGGTATAATTTCTTTTGTTTGTGTAAAATAATGAAACAAAAGAAATGCAACTTGATTTCCTTTTATAAAAGGTTTAAATTTCATTAAATTAGTGTTCATCATTGTAATGCATACTAGGTCTTACGAGGTTAAAATATTGTAATGTATAGGCCCTAAGCAGACCTTAAACTATAGAGTATACTTTAGAGACTAAATACATTCCTGTATGATCTTACTGTCCACACTGACGTTTTCCCTTCAGTACAGTACTTTAACAATTAGACAATGATGTCGTATTGGGGTAGACAATATATAATAATAAGTATGCACACAAACACAATCATACATAATCTATTATGGTTTATGTTAAAGCTTTAAATACAATATAACTATTATAAGACTGTTATTTGTATGTTGCAAAGAAACGCTGTTTAATATCGAGGTTATGTATGTATGTATGTATACTATCTGACTGCACCACACCATTGTGTGCCGCTGATTTATTTGAAGCCCTTTGCATCGATTTGGTTAATTTTTTGTTTTTATGTGGTTCAGTAATGAGAAAGAACACACACAGAAAAGAGAGGACAAAGGATGTTTTGTTTGTTTTACTTTTAATGTAGCCCTATTGAATGTTCGTGTCTGAGATGAAACTGCGATTCATCTTGACACTAGTTAAGTTGGAATAATTTTAGGGCGATTGTTTTTGGTTTTAATCTTAACTTATTTGATCTTAGTGAATGCCAGTTTTTCAAGAAAAGTGTACCGTAAAGTAAAAGAGCATAAAAATTATCATTTTTAATGATTTTTTTTCTTACATTTCTTTTCTGCAAACATTTCGTACCATTATTAATCAACATCTATTTTATCTTAAATATGTTTTAGACTCATATAGTAGGCTGTTGAACATCATATGTTAGTTTTAGAAGAAAATTTTACATTTTGCTTTATTTTATTTTATTTAACTATACGAGCACGAGGGGTTAAAAGTATATACTTAAGTGTGTTTAAACTCAGGACATTTTAAATTTCATAGGAAGTTCAACAAAATAAAATCCTGTCTTACATTACTTTTTATATATAATATTTACCCTGTATTTGGGTTTATCATAAGTCAATATGAATCAACTGATGTAGTAACTTTTCTATAAGAATATGAAATGTAATATGTCTTCACCGTTATTGGGATGCACAAAATATTAAAGAGAGTTATTTGTTAAAATGCCGGCTAAAGAACGGTAATAATATCTTATTATTAATATACTGCTCAAATAAAGTTACGTCAATGCTATAACAATGATTGTCGTATATTACCTTTCGCAATTAAATAGAAATTTAATAAAAATTAAGTAAAATATAAGAATAATCATTTTTGTATGTACTAACAATATTGAGCAATAACTGTATTTTTTCCGGGTGACCATATTTATTTACCTAAAGAGAAAATATTTTTCAAATATTTATAAGTCAAAGGGCTTGGGTCACAGCGAGACAGCCGCAGCCGCGGTCTCGGGGGAGGGGTCACAAACAGGTTATGACCCCGACAAGTTACTTGTCCGAGACTTGGAACGTGACCATTGAGAATGGCCCCGGGAGGCCAGAGGCTCCCCGGCGCGGGGACACTTGTAGCGCGGGCGCCGCGGGGCAGGGCGGCTTTGCCGGCTCGGCCGCGGCGCGCACTCTGCCCTGTCCTGAACCAGGATAACATAAAGTAAAGTTTTGACGTCGTGTGGCTCTTGAGTTTCACGTGTTTCGACAAAGCTAATCGTTTTACGTCAATACGTCAATGCAATTCAGGAGAAAGTTTGAATATACGTACATACTTACATATATCTATACAACCTAGTTATTTATAATATATTTATTTAAGTAAATTGTAAAACTACAGAGAACGAAATAAAAGAACTTAAAACGAATTATGTCGCGTATACAGAAATAAAATTACATCCCGACGTTTCGAACCCTATTCGTGGTTGCCGGGCTGACCAAACCGACGAGAGCCAGGGACCGGACAACCAAAAACAATATTACGTGTAATCGATTCAATAAATTTACATACTTCAATTGGGTTGCTGTTCCCCGTTATTTGTTTAACCATTTTTTCCACCATAAACAAACGAATATATTTCCACTATTACCACATAATACTCCATTGTTCTTCAGTTTGTTGATATTTCTCTAACATTTTCAACGGTTGGACGCTGCTTAGTGAAAATACACGTGCCTAGCGATGCATGAATACCATAAGTACAAATACCTACCTGTCTATTGTTTGTTACAGTTTGCGTTAAGTATAAGAAGTACCTAATTAGAGACAATTGATTAAAAACGATTTGAGTAGAAGTACTATAGTTATTTATGCAATAGATGTATAAGAGGGTTCAAAAAAGGTGAGTGGCGTGTGTAACAATTTGAGGCGAAGCCGTGAGCCTTTTTTGACCTCTTTATACAACGTTGCTTACAATACTTTTTCTATGACCAGGGATTAAATATAACGCAATATATAACTATTCCAAGAATGCTAACCAAACACAGCAATACAGCATAAAAAAGAGCGGGAAGTTGGATAGTGGCAAATGACAGCCGACAGAACGTAATCATAGACACGGTATATATATAATTTTTTCAACTGTAATTTACTTACTTGTGTTTTTCCTTATGTTGGCAGCAAATATTTTAGTTCTGTTACTGCTTTAAATAATAATAAATTCAGTTTTGATTTTCGTTGTAAATTTAATGTTTTCTTATTATTTTTATCTGTTGGATGGAAAAACGATATTCGTAAATTTTGGACGATTGTTTCTGTCACTCTCATGACGCCTTAATTACAGTAAAATAAATAGACGCTCGAAACATACGAACTTCGATGTTTGCAGTACCGGGCCTAGATACCTATGTTAGCAGTTGCATTTTATCACATAATCACTCTAGGCTCTTTTAAGAAATTGTATAAGACATGCTTTTATATTCGTAAGCGGGACCATATAATTTACAGATAAAAAAAAGTACCGGAGATTCAATAGAGAATCACCGGGGAAAGAATTAAAAAAAACCTTCGAGATTTTAAGGTCGACATAAATAGTGGAAATACATTTTGTTTTACTTTAGGACGATGTTTAAGTTGAAGTAAATTTCCCAAAATTATTAAACTATTGAATAATTATGATGACGTCGAGTAACGATGAAATTGGACTGTCGCCTCATTTAATCAAGCAGAGGTCCGATTTTGAGTCGTGTACTCGAATTTTGAGGACGAAAATAATCGCACACAAAAGTTCCTGGCGATTATTTTAGCGCGTAATGTATAGTTCCGATACCCAAGGTTATTAATTACTAGCATTCATGTTTATAAAATACCATTTCTTCGTTCCTGACAGAGTTTACAAATATCAAGACTGAGTGCTTGACGCTCAAAAATCAGCCCCCTGAAAGCACAAAAAGTAGTGGAACAATTATTACGAGTACCGCCGAAATCAAAGCACCTTTAGCTTCACGCATATGAACATTTAATGCGTTGGAGATCTGAATAGCAGGTAAACTTGTTAACGCAGAGTGAACGTATATGTATATACTCCTTACATGTTTTGACGAATTGTCAAAAAAATTACAGCTACTGGCGACTACACTATGGTGTGTATATTCTATGTTACATTAGGGCTTCTGTGCTGATGAAAAATGATGTGAACATGAAGAACTATACGAAACTTGCAACTCTTGCGAATTTCCTAAAATGTAAAAACTCCATGTCTTCACAGAGAAGCATGTGGAAACATTTGTAAATACCACTCCCGATGGCAGATATTTAGCCGCTAGGGCAATAAAACTTTTAAGAATTAACATTATTTGCATTCATCGTTTCGTTACCCAACGTTTGGCGTGATGTCAATGTTAGGTTATGACAGCGTAAGTACTTCCGATTAACGTCACCAGGCGGCGGCAGCATCGGTGTGGTTGCGTGCTGCAACAAAAAGCGACAGCGGGGGAACCAGCGCTAGTTGTCATAAAGCTTTTTAACTTGTACTTATATTTAAAAAAATAACGATACCTTTAAATTTCACTGCCGAAAAATCTCCCTTGCCTTGCCTGTAACCTAACCTAAATTAATTGATATGATGTCATATCGGTACCATTTTGTACCTTTATATGCAGGCGGTATGCAGTGGCTATTTAACATTTTTAACCTTCAACCTTAAGCCAATAAAAACTTTACAAAAATATATGTAATGGAGCACTCTGATATGATACTTATAAGTAACACGTGGAGAAAGAGGTAATATTTAAACAAATTGTCTTTATAAAACTATGCTAACCAACTAGCAACCTTCTTCCTAATCGCCTAAATACCCTTTGTACCCACAACACAAACCCTCTTGAGGTTACCATAGGGCTCTGTTAATTTGTGTCAAAATGTCCTAAACAGATAAATATCTCTTTATTTTTCAACATTATTATTTCCTGTCCTAATTTATTGCATTGCATTGAGTTTGTTATATAATTTAATTGTATTTTTTTCCTTGGCACAGCCATTCTGCTTGCTTTTAATTAAGAAAACTTTTGAAGTTTCGAATCTTCTTCGAAACCCATTTAAACCGTTTCGTTTGGAATAATAACTTGAGTAGGTATATCTATTTTGTTCGAGTATGAAACTAAAGCAACACCCACATTTAAAATAGGTAGCTATTTAAAGCTTTACATTTAAGTCAGAGTTAATAACGAATTTAGGTGCAGAGGATTAAATTAAGGGAATCCTATACCCGAAGGATGACAAACGAAACCCTATTACAAAGCCTCCTCTATCTGCCGACAGACAGTGTGGCCTAGTGGGTAGTGACACTGCCTATGAAGCCGACGGTCCTGGGTTCGATTCCCAGTCAGGGCATTTATTTGTGTGGTGAGCACAGATATTTATTCCTGGGTCATGGGTGTTTTCTATGTATTTAAGTATTTATACGTATCTATCTATTATATATATCGTCGCCTAGTACCTACAACACAAGCCTTACTGAGCTTACCGTAGGACTAGGTCCATTTGTGTAACATTGTTCCGAAATATATATTTTTATTTTTATTTATTTATTTACATGAAAACGTTATATTAGCAGTTATATCTGCAAAACGTCTTTCTATCACGGTGCAGCTAATTGACGATATATTTTTCACAATTGGTTATGAATTATCATAGCCTAACTAAGTTTCCATCGAGCGACAGCTGATTACAACGTTACAAGTTATCGTTTCCGATGCAATGGCGACTTGCCCCTGCCTATACCAGATATAATGCCAATAATACCACACGTGCCATATGGAGCACACGCCAAAAAAATTCGGGTCCACTAATGAACATGACTTCCTTTATATATATTGTCTTGAATGACAATTTACTTGGTCGTAGTTCTTTTTCTTTTACACGGAAAATAGCACATTTATCCGCACTAGGACATGTTCCCACTGTCGGGCAAGTATTACTTAAATACACCCAGTATTAGACCCCATAGTAAAAATTGTTCCAAATCATGACCAGATGCCGGCTTGATAATCTTGTATCACGTTTTTTATAACACCGTCCGGTATATTTGGAAATAGCCTGCAGAGCGAACATTAACCGTACACGGGTGATGCTCCTCAACTGCGACCAAAGATCACCTTAGGCCGAGTAGCAGTGTCTCGGTATAGAGCAGTAGAGCGATTGCCAACCCGCCTGCTAACCGTAGTGATTATGGCATTAAATCCCTTATACTGCTTATTGCGGTCTATGGTGGGAGAGGCCCACGGCCAGGGGTAAAAAGGCTGATAAAGTGATAAGTAGAGTATTAAGTGTTAAAGGTCACCGGATCAAGAAACCTCCGAGGACGTCGAATGGCAAAATTCGTGCTTCCCCATTCTGCCACTCCAATGTTTGAATAGCTAAAGAGAGAGAGAACTAGAGATACATAATCCTTCAACTTAGATGTCCGCGATAGCCTCCTAGTACAAAAATACGCCTGGTTGCATAATACGCCCAACGAAGGGCATAAAATTGAAATTGGCTGAAATTGTGATTTGAGTTTGTTTGCTCGGGTATTTGATTTGTTGAAATGACGTCGGTTGGCGTTCTGTTTGTTGTGTTGCGTCTGCGTCGCGGGATATTGTTAAGGCGCACAATGCGACTGCGGGCCGTTGTGCCTTGTGAAATGTTGCGCGACTACTTTTTTCGTCTGGATTCTATACTCACAATACTCGTTTTTTAAGACGCGAGCTCGAGATGTACAGGTTTATCTGTTTAAAATTTATTAACATTGAGAAACAATTTAAAACCTTTAGTTAGGCCATAAGAGTTTTGATGTATGGAAATGTATTCTACTATAGCTTATTGTGTTCGGAGAGAGTTATAATATTTTGGATTGTCTTTACATTTGGTATACGGATACTTGTTTGTGTAACATTATCATAAGATAGGTAGATTCGTCCTGCGAAGATAAAAAATATGTAATATTTACACGCTCCTAAATTGAACACCACCGCTAATTATTACTAAAAACAGACTTTGCATTTTTTTGGAAGCGAACTAAATTATTATAACTTGTAGTTAAAAGCTATGAAGAAGTACGTCTTAAAACAAAATAAATAAATTAGGTTAGAGTAAACGAACTTATATCTCTAACAGGCACAAGTAACTGTCGCAGACAAAGTTTCATGTTTCCTGAACTACTGCTGCTGCTCTCTCTAGCCTTCCCCATATTTTATTGAAGTTTTAGGGTTCCGCCTTTTTACCTCAAACTGTGAAATTATACTGTATATTACTATTATAGTAGTATATTACTATTATAGTGTAGATTCATTTTTAAAGGGAATATTAAATTAAATTTCATCTTAACAAATACTTTATTTCATTACTTGGCTAACAATATTAAATAATTCTTCCATTATATTATAAAAATACATTAGAAGTTGTCTAATATTATTATATGTACACAATATAAGTAAAACCTTTATAACAATACATACCCTATTTAATTAATTTCATCATAACATGAATCACGAATATTGTAAAGGAATGTAAATAAAAAACATAATTAATTACAAAACAAAAAGCTCTTAAAAGCTTTCCATTTCAAACTCAGTAGGGTTGGGGTGGCGCCCCTCGTTGTTATTACAAACTAAATTTCGCTCTGGATACATTTTCGTACGACGTACTGTCATTTTCGTAATCAATGTTTTTTTATAAATACCTGCTACAATTTATCATACGGCAGTGGTTTTCCCATATGGAATATTTGATATCACCTATGATTTTCCAGCACTTCACGCCTGGTCTTAGTCATACTCCAGCTATTTGCCAATTACTATTGTAGTTAATCAAGTTAACACCAAGCCATAAATTACAAATATTTCATTAACACCTAATTTATACGACGAATTACTTATTGTGGTAAAAATAGTTGAACTAAATGGCTATAATTTGAGTGATTAAGTTTGACTCTGGGAGCGAGACACCTAAAACTTCACATATTAGATTATATTTAGGAAATGTTATATTAATTTTTTTCAGTTGTAAATTGGAGTTGGATGAAGGAGCGTCCCGCGCGGGCCGGAGAATAACACATGGGGTGCAGCGAGGGAGCGGCGGGGGCCCACTGAAAAGTGCGCGGGTGGGGCTGAACAAACTCGCGGGGACTACCAACTACGTGCTCACAGTTTTTGCCCGTTTTCCTCCCGCTGATATTCATGTATTTATTTGTTTAGATAAATAAACGATAGGTACCATTGTAGTTTATTACTTTTATTCAACTAGTAACGTTAAGTAAAGTAAACATTTTAACTGCTTTATTTTTACGGTCCCTAATTTGAATAGGTTTAAAAAGAAATGGGTTTCTTGTTATGATACTTATTGTTACAATCGGTATTTTCAAGTAAGTAACTCGTAAGTAGTAGATACACGTTACATACGTTATCAGCATATGCATAGTTTCATAAATACTTTAAATTTCTACATATTTATAATAAAACTGTTAGTGATAAGTTGATAAGGCAAAAAACAATAAACATATTTGTACCACTACAACAGGACAAGTGGGTGATTGAAATAAAACATGACAAATTGCCAGTAAACCAGCAGTTGTTAAAACACAATACGCGAGAGATAAGAATGTAACTACGATAGAAAGTGTGTCACATTCACGTTTGAATGAAGACGCATCCGGTCGTAAATCTTATGCAAACTGTTTACGATAAGTAAACTGGAAAAAAGTAGCAATGCTATTAGATTAAGAAAAACATACAAAAATAAAGCACATTTGTGTATTATAAATCTACTGTAAGTCTCAAATCATTTTATAATTTTTAAAGATTTCACGATTATTTAAATCCTAGGGTTAACTTTGCGTCAAATCATTCACTGGTTTGCAGACCCTCTCTGTGTCTGCATTCTACGTATGTGAACATATAAGGTCTCGATTAGTGAAGATCCATAAATATCAACTTAAATGAACCCTTGTTAGGAAAAGAAAATTCGCGAGGACGTAGTTGAACGTCCCCGCGGCATGTACTCTCAAATAGGGGAACAAGCATTTTAGCATTACCCCCGTGCAACTCTTCCCGCGGGGAGGAGGCGGGCCCACGGCGACGTAAAAATCAATATGCCGGAGTTGTTAAATCACGCTTATAAACGAGCACTCGTCTTCGTTTCATTCCTGAAATTGCTAAAGCATTTTAAATCGAAGCATGTTTCGCGTTTCATGTTTTCGGACTAGTTAGCGCAGCGTAGGACTTCCACCCACAAGATGGACAGGCGACCTCATTAAGGTCGCCGGAAGACGCTGGATGCAGGTCGCTTCCAACCGATACATGTGGATGTCCAAGGGGGAGGCCTGTGTTCAGCAGTGGACGTCTTATGGCTGAGATGATGATGATGTTGCGTAGAACATGGGAACGGCTACTATTATTGTAATGTGTTGGATGGTTGGTGTCCGTTGACCTGCCTATTTCTTTGGTTTACTTGTGGACTGTAAGGTGGAACAGGCCCACATTATTTTGAATACCTAAGAAAAACTGGATTTCACATTTACACGATTCTTATTTTCTAATTTTTGATTTTGTTCCAGTAACCAACTACCTATTAATAAAACTAGCCGCTTAATACGCTACCTATTAATAAATTCGCTTGCGCTCTCATTTTCTCGGGCTTAAGCGATTCTAATTATCGTACAATTTGCATCATCTCATGCTTAAGATACGGTGAATATTTCGACAACACTGAGCAAATTACTAGCAACACTTTCTCAACTATTGTAAAATACATCTCTATTGCCCACCTCCCCTATAGTATAGCCAGCTATCCCGGATTAGCCATAACTCCCCAATAATATAATAAAAAAAAAAAATCACTTAAACATTAAAATCGTAAAGCTCGGAAGTCCCATCTGGATTCCCCAGGTTTTTAGATATAATGTAATGTTTGTAGTGGACAACTCGAACAATTGAGTTATTGGAGCATTTTCCGGTTATTTCATCCAATCTCAGGCCCGATATTCCGTAGAGTTACGTATATGTTTGTCTTGTGAGCAACTATCAGAATAAAATGTAAATCAAATATTTTAAACACAATTTAGAAAGCAATTTATAATAATGCAGTGCAAGCAGACAATAGCTAATACAAATATAAGCTAGTAATAGGAAATACCAATACAATTACAAGATTGTATTTTTCTCTAAAACATTTACAATATTAGCGCAGTAAAATAAAATTATATTAGCATTTCTATCACATAATATTGAGCTTAGTTAAGACCCGACCCTTTAACTGCCCAAGGGTTTTCCCACCTTTCGTGATAAAAAAGACATAAAACACATATATTAGCCACTTAAATAACCATCCATAACCATTATGTTTATTTACGATGAATAATAAATGCACCAGACGTAACAAATTTATATAAACAACAGTTCAACATTGTACGCAACAGGGAGTTTTCAGAAAAAAAATGCCCCCCAACTACCGTGACGTGAAAAACGTTAAATTATGCCAGTTTTGTGATGATAATTAAGCATAAACTCTGTATGGAAATTATTTTTTTACCTTTTTTGCATTGAATTACTGCTTAAAGTTTAGGAAAACACCACTAAATGGAAGTACTCGTATTTGCAGAAATTTTAATTTCTTAATTAATTATCATTACAAAAGTGACAAAGTTAACTTTTCTACAAGTTAACGTGACTTGTAGAAAAGTTGGGTTATTTGGGGACATTTTTTTTCTGAAAACTCCCTGGTAGTCGATATTATATATAGTAGTTTAATAAGGTAGTTAATATGAAAATAACTCAAAAAGAGTTATCCATTTAATTCTTTTTTCATTTCTCATGCTCGGAAAGTGTGTCATTGTTTATCTATGTAGCGGGTCGAAAATGATACCTCCCTCCCTAGCCCCGCAAAATGGTATGTACCTATTAGTTATCCCTTTGTAAGCACCATGTAGAACAAAGTGCCAAAGGAAAAAGAAAAAATATATGAGAACGTAATTCATGTTTCAAGCCATAAGGTATTTTATAGTTCCTACTTTACAATTATTAAAAGACAATATTTAGGCCGTGGAAACAACCTCAAACTTTTTTAAATTGATTTTGGAAACCCCTAAACAGCCACTCCCGGTGTTTATGAACGAACGATTATTGCTATTGAAAATAACCTCAAAACTCAAAATGACAATTGTACAATAGTTAGTAGATTGTTAATCAAGGGTAGAAAGGCACTCATTGACGACGAGGTAGTTTGGCGCTCGAACGAAGTGAGAGCGCTAATAGTCCGAGTCGGAAATGAGTGATTTTTACCCGAGTTAAGCATAACTACTATTTTTCATTTCGAATGCGAGGAAAGTAAAATAAGAGCAAAAAGAAAGTAATAAAAATGTCTCTTAGATAGTAAAATGACTGACTAAAAAACTAATCTTACCGCATCAGCTTGTTTAAGTTGAAGCATGGAGCTGAAGGTTTAAGTTGTATCGATTAATCATTGAAATATATTTATAAAGGATCAGCACACATTCTGACAAAGATTTCACTATTTTCTAGGACCGCCATTTCATACAAGTTAACTGATACGATAACAATACTGATACGATTTTCTATTGAAACTTGCGGTAGGAGGCTTTCCATGATAACTTGACCTTTATTTCTAATTCCGTCAGGTGTTAGGTCGATTTTAGAATCGCTTGAATAACCCGTAATTATTAATTTCATATTAAATATAACTATACTTTGTTTACTATCTAAGTGTTTTCAATAGTTGCGCGGAATCCAGCCTCTAACTTTTTTCTTGCAGCATAATTGTCCACAGATAATTGTCATAACGCACAGAATCTTTTTTTTTCGCGCGCGTTATTGGCGAATTAATTGGTGTCTTAAACAGCATTTTAGTTCTATAGAAAAACCCAACCCTTTATTTATTAAAATTTAAGGCTTGTTTTATGTATAAAGTAATAGAATTTGTAATAAAATGGTCCTATTCAATGTAATAATGACTAATAAGAAGGTAATATTTCCAATAAGTAATTATAAATTCATGTTTGGCTGTACAAGTTACTGCCGTTGCTTAGCTGCGCATATTAAAGTTAAAAAAAAACTTCGTAGGTTTATTCCTTTTTGTTACTGGAATATAGTAGAGGAGATATAGCGTTTGGGGTCAAAATAATTGCCACAGAACCGGAGTTTGATGTTTTTAGTTCTTTGTGTGTATCTTTTTGACATACTAAAAATATAGAAAAATATATGTGTGCAAAATGCGATTTTCCACACGGCAAAGATTTGAAAAATTGAAAATTCCCCATATAAAACCCAAATTTTGTATGGTCTCAAAGTACAAGGAAATTACACACACAAAAGAAGGTTATGAGGGTTAATTTAATAAAATAAACGTAAATTAAAGAGTGGTGACTAAAAAAAAGATTTTCAAACAAAAAAATTTTTTTTTTGTTAAAATTCTGATAATGAAACTTATATAGACTATATACACATCAATATACGTTACAAAAGAAAAGCATGTTTAATACATGAATATTTCCTGTATACCTAAATAATACAAAAAATAGACTTTTAATTAACAAGACAAAATATAGAGCTCCACCATAGACTGCCACATGGAGCAATCTTCAACATACTGCGGCCACTGACTACCAGCGTTAGTTTAGCGTTTGTGGATGTCCGATATTGCGCTTTCCTAGATGTAGTCGCCACTATACTAGGACTTTTCTGTCCTAACGGCCATCGACCACCACTGCCACTTCAACAGTGCAATTCTACGAGCCATGGCGGTTTTTCTGTCTTTTTTTTACGGAACATCATTGAACTGCATCTACGTGGCGATAGTCCGAGCGGTCACGGGTCTTCCTTAATGCTCCACAGCCGAGTTTGATATTGCCTTTTCGAAGCTTAATTTGCCTAACTGGACTACATGTCCCAGATACAAATATTCGTCAACAACTTCGACAGCAACGTTCCCAACCGATATCGTATACATGGCGACAAGGACATCTTTGATGCTTCTATTATGTTAATTTTCAACCCTACCTGTTCTGAAACTCTACTAAAGTCCTGAAGTGCTCAGACATGACAATGACATAGTCTAGGAACCGAAGGTGAGTGAGGTGTTAGCTCTTAACATTGATCCAGTACCTTAAAGGCATCTTCCAGTGTAGCAACCAGGTTCTGAGAATGACATCTTCTTGTCTTACACCTCGGTGCGGCTGGATTGGCTCAGAGCTCTGGTCCTGAATATCAGTGATCGGTGAAGAAATAGAAGTACAGCCCATGTCTCGATCGAACCACGATGTAATCAGCCACTATGCTTGGCGTTTGTGGACTATGAGAAAGCCTTTGAAGGGGGGTTGGAAAAAAACAACTACTCAATATGTCAATTGAGCTCTACACTAGATTTTTTAATTAATATATTAATAGTAAAAATGGTCGATACTCCCGTAAACCGTATACAAATGAGTAATGTTGTAGTGGCAGATAATAATGTGTCGACATATGGCATAGAATGATTTAAATGTTCTCTATTGCTCTGTGATTTAAGATTATTAGATTTACAAATAACATTAAACAATTGGAAAAGATACATACACTGATATAAGTCCTGTCGAGTTCGATGAAGATGATATGGAAGATGAACAGCTAATAGACTAGAGATGATAGAATAGGTAGTAAGATAGGTGTACATAGTTAGTAAAATAGGTAATAGATTGGAAAATAATACTTGAAGAAGAGTTTTTGAAAGCCATGTCGAATATTCCAAATGGTAAAGCTGCAGAAGATGGCGGAATTCCTATTCTAAAACAGCATATAAGTTTAAATATGAAGAAAACGTTAATTGTAAAATTTAAATTAATTGACAAGATTAGCAGACGACATTGCGCCATTTGCAGAGAATAGTAACAAGTTACAGCAGACACTTTAAAAATGATGAAATCTTTGATAGATTCAGCCTTAAAACTAACAGGAATACAATAATTTTGTTATTACCAAAAACCTCATAACAAATGCTGGACAGAAATCATGACTAATGGAGAGGAGACATCTTGCAAAATTTGTTTATTACAGATAAAAGGTGAGACATAGATAGGGCATCTGATGAGGTATAAGACCTTTTATTTTAAAATTTTGGATACCAAGATCGAGAGGATGACAGACCGAGGAAGGCCAAGATATGCATATCTCAGACACGTAAAGAAGAAGGCTGTTGTTATAAGGCTAGCAGAGGGAAAAGTAGACTCCACCAACATTCTTAAATATTGATGATATAACATATTGAAAACTGCACAAGCTTATTTTTAATCTTCTACCATCTGGTTATTTAATTTTAATTTTAGGAATTAACGTCATAACCTTTTTTACCTTTTTTTCCTGTAGTTTCGATGCCACACGATTTTTAATAAATTTTATGAATTTTCGAAGATACAATTTTGTGGGGCAAAAGAACGCATTTTCACAAATATATTGTTGATGTGGCAATGGGAAGGCCACGTAACTCGGAGAGTCGATGGCCGTTAAGACAGAAAAATCCTCGTGGCGACTACGTGTCGTCAAGGAAAGCGCAATATTGGACATCCACAGGCACAAACGCTAAACTAACGCTGGTAGCAGTGACTACATTATGTTGAAGATTGCTCCATGTGGCAGTCTATGGGTGAGGTCTATATTTTCTCGTGCTAATTAAAATACAGCCTATATGTTTTGTATAATATATCATGTTTTAAATATGTTATTTTTATAACGTATATTGATGTGTATAGTCTATAAAGGTAAAGTTTAATTTTCAATTTCAAGAAAAAAAAAATCATGAAAAATGTTTTTTTTTTAATTCACCACATTGTTATTTACGTTTATATTATAAAATTAACCTCATTATAGTTTTTAGTGTGTAATTTCCTGTAATTTGAGACCACACAAAATATTAGTTTTATATGGAGAATGTGCAGTTTTTTAAATCTTTTGCCGTGTGAAAATCACATTTTGCACACATGTATTTTTCTATATTTTTAGTATGTCAAATAGATGCATACAAAGAACTAAAAAAAACAAACTCCGCTTCTGTGGGAATTATTTTGATCCTCACCTACAAATTTTCGTACATCTCCTGTACTAATATAGAGCCAAGACACTTAAAAATTTGAACCGAATAATATAAATATTTGAATTAATTGACATATTTTATGCATGATAATCGCTACAATAAATTGCTATAATTTAAGAGAAAGAACTATTCACATGTATTTGTTTCTGGCGTCGGTAAATAAGGTTATTTTCCCCACTTTGTTCTACTGCGTGCTCACAAGGGGAGAACTAATAGGAACATGCCAAATTGCGACCCTAGGGTGAAAACGTATCACTTTCCACCCGCATAATAAATAAACAATGACCCACTTTCCGAGCATGAGAAAAGAAAAAATATTAAGAAAATCGATTTATTTTCTTTTTTTTTTATGACATAGGCGGCAAACGAACAGACGGATTGCCTGGTGGTAAGCAATTACCGTCGCCCATGGGCACCCGTAACACCAGAGGAGTCACAAGCGTGTTGCCGGCCTTTAAGGGGGGTTGGAGCTCTGGGAACCTTACTCACCATCAGGAACACAACACTGCATACTTGAAAGGTAGCAGTGCTATTATGGCTGTGGTTTTCTGTAAGGAGGAGGTACTTCCCCAGTTGGGCTGCCCCAGATTCAAGCGTGATGGTCATCGCTGTGCCCTACCTCTCATTGTTGGACGTAGTTTAAGGACATACCCGGGTCCAAAACCCGGGGTTCTTGATATGTATATTTAATATGATTAAGATTGAATTAAATTTATTATGTATACCAATTAGCTTCAAAATAGTTTTATAGTTAAAATTTGTTAGCTAAATATGCAAGTATTTAAAACGTAAATACAGAAATAAACTGAAACGCGGAACAAATTTGATTGCTTATTTAGATTTTTGCCATCATAAGTAACATTTAGCTAAGTTCTTAATTGTGAAATTGAATAATTTACGATGTCGTCATCATCATCCGATGAAGTGGTATGTTAAAGTGGTAGGCGTTAGCCTAAATCCAGAGTGAAGAAGAAAGCAAAGAGGTGGTGTAAAATCTTTTGCCGCCGAAATTCAGTGGAATTTATTCAAAAGCATACCAAACTTTTATTGATTGGAAAACTGGAAAACAAATTACATCGGAAGGCGTGTTTCAGACATATTTTGATGAAATATCAAAGAAATATCAACCGCCATCACTTTGGACTAGTTCCATGCAAAAACCACACTAACATTAACGGTATATATGTTACTTTTTATTCTTTCTATTAATAAATATTGTGATTGTGTAGAACATAGTTGTTTTCGAAGTGAAAACTGTCGTGTTTAACGTGGGACTAAACAGCCATAATGGCACTCGAACTTCATAAACGTCTCGTGTCATAATGGCCTGTTTTAGTCCCTTGTTAAACAATCTACTATTATGTTGAAAATTAATACAACAGTGGAACAAATCAAATTATTTTCTTGATACTTTAATTTGCGTGCATTATTATATAGTAACATATACAAATTTATATTGAAAAGGATTCGAATGGTTCCACCGCGTCTTCATGCCATTAAAGGTCGACGTCGCCTGGATATCAAATATTGCATATAGGTATTACCAACTTCAGAAATTTAAACAGGTCCCACCGGGTTGGGTGGTTGATAAAATGATGGTTCAAGTCTGGTCTGGGACACTGGTGCCACATCATGATGAATCCCACACTCGTGATTAAGGAAGTAATTCTGAACTTGCACACCTCACGGTTGTCTATTTTTTTATGAATATCATGATATAACGATATTGTTGTAAATTAAATTTGTAGGTTTTACATTGTTTCTATACAATTACACTACAATTATACCTATACAATTGTATAAAGTTTTCATGCTTCGATATAATTATCGAGTATGGTAAAAAATCTACAGAATGTATATTAAATCAAAAATATTAATTTGTTTTACAAGGCAGATAGAGCTAATATTGTGATCAGAGCTTCCGAAGGATGCCATATTCGAACCATGAGCATAGCGAAAGGTTCAAATGGTGTGATCTTAAGCGTTGGGAGAATTTCAAGGCTCGAGAGGGTAAGAAACTTTGCTGCTGAGTGAAACAATCATCATTTAAAAAAACACTCAAAATTTGTATTAGAAATGTGTATTGTACTTTGCACTATTGTTGATAAAATGCAGATTTATTTTTAAACATATAATAGGGCTTTCCGATCTAGTGAGGTGAAAAATATATTACCTAATAATAACTAGGTGGGACAAGAAATTTTCTACCAGTTATTTACCTATAAAATAGTACATTACTGCAGTGGCCGTGAAGTAAGGTATTGCTGGCTGAGTATACCGGGTGTGGCCTGTAATAGGAGCATTAACTTTAAGCATCGTTTCGACACCACAATCGTAGCAACATTTATTCTACGACTTTTGTAAATAACTTATAGTTTACTAAATATGAATAAGAAAAGATTTTCCAAGCAAGCAATGTATTGTGAAAACTATGAAGTTTGAAGGCTGACAGTAAACGTCAACTAGACTATTGGATGCCGTTCATTGTAAAAACTATTTAGTTTGTTCGAAAAAATCCCAAGTCAGATATTACACAATTTATTAAAGTTGTACAATAAATGTTGCTACATTCGTGGTGTAGAAGCGATCCCTGACATTATTGCTCCTATCACAGGCCACACCCGGTAAATGTAGGCCGACAACTCCTTTTTCACGGAGAGGTATAGAAAAACTTAAAGTAAACTTACCAAATAAAACCGTAAAATTGGTATTGTTTTTAATAGGAGTGACAGAATGTCATGGAACCAACCAGCAAATGTGACCAATATTTTTTGAATCCTTAATTTGGCAACGTATCCCCGGTGGTACCTACACATTATTTGACCATTTTCTTTATGATTATTATTTTTGTGACTATTCAGATCTGCCGAGGCTAGAACGCACTTTTTTTATTTTGCTAAATTAAGGGTTAATGGCCAATTGCAATGAAGCTGTGTCACAAATTTATGTGGAACGGCAATGAAGAAAGAGCCTAACCTTAACGACCACTCGTGCCTCTCGTCTAGCCAAACCTGCAACAACATACTTCGAAGGTACTTACTCGTATTACAAGGAACATACTATCATCATTTTTGCATGCATGTTTGAGAAAAAGTTTGTGTACAGGGGAGATAAAATAATAGTTTAGGTACAAAACAATCAACTAAAAAAACAAACTTGCCATTAGGTCTAAAGATCTAAATTTAATTATACTGTGTAAGATCTAATTATATATAACTCAAAGTGACTGACTGACTGACTGACTGACTGACATAGTGGTCTATCAACGCACAGCCCAAACCACTCGACGGATGGGATGAAATTTGGCATGCAGGTAGATGTTATGACGTAGGCATCCGCTAAGAAAGGATTTTGATCAATTCTACCCCCAAGGGGATAAAATAGGGGATAAAATGGGGGATGAAAGTTTGTATGAAACTTTGTCAATTTTAAACCGATCGGGCTGAGAATTTGCACGCATAAAGCTACTATGACGTAGGCATTTGTGGATAAAACGGCATTTTCCGAACAAAAAACATGCACTTTGAACGATAGTGTGCTAAAAAGAACTTAAATACATCTTAACGTGAGCGAAGCCGCGCGCAAAAGCTAATAATAAGATAATATTTAAATGTAATTTATGTATTATAAAAACATTACGAGTTTGCTAGGTGCAATAAATTGCGACAAACCTTCCTGTACCGTCAAAACTACAAGTTTCTAGTATAGTTTCTTGCCGGTCATAAACGTCAATATGCTTCTCGGGTCAGAGGTGTAGGGTTAGAACTGGTGTAGTTTTTATATTTCTCTTTTACTTTTTGTATACTCGATGTGTAAAATTGCCCTTGTGGCCTACTTACTGAATAAACGTTTGAGTTTGAGTTAGTTCGATATCATTTATTGAAATGATTTTTACCTGATCAGTACAATCGTGCAATCGTGAATATTTAATAAGACAAATCTTATCAGTATAATCTGATAATATTCCAATTTCATGTAGAAAATTAGACAGCATAAACTTAAATATGGCATTTTAAATCAATAACGTAATCATGTAATTTCAATACAGAATATAACAAAATACATGGGAGTCGGGCCAAGAGCATATATTCGGTATGTGTTCTGATTAGGAAAAAGTAAACGAAAAATTATCAACTCGATTTTTTCCTTGTGGGACTGGTTGTCCAAGTCAGCCAACTCTCCATATGAAGGGAAAACATTTTTAGGGTTTCATTAATAAACACCAAACCGAATATGCCCTTAAACCCCACTGTTTTCGTTACACCTTGTATTGCATACATTTATTGATGAATATAATAGATACAACGTTTTGCAAAAGCGACTTTTCTCGTTAGCTAACCGTTATTATTATTTTTAATACTTGCAAATGCAAATTATCTGTAAAAACAGCATTACCTGTCGCATCTGCCTTTAATCAGAGACCTACCTCACAAATAACTGCCTCAGGTGACAGAAAACTAGAACTTTTTCTAAAGAATACCTACACCGTTGTGTTATTATCAAGTTCAAACCCTAGCCATTTTTAGGTTCGCTATGTCCATTCGTATGCCACGGCTTAGCTGAGTGATCGTTAGCATTAGAAAAGTTATATTTGGAATAGGTGAGATATATATAATATGTATGATATATTAATAACTAAATTACTCCGCGGACTTCACACTGCCATACAATACTGAAGTTTCTGGTTTTGATTGTCATTTGGAATTATCGAAAATTACGCATTTTTGGACCCAGGCACCGCTTTTAGCATATGCAAGCCGAAGATTTAGGCATAGCCAATATATAAATTGACTAGATAATGCCCGCGGCTTCGCCCGCAAGGTTAGATTGGTTAGAGGAAAATGTAACATATTGAGCCCTCTCGTGGGAATGACATGTTTTCCCGCTAGAAAAAGTAGCCTATGTCACTCTCCATCCCTTCAACTACCTTCACTTAAGATATCACGTCAATTCGTCGCTCCGTTTTGCCGTGAAAGACAGACAAACAAACAGACACACTTACGCATTTATAATATTAGTATGGATTATAGAATGGTTTATAGAATAAAACAAAAAAGAGTACCTTAATAGTGTAGACAACATAATTATTAAGAACAAGAAACGACTTGTATTTAAATTTTCGTGAGTCATTGTAATATTTGGCGTAGAGACGTTAGATCCATGGGGTCCCAGCGCGCACAAACTTTTTGAAGTCATTGCGTCTGGTTGATGTAACTGGTGACCGAAGAGCTGGCGGCTTCATCGCACAACGTATAAGCATTGCGATAGAACGAGGAAATGCCGCCAGCATCCTTGGTACAATACCTCAAGGGCCTTTTATAGATTTAAAGCAATAACTATTTAAGTACTCGTAGTTTTCATACCATTGTAATTATTCTAAATAAAGATTTTGTAATATATCATATTAATGAAAATGACGGGTTTAGTCACGTTTATTTAGTGACTCGCGAGACCTATGTGTTTCGGAGAGCTAAGACCTCCATTTTCCGACGACGGCGCGGAGCGAGCGGCGAGGTGAACGGACACTCGGCACTTTTAGTGCATGAAAATAGAAGCCTATACTCTCCAAAACATGTCGCGCGAGTGAGTAAAGCCGTCATTTTCATTAATAAAACTAGAAACGACATGCACAAAAGTACATACGCACTCGTCTCACTATAATGTAACATCATACACTGAAATAATTAATTACAATTCCCTTGCATAAAATGTAAGGGAATTGTAAACATTAAAGTAAATTTTGTATCATATATTGCTTACCAGGTCTGCTTCATCTTTGCTCATATTCGTCTCAAATGAACGCTGTTTTGCTTGTACACCAACCTCTAACATAGCCCATTACTTGCCATATTAGATTTATGCCTGGAGCCATAGCCATTTGGCCAAATAGGAAAAGTTATGTAAACGTATATATAATCGCGATAAAATATGAAATAGTTACCTAAAAGTAAAAAGTAATATTACTTGTCCCGTTAAAGTGGGTCACCCCCTGCGCCCTCGCCCGCCGCGCCCCCTTCCTCCCCCTCCTCCGACACCGTCTCTCGTCCGCCCGTCTGTCCCCACTACCCCACTTTACCCCCCAACATTCATTGTGCCGCAATATATTTCTTTTTATGTGCAAACAGAAAAGTTATTTATTTAAATTTTCTCACGAATTCGCATCGCAATTTTATTTTATTATATTATCCGTATCGCATTTAGAGGTACCTCTCGTATCAGCACTTCGTCTTCAATACGAAAATCTATCAAAATACCACTATGTACATTAGGGCACTATAATTGTAATTGTATCTACATTTTATTGCCACAAAAAAAAACTTTCCCTCCATTCTTTTTCCGTCAGGTACGAGTTGCGTATAGAGACCGACATACAATTAATTTTAGACTATCGTAAGTAGATATTTGCACAGATATAAAATATTATACTCACGGTTATGATAACTACACATACCTCATTTATGGCATAGTGTAAAAAGACGTGAGTATAACCTAAATATTTTTCAATAAATCTACTCCGTCTATACTTTATACGCCATAGCTATTATGTCCCCAAATAATTAAATTTAAAGCGCTCGACGTAGTAGGGCATAATATTAAATTGAATAATAAAACTCGATTGCATTGCAAAGATCACAATTTCCTGACATCAGGCCGAAGAAAACCGGTAAGCGCGGCTTTGGAACGAATTTCTTCTAGCACTGGGTTTATATTGAAATGAACGTCCACATATTACTTTATGGATCGGTTTGTTCGGTGTACTTCTTGTAATATTTGTACGCAATAATTCATCTTATTTGACGCAGATAGTAGAGCAAAGTAGGTATCCTTGCCGTAACCAGGCCCGGTACCGCGAACATCGAAGTTCGTATATTTCGAGCATCTTTCTCTTTTACTCCAATTAAGGCGTCATGAGAGTGACAGAGACAATCGTCCGAAATTTACGAATATCGTTTTTGCCGGTAGCGCCTCAGTAGTAGAACAACATTTAGACTGCGAGCGAATGCCAGAACTTCTTCGAATGAAGGTTTTTACTCCTGTTATTGTAGAACTTGTACGCTCTGGATACAAATCAATATGTAGCCAACTATTTATAAAATGAATAGGATATAGTCAGCCTAAACTAATTATGTATATGTATTGCTTAACATTTAACCATTCAAATCATTATAACTTACGTTATAAATTTATGTAACTAGGCCTGTTTTTTTAATAAGTTCCGCAATGAGTTCAACAAAAGCCATAAAATAATTTTCCGCTATGCGAGTCCCGTACTTCACGCGGCCAAACGAAAAGTTTCGCAGAACTCCGAAATGAAACTGAAATATGTAAAATAGGTTTATTGCTTTAAAAGTATTCTCCTTTTAATCCTGTTAACTTTTTATATGGGCATTCCAGTAAAACTGGTAATCTCAGACTTATGTATAAAAAACATGACAAATCTCAATTAATATTTTAATTTTGACGATAAAGCTTTTCCGTGTGCGCGATAGCCAGTTAATGAATTTTATATGATTGAAGCACTATTTTAAATTAAAGATATAAGTTGAAGACTGACAAGAGATTTATGTTTTTTTAGTATTTTTGTTGCACAAGTTAAGAACCTACATTATTAGCTAGCTAAGAACAAATCCTGCATTGGACGCCGAAGGACCTGGTCACATTTCTGAAGTGTAAATCATTTATTTAAATCTACGCTGTTATACCGTTACATTTAACATAACTACTTACTACATATTAGTAGACATTTTGAATTAACTAAGCATTTCTCAAAAAATATCTTAGGCATTTGGATCACGTTTTCGATTTTCAGAAAGTCTGTGTGGAACTTTCCTTTTTGCTACCGAAAATGTATAGAAATATGGTAACAACACTAATGTGTATTTTCATTTTACACATAAAATAGTATCCATTTTGGTCTACTTACCCGTGTAAAATGAAGATGACATACTTGCTAAACTTATTAGGTACCATCAACCTATCAATACGTAATACTTAAAAAAGGGTTACTTTGGGCTACTTTGACAGTTTTAATACTGCCAAAATAGTAACAAAAGGAACTTTCGTATTACGATAGTCCGGTGTTTAAGAAACCATGCAATGTCTTGGTAGTTGATAATAATAGTTATTTGTGCATTTGTGTTATACAAAAAGCACCCTTGTATAACAAATAACTATTGTATTTTAACTGCGAGTGGGATTGAAAGTCGAGCAAGCGAATGGATTCTATATTTTAACCACGAGCAAAGCGAGTGGTTTTAAAATAGAATCCTGAGCGTAGCGAGTGTTTCAATACACAAGAAGTAAATTACAATTGCACCCGTGTGTAACACAAAACTTTTCCCCTCACTACAGCGAGGACAGTGAAACATGCAAAAAAACGTTTTGAAATCGCATTGACTTTTTCTTTGCGTTTAGATACATTCAACATTTTTACAATAGGTGCCTTTAGCTTGGTTAGCTTGTGGTGGCTAGTACGATTTTCGAATGTTCTATTTCGATTTTCAACTCGGTGCGTTAGCGAGGCTCGCCTGCGCCCGCCGCCTCCGCCGCGGGGGCAAGTGAGCTGTACTTCGCGAATTTAGACTTTAAAACCATAGCAATAAGAGCTATGAGAAGTCAACTTACTTTAATCACTAGTGGATAAAATGCGTTTTTACCCTCTCGTAATAAAGGATAAACAAGCGCTTTACGAGCTAGTGAGGGTAAAACATGTTTTTTTTTTACTCGCTCCTATTGTCATGCAGCCATTTTTTTTAGTCAACGCCGCTAGTGATCTCAGATTAATGTGATTGTGAAGCGACCCGAAAATGAAATTGATACTTATCTATGTACGGACTGCTTAATTAACTTTGTCGGGAGATTTGGTATTCAATCCAAAATGGCATTATACCTATTTACATACTCGTACTTATATTTAGTCTCAACTCCAGTTGCAGTTGAAACAATGCAACATGGCGAAAGTTATGAAAGTTATAAACATTTCGTACAATATAGATAATAAATAAACTGCAATCATTAGTTATGTATATAACTACAGATTTCCCCCTTACCCTAAAATGCTCCGGTCCAGGGGCCCAGCCAGCATAAAACCTGGAGTTTTAATTTATCCAGCCTTGTTTACCTTAGCTTGTTAAAATACCTAAATATATTTTCAACTAACACTTGGACCCGGGTATGTCCTTAAACTACGTCCAACAATGAGAGGTAGGGCACAGCGATGACCATCACGCTTGAATCTGGAGCAGCCCAACTGGGGAAGTACCTCCTCCTTACAGAAGACCACAGCCATAATAGCACTGCTACCTTTCAGGTATGTAATGTTATGTTCCTGATGGTGAGTAAGGTTCTCAGAGCTCCAACCCCCCTTAAAGGTCGGCAACGCGCTTGTGACTCCCCTGGTGTTGCGGATGCCCATGGGCGACGGTCATTGCTTACCATCAGGCAATCCGTCTGCTTGTTTGCCACCTTATGTCATAAAAAAAAAAAAAAAAGCAAGCCGTAATGTTCACTTTTGCGCTAGATTTTGATATATTCTCATGTTTAATAAAGTAATTTAACAGTGCATTTGCAATAAGTATTATTGTTTGAACGAACACATACTCATAGGTATTGCTCATTGCTAGACCGAGTGCCTAAAAATTGTGCGATTTCGAGGCAAAGATACACACCTCAAGTGTTTTTTTTATTATTTCGTTATTTTTTTTTTTATTATACTGAAGTAACTATAATTATGCTGACTGTACTTAGTAAAAATATCGATATTGTCATGACAAGATAGCGTTCATTGTTCACAAATAAGCAGCTTATCTGATTTCAAATGTAGCTCCAGTTAAAATATACTTCAGGAATTAAAACATAATGATGAAAAATATACCTAGTATTCATTATTCCTTATGTGATGTATATTTTACAGTGACAAAAAAAATGTTTGTTGTGAACCATATCAATAGCATATCTCATCAAAATAGCATATCTCATAAAAATTGATAATTGTAGAAACTCGTTCAACCCCAGAGAATATAGAGAACATCATAACTATACATTCCTATTATCATTTCAATGACGTAAAGAAGTAATATTGATGAGGATTATTATACACTTATTCCAATAGCCAGTACTTTCTCAAATATGTAGAATTATTTCTTATAAAGAACTGATAGAGTTGACCTAAAAATGTTTAATTAATTAATTTTGTTATAGCCCCTGGAAGCTTCAGCTTAAGTTTGATTTGTTGAATTAAGCTTAGCGACGTTTCGACCGATCGCGTTTCGTCTGTTGAAATTAACGTTATATTTTCTAGGTTTAATTTTTATTTCACCGTTATAAAATGCATTAAAATTAATAATATATACTATTTTTATAAAATGTCCTTTTTTCTTTATTATATATTATTTTACAACTAAAAATTCCATAGAATATAAAAGCTGATATGTTTCAAAAAGTCCTAAGCCTTTAATATAACTTCATATTTTATGACTTTGACGTTCACTTCGAAAACTTCACATTCGGCGACTCCATGGATTTTAGAACCACGGCAGGCTACCAAATGTCCTAAGCCTCATCATTTTTTTTTTGTATTCTTTTTTGTTATCATGTCTCTTGAGAGGGTTATTTTTAATGATTTTCCTTCAATTAGGATCATAACAGATTTTTTTTAATACAACGACGTTGGCCAAGAAGCATACGGCCCGCCTGGTGGTAAGCAGTTACCGTGCCTATGGACGCTTACAACACCAGAGAAACATGCGCGTTGCCTACCTATGCTAAAACTATGTCATATACAATATTATAGGTCAGTTTTTGTCTTATTGTTCCGGGTCGCTCTACATTACTATATCATATTATACTCACAATTAACAATACTTACTACCTACTCTTTTACTAAATACGAGTAGGATTTACAAATTTAAAAACAAAAAATGCTTTGCCCGCGGCGTGGTGCGCAAACGGAACAGCGCTTCTGACTAAATAAGCCCAGGTCCTCCAGACCCTCCTAGCTCCTAGCTTCTAATATTCGGACCTACTTAATAAAAATGCTATGATATTGTTGCTCTCTTAATAGATATATCGGTCCTTTGGTAGGCCGAAATGATCGCTTTTATGGGAGTTTTCTCAATACGACTGATTTAACAAGAGCGGAGACCTGGGCCCTAACTCTTCTACGAGTTACTCTCGTACATAGCTTATCACCCTATCTGTACAGAGGTAGCGCCGCCAGTGTTATCGTTAGAATTGGACTATGAAAAAATGGAAGCAACATAGAGTATGCTGTAACAGTAAAATAATATTAAAGGGAAACAAAGGTTTTTCACGTTAGTGTTTTTATTATTACATGCATGAAATATGCATAGCCCTAGGTCCAACGCAGGCATTTTCCTTTAGCGGGGTTGAGCGTCAATCGAATGCTAAAATAGAAAACAAAAGAAAACTTGGAGTGTTAATAAATATTATGTTGGAACGCAAGTAGAATTAGGTAAGATGCCAAAGTACAACGTAACTTAAAACCATTGTTAGCTTTAACAAACTTCACTTTTCCTTTTGATGCTAATAAAGCTCAAACAATTGATGATAAACCCCACACTAGGTCAGACCGCTCGTCAGCGGGCGAGGCGAGATGAATATCACCGGCACGCGTCTCGGTGTCTCAAGGCGGCAAATTATAGTCGGAATCGTCGCGTCACTTCCAACCATGTGGTGATAATGATAAAAGGCGAGTTCATTCATGCCGCCGGGCACTCGCCACGCGCCGGCCGCCGACCGCCGCACGCTGACAGCTGATACTGTTTACCATTGTTATGCCTACACGGTTCACTAGAATGACACCACACATCAGGTGAATCGTATTATTACGTAATATGGGCTTCTGTTTATTTTCTCTCTTACTCGAACACGTACGCCTTTTTCTTAAAATTTACTAGCAACCGATCCAAATGCGATATATTTTTATTATTTTAATTCACGATAGAATTAACAACCTGACCGTATAATGACAAACGGGCATTCTACTATGCGTTTCGTACTCGTACAACACGTTTCGTTCAGCTATTTGTGAGACAGACAAATAGTTGGCGCGCCAGTGTGGGTTGTTACAGCATGCTCGTTCACGCAATCTTGAGGTTAGGTGTAACGTGACGTATTTCATTGAGCCGGGATGTAAAGCAGCGGGCGGGGTCACCGTTAAAGTTAGTGTCGGCTGTCGGCTCATAAACGTATCGGCCGGGCGGGGGCGCGCTGGCCGCCCCCGCGGCGACCGCACTCGACACGCCGCCGGCTGCCGGCTGCCGCACGTCGCCGACGCGCTGAATCGCACCCATTCACACAATAACACTAGGATGGATATGCCCACTGTTTCTTCATATTTAATACGCGTTGTTTTCAAAATGAAGAGACTTTATAGTGGCGAGTTTATATTATTATTAGCGGGTTAAGAGGAATTTCCTCCCGCGAACGCTCCGGCTGTGGAATGAACTCCCTGCCGAGGTTTTTCCTAGGGACTACAGTACAAGTTCTTCAAAAAAGGAGTGAATAGGTTCTTCAAGGGTAGGCAACGCGTATGTGAATCCTCTGGAGTTGCAGGCGTCCATAGGCTATGGTAACTGCTTATCATCAGGCGGTCCGTATGTATGTTTATTATATTGTTTGCCACCATCGTTGTATTAAAAAAATAGGTACTTACATTATTCCGTAAAGTCATTAAAAGTAATATTGTCTTCGGTTGCCGCGATAATTACTCATGAAATAAAACAACTAAAACGGATTAACACTCGACTCCATCCGTACCGCGACAACACACCAGCCACCCGATGACCACGAACGCTGCTAAAGGGTTCGAAACGTCGGGATGAAGTTTAAATTAGTATACGCGATTTAATCCGTTTTAGTTGTTTTATTTCATTAAAAGTAATCTCACGAATACAAACCTCGGACATATTTAAGGGACAAGTACTTGCATCCACATTATAATATGCCTTGTCGGTACCTATACAGCACCGTCAATCGTTAAATATATTATCTCCACTCGTATAACCATTTGCCTAAATCGGTTTTGAAGGTTTATAAATAATATAGTCAACAATACGAGTACGCTTACTTGAACGGAATAACTAGTTGGCATTTTAATTGTATAGCTGTTTGTTAACTTTATCTGTCAGAGTGACCTATTGTACAATATTTTCCTGATCAGATAACAAGGTTCTTTAAATGCCTCTCTCTATTTCTGTCAGTACATTGCTAATGCCTTCAAACTTGCTTGGATTAGAAAGTCGTTTTTAAATGTATAATGAACTCTACGTCACAAACATTAAAACAATTTCCTTGTAATACTTTGCCAAAACAATCGCTGAAAGAAACGTGCAAACATTTTTGTGTTCGCAATATCAATGTCGGTTAATCTGGCGGCGTATCCACAATAGCTCCCTTGGGAAAGGCGGCGGCGGTGTTCCGACAACAGACAGCGGGTGTCAGCCGCCACGTGCTACCCAAGGCCACTCGCTTAGTGTCAAGGTCATTGCCACTCCAGTTCAGTACACGCGGCGCCCACGCTTCTCCTGTCACCACAAATAGACCGACCCACTCGACTCCATCCGTACCGCGACAACACACCAGGCCGCCGGTAACTAGCGCACTTGACCACCTTTTTGCGTCAGATACACTTACATACAAACCTTCTCGGTGCATAGACACAGTTACTCATCCTTACCAACGAACTTTCTGCTATACCTATATATATGTACATTATTAGTGACATATGTATCATCAAAACTAAGGAAGATAGAGGTGTACCGAAAGCTGATCTACTAAGTCACTGCCGAGTCACCCTTTAAAGCAATTGAAGCAATTTAAAAGACATTGACATGGATACATTTAAACAGAAGGGGACAAATTGAATACGCTCTAGAAGCAGGGGCAGCTTGGCGCCACCCTAATTAGATAGACTGTTTGGTCAAGCGCGGCACTGTCCCGCCACTAAACACCTCTTGACAGACCAAAGCCCTGTTAACACTTAATTAATTACTGTTGCAACCATTTTCATTGCAGTCTTTATATAATTAAGTTTAACTCTTTAATTGTGTTACAGCGCATAATAGTCACTCAGTAGGTGTTTGAGTAACTTGATGCTTTCTTCCAAGTATTAATAACGCCAAAGGTTTACTATCTTTACGACTATTTTTAATATCTAATTTAAGCTTTCTAAATAAAACTTACGCTAAATTATAATGACTAATGACGCGTATTTTGTGAACGTCGATAAAAAATGTTTATAGTTAATAACTAAATTTATTGATCTTAATCAACTGTAACGATATAGAAATGTCTTCAGTTCATGGAATTTTAATATCTATGTAAGAAGCTGGTAATTAAATTCCAGCTTGAAGAAGAGATTTCCAATGTAAAGTCCTTAAGTTTAATAGAAAACATTGGTAGAACCCTTAATTCGCGATTAAGGCAAACATGGTAGTGGGGTGGTATGGAGACGAAGGCCGCGGAGTCAGTGCATATGCGGGCGTGTGAGGGGGTGCGCGGCGCGGGGCCGGGCCGGGGCGCGGGGCGGCGCGCCGCGGGCCGCCACTTCTCTGTGCTCGAGGAGCCCCGGTACACCTCGGTTTCCGGCGGGCGCTCCCTGGCGGATTCGCAAGTATCCCGCCGCGATCGCGAGGACCCGCGTGCCGCCCACGTGGCCTCTCACTTAAAAGACGAAACTCCAGTTTTTTTACGCGCTCCCCCATTGATACAATTCCACGTAATTATGACCAGGCGATTAGGTTCAATACGTGCCTTTTGCTTGCGTGCTGAGCTCCTGTTCGCCTTCGATGTAGCGTGCCACGCGAAGACGATTATCTAAATATTTTGACAGTTACATTAGCAATTCATTTCAATATAATTTGACAATAAGTTATTATTAAACGTTCGGTTTTCTAAAATATCCCTTTATGATTGTTCTATTTCTACCATCATCAATTATAGAAAACCGACATGCATTGCAATATTAAGTAATAGCTATGAAAAAACAGGCGACGCAACGGACTAAAGAAATTATTTCTTCAAATATTCCCTAAGCCTATGAATTAGGTTGCCGACGGCACTGTGCACTGTTACATTTGTAGTCATTCCATTAAAATTAGGGCAAACAGTTTCATCGAGCTTTGAACTCAAGCATAAGGCATGTCTATTAACAGTGGTTTTTCTTAATGTACCAGAAGTCATCTTCATTATTAATACTTTACACGAATCGAATTGAATGAATTTGTCAAATGGACCGAAATATTTTTAAGACAGATTATAAAATCTATGAAGTGGATGATTCAAGATGGAACCAATACAAACGACACTTCGCGATCAGGAGAGAGCGTATAAAATGTATATGTACACGGTAAGTTATAAATTGTTGTCAAAAGAAAATCGACAAATAAGCAGAGCAGAAAATCAACATAAATTACAGACGTAAAATGTATGCTTGTTGCTAAACAGGATTTGTAAAACCGATATTGCAGTAGAGTTTTCTATCTTCAAGCTTTATGCATCCTCTTGAAGTTGCAATAAATAAAAACGAATTAGCTAAAAAATCCAGTCGGTGCCTGACGCCCTATTCCTGAGTTGCTACGGAATGTGACAATTTAAAAATCCACCGTCACAAACTGACCAATCGGTGATATCACGCAATCACAACTGTTAGCGAGGTCAAATAGGATTAGGGCGACCCGACTGTATATAAGAAGACCTTGAAATTAACTTTATTTAGATTTGCAACCGTATTGTAAGACTTACGTTTAATAGAACGCTGGAGACCACGAGAACAACGTCGTTCTCGAGACGTCGGAGGAAAGAAGTAGAAGTAGAAGTTAATATTAATATAGGCGGTTACATCCCGTACAATTGTAATAATGTGTACAAACTGTGAAAGTTTGAAGCTTAAATCACCTCAAGAGATCGCCATGTATATTTAGCCAATTATACTGAGTTTGAGAAGTTAAATTATCAATAGAGAGGATGGCTTTTCTGTACCACCAGCTTGGGATCCTGTGGTTTATTTAATAAAACAGCAGGCAAGACTGTGAGGCCATAGTGTTGGACAGTGTGGACATTGTACTTTGTAGTTTATAAAATTTTTGAACTTTGAAATGTAATCTGGCGTGTGTAATTATCATGTCTAAGCCCCCAAAATTGTTTAATAATTTATATGTGGGTAGGTTTGCATTTTGTAATTTTTTGAGGATGGAGGTAAATTAATATTTTTCCTCAGTACCCTTACCATGAGTTGTGACATTGACGTTTTCGATATCGAGTATCGAGTTTACTATCCGTGCATCTCGCTTTTACTATTTTAGTGCGAACGAGATGCACAGATAGTAAACTCGATGCTCGATATCGAAAACGTCAATGTCACAACTCATGGTAAGGGTACAGTCCACCCGATGACCACGAACGCTGCTAAAGGGTTCGAAACGTCGGGATGAAGTTTATATTAGTATACGCGACTTAATCCGTTTTAGTTGTTTTATTTCATTTTTAAATTATCAAGTTATTAACTTATTACGATTTATTTCATCTAAATATTTCGGAACTCGGTATCAATCCGTTGTAGTTTTTTGCGATTTCATAATATTTTAGAGTAATAGTAGTAATATTTTTGAGAGACCTACATGATTCCTGTTAGGTAAAATGTTTATTATTAAAAAAGCAATAAATAACAGTATTTATTGCTTTTTTATTAATTTCTAAACATGAACCGTAATTCAATATTTTGTTGGTCTTTGTAAACTACAATTATTTTGGTGTCTCTTTAAATATATCCTTTCTTCTTAAAATAAATAAGACGCAGGGACACATTTTTATGCGGAAATGGTATCTATTTGACCATTTCCTGTTGTATCTAATGGGTGACAAAAACATAACGTGTATATAAGAAACCTATGCTCAAGCTGTTTACTGTGCTGGCCAGGGGAGATAAGAAGTTTATAGCCAAATATTGTGTGTGTCACAACTATCACAAGAGGTTTGAAAATTTTAAACTCGAGCTAAGTACCTAACGGTGGTTATTGAATAATTACTCTCATTAACAATTTTTGCCCTACTTGCCTCCCATATTGTACAATGAATTCATAGTTTTTCTCTCCAGGAAAAATAGCTCTTTAAGTTATCACACAATCTTATATTTGGTGTAATATCAAAAAAAAGCCCTTGAGACATTTTACCAAGGATGCTGGCAGCATTTCCTCGTTGTATCGCAATGCTGATTGACGAGCCTTTTTTAGATTTTATACTGTACCTAATTAAGTACTTGTAGTTACCAAATTACGATTGTAATTTCTTCGTGTAATTGTTTCCCTTGGAACGATGTTTTTTTTTAATATCACTATCGTAGTAATAAAAAAACTAGTAATAACCAAAATTACTGAAAAATGCTGATATTTATTTCACATTATTATGTTTATGACTAGAGAAATAATTAATCCATAGCTAATTTTTGTATAGAAGATCTAAAACACAATTTTCATTTGTGGATTTAACGTTTATGTCTTTATATGTCACGCAATAAGAATAAAATAAAAATATAGCAATATAATCTGAATGTATAGAAAATTTAAGTAAAAGTAATTGTTTAGATTAAAAGATTTAAGTAAGTAAGATTTAACTAAAACCCTCGGTTCTACATTCCAAAATGATGTGTACCTGCAATACCTACATATTGTTATATATTTCAGAATTTTCCATTTTTATCTGCTCCTATAAAGCATACAGGCAGGTTTAAAAATACAAATAAGCTTCGTTTCAATATTTGGCCACCGTAATTAGTACAACTATGTATGACATCACATCCATGCATGAATGTAGCCATAATTAATTGATAACTGTGAACCGGAAAATAAGGGAAAATTCGATGCGAATTTTGAATCACAGTTCTGTCTGGCTGGAAGCAATCCGAGTATGAGGTGGTATTGGTAGATGTTGAGATGGTATGTTGTGTGTTGGTCGGGCAGGGCTGGCGCCCCCGGCGGCCGCGGCCGGCGGCGGTACTAGCGCCCCCCGGCCCGCAGCGCGAACGCCACGCAGTCTTCCCGCGCTACTCGCACGTGCTGTAGCCTGCATTCCACGTGATACTTTATTACCAACTTTATCGACAAACAACTACTATCAGGTGCTAAATAACTGGACTTAATTAGTGCGACTTGTGCTTTTATGTGATCAATTACATCATTTAATAAGGTACTGTGTAACGACTTCAGTGCTCTATCAATTAAAGTTACTCGTAATTGCATTGCTCTTTTTACTTCCAATACATTAATTAAGATCTTACATGGGACCGGAACGCATTATTAATTTATGGAATTTATAAAACCTTCCGTTGGATGGACTTTGCTGCTGTAATTCAATTTTAAATGGTAGGTAAACTTTTATTACTATTTAATCTTACATAGTTGATAATGTAGTGAAATAAGTTTAAGTTTGTATATTTAAAAATATGTGTGATTAGTTGATTATAGACGATACTGTACGTGATGTCATTGTTATATCAAGTGTTATTTAATTTAATTATCAACAAAGAAAATTTAACATGGTGCACTACTGTACGACTCTACTACCCGCATTATTTTAATGAACGTTATTGGTAGTACCTAATCTACATCACTATATTATTACATCTAAGTAAAAGAAGTGTTTAATAAAAAATTCAACGAATAAATACTTTCAGTTTTGATAAACCTCGCACGCTATGTAATTATCTGCCTCGAAACGAGCACGAAAATTGATATAAAGATAAGATGTAGTTTTTTAATGAAATTATTTGCCGTCGTATTAGATACACAATAAATTATCTACCGTTGTAACCTAGTTCGTTTATTTTGTTACTTACATATCAAATTCAGGACACTCATTATACGTATCTAATAGTGAGCTTCGTGAATTTCTGTGAGAATTTGTATTATAATAAGAATCTAATAAGTGAACCGTCCCAATTTGACTTTAAGTGCCATGTCGTGGTATCTCCTATTTACTGTTCACTTTCATCTTGTTCTTTGTTTTGCTAGGCCTTTTTAAAGATTGTGGAATGTAAATTCCTTCGACCTGTAATATTGCGTGGGTTCCGTAGCCTTACTAATATAAAATGTACCTCATAGTTCATATATGTGTATCCTGTAGACTAATGTGACTTTATATATTAACTTAAAACATATTTATAACCCTATGCCTATGGATATCCTATACTGTACAGGATAGTATCTCAGTATAGGATATATGGATATCCTATACTGAGATGATGATGATGATGACAGTGATATACACAACATATTTCAACAAATACGGGTACACACCAGAAATACATTTATTTGTATACAATAAGTAATATTATAATACATTCACACACGTTGCGATAGCAGGGTTGAGACGTACCTACCTAGGTAGTATAAAAACCAAAGAAATAATGATAACATTAAATTATCAAAGTGCCAACTTGCTGCTCAACGCCAAAGAAAACAACTTGAATAAGTACAATATTAAAAGCAAGTTAAAATGTTTTCTTGATCCGAATTCAAACTAGTCGTTAACTCCTACTACTCCGAAGACAGAACCCCTAAAATGCTTCCTTTGTTTATTTATAAGCTCTATCTCTTTATATATGCTAAGTAAAAATAACTCGCTTAAACTAAAATGTTCAAATGGAGAGTATAAAAACAGGCTTTACTGCCCTCTAGACAGTCCCTCGGACCCCTAAAAACTGGTAGAGCAGGTTCGTGTTTGCTGGTAAAGAAATGAGTTGCTACTAAATTGTTATAATAGATGGCAGCTCTGAAGAACGTTTCCCATATAAAAACCTCTTACATCAACTTTATTGACGCTGATAATGGATTTTTTACGAGTGTACTGTTTTTATAGTTGCATGAAATTAAATGTATAAAGGCATGTGTTAAATTAGGTTAGAATACCGATTCAACGTATCTTGATTTATTTCGAAATAGTGTATAGGTACTAATTCCATATTTCTGATTTGGGTACTAAAATTGTTGGTTAGTTGCAGTGCGCTACTATGGCCAAGTTATAATGTACATAACTTATAGTAAATCCTAAATAAACTTATGCAGAAATTATATATAAAATAGTTCTGGTTTACATGACACAACGGGCCCTTCTCTCCCCGCAGTCGTTTAAGTTATTCTCCGTCTAAAACAAGTTTTAAATCCGATCTTGCTAACTTTTTGACGACAGACACATTCCTTTTGTAATAATAACATCAATTGATTGAACGCTCTTACAGTATGAGGAGCACAACGAGGTCACCGACCGACCGGCAATTATAATGTCCTCCTCCTAGAGAATAGGTACTACCAGCTACTCTGCCGGAGCCACGAATACGAAACTTTTATTGTTGTACCATTCAGATGTTCAACGTATCAAATAAGTAGTATATTCGTGAATGTACTGTATAATTTAATATCAAATAAGATTATTAAAATGTTCATATATTTAGTCATTTATTTCAATAGCATTCATATTTGCATCCCTCATATAACTTTTTACAAATAGGTTTATGTATTCGAATTAGTCTATATCGTATATATCCAACATTTATTCACGTAAATTATACAAAACATAACTTAGGCTTAACGCATAACATCCGCATCGGTTACTTGTTAGAAAATTTGTATATTTTATAAACAATAAGTCTGTTTAGGCTTTTAAAGTATTTTTTAAGTGTAGAAGAAACTATTGATAAATTAACTGGAGAATTAAATTAAATTTATAGATAGTTGCCTACTTTTCAGATGGTTTAATCTAACCTACCTACTTATTACAAAACTTTCTACTTTCCACGCTCTAAAAACATATTAGATACATCGTATCATTATGGATGCCAGATTTAATTGACAATTATTGAGATGTATCGGTTAGAAAAATAACTCCGCTTGTTATCATAATATCTCCTTTCAAGTTAACGTTTATTATAATGTAGGTTACTTGATGTTGAGTAATGGCGGCAATTACGTCGTCGCATGAACGTTTGTATAAAGGATATAATTATACACAATAGACTTTATAAACTCGCTCCTTGAGTGTCAGATGCAAACTATTATTTTACTTAATGATACAAATAACACAGAAACAATTATCAGCCATGTCCTTTCACTTGGTTATTGATAATATTGTATTATGTGCTGGCTGCCCGGTGGGAGCACAGCCGGTGTGCCACGAAACCGGTCTGAAAGGAATGAGACCGCGTTGTGGCTCAAGGTACACTATTAAATACAATGTTGATCAATCGGATTTTGAATTTTGATTCGGGTATAACATTTACTTACACTAACATTTGTCGTATATTTGATTAGTAAAGGTTTAATCGATTTAATGTAATAGTCAGTAATCGGTTTTAATGCTGTAATTAAAATATATACATAGTAATAATAACAGTAGAATATAAAGTACTTAATAATTGTATTATTTTGAATTGAGTTCCGCTGATGTAAACTATGTAATGTAATGTATTTAAATACCAAATAATAACAAATTATTTATTTTTGTGTCATAATAATTTATGTATCGTTATAATAGAAAGGTGTATCATATTGTTAATATAGGGTTAAACTTAAAAACTGCTGAGTAGTGCCCACTAAAAGGTTTTAGGAAATAGTTATTTGTGCAAGAAAAGAGGAAAGTTGGTTTTTCTTGAGACTATTGATTTAAAGCCCCGAGTAAGTGAAATATTCTAGTTAGAATCTTGAGCGTCGCGAGGGACTCAAAAACACGAGATCTAAATTAACTTTGCTCTCGTGCGACACATACATTTTTTGAACTATATACATTGAAGTGTTATATTAACAATAATTTGGTTAATTTGTAACTTTCCGAACGTGTTAGCGGTGTTTTGGGGTCTATTATGAAATGTGAATGTCGAACTATGAATCGACCTATTCCTGTCACTTTGTGTTTTCTTAACGAATAGAACGGGATAGCGAATAGAGTTAAAACATATATTTCGAATTCGTAACAGACCCCGCAGTAAGAAGTGGTAGTTCATGACCTTCATTAAATTAAAAAGCTACTTTGTCTCACTACCTGGAGCACAGACCAGTAAACCTATAGACAAGTATTGCAGGGCACTGACGATCGTCAGTCCGTATGGCATACAAGGCTTATATAATTCCCGGTCGCGCGCAGTGCCGTTCAGTTGCGTCCAAGTATCTGACCTGCGCGCAGTGCACATTGTGACTACACTAAAAAATAGATAATTATAATAAAAACGTTGACATCATGTGTCATTGTACTGTAAGATGGTGTGGTAAAAATTCTAAGACATCAAATTACAAGAAAGATGGTATAACATTCCACAGATAAGTCAAAATGATTATATTATTGAAAAATTATTTGTTCCTAGCGGAGTTCATTTATACTGGTCGCTTACAGAAGTAGATAGTTGTTCGTCTCTTTTCATCATATTGTAAATACAGTGTGCTATTCCTGTCTTACGAAGCCACGTGTAGCTCTAGTGATGTGCTGATGTCGTTACCGTATTAACCGTAATCGTGTGTTTAGGATTACTGAAGGTGTACCGAAATTACAAAATATAAAAGAAATCAGGGATACGCACTAAATATATATATATATATATTATTATACGAGTATATATTTATATTTCAGTAGTTTATATAGTGTATTATATTTAATACTAACTAGTAGTAGTAGAATATGTATGTACGCATACTTAGTTTTATGTAGAGTTATGTAGTCCTTGGGGTCCAGAGTCATAGAATGGGCCTGATGATGAACTTCGAAGAAGTCCCAGGGCATTCATAGCTGGATTGAGATAGAGGTATGTTATGGGGGCTTTTTAGAATCCACTTGGTGAGTACTTGGGTCCAGTGTCATAGAATTGGCCTGATGATGAACTTCGAAGAAGTCCCAGGGCACTCATAGCTGGTTTGAGATAGAGGTATGTTATGGGGGCTTTTTAGAATCCACTTGGTGAGTACTTGGGTCCAGTGTCATAGAATTGGCCTGATGATGAACTTCGAAGAAGTCCCAGGGCACTCATAGCTGGTTTGAGATAGAGGTATGTTATGAGGGCTTTTTAGAATCCACTTGGTGAGTCCTTGGGTCCAGTATCATAGAATGAGCCTGATGATGAACTTCGAAGAAGTCCCAGGAACTCATAGCTGGTTTGAGATAGAGGTATGTTATGGGGGCTTTTTAGAATCCACTTGGTGAGTACTTGTGTCCAGTGTCATAGAATGGGCCTGATGATGAACTTCGAAGAAGTCCCAGGGCACTCATAGCTGGTTTGAGATAGAGGTATGTTATGGGGTCTTTTTAGAATCCACTTGGTGAGTCCTTGGGTCTAGTGTCATAGAATAGCACACCAGTGCGCGACCCATTCTCCAACAACGGGTATTAACGACATCTGACCCCGCACAATCTGGTGTACCAGAGTGGCGGAGATGTTCGCGCTGACAAGCGCCCTTCTGAGAATATAGTTTAACTTAGCGTAGCATGGCGGGACAAGCGGCCAGCGCCCGAAGAACACGGGAGTCCATGGTGGCCGAGGTGGTCTACAGAGAATCCTTAGGGGGCACAGCTATGGTCTACACCAGGGGTTCCCAAAGTGTGCGCCGCGGCGCCCTGGTGCGCCGTGGAAAGTTCCGAAGGGCGCCGTGAGTCGGTCTATTATTATCTATGTACAACGACGATAGATTCATGTTGTGCATGTTTAATTTTTTTCCTACCTCCCTCTAACTAAACTAACCTAACCTGACTACTATTATTGTAGGTAATGTAGGTAATTATTTCTCTCTACTATATCTTTTTGCAATAGCTAGGACCAGGGCGCCGTGACAAAATACTAATTTTGTAACTTCCCCGCAGGTTGAAAAAGATTGGGAATCCCTGGTCTACACAAACAACTTACGAATAATGTATCTCTAGTGATTAAATATGTATTTTATTTGAAACCCTTGTATTTTTATAAAAATACAAATTACGTATTAACTTTAATATATTTGCAAGATTCCATTCATACAATTTGTCCTATTTTTGAATTAGGGACTGTTTAGACAGCAAGTGATATTCTGGCCTCGTTCCTCACCTTCAGTCCGGTCGCCTAACTGATACTCATCCAGGATGACTAGTATTTGCAGTAATGCACTATTTACATACAATAACAATTTAAGTAATAACTAATTAATTAATTCAAAAAGACATTTTTTTAAATAGGCTGTTAATTATAGAAGTTATTCCAACCCACATTAGTTATGATATGTACGAGAGTGGTTTATGAACAAACAAACCACTCTCGTACACAATATTATAAACGTTATTTTGGTCAAAAAATTTGTACCATTTCGCATCGTAATTTGTACTCTTTTCTGGAGCTCTTATTACTGTCATACACATTTAATTTTTAGATTATTACACCCTTAGTATTCTAACCTATACTTTTGAAGTAAGTTAAAATAATATTACTATACCTACTGATTTATATTTATAGTTACTTTTGTTTACCAAACATAAATGACTAACGGTTAGGCTTCCGGTAAAAAACATGTCCCATCACTACACGCTCAAGCGGCCGCGCGTCGTCCTTGAGACAACCAATCGCAGCGACGTTAACGCCCTCCCGCCCCTCACGTTTCACCTCTTGTGTTGGCAGCTTGTATCGCGAACAAAATGAACAACATTGCGACTCTATAGGTAGTTCTCTGTGACCTGGAGTGACGAAAGTCGAACCGTTTTTTCACAGTTAAGTGGGCTTGTTCGAGCTGTTGAGGTGAAAATAGTTTTTTTTTTATTGACAGACGTAAAACTCTTGCTTGTTTACAATGTGTATTTCATTTTATGGTTTTATGCCGTTCTCTATTTATATATTTTTAATTATATGTTAGGTATACATAGTAAAAACAATGAACAATGACTTAACAATAAATACCTACATCGTCCCGCAAGACTGTATTCTGTTGACAGTTTGACTGTGGGATCCATGAGTCTATCACAATCGGTGGTAGACTGTGGTAATTTGTGTTACTACATGGGTATGGGTATGGGTATGGGTATCAAGTGACAAACAAATTGTAAACAAAGATGTAGGTAACTAGGGCAAATAAACGATTCAGATACTGTCAAGGTAGTAATGAAACAAGACTCTTTTATAACTATTTTTAAAGGTCTCTCATTGGGACTCTACTTATATATCTTAGGTGGTAAAATCTAGCTAGTACCTAAAAATGTTCATTTACTACATATATATATTCTATATGGGATGACCATGAAACGTTTTCTTTTCATCTATTTTCATGCCACAAGTGTACAGCTAAAACAGGAAACTGAGGTATCATTGGAAACAGTGGTGCTACCGCACAAAACGATATTCGTCAATTTCGGATTGTCACTGTCACTCTCATGACGCCTTAATTGGAGTAAAAGAGAAAGATTCTCGAGATATACGCACTTCGATGTTCGCGGTACCACAGGCCTGGTTGACGAGCAGCGATTAATATAGCATTTTTTTATTTTGAATTACTGTTTCCGTCTTTTTCCTTAACCAAGTGTGAAAAGAAGACAACACATTGTCTTTAATGTGAAAATCTAGTTGAAATTATTGGTATCATTCCTTAATCGAATGCAAAATGATTTGGTACTGCTATCTAGCTCATACTTAATAAAAAGAGTTAGACGTGCTGTAGATATAGCAGTTTAAATGTGATTAAAAATTGTTTTGCACAAAATACAGTTTACGTGTTATCTCTCTCATTTTCTACTGAAATGACAAAAAAGGTTTGCGAAATATTCTATGCAACCCTCATAAAAAAGATAATTTAAGACGATTTTGTACCTCACAAGTAATATCGGCTCTCTTATTGACAGCGTTTATTTGACATCGCAAATACCTACTCGTTTTTTTCTTCTTTTCAATAAGTAAGTATCGTACATTAAGCAATCAATACACAATATTTGTATCAATCGTATATATTGTAGACTGTAGTAGTACATACCTAATTTACCAATTTTGTAATATTAGTATGGATTAGTATGGTTGGATTTTAATTATGAAATAATGTTTCAAATCGGTTACGTAGTTTGGAGCTTGTTAATCTTAAACATAAAGTTGGGAACTACTTGTTTGTGCTCTTGGCGGCGGAGACCGCTAGTTGTTGGTGCTCCGAGGCCATTTTTTTTTCTGAGGCAGCTTGGGAGGCACTTGAGAGAGAGGGGCCTCGATCCTTGCTCTGGGTCGTTCCTGGTGCAGAGGCTGTCCATTGCGGTTCAACGTGGCAACGCGGCGAGCGTAATGGGCACCTTTGCACCTTTTAAAAATAATTTTTAGTATTGTATTTTATTATAATGTGTCATAATGATGGATGGATGTGGATGGTCTCATCGGAAGATCAGCGCTGGATGTCGCCAGCATTATGCTGAGATGAGACCATTTCGTGGCACTTTCCACCGTGTATGTTTTATGTTATTTGTATTTCTGTCACCTTTGTGTTGTGTGTCTACGAATAAACGAATATTCATTCATTCATTCATTCATTCATTCATAATAATAGTATAGGAATTAAATAAAATAAAAAAGACTACTTAAACAAAGTATGTATGTAAAGCTAATGTTGTCTAGTTGTATTGTCAAAAGATTATTTAAATTAAGGACAATATGTTCTTATGTATGAAATAGTGTACTAGGTAGTGTACTACGTAGTAACTAGAAAATGTCCTCAAGTAGCGTGACAAATAAGAAGTTAAATTATATCAGTTTTATAACGATAATTAAGCATTAAAATTCTATAAATACTTATATTTGGTGATAGTTTCACAAACTACAACTAATATTACTATATTGATTTAATGTCTAATTATCGTCACATAATTGACATAATGTAACACTTTACTTGTCATGCTAATTGAGTACACTTTTTTCTGAAAACTCCCACGTACACCGTCGTAATTACAATTTGGAATATACCTTATATTGCAGTACAAAAATAATTAACAGCACATAAAAAACGATGTTTAAACTTGAGTAAAATAATGTTACGATCACACAAGCTTTTAAAATTTACATTTAATCTGGTTCAAAAGTCGTCGGTTCGAATCATAGCCTGGCTATAAAACATGGACTGTAAATAAATATATCGAACTCAAACCGAATGCTGTGAAACAAAATGCCATTTAAGCTCAGCTCTCGACGTCATTTAATATCGCAATCTTCAGAAATAGAAACTGGAACGAGAATTGCTGCACCGGCTAAGTAATAATAATGATAAAATGTGAAAGTAACATTCATCTGTAGGGGTCGGATACCCCTTATGTATAAATATACATAATTGTATTGTATGCCTATACGCATGCTTCATTTTGATTTTCATATATGAGCCAATTAAGTCACAAACCTGACTATATTTCAAATTTTCAATGAACCGCTTTTCAAAACATGAAAATAAAGTAGATATATAGATAATAATAAGTAATACGATAAAATAAAGTAGTTAGTAGGTACTACAAAGAATGTATAACATAAAATAAACTAAAAATGAAGCCGTATAAATTATTTCCAAAAATATATGAACAAAATCGTCTCGATTTTCCAACTTCACGTTTCGACACTTAACAGTGTGTAGTTACCGAGCACATTATAGCTGATCAGCTCTAGTGTAAGTTTTTTTTTGACGTAAAAAACGTCTCGAATGCGTAAGTGATAATGTCATTTATATGGAAAACTCTAACGCGATGGTGAAGTAATGTTACTTTAAAAACTTACACTTAGGGCTCAGTGACTCTACTGTAAGTTTCATTTGACGTAAAAAACGTTTACGAACGCGTAAGTGATAATGTCATTTATATGGAAAACTCTAAGTGAAATGAATTGTAATGTTACGTTAAAAACTTACACTCAGGGCTCAGAGCCGTCACGAACGCGTTTGCGGTTTCCCATATAAATAACATTATCACTTACGCGTTCGTAAACGTTTTTTTACGTCCAAAGTAACTTACACTAGAGCCTCAGTATACTGGTGTCGATATTTTAAGGCATGTAATAGTTATTTGTGCAACAGGAAAGTTCTTTTTTCTTGAGAATGTTTATTTTAAATAAAAAAACATATGGACATTATTTGTCTGAAATAAATGCATTTTATTTTAATTATTTTATTGCATAATCGTCATCGATAAGATTCTAACGAGTCTATAAACACCACGATTTATCTTTAGTATATTAGGAATTGCTTTTGCTACCTTCTGGCTCCAGCATCAGATTAAATCAGTGGTACCATAATATTGCATTAAACCGATCTTACATAAGTGTGCTAAATTTCAGCTCCATCGGTTAAAAATGTCTGCTTCAAAATTGAGTTGCATGATGCCATCCGGATAAATATACGTACATACATTGCAAGTTAAATAAAATCTTCTAAAAAAATATCAAGTAAAGTTAACGACATTCATTTAGGTGTTATATCTGCAACTGCCCTGGTTTCATTACTAAATATTTTGTTTAAATATTGTAATATTTGATTAAATTGTGAGTTTCCAAACGTGTTAGTGGTATTTAGGGTGTCCCTTCGAACTATAAATCAACCTATTCCTGTCACTTTCTGATTTGTTAATGAATAGAAAGCGATAGCGAATGAAGTTTAAATATGTATTTCCAATTTGTAATATACCCCGAAAAATGAAGTGGCAGTTTATGTCCTTCACTAAATTAAAAAGCTACTTTGTCTCACTCCCTGGAGTGACGAAAGTAGCAACTTTCCTCAATCCCTGAAAGTAATCGCACTTTCCTCACTCCATGGATTGACGAAAGTTGGCTTGTCCGAGCTGCTGAGGTGAAATATAATATATTGTCGCATTACCCTAAGATTCTACTTTTGATACATATACATAACAGCACACTTACATTATAACGTAAAACATTCGCGGTTTATTGAAAATAAAAAAACAAAACAATTAAAAATACAAATTATTTAAATTCGAAAATATTTTATGCATCTTAACTTTATTGTATAAAATTACGCTTGTTTCCTTTTTCTTATCATCGTTTCGGAGTATTTTACAATAGCAAATCACCATACTAACAGTTACGTAACATGCAGATTTCTTTTGTTTTTTCGACTTAGTTGTCATTTCAAAGTTGAGAAAAATCGGTGAAAGTGACAAAAAATATTTAAAGGAAATACGATAAAATAAAGTAGGTAGTAGCTACTACAAAGAATATATTAACATAAAATAAACTAAAAAAATAACGTTTTTAACGCTATTAAGCCGTACAGTTGAATATTCCTGCTATTATAAATTATTTCCAAATTTGTCATTTTTGCTAAGTATACCTACTAATGAAAATAAATAAATATTTCGGGACAATCTTACCTAGTCCTACGGTAACCTCAATAAGTTGTAGGTTGTCCCATGACTCAGGAACAAATATCTGTACTCACCACACAAATGAATTACCTGACTGGGATTTGAACCCAGGACCGTCGGCTTCATAGGCAGGGTCACCATCCAGTAGGCTAGACAAGTCGTCAATGAAAAACTATAGTGTAAAAGTACTTACAAACTAAATACCTAATGTTATATTGATCTAAACTTTCACGGCTTTTACATATAAACGTCGCGTCGTCGGAGGTATTTTTTAAGTTAATACACGCGGTTAAGTCTCGTTTATTTGTAATAATGGGTAATATCAAATGATTAAACGATATATTTTAACGTTTCATTTATTAATTATTATATATTATGTCTTATTTTTTATTTATTTTGCCCATCTAACGGCATTTATTTGACAATTTCCTAAAGGCCTTCCTTATAAACAGGAGAATATCAAACAATACTTTATTTTGAATAATTACAAAATTATCGAGTACTTAACTACTTATACGTACAACATTAAATGTAAGGCATTTGAGCATTATACCAAGGATGCTGGCGGCATTTCCTCGTTGTATCGCAATCGCTGATACGTTGTGCGAGGAAACCGCCAGCTCTTCGGTCTCCAGGCCCGGTACCGCGAACATCGAAGTCCGTATATTTTGAGCATCTTTCCCTTTTACTCCAACTAAGGCGTCATGAGAGTGACAGAGACAATCGTCCGAAATTTACGAATATCGTGTTTCGCGGTAGCGCCGCAGTTACGTCCACCGGACGCTTACTTTGTGCGCGTGGGGACTTTGCCCCATTTTGCCCGTAAATAATTGACAAGAAAGTTTATATCGCTTTTAAATAATAATCTAACTAATGTGCACTGCCATAGGTACTATTTTTTTACTTATAAAGTGTAGATACTGATTGTTGCTACATAAAAACTCTTCATTTGTAAAAAAAACCTGTATGATACGACTAAGTTAAAATACTTCGTATGTTCACCTCGGTAGACGTCGTTGCACGAGAGTTGAGGCGAATGGATTACGCACACAATTAATTATATGTAGTACTGATTGCAAAAAAGAGTGAATGAATGGAATGAATTAATGAATGTAAATAAAAACACATAAAATGTAACCATTGCCAGTTACTTCAGTCAGTGTCAGTGTTTGAAGAGGTTCAATAAAAAAACTTTCGCTGTTGAACTTGCTATCGGTATGAAAAAGAACAATCCCAAAATCTCCCTATCATTCCATGAGATACATATATATATATATCGGTCGTGTATTATTATAAGTTATAATTTATAAGAAAAAGCCCGCATATATATCATTTTGGTTAATAAGCCAAAAATGGGTTATACGAGAGCCACATAGGCAAGCCGTTACGGTTATATGACTGTTATGTTATGTATTATACAATTATGTATGAGCAATGCATTTCATCTGAAGTATCCGAACTCAAATTGAAATTTCCGCATTGAAGGGATCAATCACGCAATTCTCAATCAAGCAGAGTAAATAACTAGGATCGTATAATTTGCTCTCCACCGATAGTTGGATCTAATCAGCAATTTTCCCCGCAGCGATTGAGGAACTTGGTTCCTTGATAATATAAAAAAGTAAAAATTGATCGTAACTATCATACTGAGAACTTAACAAGCCTATTGGCATGTGATTATAACCGCTATTTTATAATAGAAGTACGTACGTACTTGTCCTAAGATACTACTGAGTGTAGTAAAAATTAGAAACGTGTGTTATTATTGTTGACGGCATTTATGTTTGTTGCAGAGACCAGACACTCTCGAGCTGCCGTTGTCAGCCCCCCGTGACACTAAATCTAGTGTGTACGCCATGAATGATCAGGTTAGTAATTTCATTTTGTTAGGTATATTGTTTGATTTCAATTTAATAACTAGTACAATACAATTAAAATCAGTTAAGACTTCGGTTTTCTCAGGTATCATCGCTTAATTCCGGAGTCGGAAATGACACGATATACATTGCCGCGATTACTTTTAGGTAGCATTTAATTTGAAGTATCATAAACGCAATGTTAAGCACCTGCCAAGATGACATTATTAACCGGTAGACCTAGGAAATTTGTTATGCAGAAGCGACATGAATTTGAACATTCATTATTTAATGAAGCTATACTTGTATACAGTATATAAATATATATGTATATACATACATGAGTCAATATTTTACTGTTTGGTGTAAGTAGGTACGATATTATGTCGCATTAATCATTGATAACAAAATAATCATAAAATTAAAATTAAAAAAAACCGGCTTCAACCGTTTTTTATTTATATTTCGTAAACGGCTTGGCCGATTTTGGTAATATTTCATTTTCATATAGTAAAACAACAAAGCTAAGCTCAAAATTTAAAAAAATATTTTTTGTTTGAAATGTCTTTGTTCTGTAATTTTTCCTTGATCTGGGTGCTTCGTGCCAAATTTCAAGTTTCTGAATTCATGGGAAGTACCCCGTAGATTTTGCGAGTGTTGAAAAGTCTAAAATTTGCACCATTAACGACTGTATCTTTTATTTGACACTAAGAAGGCAGACTGTCAAACTATCTAGTACTTGCTAGCATCTTTCTTATTTCAATATAAAGGTTGTGTTAGTTTTGAGCTACAAAGGAGGTTTCGTTGCTCATATCGTTCTTGTACCTACTGTATTCAATAAGACAACGAGTAATATATATACGAGTAATTAAAGGTCAAATCTGTAAATTGATAACTCTATGTGATAGACGAGGGATTCACGACAATTACCGAGGTTGGCCGAAGTCTTAACTGATTTTAATTGTATTGTAATTAAGTACTTGTATTTGTCATAATACGATCCAGTGTGAAATGGTTGAGTAGACATTACATGTATATGTAGTTTGTATGTACTATATTAATTTATTTTATATATAAGTATTGGTATATATCTTTTGTATATATATATATATATATAATCAATAAATATATATATATATATATATATATATATATATATATATATATATATATATATATATATATATATATATATATATATCAGTGGTGGCGGGTGAATTATTTTCTTAGACAAGACGGAGACCATATTGTTTTACCTGTTCCTCGTGAGCCCAGGAAAAACTGTTGAATTGCGGAAGAGTTAGTAAAGCGGGCAGGAATCGGCTTGTATGGACGCACCGCCGCTGATATGATACGGATACTTAAATACATATATAAAATAACCATGCTTCATGAACTAGTAGGGATTTTAATCTAGGACCGTCGGCTTCATAGGCAGGGTCACTACCCACTAGACCAAACCTGACGTCAAACTTATGGCGATCCTAATCGGTGTATAAATAGGTTTATTTGTGGGCTGTAGAGTTCTGATAAATTAAAATTTTGCGATGAGATGAGAAAAATGTGGAGAAACCAAACCAAAAACATCTATAAGGTATGGACCTTATAGATGTTTTTGGTTTCCAATCGCTAATGATGAGAAAAAAAGCTAAAGTACGCAAATATATATACATATATTGGTATTTTTGATCAATCGTGTGTTACAAGATAGTTCAAAGAGGAGTTACAGCCCGATCGACAAAAGATTACTATTTAATGTAGAATAAGTAATTATTAATCCATGTTAGGTATAGGTACTTACTTGATTAACGAAATAGCAAGAACCGGCCAAGTGCATGTCGGAACCCGCATCAGTCGGAACACGAATTCCAAAACTGCTAGTTTTTATACTCATAGATACCTCGATGATGATCACAAACAAGACTTCATCGTGTAAAATTTATATCCCTACAGCATCGTGGCCCGGCCTCAATACTCCGCTTTAAGCACTGCTATTACGTCGTTATATTTTAAGGATAACGATTATTTTTATGACTTTGGAAATGTAGACCACACGTTGTACTTAATACATTATTATGTTGCGCCTGTGTTTCCAGGGTCACCTCTGTTCGTATACCTTATAAAAGTTATAAGATTAAACTTTATAAATTATAAATCAATTCAAATTTTTGGAATGTAGAAAGCTTATAACAGATAACTAAACTAAACCTCTATCTATAGGTACACAGGCAAGTTAGTGTATATTGTGTAAGTACATAAAGGGATATGTACCTACTCTAAATCTAGATTCTAGAACCTTCAAATTGGTAATGTTTACTGTCTCATGTGAGACAGCGATATTTCCGGTTTTCTTTTAACATTTTGTTGCCGTCATCACCATCAGATCTTTCTGTTTAATGCTACTATGAATAGGTTTTATGTGTAACCTCCCTCCTTGCAAAAATAAATTTTCTATGGGAAACAAATTAAAAAAAAACCTTAGACATGGGTTTAGTGTAGGTACTTATATATTATTTAAGAAGGAAATTTGATAGTTATTTATTAACAGTGTACGGAACCAAAGTGGTTAAGTAATAACTAAAATTTACAGAATGTTTTCATAAATATCGGAGCTATTAGACCCGATGTATTTATCCCGTACATATTATTCTTGTATCACATCTAGTAATATCTGTTCACTTCTAAAATTTTACCCTCTATTGAATGCGAAGTTGAGATTTAACATGAATTACTTTTTCGGTTATTCCATTATGATATTTAATGACTTTATCATTTAATTCCACCGAATTTCCGCGCTCGTAGTCTGATTAACTTACCGTAATGAACCTACGCATATTTATTTTTTGAGGAGTCAATTATTTTTACCAAAAAGGTCTTAATTATATTACATATATATCAACTGATACAAAATATCATTAGATATACAACTGATCAGAATCCAACTAATAGCGGCTTTTATAGTTACATTGAACAAATAGTAATCGGGACTTAAGTCTTAATTAGGACGGGACTGTCTAAACTTTATAAATTACTTCCGACCAACGTCCGACGAATGACGAATAAGATTATTTACCTAAAAATACGTTCTCAGACCCTGCTTAATATAACTTGGGCCATTTGAAACACTAATACCCAGTAATAAGATAATAATAAAATACTTCATGAAATAATCTTTTTCCTAACTAGTGCGTAAAAAGTGCACTTTGCGTAAATTTAACTCTTTAAGGCACTTGTTATGAAAAATTGGGTTCGATACACGTGTAAAAACTTATTTCAGCCTCGGGTGATTGTCACCCTCGTTTCACTCGGGCTCCAACTTTCACCCTCGACAAAAAAAAATACTAAAGTATCAAAATGTACTATTGTTTGTAATACTTACGTCTCTGCAATAAGTAGCTGCAGTCAACAAACCACGCTATTCAAATAGTGTGTCGCTGCTCATACATCGTAACAATAATACAATATTGATTATTGAGTAAGCACAACCGCTTCCTGTTACTTGCATTGGTTGTGTTATCCTGAGTCCTCAGATATGAACTACTACACATAGAATATAGATACGTTATCCTGGGGAAACCAACGGTAAACTGGGGAAAACAAGAGTACGGTTGTGTCAATTTATAACTATGAATATCGTCGCATTAATATAAAGTCTGCAGCATAAAGTTCTATCCAATTCCTTGTGCCTGATCAATATTATTATCATCTGCCTGACTGAACACGTCTGAGGTAAGTAACACTGATTTAACTAGCGAGATGCTCTGATCTAAACAAATGAATAGCCGCCCAAACGAATGATATTTAGTGTACGATGTTACACATTTCGCAAATAATGCACACCAAGCCAATTTTGAAGTTGCCAAAATCTTACATGTTTATTTGCACCATGAGCACATAACATAATAATAGGAAACATACAAAAGAAATTTGTAGCAGTTGTTTACCTGCTAAAATTACCGTGAGATTTGGCAGATTAGACATAATTAGGTATTTACTGTATTTAGTAGTATGTTAAAAATATACCGCTATATCAGAAAACTATTTAAATAAAGAATTTACCGATTTAATTTATTTGCGGGCCGCTTTTCTCGTCACGCCGCCCTGAACGACATAATCCGCAACGTTCCTGCAATACTGGAGCCTACCGGTATAGTCAGAGACGATGGCAAGAGACCTGACGGGATGTCGTTAATACCGTGGAAGATGGGACTAGTCCTCGTGTGGGACGCTACATGCGTGGATACGCTGGCGCCTTCCCATCTCCACGGCACTGTAGACAAGGCCGGCGCGGCGGCAGAGGCGGCCGAGGTCCACAAATCCCGGAAGTACAGGAGTCTCGATTCCAACTACAATTTTGTTGCCTTTGGAGTCGAGACTTTTGGTCCGTGGGGCCCAGCAGCTAAGGGTCTTTTTAAAGAGTTGGCTAAGCGGCTGGTCGACGCTACCGGAGATAAAAGAGCTGGCAGCTTCCTCGCCCAACGCCTAAGCATTGCGATACAGCGAGGGAATGCTCCCAGCATTCTTGGAACCAAGACACAGGGGCCTACCTTAAATTTAGAGTTTTAGTTATTATTTTTTAATGTAGTTTATTTTATTATTAAGTTATTTATAACCTAGTATAGTTTATCGTTATTTTTCATTATTTCTTATTGTAATAAAGTTTATTTAAAACTCTTGTTATAAATACATTTTACCGGCTAACTTAAGACTAACTTAAGCCTAGTCAAATAGTCCCTCTCGAGTCGTCCCTGGTGCAAAGGTACCCATTACACTAGCCGCGTTACCACGCTGAATAGCGACGGACAACCTTTGCACCAGATACGAACCCGCGCGAAGATTGTGTAAGATCCATCCGTCATAACATACGTATGAGGAGAACAAAATAGTAAACATAGCAAAGCTTGATAATACAAATAATATATAGGAACAAAAAATTAAACTTACTTTGAACTTACGGTACAGGTAAATAAATCGTGGGCTTAGACTGGCCTGTACACTTTTTTTACAAAATGCGCTATCAATCATTTTCGAACAAAGAGCTTGCATACTAAACTCCAAATAAGAAATTACTAAACTCCGACTTACAACTTACATCATCATAACCTTATCATAACCATAATCTGGTACCTGCGCTCCGTAGGTACGCTAATCTTGTCGAGCGAACCCGACAATCATTCAGTGTTTTGAGCGTAGGTTTGATTGACAGATATAGACCTACTTGTGTCATACTAGAAATATTGGCATATCATGGATTCAAAAGTTATCATCCGTATTCGTTATTAGTTGATAAATCCATCCATTCATCCATTTTTATCCATTAGGTAGGTACCACACATCGAAACTGCACGCTTTATTATATTTAAAGGTATTTATAAATAAGTATTTACACATTGTTTTTATTTGTTTTAGACCTTTCATACACCATCATTCGGCGATGAAGAATTTGACATCCCTTCTATCCACGGGCAACATACGAACGGAGGCCAGCCTCCTCACATGCAATACAGCCAAATGCATCATGCAGCGCCACAGGTAAATAAATAAGATGAGACGAAATGTAGGTACAAGTCGATTTAAACCAATATCCAACTCATTAGAAGCCAAAGTTTCGGGAGGATATTCTTTTTTATTTAACCGGCTTCAGAACAACCAACTAATTTGGTCTATTCCTATGATTGATAAAATATGTTTGCAGGAAGAATCCAAATAAATCTCTAGGAAAACGAACGATTTTTTTTAAATCAAAAAGCTTAGGTATACAGTTTTTTGTAGTTTCTAGCTTTCTAGTAACCGTAAGAGTCAGTCCATGTGGCAACGTCTTAAATGAATTATTTTAGGTTATAGGGGCCTCATTGTCACGAATTTCAATTTACTTAAAAAAAAATGAGCGTTATAGTACGCCCTCATTTTTTTAAGATATTAATACTTGCCATGATTTATTTTTCAAAATTGATTGTCAATAAAAAGACATGTCAAGATTGTTTACCTTTTTTTTAACTCCAATTAACTCGTCATGAGAGTGACAGAAACAATCGTCAAAAATTTATGAGTATCGTTTTACGCGGCAGGACCGCGGTGAATCCTAAAATGTAAAAAATGTAAAAATAATAAGAAAACATTAAATTTACAACGAAAATCAAAACTGTCAACCTAACAAACAACTGAATTTATATGATTTGAAGTAGTAACAGAACTAAAATGATTGCTGCCAACATGATGAAAAACACAAGTAAGTAAATGACAGTTGAAACAATGATATATATTACCGTGTTTATGATTACGTTCTGTCGTCTGTCATTTGTCACTATCCAACTTCCCGCTCTTTTTTATCCTATATTGCTGTGTTTGGTTAGCATTCTTGGAATAGTTACATATTGCGTTTTATTTAATCCTTAGTCGTAGAAAAAGTATTGTATGCAACGTTGTATAAAGAGGTCAAAAAAGGCTCATGGCGCCTATATTAACAATTTACGGCTTCGCCTCAAATTGTTACACACACCACTCACCTTTTTTGAACCCTCTTATACAACTATTGCATAAATAACTATTAACTACCTAAACAGCGGCGCTAACGCGAAAAACGATATTCATAAATTGCGGACGATTGTCTCCGTCATTCGCATGACGCCTTAAATTGGTGTAAAAGAGAAAGATGCTCGAAATATACGAACTTCGACGTTCGCGGTACCGGGCCAGGCAGAGTATAGGTATCCGCTCCGTAAAGAATTGACAACGCTTGAGGGTTTATTGTACTAATTATTAAAAACCCTTAACGAGTATCATGCGTAAATAATTAGCGATACATATAAATCTAATTAAATTAAAGCCTCCAGGACCATCACTCTAACTTTACCCATGAACAGTAGCAGTAGCAAGATTATCAAACCGGCATCTGGTCATGATTTGGAACAATTTTTACTATGGGGTTACAATTTTTACTTTTATGACAAAACTTAAGAAAACTTTTGCAATTATGTAAAATAATTATTTACTGGCAAGTGAATAAAGACAATAAGTTAGCCTCATTAGCAGGCAGTTTTTTCGATCTTTACAATTCACATAAAAGCTAGAATATCTCAGCTAGATATCTTGATTTATTTACTTGTCACCATTGATGTGACGTATATGTGTTGCTTAGGTTAAGATTTCATGTAAATTCGTAGTAAGAATAAATAAATAAATAAATATTTCGGGACAATCTTACACAAATCGACCTAGTCCTACTAAGCTCAGTAAGGCTTGTGTTGCAGGTACTAGACGACGATATATATAATAGATAGCTCACAGATTCATTCATTTATTCAAATAATACATATAATCAGATAGATACATATAAATACTTAAATGCATAAAAAACACCTATGACCCAGGAATAAATATCTGTGCTCATAACACAAATAAATGCCCTGACTGGGATTCGAACCCAGGACCATTGGCTTCATAGGCAGGGTCGTCAAAAAAAGAATATGTTTGTTATTTTTGGAACCCTGTCATAAGAAATAATGCTTTGCTTTTAATAGCAATCTTCTAACAGCCATTGTAAAAGCCATTTTTCTCTTTAATAAACAATCGAAATATACATTTATTTGTATATTTCGATTTATACGTCTTAATACGAATTTGTGACATGGCAATGAAAATTATAATTTCTGGTTCCCTGTAATTTTACTTGGATCTGACACGATCGTTCCGCAATAAATGGAGCGTAGGCGCATTGCACATTGAGCTAAATCACGCCGGTGCACAAACCTTGCTAAATAACTTCGATGTTCGCCGTACCAGGCCTGGTATCAACTTCTTAGTGAGTGTTATATTATTTAGGGATCATAGACATACCATTTAATTATCAATAATTTAATCATTATTCCTCCTAGTTGATTTTGTGTTGTACGACTTTGCCGAAACGATAAACACATAGAGTTAAAATAATGGTCTCAAACAGCTCTGTCACGCTGACAGATGATATTCCTTTTAGTTTTTTTTTTTAGTTTCCTTCGTCACTTTTAATAGAGTTCGGGTAATACGCAACCCAGCAAATGACGACCCATCAATTGGCGATCACTTTTTTGAACACAGATTAATGGGTTGAGCATTGTTGCCTTGCAAAAAAGTTGGCTTCGGATTGTTGCTCAATAACACGTTTGTACGGACCGAGAACGTGCAACCCAAGAATTTACAACCTAACAATCGATGACCAAGTCTTTTCTAGAATAGTTTCATATTAAAACGTTGGTTTTGGCTCTTTGCTCGCGGTTAACCTAAAACACTCCTCCCTACTTCGCTCGTCGTCGCACCTATCTGGACTCTGTCACATGTGATATTTCTGTGGGTTTTAAATTGTTGGGTGGACGTGGACATATTGTATGTTGTATAAGCAAAGTTTCGTTGAACGTTTTGAATAAGAATAGTGACGATCAAGCATGCCTGATCGCGGAGTTACGGGGCAGCAATCCGAAGCCACATTTTGTACCCATCAATCTGCGTCGAACAATTTAGAGTTCATTGGCTTTGAATTGTTGGTACGGGTTGATAAAGCGCGACCCAACAATTAACAACCCTTCAATTGCTATAGCCACAGAAATATCTTATGTTACAGAGTCCAGATTAGTTTTAGGTTAACCGCGAACAAACAGTTAAAGTGACGATTTGTTGGGTCGTCAATTGATCGGTTGAGCCATCAATTTGCGTACAAACAAGTGGTCGCTGGTCGCCAATTGATGGGTCGTCATTTGTTGGGTTGCGTATTACCCGGACTCCGTTTTGGTGGTCACCTCTCACCACTTTCATGACATCTGGCATCTTATCTTAACAACATTCTTTCTTTACACATTTATATTTTCTGCTTATCAAACCACATTTCCTATCGTGATAAAAAAATAGTAATACTGGGTTTTAAAGTCGAGTCTGGAACCATTAATTAAACTAATACTACGTTCTATCACTTCGTTTTCTGAATTGTAAACAAATATCAACATTGAAACATACTTTTTTACATTTTATCTTGGTGTATGTACATTAAAAAACAGTCCAGTATATATGATATACTTTATAGGTTGGGATGATGAACCCCGCCCAAGACGGGCTAGCGCCGCCGGGTGGAGCTCCATCGTACCAACAGCCTCTGTACTTACAGGAACCACATACACCAGTCACTTCTCACAGGTAAGGCCCATTTTGTTGCGTATCCTTTTTACGAATTTATTTTTGTTACTCATTAAGGGCATACCTATTTGTATTTGATTACCAAATAAGTCAGTTTACTCTGAAATCAAAATGTGATTAATCAAAATTTATATTAGGTACATCTTATCAAATAAAGTATGTACTGATCATTATTTACCTTTTAGTGGTGCTGGTGCCCCTGCAGGAAATTATGTAATTCAACAGCAGCCAGGTGGGCAACAGAGGCTATTGATGATGCAACCAACACAAGTTATGAATGGACCACCAACCCCTAGTACTGGCACCCAAAACACAGCCCCGGTCTACAGTTCACCCCAGAGGGCTTCCCCGCCTGGAACCACTAGCGACGACTCTGATGACAGTGTGCCTTCTCACCACTCTCAGGTACATCAAGTTCCATTATTATTCATTTCAGAACTTGCCAATATACCACTTTATTAAAATGGGCATTCAGTTGACAACAATTATTATCCTATTCTGAGTTTTAGGAATATTTTAGCTAGTTCTTAATTATTGTGTTAATATATTGTATATGTATTGTATGTGTGGTAGATGACCGGTCAGGCCTAGTGGGTAGTGACCCTGCCTATGAAGCAGATGGTCCTGGGTTCGAATCCCAGTCAGGGCATTTATTTGTGTGATGAGCATGATATTTGTTCCTGAGTATGGGTGTTTTCCATGGATTTAAGTATTTATATGTATCCATTTATTACATATATTGTTGTCTAGTACCTACAACACAAGCCTTACTGAGCTTACCGTAGGACTATTGTATAACATCCTATAGTTTGTAACATTTTAATGTCTAACCTACATACATATGTTTTTTTGAATTTTTTGTTATAATTTCAAGTTTTCAATATATGTAGCAGGTATGCATGCATGGTTCATTCTTTATGAATCTTCTTACTAGACTGCACTTGCCTAATGGCATTGAATTATTAATTCATTATCAATGATTCATACTGCGCATGTGTTAGTCTTCCATATTATAATATAGTTCATTGGCATATCAATTTCTTCATTCATAGAAATTATAAAATTAGACAAAAATGGTATAACATAGAAAATTCTAATGGATTGGTTGTTTGTTGGTAGTTGCCTGGTGATGCGGAAAGCCTTCTGCCTATCCATTATTGCTCAGCGAGCCGGCAGCAACAAACTACGCTTCATCAGGTATAGGCAGATATTATCCCTTAACATACATATTTCTAGGAATATGTTATCTTCACATTCTTCACACACATTGCCAATGAACTATATTTCAAATTTGGAACTCTATGTTGGTAGTTTTATACTTAAACAAGATTCCTCTACAGATGGGTGCTGGCAGTGTAGGGGTTAAAAGGTCATCTCCTGAACCTATGGAAAATGGAATGAATCGTGGCCAGATGCAAAAGAAACCTAAAGTACAAAAGAAAAAGAAAAAACGTGATCCAAATGAACCACAAAAGTAAGTTGTCTATACCTCTGTTAAGCAAGAAATGCTAATTAAATTGAAATGTCATTAATATTGTAATTGTTCTCTTGCAGACCAGTATCTGCATATGCATTGTTCTTCCGAGATACCCAGGCTGCAATAAAAAGCCAAAACCCGAATGCAAGTTTTGGCGAGGTTTCCAAAATTGTAGCTTCCATGTGGGATGGTCTTGATTCTGAACACAAAAGTGTAAGTTATATAAATTTAAATAAACTCAATAATAACCAACACATTTATATTTTATATTACACCTTATTACTACTATTTAACCTGCTTATAAAAAAACGAGCCAAGTGAGAGTCATGCACATAGGGTTCCGTACCATTATCTATACAACATTATACTATATATTAATAAATCATGTTTGATGTTACAACTGTTCCTTAAACGGGATACGTAAGTACGTTAATTGGGATGTACGTTTATTTGAATGAGTTTCCGATATTTCCTCACGGAATAACTCAAAATAAACCTATCTAATAACTATCACTGAATAAATAATTCAAATTAACATACACTATTCAGTTTTTAGTAATAGTTGTAATGTGAACGCCCATGATAACTTAAAATCATATATTACGTTTCAATCATATATTGAGCCCCTATTAATTTATTTTATTTTAGTGTAATTATTTATTTTTAATACGAATATACAACTATATATTCTGTATATCTTTCAAGCGTCTATCTATTGCTTTTAATATCTACCAAAAAATGGCAATAAAATGTGTTTGTTGTATGGGACCTCCCTTACATGTTCATTTGATTTTAATTTCATTATTTATTTTCAAAGTGAATATTGCTAGCCACCTATTGCCGTTATTAATATCTAGCAAAAACTATATATATATATATATATATATATATATATATATATATATATGTTATAACTATATGAAAATATATATAAAACTATATGTTATATTTATTATGTTTTTAGTATTACTCTAGTAGCAAAGGAAATATATCATCTGTAAACATGATATATTGGGGGGATTATTTTTGAGGCCCCACGCCTCAAAAATAATTATTTAAAACATTAGGTACTTTATTTACATATTTGTTTCTCTATTTTTTTTTATATTACACATGTCATAAGCTCTCCGTAGTAATTTAAAATACCGAAAATAATGATAACCTGTTTATTACGACAAATTTATAATCTGTGAAAATGTTAAGGCTGCTAAAGGATTCGAAACGTTAGGATGAAGTTTAAATTAGTATACGCGATATAATCCGTTTTAGTTGTTTTATCTCATGACTAATTATAATTATCGCGGCAACCGAAGAATGAGTAACCCACAAATTATAGCACACAAATTCAACAACTTCTACAATGATATAAATGAATTAAGTCACAATTTCAGAAATGGGAATATTAACCCTAGAACTAACATTCCCATCCAAAATTCAGTTAGTTCAATTATTATGAACAAGTCCAGAAGATATAAGGATAATCATTTAGTCTCTTAAAATCACCAAGAGTACCAAGAGTACAGGAATACACATAGAATAGTTTTAAATATTCACACCAGTTATACATATTGTAAATATTTTTTTGACATATTAAAAACTACAATTTTTCACCACCACCATTATTTAAAAAAGGAGACTAGTAAGTTATTTCTAATTACAGGCCACTAGCATTAATTCCTACTTCCTCAAAAGTAATAGAAAAAGTCATTTTCAAGTCACTTGTTCGGAAAGGACTGTTTTATTCTTTAAAAACATACAAAGTTGCATTTTATTCACAAGAGTGCAATGTAATTTCATACTAATTATTTAATATGTACTATACATAGGTAGGCATTAAAATTATGTAAGTAACAGTAACATAAACTCCTGTTATTTATTATAGGTATACAAGCAAAAAACTGAAGTAGCCAAAAAGGAATACCTGAAAGCACTAGCAGCCTACAGAGCTAGTTTAGTATCAAAGGTAAGTTTCAGACTTAACCACATTCAAACATTTAATCTACAGGACTGTGTGGAAACAATAGCGGCATTACCGAAGACTCCTTGTAATTCGTTAGATAAATCGAAACGTGTACAGAAACAAGTTTTGTCCGCTCTCTTTCCCTTCGAAAATTACAAAATTACCGCCACACGGCTGAGACGCGTAAAACGGGACAGACTAACCCTCCATCTCTGTCTCGCAGCGACGCCGCCGCACTCGATCCGATCAATGTGCGCTTGGCAACTTAGCTAGCATTCGAATACGACGCTATCCTTGAAATTTAAAAAGTAGTTAGTAGAAGAGCTTTTTGAAGGCAAGAGTGTGCAAGTGAGCTTTTGTTACAATACAATTATATTGGTGAATATAGATTTTACGATTTTATTTTTTGAATGTATTTATTGACATCTGTCGTCGTTTTTTCATATAATTGTGCTTCACAGTGTTAAATACGCGTAACGCGCACAGTGTAATATACAAAACAGCGGCATAAAAATAGGTTAATTTTTTTGTTTTGAATTATGTTATGATAGTCAGCTGTACTCATATTTTTGAAAAGTGGATTTAATAGAAAAAATAAACATTTTTCTGCCAAATTATTATAATGTTCGATCTCATATTTTCTAATTCAGGTGAAATTGAAAACATTCTAGCAAATCCTTAACTAATTTTGAAGTCGTATTCTACAATTAATTGGATATTATGTTTTGTTACTTATCGATTTCTATGAGTATGATAATATTATTACATGTCTTCTATTTGTTACTAAAGCTAACTATGTGTTTTAGGGAGGTGAACAAGAAACTCCAGCAATGTACAATCACAGTAACAATACCAACTCTACCTATGGTAATTACTATCAAGGAGTCCAAGGACAGACATATGGGAATGGCCATTCTCCTCAAGGATATGTACCTAATACAGCACCTCAGGGCTACACTCCACCAAATTACCCTGGTGGACAGCCTCAGGCAGCTTACGCTGGTCAACCAGCTCAAGTTTATTCACAAAATCCACAACAGACGCAACAAAATTACCAAGGCAATATGGCGCATAACACTGCAACATACCAGGTATGTTTTTTTTTTTTATAATGTGTTTTAATACATATGGTTAGGTATAATATTAAATTTAAAACTTGTTCCATTACTACCTACTTTACTCTTATTTTATTGTATTAGCTTTCACCTGTAGGCTAGTTTACATATACTTTGTATTTTTGCTCTCTGGTATAAAAACTATCCTATTGCCTTTCCTGGGAACATGAGTCATATCCCTATACAGAATTATTATTATTATTTAATAAGCAGGCTCGCCGTTATTACAAGTGATGTTGCCTGTATCCAGTACTAACTATTATAATGTCATTGCCGATTAGTAGTAGTAAACTACTACTTACTTTCTCAAACTACTATGCACTTAAATAATTTAACTTTTTAGCAAAAATGGTTGTGCAGACTTACAACATTTTGTATTTAAAATACCTAGTATGGATTTCAAACTTGATTATCATGTAATGATTTATATTTTTTTATGAATTTTATTATATGTACTTTCATATTTGTGTCTTCAGGGTGTTCCTGGACAAAATCCCCAAGGCTACCAAGGCAATCCAACAACGCCCCCACAAGCATGCCCACCCAATGTACCGCAATCACCAAGGAACTACCCGCCTGCCCAGTCTCCCTCCCACTATGCCCCAACATCAGGCATGGCTTCACCTCCGGGTTACAGACAAGTGTCATCACAGTCTCCACCAATGGGACAAGTTCACAATGCTATGCAATACCATCATTCACAGCAGGTAAATAACAAATGGTTTGCTTTGTAGACTACTTCCATTCCATAATAACTAATTGTTGGTGACTGGTAGCATTTTATGACACAAGATCTTCAGATGAATAGGTAAATAAGTGGCAATGGTGCAATCAATTTTTTCTCTTGACGAAGCACCTCAGCTTCTCTTCTTGCTGCTTGCTCTTGTATTAAATAACTTAGTTTACTGATTAAAATTTTTGTTCCGGCCGCTACGCCACCAGGTGCACCTCGTTATCACCATAATATACGTATATCGTACGTAAAAAATAGCTTTGAATAAAAAAAATAGTACATAGTCATTTACCATTAATGTGGTAATACATATTTTTTTTCTTACACAAAATACAAAGTAACTAAAATAGGCCCGTTAATTTCTCGTTAAGGATGTCGTAACATCTAATACTTGTCCCAAACAGAAAGGTTGACGACGACTTCTTCTTTGCCTACCGAATTTATAATCCTAAAAAAGAAGTAGTTTGAAGTCTGAGTACCTACATTGTTCAGACTTCCTAAGCGACAATCGTTATGAAGCATGTTCTTGTCCATAAAAGCTATGTCACTGAAACAATATCATATTTATATTGCAACTTTTATTTTAGCAAATGCAACAATCTCACCAACAAATGCAGTATCAGCAACAACAGCAGCATCAACAGCAACAGCAGCATCAACAACAGCAGCAGCAGCAGCAACAACAACAACAACAACAACAACATCAGCAACAACAGATTCAACAACAGCAGCAGCAAATTCAACATCAACAACTTCAACAGCAACAACACCAACAGATACAACAGCAAACTGCACAATCGCAACAACAGCCCCAGAATCAAACTCTCAAACCTGAACCACATTCCCCTAATAGCAATGGAAGCTCTGGCATGCCTCAGCACTCCCCTGAGGTAATTCGACAATTTTACCTTACGGCACTGAAAGGGTAGTTTTGAAATACACACAAACTTTGTAATATCTCGCCCAACGAGCAATTGAAAAAAATATGCAGATATACTATCAACCATTTTTTTTTATAAAAAAACTAAAATGGATTATATCGCGTATACTAATTTAAATGTCATCCCGACGTTTCCAACCCTTTAGCAGCGCTCGTGGTCACCGGATGGAGTCCACCCGAAAAGTGTTCGAAACGCCGTGATGAAGTTTAAATTAGCATACACGATATAATCCGTTTAGTTGTTTTATTTCATGAGTAATTATCGCGGCAACCGAAGACAATGTTATAATTATAAGCATATTTTCTTGGTTGGAGGTTGCATGAAAAACTATGGGATATTTTATTTATATTTATCATTGAAAACTGCAATGTTTAGATCAGGATAAGGCATTTGACAAATGTGATCAATTGTCCGCAGCAAAATGAAAACCGAAGCACTCCATCGTGCATCCGTCAAGGTTGTACCAACCCGGCCATAGCCAATAGTGAATGGGAAGATGAATATTGCTCTAATGAATGTGTTGTCAGCCATTGCAGGTAAATACAAAACTGATCATACCTACAGACTAGACCAAATGCCAATACTTACTTGTTTATAATTACAATGTCAAAATACCCCAAATTTATTAAATTTGATGTGTTCATATCTTGCCCTATTATTAAAATAAGTATCTTTCGATAGGCAGATGCCATGATATTTCAAGGACCACTTTAAAATCTTCACATACCTACATTGGTTTCACATAGTACAGTTTAAAATTACCTTTTCTCAGACAGACACGACTTTTTGACTGAGGCTAATTGTGCTGGGTATTATAAAATACTTGTCTTATTTTCAGGGATGTCTTCAGTTCATGGGTGGCCTCTAATAGCAACAACCAAATGCAAAGTTTCTCAGCAGTAAAATAAAGTATGAAATTGTACATATCAATGTTAGGTAAACTAAGACTACCCTTATGTCGACAATCGCTTTGTGGTTTGTTACAGCGGGGTTTAGTCTAAAATCAATCCACGAAGTGAATTACAGAGGTTATAGGAGGTCACAATGAATCTTTTAGAAATAGAAAATATGTTACTTACTTAATTTATCAAGATGCTGGTATTCATCAGTTCATCACATTTGTTATTTAAACTGAAGATAAAGAAGAGATTTCCATGAGTTACATAACACATATACAAACATACGCATCATATTGCAAATGCTTGGCTTATTTGTTGTTGGTAGATGGTTAGCTTTTAAAAATCAGACAAGCTGCAAGTTTAAATTGGATACCTATAATCTTCAGTGCTCTGCATTATCTTGGTCTTGACTATTCATGTGTGGCCACCTAAATAATATCATTGTTCATTACGGGTATATAAACAAACTGTGAATTGTAGATGCCTCGACAATCTCCTATACCCCCATTTGCTTTATAAAGATTCCTGTAATACCAATACAATCTAGCACACAATAAACTGCCATAGAATGTATGGAATTCCATGTTTTATTAACTTTGAAAAGGATATTTAAACTAAGTAAATAACTTTTTAGTTAAAATAATATTTTTGTTCAGGCATTTAATCGTGAAGAAAAATATATTGAACTAAATTATAAAATTTTAGCGTACCGCCATACAGCGACAAACCGCTAACTGGTTTTTGACCGCATTTATTTTTTTCCCATTTACTAGTTTTAGTCATAAGGCGCAGAGAATATGTTTCCCACCATTATTTGAACTTTATTTCAAAGTACTTCGGTACAGTTCTGTATAATTTTTGCCCGTCAAACGGTTAAGTTTTACATTCCACAATTGATTTCATGTCCATTGTATCCGATATCTTCACATGTAGATTTTTCCAAAACCTAATTAATGCAACAATGCTTGTTAGTTTTGAGACAAGGTACTTTCGGAAAACCCTGTTCATTGTGTCATCATTATATTATTCATAATGCGTACTTTACTTGTAATAAAGAGAACGAAAGTCACTAGTCGTGTAAAAATAGTGTTAAGAGACTATCGGCTTATTCTCATTTAATTTTGTTGAACAGTTAAGGTCGAGCAGTACCTACTTATTTGTGCCGATGATCCTACAATCGGTAGATGAATAACATCGTACAAAATTGTAATAATCTCTTAGTCGAATATGTTCCTATCTTGTAATTGCTAACAGAGGTACAGGCAACTCACGCCGATCAGGCAAGATCACTGATCAATGATCATACATTGAATTATAGTATAAATACAAATTTGACAAGCCTTTAAGTAATTTGTAACTATTCATTATGATTTCATACCTACTACTTTTGTAACTAGCTGTAATAAATATTACACATAATGTAATATTCCTAGATAGAAACTATTACTCACTAGTAGTCTGCAAGACACTATAGTAGAAAATTCTTGGCAATATTTTACATTAGGCATCTGTATTACGATATATTTTTCCTTATTATAAATTATTAGGTAAAATGAGGCAATAAAAACCAAGAGTGCGTTAATTCAATTAATGTTACTTATTCTATAAATTCTTTATTAAAACTCATTTTCATTTTGATAAAATATACCTACGTAGAAAATAAATATCAATCCCTTCGGCAGCAATACAATGAATATGCGCTATGTACGCTCAGTGCACTATGTATAAACATTTTTTTTGTAAAGTGTAAATATGTGCTTTCTAAATTGTTTAAAACTACAAATGTATTACGGTTCACGATGACCAATTTATTTATGAATTTCAAAATGTATTTAATAGCATTTCTCTCAACTGTGTACCTACATCAACGATTATCAGTCGTTACAAAATTGAACGTAAACTGCCATTGCTCGTGCTAGGAACAAGTAAAAAAATGCTCTTAAATGAAAATACTTATTGCCGCACTGATCGCGTGCACGATAGAAAAAATATGGTTACGTGTGCGTATGCTATGCCATCTCGGTATGACCAAATGGTATTCTTTGTTATTTCAATGTATATAACATAATTTTTTTCTCAAACATGCTCTACAATGTTGAAATTATGTTCCTTATGAAGTATGTCGTTGCAGGTTTGGCTAGACGAGTCACGAGAGGTCGTTAAGGTTAACATTGCCGGTCAATGTCGGCAAGGTCCTCTTTTTTTTAATTGCGGTTCCACATACATTTGTTACGTGCTTCATACCGATTAGCTATTAAAAAAAATATTGGTCACATTTGCTGGTTGGTTTGATGAATGACATTCTGTCACTACGCCTATTAAATACATTAGTATTTTTTGGTAAATTTTGCAGTTTTATTTGGCAAGTTTATTTTAGTTTTTCTAAAGTAAAAATGTTATTTCTTGGGATTTATTTTTTATTACTTTATTTCATGTTTGAGAGCCTGGGCGTAAAAAGGGGTTGTCAGCCTTGTACAAACCCGTCTACATATACCGGCCGGCAACCCCTTACTTCCCAGTCTCCGTAGTAATGTACTATTGTAATTAAAACTGTTGAAAGTCATGCCACCACTGCTCTGTTACAACGGAGGAACTCACGTGTCCTTATATAACGAACTAGGCGACAAGTTCGGGTTAGCTCTGAAAGCCTACCGCGAATATCGACGATGGAAAATTATGTACTATATTTCGTTTTTACTCCAGTAAAGACGTATAATCTTTGGAAAATTTCGATTTTCGCAGTAGGTCCTCCCTATTTTCAAGCAGAGCCATTACGAGCGATGAGTACCAGAACTTACTCGAAATATGTGGCCTAGTGTCTGAATTCATCCGTTGTAACTGAGTAGTAACATAATTTTTATTGCAATTTTGTCAGTTACATACATTTTAACTATGTATACCCACATTGTAAAATTTCAGTAAATACCTAATAATGATAAACCTTATAATGATAAAACTATAGCAATATCTGACATTTGTTCACTAGGAATTTTGATTTTGTAGAGAATTCCGCTGGACCAAAATTTTCTTTGAATATGAAGGGTGATATTTATAAGATACTACAAATCAAAATATGTCTATTGTACGATATTCAATACAATGTGTAAATAAAAACCTGCAATAATAGACGTAATAGAGAATAGATAAAGCATAATAATTATTCTAATTTTATCTTTTTTATTATATAGTAGGTATTGTTAGACTTAATTACTAGGAGCAAATTATCTTTATAAAATGTACTATATAACGATGTATAAAATGTAATTAGAACAATTATTTCATTAAATTTCTTAAACAATAAGCTATATTTGTGTTTGCATTATGGTACAGTTAGTTACAGACAGGCCCCTATTTCACCACAGCGACAATTGTCACGATTCCCGCAATATGTAAATTTCTGACGTTGCAAGTGTCCATTGGTTACAGTGACGGCTTGCTATCGGGTGGGACGTGTGCTTGTTTGCGACCAACACGTTAGTTTTAATAAAATGCTGTTATTTTTTCCCACCAGTCGGTAAGCGGTCAACGTAACCAATGGACACCTGCAACGTTAGAAATTTACATATGTCAGGAATCGTTACAATTGTCGCTGTGGTGAAATAGGGCCAGGTAACATACTGTCGATTAACCCTTTGAACGCCAAGAACATCTAAAGGTTTAGTGCCTACCACGCCGTCTTGGTTCCCCCAAAGCTGGTCCTCCAAAACCTCTGTTCACGCAATAAGAGCGAAACAAAATATCATTCGGTTCAGTCGACGCCGCTCGATGCCTGCCGACGACACTATGTGGACATAATAGCGACTATTTAAGGCTGGCTTCACCCTAACGGTCCGATCACCGACACGCGCGACTTGCGGCGCGGCAAGCGTTTTATCTATTCGTTGCGTGGTCAAGACGCGCAATGCACTGCGGTTAGTGGGGATCACACGCAATGAACAGATAAAACGCTTGCCCCGCCGCAATTCGCACAAAGTCGTGGCCGGGCCGTAAAGGTGTTACTTATGGTAGACGTTGTCAAAGCTATCTTCTGACAGATAAGCTTTTGATATTCGTTCTTCATTAGTCGAGGTAATCGGCGTGTGCAGTTGCCCTCAGATAGATATGTTGGAGCGGTGGAGGTGGACACAAATATCTGAACATGCACTTTATCGCCTTGAGATTAGAGGCGTTGTTCAGATATTTATGACCACCTCCACCGATATATCTGATAGGCGATGGCGACTGAACTTAGAGATAAGAGATAAGAGATCTTTATTTGCAACCCAAAATTCATAAATATGTACATGGACCCTGATAGGGTGTAGCAACATAGGTGTTAGTGTAAAAAACATTTGAGCATTAACATTATTACAAACATTATACAAATCAACATTATCATATTATCTTGAAGCGAGAAGAAAGGCGTTCAAGGTCCATGAATATCCCGAAAGCTATCAATCCATCGTAGATCTGTATAGCAAGCCATATCTCTCACTCTTAACCCTTTTCTATGCCACACATACATGCATGCTTTCCCGTAAAGACCAAATATGTGAAATATGTATATTCCAAAGGTTATGTTTCGTTATTTACTTTAAATCGAGTCACTCCAGGCTCGGTACCGCGAATATTGAATTTCGCATATTTCGAGCATCTTTCTCTGTTACTCCAAGTCCACCACGTGGAGACCACGGACTAGGGTGACGGCACCAATGTTAGACACTGTAAGCTGACAAGCACCAATGATGGACACTTAGTTATTAATTCAAAAATCATAACGTTTTAAATTGGATATGTACCAACAAATGCACAACACTTGACTCCTTTGAAATAAGCACTAATGTTCATGATTGGTTCCTTGTCCACAAGCGCAGCGTTGGACGTCCACCCACAAGATGGACAGACGACCTCATTAAGGTCGCCGGAAGACGCTGGATGCAGGTCGCTTCCAACCGGTAAATGTGGAGGTCCAAGGGGGAGGCCTATATATGTTCAGCAGTGGAAGTCTTATGGCTGAGATGATGATGATGACTCTAATTCCAATCATACGAAATTTACGAATATCATTTTTCGCAGTAGTGCTCTTCGTATCAACGTAGTGTGGTCAAATCAATCAGATTTTCGATCTTAACTTATGTCATGTCGTTCATCTATATTCTAAAGGGTGATCAATCAATACGGGTCAGCAGGGAGAAGTCAGAAACTATGAGAGATAGCGAAATCTGTTCTTAGGAACCATGCCCTCGATCTTAGTCTATTAATATAACAATAACAATATTAAAAATGTACTCGTGACTCACGAATTTATATTTCCATCAACAATAACAACGAAAATCTTTCAGATTTACACCTAACATTGTTTACAAGATTTCGACCACGTTCGATTCCCGGTTATGTTGTGAGATAAAAAAAGTTTGAATGCCATTATTATTAAATCTAAAATCGAAGCCATGGTTCCTATTCCTAAGAACAGATTTCTCTCTCTCATAGTTTCTGACTTCCCCAACTGACCCATTTGAATTGATCATCTGTATATTAAAATCGTGTTTAAATCTATAGAGAAGCATACAAACTTTCACCATTAAATACAAATTTGATAACTCATTTCAGCCGTGTTTATTTTTTTTTTCCAACTCCTAACGATTACTACTCGATACGACAGATAAAACGATTGTTACATCTGTGGGACCTTTATGTCTATGACTACGCCACGTAATCTTCTTTCAATATTACAAGTGATTGGTCGATTGCCTGCCACTAGATAAATTGATGACCTATGATTGGTCAAACTTGGCATTTACAAATTGAAATTAAGAATTTTTTCTAACTGTCACACTCGTTTTACATGTCATACATGTCATCATCATCATCGTGGTTTTATCTGTGGCCCTATGTCGGATTACCTTCTTGTAATAAATTATTCGGCTAAGAAATCAATTTATATTGATAAAAGTTAATTAATTAGTTTAGTTTACATGTAGATTCTAATACAACTATTGCTAACTAACCTAACCTAATTGTAATGTGTTAAAACGAGTCTTAGAAGAATCTTACATCTCTCTACCAAGAAAAATTTGTCGATATGATGGATGGGAATGATTTAACGTCTGAAACACCGCGAAAGGGGATAATTTCACAAGGGTGGACACGTATATCCCAGGTAATTGTATAGTTATTGAACTTAAGTATTTTCAACACATAATTTTGCGAGTTCCCTAAATCAACATGATACCTAACCTACTTGCCCAACCGTAATTAAATCACATAGTATTCGACCGATGTCAATAATTATCTCAATTATAAGTTTTCTATTTAGAAGTACCTGTACAATTTCTTTATTTAGATATACCAAGGCACACTAGATAGATGGACTCCATTCGCAAGAGGGAGATGGATTGGAACTATCATTCTACTTGCATTATTTATGCTTCGAATATTTGCTAAGCAAGTAAGTAATAACGATATCACACGCGTACGCATTACTGTTTTGTTATAACATTCAATCTACTGTAATAAATATATTAATTATGCTACAATAATGGTTATTTTACTTTTAATAAGGAAAGAAATAATATTAGGTAGTGCTTTCTATATAATTATATATAAACTTTGTTTTAATTATAATGGATAAAATTATCTATAAAGATCTATTTGAAAATAGCATATATGTTCTAAAAATTTTGTACTCACTAATCTATTATGTCAACAGGGTTGGTACATAGTAACATATGCACTTGGTATCTACCATTTAAATTTATTCATTGCATTCCTTACACCGAAGATTGATCCAGCTATGGATTTTGATGGTAAGTTTAAAATGTGCACAATTAAAATAATCAATTTATAAGGCCTTTTTCCTGTTTGTCACTGATGTAATGACAAAAACATATCTTATTTTACACATATAACCTTTTAACTGGTAGATAATAATTATATAGGACAACAGGTTTGGCCTAGTGGGGAGTGACTCTGCCTATGAAACCAATGGTCCTGGGTTTAAATCCCAGTATGGGCATTTTTTTGAGTGATGAGCACAGATAATTGTTCCTGAGTCATGGGTGTTTTATATATGTATTTAAGTATTTGTACATTATATATATGTCATTGGCTGAGCCCACAACACAAGCATTCTTGAGTTTACCGTGTGGCTCAGTCAATTTGTGTAAGCATGTTCTGTAATATTTATTTATGTATAGATATATACCTGGTATTTTTTGTGAATAGAACTCCTTCCCATTGTGATGGTTAGTTGTTACAATACAAATTTATTTCAAAGGGTGTGAGAAAAGCAAAAGTATTTATAGAAAGAATATAATCTGATATCAGTTTTACTAAAAAATAACTATGTTCCAGGTGATGATGATAATGGGCCAGCCCTTCCAACTCGATCAAGCGAGGAATTCAGACCATTCATCCGGAGATTACCTGAATTCAAATTCTGGCTTTCTGTCACCAAGAGCACAGTAATTGGATTCTGTTGCACTTTCATTGATGCTTTCAATGTTCCAGTATTCTGGCCTATTTTAGTCATGTATTTTATTACACTATTTTGTATTACTATGAAGAGGCAGATTAAGGTAAGCAATTTTCTTCTTTTTATTTGTCCTTATTTTAGAACAATTATTAATTTAAAGTATTTATTGTATATTTTGTTACCTAAATTGTAATATTGTGGTCAGAAATCAATACATTTAGAAACAAGTTAACCAATTCTGATAAAATGTGGTTAATAGAAAGGGAGTATTACTAGGTTTACAATAGGCAACAAGGATGGAGGAGCAAATTAGTGGCAGTACTTTCATACAAATACAAAAACAAGTTTGCCTTGTTGCCTCACAAGATTACACATGACTTTTTCTGGTAAGGCAATTAAGGCAAACCCGAAACCCAAATACTAGAAGTATCCAAACTATCCTCAAGATGACACAGACCAAGTTTCATTTGGGTTTAGCCAAGAGCACAACTGAGTGAGATATCAGGAGTCTCTATAAAAAAATTGTTACATTATACCTGTGACATTTATCTGTTGTTTAAAACAATATATTTTTTCTTGTTTCAGCATATGATCAAGTACCGGTATTTACCTTTTACCCATAGCAAGCCAAAGTACAAAACTGTTGACCCCTCAGTCAGTGTAAACTGACAACAGTACTACGATTAAGGAATATCTATTGATAACACCTGGGAAGATAGACAAATTTAATTAAAACTATTGTATTCAAGTATTTAAAAAAATACAATTTTATTATCATGTTTACATATTTTTAATTAATGGTGTGACCAAAATGAATACATAACAAAAAAACTAATATTAGTGTAGTGTGTACACCTTAAACATAAAAACTAGTCATAACCCCCTTACCGTTTCTCGTGCAAAAGTGCCCATAACACTTGCAGCATTACCATGTTGGATGCCTAGGGACAGCCTTTGCACCAGAAACGCTTCAGAATGCGGATCCTCCATTAATGGTGTTGATTGTGAAAACACCTACCAACTGTTGTAAACTTATACTAATTTCTCCTAACAAAGTGAGGTCATGAAACAAGTAAGATTTTTTTATATTATTTATTAAACTACAGCATTTTAATAAACATAATGTCTCATTAGTTATAATGTCAACTTAACTAAAACATTAATAATTCTGAATTCACATGTATGATTTAATTTGTCTCATTTGCTTAATGTCAGAATAAGTAAATCACCTTCAATTGTGAAATAACCTTGAAGAATTAGGTAAATTATGTCTAGATCCCGGATTCTTGTCGCGATGACATTACAATAGGGTAACTTGGGGAGTAATGGAACAGTAGGAATTAATACGAATTTATTAAGATGTGATGTTAATTGTGACGAAAACGTTACTTATTATGTATTGTTATATTACTGCGAAACATATTCCTAATTGATATAAATCAATTGTCAGTTTTTTAAATTATCGTCGTTGCTCTTTAACTAACAGTCCGTAACAAATGTAAAATTGTTCTAACAGTTATTATCTGTAAGGTCAAACTTAATTAGATCAGTATACATGTATAGTATTTAGGCAAATTATTTGTTAATATCATCAATATTCCGAAAGGAACAGTGGAACGAAACGATTATCCAACCGCGACCTTATTTTCGTAAAAAAAGTAGTTTAACGTAGAAATTAAATTCTTGCATTAAATAACAAATAGCAAAAAAATTATTGACTGGCCATTTTTATTGCGATTTATTAAAATTTATTCGGTTCTAAATTATTGAAATTTAACGGTTTTTCTGGTGAAATGAATATTACATAAGCGACGCGACGTCATCGCGACTAGAATCCGGGGTCTAAATATGTCAAACTAGCTATTGCCCCCAAACTTCGTTGGCGTAAAATTTCTATTACTTTTTTCCCTACTTTTCCTAACAATCTGTAAGCTCAATTAGGCATTGAAATAGTCTTAATCATCCCTTTTCAACCCCATAACCTGCATCCCCCTGAATACCTTTTATGAAAAAAATATTGCAGTCCGTTGTTAGAAAATATTTTTCCTAACTAGTGCGTAAAAAGTGCACTTTTCGCACGCCTGGCGTGCGTAATTTTCCCTTTTAAAGGCACTTGCTATGAAAAATTAGGTTCGATACTCGTGTAAAAACTTCTTTAAGATTCGGGTGATTGTCATCCTCGTTTCACTCGGGCTCCAACGTTCACCCTCGTCGAAAAAATATTTTTTTTCACTAGTATCGAAATGTACTAATCCATAATACTTACCATCACTTTGAAATTGAAAGACTTGAAAAGGTAATCTACCTTTGTAGTCAGTTTAAAGACTCTTAACTCGAAATTTTAACCCCACAACCTACAACCTTTCAACTTTCTTTGAACCCGCTAAGCGGTTAAATATTTTAATGCTGTTTATCGTCTTTTTAGCTTCAGTTTTTTTTTTTTTTTTTATTATTTATTGAATAACAAGAAAAATTATATACACATGTTTTGTACAAGACCCATCGTTGGCAAAACCGGTGCGGTTTGTGTGCCGATGGGGAGTTCAACATAAATTATTTCACATACTTTTTCTAAGAATGGTTTCACATGCATTTTCTGACATATAATCATAATTAAACATATCTACTAAGTATTTTAAAGAATGAAGCTTAAATCACTTGATTTCAACAAGTTACTTTTTAATACATTTTTACATTTTACCTTCTAGATATTTTTCTAATTTCTTCTGGCAGACTATTTATTATTTTAGGTATTACATATGAGTGCAGTCTGGCGCCATGTATATTATTATATTTAGGTACTATGTATTTGTTGTTGTGTAACATTCTCAGTCTTGAACATCTCACATTAATTGCAAGTTTTTTGACATTAGGGTATTCATCAGTTAAGATGGCTAGTTTTGCCTTGTTTTGTACGGGTAGTAAATTGCAATATTTAAACAGTTGAGTGTAATCTGTTTCATACTTATTTTGATGTTTTTAGGTACAATTGTCTTCAACAATCTTATTTGTAGGTTGAATATTTTCTCTAAATAGGTTTTAAATGTTCGACCGTACGTACTTAACGCGTAACCGATCACAGAGTCAGCTAGGGCTAGGTATAGCATACGCAGGGTTCTGTATGGTAGTTTGTACTTTAGTATTGACAGTTTACTAAGTATGGCTCTCAGTTTATCGCACACGTAATTAATGTGTGGCCCCCAGTTAAATCTGTGATCAATTATTAGTCCTAGGTACATATGCTCCGTGACCGCTTCGACCCTTTCACACTTACACGTTTTACTATTGAACTGATGTAGACATGTATGTTGGTGTGCAACAACTGAAACATTATAATTAGTTTTATTGTGAGCCGTACGAATGTGCATTACTTTAGTTTTTTGCGCGTTAATCACTAATCCCACATCGTGGGCCCACTTGCATATGGTATTGAAGTTAGTCTGCATGGCGCGCTCGGCCGCGGCGATGTCGCGGTCTGCTGTAATAATGCACGTGTCGTCTGCGAACTGGTACACAGAGCCTTCGGATATTAAATTGCACATGTCATTGACATACAACAAGTACTCGGTGGGGCCGATTATTGACCCCTGGGCCGTGCCTTTTTCAGTTTTAATCTCGTTACTATACATGTTATTGATTTTTACTCGTGTGTGTCTATTTGCGTGGTAGTTTTTAAGCAGTGCTAGAAGGGGGCCCTGTATACCGCTCTGCTCCAATTTGTGATACAATGTTTCGTAATTTAACATTTCAAATGCTTTACTAAAATCAATGAAAATAACAAGCACATGCTTTTTTTCATTCATGTGCTTGTTAATTTCATTGTTAAATTCACATAGTAGTTGAGAGGTACTTCGGTTTTTTTGGAAACCGTATTGTTTTTTATTGATTATTTTATTTTGCGACAAAAACTGAGGCTATGGATTAATACAAATGTTCATCGCTTTTTCCACTTCGTTGATTAGTAATTCCGAAAAACGCTGTTGCCAGTTTTTGTTCTTTTTAATAATAAACCAACTCTCGTTCGTGGCTACACGTGTTAAAATACTTTTTCAGCTCACTAGCTCGGTAAGAACTTCACTTTATTATTTATAGCAAAGTTGCATTTTATTCACAAGAGTATAAAATAATTTCATACAAATTGTTTATTACTAATCTAATATCTAAATTAAAATTTAAGTAAATTCAAATGATCTGCAATCATAGAAGGAGGCAAGTCATTTTGTGACGCCCCGAGCGGATGTGTGTAACAATACTGACTGACCACTGCTGCCCATTGCCCAATCCTGTCAATCTCGAATGGGATCTCTTCATATTATGCGTCGGGATTGATCCCGAAAAACGAAGAACGACGAGATCTCGCGAGATTGGGATTGCATTTCTTAGGCACGAGAGGTCGTTAAGGTTAACATTGCCGGCCTATGCTGGCAAGATACTTGGCTATCAAGATCGTCAAAGGTCTTGGGCATCAAGGTAATTAAGTACAGTCGACTACAAAAATATATATACACTATTGCACCTTATTACAAAGGATTAAGGTGAAAAAATGTATAGATACATATATTTGTAGTCGACTGTACAATCAAGAAAAAAGCCATTAAATTATTATTTTTAAATAATTCCGTAAATTCTTTATTTTCCGTTATGACAATCATACAGTCTATTGCATACCTAACATTAAATACCATCGTTGACGTTGATACGATTGATAACTGTACCTATTGTCTGCGGGAGTTTTATTTACAAGGCCCCTGTAACTACTTTAAAATTGCCCTATATCGGATAACACTGTGGCACAGTCATGAAGCGGTTATCCGATGACCTAGAGCTGCGGGTTCAAGAGTTTCGTCAATCTGCCGAATATGATATTTAGTAACAACGTTGACACTCTTCCACCGAGCATCGTTCTTGTCAGACCAGCCACTAGAATGTGAACCCGATTAAGCTGGAAAAACGCATGGGAAAAGGCCCCGCAACGATCACGCAGGCAGTTGTCACCGCATCAATTAAGCTCGATTCACACAGAGCGCGGGCCCGCGTTGACACGCGCCCGACCCGCGGCCGCGCTCTGGGTGAATCGAGCTTTAGGTATATGTGCACTTAGTTGGAGAAGAGATGCACGCACAAACTACTAAGAAGATAAGATGCATGTAAAGTCATCTTTCGGTCCCACAAGGCCCAATCCAAAAACTTCTGCACAATCGTTAAAAACCGCTTAATATAAAATTGGGCCATGCTTAATGTAGTTCTGTAGTTGCCCGTATGCCCGTCCTTCTATAAAAATAATAATAACTGTCTCTACAATTGTTTTATACTGTACAGGGTGAATTTGTTCTTAGGTGCCATGTCATCGATTTGAGGGATAAGAAAAACTACACTTTCATCGATTAAAAAAAAAATTACTCTGTTGTTTTGAAAAATAAAACTTAATTATTTGGATTGTGTATTAGGTCATTATTAGGCAGTAAATTTTACCATAAAACATGATATCTGACATTAATAAAATGCATTGTAATTTTTTTTTACTATTTTACAACTGGGGTCTTTTCTCGAATTTAACACGTTTTTTTTTTATCTTCGTATGCAGGCTAGGTACCGCGAATGTCGAAGTTCGTATATTTCGGGCATCTTTCTCTTTTACTCCAATTAAGACGTCATGAGAGTGACAGAGGCAAGCGTCCGAAATTTACGAAGTTTTTGGCCGTAGCGCCGCAATTTTTCTTATCCCTAAGATCGATGACATGGTTCCTAAGAACTTAAGAAGAGATCTTTGTATGTGTTATTAATTCAGATTCACCCGAATCTGAATTAATAACACATAGATACAAGACACAAGTATGGGTATACTGACCGATCTAAATGGGCCATCCTGTATAGGTCCACAAAATTGCTAAATCTGTTATATTATTGATTTACAAAAACAAAATGTTTCATTGAAAGTACTAAGTAAGTACCTAAGTACATTCAGGACCCACGGTAAAGACCTTTTCGTGAGAGTGTCGGAACGTTTATTTCCGAGATATTGAAATTCAATTGTTCACACAAGGTAAGTACGCGTTAACTATATATATAATTATATATGTACCTACGTTTATTTTTTATCTTTTTTAACTATTTATTTGTGTATTATATGTAGGTTTATATAATATTGCAGTTTTAATACATTTCTTATATTTAGTTTTTTAGACCTCTAAACCCACTATATTTTTCTGATTGCCCCGTTGGATGTCTGGTAGAGAATGCCTTTAGGCATTAAGTTCGCCAGTTGTACCATCTTGTATTGAGCAATAACAAATTAAATAAATAAGTATCGTATTGAATAAAAATGATTCCTATTATGAGGTTGAAAGTAGTCATATTTATTTGAGTTACCGTATTTATTTTCTTTTTTTACTCCTTCAAAACAACGGGGCTTTCAGTTATCTATAATGAAAGATATCCATACAATTATTTTTTACAGTTATTTATTAATCAGCATTAAAGTCAGATGAAGTGATGAGAAGATTTAGTGTTTTTTTTACGAGGGGTATGACGAAAAGTCGCCTCTAATGCTTCGGTATACGGATCCTATTTCGTCTTATCCCTATATATACATTTTATCTTGAATAATAATCCTATCGATCTGTAGTATACTTAGAGTTGTAATTTTTTTTCTATTTGTCGATCGTCGTATACGTCATCTTGGGTGACGTGTAAACACATCTACCGTCAGCGTATTAAACCCTTAACGGCATCGAAGTGTACCCCTTTCTAAATTATTTTTTATTATGCAGAAACGTCTGCTAGCGAATATCTTCGATATTTAAATCAAAAGAAAAATAGAAAAATTAAAACGAACACACAACCACTGATTTGACAACTCTAAGCGGTACTCGTATAGCACAATTGGTAGTGCACTGGGCTAGTGATCCAGTGGTTGTGGGTTAGAGTCCCGCTGCGAGTCAAATTATTCTATTTTTCTTTCGATTTAAATATCGAAGATATTCGCTAGCATACGTTTCTGCATAATAAAAAATAATCTAGAATATCTTTGTCCCTTACTGGCGCTCGCGGATGCGTTCTCCAGTCAATATTCCTCCTAGGGACAACCCTGGTGTGGTGTGCAAATGATTAATAAAGACGGTAGTTGAAATACTCGCACAGCACGAAAACGGTGTTGCCCGCTTCCTTAGTCCGGCCGCAAGCCATGTAAGTCACCAAGGAAGTCACAGCACTTCCGAAACGTCGGCAGAAATCTAGGTAACAATACCTTTAGTTTGAATGCGATTAAGTCGCTTTTAATTAAGGCTTGCTTGGTAGGTACAAAACTAAAGTCGAGGGTAGCCATGGATTGTTCAAATGCGAGTAAATATATCTTAAGTAGTGCGGCGCAAGGCGTACATACAGTTTTACAAGAAGGTAAAAGCGTCGCGTTGGGATGACCGCGTCAACTACAGACAATACGATCAATGCTGTTGTCGCTTTAAGTTGCTTTATGGAATTCGAACTTTTTCCAATCGTAATGTAATGTTTTATAATTAATAAATTTAAAACTCGTTGGCTGTGAAAGTACCGATTAATTTTTTTGCAATCGATTGAAATAAAGACATCGACTTGGCTCCACCTTGTTATTTATTTTACACTAGTAACATTACCATTAATGTAGCCGCATGCCACACATTTATTTCACGAGAAATTAAATTAATAGAAAATGATATACCGAAACCTAATTTTTATAATCTGCATATGTATGATGTACGTTAATTTAGATCACTTGCTGTTCTACAATTTTCTTTTTATATACTATTAATACACGAGTTAAAGTTACCTAATCATTTGTTTTCGACTTGCCGCCGCCGCCGTACCATTGTGGCTGGGAGATTCGGAAATCTAATCTAATCTTAGACAACAGCCAGGTTCATTGCGAGTAGCTCGGGAAAATTATATGTATAGATAACGAATGAGACAAAAATTTCAGCTAGCGCCAATTTACCTACACTGTCAGCGAATAATTATCACAGATCTTATTAAACGACTATGATATTGCAAGTTATTTTAAGATCTCGTAAATCTCATTTGTCTTGCCATATAAAAGAAGCAGCCAGAAATAAAATTATTTAAGCGGCGTCTGAATTTTAGATAATAGTATATTTTTATGATAAAATGTCCTAAATTAGATTACGGTATAGTCGTACTGGCAACTGTTCCTAAAAATCCAGTGTTACTATTTAATGATATTTTCAAAAGTAATAAAACGCGCTCGATATCCCTGTTTATTTTATTGACCACTCGCCAGATGTTTGCGCATTGTTTTCCAGTGCGCAGTAGTTTCTCTGTCGTGAAATCGGGATTCTGTTTTAGTATTATATCTACTCTGCCATTTTGAAAATAGTGGCGTGTATGGATTAGACCTAGTGTTTTTTATGTGACAAATATGTCCGGGAGCAATGATAAAGTGTCGACTACGCAGCGTATGATCCAAAGTGTTGCTTTCCCTCCAAGCCACAAGCTCACTGTGTCGGAAGTATTCGATGAGAAAACTGGACAGCCTCTGCCAGATGTACTGAAGCAACATTTTATCTTAGAAGGTCGAATCGAGGAAAATGCAGCTCTACGAATCATTCAAGATGGTGCCACCCTATTACGATCTGAAAAAACGATGATCGAGATTGATTCACCGGTGACTGTGTGCGGAGACGTCCATGGCCAGTTTTATGATTTGATGAAATTGTTCGAGGTGGGAGGCTCTCCCTCTTGCACCAAGTATTTATTCTTAGGCGATTATGTCGACCGAGGTTATTTCAGTATAGAATGTGTTCTTTACCTCTGGGCTTTGAAGTTGTGTTATCCGAAGACATTATTCTTATTACGCGGCAACCATGAATGCCGACATTTGACAGAATATTTTACCTTCAAACAGGAATGTAAAATCAAGTATTCTGAGAAAGTGTATGATGCTTGCATGGATGCATTTGATTGCTTACCACTAGCTGCTCTTATGAACCAGCAGTTCCTATGTGTGCATGGAGGGCTCTCCCCGGAAATTAACAACTTAGATGATATCCGTAAACTAGATAGATTCAAAGAACCACCTGCATTTGGAGCTATGTGTGATCTACTGTGGTCTGATCCCCTTGAGGACTTTGGCAATGAAAAAAATGCAGAACATTTCTCGCACAACTCGGTCAGAGGTTGTTCATATTTCTATAGCTATGCAGCATGCTGTGACTTTCTGCAAAGGAACAACTTGTTGTCCATCATTCGTGCTCATGAAGCTCAAGATGCTGGGTACCGAATGTATCGTAAAAGTCAAACTACAGGTTTTCCAAGTCTTATCACTATTTTCTCTGCTCCGAATTACCTGGATGTCTACAACAACAAGGCGGCTGTCCTCAAGTATGAGAACAATGTAATGAACATCAGACAATTCAACTGCTCCCCTCATCCCTACTGGCTGCCCAACTTCATGGATGTATTCACCTGGTCTCTTCCATTTGTGGGTGAGAAAGTTACAGAGATGCTGGTCAATGTCCTAAACATTTGTTCAGATGATGAGCTTATGACAGAGGGTGAGGATGCATTGGAGGAAGCTAATCTCAGAAAAGAAGTCATCCGCAATAAAATTCGTGCCATCGGAAAGATGGCACATGTGTTCTCTGTGCTTCGTGAGGAAAGTGAATCTGTTCTGCAGCTCAAGGGACTCACTCCCACTGGAGCTCTGCCTCTGGGTGCTCTCTCAGGTGGCAAAACATCTCTCAAAAATGCCCTACAGGGCTTCTCTCCAAACCACAAGATCACTTCATTTGCTGAGGCTAAGGGCTTGGATGCAATCAATGAGCGTATGCCACCAAGGCGTGATGGACAGCGCACACCTGATCCCCAGGACAAGAAACCTCATGTAAACAGCAATGCACACTCGTGAAGTGTTAGCTCCATCTTCTCTTCGATCCTTACTTTTTGATCCACATTATAGTGGTAGTGAAATATGTGTGAAGGAGACTCAGCTTTTGGAATGATAATATTTCACATTCATAATACTAGGTGGATTTGAAGGGAATTGTAATAGATACACAATATTTTAAATTTGGATTTAACTTTTTTTCAATAGTTGAAATTAAAATTTCTCTTAAGATATTACCTCTCGATATTTAAAGTATGTCAGATCTGCAGGCAACAAATTTATTTAGTCAATTAAATATTAAGGAATGCACATTTATTTATAATGCGCTGCACTGTTTAATTTTTGGTAATGTAATTTTAAATTTTTCATATGAAAAAGACATGATATTGTAATGTAAATTTATTCAGATTATCTACTTATACTCTACATTGTTATCTACATTAGTGAAAATTAGACATGTCTATAATTTTCAAAGCATAATTAGCTGTGATATTAAGCGATGATCAGTGTATTATTTAATAGCGATCCGCTAGTGGAGTACAGGCATGTTCATTGGCTAATCATGCATTGAAATATGTAAAGTAAGCAGAGAATTTCTCAGCTTTGGGCGTGTCTTTATATTCTATTTAAGTAATAAAATAATTATGTACTATAGTGTGCAGCACATGGTGTGTCGTTGCCGTGCGTGTGTGCTGTGTAAATATGCCTTGTGCGTACACACACGTTATTGCAGCTTTAACACTTGAGATAAATATTACTCTCTTTAATATCTTTGCTACAAGTTGTACTTAATTGTATTTTATTGTACAAAATATACTAAAATTACTATCTATAAACTATTACTTAAATTTAATTTATATTTGGGTGTATGCTGGCCCCTTGTTGCCTGCATGCAGCTGAACTTGTATGCTGGAACATCACATATTAAAGTTTCTTAGCCATAATAATGTTTCGGTATATAAGGTGTAGTGGCTAGTCTAATTGCAGATTTTCTTACAGCTTCTATTCCAAATTTCACTTATATAATATATGGTTAAATGACCTATGCACTGTTGGAAAATCTCTTTTGGTCTGCCAAATTAATTGATGCAATAAGTTCATATGTGAATACTAAAAGTGGCTTACATCATTTTCAAGTCAGTACTAAGTATTTTATCTCAATTCAGTGTGTAGTCCTTCATATGTTCTGTACTTTTAAATAAATTTTACCTATGTAAAAAACTAACCATATATTTAATTTTATTTTGTACTAATCATGGGAAGTGTTGTTTTATCCTTATAAAATATATTAACATTGAGCTCCATATATTATGGTTTTAATAATGAACTTTGTAAGGAGTAATCTGTGGGCTAGGTAGGTATGACCTTAAAAAATGCCTTTAAATACTTTATGGGAGCTATCCTATCACCACTCAGAGCCCTGAGTATAAGTTTTTAACGTAATATTACTTTAGTATTGCGTTAGAGTTACCCATATAAATAACATTATCACTTAAGCGTTCGAGACGTTTTTTAACGTCAAAAGAAACTTACACTAGAGCCTCAGATTCGGTTGAGACCGCCTCAACCAATCTCACTGGAAGCGTAAACTCAGTCAGGTGTATTCCAGTAGTATACAAATCAAGTCTGGTGCGGAAGAGTCCTGGATTTTCCGCAGGCTACCTTCCCCCCACACAGTCCGCTCGCTCGTAACATTCCCGACGGTAGACATAGGTCAGTTAAAAAAATGTATTGTTAGCTACCTTCATACCACGTTACACGTTGAGATAAGTACAGTCAGCATAGCAATATATCGTACATCCTTATTGCTGTATAAATAAAGATCTGTATCGATATATGCTATTTAACGCTGACTGTAACACATACAAAACATGAATTGTACAATCAGCGTCAAATAGTGTCAACCAAAGTGGCCAAATATATTCAGATTTTTATTTATATAGCAGCAAGGATGTATTACGATATACTTGGCCATACTGACTACCTAACTATATGATGCCGACTGTATGGATATATCTGGTTGCCATTAACAATTTGACGCTGACATTATACTATACTAATACTAATTTTATAAATACGAAAGTAACTGTCTGTAACCTCATCAAGCCGGCTGGCCGACGAAGTCACGAGGAAAAACTAGTTATTATATAAATACTAGCTTTTCCTCGCGACTTTGTTTGCCAGCCATGGCCGTCTTTAAAGTATGGTTGAGGGATAAAAATTATCCTGTCCTTTCTCGTAGCTCAAACTCTCTCCATAACAAATTTCATCCCAATTGGTCAGCGATTTAAGCGTGAAGAGGTAACAGACAGAGTTACTTTCGCATTTATAATATTAGTAACTATTAGTACGTAAGTATGGATATGACTAGTTAATTACTAGAATGAAAATAGCACGTTGGTGGCAGCGTAGTTTTCCCACAGTTCAACACAGTCTTCCTTGGACTTATAAAGAAAGGCATTATATAGGCTCCGTCTTACCTATTACAAAAATGGACGCCCTGACACTGGTACCTAGGTGGTAGCATGGATAAACATAAAAGTATAGTTTGCGCTCTCCATATATACAAGCTTTACATGCTATTCAGCAGTTTTATAGGAGGTACCTATGGTACATTTTTCAACCAAAAACATTTAATTACTTTTCAAAACGGAATACTTACTAAGCTTAATCTGCAATTAATCAGTTCTAACAAAGGTCTATAACTTACGTAAATGATATTTATTAGCCATATATGGAGCAAGCAATTTAAATAAATACCTTCTGTTGCATATTTATACTTATATATGGCGGTAGGTACATAACTGATTTGTAATGAAAGCGAAAAACCAATAATCACGCAAAATATGGCAATGACTAGTTCGTTTTTACCGGAATAGCTTCACACCTGTTACTACCCTCAATGTTCCGTAGGGTGATACAGATAACCTTCGACTTGTTGAATACCTACACAGAACGCCTAGTTACAGAATAACGCCATTACCGTCATAGTAACAAAAAATCGTAAAATGTTAACGGACATTTTTGTTGTAGTTTCTGTGTGCTGGGCTTTATGCAAAAATTTCAGGTGTCATGAAAAGAATATTATTAAATTAAAACCGCAATTATCAATATGTATGATATGTTTACACTTTTTCACCTTACGCCATTGTAATAAGGTGCATAAGTGTAAACATATCTTTGACGTCGACTGTATCTACATACTACAATTTTTATTTAAAAAAAAAGAAACTACTGCTACTTTTTGGCACAAAGAACTCGACTAGAAAATTAAAATGAATGATTGTTATTATTACAAATCTTGCGGGTAAATAGGTTTATTGGTCTTAAATTGTTATTGTAATTAAAGCAGGTAAGTTCGTATCTGGTGGACGGAATTTAAGGAATTATCCTATGCGAAGACTTAGTTTTGGTTACTGGATTTTCCATGTTTTCAAGCGGTTTATAGTTGTACAATGATTTATTGGTTGTCTCCTGTCTCCTGTACCTAATAGTAGAAGATATTGTCATATGACTACTTTGTACTTTTATAAGTTTAATCACGTAGGTACTCTGTATGCATCCTAAATATAATTAAGTATGACATTTTTCTTGTGATTTATAGCATAAGATAGGTGGGAGTTCTCAGGAAAAAGTGTAAGTACCTACTCAATTTGCGACAATAGAAAAGTAAAGTACCTATGTCCGTTTTGTGACAAAAATGAAGCAGAAATCTTTATGAGAATTATTTTTTGGGTAATTATTTAATTAAGTATATTTAAAAAGCGCCAAAACCTGCCTGCATGGAAATGAGTCGTACGTCGTACATACCCCTCCCAAACACCTTTACCTTAACTGAACTACTAGAGTACGTACCCAGAGCTAAACAAAAAAGACGTTCATTGTTATAGCACCCTCATTGTAAGCCGGTAAAACCTATTTTTGTTTTATTACATAGCCAGTTTGTATGACTCTTTATCTCACCTGTTAGTATGTATATCTACTTAGGTACTGGTTAATTAACGAACATTCAAATAAGTGTCCGCTTCCTTCCTTATAAATTGTTTTTGATGATTATACTGAGATGGACCTCGTCATCCCAGTGCGTGTTTAAAATATCCCACGCGGTCTAATAGATCGTTCCTATCTAACCCTAACTTCTAATTTTGATCTTTAGACTTGTACCTAACGGTTGAAACTAAGTATTTGATTTATCAGAGCTGGGAATAAAGTCCAGCATTGACTCGAGAAATTGTTAATTTAGTAGCCTCACGGGGAATCTAGCAGTCGCGAGTAACAGCAACGTGTAAAGTCACTATTTTGTCAATGACTCATCGAGCGGCAGGCACCATGTCGTAATAGTGTTGGCAGACTTACTGGTAATTAATTTATTCGTGAGCAAGGCACCGTATATATAGCACATTAACCGTACGCAAGCTAAGCAACAAGTAGGTAAGGTAACGACACCTATAATGGATAAGGACCCATTATGGACGTTCACTCTTATTATAAAGAAATAAGGTCCATGCATGTTACGTCAATCAACCCAACCATAAGATCTTTGATTTAAGAATGAAGTGATCTGTCAACTTAAATCGTCCGTCTTTGGTGCCTCTACCTTAGGTTTATTTGACTAATAAGCAACTAAGTACCTACATTAAGGTATCTATTCAAAACACGTTTGCTTTGTAGGCTTCTGACTTATTATGTCTGTATTAACTGTGTATTAATTGCTTTAGGTACTTTAGAATTACGAGTAGGAGGTACCTACATAGCGTGGTGCAATTATTTACAAAGTTTGCATGTCTGAAAACCATATATAGCGTGTAAAACTTTTAACAGCCACAAAACCTTATTAAACCAACATGGCATATTTTTTCCTGCATTAAGTTGCATTAGGGAAAATTAAAACATTGTAATATTTGCATAGTATGCTCTTATCTACAAACGTGTAGGTAATAGCGGTTTATAGGTTTAAATTCATGAAAACCGACCAAAAATATCTATCTTAGTCATAGCTAGCCTCACAATTTTTTATATTAATAATAAATGAATATTTTGGAACAATTTTACACGAATCGACCTAGTCCTACGATAAGTTCAGTACCTAAGGCTTGTGTTGTAGGTACACTAGACGCCGATATATATATATAATAAATAGATACCTACATATAAATATAAATACTTAAATGCATAGAAAAGACATTTAAATATGGTTATTGATACAACGAGGAATTGCCGCTATTAGCATCCTTGATGGTACAATGCCTCAAGGGCCTTTTTTAGATTTAATGTAGTAAGTACTTATTTTCTTCCTATATTCATTTTCAATCTTAGGCTAGGTCTTATATAACATTGTTATAAAGTAAAATATAAAAATACATCAGCAAAACAAAAAAACCTAACCTAGGGTGCCGTCGACAACGGCCGGGGCAGGGCCCAGGCTGCCGGCGGTTGGCATTGCTAAGAGGAACCGCCGGACTATGCGCGACGTGCCCAGGAGAGATAGAGAGTTTCACGATCATTTTCGAGAACTGGCACTTTACGACTCTTCGTGGTCCGTAAATCCGTACATAAGAGCAAGCCGCTAGGGTATAATCCTGGCTACAAAGTTATGTCTGTGCAATTACTCGCCGTTAGAAAAAATTACAACAATCGGAAATGATATTCCTGAGTCACTCCCCGGGACGGCGACATGGCCGACAAATGGCGACCGTACCGTCCTCCAGGTTATACTTCCGGTAGTTATTGTCATGATAACTTCAGCCGAAGTAATTCCTGAGATTGCACACTTCTTGATTATGGAGGCTTTTGCCATTTAAAAAGCCTCGGCCTCTACACTTCCGTGGGATGTACAATCTCATAGCCTAACCTAGCCGAGCGTGGGTGTAGCATCAAGCGATGTGTGGTGAGTAGTATTCAAACTCTCCGATCCAGGGCATCCAGCTCGGTCTGAGTCCATCTTAGCATGCCGAAGGAGTATATTATTAAGGGCATTACTCAAGCATTGAAGGCGCGAACCTTGTTGCCACCTGACAAAAGGCTATTAAGTACTTTTGCCAGCCGACTGAAGAAGCGATCCTTAAACGCCTGTCTAATAGCCATGTCCTCATTACCCTGAGACTGACATACCAAGATATTTATAGGTTTCTGATTCGGAGATAGATCGGAACGACATCGTCCACGAAAGCTGGATATTTGTGGCGAACAATACTCACAGTCATTTATTCATATATAACATATACAATTGTGTTTGAAATTCACATTATATCTTAAAATAAGTGTAGATAACAATTATCAAGTAAAATAACAGATTTATATAAATAATATAATAGTAATTAGTCGACTTACAAGAAAAATAATAAATACCTAACCAAGAATAGTTAGGTCTATGTTATTAAAATTTTATCTCAATTAGTTAATTCGTCATTATTTAATACTATTCACGTCTATTCCGAGCAGCAAGAAAAAAAATACAGTTTACTCTGACAAAAACTCAGCGACAAAATAGAAACACTTCTTTAATAAATAGGTTTTGAGACACTTTTTAAACAATTTAATAGTACATTTCGATACTAGTAAAAAAAAATTTTTTTTCGACGAGGGTGAAAGTTGGAGCCCGAGTGAAACGAGGGTGACAATCACCCGAATCTTAAAGAAGTTTTTACACGTGTATCGAACCAAATTTTACATAACAAGTGCTTTAAAAAAAGAAATTTACGCACGTGAAGCGTGCGCAAAGTGCACTTTTTACGCACTAGTTAGGAAAAATTAGTTATCGACTTTAATTCGGATGGCAATTTATTAAACAAAGTGACTGACTGATAAGCCAAAGACTGTCTTACCACTTACAGTTTAGTGGTTATAGTTTGCGGTAAGTCCTTCCTTCTAGATTCCAGTCTCTTTTATCGTTCTTCTAACATGTCGACACAGTTAAGGTACTTTATAAGGACTACAAGAATGTAGAGGTAGGTACTCCAAAGATTTCAAACTTATACCTATTCTGGCTATTGTCATATTCGCTCTTTCATAGGCAAAAAGGGCCGACTGGGAAAGTTAGTTCTCAGAATTTTACTGTACCTAATTTTAGACTCCGCCAAAGCCATTTTTAGTTGAGCCGTAGCCGTATTCAACTCGTCTCAAAGGCTCCTCGTAGCATAGCAGGATGAACCTATAAAGTTGACTAGAGATGATAGTTCCAATAAAACAATCTCGAATCAATTCTAACTCCAAGAAATTTACATCCAGTTCAATTATAACTTCATGTGACAAAACCTGCAGGATGTCTTTGTTACTCGAAGCGGTTTTAAACACAGTAACACACATACACACACACAGTTAATTTAACTCTGCTAAGACCAATATGCGTTACTGATGTTTCGAGATTGTTTGCGCTGAACCAGGCCCCTTTTTCACCAAAGCGACAATTGCCACGATTTCCGACATATAAATTTTTCACGTTGCAGGTGTCCATTGGTTACATTGTCCGCTTACCATTGGATGGGACGTGTGCTTGTTTGCCACAAACACGTTAGTTTCAATTGAATGCTGTTATTTTTTATTATATATTCAATAAATAGGTAGTGGTTTGGTGAAGACCTCTTGACTAGAGTTGCAAAGCGTCCGTCACTTTCAAAATGTCCGAAGGACATTTATGAAAATGTCGGTCATTTTCGACATTTACCTGACAATAACGGACATTTAAGGACACCTACGACATTAATACAATTATTTATATAATATTTATATTTATGTGTTGAGGGTGTTTGCCAATGCACAAAAACTTTAATACTCGATAAAAAAAATAACTTTATTCGTAATAAACAAAAAACACAACTTCTAACAAAATAATTATTAAACATTAGTAGGCAGGTTTTCATAATATACAACTATAACATTGTACCTACATATATGATATAGAGCTAGTTTATTCATCATTGTACTCGGTAACATCGTCAAATTCATAATTACTATCGTTCGAGTCTGATGAGGCCACGACTTCATGCTCGTCACAATACCGCAAGTTTTGACGTATGGTGATCAGTTTATTAATAATAATTAGATAAGGGCCCGTTCAGACGGACAGCATTTCAACTGCAACCCAGCTGCAAAGTGGCAGTTCCGGGGCTGTTCTGATGCAGTTGGACCAACTGCATCAGAACTGCAAACTCATTGCGCAGCCCGCTTGCAGTTCTGTCAACGGAACAGCCCCGGAACTGCCACTTTGCAGCTGGGTTGCAGTTGAAATGCTGTCCGTCTGACCGGGCCCTAAACCTCGTACCAGCATTCTCGCATTAAATAACAGCCACCAAAAAGGTTATATATATTATAAACCAAATGACAATATGTTCTTGTGTCCGTTGAAAAACATAATTATGATATTTAATACTTATTCTTATTTAATTTTATAAAGTTATTAGTTAGATAATATCGCAAATGAATTATAAACAAATATGCTGTCCATGATTCCATTAATTAATACACTAAAGTCATGACATTTAAAATGTCCAAAATGCTCATAAATGTCGAATGAGTCCGGTCATCTATAGATAAATGTCAGTCATTTATCGAATGTGTCGGACACTTTGCATCTCTACTCTTGACAATTGTCTCGATTCTCAAGAGATTTCCATATTTTTCGACATGTGATTAGTCCTCTGTCGGAATTTCGCGACAATTGTCGTATTTCTCGTGACAATTGTCAAGAGCCATATTGATGATATAATAACAAAAACGGTATTTTATTAAAACTAACGTGTTGGTGGCAAACAAGCATTAGTCTCACCCAATGGTAAGCGGTCGATGTAGCCAGTGGACACCTGCAACATCAGAAATTTACATGTCGGGAATCGTGACAATTGTCGCTATGGTGAAATAGGGGCCAGTACCCTTACCATGAGTTGTGACATTGACGTTTTCGATAACGAGTGTCGAGTTTACTATCTGTGCATCTCGCTTGTACTATTTTAGTGCGAACGAGATCCACAGATAGTAAACTCGATACTCGTTATCGAAAACCTCAAAGTCACAACTCATGGTAAGGGTACAGGTGTTCAGGGATTGTAGAGTAACATTAACTTTGTAATTCAGCTGTATAATGTCTTCAGCTGTAACTATGGCGTTCGTGTCATCCGATGTATAGTTTAGTAGAGCACAATGTATAGTTTGTGCTCGCTGGGACCCATCGGCTCCACTAATCATCAAATAAATAATAATAATAATATTTCGGAACAATCTTACACAAATCGACCTAGTCCTACGGTAAGCACAGTAAGGCTTGTGTTGTAGGTACTAGACGACGGTATATATTTATAATAGACAGATACATATAAATACTTAAATACATAAAAACACCCATGACTCGGGAACACATATCTGTGCTCATCACACAAATAAATGCCCTGACTGGGATTTGAACCCAGGACCATTGGCTTCGTAGGCAGGGTCACTACCCAGTAGGCCAGAACGATCGTCAAATGATGGTTTATGTGGTTGAATGTGGTTATTCGTTGTTATTCTGTCCCAGCAGCCAGAAGAAAACTAGCGGCATGTTTTGTTCAATAAAATAAATGCTGGTATGGTAGGTTATATTATTTTTAGGCCCATTATATGTATGTTTATTGTCTTTACCTACCTACTACTTCGTCACTCCGTTAGTTCATCAATCTAATCTAACACTCATCGGAGTAGGTACTTCACAAAGAAGACAGTTTATAAAACTAAGTGTATTTGAGAAAACCGTGTCCCCTTTGAAAGTGCGAATTGCTTCAGGGTAATTCAGACCTTTTGCAGCACATTAAGCAAGGTCAAGCACTGCGCCGCTCTATCGAGCGACGGATTAGCAATTCAATCAATAAGTAAATTGCACGAGAATTTGGTTTTTGTTCTAGCGGGCTCTATGAAATCATATGGCGAAGTACTGATAAACTCTGGTTGAGAGTGTAAATATAAAAGGTAGATAGATAATGAGTAGGTATGACTAATGACCTCGACTATGCTCTTATCGCGCGTTTTGGTGGCCAATGTTAGCATAGCAAGGTAGTAAACATATTGCTACACTAATAATCATTAAGCTTTATGACCACGCTAGTACGACCTGAGCTGGCTTAGTTTTCTCCGGGATTACGAGATGCCAACATACATATATGATGTAACGGTTGCAGTGGCATGACCCTAATATGCAAACAATTATACTTATATATTCGGCATTATAATTTTGCTCATGTCCGAATAAACCACTAGCGCACAGCAAGAAAATATTATATTTTATTCTTACATAGAAATGTATTTGCGTTGTAAGGGCTTAAGCGTAAAGCCTTTTTCAGGTGTCGCTTTAAAACAGTTGGAATTGCGATAGACTGTTTGCTATGGGGACATGGAATGTGTTAACACATTCGCTGCCACCCCCTCCAAAAATGTATGGAAATGAACGCACATGTGCGTCGGTGGCAGTGAATTCGTCAACACATTCGCTGCCAGCCCCTCCAAAAATGTATGGAAATGAGCGCACATGTTCGTCGGTGGCAGTGAATGCGTTAAGAAAAATATCGATGACGTGCTCTACTTATCGAAACCAACTTAAAACAATTGACAACGTATTTGTATTGTTTTCATGTATGTATACATATATGTAGTAAAACGTAAAGGAGCAAAATGACTGATGGTGCCAACTGAACAAAACTCATTTGCATTACTGTGTAAATGGCTCAGAGCATATAAATGAAACAATCAATTATTCTCAAACCTTTAGGGTTATTCCCAGCATTAACTACCTTTTAGTAGTAGTAGTAGCAACAATAATCCCATGCCAACCTTAGCATATAGAAAAGAAAGAAAGAAAAAAAAAAGAAAAAATTGTTTATTTGGCGAAATAAAATTAACACAGAAAAGAACATTACAGGATGTGACTACAAATAAAACACCAAACAGGATGCCACTCAGCATGAGTCGTTACATGACTGGCCATGCAGCGACGCTGATTTTCAGTGCACCCAAAAAAAAAAAAAAACAGAAATATAAAATAATACACATAGTAAAAAGTATTATCACTATGACAAAAGTAAACATTATATAAATATCTATAAAACGACACTGAAATAAATGTGAACATCTGAACATAAAATACAGGTAATTATGTAGGTAGCGAATGTAACAGTAGTAGAAACTGGAAAAATGAATTAAAAAAACTAAACAGGAAGGAAGTAAAGCTGAGTAGGTACAAACACGTCCACTTAGGTATTAGCAGATTGCTGTAAGGTTAAATACTTTTTAAGATTTTTCTTAAAAGAGACTATGGACTTACAGTTTTTGATTGGGGTGGTAAGTTGTTCCAACATTTCGTAGCAGCATATTGAAAGCTGCCACGAAAAGCGGACGTACGGTGTTGTGTGCCTATAAGCCTAAGCGCACCTCGTACTAAACACTTTGAGAACTTAAGTTTAGCAAATAGATATGACGGTTCTTGTTTATGAATCACTCCAAATAGAAGAGAAGCAAAGTGCGAGGTACTTCTGGAGGCCATATTCAACAATTTATGGTTATTTAGAAACGGAGTGATGTGGGAGCGTCGAGGAACAGTGAAGCAAAACGTGCGCAAGCGTTTTGAACGCGCTGTATTAGGCGGGAGGTACGAGCTAGCAAGCATCCACCAAAAACAGCATCGGCATAACTTAATCTAGAAAGAATAAGCGTGTCACAAAGATTTATGCGCAGGTCGACGTTAATAAAATCACGTACGCGATACAGGACTTTGAGTCTATAAAACAGTTGCGGACAAGATCCGCCACGTGTTCTTCAAACCGTAACTTATTGTCCATAACAAGACCGAGATTACGAGCAACGGAAACGTATTCTAGTTGTTCGCCCATGATTGAGACTGGCGGCGGTGTTAGATCATGTAACAGTTTATCTGGTCCAAACATTATTAACTTGGATTTACTCGAGTTCAGAACAAGATTGTTTGCCTTACACCACAGAGCAATGTCTTTGAGGTCGGAATTCAGATTATCTACTTTAGAGTTCAATTCATTATGTTTAAATGTGATATATATTTGTAGGTCATCAGCGTATTGGTGATAGTTACAGTAATTTATATTTTTTGTGATGTCTGCACTGTATATAATGAAAAGTAACGGACCTAAAATAGAGCCTTGAGGAACTCCCCGTACAACAGGCAAGGAACTGGATAGTGATATTTTACCACTTTCATCTCTTAGTTCGACCGATTGAGAGCGTCCGGTGAGATAACTGGAAAACCAATTCAAGGAACGTGAGTCAAATCCGTAAAATGATAGCTTAGATAATAGGAGTGTAGTGTTAATGGTATCAAATGCACGAGAAAAATCTAATAGCGCCAGCATGACATTTTCACCATTGTCTCGAGCAGCCAAGATATCATCAACCACATCAAGCAAAGCAGTGGTTGTGCTACGAGATTTTCTGAAACCTGATTGCTTTTTAGGTAAGATGTCATTAGCTTCAAGATATTCTGTTAATTGTAAGTAAACAGCTCTTTCTATAATTTTTGACATAAAAGGCAGAATACTAATTGGACGAAGGTCTTTAAAATTGACTGGGTTAGGTATTTTTGGTATCGGTTTAATTAAGGCTGACTTCCATGATTCGGGAAAGGTACCAGTTTCAATAGATTTGTTAATAATGCTAGTAATTAATGTAAGCGTGTGAGGCAGCGTTAATAAAATCATATTCAAGCTAATGCCGTCAGTCCCCTGCGCGTTAGTGGTAAATGACTTAATTATATTAAATACGTCTGTTTCTGTTATTGGTCTGAGAGAAAAAACTGTGGCACCATGTCTATCGAATTCATATTTTGTTAAAAGGGAAATGTCTACACTGTCATCTCCAGGTAGGGTAAGAAAGTGTTCATTTAGCTTTTCAGGGTTACGTAAATGTGCTGGTAAAACGGTATCCTTTTTCTTAAAGTTAACTACGTTTTTTATTTTATCCCATAAAAGACGTGGGTTTTTAAGATTACTGTTGATATTTTGATTAAAATATGCAGTTTTTTCGCTATTAATTGCTACATTAACAATATGTTTTAAATCCTTGTAATATTTTATGTGGGAATCTGTCTTAGTCGTTTTGCACCGCGCGTGCGCTTCGTCACGAAGCTTCATCATATTTTTAACTGTGTATGTAATCCAGGGATATGATTTCATATTCATTCGAGTAGACTTTACTGGAGCAAATTCGTCAAATAGCTTTAACGTATAAAAGTTCATAATATTTACCATGTAGTTAACATCATTTATTGCAAAGCTGTTCCATTTAATCGAATCTACGCGCTTATTAAAAAGGGTCATATCAATGTCTTTAATAGGTCTATAAGTTATTGTACAAGATGACGGTTTTTCTTTTTTAACGGTTACTTCAAATGTGATAAACGCATGACTACTTAGATCGGGAATATGACTAACGCATAAGTCGGTGACACGCATATTCGAACAAACCAAATCGATAAGGGTTTCGCTATGATCAGTGAAATGTGTGGGCTGGTCAGTAAATTGAACTAGGCTCATACACTTAAGAAAATCTAGTAACTTTTTCACGTTCTGATCTTGCACATTTAACAAGTTCAAGTTAAAATCTCCAACTAAAACAATATTGTCATATTTAGCCAATGAGGAGATAGATTCCGTTAGGCCATCGATAAAAGTGTCGACATTAAGCCACGGCGGTCGATACGCAGTACCGACTGCTATTCTAGTACCATTGGCAACCAGACTGATCCACATTTGTTCTACAAGAGGTGTCTCCGGGTGCGAGATGAGCCGTGCGCTAATGCCCTGTTTAATGTAGAAACCGACGCCGCCGCCCCGCGCGCGCGCGCCGCCGGGGGCGCGCGGCACGTGCCGCAGCCGGTAGCCGGCCGGCGCCGGCGCTCGCGCTTCTTCGCCGGTCCGCAACCAGGTCTCGCAGATGGCCATAATGTCCACGTCGGAACGTTCTAAAGCAGCAACAAACTCCTCGTGTCTGGTGCTTAACGATCCGGGGTTCAGAAGTCCAAACGAAAGATTTTTTGATTTGAATTGGATAACGAAAGAATGAATGTTATGTACGTATTTACAATGTAACAAAAAATAGTGCAGTCTTGTAGCATGCCGTCGGTCAATGTTTGTGAAATCAACTGAACGTTGGAAATAACATAAATGGTTTGGAATTTGCATGTTTCTGTACAAGTAAAATGTTTTACATTTTAATATAATTGTACAACAATTGCGTGTAAAGGTCGTGTTATTAAAAACTAAAACTAATTCACATCTATTATCATAAACAATATCGATAAAATATATATATGTTACGTAACACAGATAAATGTTTAATTTGGAATTGGCAGTTACATTACGAAAATAAACTACACCAACCATTACCAACAGAACAAAAGTAGGAAGCGCAAACAATATCAGCGACCAAAAACTTTATCAACGTCAGATTCCGTGCGCAGGCGGAATCGGGCCGCCCCATGTTCTTTACGCGCGAATATAGCTCCGTCGCGCGTCCAGACATACTTCCACTGAGCGCGTGAAGCCGCCTCGCGCGCTCTCTGAAACAGCTGGCGGTTGTAACGCGTGAGGCGTTCGTTCACGTAGAAGCGGCGCGCGGGCTCGGACAGCCCCATGCCGTCCGTGGTGACGTCGCGGCGTACGCGCGGCGGCCAGCAGCTGGTCGCGAGGCGCGCGCCGCGTCAGGCGCACCACGAGCGGTCGCGGCCGCGGCCGCGCGCCGGTCCCGCCCGCCGCGCCCTCCTCCTCACGTCTCACGGGACCCGCGCGCTCCGCACTGACAAGGTCACCAACATCGATTGTGACACCTAACTTATTAGCTGCAGTAAGAACTAGGTGTATACACTGCTCGTTCTTAGCCTCTGGAATACCAGCGATCTCTAGGTCGTTGCTTAGAAGTTCTTGATCGCGGTTGTTAAGATCAAGTTGAAGTTCAGCGATTTTACGATCTAAATCGGTGGAGTCGCTAGTTTGTTTCGCATTCTGTTGCCGTTCCACAGCATCCATTCTTGCCGCCAAATCGTCGATACGTCCGTTGCACTCATTAATGCTTTCCTTGCACTCAGTGATACTTTTGTTGCACTTCTTAACATCTTCGGCAAGGCCGGAAACAATTTTATTGAACTGTTGCATTTCAATTCGCATCTTTTCCATTTCCTCGCGGCACATGCGTAGCTCGGCTACTATTTCGCAAGAAGGAGGGACGGAGGAGGCGAAGGTTGCCGATGGTTGCGGAGGCTGGGTTTTCCAATTGCCGGGGTCCTTTGATTGGTGGCGGCGCCTGTATTCTCTTTTTGCGGTATATTGCATTCAGGACATTTCCAGGATTTTTTATGAGCAGTGTCCATCAAGTTATCAAAGCGCTTATCCGAAACGTTAACACATTTTAAGTCGTAAGTCCTCGAACATAAGGAGCATTTTAGGTATCCCCGGTTTACGATGATATTACTACACTTAGCACAAGTTACGTTCTTTGTAGTTTGTGGCGACATCTTTGCTAAAAATCCCGTATCAGTTACAAAAAGGGATAATGGCAAGGGCTTGATTGCTCGATAGGCGCCACACGGTTCTATGTTAAATTAGAAGAGGGCGCTGTTAATGAAGTTATTTCAATTCGGATTTTACTTAACAGATGGCGCTCACTGTTGCCTGGCGACAGAAATTGGCTGCACTATGGAATAGATTTGTACAAGTTCTCAGAATTTATTTAGAGGTTATATTCAATTAAGAAAAGCATTGATATGAATCTATTCCATTCCCAGATCAAATACGTAGTTACACACTAGTAAATAAAGTTATTTTGTAACACTAGTAAATAAAGTTATAATTTAGAAAAGTTCACTTAGCACTCCTAATGTTTTTACACTTTTATTGATATTAACGAAACGTACGAACTTGAATCCAATTATCCTGCACAATTGTAACGAATGAATCACTTTTTAACACTTTTTAGACTTCTATACTGATATATAAGTATTTAATTGTAATGAGATACGCGAATGTAAACAGAAGGGCGCCATTTTTCGCGATTTTTCGCGATATAAAGTAACAAGTGGATGTATGTGTGTTCCGGTGGTAAATACTGGGACTGACCCTACATTTATTGGACAGTGCCGTTTTATTCATACCTATTCCTTATTTAAATATAGTTTCTTACAAACATAACGGATATCTAAGTCATGCAGGTGTGGCACAGAATTTTCTTTAATCTCACTGTCAGTGAATATGTACTTAGATTTAAAACAACTTTCTTTTGCTCTGCAAGCACAAGTGTCTGGTACTTTAAAACCAGTATCAACTTCGCTGACAGAATAACTAGAATGATTGTCTGTTATAGTGTTTGTACTGTCTATGTTACTGGTCATGCACCAATTAATGCTCGGATATATAAAAAAGACAAATAATGTGAGAGTTACCAAACATTGAATTGGAACTGCTGTAGACCAATATTTTTGGGGATAATAGTATATATTTAAATAATTAAGATAATCATCAGGAACAAAAGCCCAAATACAATATACTGCTAGGACTGTCTTGCTAAACAAGTACAAAAAAAAACCATATAAAGATCTGGCAGGTGTTGGTGCAGGAGTATGTTCTGGCATTTTTAAACTTTTAAATTTTCTTTAAACTGGTCAAATGTTTTTGTTATAAGGATGACATTTTTAAGCATAGAATTAGCAGATACTCTCAGTTTTTTCATATCTGGTCCATTTAAATTTCTGCAACAAAAGAAGAAAATTGGATATAATTTACATTATCCTTCATTGGTGTAACTCATTATCCATAATTATTCAATAGCAATAAATTATGCTATATACATATACTTATATGCAAGAGACTCACATTATAAGGCTGGCACTATTAGTTGATATATTTCGTGCTACTCCACTGCCCTTTAATTCCTTGTCAACTTGCAATACATCACAAGCCAGTGTGGCATACTTGGCTGATTGGAATGGTATTGTCAGGCATCTGGAATATTACCTACATCAACAAGACAGCATAAAATTCAAAACCTGGAAAGTATTTTTTATAATAATTTCACATATGTATAGTACCTACTGTTATATTATAATTTTTACAAGAAATGTGTTAGATTGACCACTCAGTACATATTTTATCCCATGTAGGTATCTCAACATCGTAGCGGTAATAGTGTACTGATGTCCATTTTAAAGCGATACAATTTCACACATTTGACTCTTCTTTAATGTCGTGACGATATCGTCGGCGTCACGGTAAAGTATAAAAGTGACCAACAGGCGAACAAGACCATTAATAAATGTACTGTTGTAACAATAAAACCAGAAATTACTTTCTAGATATCTTAACTCGGGAAATACTTTATGTCGATATATTTTGTATTGTTTAAATTACTATGCATGCTTGGTAAAATTATTAAAATATACGTACAAATTGATGTCTGGGCACTCTTCTTGCATTTTAATTCGTATTTTGTATAGAACCAAAAATAAATAACATAATTAGATTAATCTAATTTATCTAATGTATTTAATACAATCAAAGATTTAGTTTCAATATTCTATGAATTAGATATGTCAGTAGTGTCAGTGTCAACTGTCATGTCATTGCTGAATGTTGGCTGAATGTGAATGATGACATTTCCCGTGGTCCGAATCACACTTACACTTCTAAGAATAAGAACTACTATGAATGTACAAAAAATCGTCATCTTATAATTTCCCCGTTGAATGAAATGACGAACTGTATCGATTTTAGAGGGAACTGCTAGTACTTCGACTTGCTCAATCAACTGTAGGATCATGTAGAGACAGGGCTCCGTTCAGTAGCAGTAGAATAAAAAAATCATCATGTTAGTAATATTAAAAGATTATTTGAATACTACTAGCATGATACTTTTTCAAGTTACTGATGAAAATGATAATGACCTCTTGCAAATTTCTTGTCAAACTTGGTCAAACTTTGTTATCGGCTGCAAGCAAGTTGCAAGCTTGACTCACTAAAGGTTCATGTTCTGTAGTTGCTACCTTCGGCCAGATAGATTTTAGTAGAGATTTGAACTATATTGTGAAAAGGAAACATCAATTCAATTCTTGTAAAAGATTTATTAATATATTTCAAACACAATTTCCTATGTACAAATTACTTTGTAAAAATATTTATTCTCAAGGTATTTATATTACTGATTCATTTTATTAACGTTATAGGCAACACTTATAAAACATAGTATAGAAAAAATAAGATATGAAAATTATTATGAAAAAATAGACATTTTATTATAATTTTAAACAATAAGTACACAGAAACATTTAAATTATGCACTCAACTAGGACGAAAAACGAAAATTATGTTAAGGATCCTCCAAAACGACGCGAGAAAGTAACTATGAAATATTGTATGTGTAGAATTTTATTAGGTCTAGATTAAATAGAAATAGTTTATTACTTACATTATCCAACATGTAAGGAAAATTAGCGGTGTTAATATATAAATAAGACAGCTTAGTTCAAGGTGGTTCAGAGGACTCTTAAAACAATACGGGTATATTTCGTATATCAGAATAGAAATATTAACAACTTAGTCAAATGGCATTCCATAATACCATTACACGGTATATAGTTCATTAAAAATAACATCATGCGTACACAAATATGTTAATAACTAATCGATCAGCCAATTTCGTTGCTTAAGTTTGGAACGAAAATGAATTATCGGAAATGCAGCAATCTCACTGGATGCGTAAAAATAGATTGTCGCCTAAATAGGGACAGTCGATCTGTCCAACAGGTAAATCATCGTGTCCCGGAGCGGCCGCAGTCGAAATAGGCCGACCGATCGCGTCGCGGCCCGCACACGTCGGGGAATCAAAAACCTGCTCCGGCTTCATAGTGATCAATAATAATAATCGTTCTATACTACGAACAAAAATATATAACTATATGTAAATATATAACATCGTTCAATATGTATATCGGGTACGTTCCTCTTACGTGTAAATCTTTTTAGAACAAAAAATTTCCGCTTCGCACGGCGAAGAGACAGAGACGGATCGCGAGCGGGAAACGTAACCGCGCAATCACATTCGGAGGAGGCCCCGAGCGCGACGGGCGGCGGCCTGGCGGCGCGGGCCCCACGCGGCCACGCCGGCCTGCGGGGCGGCGGCGGCGGCGCGCGGAGCGCCCGGCATGGTGGGGAAGTCCAGCGTGGACGCCGTGTCGGGCGCGCGCTGCTCCCACGGCCCGCCCTTCACCACGAAGCCGGCCGCGGGCGGCCCGCCCGGCGCCGGCCCCGGCCCCGCCGCTGCTCCGGCCGTCGCCCCGGTCCCGCCGCCGGCTCGTGGGCCAGCGCCTCGCCGAAGTCCAGCGACGGCGCCGCGGGCCGCGTGTACCGGTCCGCGACGTCTTGCAACTGCGGGAGGAGATCGTAAAATTACTCGCCTTGATCTTTCGTGAGCTCTGAAAGGCGAGGTTTGTGCCTCGCTCTTCTGGAATCCGTCGCTCCACTATATAACCTGACCTACGATTATCCACGGTCGCCCTATATTTCCGCCACACTCCCACACCTCTTACACTCCGGGATAATTTCAATATCTTTAATGCTAAATTACACTTTCTTATAGTAAAAGAAAAAAAAAGAATAACAAGTAAACTTACGTATTCCTCGGCCACATTGAGCAGGTGGTCCTTGGCGTCGAGCACGTTGTCCTCGTCGCCCGTGATGACGACGATGCTGTCGTCTCCTTGCCGCGGGAAGCGGATGTCCACCTTGTACTCGTCCATGATCTTGCGGATATTCTTGCCTCGCTGACCGATCAGCCGTCTATGAACACGCGGGTCGATGTCTACCTCCTCGCGATGTTGGTTATTCTGACATGAAAAAGTGAAAATTATTGATTGCTTGCTGTTTGTAATTCGTCGCTATTAGGTTTTATGAGAATGTGGCATATCACTTTTAACATGCTGCTTTTGTTGTTTAAAACAATATTTGAACTTTCCTGGAAATTTAAAGTTTAGACAAAATAATAGTAAGATCACTACTGGTTTATAGTTAAATATTTTTTTAATAATGCATTTACGTTGCATTGTTGGTACAATAATGAGTGTAGTTGATTAATGAAGTCACGTGCCTACCACTGGAAAGGCAAAGTGCGTATATGTTACCAGTTGCTGGACGATGGCCATGATGGCGTCCTTGGCCTGGTGCGCCTTGTCCTCGTAGCCCTGGATGGTGATGACGTCATCGTCGGGCTCGCCCCGCTTGGGCAGGTTGATCTGCACGCCGTAGTCGGTGCGGATCTTCGTGATCACCACACCGCCCTTGCCGATCACCAGCGGGTGATACTCGGGGTCAACTTGGAACTTCAGCTCGTACGACCTGTAGTGAAGTAAGATATTACGTGTCCTTGTAACAATGACATTCTTATTAATTTCAGCAGAATATTGAATCTGAGCGTGTATATTTTTCACTATCTCGGACTAGGTTAAAGTGTTTAAAATCCCGAAATGTGATCCATTGTACTGCCACTATCTTGCAAATTGCACAGGCTAGTTTAGGAACCACTGGCACATGTTGTATTTTTTAGTGTTATGAACCATTTTCGATTTTCACTAATTCAAGCCCCACCGGAAGATACATGTATTTATATTCTATACAATAATAATACTATATTGTCAACCAAGGGCTGAAAGCCACCCATTGCCGACGAGGCGATACTGCGAGTCGAAAATGGGGGACTTTTACCAGAGTTAAGCATTCTAGTTTTCATTTCGAATGCGACGAAAGTAAAATAAGGGCAAGAAGAAAGTAAAAAAAATGTCTATGAGCATCGATGTATAATAAACGTAGATTCAGCCCCAAAAAAATGGCTCAAAAAAATAGCCGCTCGAACAACTTCAGCATTTTGGTTTTATCAAAAAGCTTCTTTTGTATAAAGGAATCGAATTAGTAATAAAAATGTGCTATTTAATGTAATAATTATTAGTACGAAGCTAATTAAACTTTCAATAAGTAAGTATTCTGACATCTTTGGCTGTATAAGTTTCAGCAGTTGCTTACCAGCGCATATTTAAGTTAAAAAACAACTTCGTAGGTTTATTTGTTATTATTACTGTTATATAGAACCAAGACATTTCAAAATTTGAACCTAATAATGTAAATATATTATTATGATCACTACAATAAATTTCGATGATTTAAGAGAGAGAACTATTATCATGTATTTGTTTTTGGCATCGGAAAATAAGGTTATTTTCGGCACTTTGTTCTACTTGCTGCTTACAAGGGGAGAACTAATAGGAACATACCATATTGCAACCCTAAGGTGGAAACTTATCACTTTCCACCCGCTTTGTAGATGACCCACTTTCCGAACATGACAGATAAAAAAAAACAATAATATAGACACCTCATTGAGTTGTTACTACACCCCCATTCTCTCCATATTGATAAAAAAAATTTTTTTCGAAAAGTTATAAGTAGGTAGCTGTTACAAATTAGTTCTTCATGATGTCTATGTAAGTGTTCATTTGATCTGTAAAGTGCAGCAATATCAAAGTTTTCCGAGTTCATTCTTTATTGTATTGAACACACATGTATGAATGTTCAGAATACCAAAATACTTATGAAGAAAATAACAATAGTTACGAAACATAAGTCAAGATAAAATTTAAAAATTATTCATGTTTCATTATACGACTCTAATCCATATGTATGAGGGCAATGACGCTTAATTTGACGTCTTCAAATAAATGTTTGTCACGAGGCGCAATACACGCAATTATGAAACGGCTTTAGTAACCCACGCGTACAAATAGAGAGATACATTTTCTACCCACATTAGGTTACTTTAAGGGGTCAGTATGAATTAATAGAATGGGGCCAGAAAACATTGATTTCATTTGGGATGTAACGATCCAAAATATACCTTCACACTTTATGAGGAATTGAATACTTTAAAATAACATATATACATATCTTCATTCCGTTCTTGAACCATGACCCCTCATGAACGTTTCCGCGTGTGACGACACGACATAGGTACTTCATTTCGTACTTCATATTTGGAGTTACGAACGGTAATATAAGTCAGCTAAGACATGAAACTTAGGGTATCTTATGCAAGCCGACATTGCTGATCTATTAAAAAACCTCCATCATTGTAACGAAGTCTTATGACATGGTATAATCCCTCTCAGTACCGTTACTGACCTTTAAATTGTTTGTACTCACCTCAAGGCTCTGTCTTCCTTTTCTTTTTCCATCTCGATAATTTTCTCGGCAAGCGCTTCTTTTGCCTTCTCGACATTTGTAGGAGTACCAGTTACCTGTTTAAAATTAAATATTATAGAACGATCAAACATCGTAGAGCTCAATATATCTATAAAAACAGAACTACAAAAGTAACTGACATACTGTAAGTACCTGATCAACAGAATTGATTAAACGCAGAACAATTAAACCCAGTATTTCATCCGTACATAAGGATTCTGCTTAAATGTTCATTTTATTTTAATTAATTTTATTGGTTCGAGTTAACCACAGGAGGAAAATAGCCACAAGCCACAACTGGTAAAACTTAACACTGTCGCAGGCGTTACAACATTGGTGATGAATATGACGCTGCAAAGTGGTTTCCACCGACGTGGTTTAGCTTCTGTAACTTTCATAAGGTTAATTATCCACTTTATCTGATCCCGATCAGCTAATCGGTCGTACCTTAACGATGTCAGATGGTTCATCGTTAGGCGGCAGCAAGAGGTGCACGTCGTAAGTCTGCATCAGCTCGCGGCGCTTCTGTCCCGCCAGTAGTCTGTGCAGCTCGTTCGGGACTTCCACGTCGATAGTGATGGGGACCTGACAATAAATATCTCGTTCAATATGTGCGCAAGATTCGGATTTAATATCTCGCGTAGGGCGAACATCACGCCTTCTCTTAATTAAATGAGCATCAAGAAGATGAATTATTTTTAAGATTTACACGTTAAGTTTCACGCCCAATTTGTGTTTACAAAGATCCAGGAAACCCATACTCATAGTAATATACCGAATAAAGGTGACGTCCCCGCCATTACATCAAACATGACTACTAACATTCAAGTATAAAATGAAAACCATGTAATTTTTACTTTGTGACCAAATTGGCTTTCATTAACTAAACTATATTCCGATTACTAACAAATATTTGAGGCCACAATGGGCTATGGGGTCGCCACATCACTATGCCGAATTCTGTTCATTATTTATTTCACTAACTAATGAGGTTTGAGTTGATTAGTGAAGCAATTAAATTTCGAATACTAAATGATTATCAACTAGTGATTACTGATTAAATATCCGTATTATCCGTATTTACTACTGTGTCTCTGATGAAAAACCCAAGAATGGATAATATATATTCAAATTATTGCTCAGATCAGAATCAACAATTTAAAGTTTATACTGTACGTACTCAGGTTTTGGCCAGTATCTACAAAGCCAACAGCAGACACGGCAGCATTAAGTCACTTTGTGAACATATACGCAGTTTTATTTTCATCTAACGACTAGTCTTTGAGCCAACCCGCCTGCCAAGCGTGGCGACTATGGCAACTACTCCCCAAGATGATACAAGTCATGTTTGGGGGAGGCCTATGTCCGACAGTGGACGCTTCACGTAGGAAAAGATGATGCTGATGATCGTATTGGCGTATTGCAATAACTTGTAACTAATGGATTAGCAGAATTAATTAAAAGTTAATAAAAAATATCACTTAATACTACAAGTTGTTTTGCAATTGACTACGGACTCTGTATATGATTGATACACCTTATGATCCAGTTTCAGGTGCTGGGAGATGTCTCTTAATCTCGCAAGTCCAACGGTTCATTATTTTCGAGTGGTATCAAGGATGATATAAAGAGGGGTAGACAATGCCTATACAAAAACACGTTCCTCGGAACTGCTGGCCAAACGTATATTTTTGGTACTAAGAGTACAAAGCGCCATTTGTCGATTATCGTGTGTAGTTAGTTTGCGGGCGTTTGCCAGCGAACAAATTCTATGCAACCGAGATCTATTGCGGCTGTGAAACACTAGATGGCACTAGCCAGCAATGCGGCAACGATATAATATTGTATGGGCATTGCCTATCCAATAAAAAAGTCATGAGTGGTATGAACCTTTATGATGTGCATTTGTTTCATTACTTTTACAGTTGATCTCGCGTCTAAAGGTTAGGTTAGGTAAAAGTAATCTCCATTGGGTATAAACAGTTAGTGAGGGACTCATATGTTTTAATGTTAAAACGTGGGACATTTGTTTCTCCGTCGCACGCTCAACTCGAGTGTCTACTCAGGCCTTACACTTAGGTAGGTAAGTAATAAGAATTTATCTAAATAATATAGCCATATTATACATTCTGGCTCCTCGCCATATGTACAAGAAGTTGTTTGTAAGAACATGTTTTTGTATGTCCCATTACCTGATCGAGCAGCGCCTTCTTGGCAGCCTCGCAGTTCTCGGGGCGGCCGGTGATGCGGATGACGTCGTTGGCCGCAGACTCGTCGTCGCCGTTGCGCACGGGGATGTCGGCGGCCTCGGCCGTGTCGCGCTCGGGGAACTTGATCTGCACGTCGAACTCGGCGGTGATATCCTTCACTTTGGAGCCGCGTGCGCCCATTACGGTGCGGTGGTGCTTTTGCAGGATCACGCATTCGATAGTGACCTATGAACGAAACGTTTGTTTAGGCTATTGGATAGATAAGAGCTTCGTTTCGCGTTCTTGATTATTGAACGGATACCAGTTAGACTGATATGTGTATTCACGGAATTCCGTTCTCCGTTCCGCTGTAATGATGTTAAGTTAATAGACGTTTTCTTGTTTTTAAATTAATGATGATTGGCGTTTATAGGTTTCAGAAACGGTCTACCCCAAATGTACCCGCTTAGATGTTTTTTTTTTAATTTGTAGTGGTAGCTGACTTCTTGTCCCGTTGTTAAAATCTAAGCTTTCCATATACAAAGGAACGGGCTAGGCGTTGATTTAAGTCAATCAGTCAGGACTTATAGTTTATGTATTTATACACTATATATTTTTCCTTTACATCGTAATTCATATTATATTAGCAACAAAGTTGAACAGACCTTAGCCTCCAAATCCTCAATGATCTCGTTGATCCTCTGCTTGGCCGCCTCGATGCAGTCCTTGGGCCCCTTGATGACGACGCGGTCGCTGTTGACGCCCTGGCGCGGGAAGGAGATCTGCACGCCGCCGCAGTCGTCGGCGATGCGGCGCAGCACCTCGCCGCGGCGCGCCACGAAGTGCCGGTGGTGGCGCGGCGCCACCGCCATCTCGCTCTCCGACACGTTGCTGATCTCCGCCACGGCCGCCTCCAGCTGCTTGCGGGCGGCTTCCACTTGCTCCTCGCGGCCTGCACGGGTCCATCGACAATATTCAATAAATCAATATTACATCCTTACACAAATTACACGTACGTATAAAGTTGTAAAAACTAGAGGTTGGAGGTAGGAAAAACATTTAAGATCAAGGAATTTAGCAATCATAGTATTGATGTGTAAATATTGTGATAAAAAACTAAAAACCTACACTAGATAGTAGACTGGATAAATAGTGCTACTTACCAATGATAAAGATGGCTTCTTTATCCTCATCTTTGTCGGTAGGGAAGATGATGCGCGCGCCGGTGTGCTCGCGGATCTTGCGAATGTTCGCGCCGCTCTTGCCGATCAGGAACTTGTGGTGCTCGGCGCGAGCGCGCACGGTCGCGGTGTGCGAAGTCAGCTCGCGTTCGGATGCGTGAGCGAGAAGTTGCGCTTTCGCTTTTTCAACGTCCTCACCTGGGCCCTGAGAAAGCATAACGTATTTTTATTACTTACTTATATTATTATTACTTAAATTTACTTAAATTATTACTTAAATTTACTTATATTATTACTTAAATTTACTTAAATTCAAACAATCAAGAATGCAGGGTGAAAGTTACCTTAATAACGACTTTATCGCTGTCGCTGTCTGCCGCGGGGAACTTGATGAGCACTCCTCCACACTCTTCCATGATAGAGTGGATGAGCTTGCCGCCAGCACCGATCAGCGAGTTGTAGTACTTAGGCGGAATGGTCACTTCTTCAGTAACTACATTAGCTTTCTCGTTATGGATCTGTTGGATTTTTTTAACCGCTTCTTCCACATTCTCTCGCTTGCCGCGCACCGTGATGACGTCGCTGTCATCGCCTTCGGCCGGTAGATCGATCTGTGTCTGCGTCTCGTCCCGGATCTTCCTCAGGTTAGCACCACCCTTTCCGATAATAAACTTATGGAACTGCTTGAAGATTGGCACTTCTTGAACGTATGATGATTCGGCGATTTCTTTAATGAGCTTGTTCAGATGCTTCTCGCACTTTTCGATGTCTTCTTGAGGGCCCCTGAGTTTGATTGGGCTCCTCTTTTGTCCCTGGTCGGGTAGAGAAATAAGCACGCGCTCGAATTTCTCGCGGATCTCTTTAATTTTGTCTCCTCTCACGCCAATGAGGGACTTGATATACCTATGATCAACATACACTTCTTTCGACCTTTCATTTTCTAATTTCATAACCATTTCTCTTAATTTCCTTTCTGCGTCAGCTACCCCTTGATGGCTGCCTTCAATGCGAATAACATTGTTTCCTTCAGCTTCAATAATATTAATAACTACACCAGTCTCATCCTTCAGTCTGTTAACTGAAAAAAAAAACCATGATAATTGTCATTTTAATACTTATTTAATACTGTGCCCAGAGTTTGACCTAACTTTAAAAATCTGGTCCTTTGAGAAAGAAAGCTTGATAATTGACTCAAACTCAACTCAAACGTTTATTCAGTAAGTAGGCCACAAGGGCACTTTTACACGTCGAGTATACAAAAGAAGAAAACATAAAAACTACACCAGTTCTAACCCTACACCTCTGACCCGAGAAGCATTTCGACTTTTATGACCGGCAAGAAACTCGGCGGGACTTATTTTTTCAAAACAGTATTACAAAAAATATCTTATACATATTACATAAAAATGCGTTATTCTTTAAGAAAACATGTATGCATATATATTTATAGTAGGTACCAAAAAAATATATCATGAGAAGCCTTAAGAAAAGATAGTATGATAGCTTGTTTACTTACTGTTTGCTCCGCTTTTGCCAATAATGTGTTTGAAGAATTTGGGATCGACCGAGAGTTCTACATACGTCAGCGTGGCGATCAAATTCTTCACAAAGTCGTTAAGTTCCACTTGTGCGCGTTCTACTTCTTCTGGGGGCCCATCAATCTTAACTTTGTCCTCAGAATGCGTAATATCAACATGCACCTAGAAAATAAACATAATAATACTGTAAAAGATCCGGCTGCAAAGTAAGGAAAGAATTAATGCTCCATGTATTCTAAGTAAAACTATTAATGTCGTTAAATTATTTACGTCAGGTTTTAGCGCTCCTATATTAACTAACCCCTTAGGTCCACTTGCACCATCTAGGGTTAGCCAACTAACCTGAGGGTAACTAGTTAAAAACGTACATTAGATAACGCTTAACTCTGGATTAGCGGCTGGATGACGCAAGTCACGCTTATTTATGGAATGTTGCAAACATCTGTTAAATTTATGCATCTTTGTATCAA